>OX422221.1:380166136-381629011 GCA_949130495.1 Sambucus nigra
TTATGCAAAGAAGAATCTCCTTCGAAATCAACTACAAAATATCAAGAAAGGTACTGATTCGATTTCAGATTATCTACAATGGGTCAAATCAATTTCTGATTCTCTTACCTCAATCAACCTCAAACTTGATGATGATGAACTCATTATGCACACATTAAAAGGACTAGATAAAGAATATGAAAACCTTTCTGTCTTGATTGAGAATCGAACAACAAAACTCTCTTTTGCTGAAGTCAAGTCATGGCTCCTCAATCATGAACATAGATTGTTACGACAAAATCAGTATTCTAATCCCATTCTTGATCCACACAATAATCTGGCATATGCCACAAATACCACTCCCAATCGTTTTTCTTACCCTAAACCTCACCAAAACCGATTCAACAACTCAAAATTCACTAAGACTTTTCAAAATAACAATATCAGATCATCTTCATTTCCACAAAACCACCAAAACAATTCCCATTCTATTGAAAAATGTCAGATCTGTAAGAAAATTGGTCACACAGCTGACATATGTTTTTTTTCGATACAAACCTTCACGCAATAGTGGCCAAAATCTCAATCAAGCCTTTACCGGAATCAATCTCGATTCATCTGCTATTGAAGACCTTCAACAAGCTCAAGCTTATCAAGCCTCACAGTCAATATATGATCAATCTCCTATTGAGTGGTTACCTGACACTGGTGCTTCTAGTCACATGATTGTTGATCCCTCACTGCTCCAACAAACACAAGCATACAAGGGAAAAGAGAAAGTTATCGTAGGTGATGGTACTCAAATTCCTATTACTCATAAAGGTACTTCAGTACTTTCTACTTCTGACTCCTCTTTTACGTTGCACAATGTCTTGTGTGTTCCTAGCATCAAGAAAAATCTGCTATCTATTGCAAGGTTCACTACTGATAACAATTGTTCTTTTGAATTTTTTCCATGGGGGTATGTCATAAAGGAGATAAGTACAGGGCACCCTCTTCTTGAAGGCAAGGTTCACGGAAATCTTTATCCAATTGTTGCTCCAAGACCTCAGCCTCAATTACCATCTCTGTCAATGCTTCAACCACAACCTTTCTCTACTTCCTTTCTTGCTGTTACTGCCTCATCTGATTGCTGGCACCAATGTTTGGGTCATCCATCATCTCGTATAGCTCGGATTTTGACTTCAAATAAACTAATTCAGTGTTCAACAAATTCAGCTCGTTCCACTTTATGCTCACCATGTCAAATGGGCAAAAGCAAACGGTTACCCTTTTCTGCTGTTCATAGAGAAACTACTCATCCCTTAGTAATTAGTTCATTGTGACATTTGGGGACCCTCTTCTGTTGTCTCTTCTTCTGATTTTCGATATTACATTTTGTTTGTTGATGACTATTAAAGATTTCATTGGATCTATCCACTGAAACTTAGAACTGATTCTTTGAGTTGTTTCCAACATTTTAAGGCTGTTAATGAAAATTTGCTCTCTGCTTCTATTAAAAGTTTTCAGTGTGATGGTGCAAGAGAACTTTCTATGGGTGTTTTTAAGACTTTCCTTGATACTAGTGGTATTACTTTGCGTTTGTCTTGTCCACACACTCCGCAATAAAATGAAATAGCTGAGCGAAAACACAAACATATTACTGAGATGGGTCTCAGTCTCATGTTTCAAGCTTTTGTTCCTCAAATTTTCTGGTTTGGGGCATTTCTCACTGCTACCTATTTAATTAGTGGGTTACCTAGTATTGTTCTTGGCTATACTTCACCCTTTCAAATTTTGTTTCACAAATTTCCAGACTATGCCTTTTTAAAAGTTTTCGGGTGTCGGTGTTTTCCTTACCTTGGACCATATAGAAACAACAAACTTAGTCCCAAATCTATCCCTTGTATTTTTCTCGGATATAGCTCATATCACAAGGGCTATAAGTGCTATGAACCCAATACCAAGAAGATTTATATTTCGAGACATGTTATTTTTTATGAAACTCTATTTCCTTTTTCATCCTTGACCAGTGTTTCTTCTACACTTAGAGATACCACTGATTCCCCAACTCATACAACTACTGTTCTTCCTATCCCACTGTTTCCTCCATCTCAACCTCTCTCTCATATCCCACTAGAAGATGTAGCTCCCAACCTACCATCCTCTTTACAGCTTGCCCCTGTCCAAACTATTGACCCTACTTTACCCTATTCTCCACCAATAGATCCAAATAATGAGCCAAATGCAGTACCACCTATTGTTTCTATGCCATTACAACCTATTGCCTCAACTACATTACCGCTATCTCATTTTATGTGTACTAGAACTAAGTCAGGTGTTGTTAGACCCAAATTATTTTAAGATTTCATCACCTTTTATGCTACTCAAGTGACTGAACCCAAATCTTTTAAGCAAGCCATTGGAGATCCACATTGGTGGCAAGCTATGAAAGAAGAATTTAGTTCTTTACAAAAGAATAATACTTAGTCTCTTGTTCCATATACCACCTCTATGAATCTCTTGGGTTGTAAGTGGGTGTTCAAATTGAAGCAAAAAACTAATGTTACTGTGGAGCGATATAAAGCTCGACTGGTTGCTAAGGGATTTTTACAACAGGATGGTATTGACTATAATGAAACTTTTAGTCCAGTTGTGAAGATTGCTACTATTAGAACTGTCTTGACTGTTGCAATAACTTGTAAGTGGCACATTAGGCAACTAGATGCCTCCAATGCTTTATTATATGGCGATCTGAAGGAAAAGGTTTACATGGCTCAACCACCTGGGTTCATTGACAAGAGTAAACCCGATTATGTATGCCTTCTTCATAGATCCCTTTATGGCTTAAAACAAGCTCCTCGAGCTTGGTTTGAAAAATTTCGTGGATTTCTTGTTAAGTGTGGATTTAAAAGGAGTACTGCTGATAATTCCATGTTTGTTTGGAATACTCATAAGGGGATTATGGTTTTTCTTTTATATGTGGATGATATAATCCTTACTGGTACAAGTAGTTGTTTAATTCAACAATTGATTTCCACTCTTCAATCACAATTTGCAATGAAAGACTTGGGGGACCTGCATTATTTCTTAGGTATTGAGGCTAAATTCGCAAAAGACGATGCTTCTCTAGTACTCACACAATCTAAATATACCGTGGACCTGCTAAAAAAGACTAACTTGCTGAACTGTAAACCAATTGACACTCTAGTCAAATTTGGTCCCAGATTATCAATTTCTGATGGAGACTTACTTTCAGATCCCAAGATGTATAGAAGTACTGTAGGTGCTCTACAATATCTTATAATAACACAACCAGATATCACGTTTGGTGTTAATTACGTCAGCCAGTTCATGCATCATCCAACAACTCAGCATTGACAGACGGTGAAATGTATTTTAAGATATTTGCGTGGTTCTCTGGGATATGGTGTTTCAATTAAACCTGGAAACCTCTCTTCCTTATCTTCTCTATCCGGCTATTCTGACGCTGACTGGGCTGGATGCCCAGATTCCAAGAGATCCACTTCAGGGTATTGTACCTTTTTAGGTCCAAATTTAATATCATGGAATTCTAGAAAACAACCTACTGTTTATCGATCCACAGCAGAGGCTGAATATAAAGCAATAGCAAATGCTACAGTAGAACTCTTATGGTTATCCTACTTACTACGAGAATCGGGACTTCCTCTTGCTCCATTCAGGTTTTTTACAGATAATATTAGTGCTCAATGCTTAGCCAAAAATCCGGTGTTTCATGGCCGCTCCAAGAACATTGAAATCGATTATCATTTCATCAGGGAATTGATTCTCAAAGGGAAGCTTGACTTATCATTTGTATCTTCATCAAATCAGTTAGCAGATATTCTCACAAAGGGTCTATGTTCTCCAAGTTTTCTATCTTTTCAGAGCAAACTAATGGTGCAAGTACCTCATTAGTTTGAGGGGAGAGTATTAGAGAATATTAGTTAGAGAGTTTGATGAAGTATAACTGTAACAGAGTTAGTTTGTTGAGAGTTTATTAGTTGTTAGTGTAGTCCAACTGTCTAGAGTAGCTCATCATTACGATGGCTATATAAACACCTGTACTCCTCTTTTGTAAATATATTTTTGGTAAATACACTCTTCTTTTACAGCTACAATACCTGTTACAAGCGCGTGATCTGACGCAACAATCTTACTGCCACGTCATTAGCCACATCATCAATGTCAAAATTATCAAAATTTGTTGCTTTGAAATGATGGGTGGCTAATAAGTATTAAGTATGAAGTGAGCGCCATGGGACTGGACCCCACGAAGGCTACCTTTGTGGGTTCGACCACACCGTTTTCTTTTAGAATCTTGTACTCCAAGGCAGCTAGCTTGACATAGTTTTAATAGTAAGGGAAGAGATTGAGGGAAGGGCATTTTGGTCAGGAAATTTGCTAATTTGAGCTAGAGGAAACCCTCGGCTCGTCTGCATAGGCTTACGAGGCTTTGGCGGATGATTTGGGCCTCTTGGGGCAAGGTTGAAATGTCTAAAGAGGACGGTAGGATGCATAGGTTTACTAGGTTGGTGAAAAGGCTATTAACTTTCTTACAAGGTTTCGAGGATTTGAGTTCACATATGCTTGAATGGATTTGGATTACCTGAGCTATGAGAACATCCGCGGGTACTTGCGTTTCCAAATTTAATTGTTGGAAGGAACCCATATTTGCTTGTTTATAGATTATAGATGAAGTAATATATATATATATACGTTTTGCGGGTTGGTTGATATTTGTGGAATGGGTTTTGTTTAATTATATATAAAGTATTGGATATATGCTTTGTGGTTTGGTTGATAATGTGGAAAGAGTTTTGTTTTTCATGTATTTATAGGGGAAGTAGATTAGAGTTACTAGTGTATTTTATCAACATTTTGTGTGGTTGTGCACTATAAAGCAGCATGGAGCTGATACTGATATATTAAAAAATGGATTTATGGTCAACACTTTTTTTCCCCTTTAACAATAATCCCGCATATATCCATTGACGTGTAAATTGATTATTGTTAATGAGAAGTTGCTGATTTGAACAATCATTAACGTTCAGATAGATCAGTTTACTCGTCAAAAATATTTAATTAGATATAATTTGATAGATCTACCCATAAACAGATTTTATATAAGTAAATATAATAAAAATCGAACGTGCGAAACCAAAGCTATATTTGTCTTAACAATTCATAGTAAAAAGAAATAAATAATGGTTTGTTCCCCCAAAACTTCATAATCTCTCGATCAGCGGCCATTGATACAATAAATCTATGAATAATGATAGGCACACCGGGTGGTAGTACCGGGTTAATATCAGTACTATTTTATTTGCTTGTACTATGACGTGATTTGCTTATTTTATGGTGTGAGTCCCGCCAGGGTACAAGCCGTTTAAAACAAATTTAGTACTAGACCGATACTATCACCCGGTAAGAGTATCATTACTCTAAATCTATTTTTTGTATGTGGTCTCTATTGTTTATTGTTGGACCTAATTAAACCTTACCTTATATAATTTTGTTAGAGATAAATTCAAAACTTAAGCTTATTTATTTATTCATTTTAAATTTAAATAAACATATAATTTGAAGGATCAAATACCAAAAAGTCCCTCAAATATTTTTAAATACACACTTAGTCCAACCCTTTTATTTTGTACCAAAAAGTCTCTTATTCTCTTATTTTTAATGATCCGCGCCAGCGGCATGGTAAAACTTTTTTGGCATGACCAGCGGCATGGTAAAGCCTTTTTGGCATGGTGAAGGACTTTTTGGTACAAAATAAAAATGCTTAGACTAAACGTGTATTGAAAAAATTCGAGAGACTATTTGGTATATGCCATTTAAATAAACAAAATATGATCCACTAACGGACATTAAGCTTTTATTTAACTCTTCTAATCTTAAGAGAAGCATAGTTAAATTTAAAAATAGAAGAAGTTCTTATCTAAAGAGATACCCAGAATTCTTAATGTGGTAAACCCAGATGGATCTAGGTGCTTATATCTGTTTGGATAATTAAATTAGGGAAATAATTTATGCTTTTCACAGGACTTGTCCTGCCTTTGTGAATGTACATCACCAAATCAGCAGATCCTATAAAGGGTTTAATGTTCACACTAATGAGTTGGAATGGGAATCAGGGACTCATTCAAGTATGAGAAGTGCCTCTTCTCGACCGAAGGGTAAATTTACTATTAGCCTAATGAATAATTCGATTAATGGTTTGTTTGATTACAGAGATAAAAAAAATCATTTATACGTAGTGGTGGTCCCAAAATTTTGAGTTAGGGGGTGCAAAAAGTTTTCACGAAGCTGTCATCCCCTAACCCCATTAGTATATAATTAACTAAATCGTTTACAAACCACAATTATAGTTTATTTATTATTTTAGTAATACATATTGAAACAACTTCAAGGCTAGTGTACTTACTGAGTTGATTTTGGATATGATGTATATGTATTATATGTTGAGATGATATGACTTATTTAAAAGTCATGAGATGTTGAGATATTATGGCTTAATTAAAAGCCAAGAGATGTTGAGATGTTATGGATTTATAAAAGTCAGGATATGTTGAGTTGCTATGCAATTCAGGAGATGTTAGGTTATTAAAACCTATGGATATGATTATTGCCTACGGGCAGGAGATGTGGGGTTTATTAACTCCGAATATGTATATGACCTAATTTGGCCCAGAGATGGATATATTAATATGTTGAGATGTTAGTATAGTACTTTTACTACAAAGAGATGTAGTACATTCACTGAGTTTTTAAACTCATGGTTTTATATGTTTACATTTTCAGGTTTTTCAGCTGCCACTGCCAGGTCTAGGAGGTTGAGTAAATAGAAGTAGGGTCTTGTTAGTTTGTTTTATACACTGTAATAGTTGTAAGTAAGTTAAATGATATGTGAGTTCTGATGAAATTATGTCTCCTTAAAACAATTGAATTTTTAGTATTTCGCATTTTAACCTTGAAGTTGTTTCCATATGTATTACTAAAATAATAAATAAACTATAATTGTGGTTTGTAAACTATTCAGTTAATTATATCCTAATGGGGTTAGGGGATGACAACTTGGTATCAGAGCTTTAGGTTTTTATATTCTGGGGTTAGAGAGTCTAGATGTGGCAGTAGCATAAATAGTGTGGTGTGGGTCATTTATATTTACTTGTGAGAAATACTAACCATTATGTTAGAAATAAATGTTGTATTCTTGTTTCTATAATTGTGGTTTCTGACAGATAGTAAGCTATGGAAGGAGAAAATGTTCATGAGAGGGTAGATGAGGAGTCTTCAAATACAGTAAACCAACAAAATCCAAATAATGTAGAGGGGGCTCCGGAACAACTTACAGATATGCAAAAAATGGCTCGTGCTATGACTTTAATGGCAGAACAACAAAACATGTTTATGACGCAAATAGCAGAACAACAAGCCAATTACTTGGAGGAGCAGACTTTGGCAAGAAGAGAAAGGGAGATACAACGAGAGGAGAAGAATACTCTGTACGAGAAATTTATCAAATTGAACCCCCCAGCATTCTCAGGTTCTGTAGATCCTTTAGAAGTTGAGGCTTGGGTTAGAGACACATAAACTATCTTCGGGGTGATGAATGTACCTGGTGCACAGAAGGTGATTTTGGCTACTTTCATGTTAAGGGCGAAGATAAATATTGGTGGGAGTCTTCCAAATATTTATTGCTTACTCCGAAAGGAGGTGAGGTAATTACTTGGGATTTCTTTATTAAAATCTTATATGAAAAGTATTTTCCTCGCATGTATCGGAAGTAAAAAGAGAGAGAATTTTTATCATTGACTTAGAGGAATATGTCGGTCAGGGAGTATGAAACTAAATTCACATCTTTCTCTCGATTTTCATTACATTTCTTACGTGATGAGGATGACAAATGCACCAGATTTCAGGATGTGTTGAATTTGGTTATCAAGTCTAGACTCATTGCACTTGAAATGGTAGATTATACTTCTTTAGTTAACAAAGCTATGATGGTTGAAGGAGATGTTAATGATGCAATAAAGAATAGGGAACAAAGGGGAAAGAGGAGTAGATTTGATCCATCTCAGCAAAAGGAAGGCAATGTAGAATACTCAAAACAAGAGAGTCAAAGATTTCAGCGCGGTAGAGGGACTGGAAATTATGTTCATAATAGGACACCAAGTAGTTTTAGGGGTGCAGGATTGATGGACCAATAGAATAGATAGCAGGAGAATGACAATAGGCAGTCAAAGCCTGTTACATGCTATTTTTGCAAAGCTGAGGGCCATATCAGTCCAGATTGTCCCAAGTTAAAGGGGGTAGAGTGTTATCACTGTCATCAAATTGGTCATACCAAAAAGAACTGTCCTATGCTACTGGTAGGGATTCAATCAACTACTACTAGTCGAGGCTCATCACCGAGAGGCATAGGGAGAGGAGTAGGTAGAGGACAGGCTAGTGGATCCAGGGCTCTGGGAAGGATATTTTCTATGACTTTATAGGATGCTAAGGCTACTCCAGAGGTGGTGACAGGTACATTTTCTGTCATGAACAAACATGCTTACGTGCTTATTGATCCAGGTTCTACTAATTCATTTATAGCACTGTCATTTACCATGCATTTGGGTAGACCTTGTTCTTATCTAGATTGTGGTTTATATATTTCTACACCTATGGGGGATGTGATGTTAGTGGAGCTTGTGTATAAAAAATGTGTATTGTATATGGGGGAGAGGGAGTGGACCATTGATTTAATTCCACTAGATATTCGAGATTTTGATATTATCTTGGGGATGGACTGGTTATCTTCCTACCATGCATCAATTGAATGTTTTTTTAAGGAGGTTACATTTAATATGCCAAGGGAGGAAGAATTCAAATTTACTGGGGAAAGAAATGTGGTTCCGAACTGTCTTATTTCATCCCTTCGGGAGAGGAAATTGTTAAATAAGGTTTGTCAAGGCTTTTTAGCATATATTGTGGATACAAACAGGGAATTGCAAAAATTAGAAGATATCCCAGTCGTTAAGGATTTTCCGGATGTGTTCCCAGATGAATTACCTGGATTGCCACCTAGCAGAGAGGTAGAGTTTACTATCGATTTAGTGCCTGGTATATCTCCAGTTTCTATTTCTCCATATAGAATGGCACCTGTGGAACTAAAGGAGTTAAAGGTTCAACTGCAAGATTTGCTAGACAGAGGATTTATTCGACCCAGTGTATCACCATGGGGTGCTCCAGTATTATTTGTGAAGAAGAAATATGGCACCATGCGACTCTGCATTGATTATCGACAGTTGAACAAGGTGACTATTCGAAATAAATATCCATTGCCTCGTATTGATGATTTGTTTGATCAATTACAGGGTGCTAAAGTGTTTTATAAAATTGATTTGAGGCCGGGTTATCATCAATTAAGGGTGAGAGATTGTGACATTTCTAAGACAAATTTTCGTTCTCGCTATGGTCATTATGAATTTTTGGTAATGCCATTTGGGTTAACAAATGCTCCTACAGTGTTTATGGATTTAATGAATCGGGTATTTCATCCTTTCATAGATTCGTTTGCGATTGTGTTTATCGATGATGTTTTGATATACTCACCTATCCAAGAGGAACATGAGAAGCATCTAAGAGTTGTATTACAAGTTTTGCGAGATAGTCAATTGTTTGCGAAGTTTAGCAAATGTGAGTTTTGGTTAAATCAGGTAGTATTTCTGGGGCATGTTGTTTCGGGAGATGGAATTTATGTTGACCCTAAGAAGGTAGAGGGAATTGTGAAATGGGAAAGACCGAGGAATGTAACGGAGATAAGGAGTTTCCTAGGATTGGTTGGATATTATAGAAGATTCATAATGGGTTTTCATCTATAGCCTTGCCGTTGACTAAATTGACCCGAAAGGAAGTGAAATTTGTGTGGAGTGATGAATGTCAGCACAACTTTGAAAAGTTGAAAAATAGGCTAGTATCAGCTCCAGTTCTCACTGTTCCATCCAATGGAGAAGGCTTTGTGATTTATACTAACACTTCACATCAGTGGGTTGTGTTTTTATGCAACATGGAAAGGTAATTTATTATGCATCTAGACAGTTGAAGACGCATGAACATAATTATCCTACGCACGATTTAGAACTTGCGGCTATTGTTTTTGCCTTGAAATTATGGAGACATCATTTGTATGGAGAGACGTGTGAAATTTTCACTGACCATCAAAGTTTGAAGTATTTATTTACACAGAGAGACTTGAATTTGGGATAAAGACGTTGGATGAAGTTAATTAAAGATTATGATTGTACCATTCACCATCATCCCGGGAGGGCCAATGTTGTTACAGATGCTTTGAGTCGAAAGTCATTGGGGAGGTTATCTTGTATTCAATGTGCACGGGTTGGCAATATTATGGAATTAAGACCGATGGAAGTCGAGTTGAACTTATCTAAAGCGGGGGCGTTATTTGCACACATTACAGTGAGACCTTTATTGGCAGAACGCATACGAAATTTGCAAGTCAGTGATCCATTCCTTGAAAAGAAGAAACGAGAAATCCTAGATGGTAAAGAGAGTGACTTTGAAATTAAGAAGGATGAATCATTGTGTTATAAAAATAGAATTTGTGTACCGAATGATCCATCCTTAAAGAAGGATATATTAGAAGAGGCACATAGTTCTATTTACTCTATGCATCCGAGAGGTACCAAAATGTACAGAGATTTGAAAGAGTATTACGGGTGGAATAATATGAAACGTGAGATTGCAAAATTTGTATCTAAATGTTTAGTATGCCAGTAAGTGAAGGCGGAGCATCAAAAGCCGGCAGGATTATTGCAGTCATTGCCTATTCCAGAATGGAAGTGGGAACATATAACGATGGATTTTATTGTAGGATTACCACGATCTCCAAAGGAGCATGATTCTATTTGGATGATTGTAGATCGATTGACAAAGTCAGCTCATTTTCTTCCAGTTAAGACTTCCTACACTGTTGACAAATATGCACGTATGTACGTTGATGAGATTATTCGTTTACATAGGGCACCAGTGTCAATTGTATCAGATAGAGATCCAACGTTCACTTCTAAGTTTTGACCTCGTTTACAGAATGCCATGGGCACAAGTTTGAAGTTCAGCACTGCATTTCATCCACAAACCGATGGGCAATCAGAAAGAACAATTCAAATATTAGAAGACATGTTACGAGCCTGTGTATTTGACTTCAAAGGTAGTTGGAATGATCATTTTCCATTGATGGAATTTGCGTATAATAATAGTTATCAGTCCACCATTGGTATGGCTACTTATGAAGCTTTATATGGGAGGAGATGTAGAACACCATTATGTAGGGATGCAGTGGGTGAGAGGAAAATTTTGGGTCCTGAATTGATAGATATGACAACTGAAAAGATCAAAATGATTCGGGAACGGATAAAGATAGTGCAAAGCAGGCAGAAATTTTATGAAGATAAGAGGAAGTATCCATTAGAATTTCATAAGGGGGATTTTGTATTCCTACGTATTTCACCGTGGAAAGGCGTTATGAGATTTGGAAAGAAGGGGAAACTAAGTCCAAGATACATTGGACCATATGAAGTATTGGAAATAATTGGGACCCTGGAATATAGATTAGCATTACCTCCAGAGTTATCTTGTTTTCATGATGTGTTCCACGTATCGATGCTTCGTAAGTATTTGGCAGATCCATCTCATCAACTGAAAACCCAACCTATTGAACTGAAAGAAGACTTGTCGTACATCGAGGAACCGGTGGAAATTCTTGATCGTAAGGAGCAAGTATTGAGGAATAAAGTTATTCCCTTAGTTAAAGTTATGTGGATGAGCCATGGAATTAAAGAAGCAACTTGGGAAACGGAGGATAGCATGAAGAAATAGTATCCCCATTTGTTTGGTAAGTGACAATCATATTAAATTTCGGGAACGAAATTTTCTAAGGGGGGCCCGTATATAATTATGATAAATTATATTTAAATCATACTTATCCTATGTGATATGAATGATGTGTTATTAGTATATCTAATGTTAAGTGATTATGGTTAGTATAATTCTACTTTCATAAATCATGAAATGTCGAATTATTTACAAACACAAAATTTGGTTATTTTCGATAGAAATGTTCCTGTTTAAGACTAGTTTTGACCCTTATAACATTACAATTGACTTGAGGTGAAAACTACATAGTTGTAGACATGTGAGTTAGGGTGGTAACACAACAAACTCTGTATCAAACGGATGTTTGAGTAAGAAGTTAGGCCAAAATTACGAACAAGGGGAAAACCCGTCAATTTCCTTAAGTGGTAAATTGTCTTTTATTAAACCAAATGTTTTAATTTGATTGGATGGATTGGGAGTCAGCCTTGGCCGACTTAAAACTCTCCTTTAACCTTATTTCTTCAGCAAATAAGTCCCTAGGTTCTGTTTGAGGCGTTATTAGCTTGAGGAAAGAGAGGTAGAAGTTAAGGAAGAAAGGGTTACATGGAAAATCTAGGAAAACAATTCCAAGAAAATCCTTAAGGTGTTTCCAAGGTATAAGGTCAAATCAACCAAGTTCAGCTCCACCCGAGGGAAACGTGAATCCATAGTTGAGAACAGAAGGTGAGTGTACTTACTGAGTTGATTTTGGATATGATGTATATGTATTATATGTTGAGATGATATGGCTTATTTAAAAGTCATGAGATGTTGAGATATTATGGCTTAATTAAAAGCCAAGAGATGTTGAGATGTTATGTCTTTATAAAAGTCAGGATATGTTGAGTTTCTATGCAATTCAGGAGATGTTAGGTTATTAAAACCTATGGATATGATTATTGCCTACGGGCAGGAGATGTGGAGTTTATTAACTCCGGATATGTATATGGCCTAATTTGGGCCAGAGATGGATATATTAATATGTTGAGACGTTAATATAGTAATTTTACTATATAGAGATGTAGTACATTCACTGAGTTTTTAAACTCATGGTTTTATATGTTTACATTTTCAGGTTTTCCAGCTGCCACTGCCAGGTCTAGGAGGTTGAGTAAATAGAAGTAGGGTCTTGTTAGTTTGTTTTATACACTGTACTAGTTGTAAGTAAGTTAAATGATATGCGAGTTCTGATGAAATTATGTCTCTTTAAAACGATTGGATTTTTAGTATTCCACATTTTAACCTTGAAGTTGTTTCAATATGTATTACTAAAATAATAAATAAACTATAATTGTGGTTTGTAAACTATTTAGTTAATTATATCCTAATGGGGTTAGGGGATGACCGAAGCTTTGGGCTTCGGGGGCGGGAGCCCCCGAGGCGATTTTTTTAGGGTTGTTTCTACTTTTTTTGTGGCAAATTTTTAATCCTAAAAATGTTGAAGTAACAATTAATTAAGTTTGATCTCCGACTTTATTCGTGAATCTTTTTAATAATATTGCAACACAATATTACCTTAACAAACCAACAATGAGCAAATATGATCCCCGAACAACAAAATGACAGTGTTACAAAAAAAAGTGCTTTAACAGTCTTGAATATAGAATTGAAAAAAAAACACAAAAAAAAAGGTCGAAAAAGTGGAACTTAATACCTGCTATGCTTGGGTTGGGTTCGGAGTTAAGTCGAGAGAGAGACAGAAGCGGAGCAGGGTTAGTTGGCGGCAGAGAGGGGATGAGGCAGCACTCGTTGCTGGTGCTCCTGATGGTTTGCTACGGAGAGGAGGGGGAGTGAGGAGAAGTTTTACCAGAGCAGAGGGAGAGAGCAGTTGAGGTGATGAGGAGTGAGGATGAGAATTTAGTTTAGGTTTGAAATGTTTTAAAACGCGCATGTAGCAGCAAAATACGGGAATGGTTTATTTGTATTTTTTCCCAAAAATTAAATACCTTATATTATGAAATATTAAACAAAGGTAAAAAAAAATAGCCTATACCGGAGAAAAATTCAAAAAAATCTAGGTGGGCAGTCGCCCACCATCGGGACCACCTAGGTTCGCCCGTGTTTATATGAAAATAAAAATCAGTGAAAAAAGATGGGAGTGATTTGACCTCATGAAAATAAATTCTTTAATGGTAAGTAATTGATTTTTTTTTATTGAATTGAGTTGAGTTAAGTGGTAGGTAATAAATGTTCTTCATGAAAAACAATAAAATTATGGACCTCTTTTTATATTTATAATATATTTTCAGAAAGATCTCCTATTATATAAAGGGCGCAACCATGAGGTTGTGTCTGTCTTTTCTTTTCAAATTCACCCTTTTAAGTTACACTTGCGATATTTCAAATGATATTTCGTAAAAGGATAATATGGTAGCTACTCCCATGTTTTTATTTTCAGGAATGCTACACTTACTGGTAGTTTGGACGGGACAAGCTTTAAATGCTTGTACCATGGTGAGTTCACATCATGGTACAAACCATTTAAAACTTGTTTGGTACTAATTACTCATAAGCAAAGCATGATTCTTTTATTTTTTTTAATTGTTAGTCTTTTTTTTACAACTATGGAACAAATGTCATTTTCTGCGGAAAGGAAGATGAGTTGTTATATAAATGGTTATGTGCGATTTTGAGTGGTTATGGGACTTACTACAATTTAAAAAATATATTGGATGGGAGATCAACAATACTTTGAAAGTGGGACTAAACTAAAAAAAAACTAAATTGTAAATGGGAGGATTTGATTTCATTCCCTTTATCAAAACACATAGCCATATAGAGGGGAAAACGAGAATGGAATTCTTTACAACAATAATGAATAAAGTAGAAAGGGAGATAAATGTCCAGCCTTCATCGAATTGTTAATGGCTAAAGAAGAAGGTGACAAGAGGTTGAGAAAATGAGTAGTTTGGGGTTAATTTTTCACTCACTACTTTTGTAAAATTCTCATTAGGTTGTATAGTCAATTAGAAAGAGTATCATAATTCTACGTATCCACTTTATATTGAGTGTCATTTGGTATACCCAATCACAAGGAACCTCTGATCTCTATATTGTAATTTCTAACCATAAAGGGTTCACTATATTCCTACATTATCCATAGTGTAAATCTTACATCTTAGGTGTTGTTTGTTTTAAACCATTCAGACTTAATAGGTACTAAATAATTTTTTTAAATGATTAAGAGGCTAACGACTATTTATGCCTCTGAATGATTAAGAGGTAAATGAACCTCTGAAGTCTGAATCTGAAATCTGAATTAGTTTTCAGATTCAGACTTCAGATTCAAATAAAAAACAAATGCAGCCTTGAAGTTTTCATCATGTGTTAGTAATCTATTAACAACACCTATGATTGAAAACTGATTTTTTAACTTTCTGCATCTTTACATAAAATAATACTCAATACTTTCATTTATATTCCACTAATCAGTTTTAAATTTTCATATGATTAAAAAAAAATTAATATTGGGATTATTAATATTCGGTGCTTACATTTGTATTTAGAATATATTATTATAAAAATATTTAGAATTTATATAGTTGCACATACATCATGTTTACTTCCCATACAAGAGACGTGTTGCCGTCAAACATATAGAGGGAAATTCTTATTAGTTTATATACAACTATTATTTCTAAAAAACAATAATTTTTGGTGCTTACATTTCTTTTTCATATTCACCTCTGACACTACATATTTACACTTTGATTATAACATATATTTGTTGAATAGTTATATGATTTAATAATCAATATGAGTTAACACATATTGCGTGTGCACCATTAGTTAGTGTATTTAAAATCAAGCATTGTGAAAGTACAAGATGAATTAAAATAAGCATTTTACATGTAATTGAAATCATTATAAACTAATAAAATAAACCCTTAGCTCAATATTTTTTTTTATATAAAAGTTGCACCCATAGTGACACCAATACATACAATAATGACTTTATATTATAATAATAGTGGCTTTAAAATCACGTGACATCAAGCATAACAATGTCATGTCATTATTAGTTACCACCTCAACACTCATGCAAACATGACGATAACCCTACATTATTTTCAATGATGAGACTGCAAAATTTGACGCGGTATTCACATGATTACTATCATTAACAAATTTATTATACATGTTAGAGACTATTAGAGTACTTATTTTTTGTATACATAATGTGAATTTTATATTAATTTGAGTTATTTTCAAGCAAACATGATTTTATTTTTTATTATTTTTAATTAGTGAATATACGGGTTGTGCCCCAATCAGAAATTTAAGTAATATATATCTCATGATTCTGAAATAACATTTGGTAAAGAAATTGTGAGGTTTTATCACCAAGATCCAGTATGAGGGTACATTCATTATTTATTTACTATAGTTTCACTACCCATGGTTATTTTCATGGGTTGGTCATTGCATGCTCAAATGGGGCAAAACTTTAGGGTTTCTAGGATTAGAAGTTGGTGGATAAAAAGTTATCTTCGTAAGAACAAATCTCAATTGATGGTCAAGAAAGGTTTACTTTGTCCCAACAAGTTCAATGGCTCCACCTAGGTCTTGGCAGTGAACGAGCGACAACGACATGACATGTGCATTGTAATGGGGTCGTTTTGGGTGTTTTCACATTTAACAATGTAGATATAAATTGATGGATAAAAGGGATTTATCATTAGGGTTTTATGGACATTAAGTATGCTACATCAAAGGTAAATAGAGGAAAGTGAGATACATTTAGGTCTTCTAAATCTGATTCCAGTGTGAGATTTTAGTATATTTAGGGCTTGGGTTGAAGTGCGCATAGTTCTTATATGATCCAATCACCGTAACACATTTTCTCAAATAATGGAATTAGTCTATCTCGATTGTTAATATAGGCCATGTAATATTTCTAAACCATGTTAAATCTCTTGCGTCCATCTTATAATTTTAGTGCTTTGTTTGCGTTACCATCATATTGTATACATATTTCATTATTTTGGTTTTGTATTGTGATATTGGAGAATAAAAAATCGGTAACAAGGCTTTGGTGCACATAAGTTGCTTAACAAAGTCCTAAGTGTTGGTCTAACACACTAATGTTGGTTTTTCGAAAGTTGGCTTAAAAATACAATTGGAGGCAGCCTCACTGCAGCGAAGGGGGGTCGCTGGATGCGGGTTATTTTAGAGTTTATTGGCATGTATGGTGCGACTAGAGAAAGAGGTTCACGGTAGCGAGCTTCACTACAGCGAACGGGATCATATATGTGAAAATATGTTTATTAGTGTGAGATATTTTGGGGTTTTTTGCATGTAACCATGGGGATATAAATAAAATAATATGAGGGGTTTCTCGTTAGTGTTTTACTGATATTGAAAGATCTATTCATTAATGGAAAGGCATAAAAAAATGAAAGATTTAGGGTTCTAAACTTGATTTCTATAGTCACATATGGTTGTATTTGGGGCTTAGGTTGAGAGTGAGGTAACTCTTGGATAATCCTTTCGTTGTAACCTATTTTCTTAAACAATGGAATTATTCTTTTTCTCTTGTGTATTTAGGTGAGGTATTATTGTCGAACCACGTTAAATCTCTTGTGTTCAACTTATTATTTTTGTGCCTATTTTTATTTCCATCAATCTTGCACACACACACACACACACACACACACACACACACACACATATATATATATATATATATATATATATATATATTTCCTCTTGTTTAATGGGGAAGCGGCGTGCACAAGGTTCTGAGCACTTGAGGCATGTCTCATTTGTAGATAAAACGAAGACATTGATTGCAAGTTTCCCGGTGACAAACGATGGTGGGAAGAAAATTTCTACTAAGGGAGGGGATGGCTCAGGGTCCCCTTACAGGGTCAACGACTGATTTTAAGCCAGGAGTTGCACACATGTATTGTCCATTGATGAATCAAGGATTATTAGGAACGTATTTTTTGATTTGAAGTATGTGTAACTAGTACAATGAAGGATAATGGGTGATTGTTTGCATCCTATAAAACAGAGAGTTTAAATTTGATGAAGTATTGGTATTCTCTCACTAATGTAGAGATTTGTGAACGTTGTCTAAAAAATACCATTGAAGTAAAATTTGTTATAGTAAAGGAAAGCTTCACCGCTACGAAGGGGGGTCACTAGTCACGGGTTCTTCTCAATTTTATTGGCGTGTATGGTCTGACCAACTCATAGAAATTCCTACTAAGTAGACCGACATTGTATACAATATATTTAAAGCATAAATATAAGACATTCTCATAACCGTAATACTTATTTCAACATGAACTGACACACCTTTACTTAAAAGTAAACGTCATACATTGTTTTAAGAATATAACCCCAACAACATGGTTAAGGAGCAGTGTGAAGAATGTAATGTTATAGAGTTGAGATTCTGACTCTAATATGAGTTATGTGGACGAGAACTAGATGATGGGGATCTATTTATCTCTTATTGGACTACCTATATCCCGAAGTTTTTGTGGGCCTCAAGTTGATGTATAAAATGGTCAAGATGACCATATTATATGAGGTGTGTGTCTTATATAGATAAGTCCTAGTTAATAGAGGGTGAGTAAATATATAGGCATATATAATGGAAATACATCAAGAGATTTATTGTAAGGATATAAATCATGAGTGGGGCTCAATATTAAGCCTATATACATGGGGATACCTAGGATAAAAGCCTACGTAGTTTCAATGGGGGGTTATATTTATGTGATTGGGCTTCTAGATACTGGGTATAAATGATATAACATTATAGTATTTGAGGATCCTAATACTTTGTATAGAATTTTTGCTATGAACTGGAAAAATATAACCGCATGTCTAAAGCGACATAATCAAGAAAGGTATTTGACAAGTACTTAAAGAAAACATAGCTTTGTGGTGCCCCCGTCGAGACAGGAACATTTCTTGGAGAAGTGGCGAGGATTATTCTAACTTTTGACTTCATCTTTAACAATGACTCTAGAGTAACCATGCTCACTGACGCTTTACTGAAAATGAGTTGAAATGTAGGAAAAACATGTTTTTGTGTAATACTTACTTTTAATATATTTTGATTTGTCCTTTTTGGATGAGAACATAATGATTAGCTCAATGATGATAATTGTTGGAAAATAACCTAACTTTGAAATATAAACTCTTTAAAGTGAATACCCGGTCTCCTGGTGGAGGTCGATTTATGGTATTATTGTTGGGGATAGACATGCGCGAAAAAGTTTTTAGCCTAAAAACTTTCATTGATCATGCATTAGAAAGTACAAAAAAACAAGTTTTAAAGCATAAACCTCGTGGTTTGAATCATGATAACTTTGTGGATATTGTAAGTGATCCGAATGAGGAGAAATTGATGATGATCTATATTCCCTCCCATGGTTTACGAAAACCTTGCTAGTAACCACCGAAGATCTCAAATCTTCTAGCATATGAGTCCCCAAAGTACAAAAAAACAAGTTTTAAAGCATAAACCTCGGGGTTTGAATCACGATAACTTTGTGGATATTGTAGGTGATCCGAATGAGGAAAAATTGATGATGATCTATATTCCCTCCCATGGTTTACGAAAACCTTGCTAGTAACCACCGAAGATCTCAAATCTTCTAGCATATGAGTCCCCAAAGTAATCCTTGTGTGTGGGCACTCCCACAGATAAAAACTTGATGAAATATGAGAGAATTTACTTTTTCAATCCTAACCCTTCACTTAACATTAATTGTGTTCTTCTCTCCCTCTTTAACCCTCCATAATGAATAACACACACACACACACACACAGATATATATATATATATATATATATATATATATATATATATATATATATATATGTGTGTGTGTGTGTGTGTGTGTGTGTGTGTGTGTGTGTGTGTGTGTGTCATGCGCTTGGACTAAACTAGGTTTCAGAGAGTTCGAGCCTACTACTTAGGTAATGGACTATACTAGGAGCCTAAGAGTGAAAAATTGACTGACATTGCATACAATATATTTAAAATAAATATAAAACATTCTCATAAACATGATTTCAATTTCAAAATGAACTTGACCCACCTTTATTCAAAAATAAATATCATACATGATTTTATGAATGATACCTTAATAATATCCCACATAATCTAAAAGCCATGCACCTATTTATCCAACTCCCAACCCATATACTCGACAATCTATATCTCTAGTTGTTGAAGGATTAACTAGTTGTTATTCATTGGAACTTTGGTCATAAACTTTTTGCCTACTTTATTCAATCTCTCGAACTAGGTGAAACCTATGCTCAATGTGCTTAACCCTTTATATGGGTTAAAAGTTATCTCAAAATTGCACTTGTTTTGATATGAACACAATAAAGTGTAATAGACAACTGAACTTGAATGAACCTCACTTAATTTACTTAGGAAGTTACTAAGCCATATAACCTCTTTAGTTACCTCCGAAGTGTCAACAACTTTGGCCTCCTTGGTGGAGTCAACAATACAAGATTGTTTCACTCCTCTAACTTATAACTCCACTTCCTAGAGTAAACACATATCTCGAGGTAAAAACCCTAAAATACTTATATGACTGAAAACCAAATATTTGTACCTAAAAGGTATAATACTATCAAACTAGAATCCGCTGACTATGATACCGACATAAAAGATATTTGGTCTAGTATACGATATAACATATATGAGGCTGGCCACCACTGAGGTATAAAGTATGTTCCTCATTCTTTCTATGTAATAAAGTGTTTTAGGAGATTAATTCCTAGACAAAATGATTCCATAATTGGAAAGGAAAACCTTTCCATATTTGGAAAGGAAAGCCTTTCTTAGAATCCTAATGTTAACATTGTGAGTACAACATCGATATATGTGACTTGGAATAAGCCCAATATCCTTTTATCTGATCTAGCATAATCTTGAAGGATGTGGTTAACTTATCCTAGGCACTTAATATCGGGATACCCATATAACCCACTCTTATGTAAGACAATACTCCCCTCTCATTCCTGATTAAGAAAATGTCATCCACACATTATACTAAAAATACCACCACATTTCCATCATGGTTCTTATATAAAAAGTGTTATCCCAACTTAAATCAAAATCAAAATATTGATTTCTTGATCAAACTGAATGTTCCAATACCTTGATACTAGATTAAATCAATAAATGGATCTATTAAGATTACACACTTTTCTTTCTTGACTTCTTACTATACAACTGTTAAGAAAATATTTAAGAATGCAGCATTGACGTTAAATAAACCTCGATAGACTTTAGCATAGCTAACGATGAGAAGTTTTATTAATAGTCAATCCCTTTCTTTATGTGAACACTCTTTCACAATAAGTCTTGCCTTAAAGATTTTAACCTTCCCATCCATCTATATTTTTACTTATTGTAGGTCCACTTGCAACTGATGGGTTTTATCCCATCATAAAGTTTACAAGTCCCTAAAAATTGATTCGAATACATCGAATACTTGTTGGTATCCATGGTCTTAAGTTAAAGACAAAAGTACTTATCTTGGAATACCTCGCTGTAGTTTTTAGGACTCAATACATATGTTTTGGGATCTCGTTGAAATGTTTATTTAAAAACATTTACCAGTCTGGATGACTCCTGATGCTCCCACTACAATGTGACAACACTTGTTATCCAATATAAGTGACACGTGTATCCTAATCATTAATAAATTCCCACTATCGCTAAGTAGTGTACTATTGATATCATGTTGTACCTCATCCTATATTGGTGCTCTAGCAACATCGGTAATACGATGTTCTTTTTTATCATGTAATACAAGCTTAGTCTCGGGACCGTGGTTTATTATATAATTCTCTTTCAAGAACCGATCATTGATACAATTAATGATCTAAGTAGTGTACTATCAATATCAAGTTGTATTTCATCTTGTACAGGTGGTCTAACAATACCGGTAATATGACGTTCCTTTTTTTCTTGTAATACAAGCTTAGTTTCGGGCCCCTGGTTTATTATATAGGGCTCTTTCAAGAACCGCCCATTGATACAATTAATGATCTTCTTGTGGTCAGGAATATGACAAAAATTACCTTTATAATCTTTGGAATAACCAATAAAAGACATACTTTTGTCCTTGATTTCAATTTCCTTGGCTCCTTCCAAAACACTAGTGCTAAGCACCCCCAAATCTAATCATATCCTAGAATGAGCTTGCACCCACTCCACAATTCCTTAGGAGTTAAAGAGACCAATTTAGATGAAACCAAATTCAAAATGTTTATAGTCATCTCTTAATGCAAGATCCCAATAAGAATGTTGCAATCCTAAATAACTAAACCTAGACCTTATCAAATCTAAAAAATTCTTATTACATCCTTTTCTCCACACCATTCCATAATGGAATACCCGCTGTAGATAATGGAATAAAATACCCACATATAATATATGAGTCCTTAACTCTCCCAATAGGTATATACTCTTACGATTAGATAATATAGTTTGCATTAGTTAACTTCACCCATGCTCTAGTCTAGGCTTGCAAACTTTGAACTAATCAAAGGTTTCAGACTCGTGGCGTATTAGGTGAACACATCCATACATTGATTAATCATTAATAAAATCGATGAAACACTCAAAATCAATCCTGACCTAATAGGTGGCGTTTATCCCATCGATTCAAATGGGATTTTATTATATATGTGTGTGTAGAAAATGTGTTTTAGTTTTAAAAAAGTGTGATGGATAATCCCATTTGGAATTTATGTTCATAACCCTTTTTATTTTAATTGAAAATAAAGTATGGGCAATATAACTAATAAAAATGTGAGATGTTAATGCGTATGAACTAAAGTAAGAACTAGATTATTAATCTATGTAATTAATGCATAAATAAGAAATTTAAAGAGCGAGGGAAGGATTTGGACCTTCTTTGAAGAATTGGGGCTTTATCTTGATCTTAGATAAACTCCCTTGAAGCTTGATATGAATATTGGATGAGAGAGAATGAGATTTTTTCAAATTGGGTATGAAAAGGATGGGAATGTAAGATTGAATGGAATTTCACACGAGGAAACTTCGTTGATTGCCAGAGAATGTTATTGAGATCACTAATGCTGATGGATCTGAGGTGTGCTATGGGAGTGAGGTCACACCCTCTATTTATAGGGCCAGAGGAGTGCCGATTGGCATGGTCGCAGCCCTACCAATCGGTAGGTAACCCTAAACACACTACTGATTGGCAGGGAAATGGACCTGCCAGTCGGTAGTCTCATGAAGATTTTCCCAAAAAAATAGTCGTAGAACGCAATCTGTTGATCTAAATCATGAACGAAGCATACCTATAAAAAGGTAATTTAGGGACCTTCAAGAGTCCTTTGGACCGTACCTGGGTCTGGGAGTTGACTTTGGGTCAAATGTGGCTCGAAAGCCCTCATCGGTCCTTTGAACGAGAGATTGTCAAATAGAAACGGGTCGTTCATCCGAATGGTAAGTCAAAATCGCGCACAAGGCAGACCGTTGGACATGTTAGGTGATTAGGCATAAATTCTTTCGATTTATTCCTTTTAATATAGAGGCTTTTATCACCTCTAGCAATGTAAAATTCGTTGATTTATCTCATATTTATGACACTAACATCTTCTAACAAATACCCGAGTTTGGTGAATTTCTCATAAATTTTGAAGGTATTTAATGCATGAGAGAAAAAAAGAAACCGAAAGAAAAGAAAGAAGAAAAGAAAAATAGTCAAAATGGCAAAAGAGTAATTTGTAGCTGGAATCCGGACGAGGACCCAAAATAAAAGTTGAATACCTCGAGTCTACAAGCACGTAGGAAGACATGATGCCCAAATTCGAGTCCCGGAGAAAAAATTATGATCCTTGAAAGATGCGAGATAATCATGAGAAACTGACGAGAAATTGAAGGGAAATTTACCCAAGGACTCAGACCGATCCGGATTTCACCATAAAAGAATTGATCCGGCCCCTTGAAGTCACTGAATAAGATTGGTGAAGCGAACCGATCCGGGTTCTATAAAAAATGAATCGGACCCTTGAACTTGCTTTATACCCTGAGTAAAGTGGACTGATCAGTTATAAAGAGAAAATGAACCGATCCGATATACACCGGATCGAACCAAAATATTGGGCCGAACCGGTCTAGAGGCTAAATTCTATAATTATCCTGTTTTTTAGCTAGAGTCTTGCATGGCTAAAACTCTTGTAATTTCGTAACGATTCCCAGAACATGGGAGAGCTTCTTTTCAGATAGTTTTAGAGAGAGAAATTAGGGAAGAACTCAATTACAATTTATTCAATAAAGTTGATTTCTTTCTCATCTCTCTTATTTGATTTCAATAATTCTTGCATAATTAGTTTATTACCAGTAGGTATTACATCTTTATTCTTCTTTAGAAGTAATTTCATCATGAGTTCAACTACATGCACCGTAGAAACCCTACTTTTTGTTAATTTCACTATGCCGAGCTAGATGCATGAACCCAACCCGATGTGGTTTGCATGCGTGTAAAATTAGTTCCCTAAATTAACTAAATGATTGAATCATGTTGTGTGGCGGTCACAACCATTGTAGCACTTTTGATCTCGTTTTCCCTAGGTAATCGGGATGCTTAAGAGTGCAACGAGCGTGTAGCTAATACGACACCACTTTATTCTTACTTTTGATTATGTATGGTGCGGGCTAGTACCCTCATATATATATATATAATTCTTGAGATTAATATAGACTGGATTTAATCAATTATTTAATTCATAACTAGTTTTATAGCCGATAAACGTACTAGGGTTGGGGGATTTCATTCTAACCTATTTTTCCCATCCATACTTAGTAAATCATAATTCGTTTACTCTTGCATGTTTAGTTTCATAATTAGTTTAATTAATTTGCATTTAGTTGATAGAAATTTTCCCGTTTCGATTATATTTTTAGAGTTAGGTCATGGTTGACCATCTTATCATTTGTCGTTACGAGTATTCATCCTATTTTCCTGTGGATTCGACCCCGTCTTACTGGATTTATTACTTACGCGATAGGCTTGCACTTGAGACTATATAAGCACGAAATTTAGACACTTTTGAAGTCATGTCAACTTTTTGGCACCGTTACCGGGGATTTTGGTAGACTATAGGTTAGAGAGAGTTAATATAAAGATTTGACCAAAAATTCATTAAATCCAAAAAAAATTCAAAAAATACAAAAAAATCCAAAAAGATACAACATTTCTCATTTTCCTTTCATGCAAAATCCGCAACAAACTCCTCAATCAACTCCAAATCACATTTTTGAGAATCCGTTAGTTATGTACGATCCTGATAGCCCACATACTCCTAATGTTCCTCAATTTTGGGTTCCACAGCCTACACCGCCAAACTCCATAGCAAGTTACACTTCGAGTGATCCTTCGAATTACCCTTCGAGTTACCCATCAGGTTACACTTTAGGTCACGCTTCTAGCACTTTGAGTGAGGATACTAAGTCACTTGAAGAGAGAGACATGTCTGATCAAGCTGGTCTTGGTACAAGGGAGGCAAAGGCATCGTATCGCCCTTCGAGATAATTCTTATATCCCGAGTGATCAGTCACTCCGGGATGCATTCTACTCTCGTACAATGCAAGGAATTTTCACTTTAG
This sequence comes from Sambucus nigra, assembly GCA_949130495.1. NCBI lineage: Eukaryota > Viridiplantae > Streptophyta > Magnoliopsida > Dipsacales > Adoxaceae > Sambucus > Sambucus nigra. Next base: position 380,191,668 of record OX422221.1, read on the forward strand.
GAATGGGATGATCCAAATATTTCCCACTTATCATAGAATGGAGTCGAAGAAACCATATCTTCACGTTCGGGAGTTCGAGGAGGCGTGCAAAACTTTCAGCGATCAAACATGCACAAAAGATGTGATCCGCCTCAAGCTTTTTTCATTCTCTCTAAAGGATAAAGCTAAGACCTGGCTATGGACTTTGTCTCTAAACTCGATTACGCCGTGGAACGAGTTGCAATCCAAATTTCTCAAAAAGTTCTTCCCTCCGTATCGAACGAACTCCATTGAGGCTCAAATTCAAACTTCTTGACAACTAGAAAATGAGCCATTCGATCGATGTCATGAGCATTTTAACGAGTTAGTCACTTCATTCCCTCACCATGGTCTTGATAAATAGCAACTTATCTCGTTCTTTCATAATGGGATGAATATAAAATCCAAGCAACTGATTGAAACTATGTGTGATGGACCCTTTTTCGAGCTTAATGCTAATGATGCTGAGATCCACCTTAAGTATGTCATCGAGACTACTCAAGCGTGGGGCACATCTGATCCTAATGACCAAAATCAGCATCGACAAGCATCAACCACTCCTTCTACATTCGATCTATGCCACATATACAAAGATACTTCATTAGGCCGTAGACTAGACCAATTCGAGAGGAGCATGAGAGAAATGCTCGATGTACGGGTAAGAGAAGCAATCATCTCCATATACTCCCCCATATAAAAGGTGTGTGCTATTTGTGAGGCAGGACATTCAATGGAGGAATGCCTAACGATACTCGCCTACAAAGTTATACCTCAGGAGCAAGTGAGTGGAGTATGAGGATTTGAGGGTAATTTCGGTGCCCCACACGGGAATTCTTACAACCCTTCATGGAAAAACTATCCTGATTTTAGCTACTGGAAACAACATGCTGTGTTGAATCCTAATTCACACATTGACCCTCCTCCATCCCCACACTTTCCTCAAGCACCACTTATGTAAGGACATATGCACGCACCACCTCCAGGATCGTATATCACTCCACCACGGAGAAGTATGAAGGATACGATACACCAATTCATCAATGCTCATAATTCAAACAATGCTAAGTATGATCATATGTTCACCGACATAAATGCAATTATCTCTAAGTTGCAATCATCATTGAGTATCCAAGAAAAGGGTAAGTTTCCAGCCCAAGGCCAAAGACTCCCTCAAGGTCAAACTAGTGTTATCACTACATCCGTAGAGAACCAAGAGAAGTGTTAAGCCATCACCACTCTACGTAGTGGGAGAGTTGTTTATTTATCACCTCCCCTACACGATACACCTAAGGACAAGGAGGTTTCTCCCGACATAAAAGAGGCCGAAGATGCCCCCTTGAAGGAGAGTGAAAATGATAACGCTAGTGAGCCTGAAATCATAGTGAAACCGTCCGCTTCCGTGCCATTTCCTCAACGATTGGTTCCTCCCCAAAAAGAAACCCCCCGTGATGATGTGCTAGAGGTCTTTAAGCAAGTCAAGCCGAATTTACCTTTCCTCGATGCGATAAAGAAAATTCCTGATTACGCTAAAGCTCTCAAGGACTTATTAACAGTGAAAAGAAGGCTAAAGGTAAAGAAGAACGTGTTCCTAGCACAAAATGTGAGCTCCGTTTTACTCAATAATCTCCCACCAAAATCCAAAGATCTGGGTGCACCTACCATTTCCTGCATCATAGGAGATAACCGAATTGAAAAGGACTTACTCGATCTAGGGGTGAGTGTCAATATCCTTCCCTACTCCATTTATCGGAAACTTTATTTGGCTGACCTCAAGCCCAAAAAGATCACTCTCTAACTTGCAGATCGTACCGTAAAGATACCAAGAGGTATTATTGAGGATATGATAGTCCAAGATGACACCTTCTACTTCCCGATAGATTTTGTCATTTGGGACACGGAGCCCTCCTTCACCTCAAGTAACCATGTTCCCATTATCCTTGGGTGCCCATTCTTAGCTACGGCTAATGCCTTGATTAACACTCGAAATGGGAAAATGCAACTGACTTTCAAGAACATGACCTTAGAGACAAACATCTTCAACATCGCCGATGAGGATGATTTTCACGCAGTGGATCTTATTGAGGAGATCGTAGAGGATCACATAGAGGAAATTTTTAGTGGAGATGCCTTAAGAACATGACTCATATCCAGTAGTGAGAGGGAGGGGATGTACACCGACTTCGAGAGGGAGATAGAGGATTTGAGAGAGATATTAGATGAGAGAGCGTCGAATGAGGACGTGAGAGATGTAAATTGGGTTTCTAGATTCGAGGAACTACCACCGAGGGGGTCGCACCCAGTTCCCTCCGATGAAAAATTTCCTAACCTCGAATTAAAGAAACTACCCTCCAATGTCAAATATGCTTATTTAGGAGAGGATGCGGCATTTCCTGTTGTTGTCTCCTCTAAACTAGATAAAGAGCAAGAGGGTAAATTGTTGGAATTTTTGAGGAAGCACTAAAATGATTTTAGTTGGTTCATAGAAGATTTGAAAGGTATAAGACCCTTTATTTGTACCCATAAAAATTCACCTCGAGGAGGATATGAAGCCCTCGAGGGAAATGCAAAGAAAATTGAACCCTACCATGAAAAAGGTAGTGCGAGCTGAAATTATTAAGCTGTTGGATGCCGGGATCATCTACCCAATCTCGGATAGCACATGAGTGAGTCCTATACATGTTGTCCTGAAGAAGTCGGGTATGACTATGGTTGATAATGCCAAGGGTGAGCTAATTCCCCAATGTACCACCACCGGGTGGCGCGCTTGCATTGATTACCAAAAGCTCAATGCAGGCACGAGGAAAGACCATTTTCCCTTACCATTCATCGACCAAATGCTAGAGAGAGTAGCAGGACACCCATACTATTGCTTCCTTGATGGTTATTTTGGATATAACCAAATAGAGGTAGATGTACTTGAACAAGAGAAGACTACTTTCACATGTCCTTTTAGAACGTTTGCCTACAAACGTATGCCATTTGGATTGTGCAATGCACCCGCGACTTTTCAAAAGTGTATATTGAGTCTCTTTAGCTATATGAATGAAAGAGGACTTGGAGTTTTTATGGATGACTTCAACATTTTTGGCACCTCTTTTGATCTTTGCTTAGCGAATATAGAGAAAGTACTTTCCCGGTGTGTGGAAAAGAATTTGGTGCTGAATTAGGAGAAGTGCCCTTTTATGGTCACTAAAGGAATAGTTATTGGCCACATCGTATCGTCTAAAGGAATTGAAGTAGATAGGGATAAAATAGATGTCATAACTGAGTTACCCCCACCGAAATCACTAAAAGATGTGCGTTCTTTTTTTGTGCCACGCATGGTTTTATATAAGGTTTATCAAGGACTTTAGCACCATCGCTAGACCCTTGAGTAACCTTATTATGAAGGACACCCCATTTGAGTGGAATGAAGCATGCCAATGTGCTTTTGATAAATTTAAAAGCATGCTTGTGTTCGCTTCCATCATGCAAGATCCAAATTGGTCTTTACCATTCGAGCTTATGTGTGATGCGAGTGATTTTGCGATAGGGGTTGTTTTGGGCCAAAGGAAAGACAAGAAAGCTCATGTCATCTACCACGCTAGCCTAAATTTAACTGGAATGCAACTCAATTACTCCACCACGGAGAAAGAATTGCTAGAGATAATGTTTGACCTAGATAAATTTTGCCCGTACCTCATTGGTTCTCCCATTACATGCTTCACCGACTACGCAGTGATAAAATATCTCCTTGCTAAGAAAGATGCGAAGCCGCACCTCATAAGGTGGATCCTACTCGTACAAGAGTTTAATCTCTCTATTAAAGATAAGAAAGGAGTATAAAATGTCATTTCCTATCACTTGTCCTGGCTTGCATCCGACGTACGTAGTGATCCCTTACCCATAGACAAATATTTTTGGGATGAACAGTTATTTGCTACCTCTTCTCTTCCCTGATTTACCGACATAGTTAAATATCTTATCACGGGAACCATCCCTTCTGATTGGACACCGCAAGAGAAGACGAGGTTTATCACTTGGTCACACATGTTTTTCTATGACGATCCATTCCTCTTCAAATATTGTGTGGACCAAATCATCCGACGATGTGTATCGAATGATGAGATACCAAAAGTCATCCAATTTTGTCAGTCAGAAGCTTGTGGAGATCATTTTTTGACGAAAAAGATGGCCGCTAAAATCCTTCAAAGAAGCCTTTATTGTCCCACAATGTTCTAAGGTGTTGGAAATTATTGCAAATCTTATGATAAGTGTTAATGGATAGGAGACATTACCCGACGAGACATGATGCCACCCCCATACTCATTATTGAGATTTTTATTTGCTGGGGTATTGACTACATGGGCCCTTTTCCCTCGTCCTTTGGGTACCTATACATCCTCATTGAGGTAGACTACGTTTCTAAATGGGTGAAAGCTATAGCTACAAAAATAAATGACGACCAAATGGTGATAAAGATGTTGCAAGAACACATACTCTCTCGTTTCGGTGCTCCGAAGGCGATAATTAGTGATAACAGAAAGCATTTTTGCAATAAGCCGTTTGAGAAGCTTATGAGAAAGTATGGGGTCATCCTCAAGGTTGGAACGACTTATCACCCACAAACGAATGGGCAATCTGAGTTGGAGAATCGTGAAATGAAGAACATCCTTGAGAAAATCGTCGATCCTAACCGAAAAGATTCGTCCTTCTGACTGAACGATTCGTTATGGGCTTATAGAACCGCATATAAGAACCCCCTCGAGTGTCTCCATTTTGCTTTGTGTATGGAAAGCCCTGCCATCTCCCTATGGAGCTAGAACACAAGGCTTATTGGGCCATCAAAAGGTTGAACTACAACTTTAATAAAGCCAGTGAAGCTCGCAAGCTTGCATTGAATGAGTTGGAAGAGATACACAATGATGCGTACGAGAATGCTAAGATATCTAAAGAACGGATGAAACTTGCACATGATAAGATTATACGATGCAAGGAGTTTCATTCTGGGAAAAAATGATTCTCTACAACTCTAGGCTTCATTCATTTTCGGGTTAATTGCGATTTAGATGGACTGGTCCATTCGTCGTGAAGAAGGTATTCCCCCATGGAGATGTGGAACTAGAATCTCCAAAGGGGGGAGATTCATTCAAAGTTAACAATCAACGCCTAAAACCATATTTAGAGGCGTGTGTGGATGAAGTTGACACCATTTGGTTATCGGACCCCATTTATGGGGTTGAGTTAGCTGTAACAGAGAGGTCGTCCACCCCCGATGCGTATGGGGTGAATTCTTGTGTATAGTAGCTGAGTCGGTTAGGGTAGTTAGAGTCCGTAGGTTAAGTTGAGAGAGGTTAGGGATAGGAACACCTACACATCTCCCTAGAAAGCATATAGGTCTTGGAGTAATCATTGGGAGGTTTTAGGTCGATCATGCATAGGAATAATGGTAGGAACATGCGAGGTTCGAGAGAGAAGAGCATTCAATGTTAGAAAAAAAATCAGCCTTTTTAGGAACCCAGATCGGTCCGACCTTGGGAAATCGGAGTGGTCTATTTTTGAGAAATTCAAAAATAAAAAAAGGCCCGGTCCGGTACTAGGAACTCGAATCGATCCAGTTTCTACAACCTCTTATATTCCCTAGGTTCACCCCCCCTTTTCACCCAATCCCTCCAATTCCCTCCTAATTCGTCCCCTACCACTCTCCCCATCAATTTTCCCTCCAAACCCATCCCCCCTTCCCCCCAAGCCTTTTCCCTCCAAAAATAACCACCCACCTCATCTCCCCATCTATAAATACACCTCATTTTCACCCTATTCCACCACCACTCTCTCATAATTCTCTTACTCTCTCCCTCTCACTATCGCATACACCTAATTTTCCTTATATCCACATGGACAACCAAGACCTTCCCTAAAAATACGACTCCGTCGAGATTCTTAACGACGGCGGGGACACACACCGTTCCCTTCAATAATGAGTATGGTGTGAGTGCTTCTTCAGCCTGTCTCGCAAAATACACATGAAGCGCGCAGATATGTGGCTCGAGATGCCCAATTTCGTCACCAATCTCTTCAGGGCAAAGGGTTGGTGTCGTTTCCTTAATAATCCACATGGGGCGGTGTGGGCACCCCAAGTACGAGCTTTTTATGGCTCCCTAGTTCGAATCGGGCATAACATATCCGAGGCGTATGTGGGCGGCATTCGCATCCCATTCTCTCTGGACATTCTCATCCAGAAATTAGCTATAAAATACGTTCCAAGCCATTTTCCATACACATATCCCAACCCCCTCCCTCCTTTTGATAAGGACATATGCATGTCCCGCATTGCACCCGACACACCATGGGCGACCGAGACATTCCCGGTGGGCCGGCTAAGAGACGAGGCATGCCTCACTTTTCAAATTATATGCGCAAATATACTTCAAACTTATAATCACTCGGCCATGCGCCTGCGTCAAGACACTCTTGTTTATCACCTCTTTGATCCCACACCCCGACCCACATGGACCAATCCATTTATAAAGACATATTCTATGCGGTCATGGACCAAAAGGGTAAAACCCCTCTTCCGTATGCCCGCCTCATCACTTCTATCCGAGCAGATGCCGACATTGAGCCTCCCACCGATTTTTCTCGCCTTCACAACCCTCTTGGTCAAGGCACGCATACAAAAAGTCAGAAGAAACGGGAGATTCTTCGAATAAGAAGGGCAATTAGTGATGATTTGGATGATGACGAGGGTGACGATGATGATGAGAATGACGAGGAAGAGGAGGCGATTGCGGATATTGAGATGGGGGAAGGTGAGAAGGAGTATGATGAGGATGACAATTCAGATTTTGAGCCTGTCTAGCGCAACACCAGCATGATGCATCTCCTTCAAGCTGAGATGTATTGTATGTCTATGGGTATGCCACCATTGGTATACTTTTATGACCCATACGACCTGAATGCGCTTGGTAGTTCCCACCCACCGCCCCAGTGAAGCCCTTGTTTAGTGTTTTTGATGTGTTGGTTGTGTTTGTACTGTCTTTCTGTTGTAACTAACAGATAGTTGTTGGTTTTTCCAATCCTCTTGTAACACATGCTTGTTCTTAATACAAAAATACGCATTTCACTATTTATTCGTTTTATTTCTTCGCACTTTTAATTCGCTCTTAGTTGGATTTTCGTCCTTTTTCTTGAGGACAATGCAAAAGTCTAAGTGAGGGGGGGGGGGGGGGGTGACAAGTGCATATTTTTAAAACTTCACAAATCTTTAAAATGCCCCCCTAAAAATTAGAAAATTTAAAAAATTTCCAAAAAATTTGAAATTTTTTGAAAAGCCAAAAATATTTTTATTCAAAATAAATAAAAATTAGAATATAAAAGCTTCAAAAATGTCATTACTTTTTTGTCTCAAATTGTAAAAATCAAATGCAAAAAGCCAAAATTGACCAAAGATGGAAATTGAGCGAAAATTGACGACTTAACGAAGAAGTGTGGAGATTAACCAACTCGGTGAGAATTCGAGCCTATCACTTTTTGAGAGTTTTTAAATTAATCCGAGTTAACGGTTAAGTCAAAGTTGATTTAATGTTTTAAAAAGTCGTTGAGGATCTCAATACCTTTGCTTTGAATGGTTACGGGGAATGAGTGTGATGTTGTCTCGAAAAGTGTGCTAAATATATCTCTAAAGTTAAATTAATCTCAAGACGCATATGGTAAAGCATTTAGCAATTTGGACAATGAAGTAAGCCCTCGTTTGACAGCAAAAAATATCGACAAGAAAAAGTAATGAAAATTTCATCCCTTTTTGCATCTCCAATTTGAGCCGAATAAATTTTTTCCCTTTCGTTTGACAACATGAAAAACCCAATTGGCCTGGAATTACGAAAAGCAAAAATTCAGAAATAATGTCCAAAAAGTGCATAAAAAAGGGAAAGAAAATTAGAAGTAAGCTCAACAAAATTAGAAAAAAAATAGAAAAAGAAGATAAAAATGAGCAAAAACCCAGAAATAGCGCTAATGGACATCATAAGGACATTTTCCAATTCCGAACTTCCCAATCAATCCCAATTTACCCAATACACCTTAAACCCAAGGAAAGTCCTAACCGAGTCCATATTGCAAAATTGATTACCGCGTGGAGAGCTAAGGCATAAAAAATAATAAAAGATATTACATTATGTGAAGAAGAGATGATGTGTCCCGTTTCCCAATAACCGTAGTCTGATGAATAGATCTTTTCACCTCAAATATTACGTCTTTTAAATGGTGCGCATGAATTCGTGTCCATTACATTTACTCTTATATATCACGCATACTGAGCGAAATAACCACATTCCGAGTGATTCGTTTGTGAGTGTATCCGTGAGATTTTGAAATCAAAACGAATTTTCAAAAAGTAACATAATGATCAATCGGTGGAAATTTGCGATTTGATTTTTGGCTTCACGCACACACATACACACACTATGATTTGAGATTTGTGAATATGATTTTAAGATGACTATTTTTTTGGGGTGTTTAAATTGTCCAATTTTTAAATATTTTGAATTTTCTTGAGTCGAAGATGAATTTTGTGGGTATATTCACTGCAAACCCTCACGAGATACAACTCATCCTACTAGGATAACCTAAGGGTTTAAAGGCTTATTGCATATGCTAAATGCAATCATTTGCCCGCGAAAGAGGTATTCTATCCCTAGTTAAAGTTTGACTATGCTTTTGATTCTTTTACATTGCTCGAGATGTTCAAAGTTCTAAGTCAAGGGGGTTTGATTAGGCATAAATTCTTACAATTTATCCCATTAATTTAGGGATTTTATCACCTTTAGTAATGTAAAATATGCTGATTTATCTCATATCTGTGATACAAACATCTTCTAACAAATACCCTGAGTTTTGTGTATTTATCATAAATTTTGCAGGTATTTAATGCGTGAGAGAGAAAGAAATCGGAACAAAAGAAAAGAAGAAAATTCTAAAGGGCAAAAGAGTAATTTGCAACTAGAATCTGGGTGAGGACCCAAAATGAAAGTTGAAGACCTATAGTCTATAAGCAAGTAGGAAGAAACGACGTCTAAATCCAAGTCCCAGAGCAAAAGTTACGAGCCTTGAAAGATGCAAGATAATCATGAGAAAATAATGAGAAAATGAAGAGAAATTGACCAGAGGACCCCGACCGATCCAGATTTAACAATAAACGAATAGATTTGGACCCTTGAAGTCACTGAATATTGATGAAACGAACCGATTCGGGTTCTCTAAAAAACAAATTGGTCCCGACCCTTGAACTTGCTTTATACCCTAAGTGAAGAGGACCGATCCGTTATAAAGAGAAAACGAACCGATCCGGTATGCACCGTTCGAACCAAAATATCAGGCTGAACCGGATCGGAGGCTATATTCTATAATTATCCTATTTTCTAGCTAGAGTCTTGCATGGCTAAAACTCTTGTAATTTCGTAGGTTATTTAATCAAAGCGATTCCCAAAACGTGGGAGAGCTTCTTTTTATATATTTTTAGAGAGAGAAAGTAGGTAAGAACCCTACAAGCTCACAATTTCAGTTGTTAATTCTCAATTACAATTTATTCAGTAAAGTTAATTTATTTCTCTTCTCTACTGTTTGATTTTAATAATTCTTGCATAATTAGTTTATTCCAAGTAGGTATTGCATCTTTATTCTTCTTTATAAGTAAATTCATCATGAGTTCAATTGCATGCACCGTAGAAACCCTAGTTTTTATTAATTTCACTATGCTAGGCTAGACTTTTAGGGGTTGGTATGCATGAACCCAACCCGATGTGGTTTGCATGTGTGTAAAATTAGTTCCCTAAATTAAGTAAATGATTGAATAGTATTATGTGGTGATCACAACCATTGTAGCACTTTTGATCTCATTTTCCTTAGGTAACCGGGATGCTTAAGAGTGCAACGCGCGTGTAGCTACTACGACACCACTTTATTCTTACTTTTGATTATGTATGGTGCGGGCTAGTACACTCATATGTATAATGCTTGAGATTAATACAGATTGTATTTAATCAATTACATAATTCATAACTATTTTTATGGCCGGTAAATGTACTAGGGTCGGGGGATTGCATTCTAACCTATTTTTCCCATTCATACTTAGTAAATCATTATTAGTTTACTCTTGCATGTTTAGTTTCATAATTAGTTTAATTAATTTTCATTTAGATGATAGAAATTTTCCCACTTCGATCATTTTTTTAGTTTCTTTTTAGAGTCAGGTTAGGGTTCACCGTCTTACCATTCGTCGTCACGAGTATTCATCCTATTTCCCTGTGGATTCGATGCCATCTTACCGAGTTTATCACTTATACGACATGCTTGCACTTGAAACTATATAAGAGCGAACTTTAGACACTTTCTAAGTCACGTCATTAGGTAATGTAATTTGACATTCCAAAGTGCTTCGCTCAGTTTAAAAAGTTGACCTGGACAACCAGGGCCTGGAAGCGCCCCGTGACCTCTCGTAGTAAAACAAATCATTCGTCCGTACCGTAGGCCGAAATCGCGCACTAGGTGGACCGTTGGAAAGGGTATTAAGTGCTCTTTGAGATTCATTCAGCCTTATTCGAGTTGAAGAGTTGACCTTGGTCAAACGGAGCCCAAGAGCGCATGATGAACTCCAGATCATTTTTAGGGGAAAATAGGATGTTCGTCCAAATGGTTATGCCGTTTTCCACATGGGGCAGACTATTAGAAAGAGGTTCAGTGCCCCTCAAAGATTTAATGAGATTTCGCTCTGATGATGAAGTTAACTGGGGTCAAATCGGGGTCTGGGAGTGCCCGGTGGCCTCAAGATCGATTTTCGATAGGAAAATAGTCCGTTCATTCGAACCGCTATGCCGATATGTGGACGAGATGATTCGTTGGAAAGGGGATTCATAGCCCTTTTAATATTCATTGTGATTTTGCTTTGAAAATAGAGTTTATCAAAGTCAAACGGGGATCGAGAGTGCTCGATGGCTTCTAGATCGGTAGTCGAAGTACGACCTTGGGTTTGTAGTGAAATGGAGAGGTGTTAGCTACCGAAGGAGAGATTAGGAGGTCCTAGAATGTAGTGTCTATAGAGACCCTCTATAGGTGAGATTGGAGAAAGTGAAAGCTATCGAATAGACACCACATGATGTTTTTAGAAAGTGGTCAATTACGTGGACCTAAGGGACAAGGATGACTGATTCAGAGGGTCGAAGTAGATTTTAAGGACCTAAAAAATGCTAAGGATGGCCAATTCCATGGATCGAGGTTAATATTGAGGACCTAAGGTAGGGATCGACCAATTCTGCAGGCCGAAGTCAATTCTGAGGACTTAAGGTAGGGAGCGATCAACTTTGTGGGCTGAGGTCAATTCTGAGGACCTAAGTGGAAATGACCAATTCTTTGGGCCGAGGTCAATTCTGAGGTCTTATGTATAGACGACCAATTCTGAGGGCTTAAGTAGAGATGGATAATTCTGAGGGTCGAAGCCAATTATAAGGGATTAAGTAGAGATGACCAATTCTGAGAGTCGAAGCCAATTCTAAGGGCTTAAGTAGAGATGACCAATTCTGAGGGTCGATGCCAATTCTGAGGGCTTAAGTAGACATGACCAATTCTGCAGGTCGAATCCGATTCTGCAGGCTTAATTAGAGATGACCAATTCTGAGAGCCGAAGTCAATTCCGAGGGCTTATGTAGAGATGACCAATTCTGTGGGTCAAAGCCAATTCTGAGGGTTTAAGTTGAGGTGACCAATTCTGCGGGTCAAAAACAATTCTGAGGGGTTAAGTAGAGACGAACAATTCTGTGGATCAAAGATAATTCTAAGGGCTTAAGTAAAGATGACCAATTATGAAGGTCAAAGTCAATTCTAAGGGCTTAAGTTGAGATGAGCAATTCTGTGGGTTAAAGCTGATTCTGTGGGCATAAGTTGGAATGACTAATTCTGTGAGTCGAAGCTGATTTTGTGGGCTTAAGTAGAGATGACCAATTATGTGGCTCAAAGCCAATTCCGAGGGCTGAAGTTGAGATGACCAATTCTGCGAGTCGAAGCCAATTCTGAGGGCTTAAGTAGAGATGACCAATTCTACGGGTTGAAGCCAATTCTGAGGGCTTAAGTAGAGATGACCAATTTTACGGGTCAAAACAATTTCTGAGGGATTAAGTTTCGGTGACCAATTCTAAGAGTCAAAGCCAATTATGAGGGCTTAAGTAGAGATGGCTAATTATCCGGGTTGAAGCCAATTCTGCGGGCATAAGTTATAGTTTTCTTGGGGGAATTTGGAGACTCCACTGGGGAAATCATCTTTTGGTTCCGCTGGGGATCATTTAATTTATATTTTTTTGGTTTTTCTAAGGAAGGGAAAATAATTTGAGGGGTTGATGTTTCCTTGCTGAGGAATTTTTTTAATTTTTACGGTGTCATTTGGAGACATTGCTGAGGAGATATCCAAGTGATTTTGGGAATTCCACTAGGGTTAAGTGTTCCTTTGGGGAAGTAAGTGTGATAAAAAAAAATCTTGGTGAAAAAAGTTCTAAAATTTATTTGGAAATTTTAGGAATTTTTAGGAGATTTTTTGGGCATTTTTTACGAAATTACAAGGAGGGTGCCGACCGGCATGGTGTGAGAGGTTCTAAAAGGAAGTGGCATGGTCTTTTAGGGTACCTTGAGTAGGTGAAGGGACAGTGCCAATCGGTATGTTGTTGGGATCTGTCGATCAGGATGCCCCTTAGCCTACTATAGGGCGGGTACTCATCATTTTTCACAACTTCCAGACTTGCTCTCTTCTGCATTTACCTTCTTCAAACTATTCGAACATTCCCAAATCGAGAAATGGATGATTTCTCATGCAACAATACACACATGGCGTGGTTAAATGTCGATGACTAGGTGAACATGGAATGGCAGGCTAGGGTGCCCCTTGCGTTGGGTAGTGAAAACACATTCGACTCATATGAGCCAGTTGCAAATGAGCGAATTCTATTGTGCAAGCTGGCATGTCATCGTTCCTCTAGGATGGAGAACCCTGGCGGATATGTATGTGTTGGTGACCTTTGGCATCCTTTTTTTTCTCTTGGTGATATTTCCTTATTTCAAGTTTTTTTTCCTTTTTGTCTTGACAGACAGATATTTCTATGTCGAACATGCATGCTCGAGGGATGATGGGGTCTAAGGAGGTCTGGGAGAACCTTCCACCTATCGTGAGTTAGGTGGTGTCATCGGTCAGTTTTGGGAGACTGGTGTCTGCGCTAGATGAGATGTCTCGTTCTACGGCTGTTCTTTGTGTTCTGGGGAAAGGTGGTGGGACACCACCCACACCCTACGTTTTGGCTTCGGAGAAATGATGGTGACTCCCATTGATGTGCAGCATCTACTGGGGCTGGACTATGAAAGGGTTCAGATAGAGGTGGATAGGACCTTGCGGGTGAATCCAGCGGTGGTGACGATGACGTTAGGTGACATGGAGAGGATAGTCTTTGGTGACTCCATTCCTTTGTCCCTTTTGAGGGAGTTGTTGCTGAGTCGGAGGATTGATGAGGAGGACGAGCAACAGGTGCAGCAGAAGGCCCGTCTCTTTATTATGCTTTGATTTGGAGGTTTCTTAGTGGCGATGAGTGGGGACGTCATCCAATTGTGGTTTTTGCCATTTTTGAGGGTGTTTTGAACGCCCCTCTTTTTGACTGGGGGAGCCTGACCTTGGCGACCCTTTATTTATCTTTGGATTCATTCATCCGGTGCTGTCGGCAAACCTTTACTGGCACCACGTATCTTCTTGAGGTATTCTTCATTTTGTGAAATTTCCTTTTATGCATTTGCATTTTACTTTATGTATTTTATTGTTTTGATTGATGATTCTTTATTATTTGCAGACGTGTTTCTATGAGGTGACTGGGTTTAACACCCAATTGATAGCTTTAAAGGATGAGTCTGTTGAGGACTTCTGCCGGATATACTGGTGGCGAAAGTCCAACTGGTAGTCGAAGAAGTCTCTCTCCTTGGAGGTGGTGCGTTAGGTCTTGAACGTCCTGGCGAGTGATGGGGTAAATATTCTTTCTCTTTTGAGACCATATTTCCTTTATGATTTTTTCTGACACTGATTTTTTACTGGGCAATTTACCGGTGACCTTCTATCCCTAGGGGGACATCCATCTAGCACACGGGGGTAACTGGGGTGAACGTGCAACTGCGGCACTTGCTGGCGCATGAGTTTGGCTATTCCTGGTGTCCGTGGAGAGAGTAGTCCAGTAGATCATTAAGGAGTGATGATTGTGCCACCTACATGGCTCCCAGTTTAGATGAGGCGATGTCGAGAGATGTCGGATGATGCGCAGGTGGCGTTGATGATGTGCGAGCCTTACTCTTCATATACCGTCACGATGGTGAGATATGATTATCTAGATTTCGTGTCAAGCTCGTTGATGCCACCTCCGCTGGTGGTGCATCGACATCGACAGCAGTGACGACCTTAAAGGATCCCTTTATGTGGTTGACCCCTCCTTCTTATAACATCCGACGATATGACAGAGGGTTAGTGCATATGCTGCATCATCCCAATGCGATTTATCCAGAGGAGATGGAGATGACGGAGGAGTTTCTTCAGCCGACGGTATACTTTTTGTCTCTTTATCTCTTGATATCTGATTTCTTTATTGCCTCAGACTGGATAATTTGCTATTTTTAGTTTTTTCTTGCAGTATATTCGAGTGTCAACCACGTGGCTAAAGGATAATCAGGATTGGATAGCTACTATGACTTTTCCCATTCAGGAGTCGATCCCAGTTCTTTCTTGTCTGGTGCCGTCAGCCTCAATTTGAGGAGGGGTCTGGCTCGGGAGTGGAGGTACGTCGTCTCGTCACCATGGGAAGAGAGCGCGTCGCAGGGATAGAGGTTCTTATGGAGAGGGAGAGATGAAGAGAAAAGTGTTAGAGAGGGGGAGAGAGAAAGAGATAAAGAGAATATGGGTTCGGTTTGAGTCCCATTGTATTTCGCTTTTCCTGTAAGAAATATGTAATGAACAATATCTATGCAATATAATGAAGTTTTTGTTAATTTTTGTTTGAGTGACTTAATACACATGCTCTTTTTACTTTGTTATTGAGACCGTAAAAATAATTAAAATTGATTTGAGAGGGAATAAGATAAGTAAAAGCATAAGAATAAGGAAATTTAGAATTCTTTAAGAATAAAAATTATATTTATTGAGTTTTTTTATTCTGACAAAAAAGGAAAAAGGGAATTTTCCAAAAATAAGGGGTTGTCGATCGGCATGCCCCTTGTCCTGCCTATCGGCATGTCGGTCTAATCAACCCAAGGCTTTGATTGCACTTCTTAAGTTTCTTGGTAGTTATTGGGGTAAGTTTTTCTACAATTTCAGCAGGGTTTTTGTATATGGTTGGTGTTTTCCAAGTATAAATAGGGGGTAAGGGTGGAGCATTTTCTTCACCCATCCATATCTCATCATCTTGCGATATGGATCTCCCCGGAAGTGTTGAATTTTCTACCTACCTCAGAACTTTGGAGATGATGTGCTCATACAATGTTTATTACGATGATTTCAACATGCATCAAGTTTCATTATGGCGCAACCGATCCATATAGTGGAACATGTTGATGGCAGCGGTAGAATTTTGGTACCCTGAGGACCATGTCTTTCTCTTTGGGTTGGACAAAGTCTGTTTGACTTATGAAGAGTACTCTTCCATGTTAATCCCAGTGTTGCGGAAGTTGTGCCTAAATTTTATCGATCCCCTAGGGAGCTGTTAGCGGGACTTCTCCATATCTCGCCTTCGGCGGCCAGGTCACTGGTTATGGGAGCAATGATTTATCTTCTTGTTGTGATGTATTATGTGCATCTACAGGATGTTGGTGATGTTAGAATTATCATTTTGGGTCTGATTTCAAAATTACTGTTGGTGATTTGGGAATTGTTGGTGGACCCACAACTCACAACCATTGCTACATGGATATCGTACCATCACAATCCTGTGATGGTGATACTGGTAGAGAGTCCGAATAGTCTGGATGCCTGGAGGGAAGGTCGTTCCAATTTCCTTAGGGGTAGCCCCCTAATGTTGTTCATGTGGCTATCATAGAGATTCCATATGCTGGTCCCTCTTGAATATCCTTTTTCGATCGTGCTAAACTTCTTTTCTTTCTACTTGATCAACATAGGCTTGGAAATCGAGAGCTGGGAGAATTGGTTTGTGGAGCACGGGGTTCGAGGCTTGCGTTGGTGAGTGACTTAGTGGGGGGAGCTACTTCCCATTCTGGAACTGGGGGAATACAAATATGTTAGGTTGGTTGGCCTCAGAAATACCTCTTTTTTCTTTCCCTAGCGGCTCTTGTGCCAATTTAGCTGGGAACAAATTGTGCTACCTCGGACACAAGACATCTTTCCGGTGGAGAACTTGACAGAGTGTATACGCATTCGGCTGGGTTATTTGTGGGAGAATCTTCGATGGCCGAGACATCCATTACAATCTATTGCTAGAGTCTGTCATATCTCCAGGGACTACATGAAGTTATTATGGAGGAGAGGAGTTGCTAAGATGTTGGTTTTGGAGACCGGGAAAGGTGGTTTGCCATATCTGACACCACAGAGGGGGGATGTTGTTATTTTCCCTAGGCTGGTCAGATCTTATCATTCCATAGAGCACCTACGACATTCAATTCAGGAAGGGGAGGTTTGGGGACCCCAGGATGTTAATGATGATGGGGTCGGTTCCTCTGGCATCTGTGGGTAGAATCCCTCTGAAATTCATTTGTGAAGATCTTGTATGGTGTTTCTAGTTATGTAGGAGAATACATTTTGGAAGATTATTTAGGAGTAATGAGTTTATATTTTTATTTGGTTTTAGGAAAGTAGGGGTAGGTTAGCTAAGGAAGTTGTTTGACTCCCTATTCCCGATGTAATTGTAATTGGTATTTCCCAATAGTGAAATAAAAAAGTTTTTAATCATCTAGTTGTTCATCTTGATAATTTTTTGCATTTGAATTATCTATACCAATCACTAAGGTGTACATAATCCTTTTGTTCATATAAATGATAAAAATGAATTGTCGTTCTCAATGATAAGAAAATAATAACATTTTGTGAAAAAGAAGGGGACCATGATCATGTGAAGCTTATGAGCTGCCTATGTACCTCTGGGGTTTTTGAAAATTTTCAGAGTTTCATTTTTGAAAGCCAAAAGATTTTATGAGGATCAGGCCTCACGTAGTTCTGAGTAGAGGTAAATAAAGAATTTTGTAGACTATAAGGGAGATGAGAAGAGTCATAGAGTGGTGAGATTTCGGACTAGGGGTAGAATTTCTTGAGACGGTCCAGGTTGACTGGACGGGCCATCTCCACTCCATAAAGTTTGGTGAGCATAGCAGCGTCGCCTGACATGATCTTCTTTACAATGTAGGGATGTCTCCAAATGGGCTTGAATTTCCCTTTGAAGTCCCAGATGGGATGTACTATTTCTTTGAGGGATAAGTCCCCTTCTCGGACATCATAATCCTTGACTCTCTTATTAAATGATCACGCTATTCAGCGATGGTACCCTTGTATATGATATAGAGCCTTCAGTCTCCCTTCGTATAATAGTGCCAACTCGTCAATATGGCTTTGATGCCAGTGTTCCTCGCTGGCTTTGCTTTCAATCATGACTTGTAGTGAAGAAATTTCTAGCTCAACGGGTTGGACTGCTTCCATGCCCTATACTAGAGAGAAAGGGGTAGCCTTAGTAGATGTTCGAACTGAAATGTGATAGCCCCAGAGGGTATAAGGGATCCAGTCGACCCGATCTCGAAAGCTTTCAGTCATCTTACTGATGGTGGTTTTGAGGTTCTTATTGGCGGTTTTCACTATACCATTGGTTTGATGTTGGTAGGGAGAAGATTTGTGTCTCTAAACCCCATACTTGTTAACCACCTCTGTGACTTTTGCCTTGAAATGTAACTCGTTGTCTGACACTATCTCGTGCGGGACCCCATATCAAAAAATAATATTATTTGGATGAACTTGGCTACTTTC
Source organism: Sambucus nigra (assembly GCA_949130495.1). Lineage (NCBI taxonomy): Eukaryota > Viridiplantae > Streptophyta > Magnoliopsida > Dipsacales > Adoxaceae > Sambucus > Sambucus nigra. Next base: position 380,209,687 of record OX422221.1, read on the forward strand.
TTGGCATTCATCACTACGTATGATTCAGCTTCGACCCATTTGGTGAAGTAATCAATGGTAACTAAGATGAATTCATGCCCATTGGAGGTCTTGGGTATAATTTTTCCTATGATATCAATGCCCCATGTGGAGAATGACCAAGGAGAAGTCATGTTGTACAATTCTCATGGAGGCAAGTTCTGGAGGTTGAAAAACTTTTAGGATTTAAGGCATCTCCGAACATAGGCAGTGAAATCCTGAACCATGGTAATCCTGTAATTAACCAGTCAGATAATTTTCTCGACGACCATATGGCTATTCATGTGAGGTCCACATTCCCCGTTGTGGATCTTCTGCATTATCTCTTTAATGTTAGCGCCTGCAATGCAGTATAAATGGGTTCCATCGAAGTTTCGCTTGAATAGTGCTTTTTTGAAAATAACATACTGGGTTTCCAATCTACGGAGAGTTGCTCGGTCTTTCTTGTCAGAACCTTAGGGATACCTACCATGCTTGAGGAGGTGCCAAATACTATAGTACCAGTAGTCGACTATATCAGGATCTTCTTCTGTGATGATCTCAATGTGGTTGTAGTGGGTTGGTTTATTTTCCTTTTTGGACTGGGAAAGGGGTCATTGTTATTCCCTCAGACCTATCAATCATGGAGGCTAAGGTAGTAAGGGCATCGGCTAGGTTATTCTTTGCTCAGGTGAGGTAGTGGAAGGTGATATCTTGCAATTGGGAAGCTATCTCTTCAAGGTGGCCATGAAAGGTTAAGATTTTCTCATACTTAACCTTCCATCTTCTGAGTACTTGACCAATGATGAGGGATGAATCCCCATAGACATCTAGGTATCGAATTCGTTTCTTAAGAAAAACTTTGAGGCATACCGTGCACGTCTCGTATTTAGTCATATAATTGGTGTAAGGAAAATCCAGCTTAATGGAAATGGGAATGTGAGAGTCATCAGGGGAAATTAGGAGTATCCAAATGCCATACACTTTCTTATTGGCAGCGCCGTTAAAGAACATTTACCATTAGAGGTCTTCTTGGGAGGTACATGGGATGTTCTCATCCGAGAACTCAGAAATCCAAACATCGATTTCATCCATAGGGTAGTCAGCGAGGTAGTCAGAAATGGATCTTCCTTTTACGATTTTCTGCCTGATATACACAATATCAAACTTGGCTAGAAGCATCAACCATCGGGCCATTCAGCTAGACATGGCAATTTTCTCGAGTAGGTATTTGATGGGATCCATTCGGGCTACAAGTTTGATAGGAAAGGCGAGCTTATAGTGTCGTAGTTTTTAGATGACCCAAATAAGAGCGACACATGATTTGTCCAAGGTTGCGTAGTTAACTTCGTACTTGTACAACTTGCGATTGGCATAGTAGATGTCTCTCTCTTTGTGGGACTCTTCAAGGTATTTGGTTAGCAAATCCCCAACTACAATATCCGTTACGGTCAGGTATAGGAGTAAGGGAAGACGAGGCTACGGTGGCATGAGTACCGAAGGTCGGGTTAGGTACTGCTTGATTGGGTAAAAGGCTTATTGGCAAGCTTCATTCCAAACCTTGGTGGAATCCTTTCTAAGGAGTTTGAATATGGGTTCACAGATAAAAATCAATTGGTTGATGAATCGGCTGATATACTATAATTTTCCAAGGAATCTTCGAACTTCCTTCTTAGTTCGGGGTGGTGTCATTTTGATTATGGATTTCAACTTGGCAGGATCTGCTTCTATCCCTTTCTTACTAACCATGAATCCCAAGAGCTTTTATTTGGTATCGCCAAAGACACATTTATGTGGGTTAAGTTGCATCTTATACTGTTATAGTCGCTCGAAGAACTTTCAAAGATCAAGAACATGAACTTCCCTATTCTTAGAGTTGACAATCATATCATCTACATAAACCTCGACTTCTTTGTGTATCAGATCATGCAAGATGGTTGTAGCAGCCTTTTGGTATGTAACTCCTGCATTTTTAGACCAAATGGCATGATGGTGTAGCAAAATGTTCCCCAAGGGGTGATGAATGCGAATTTATCTTGATTATTCGGGTGCATCTTGATCTGTTTATATTCGATAAACTCGTAAATGAATGACTTGAGAGCATGACTAGCCATGTTGTCCAAAATCATGTCTATATTAGGTAGCGGGTAATCATCCTTTAGAGAGGCCTTGTTCAAGTCTCGGTAGTCAACGCACATGCGAATCTTCCCTCTGTATTTTGTCATGTGTACGATATTGGCTAGCCATGTGGGATATTAGATCGCACGAATAAAATCCACGTTAAACTATTTGACCACTTCTTCCTTAACCTTGCGCGACCATTTGTGCGGAGATTTCACAATTTGTGCTTGATCGGTTTGCATTTTGGGAGAGTTGGAATCTCGTACTGAGCAATCTCAGGATCAATGCCGAGCATGTCCTCGTAGGGCCATGTAAAGATGTCCACAAATTCCTTCAGTAATTCCTCAAGTTGCACGCGCTCATGCTCATCAAGGGTTGCCCCTATCCTAATCTGGCGTAGTTAGATATCGAAACTGAGATTAATAAAAACAGTTTCATCTTCATTAACTTGAATGCGATTATGTTGTTTGTTATTAACCTTATTTAAATTAGTTAAGAATTTTTCATTTGCAAAATCATCATCATCAAGAGTTTGATTAGAATAAAGACAATTAATGTAAGGCACATCAAGATACTCAAAATCTTCGTTTATTTCATTGTTGGGAAAAATAACATTGAGAACCTCATCGAAGGAGGTCTCGATTACATCAAAATAAGGAAGAACACCAAAAGAAGAGGAAATGGGATGACCATATAGGTTGGGTTATATTTCAGTGGGTGGAACATGTATAGCATCCAGTTGAGTAAAGGTGCATCTACAACTTTAATCAAACCGGATGGATTCGATGATGTAGTGCTTTAGTAGATCATGAAGAGTGTCAGCCCCAGTGTTTGCAAGTTGAATCAATCCTCAGAGTCACTTCCCTCAAAATCTACGGTATCATCTATAGTCTCCTTAGTGAGTGGTTGAACATGATGCTGGGAACTTTGGAGCCATAAGTAGCTGTCTTGGAAAAAGATCTTCATTCTTGGTTTCATATTCTTGTCCACATGATCATACCACGGTTCAGGAAAGCCTCAAAAGGGGAAATATTCACCCTCTCTGACGAATCTTTCGTCCAAGGAATCTATCTCGAGACAATCTTGTCACTTTCTAGCGTTCTCCTTATCCGAGGTTGGCAGAGCATTTTAAGTTCTTCTGTTGATGGCTGATAGACCAAACCGTAAGGAGGAAAAGCTTCCTTTAATACAATGGGTTCCAGTATTTCTTATCATCGTTGTCCCAGCCCCAGTTCGGTCATGAAGTGCATATTTTTGAACATTTGGATCACATTTATGTTGCCATGAGGGTTAAACTCTAGACAAACCCTATTTTTGAAATCGTTGCCTGCTGGGAGCGGAAGTGGTTCGACTTGAAAACCTAACAAAAGCATATTATTTGCCCCATGCTATATCTCTAGTACTAGATTACTGGTGCTTGCTGATCAGTGCATGAAAAGTGTGTTCGTGCAAGGACACAATCATTTTTTTCGTTTCACCGCGATAATACAAACAAACCTAAATTACAACTACACTTGTGATACAAGTATAGCGGTAAGTCGGGTATCGAAAATCCACAGAGACAAGTTGCTAGAATATTATCTGGTTTAATACTTGTCAATAAAAGGGAAAAAGGTGACTACAAACTAAAAAGGAAAAGATGCATAAAAGGGAAAGATTAATCTAGGCAAGTGTATTGAAAATAGATTAACAAAGAGAGTGAAAACTATAGGTTGCGTCGAATATCCCTCATCCGAGTTAATTAGTATAAAGTGGTCACATGGGATGACGAGTTATTACAAATGCGTCTCGTTTCAACAGTTAATTGAACCAAGGATTCTCATGCCCCTAAATCTGCATAAAAGCCTAATCCGATTTTGGCATCAATAAATACCCCAGAAATTACGCACGCAAGGTCGTAAGCACAAAACATACAAGATACGCCCCGTTAAATATACTAGGTACAATAACTAGGACAACGCACCTGAAATAGACCCGTAAACTCCATCACCAAAGCAAAGCAACATGTTAACCCATAATGAGTTCAATTCGGCACAACCTAGACTAACTTAGCTAGAAAGTATGATAAAAATGCGATAAAGGAAAGCGGTAAATAAACGCAGTAAATCTACACTATAAAGCAATTAAATCAAAGCATGTTAAGAAAGCATGTAAAATAAATTAGAAAGCAATAATTAATGAAATACAAGATACATAAATGGAGAGGGAAGATGAAAGTACTAATTATAAACCCTAAAGGGTGTCAAACCAAGAGAGGAAGAAGAAGAGCTCACAAATCCTCAAACCCTAACCTAAACTATCAAAAATCTAATTATATCTGGTTTTTTTTACACAAAATTACTTTATATAGTAAGAGGAATTAAATTAGAAAAGAAAAGGAAAAAAAAAGGAACGAATTGCCAAATATCTGGTATGATTGATCGATCGATCAAAGACCATCGATCGATCGATGGGTATCGATCAATCGATTAAGACCATCGATCGATCGATCGAATATGTCTCAACCCACTGTCTCAATTCGTAGGCTTAATTTCAAACCATAGTTGATCAGGGACCCAAGGCCGGTTGATCGACACTCTGTTTTTGGCAGCTATTGGTCCATGAAGAGGGAGGAAAGGGTTGGAAACGGAAAATGCCATATCTTCGTCGTTCGAACTCCAAACGACGCACCGTTTGTAGCCACGCGATGCTAACTCAATGAACTACACATCCGTGGAATTTTCATGAGCTGGAGAAGAAATGTGAATTGACTAAAATACCCTTGAATTAGCGTCCACCGACGGAACGTCTTCGAAATGCAATGGACCCTCACTTTTAGCGTTCCAATACCTACAAAAGCACAATTAACCCCTGCAAAGCATGTATATATCCAAATCGAAGGTTGTCTAGTTAATGATCATAAATATAGGCATTTATGACTGTAAAAGTTCTAGAATTCATAAAGATATGGGGCAAAAATATGCAATATTCGATACGAATCACTTGCATTCTCAGCATTGTCGTCGTTGCCCAAGATGGTGATGACCTACCCAATATCGAAGAACTTTAGTTTCTAATGAAGGGAATAAGACACACCCATGATACTATAGAGACATGATCGCTTAAGCAATAGATTGAAACAAGACTGGATGATGATGACTTGGAACTCAATAACATGATTTATAGGGACAAACCCTATTGCAAGCTTTATGGATCCCATTACTTCTGGATGGGTATTATTATAAGGGCGCACTGCGACATAGGTTGGATCAAGGTCGCTCATTTTCACTCCCAAGAAATTAAGGATTCTCAGTGGGAAAACGGTAAGAGCTGATCCAATATAGACAAGTGAAAGTGGGACGTCTTTCTCATGACTTTGACAGAGATATTGAGAGCATAGTTGTGATTCAGACGAATCTTACGGATTTCTTCTTCGAAGAAGGAGAGAATTCTAGTAGAGGTTAGGGATCCGACCAAGTTCACTGCTTCTTCTGTCATGGTGGAAGAAGGGACTATAGGCTTGGTAAGTAGTTTGATCAAGGCATTTCGGTGCAGCTGAGAAGACTTAAAGAGTCCCCACAGAGTGATGTTATCTTGGATATTTTTTGACTAATTGAGGATCTTGCTTTCCCCGAGGATCATTTCTGGCATTGGAAAACTCTCAACACCTTTTCCCTTATTGAACACTGATGACTGTGGGTTTGGATCTTAGTAATGCCTTCCTGATCTAGTTATACGGTTCACAAAAGAGGAAAAAAATAGAAACCCCATTTTATCATTTATCTCAGGGTGTTCGACCACCTTATTGATTTCTCCTAGCAAATCCTCAAACGATATCATTCCACATATGCTGACTATTGGGTTAGTGTTTTCTGGGCTTTTCTCTTTATCTAAACTATCGAATTTGTCCTCCTATTCGGTGGAAACGACATCATCCTTCAACGAAAAGTCAATACACTCTATAACCTCAATGACCTCTTCATATAGATCCTCCCATTTAACAGGGAGATGTAGAAGTAAAGGGACCAGGTGCCGTTGTAGTTTTAAAGCACTAAGTAATTCGGTCATACTGAAAATTTCATTGATCTGTTAGAATAAGTCTACCATGATCTGGAATACATCATCTAAACTGACTTCATTGGTAGGTACCACCCAGCTATTTGACTCTCGAGCCCACTTTTGAGATTTGAAGAAAAACGTACTGAATCTCTAACAGTTAATAGTCATCTTGTAGGGAAATTTCAACCCGAACTCTAGAAGCTAGTTCAATATTGCTAATAATTCCATATCATTCCTTCTGGAATCGGTACGAACAACAATGCATCCTCTAATAAGGAGTGACAGCTGATCGACAAAACAGGTAGGATGTAAGAGAAAAAATTAGCAAACTAAGAGGCGTTTAGGGAAATATATGGGTATGATGGGTGATTTACTAGGTATATGTGGGTAGATAGATAAAATTCTCGGTCTTCTTCTAGGAAGATGGCATCTGTATGATTTGGGAGTGGATTGTGGGTAGTGTTTGGTTTAGGATTGGCTAGTGGGGAGATGATACCATGACCAATCAAACCTTGGATTACATTTCGAAGGTGGAAACATTGATCAGTGATATGGCCGATAGTTTGGTGAAAATCATAATGGGCATCTAATTTGAAGTTTTTGGGAAGTGGATTTGGTAATGGACGAGGGACTAATGGATTGATGAGATTTTGGCTTAAAAGGGCTTGGTAAACTTTGGAGAAGGGAGCACGAAGCTCGGTGTAATCCTTTTTTATCGGGTTAAGGCAGCTTTCTGGTGCCCATGAAGTGGTAGATAGAGAGATGTTGTTGATGGTTGAAACTGCGGTACTAGGCTTTCTTTAATTTTTACTCCTGCTTCTTAAAGAGCTAAAAAATGAGGGCATTAATATCCTCCCATCGTTTCTTAGATATGGGGTAAGAAATTATTCTTCACGATACTCACTTGCTCCTCTTCGGAAGGTCGGTTGGTCATGGTGGCTTCTTTTTCTCTCCATATCACTATGAAGTTGTTGATAGATTCCCCAGGATTTTGTTTGAGAAGTTCTAAATCACGACAGGTAAGATCCAACTCTTTGTTAAAATTGTATTGTGGCACGAATTCACGGGCAACATCATCCTAGCTGCGAATCCTCAACTCTTCGAGAGATAAGAACTAACGAAGAGAGTTTTCCTTCAAAGTATGTTAGAACATTTGGGCCATTATTTTCTTGGAGGCACCTAAGAGAGTCATGGATCGGTTGTAGCGGTGGAGATGAGAAATTAGGGGTCTACTACCCCTGAATTTCTCAATGTTGGGCATGTTGAACTTTTTCGGAAGCCTTACTTTAGGATAGGGAGACATGTCAGTGTAGTCCATGTAAGTCCTAGAGATTATGACTTGGTCGAACTTCTTAGTCAACATCTTGAGGTGTTTCTTGACCTTGTTCATTTCTTTTTCCTTTGGAGCAATAGTTACGGGTAATTTAGCCCCTTGTTGGGATAGATTCGACATAGGGAGTTGGACTGGAAGTGGCACATTAGCAGGAGGAGCACGTGTCCTCGAGGACCCAAATAGGCTCGGGTGCAGGCGGACCCACAACACAAGGGAAGAGGACCTTAGGTTCTTTGGGAATGTGGACCCAATTTTTTTTTCATCTCATGAACCTCAATTTGAAGTTTGTCAATCTTGGCAGTGAGTTGGGCTATGATTATCATCAAATTCAGCTGCACATCTGGTATTGGGTTTGTGTTCTCCATGGAAAGTGGATGAAAATGAATTCTAGACTCGAAGTACGTAACGAGGGAACTAACAGAGCCTCGGGGCGTTTCGACTGAAGATTGAAGCTAATAGGGAGGCATGCCAAGGGTCGGGTATGCGATCAACCTGAGAAGGATAAAAAATTGAATTTATTTTTGAAAGAGAAATGGGAAAATTATTATTTCTGAAAAGGAAGGAAAAAGTTTTTGACATTTTTTTTCGAAAAAGATGAAGACAAAATATTTTTGGAAAAGGGAGGAAAAATAATTTTGGATAAAAAGAAGGAAAAAGGATTATGGTAAAAGGAAGGAAATATGTTTTTGGTATTTTTGATAAAGAAAAGGGTGAAAAAGAGAGATGAGTCTCAACATGATTATTATTATATTTATTCTGTTCTCACTTGGATTGGTTTCACCTAAATACAAAAAGAAACGCCAAACGGGACCCGAGCCTGGGAAATTTGGTTGGAAAAATATGTACAAAAAACATAGTTGGACTTGTTAAAAAGCTGATGGATAGGGTCCCATTTTATAAAAGACGACATCGAGCGAAAATTTGGGGGGCATGCCGACCCATCATTATGGTAGAGTTTCGGGTAGAAATCGGAAAACTAAAAATGAGTGTCCTAGGTTTGACATCTATATGAGGGTATGCGATTGTTAAGTTAGTTGGAAGGGTTCCCCCTTTGGCATGACTTCCGCGATATATGTCTTGGTTTTGAGGGCAATGGGTATGTGTGGACAAGCCATTTAATATACCCGAGTGTATGTGAATTACCTTACTATATACCTCGTGGGGATAGTACGTGTGATAGTGAATTCGATACACTGGACGTACGTGAAGTAGTTCTCGGCGATTTACCTCCTGTCATGACTTCAGTCAAGCGGTAGGATGCGCGGGGGGGGGGGGGGGGGGGGGGTCTGTTCGATATACATCGAAGGTACTTGGCCAATAGAAGGTAAGAGTCACAACGCTTAGGCTAACTGCGATCTGCCAGACCAATGCCCATCACGAAGTGACCCCCAGTTACGGGACAAAATTTGGTCAATAGACATGCTCTTTGGTAATGTAGCGTGCGAAATGCATGATTCTTAATTAGTATATTATGGAGAGAGTATCTTTATTTGTCTTGATGAGCATTATAATAAGTAGGGGATAATGTATAAGTATAGAAAGTAAATCTAACATGCATCATGAAGATTATAGTAAGCATCTACCTATGATTGAGTTTGTGGTACTAAACCTAAGCATGAATCAACTACAAGTGGTATGTGACAAGTGTGACTGAGTATGGATATATACAAGTGTGATAAATGGAGGTGTGTGTTAGTGACACCGAAGCATGGATATTCTAAGTGGCGTGTGCCACATGTGAATATAAATGATCCTAAGTGCACATAGTGTGAAGTATACATGGAGAGTATCTACAAATGTGTGAGTGAGTAGTGATATAATCATGGGGTATATATGTGCAAGAAATAAAAGAGGAGAAAAAAGGGAACATACATATAGGTGCATACACACAAGAAAAACAAAACACCCATGTAAAGAGAGTTTAGCCCTCTTATGAAAAATAGTCCCCAACGGAGTCACCACTATGGACGTCCCGAATTTATGTGCCCCTCCTCTCTTATTCTTCCCAAAGGGGTTGGAAAAAAGGGATAAAATGTCTCGCGCCCTTTCTGATTTAGAAACGCTTTGGTCGTCGTCGTCGGTATGAGTTGAATGTAAAGAGATGGAGTCGCCAACCTATTTTGCACAAAACAGGCAAAAGAATATGTTGCTGCCTCGAGAGAGGGGCATCAAAGAAAAATTGATGCTTACGAAATCAATTGTTCAACGGGTTCGGGGGCTATGTTAAGTAATGGGAAGGTGTTAGACACCCATCCCGCCCTTTTGGTCTCTCATGGGCTTGTGTTATTATTTTCCTATATTTCTTCGTAAAGTGTGTGTACGCGTATATATAATGGAGATTAGAATTACCTAACTCACACCATGGAAAAAATAGAGTGAGGTCATCCATAGGAATGTTCCCCAAAATAAGATATAGAAAATACGATTTATGCGTTCATCATGATATTGATCCTTATAATGAAACGATAATATGAGTTGGATGAAACGCTACTAAGGATCACAAATATAATATGTATTACAATAATGAAAGAATATGATAAATGCGAAAATAGGGAATTTGGAAAATTGGAAATTTGGAAAACAAGACAATTAGAAAATTGGACTCGAGTTTCGGGTTTTAATCTGAAATGTCTACGTAGCCCATAAAGGCATTAAAGTCCATGTAGTTCACATGTAGCATAGGATTGGGGTTTATCCCATACATTAAATTGGGATTTTATTATATATCCGTGTGTAGAAAATGTGTTTTAGTTTTTGGAGAAGTGTGATGGATAATCCCGTTGGGAATTTATGGGCGTAACCCTCTTTTTGTTTGTTTTAGTTTTTTTTATAGAAAATAAAGTATGTTCAATATAACTAATAAAAATGTGAGATGTTAGTGCGTATGAACTAAAGTAAGAACTAGATTTTGAATCTAACGTAATTAATGAAAAAATAAGAAATTTAAAGAGAGAGGGAAGCATTTGGACCTTCTTTAAAGAATTGGGCCTCGATCTTGATCTTAGATGAACTCCCCTGAAGATTGATATGAATGTTGGATGAGAGAGAATGAGATTTTTTCAAATTGGATATGAAAATGATGGGAATATAAGATTGGATGGAATTTCACATGGGAAAACTTCGCTGATTGCAAGAGAATGGCTCTGAGATCACTGCTGTTGATGGATCTGAGATGTGCTTTGGGAGTGAGATCATGCCCTCTATTTATAAGGTTCAGGGGTAGTGCCGATCAGCATGTCCCCAGCCCTTTCAATCGACAGGTAACCCTAGACACACTGCTGATTGGCACGTAAATGGACCTGCCAATCGACAGTCTCATACAGATTTTCTCGAAAAAAGGATTATAGAACGCAATTCGCTGATCTAAATCGCACATGGGGCATATCATTAGAAAGGTAATTCAGATACCTTCAAGAGTCCTCCGAACCTCTCCCGGTTCTGGGAGTGGAATTTAGGTCAAATGTGGCTCAGAAGCGCTCGTCGGTCCTTTGGACGGGAGATCGTCAAACGAAAACGAGTCATTCGTCCGAAGGGTAAGTCAGAATCACACACGTGGTGGATCGTTGGAAAGTTTAGACAATTTACTTTAACATTCCAAGAGCTTTGCTTGATTATAAAATTAGACCTTGGTCAATCTGGGCCTGGAAGTGCCCGGTGACCTCTCGGAGTTAAACAGAACATTCGTCCGTATCGTAAGTCAGAATCGCGCACGGGGCGGACCATTGTAAAGGGTATTCAGTTTACTTTAAGGTTTATTCAGTCTCATTTGAGCTGAAGAGTTGACCTTGGTCAAATGGACCCTAGGAGTGTCGGGTAGCCTCCAAATCAATTTTCGGGGGAAAATAGATCGTTCATTCGAATGGTTGTGCCGTTTTGCGCATGAGGCAGACCATTGGAAAGGGGTTTCAGTGATCTTTGAAGATTCAATGAGATTTCTCTCTGATGATGAAGTTGACTAGGGTGAAATAGGGGCCTGGGAGCTCCCGGTGGCCTCCAGATCGATTTTCAGTAGTAAAATGGTCCATTCATTCGAATCGTTAAGCCAATTCGTGCACGGGACGGATCATTGGAGAGGTGATTCAGATCCCTTCAAAGATTCATTGATCTTTTTCTCTGAGAATATAGTTGACTGAAGTTATACGGGGCCCGGGAGTGCCCGATGGCCTCTAGATCGGTACTTAGAGTACGACCAGGGTTTGTAGTGAAATGGATAGGTGTTATGGATCTAAGGAGAGACTTAGGGGGTCCTATAATGTATTGTTAATAATAAATATTAATTATTTCAGCATTTAAGCAATATTTATGAGACAAACCTTATAATGTATAAATTATTTTCCATTGTACCACAAAAATATGTCCCAATATTGAAAAAAAATATATTATTTCGAAACCCATTTACAAATTGAAACAACTTTTCTTTTAAAATCATGTACATCAAATAATTTTCCAACATTATCTTTATGTCTCCACCAAAATCTAAACTATATACCCTACTGCTAATACTATTATATTATTCTTTTTCCTATAATTTGGAACATCTATCCTTTCAGTAGTTATTCGGTTACCTGGAACCTATGCAAATGGTTACAGTCCTGATTTGTTGTTCCCAAGTATACACACCTGGTTGCTAAAAATCAGAACATAAATCATGCATTTACTTTTAAGAGAAAAACTATTACCATTTTTTTTTTACTATAGAACTAGGAAATATAAGACATTGTTGCTATAAATGCTCTAACTACTTGCAGTGAAAACACTCGCCTTTCGTCTATTTCACTACTATCGAGGAATATAAAGTTTTTAAACTTAAACAATTGTACCCAATATGAAAAACTAAATCTTATCAACGAGAGGAGGATAAAGGTTGATTATCATAATGAGGTCCACTGACAACGTATCACTTGAGAATTCACTATGACGGTTAAAAAAGAAACATACAAAGGGCAACCTATCCTAAAAGAGAATGTCAGATCCACCTGGGCTCCGAGAGGAAAATTTTCACCTAACTGGGGAGGAACATAGCTCGTCACCAAAATAAACACTGGCAGGGCAACTACCTTAGTTGATCTCAACTAGTTAACTTTTTTCAACCCTTTATTCTCGATTGATTGAACAAGTTCTTTCCTTGATCCCGCATCTAGTGAATAGGAAGAAACCTATTTAATGCAAAAATAATCTATCATAACGGGGAGGGATAACATAAAAACCTATACACATTCCTATCACTACATAAAAAATCCCACTTGAGCCATTAACCTTTCTTTCGAATTTAACTCAAACACTGTGAGCCCCTAACTTTTCAATCAAAAGAACTACATAGACATGATTTTCCTCTGTATTATTATCGTAGATAATAAAACACAAACACCCCATTGGTTTTGAACTACAGATAAGTAGAAAACTCGAGATATCACTTCAGGTCTAGTCAAAGCAAGCACCAAAACACCATTTGTCATAAGGAAACCCTATTTATGGTCCTTGTGACCTGATTTCAAAAGATTAAATGCAGTCTAAATAGACTAAAAGTCAAGTAATAAAATAATGCCGCAAGGCAATTTGGAATTCCATAGAGTTACCTTTATTTAAGAAATGACACACAAAGGCTGATATGACAAAAACAATAATCAAAAGAAACCTAGCGGGAAACCACACTACCCTTATTCTTTTCTTCCTAGAGAAATAAACACCGAAAATACTCTCTTCGAGGCACCCCATATTTGGGGCTAATCACCAACTGACGCACTCACTAAGGGGTACCCCATAAAATGACACCCTATCTTGGATAAAGTATAAAACTCCGATTCTAAAGATACATCAAATGGCTCATACTAGCACACAAAATAAAAATAGGGAACCTCCTTCCATCACGACCAACATCAACACAGACATACATCTCACTAATAAGCGAATCAAGTTTTCCTTATCCAAAATAAAAGGTCTAAATAGACGGGGCATTCTTATTCTCATGTATATATGTATCCCCTTATTATGCTACAAAAGTGCATATACGTTACCACCATTTAAATAAAAAAAAATTTAGCCTTTTTTTTAAAAGGGGAGGTCTTTAAGTCTCCCCACTCTTAACCCATACACACAAAGAAAGAAAAAACCATTGAACCCACCCCAAGGTTTGAACCGCAAACTTCCAACCCCACTCGGTAGGATGGTAACCATTGGAGTAAAGACCTTTGGTTAAAAAATGTTTAGGATCACTCTGTTCACATCCACGCCTTTCATTACAATAGTACATAAGTCTACACTAAATAAAAGAATAACAAAACATGTAATGTAAGAAACTATTTATCATAAAAAGAAAGATACATTTATTTATAAATAAGATGTTTGGGCGAGAATCCCCTTACATACCAAAAAATTTAATGAGGAGTCCTTATGTTCTTTTTAAAGGAACATACTTGTTGATTTCTAAATTGGTGATGATTTTATCTTAGCTAAAAATTACCAATTTTTTAATCATAGGTAAGTAGTTGAGCAATGTAACTGATAATAATAAAGGACAACAAAGATTTTTATAGTGGTTCAACTTAGGAAAATCCTACATCCACAATTATGGTATTACTATTAAGGGTAATTACATAGAATTCTGGGTAGTCTTGCTTGTGCATAATAGACTTGTCCCTTGAGCTAAGGGAAATAAGATATTTATAATGGTCTCAAAAAGCAAGTAGTTTAATGCCTTTATATATCCATAAAGTTACACCCACACATGATGAATGTGACTATTAATCTTCTAAGGCACGTGTGGAATGTCTTTTGATAATTCCCATGTGAATGACCTTTCTTCTTCACGATGGTTCATCTTCCTAAGTTGGTCGGCTGGTATACTGACCAAGTGTTTCTAGAGCTAACTAAGTATAAATAAGGCATTGAGATGTATAATTATGAAAATAGGGGTTCTAGTAATATACGTCCACGTGGAATGAATAATTTGACCCATAACAAAAGCCCCCAATGCTTCATACTTGATGATATGCTGAAAGGATGGAGGATTAGTTCTGAAAAGTTGCTCGGAGCTCCATTATGGTAGCGGCCCGTAGACGACCTTCTGGACTTGTAAAATTTTCACCAGTACATTAGATGATTGCATTTTTGTGAATAATTTCAAAATAGCGAACTGCCAAAGGGTGTGTTGGTCTTTTTGTGCATTGGGAACCATACGACCGTTAAGAGTTCAATCGTTGGTTGAGTTAATCATTAATTTTCGACCTTCGAGGTCAATCTATAAAAGGACAAAACTTCCCCCGTTTATTCTCACCTCCAACCTTCCCATATAAGCAATCTCTGTTTCTTTGAGCTTTTCCTTTTCCATCCCTTCCTTACTGTTTTATAGAAAATTCTATAATATTTCTTTCTTTTATGTCCCCTTATTTTATTTCATTTAAACAATGGTGTACATTATGTATAAGGATTCCTTAGAATTGGGTATATTTAGATTTGGTGGAAGGTCCTGTGGATTTATTATCGCTAGATGAGGGACTTTAGATCCCCACTTTATTATTTGCGGAGTGTGGAAAGACTTTACATCAAAATCACCTGTAGCAGAGTATCCCCCAACATTGGGAGGGTAGTAATCAGGATCCATCATTTAAATAAACTTTATAGGACCTACATTAGGATTCCTAAGCTGATGTATTCTTACAAATGGGGGACAACTGGGGATAATACCTATTACCTAAATACTAGGCAGACCAATAAGGTACCACTAGTTAATCTACCCAATTTTAACAAGGATTATCAGGATTACGGAGTGGTGGTGAAGAACTGTCAATAAGCCCCCTTCTAGAGGGGGTAAATACATGGGTCCCGAATGCCCCTAAAAGGGTGTGGTATAGGTCAGTTTAACACCTTGAAATTTATTTTTCTTTAAAGACTTCTAATTATTTGATGATATGCCAACTAACCAATCCTATTTTATTTTTTGAGAGGAAAGTAAGAAGAGGTGTTCGAAGGAAGGTGAGGTGAAATTAGACGAGTCGATGTTCCTATGGTCAATTCACTAAAGAATAGGAGAAGAGAACCCCAAAGAAACATATGTCTTCTTAAAGTATAGAATATCCATTAATTCTTTTGTGGCCTAACTAATTGAAGTTGTTCCTAAGATCTAATCAACTTAGACGTGGAACATGTTTTCACGTATTCTGCTCTTGAATCTTTTGGAGCAGACAAGGAAGTAACACTAAGAGGAATAAAATCCTCTTTTGAATCTTTTGATATTACTGCTATTCAAACTCCCCCTATCGATATGGGAGGAAGAATAGTTCCTAACTTGATGGTTGGTCTGTCTTCTCCACCACCAAATATGGCCACTATTGTCGACCAGAGACCCCTGGTTCTCAATGTTGGGGAGTCTAAAATCATAGCGCATCAATTCAAGAAATATAAGAGAGGGCCATTTATCTAGCAGGAATTGGTCCAGAAATGATCAATCGACCAAGCTTCAACCGAGTCTACCTCAAGGGCAGTGAATCCCGAGCTAGCCAACAGATTGACTTATTCTAGAGTTCTTTCGCCAAATAGGTCAGATGCAACCCTTTTATCAAGAGGAAGTCTATCGGATAGGGCGAATCAAAATTTGGCTTTGGAAAATTTCCTAGTGCCTTATCTGCTTTTTATAATTTTCCATTAAGTATATTTAATAGCTTTGTTGTTATTGTCTTGTCCTACAATTTTTGGTCGACTATGACTAATTATTGATCAGAGAAGAGTCTTTTAAGGCTTGGAGAAATACTTAAAAGATTCTCTGGATGCATTCGAGAGAGAGTAGAAATAATGGAAAGAGAAATTGAAGAAAGCTGAGGGTAGAGCAACCACGACAAAGGATAAAGTACAGATTGTCGAAGACAAGGTGAAAGCTACCGAGGATAAGGTAGCTAGCTCAACTAGGGAGACAATTGCTGACAAGTAGAAGTTTCTGGAGATAAAGGCCGAGTGTAGATAAGGGACATGCCTTCAACAGGGGATGGGATAAATCCTTTGAGGCTACTACAATCTAGATTGAGTACAGGAATAAGGTGACATGTAAGGATGGATGGGCTTCTGCTTTGAAGGAGGTTGGCACCTCTACCGAATCTAATTTGTTTCAAAGGAATGATATTGATACCCGTCCTAACATGAAATATGAGATTGATGATGAAAATGGGACATGTTAATCCTCCTTAGAACTTGTAGTTGGGAATGACTCCATCCTCCCAGAAGAGCAGGACAAAACATCGAGAAGGTATAAATTTCTTCAAGTCAGATGACCCATTCTTATATCTCTTTTTTTATGCTTGTTTTTATTTACTTTTATTTTTTCTTTGTAATGGAAGAATCCCTAGTAACATATTTTTTATTAATGAATGAAAAGTTTCCTTTGGTCAACTTGCTAGCGTATACCTTTAATTGTTCTTATTCATTCTTCTTAGTCGGACTTGTAGTTTTGATATCGTTTCCTTTCAATGTATTATCAAGAATAATGCCCTTATATCTACTGAGACTGACATGTTAAGATGTAGTACTAGATTGTTTGTAGCTATCCATGTATGTATTTTTTAGACTGAATTAGATGGGTTGCTCAGCAGGGATGTATCCGATCAAGTCATGGAAGCCTATGCTCATCTTCATGATCTCTTTGATACATTTGTGGCTCGTACCATGAGATGATCGAGCAACTTTAGGATGATGATAATCTTTATTTATCTTTACTATATTCTGATTATAGGGCCAAATATGAGGCATTGGGTGCAGGTTGGTCTTTTAACAAGAAAATTCAAGAGATCACGTCTGCATTTAGGAAGAAGGAATTCTTATTGAACTAGGAGGTGGAAACTGCTCGGGACATTGCTACTCTTCTTGAAAAAGTGAAAAATAATTTGGGGAAGGAGTTAGAGAGATTGAAAAAGTCGGTTGAGGCTGAGTCGAGCTAAGGTTCTTCTATCTTGAAGCTTGAGAATGCTAGACAGTTGGAGGAGTTGGAAAACATGAAGAAGAAGACCAAATCCATCCAGTCTTCTAGATAGGTGGTTGTTGCTTGGCTAACTGAGGATGGGGAAATAACTAAAGATAAAACCATTAAAAATATCCAAGACCAAGTGGACCAACTAACTTTTCACTTCCACAAACAACCCAAAGATGTATGCATAGATGGTTATAATGAGTCCATAAAACATATGGATGATCATTTGGAGAAATCTTATCGGGAAGGGTACAAATGGGGTTTGTTAAACGTGTTAATATTTTTGAAGGTGGATGAAAATAATGAGTTGTGGCATTGGCATGATCTAGTCATGTTGGATTATACCAAACCTCCATTCAGAAGTGATGTCGAGTGGATTTTGACTGACCCGTTACCTAAAGCTTAATGAGAAAGTACCTAAGGGATTATGAGATTCATGGGTAAGATGATTGAATTCGCCCTCCTCACCTGTTAGATCTGTCGAGCAGCAGCAGTTATAATAGGTTGAGAGATTTTAGAGCTACAACTTTTCTCTATACTCTTGATGTTCTCTTTCTAGGATGAACAATGCTGAAGGAAAAGGTCCCATAGAATAAATTTATTTTTCTTGCTTATTTCTGATTGTATGTCTATCTTCTATGGAAGTTTGATGGAATAAAAAGACTATTTTTTGCATACATATTCACTATGTATTTTAGTCTTTGATGTATAATTAACCATTTTTATTAGTGTATTGACTATGAAACTAACTAACTTGCTTAATTGATTTGGGTCGGATCAAGATATGAAGTTGAGTTATTGGGCCTTAGGTTTTATTAATGCACTTAGGTAAAAAAAATATTAGGCCTAAGTGTTTGCATTAGTTAGCATTGGCGACCAAACATATTAGGAATGTAGGTTTTTCCCAAATTTAACTTAGTCGGGTAAAACTCCTTATTTTTTTTTACTTTAAATCATACATGAAGTTTCAAGGACTTATTATTCGTGACTTGTCAAATACGAAGTCAAACATGAAGTCTAAAAATTTCTAAAAGTTTTTTGAAGTTGGAAAAGTTTAAAGATAGAAAAGTTTGAGTTTGAAGTTGGAAAAGTTTGCTGAAATTACCTGGTTTGCTAGGGATGTATCATTGTCGTACTCTGATAAAAACACAAAAATTAAGCATAATTGGTAGGAAATCACAACTTTATTACATTGGATGAAACGGTTACATCAAATACGTAATAAAATTAGTGATAATATTTCCTGAGCTGTTTGGCGTTCCATGGATTCTTAAATTCTTCCCCTTCAAGTGTTTTCATGCGATAAGTTCCTAGTCGGATGACTATCGAGATATGATAATGACCGTGCTAGTTTGCTTCCAACTTGTTTCCCTTCAGAATGACCTTTTTAAGGATATAGTCTCCTTCTTTCAAGTTGGTCAGCTTAACCCCCATGCTGTAGAATTTAGCAGTTATTTGTTGATAAGAAACCATTCAAAGTAAAACATCATCCCCAACTTCCTAAATCATGTCTAAATTTAAACTCCACATGAGATCACTTTGGGGGGAATCAAAGTTTAATATCCTATGAGTCAGCAGACCTATGTCGACTAGTACCATTTCCTCGGTTCCATAACCAAGCATGTAAGGGCTCTCACTGGGGGCTATTCTCGGCGTAGTATTTTATGCCTAAAGAACAATGTGCAACTAATTTATCCAGTTTCCCTTAGCATCATCAAACATTTTCTTCAATGCATTGATTATGGTTTTATTGGTAACTTCTTTTTGCCCATTACACTGTGGGTGTCTAGGAACAGAGTGAAGTTTTTGGATCTTGAACTGAATGTAATATTCTTGAAATTCATCATTATCGAACTGAGTGACGTGATTAGTGATGAAGGCCTGCATATGATATGTTTCCAGATGAAGTGGAAAATCTTTAATAAGGCATTTTATCCAGGTGCTCACCTTCCACCCATTTTGTGAAGTAATCCACTACCACTACCAAGTATTTGAACCTTCCTTCGTCCTCGGTAATGGGCCTACTAAATCAATTCCTCAAATAAAAAAAGGCCAAAGGGAAGTAATTCGAGTTAAGGAAGCGCCGGGTCTTTTGTGAATTATGAAAAACTTCTGACATTTATCACACTTATTTGTAAAGGAAATATAGTCTGCTCTCTTAGTCGTCCAATAGTATTCCTGCATAGCTATTCTTTGCACTAATGATCAGATGGGTGGATAAGATCACCTAGAAACTTCATGTACCTCTCCGATCAAGTTTGGTTCCTCGGTTGGGTGAACACAACGGAGTAATGAAACAGTGTATCCCCTTTTGTATATGACTCCTTACTTTGTCTCAAAACTGGCTGCCTTGAACCTTAACTTCTTGACTTATTTTGGGTAAATATGAAATATTCCTTTGTCAATGTAGCTTTTGATAAGATCCATCCATGACGGTCCTAAATCCATCACAATAAAACTGACCATATCCTCTGCGTCTACACTTCTATGTGACATAATTTCAATAGGGATGGTTATCCCGAGTTTTTTCTTAGTCGCTTAAGCTAGACGAGCAAGCACATTTTCTTGGGTATTCTCTATCCTTGGTATTCTCCCCAATTTTACTGCAGTAAACTTGGATATGACTTCCAAAGTTTTGGACAGATTGTGACACCCCCCTAATTAAATACCGGGTGATCAGTCCTTTATTAAATTATAATTAAGGTGACGATCGGTTCATTCTTAGCATCACTGTTGTAAAAATAACATTTCCAATTTAAACACGCTAAATAATTAAGCTAAGTGTCAAAACCATTTTTAGACATTACTTTCCAAATTTTATTTATATAAACCAACATTAAAACTTTACGAAATTCATAATTAAGGAATCACACAACAATTATACTGGAACAAAAAATCCAATAATTAAACATCCAACTAAGTAATTCCAACATTAAAACTTAAAGGAAAAGCATCCTGACAGTAATAAATCCCAAAGTGTAACTACTGAAATAACCAAATCACAATATCCGATAAATAACTGAATAATGGAAAATGGCGACACATGCCCAACTGAAATAAATAATGCTAGGAGTAGAATCAAATAAATGAGGTCGTTTAAGCAAGAGGCCTGCAACTCCCACCTAAGCTGCAGCGCATTCTTTCCAAAGGATCCTATGCAAGATGCCCCTGTGGCTGGGCACCTGTAATACATACATATATATACAAGAGAGAAAATAAAATGGAAACGGATTAGAGCCCGATTGTAAAAATAATTTAAAATATGTTTAGCAAGTATTTAAAATGTTTACTGGCCAATGCAACAACATATTAGTGCGACACTCCATTGGGAAATTCTCACCTCTCTTCCAATGTGCACGCCTATCGCACTAACCTTCCCAACGGTTTAACTTGTCTTATCTTAGGTTACTCATAAGATTTAAACTGAAAAATTTAACTGTTTAAGAAATAAATTTCATACAATAACAAGGCTCTCATTTTAACTTTATTTGTTAATAAAGTTTCCCAGTAATATACTATACTTTCAAAACACGTATTTCTCAATTGAAATCATTATTCATTTCTTCCTAACCATAAACACAGTAGGAAATTCCCAAATTTCAGAGTTTAATATATATATATATATATATATATATATATATATATATATATATATATTAAATACTCATATAATATATATATTCTAACAGCACCCTACATAAAAATTATGGTGCGGGCATACTCTGCTATCCAGTCCCCATATCACTCGTACTAAGGGAAATACAAGTTCGGAATCACTCTCGAACTGTATTAACACAAACACAAACAATATTGAGGCGAAGCATAGATTTCAGGTCTCTAAGAGGTCAGCACATGCCCTCACATCTCTTAGGCCGTCTGACTATCGATCCGATTAGCCTGTACCAAAGGATTTCTATCTTCTAGGGTACGAGTCAATATCCCCCATAAAGGCTCATTGAGATAAGACTGGCCCAGCGCGGTAACCTCAGGGATAGCAAGTAGCGCGGGCATGATTTTCACACGTATATAGTATATGCATAAACACAGTCATATAAATATACTACTATTACCATATTAAATTTAGGTACATCTCATAACCCATAATTATGATATTTATCCTTATTTCTCGTTATTTAGTTATCACGTATAACGGTTCGTTTCTTACTTTAATTTATGGAATTATCCCAACTTATTAAGTGACACTCGTGGATTTCTATCCTCCTAAGTGTAATTTCAGTAGGTACTCCTTTATTTACCAACGTAACTACCTTACTCGTCTCCCCCTTTTTATACCTAGTTCCATTGTCCCTTATATGTAAACATCCCCGAAAATGTAAATCTCGTCTTACATTAAAGAAAAACCAGTTACAGGTTCTATCATCCAACCTCGCCCAAATCCATAGTTTTAACACCCAAACTCCCAGAAATTTGTACTACCAACATTATAAACCCAAACTAACAATCTTCTACGTAAAGCATGTGAATTTTCATCAATATCCATGGATTAAAGGGCCAAAACTTATATAAATCTCATGAACCCTAGAAATTTCTTTAACTTTGTTCTAATCAACCTTTTTCCAGAATTTCTACTTCTAATCCATCATAAATCCGTGGTTTAACCTCTACATATGAAGGGGATTTCCAGCTTATCATTTATATCACTACTATATGCAATTGTCCTATCTCCAACATGGGTTTTCTTCTATGAAACTCATCCTAATCAACCCTAGACTAACATGAATGATGCATTAACGAAATTAAGCAAGATAAATACTTGCCTGGGAATTTTTGGTCTCTGATTTGTGCTGAAATCAGTGTGGTTACGATCCTTGCGACGTGATCTCTCGTTTGGCGGCGACGGCAGCGCAAACGGAGGGGTTTTCGGCCTAGAATTTCTTGGCAAGCTCTCTCCTTCCTTCTCCAATGGTCGTCACTTTCTTTTGGTTGTGTTAAACCTAGAAGGAAACCCTAAGCATCTGATATAACCTTGTAATTTTTGTGGGTTTAATTACCCAAAATTACGAAATGTCCAAAACGCCCTCCCGGGGTGCTAAATAGGCCTAAAAAATGCCCCGAGACCCAAACTAAACCCCCGGGTACATATTTTTTACTATCTCGACCCTTTCGAATACTTTGGTGCACTCGAAATGACTATACGAGTGACTTATAATTTATTCACTTTTATAAATCAATATTTAGTCCCGACGCGACAAGGGCGCGTCCCGACTCAAATTTCCAAAATTGTCATTTTATTCACTCGTGACATTTAATAGTACCAATATTATATTACTTTACTCATTAGTAATATTCAACAAGTTTCCAATGATTACTAACTCTCGTCACGTTAGTAATTAACAATAATTAATTTCCGGATTTATATTAAATTAATAACTCACATTAAATTTAATAAATCTCCAAATTTAGAAAGCATAAAAATACGGGGTATTACACAGATATATGGTCATGAGATCTCCATTGACTCTATATATTTGAAGCATTTTGTTAATAATAAGTTGAGAATCACTATGTTCCATAACATGCTTAACTCCAAATGAATAAGCTAACTCAAAACTCTTGATTAATGTTTCGTACTCCGCTTGATTGTTGGAGGCTTGGAATTGAAAATGAAGTACATATTCCAAATCAATCTAGAGTATTGATGATAAGACCTGCTCCACTGCCAATAGTACATGATGATCCATCTACATGAAACTTCCAAACTGGAATGTCGTCATTGAAGCTCTCCTCAGATAATACGCCTTGCTAAAATATTTTTTTCTCTGCTCATTGTACATTTAAACTATTTCTTGGGCAGCTGATGATTTAGGTTGATCAGTGACAATTTCATTTTGATTTGGAGCGGAGTTTCTTCCAAAGAAGTATGCTTGGTAGGAAAACTTGGAGTAATGATCACTTATGGATATGTGAATTTAGCAAAAAAAATCTTTTATGACCTGTCCCTTCAACGTCGTCCTTAGCTCATAAATGATTTCATATTCTCCCAGATTTTTTTGGTTTGTGAAGTGCCTGGCTGTGTAAACCACAATGGTATTGTAACACCCCGCATTTTTTTATAGTTAATATTTAATTAATTCGGGAATTTTAAATTACTGGTGTGTTGTAATTTTAATTGAATTAATTATGGCAATATATATATTTAAATATTAATCGGGGAGTGAATGGTTAATGTTTAGAAAATTTATTTACTAAGTGAATAGTAATAATTTAATTACGTCATTTAAGGTATTAATGACGGGGTATGCACTTATCTCAACCGGGAGTCGGTATAGACTAAATGGGGTGTGAGATAAGGATTTTTATGAATTAATTCGGATGCCAATTTTGAGTGTGAGGTTGAGTCCGGATGGGTCGAGATAGTCAGAAAAGAGTACCCGGGGGTAGTAATTGGGTCTCGGGGTATTTTTGGGCATAGCCGGGCCCACACGGGGTGAGTTGGGCCACTTTAATTGAGCCCATTAGTTGAAAAACGGGATTAAGGGTTTTTAACCTAATGGGGATATTAAGGAATGGCAGCCGACATAACTCTAAACCTAGGGTTTGAGAGGAGATTTGGGGAAAAAGCAAATCAAGAACAAATTGGAGGTTATTGGAGCCAAATTGAGGGACTACGCCAACGGATCTGACACTACGAACACTTACAGGCAAGTGGTTAACTGTTGTGATTTCTAAAAGTTTGATAATCAATTCATATCATAGTGATGTGTGTATGAAAATTCGTTTTGGGTGTGTCACCAAAATCTAAATTGGGTTTTTGTAAATTTATATACCTTAATGAGATTAAGGGGGAGATTGATCGTGTTTATGATTCTAGAATGTAGAGAACTGAATCAGATGTTAAAATCAGTAAGAGTAGAGGGTTAATTACTGATAAAATGAATGAAATTCGTATTGGGGATTGAAAACTCGGATAATACCCAATTCCGGGAAAAGTAGAAAATCTTGAGATTTAATTCTAGATTGATGTTCCATAAGGTGCATGATCCTATTCCTATGTAGATATCGGGTTGATTGGGCTTGGGTTAGTCCAGGGGAAAGAATGAAAGTTGGAGGTTTTCGTTAATGGTGGAACTGCCTCTTGGAGAAGACGAAGTCAGGGACGATCGATCGATCGACCCAGGGGGTTCGATCGATCGATGATTCGGAATTCTGGGCAGTTCACCCAGTTTGTATATAAGGGGGAAATTAATTCGAAAATTTAATTCCCATACATTAATTAGTGATAAATAAATATGAAACAAATATTCCTAGCAATTATTGGAGAAAGTAATTGGGACTAGGATGAATTTATGTGGGGCATTTAACGGATGAATTTGAGAGATTTTATTCCAAAATAGTGAGGTACGGATCAAGTGAGTGAATCCAAGTATATTGGTCATGCGACCCCAAGGTAGTGAATTAAGTTTAGAGATAAACTAAATAATTTTGAGTCGGGATATAGACTCGGGGAATATTTAATTATGGACCAAGTGGGCGAGTCCGGGTATGTTGGTAATTATAGGTAAATATAATTGGAAAATTATGGAAATAAATGTGTGACACACTGTGGGCGAAAAATGTGGAAAAGAAATTATGAGATGTAAAAATGGACCGAGTGAGTGAGTCCGGGTATGTTGGTTATGTGACACCAAAGTATCAAATTTATTTTGAGAGAGAGTAATTAATTTGGAGTCAGAACATAGACTCGAAAAATATTAAGTTACGGGCCAAGTAAGTGAGTCCGGGGATAATGGTTGGGTGACACCAAGTTATGAAATAAATGATTGCGCTAATTGATTGAATTAGAGTCAAATGGTAGACTCCGGTAAGATTAAATTAATGGGTGTGAGAATTAATTTAATTAGAGTCGGATTGTAGACTCGGGTAGTATTAAATTAATAAATGTATTAATTAATTTAATTAGAGTCGGATTGTAGACTCGGGTAGTATTAAATTAATAAGTGTATTAATTAATTTAATTAGAGTCGGATTGTGGACTCGGGTAGGATTTAATTAATTAATGTGTAAATTAATTATATTAGAGTCGTACCACAGACTCGGATTTTTGTTGATTAATTAATGGGTAAATTAATTAAATTAGAGTCGGACGATAGACTCGAGGCGGCATTAAATTAATAAGTGTGTTAATTAATTTAATTAGAGTCGGACGATAGACTCGGGGAGGTATTAAACTAATATGTGTGTCAATTAATTTAATTAGAGTCGGGTGATAGACTCGGGAAGGTATTAAATTAATAAGTGTGTCAATTAATTTAATTGGAGTCGGACCATAGACTCGGGAAAAGTATTATATAAATTAAAGAGTGAGTTAAATATATTAGAGTTGGACCATAGACTCGGGAAGACGATAAATTATTAAGTGAGAAAATTAGCTACATTGAGTCGGGCCACAGACTCAGGAAATTTCAGGCAGTGTACGGGACTTGGAGTATACGGTAGAGCCGGGGTTTATATTATATATATACGGTATAGTGATAGTATATATATATATATATATATATATATATATACGTGTATATATTGTGTGTGATATTAAATTACAGGCAGTGTACGGGATTTTGAGTACACGGTAAAGCCGAGGTTTATATTATATATATACGGTGTCGTGATAATATATATATATATATATATATATATATATATGTGTATTTATTGTGCGTGATACTAAATATCAGTGATTAGATATTTATTAAATTTATATACTCTAATGCTATCAAGGGAGGTTGCGTGATGTGGGTGAATCCCCTAGCTTGAGGAGTAGGGCGAGTACATCCTCAGGTCATAGCGTCCGGTATATATGGGTGAGGGATTTATCTCACTTTCAGGGAAGGAATATGACCGCCTCCACTTCGTTTATATTTTGGTCCAAGTTGGTGAGTGATTCCAACTTGGGGAAAACTAGGTTTTGTGAGCACACCTAGTGAGATAGCATTTTAGAGGGAATCATCCGGTGAGGGTATACTCGGAAGGATGGATACACGTATAATATATGTGTGGATGTTAGTAAAGGTATGTATAATATGGTAGTAAATATTATATGTAGGTGAATAATACAGTGTGTGATGTATTTACCTTATATAACTCGAGTTACAGTTATATGCTGTTAATTAATGAGAAATTAAGTAATTTATTCATTTGTGGGAATAATACAGTGTGTGATGTATTTACTTTATATAACTTGTGAGACGGTTATATGCTACTATTGAAGAGGAATTAATTAAGTTAATTGTGAGATAAATTATAATTCAAGAAATTATTATACTCAGGTTAAAGTAATATGGTAAGGGAAGGTTATATCAGGACTAGTTGGACGGGGTAGTACAACTAGGCGGGGTTAAAGTAACCGGTAGGTGTGCACAATAGTGGAGGGTTGAGAATGTCCTCAAGGGAGTGCGACACTAACTTAAATATGAAGCGCATTCATGCATTTTAAATTACTTCAGTTAATTCACTTGCTAAATATTTTCAAAATGTTTTGGGTTCTAACCCTTGCTATAAAAAACTATTTTCAAAACCTTTTAGGTGTCCATCCACAGGGACGCCATGATTGATATTCTATTCCAGGGACACGGAGCTGCGGCATATGTGGATGCTAGCAGGAGTTTGGATTAGACGCATCATTCATTCATTCCTATAGTAGGAATCCTGTATCGGTCTCAGTTTTATTTAGGGCTTGTAGCCCAGACTTCTCGGTACAGTTTTCAGGTGTAATTCATTCAGGTGTTGAATATTTGTATTGGATTATTTATTTGGTGACCGGCGATTTATTCGGCAAGTTGTGTAATTATTATTCTATTTACTTTCATTCAGTTGTGTGAATGGTGTATATTTTAATTCCGCATGTACTGTTTTGTTAAATTAGAAAGTTAAAATTGGCACCGGTTTTTGGAATACTAGGTGGTTAGTAAGTTTTAAAAAGTTTTCGACAGTGATGCTAAGGATGATCCAACTGGGATTCCTGTTTTAATTTGGTATAGGACTGATCACCCGGTATTTTATTAGGCAGGGTGTCACAGATGGTATCAGAGCATCAGGTTCTAGTGTCCTTAGGATCTGTGCGGCTTTTCACATTTCGGCTTAGCAATCTTTGAGATAGAGCCCTATTATAGGATTGTTGTATTCTCATACGTACGCACATATACGTCCTTCTGTGAAATTTATATTTAAGAGTGAACTCATACAAATTCGATTCTCATTCCGTATGATGCCCAGGAGAGAGAGAGCTGCTAGGGCAGTAGGGGGAGATAAGAGAGGCTCTTCAGGGGCAAGAGTTATCGCATCAACTGCCAGAGATGATTTTGGCAGCACAAGTAACGAAACTTGAGGCGCAGGCAGTTGAAATGACGGTGGTCGCAACGGCAGGGTACTTTCCACGGGATCAGACTCACGTGGGGTCGTCGGGGTGAAAACAAGAAAGAGAGGTTTTTTTTGTGGGAACCCACCAGAGTTGCGAGAGGGTCCAGATGTAGTGCTAGCGTGTCAAGGAAGAGAAATATCCAGCATTACCAACGCATGGGAGATTGCGATGAGGTGCGGGAGCAAATGCTGACCACTTTTAGTTTAATGGGAGCAGCGCTACAGTGGTGGGAGTCGATCACCACAGTTGAGGAAAGGGACACACTAGCTATTGCATGGATTTGGGTGCTGTTCGACCGCACGTATTTTTCCTCCAGCGGTTAAGACCGAAACGAGGAGAAAATTTTGTGAGGTGACTCAAAGGGGACCGTTCAGTGGCCGATTACTAGGAAGAATACACTTGTTGGCAAAATTTTGTACCGGATGAGGAAAGCAAGGAAAAGAGAAAGAAAGCATAGTTTATGGATGGGTTACTCTGGAGAATCAAATAACATTTAATTGGTAAATACGCATTAGTAGCTTATACGGATGTCGTTAACGCAGCACTCCGGCACTGTCGGGAATATCTCTTCCACGCGAAAGGAAGTGGGAGGGGAGTGGAAACTAGCCAGTCGGATAAGGCAGGAGGGAACAATATCAGTAGGGTATCCCAACAACAGACTGGTGGAGATTAGGGGCAGGATTTCCGACAAGAAAATCAAGCCAAATGATTTAGAACTGGAGGCTATCGGCAGGATGGACAGGATTTCCAACAAGGTTGGTATGGAAGGGACCAGTAGCAGGGTGAATGTATTAGAAGGTGTTTCGTTTATGGGGAATGCGATACACATGAAGAGAGTTGTCTTAAGCGAGGCAGAGGTTAACTACAGGACGAGGTCCTGGATGTACAGTCACTAAAGCAAGTCATGGGTGCATTCGGACATGGAAGAGCTGCTCCGGAACCCGAGAACCAGCCGTTGCAGCTGGAGTATAGAGGTAATTATTTTTACCCTAGGGTCATGGGGTATATATTTTGAGTGACAAAGAGGATGTCACATCATAAGACTTATTTTTCACTAGAGTTCACAAGTGAGTCAAACTTAGTGGGCGCGTTGGCTGTAGCAGCCATAGTATGTGGATAAATTTTTCGTAAGGTAGCGGAGTTCCTTGGTGTTCTTCACGGGAGAGTGGAGGTGTACACTCAGTGATTGGTTGAATTATGTGAGGAATTACTACTTTAGAGAATTATGGGAGTAGGGTTAATAATATTTTCAAAATATCGGTTGCATAGCGTTGGAATTTAACTATTGTGGATAGTGGAGTTAAATTTTGGTGTTCGCGACACCAGGGTGGGGTTGGTTGATAATACGCAAATATTGCGTATTTCATCCTCCGAACCTACGCATTTTAGCCCCCTCGGGTGCCTTAATCTCTATATTTAAGTCCGTTAACCAGACAACCTCGGTTTATATTGTTAACATGCTATATGAGGTATAATTGGGCTTTTGTAGGTATTTAGGTACTAAGTATGAAGTTCGGACGCATTCCGCTGAAGTTTCGTACGCAATCGCACATTCAAGGGCATTTTAGTCTTTTCATAGCTTGGGTACCTGGCCTGACATCTCACGGAAGTTGTAGTCCTCCTCGCTAGCTTCGCGTGGCCGTGAACGGTGCGCGATTCCGATTCATAACGAAGAAGTTACGGCGATTTCAGCGGAGGAAAAACAAGGAAAGCAAAAGAGGAGAAGAGAAGGAGAAGGGAAGAATGCAGTGTGCTGCTGTCTGGCCCAGACCTGCTTGATCGATCGATCGACCCATTTGGTCGATCGATCGACCATTCTAAATTGTCGATTTTTTGCCTTGATCGATCGATCGACCAAAGTGGTCGATCGATCGATCCCCTGTTTTTCAGCAGATATTTTCATTTCTTTTCTTTCTTCTTTTCTTTTAATCCAACTTACTATAAATACAATTTTTGTTGTAATAAGAAGATATAGCAGTAGGTGAACGTTTTTAGATAGTTTTAGAAGATAGAATAGGTTAGGGTTTGGGTTTTTGGATGGTTCTTCTTCATTTATACTTGGTTTGACACCCCATTTGTTGTGTAAGTTGACTATTCATCATCCTCTCCATTAATATAGCTTGTATTTCATTCATTCTTGCTTTGATAATAAGGTTTACATGTTTTGTTAATTAGTTTACATGCTTTGATTACTTGCTTTGTAGTGTAATTTTACCGCGTTTATTTACCGCTTTCCATTTACCGCGTTTTTAACATGCTTTCTAGGTAATTTAAATTAGGTTGTGTTTGAATTGAACTCACTCGGGTTGACGCGTTGCTTTGCTTTGGTGATGGAGTTTACGGGTCTATTTCGGGTGCGTTGTCCTAGTTATTACGCCTAGGAGATTTGACGGGGCATATCATGTATGTCCCGTGCTTACGACCTTTCGCGCGTAATTTCCGGGATATTTGTTGACGCCAAAATCTTATTAGGCTTTTATGACGATTTAGGGCGTAACAACCCTTGATTTAATTAACTGTCGAAACGAGATGCATTTGTAATAACGCGTCGACCCATGTGACCATTTTATACTAATTAACTCGGGTGAGGGATATTCGACGCAACCTATAGTTTTACTCCCTTTCATAATCTAGTTTCAATACCATTGCCTAGTTAATCATTTCCTTTTATGCATCTTTTCTTTTAGTTTGTAATCATCTTTTACACTTTTATTTCGGAATATTAAATCACTTAAATTCTAACAACTTGTCCCTGTGGATTCTCGATACCCGACTTACCGCTGTGCTTGCCTCGCAAGTGTCACTACACCAAAATGGGCAAATTGTCACCTTTCAGCCGGCCAGCCTTGTCAAGGTCATTGACCGTGACAAAAAAACACGCGTTTTATGTCACGGTCATTGACCTTGACACGACCGTGACAAAGAAATTGTCACGGTCATTGACCCCAACTGGGAATGAAACTGAGATAAGAAAGGCATGGTCTCGGAGGTCAATTTTATTTGACTTGCCTTATTGGAAGAAAAACCTGGTGCGCCATGTATTGGATGTGATGCATGCAGAGAAGAACTTCGCTGAACATATTGTGGGTACTTGCCTTGGGGGGAGTCATTCGAAGGATGGAGAAAATGCACGAAAAGACCTTAAAACGTTAAAACTTAAACCACAACTATGGTTGAAAGAAGATATTAGGGGAAGGACAATAATTCCCCCTGGTGCGTTTACTTTGACGAGTGAGGAAAGGAAGGTGCTTCTAGACACAATATATAATTTGAAGGGCCCATCTACTTTTTCGTCCAACTTGCAAAGGATTGTGAATTATGCTACTCATGATTTACATAAGTGTAAGTCCCACGATTGGCATGTGATCATGCAATTGGTTCCTCTATTGTTTAAGCACTGTTTCTCCAAGCACAAGGATTTGCGTAGGGCTATTATGCAAATTAGTATTACCTTCTCCCTCTTGTGTGAGAAGGTAGTGAATCGAGAACACATAGTGGCCGCAAAATTGGCTGTGAACGAAGCGATTTGTGTATTGGAGAAGTACTTTCCCCCATCATTCTTTGACATAAGTGTTCACTTGTTGGTACACCTATGCGACGAGGCACTTCTTTGTGGTCCAGTTAGATATCGGTGGATGTATCCGTTTGAAAGATTGATGAAAGTTTTTAAAGATTACGTCAAGAATACGCGATACATTGCAGGATCAATTGCAGAGGAATACATCACCGTGGAGTCATCAATATATACTCGGGAATATATGACTGACTCTACCAGCGTTGATGACACTAATGAATTCCTCGATGATGGTGGTAATGTGATGGGAAAACGAGTGAAATTAACGAGTTTGCAACATGAACAAGTAGCTCGTTATCTATTTGACACACATGAAGATGTCGAAGAATGGAAAAAGTAAGTTTCGAATATTATAATGTTTAACATTATTTTAGATTATTTTATACATGATTAATTTTGTAATATGCAGTAAATATGAAGCCTGTGAGAACAATAAAAGACGAAAAACAGTGGTACAATCAGACAGCGAATTTAGGCTATGGTTGACACAAGAGGTAATTACAATGAAAACAGTCGTTATATAACGTTACATTACACTCATATTTTACCACTAATATAATTAATTTATCTATATTCTCAGCTCCTAAAGATGGGTGATGCGACATCAAGGCTTGCTCGTCTAGCCACTGGACCCTTGTTCGTGGCACAAGAGTACAAAAAATATCGATTGAACGGTTACATTTTCGGCGCTAAAGTGTACGAGGAAAGTACAAATGTACAGAACTCGGGTATTTCATACAAGGCTCTTACTTTCTTTCGAGCAAGCGCAAAAGATAAAAACCTCGTTGAAGCTGAAATGACTTACTATGGTGTAATTCAAAATATATTTGAATTGGATTATATAAGCTTCAAAGAGGTTGTATTTTACTGTGAATGGGTAAGAGTTGAGGATAAAAATGCTTCTAAAGTTGATCCTGTCACCAATTTGATCATGGTTGACTTGTCCAAGTTGAAGAGCAATGACCACGTGAGCGATGAGCCGTTTGTTTGTGCATTTCAAAAGGTTAAGCAAGTGTTTTACTCGGAGTATATCAACAACGAGCCGTGGTCAATTGTCCAACACGCGCCAAGGCGTCTAAATAGTAGTGTGAATGACTTGGCTGCTCCTACCGAATATCAATCCATTTTTGATGATAACCCGAATTTGAAACAATTTTTCAATTTGTAATAATTATTTCAATTTGTACCGAAACATCCATTTTTAATGCTTTTACTTGATCTGCACTTTATCATTTTCACTCTTGTGTAGTGTGCGTGGGTGGAGAGGAGATTAATACATAAATATTCCAACTACATCTAAGTTTTGTTTATACTAATCCATGAATATACGCTTCTTACCTTTAATAGGTGATTAGTACATAGTTATTTGGGGTGTCCTATTTGTGGAGAGGAGACTGAATCTCTTCGTCTATCCGAACACTAAGAAATGCCATAATCCTATGGAGCGATGCTCTGCAAATTCCTCCCAACCGTTACGTAGCCAAACATCACCGGTTGAAGTTGTCAATTCCACTTTCCATACCCCACCACTTTCCATACCCCATTCAAAGGTGGAGTTGACAACTTCAACTGCTGATTTTTGGCTACACAACGGTTGGAAGGAATTTGCAACGCATACCTCCATAGGATTATGGTATTTCTTAGTGTTTAGATATGAAGAGAATTATAATTGACACGATTGCCCGGGGTACATTAGTTGGAAGGAGGTGCCATATGAGCTCAAGTTAGCTGTTTGAGTGACACTACAGGTAATGTATTTATATTTATATGTCAATTTCGATTTCGATTTCAATTACAATTTATATTTATCTATATTTGAGGGGCGGATACTAATTTTACTTTATTTCAATTCAGGGGACAGGGAGTGGCCCTAAGGGTAGGCCACATATGCTCTATACTTATGTGGCTACTCGGACGAGAAGGGAAGGATAAGGAGGTGTTCCCGAGCGTCGCGGTACAAAATCTCTTTTCCATGCAAATAGTTTGTAGATTTGAGATAAAATGATGGTGATGTTGTTTCTTTTTAAATAGTTTCTTATTTGAATATATATTTGCATTATCTTTAGTTTGTTCGGATATATGATGTGTGGAACAGGTACAACGTTGCTATAACAGGTACAAATATACTGCTGGGCAGTGGCAATGGCCATACTGCCCAGCAGTTTTTTTTTAATTCTGCCCAGAATTGTCACGGTCATTGACCGTGACAAGTCCCTGACAATTTTGTCACGGCCTTGTCACGGTCATTGACCGTGACAATTTTTTTACTAAGGGTCACGGCTTTGTCACGGTCAATGACCGTGACAAACGTGTCACGGTCATTGACCTTGACACGGCCGTGACACAAAACGCGAGTTTTATGTCAAGGTCAATGACCGTGACACGACCGTGACAAAAAAAGTTGTCTCGCCTCGAAATGTCACGGTCGTTGACCTTGACAAGGTGAATTTGTCAAGGTCAATGACCTTGACAAACGGGCAGATTTGGTGTAGTGTGTAGTAGTAACTTAGGTTTTTGTATTGAGTTAGCGAAACGAAAACAACGATTAGCGTCTTTACACGCGCTACTTTTCGCACTTGATCAAAATGGCGCCGTTGCCGGGGATGAGTTTGTTTTAGCATTTATTTGATTTAGTATTTCATAGTATTTTCTTTCTATTTGTATTATTTGCTAATATTTTGCAGGACTTCCACATTTGAGCACTTAGAAACGCTCGAATTTTTCCCGCGTGCACCTACTTTGTGGAATCCGCCACTTCGAGCCATTTTTGGGGTAAGCATGTCTTATTCCAATTCTTTCGGTAATCCTTGTCATAATTCTCAAAATTCTCGCAAACCTATGACTTTCGGTGAATACTTAGAATCCCAAAGTATAACAAATTCAAATATGACTTTGGGCGAGTATAACGAAAGTCAAAACTTAGGTTATTGGAATTTTGATGATGATGACAATGATTTTGGGCCTTTACCTCCTTATAATAGGAATTTTGAAACGAATTCGAATAGTTTTCAAATTTTCTATAATAATGAGCTTAAGTTTAAGTCCGATGGCAATTTTCAAAGTTCCCATTCTAATGCATCCGCACCTCGACCTATGACATTCGGTGAGGGTTTGCGTATGTATGAAAATGAGAAAATTGAAAATCGTTATCGGGAAGAAAATCGTTCGTGGGAACATGAGTTGGATTTATTATTTGAGTCCGACGACGATTTTGCTTCCGAGACTTTTGAAGTCGAGGAATGTTTTGAACCAAATGAGGTACTTGTACCTACTTTGGAACAATCCATTCTAGACTTTACCCATCTCGTAATAGATATTGAAAGTGAGGATGAAAATGATGTAATATCTATTTGCAATGAAATGATTTCTTCTTTGGCCCCCAAAGAAGAACATTTCATTGAAAATGATATTATTTCCTTTGAAATTCCAACTTCATGCGATGATGATTCATCTCATGAGTTTGAATTTCTTTCATCCCCTTTTTCATTCTCTATTACCCAACCGGAACAAGTACCCGATGATTCGGTTTCGAACTTTAATGTTTTAAACCCTATCACCGATGAGGAGTACTTGCTCGAGTCGCCCTCCACGATCGCATCTTTGCCTTTGTGTGCGCCGCCTCCCATTCCAACTTCAAAATCATTGGGAGGATATTCGTCTTTTCTCGGTCCCCACTTGTTTTTGTCACCCGTTCAATCCAAACCCCCCATCGTCCCACCAAAACTTTTAATTAGCGATGGTTCATTTCTTCCGCCTTACACATGCCTTCCGTTGTTCAAACGGAATTCATATTTTTCGGAGGGCATGCTTGTATGTGAGGGTACACCGGTTATCCTCCAAAGTCAAATCGTTCTTATGGTGGACCCTCAGCTATTTAGACTTCTAGTGTACAGTTAGTGTGAAGTCTAAATAGTAGGTTGTATATAGTTAGCTTTCTATTTTTTCCTTCCTTTTTAATTTAGTCTAGTGTAATTAGTTAACTCTTTGTTATTTGTTTTTGCTATGCTCGGTACTAACTTGTTTTGTGGATTCTTTGGACTTGTTCTTATGGGGATCGCTCCATTTTTGGGTAATATCACTCTTTTCCTCTCTTTGACTTGGTTCTTAATTTACATTGAGGACAATGTCAAGTTTTAAGTTAGGGGGTGTGGGATATTCTATCCATTTCTTATTTTAGTCCATGTTTTTGCTCACATGTTAGTTACTTAGTATGCTTTTCTTAGAAAAATTCAAAAATTTCCAAAAGATTTTCTTTCTTTTTTCTCCTTTTTAGGCATTTTGCCTTTGTTTCCGATGATAAATTTCAATAATTGCCCGATCCAATAGACAACCCAATGATACATGTTCTCGATTTTAGAAGTTATTAGACTTTAGTCTCGATTATTGATATTGTGAATAACTTCAAGAATTAAACTTTAATCCCATGAGCACATGCATTTTTATGGTTATATTGATTTGGTTTAAGATTTTTATAACTCGGTAATCTTTTGTTGCATTGTATATACTTACACCGAGTAAGCTTTGTACCTTTCGTCGTTTGTGAGTGTATACACTATTCATTTCTCATTGAAAACGTTGAATTCGTTGGTAATCTCACTATTCTTTCATTTGACCGTTCATTAATTGAGTTCATACTTGAAATGTGTTACTTGATCATGATTTTCATATACTATTTTGATTCGAGAATTGCGTAAACTTTGTGAAATGATCATAGGCCCTCTTTGATATATCACCCATATTAGCCTTGACCTCACCCTTATATGTTTACCCTCGTTAACCCTTTTGAACCTAAATATAGCCTTTCATTTCATACCCCATTCCCATAACCAACTCTAAATTGGAGTTATATACCATATATACACTTTCCATACCTTTGTTTGGAATGTTACTTGGGATTGAATGATGTTGTTATGATGTCGGTTGCAATTTAGGCATATGAGAGTTTGATAAGCAAAGAAAAGAAAGTAGTGAAAAAAGTGAAGAAAAAGAGAAAGCAAAAAGCAAAAGAAAACAAAAGAGAAAATGAGAAAAAGAAGAAAAGAAAAGGAAAGATAAGTTTGTATATGTTGTATAGTGTTCAATAAGCTTTGATTACTCTCCCCGATGATATATTTAATGCCGTTTTGGAACTTGTTTTCCGATTTTGATATTGCCCGCATTATCCCATTATCCCGAGTTTTCATTCCGAACACTTTGAATTCGTACATATATTCCTTCGTTTCGTACCTTAGCCATACCTACATTATAACCCTATTAAAGTCCTATGTGATCTTAGGTTGATGTAATTTAAAAGTCATAATAGTTGTGATAATCTGTGAAAATGCATTTTGCCTCTTTTAGTGTGCGGTATCCTTTCATTGAGATTACATTTTTCAGTTTATATATAGCGTTCTTCATTTGTGACATGTGTGCGGCCTAGTTTCCATTTACATTTACTCTTTAGCCCGCATGTCCCGTGTGTTACCTCCCTATTTCGAGTGAATTCGCTTGATGAGCGTAATGCCCGTGAGTATTGAATATATGCTTGTCTTAATTTAGTATTCGGTTTATATAAGTTTTTCTCCAAATCACACTTTGCATGTGCTCGCTCCCCTCCCACATTTTAAGGTTTCAATTCTATGAGGTGCATTCTATAATGTTAATAATTTGGACTTTTGTGTGAATTCATTCACTTTTCTAATAATGCGTATGAAATCTCTTTCGCCATTGTTGGGCTTGTCGCATGTTGGATTGGGCATATTTTGAGGAAACCATGTGATGTTTGTGGGTACCATCTCTGAAAACCCTCACGAGACGACACTCGTCCGCTAGGGTAACCTAGGAGTTTAACGGCTTATTGCATACGCTAAATGCAATCGAATCGCCCGCGAAAGTGGCCTTTTGCTTTTATACCATACTTTTGTACTATCTCCTGCTTTTGGTTTACTTGTTGTTCTTGTTGCATCCTATTTCATTGCTAGGGACTAGCAACGTGTAAGTTAGGGGGTGTGATAATACGCAAATATCGCGTATTTCATCCTCCGAACCTACGCATTTTAGCCCCCTCGGGTGCCTTAATCTCTATATTTAAGTCCGTTAACCAGACAACCTCGGTTTATATTGTTAACATGCTATATGAGGTATAATTGGGCTTTTGTAGGTATTTAGGTACTAAGTATGAAGTTCGGACGCATTCCGCTGAAGTTTCGTACGCAATCGCACGTTCAAGGGCATTTTAGTCTTTTCACAGCTTGGGTACCTGGCCTGACATCTCACGGAAGTTGTAGCCCTCCTCGCTAGCTTCGCGTGGCCGTGAACGGTGCACGATTCCGATTCATAACGAAGAAGTTACGGCGATTTCAGCGGAGGAAAAACAAGGAAAGCAAAAGAGGATAAGAGAAGGAGAAGGGAAGAATGCAGTGTGCTGCTGCCTGGCCAAGACCTGCTTGATCGATCAATCGACCCATTTGGTCGATCGATCGACCATTCTAAATTGTCGATTTTTTGCCTTGATCGATCGATCGACCAAAGGGGTCGATCGATCGATCCCCTGTTTTTCAGCAGATATTTTCATTTCTTTTCTTTCTTCTTTTCTTTTAATCCAACTTACTATAAATACAATTTTTGTTGTAATAAGAAGATATAGCAGTAGGGGAACGATTTTAGGTTAGTTTTAGTTAGGGTTTGGGGATTTGATAGCTTCTTCTTCCTCCTCTCTTGGTTTGACACCCGTTAGGGGTTGTAATTGGTACTTTCATCTTCCCTCTCCATTAATATAGCTTGCTTTCCATTTATTCTTGCTTTCTAGTTAATTTACAAGCTTTCTAATTTAGGTTTACATGCTTTCTTTACATGCTTTGATTACTTGCTTTGTAGTGTAATTTTACCGCGTTTATTCCCGCTTTCCATTTACCGCGTTTTTAACATGCTTTCTAGGTAACTTAAATTAGGTTGTGTTTGAATTGAACTCACTCGGGTTGACGCGTTGCTTTGCTTTGGTGATGGAGTTTACGGGTCTATTTCGGGTGCGTTGTCCTAGTTATTACTCCTAGGAGATTTGACGGGGCATATCATGTATGTCCCGTGCTTACGACCTTTCGCGCGTAATTTCCGGGATATTTGTTGACGCCAAAATCTTATTAGGCTTTTATGACGATTTAGGGCGTAACAACCCTTGATTTAATTAACTGTCGAAACGAGATGCATTTGTAATAACTCGTCGACCCATGTGACCATTTTATACTAATTAACTCGGGTGAGGGATATTCGACGCAACCTATAGTTTTTATTCTCTTTATTAATTTAGTTTAATTTCCCTCGCCTAGAATAATCTTTTCCTTTATGCATCTTTTCTTTTAGTTTGTAATCATCTTTTACACTTTTATTTCGGAATATTAAACCACTTAAATTCTAACAACTTGTCCCTGTGGATTCTCGATACCCGACTTACCGCTCTACTTGCCCCGCAAGTGTAGTTGTAACTTAGGTTTTTGTATTGAGTTGGCGAAACGAAAACAACGATTAGCGTCTTTACACGCGCTACTTTTCGCCCTCAATCAAAATATTTATTCTTGCTTTCTAGTTAATTTACAAGCTTTCTAATTTATGTTTACATGCTTTCTTTACATGCTTTGATTACTTGCTTTGTAGTGTAATTTTACCGCGTTTATTCCCGCTTTCCATTTACCGCGTTTTTAACATGCTTTCTAGGTAACTTAAATTAGGTTGTGTTTGAATTGAACTCACTCGGGTTGACGCGTTGCTTTGCTTTGGTGATGGAGTTTACGGGTCTATTTCGGGTGCGTTGTCCTAGTTATTACGCCTAGGAGATTTGACGGGGCATATCATGTATGTCCCGTGCTTACGACCTTTCGCGCGTACTTTCCGGGATATTTGTTGACGCCAAAATCTTATTAGGCTTTTATGACGATTTAGGGCGTAACAACCCTTGATTTAATTAACTGTCGAAACGAGATGCATTTGTAATAACTCGTCGACCCATGTGACCATTTTATACTAATTAACTCGGGTGAGGGATATTCGACGCAACCTATAGTTTTTATTCTCTTTATTAATTTAGTTTAATTTCCCTCGCCTAGAATAATCTTTTCCTTTATGCATCTTTTCTTTTAGTTTGTAATCATCTTTTACACTTTTATTTCGGAATATTAAACCACTTAAATTCTAACAACTTGTCCCTGTGGATTCTCGATACCCGACTTACTGCTCTACTCACCCGTTGAGTGTAGTCGTAGTTTAGGTTTTTGTATAGTTCAGGTGAGCCGAACACAAAACGACCGGCGCGTAGGTGACTCTTGCGTTGCGGCAAAACCCTGTTTATCAAATGGCGCCGTTGCCGGGGATGAGTTTATTTTAGACTTTATTTGATTTAGTATTTCATAGTATTTTCTTTCTATTTGTATTATTTGCTAATATTTTGCAGGACTTTCACATTTGAGCACTTAGAAACGCTTGAATTTTTCCCGCGCGCACCTACTTTGTGGAATTCGCCACTTGAGCCATTTTTGGGATAAGCATGTCTTATTCCAATTCTTTCGGTAATCCTTGTCATAATTCTCAAAATTCTCGCAAACCTATGACTTTCGGTGAATACTTAGAATCCCAAAGTATAACAAATTCAAATATGACTTTGGGCGAGTATAACGAAAGTCAAAACTTAGGTTATTGGAATTTTGATGATGATGACAATGATTTTGGGCCTTTACCTCCTTATAATAGGAATTTTGAAACGAATTCGAATAGTTTTCAAAATTTCTATAATAATGAGCTTAAGTTTAAGTCCGATGGCAATTTTCAAAGTTCCCATTTTCATGCATCCGCACCTCGACCCATGACATTCGGTGAGGGTTTGCGTATGTATGAAAATGAGAAAATTGAAAATCGTTATCGGGAAGAAAATCGTTCGTGGGAACATGAGTTGGATTTATTATTTGAGTCCGACGACGATTTTGCTTCCGAGACTTTTGAAGTCGAGGAATGTTTTGAACCAAATGAGGTACTTGTGCCTACTTTGGAACAAGTCATTCTAGACTTTACCCATCTCGTAATAGATATTGAAAGTGAGGATGAAAATGACGTAATATCTATTTGCAATGAAATGATTTCTTCTTTGGCTCCCAAAGAAGAACATTTCATTGAAAATGATATTATTTTTTTTATCCTTGGGAGGATATTCAGCTTTTCTCGGTCCCCACTTGTTTTTGTCACCCGTGCAATCCAAACCCCCCATCGTCCCACCAAAACTTTTAATTGGCGATGGTTCATTTCTTCCGCCTTACACATGCCTTCCGTTGTTAAAACGGAATTCATATTTTTCGGAAGGCATGCTTGTATGTGAGGGTACACCGGTTATCCTCCAAAGTCAAATCTTTTTTATGGTGGACCCTCACCTATTTAGACTTCTAGTGTACAGTTAGTGTGAAGTCTAAATAGTAGGTTGTATATAGTTAGCTTTTTATTCTTTCTTTTTATTTTTTTTCCTTCCTTTTTAATTTAGTCTAGTGTACTTAGTTAACTCTTTTTTATTTGTTTTTTCTATGCTCGGTACTAACTTGTTTTGTAGATTCTTTGGACTTGTTCTTATGGGGATCGCTCCATTTTTGGGTAATATCACTCTTTTCCTCTCTTTGACTTGGTTCTTAATTTACATTGAGGACACTGTCAAGTTTTAAGTTAGGGGGTGTGGGATATTCTATCCATTTCTTCATTTAGTCCATGTTTTTGCTCACATGTTAGTTACTTAGTTTGCTTTTCTTGGTAAAATTAAAAAATTTAAAAAGATTTTCTTTCTTTTTCTCCTTTTTTGGGCATTTTGCCTTTGTTTTCGATCATAAATTTTAATAATTGCCCGATCTAATAGACAACCCAATGATGCATGTTCTCGATTTTAGAAGTTATTAGACTTTAGTCTCGATTATTGATATTGTGAATAACTTCATGAATTAAACTTTAATCCCATGAGCACAGGCACTTTTATGGTTATATTGATTTGGTTTAAGATTTTTATAACTCGGTAATCTTTTGTTGCATTGTATATACTTACACCGAGTAAGCTTTGTACCTTTCGTCGTTTGTGAGTGTTATACACTATTCTTTCCTCTTTGAAAACGTTGAATTCGTTGTTAATCTCACTATTCTTTCATTTGACCGTTCATTAATTGAGTTCATACTTGAAATGTGTCAATTGAGCATGATTTTCATGTATTGTTTTGATTCGAGAATTGCGTAAACTTTGTGAAATGATCATAGGCCCTCTTTGTTATATCACCCATATGAGCCGTGACCTCACCCTTATATGTTTACCCTCGCTAACCCTTTTGAGCCTAAATATAGCCTTTCATTTCATACCCCATTCCCATAACCAACTCTACATTGGAGTTATAAACCATACATACACTTTCCATACCTTTGTTTGGAATGTTACTCGGGATTGAATGATGTTGTTATGATGTCGGTTGCAATTTAGGCATTTGAGAGTTTGAAAAGTAAAGAAAGTAGTGAAAAAAGTGAAGAAAAAGAGAAAGCAAAAAGCAAAAGAAAACAAAAGAGAAAATGAGAAAAAGAAGAAAAGAAAAAGAAAGAGAAGTTTGTAAATGTTGTATATAGTTCAATAATCTTTGATTACTCTCCCCGATGATATATCTAATGCCTTTTTGGAACTTGTTTTCCAATTTTGATATTGCCCGCATTATCCCATTATCCCGAGTTTTCATTCCGAACACTTTGAATTCGTACATATATTCCTTCGTTTCGTACCTTAGCCATACCTAAATTATAACCCTAGTAAAGTCCTATGTGATCTTAGGTTGATGTAATTTAAAAGTCATAATAGTTGTGATAATCTGTCAAAATGCATTTCGCCTCTTTTAGTGTGTGGTATCCTTTCATTGAGATTACAGTTTTTCAGTTTATATATAGCGTTCTTCATCTTAGACATGTGTGCGGCCTAGTTTCCATTTACATTTACTCTTTAGCCCGCATGTCCCGTGTGTTACCTCCCTGTTTCGAGTGAATTCGCTTGATGAGCGTAATGCCCGTGAGGATTGAATATATGCTTGCTTTAATGTTTATCCGGTTTATTTAAGTTTTTCGCCAAATCATACTTTGCATGTGCTCGCTCCCCTCCCACACTTTAAGGTTTCAATTCTATGAGGTGCATTCTATAATGTTAATGATTTGGACTTTTGTTTGAATTCATTCAATGTGCTAATAATGTGTATGAAATCCTTTTCGCTATTGTTGGGCTTGTTGCATGTTGGGTTGGGCATATTTTGAGGAAACCATGTGATGTTTGTGGGTACCATCTCTGAAAACCCTCACGAGACGACACTCGTCCGCTAGGGTAACCTAGGGGTTTAACGGCTTATTGCATACGCTAAATGCAATCGAATCGCCCGCGAAAGTGGCCTTTTGCTTTTATACCATACTTTTGTACTATCTCCTGCTTTTGGTTTACTTGTTGTTCTTGTTGCATCCTATTTCATTGCTAGGGACTAGCAACGTGTAAGTTAGGAGGTGTGATAATACGCAAATATCACGTATTTCATCCTTCGAACCTACGCATTTTAGCCCCCTCGGGTGCCTTAATCTCTATATTTAAGTCCGTTAACCAGACAACCTCGGTTTATATTGTTAACATGCTATATGAGGTATAATTGGGCTTTTGTAGGTATTTAGGTACTAAGTATGAAGTTCGGACGCATTCCGCTGAAGTTTCGTACGCAATCGCACGTTCAAGGGCATTTTAGTCTTTTCACAGCTTGGGTACCTGGCCTGACATCTCACGTAAGTTGTAGCCCTCCTCTCTAGCTTCGCGTGGCCGTTAACGGTGCGCAATTCCGATTCATAACGAAGAAGTTACGGCGATTTCAGCGGAGGAAAAACAAGGAAAGCAAAAGAGGAGAAGAGAAGGAGAAGGGAAGAATGCAGTGTGCTGCTGTCTGGCCCAGACCTGCTTGATCGATCGATCGACCCATTTGGTCAATCGATCGACCATTCTAAATTGTCGATTTTTTGCCTTGATCGATCGATCGACCAAAGTGGTCGATCGATCGATCCCCTGTTTTTCAGCAGATATTTTCATTTCTTTTCTTTCTTCTTTTCTTTTAATCCAACTTACTATAAATACAATTTTTGTTGTAATAAGAAGATATAGCAGTAGGTGAACGTTTTTAGATAGTTTTAGAAGATAGAATAGGTTAGGGTTTGGGTTTTTGGATGGTTCTTCTTCATTTATACTTGGTTTGACACCCCATTTGTTGTGTAAGTT
Source organism: Sambucus nigra (assembly GCA_949130495.1). Lineage (NCBI taxonomy): Eukaryota > Viridiplantae > Streptophyta > Magnoliopsida > Dipsacales > Adoxaceae > Sambucus > Sambucus nigra. Next base: position 380,253,345 of record OX422221.1, read on the forward strand.
GACTATTCATCATCCTCTCCATTAATATAGCTTGTATTTCATTCATTCTTGCTTTGATAATTAGGTTTACATGTTTTGTTAATTAGTTTACATGCTTTGATTACTTGCTTTGTAGTGTAATTTTACCGCGTTTATTTACCGCTTTCCATTTACCGCGTTTTTAACATGCTTTCTAGGTAATTTAAATTAGGTTGTGTTTGAATTGAACTCACTCGGGTTGACGCGTTGCTTTGCTTTGGTGATGGAGTTTACGGGTCTATTTCGGGTGCGTTGTCCTAGTTATTACGCCTAGGAGATTTGACGGGGCATATCATGTATGTCCCGTGCTTACGACCTTTCGCGCGTAATTTCCGGGATATTTGTTGACGCCAAAATCTTATTAGGCTTTTATGACGATTTAGGGCGTAACAACCCTTGATTTAATTAACTGTCGAAACGAGCTGCATTTGTAATAACGCGTCGACCCATGTGACCATTTTATACTAATTAACTCGGGTGAGGGATATTCGACGCAACCTATAGTTTTACTCGCTTTCATAATCTAGTTTCAATACCATTGCCTAGTTAATCATTTCCTTTTATGCATCTTTTCTTTTAGTTTGTAATCATCTTTTACACTTTTATTTCAGAATATTAAATCACTTAAATTCTAACAACTTGTCCCTGTGGATTCTCGATACCCGACTTACCGCTGTGCTTGCCTCGCAAGTGTAGTAGTAACTTAGGTTTTTGTATTGAGTTGGCGAAACGAAAACAACGATTAGCGTCTTTACACGCGCTACTTTTCGCACTTGATCATTGGTACTAGGTATCACTGGAGAGGGCGTATAGCCTGTGTATATGTGGGTATATATGTTGTATTACGTGGTGCAATAGCACATAGTGAGGTTTTTTGTTCTCACATTTTATCCCGGTAAGTGGGGATGTTTACCGAAGTGAATCAGGGTGGTTGAATTGATTTTCGAGCAAAGAGAGATAGCTCGGGGTTTATTTTGCGCAAGGACTATTGGTAGTAAGGGCGTGGTATTATGTTGTCTTTGGTAGCATAAGGGTAAGCATATATATATTTGTGTTGAGAGATAAGTATTTATGGGGAGATGTTTGGACGTAGCACATGGGTTGAGTAACCGGGTAGTAGATATATATGTATATATATATATATATGTAATATGATTACGGGTTCGAAGTTATATTACGGGTTACAACTAGTACAGTCGGGTAACTTTCGTGCGATAGAGTGTGGGGATAGGGTGTATGGGCACCCGAGTTAATTAAGGCAAATTTTGTGCGGTTAAGCACGGGTATAGGGTGTATGGGCGCCCTGGCAAGGTTTAAATGCATACTTGTGTAACGTATGGTTAGAAGCGGATGTGATGGATATAGCGGGCTTGGAGGCACATGACTAGTGAGTAAAATGTGAATATTGGAACACTAAGTTTATCTTAATTTCGAGGACGAAATTCCTTTGTAAGGGGGGGAGTATGTAACACCCCGTATTTTTGTATAGTTAATATTTAATTAATTCGGGAATTTTAAATTACTGGTGTGTTGTAATTTTAATTGAATTAATTATGGCAATAAATATATTTAAATATTAATCGGGGAGTGAATGGTTAATGTTTAGGAAATTTATTTACTAAGTGAATAGTAATAATTTAATTACGTCATTTAAGGTATTAATGACGGGGTATGCACTTATCTCAACCGGGAGTCGGTATAGACTAAATGGGGTGTTAGATAAGGATTTTTATGAATTAATTCGGATGCCAATTCTGAGTGCGAGGTTGAGTCCGGATGGGTCGAGATAGTCAGAAAAGAGTACCCGGGGGTAGTAATGGGGTCTCGAGGTATTTTTGGGCATAGCCGGGCCCACACGGGGTGAGTTGGGCCACTTTAATTAAGCCCATTAGCTGAAAAACGGGATTAAGGTTTTTTAACCTAATGGGGAGATTAAGGAATGGCAGCCGACATAACTCTAAACCTAGGGTTTGAGAGGAGATTTGGGGAAAAAGCAAATCAAGAACAAATTGGAGGTTATTGGAGCCAAATTGAGGGACTACGCCAACGGATCTGACACTACGAACACTTACAGGCAAGTGGTTAACTGTTGTGATTTCTAAAAGTTTGATAATCAATTCATATCATAGTGATGTGTGTATGAAAATTCGTTTTGGGTGTGTCACCAAAATCTAAATTGGGTTTTTGTAAATTTATATACCTTAATGAGATTAAGGGGGAGATTGATCGTGTTTATGATTCTAGAATGTAGAGAACTGAATCAGATGTTAAAATCAGTAAGAGTAGAGGGTTAATTACTGATAAAATGAATGAAATTCGTATTGGGGATTGAAAACCCGAATAATACCCAATTCGGGAAAAAGTAGGAAATCTTGAGATTTAATTCTAGATTGATGTTCCATAAGGTGCATGATCCTATTCCTATGTAGATTTCGGGTTGATTGGGCTTGGGTTTGTCCAGGGGAAAGAATGAAAGTTGGAGGTTTTCGTTAATGGTGGAACTTCCTCTTGGAGAAGACGAAGTCAGGGACGATCGATCGATCGACCAAGGGGGTTCGATCGATCGATGATTCGGAATTCTGGGCAGTTCACCCAGTTTGTATATAAGGGGGAAATTAATTATAAAATTTAATTCGCATACATTAATTAGTGATAAATAAATATGAAACAAATATTCCTAGCAATTATTGGAGAAAGTAATTGGGACTAGGATGAATTTATGCGAGGCATTTAACGGATGAATTTGAGAGATTTTATTCCAAAATAGTGAGGTACGGATCAAGTGAGTGAATCCAGGTATATTGGTCATGCGACCCAAGGTAGTGAATTAAGTTTAGAGATAAACTAAATAATTTTGAGTCGGGATATAGACTCGGGGAATATTTAATTATGGACCAAGTGGGCGAGTCCGGGTATGTTGGTAATTATAGGTAAATATAATTGGGAAATTATGGAAATAAATGTGTGACACACTGTGGGCGAAAAATGTGGAAAAGAAATTATGAGATGTAAAAATGGACCGAGTGAGTGAGTCCGGGTATGTTGGTTATGTGACACCAAAGTATCAAATTTATTTTGAGAGAGAGTAATTAATTTGGAGTCAGAACATAGACTCGGAAAATATTAAGTTACGGGCCAAGTAAGTGAGTCCGGGGATAATGGTTGGGTGACACCAAGTTATGAAATAAATGATTGCGCTAATTGATTGAATTAGAGTCAGATGGTAGACTCGGGTAAGATTAAATTAATGGGTGTGAGAATTAATTTAATTAGAGTCGGATGATAGACTCGGGTAGTATTAAATTAATAAATGTATTAATTAATTTAATTAGAGTCGGATTGTAGACTCGGGTAGTATTAAATTAATAAGTGTATTAATTAATTTAATTAGAGTCGGATTGTGGACTCGGGTAGGATTTAATTAATTAATGTGTAAATTAATTATATTAGAGTCGGACCACAGACTCAGATTTTTGTTGATTATTTAATGGGTAAATTAATTAAATTAGAGTCGGACGATAAACTCGAGGCGGCATTAAATTAATAAGTGTGTTAATTAATTTAATTAGAGTCGGACGATAGACTCGGGGACGTATTAAATTAATATGTGTGTCAATTAATTTAATTAGAGTCGGGTGATAGACTCGGGAAGGTATTAAATTAATAAGTGTGTCAATTAATTTAATTGGAGTCGGACCATAGACTCGGGGAAAGTATTATATAAATTAAAGAGTGAGTTAAATATATTAGAGTCGGACCATAGACTCGGGAAGACGATAAATTATTAAGTGAGAAAATTATCTACATTGAGTCGGGCGACAGACTCAGGAAATTTCAGGCAGTGTACGGGACTCGGTAGAGCCGGAGTTTATATTATATATATACGGTGTAGTGATAGTATATATATACGTGTATATATTGTGTGTGATATTAAATTACAGGCAGTGTACGGGATTTTGAGTACACGGTAAAGCCGAGGTTTATATTATATATATACGGTGTCGTGATAATATATATATATATATATATATATATATATATATATATATATATATATATATATATATATATATATATATATATATATATATGTGTATTTATTGTGCGTGATACTAAATATCAGTGATTAGATATTTATTAAATTTATATACTCTAATGCTATCAAGGGAGGTTGCGTGATGTGGGTGAATCCCCTAGCTTGAGGAGTAGGGCGAGTACATCCTCAGGTCATAGCGTCCGGTATATATGGGTGAGGGATTTATCTCACTTTCAGGGAAGGAATATGACCGCCTCCACTTCGTTTATATTTTGGTCCAAGTTGGTGAGTGATTCCAACTTGGGGAAAACTAGGTTTTGTGAGCACACCTAGTGAGATAGCATTTTAGAGGGAATCATCCGGTGAGGGTATACTCGGAAGGATGGATACACGTATAATATATGTGTGGATGTTAGTAAAGGTATGTATAATATGGTAGTAAATTTTATGTGTAGGTGAATAATGCAGTGTGTGATGTATTTACCTTATATAACTCGGGTTACAATTATATGCTGTTAATTAATGAGAAATTATGTATGTTATTCATTTGTGGGAATAATACAGTGTGTGATGTATTTACTTTATATAACTTGTGAGACGGTTATCTGCTACTATTGAAGAGGAATTAATTAAGTTAATTGTGAGATAACTGATAATTCAAGAAATTATTATACTTGGGTTAGAGTAATATGGTAAGGGAAGGTTATATCAGGACTAGTTGGACGGGGTAGTACAACTAGGCGGGGTTAAAGTAACCGGTAGGTGTGAACAATAGTGGAGGGGTGAGAATGTCGTCAAGGGAGTGCGACACTAACTTAAATATGAAGCGCATTCATGCATTTTAAATTACTGCAATTAATTCACTTGCTAAATATTTTCAAAATGTTGTGGGTTCTAACCCTTGGTATAAAAACTATTTTCAAAACCTTTTAGGTGTCCAGCCACAGGGACGCCAGGATTGATATTCTATTCCAGGGGCACGGAGCTGCGGAATATGTGGATGCTAGTAGGAGTTTGGATTAGACGCATCATTCATTCATTCCTAGAGTAGGAATCCTGTATCAGTCTCAGTTTTATTTAGGGCTTGTAGCCCAGACTTCTCGGTACAGTTTTCAGGTGTAATTCATTCAGGTGTTGAATATTTGTATTGGATTATTTATTTGGTGGCCGGTGATTTATTCGGCAAGCTGTGTAATTGTTATTCTATTTACTTTCATTCAGTTGTGTGAATGGTGTATATTTTAATTCCGCATGTACTGTTTTGTTAAATTAGCAAGTTAAAATTGGCACCGGTTTTTGGAATACTAGGTGGTTAGTAAGTTTTAAAAAGTTTTCGACAGTGATGCTAAGGATGATCCAACTGGGATTCCTATTTTAATTTGGTATAGGACTGATCACCCGGTATTTTATTAGGCGGGGTGTCACAGGTATGTGCTTGAAAGTAGGGCTTCATACTCCTTGAGGTCGGTGAAATCAACACATATTCGCCGTTTATGATTCTTCTTTTTGACTATTACTACATTGTCCATTCCAATTAGTGTATTTTACATCTTCAATGAAATGAGCTTTCTACAATTCGTTTATGTCCTCTTGGATAGACACAATTTTCTCCGGACTAAATACCTTGCACTTCTACTTAGTTAGCTTAGCATCTTTATTGATATTAAGTTCATGGCATATGAAATTCGGGTCAATTCCGAGCATATCCTAATGGCAATAAGTGTATAGTGGGGTTAAATAAATTAACCACCAACATTGTAATAAATTAACCCCACAGATTTAATCAAATATTGATCTATGATTTATCAAGTTTTAATATAATCCAGACCCTACATATGCTGGGATATTACTATGCGCGATTTAATATATTGCGTATACTCCACGATCGACAAATTATGTTAGACAATTATCTAGTAATGATTTAATTAATTATTTGATATGGCACCACATATATTTTGACAAGTGGCACCATAAATATTGGACACTTGGTTCCATTGAGAACATGACATGTGTTAAGCCCACTTGAGGCACTTTTGCTATAAAAGCGGGGTTCCCCCCTCATTTGATGGATGACGGTCTTGGGGGAAAAGTAAGGAGAGGAAATATAAATCTCCTCCCCCACGCACCTATTGAGCTCCGTCACGGGTTCAATAGTGACGAGCATATTTTCATAGTTTCATTATGATATATGGGCGTTTGAGAGGCGGCTCGCCGGATTTGGCACCCCACGCACCAAAACCACCAAAAATCGATCTCTCTCCGGCATATCGTATGGAACTATGAACTACGAAGACTTTGATTTTGCAAATACGGATAAGTAGACGCAACCACGTTGCTCAAGTCTAAAACACGCTCGACGCGGTGCCTCCTCGAATCTGCACTCACATCTTACAATAAGCAAACACATATTTTCGCTCTCTAAGGAATGTAATTAATTCTTGTTTGAGGGATTATGTTAGGTTTGAGCTGCTCTAGTTGGTTCTCTCTGGATTTTCATCGTCTAGTACGATGGTTTTCGTGGCTTCCACGATTTTCCCTTTTACTAAATCAACTTCTTAATAGGGATCCAAAGTGTCGATTTGGTCAGCGGTGGTTCTCTTCTAAACTTATTGATGGTCAACAAAGGTATAGTAACATTATCTAGCCTCCATCTAATTGCCCTTTATCATTCCAACCCCATAGTGAGTGGGGAACTTTATACATTGGTGAACTGTGGATGACACTGCCTCGAACTTCTTCAATCTAACTCTATTGAGGATCATATTATAGGCTAAGGGAACATTCTTGTCTAAGAAGAAGAAGTGAATATTCTTGGTTTTGCTTGATGTCCAAGTGCCGATAAATACTTCTAATTTGACATTACCCAACGAATAAACCTTTTCTTTAGAGAAATCGATTAAAGGCTGATGATAGGGGTCTAGTTTTCTATCTCGTAACCCTAGGCTATGAAAATAATTATAGAACATAAAATCTAGTAAACTACCATTATCCAAGAGAATCCTAGCTATCCTGGCATGATGCACCCGATAGGTAATGACTAGAGGGTCATCATGAGGGTAAAGCATTCCCGACAAGTCTTTCTAGGAGAAATCAATGACCAACGTTTCCTTATTAACTTTTCTGGGTCGACCATCTACTTTATCTAATAAATTCATATGTCTAATGTAAGAATAAGGTTTTGGCTCATTTAAATTGGCCTTTATCTCGACGACTTCATCTCCGCCTCCAGTATCCCCTCCTGTAATAAAATGCCAACCAAAAGATATCATGCCTACCTCAAGTTCAGGTTCCCTGGGTTTCTTTGGAAAGTGAGGATCATCTTCAGGCTCATCATCTCGATCTCTTTTCCTGTCATCTTTATTTTTGCAAGGGGACACTAACCTCCTTCTCATGTTTCGACCTTCAGTTTGGTCAACAAACTTGGGTCAATTTTCCTTGACGAATGACAGATTTTTTTTTTTGGAGAAAGCATCCTTTTATTCTCAAATGATAGAAGAACTAGCCTCTTCTAAATAGCTTACATCATTGAGAAAAGACAAGAAAGAAGGAAATAAGAAACATAAATGAGGTTCTTTATAAATTAGAACCCTTACAGAATCAAATAGGAAAGAACTGATTAAAGCCAAATTTAAGTAACCAGAGGAATAAACAAAACACCAATGACCCTTAGACATTTCGGAATGAAGGTAAACCCCATCTATCAACTCTGATAAAACCTTTCAGCTGCTTTGGGAAATCATCTGTACTATGAGAAAAGCAATCTGTATGTTGAGAGCTGCCTAAATTTGCAAGGAAATCTGCTACTTGATTTGCCTCTCTATGAATATGAACAATTCTGACCTTTATCCTCGACAAAAAACTTCTGATTTTGAACACATGCCACTGAATTTTCCAAGGGGAAGAACCTTTATTTTGAATTAAATCCACTAAAACTTTAGAATCACTCTCTATAGTTAGATTATAGCCAATGAAGTCCATAGAAAATTCCATACCTTTAAGTAAAGCCAACGCCTCTGCTTCCATATTAGACACTACTCCAAAATGAGCATAAAAAGCCCAAAGCATGTCCCCTGAGTGATTCCTAAGAATTCCGCCGCCCCCTCCATTACCTGGATTACCAATGGCACTGCCATCAACATTAATCTTTAAAGCAACTGTTCTAGGAAGATTCCACTTGATTATCATCTGCAATTTAGCCTTTTGAGCACTAAAAAAGGCTTTATTGGAAATAAGCTCAGACTTGATATGATGTAGAACAGCATTTACACTAGGAAGACTATTATCAAATCTGCATTTATTTCTGAAACACCAAATGCACCAACAAATTATAGCTGGAACAATTCTGCTTATACTTTTCTTTAATTTTACCCCATATAACCACCATTGGAAAAGTTGATTTCTAACACCTCCTCCTTTGTGTCTTGTAATCCCAAAATCGTTAGTCATTTGATCCCATATGCTGCTAGCTACATCTCCCTCCTCAAACATGTGGTCTAGAGTTTCTTCTTTAGGCTTTGAGCAACAACAACATTTGGAAGGGCCTCTAAAACCAATGGATTTTAACTTTTCATCTATTGGGAGAAGATTATTCATCATTTTCCACATAAAGACTGACATTTTGGACGAAAGATTCTTATGCCAAATAAATTTTGAGCTCAGTCTTGAAGAAAATTGATTTCTGCTTATGTTCCAAGCTGAGGGGATGGAAAAATTACCTGTGCTAGTTGGCTTCCATATGAGAGAATCAGGTTTATTAGGCATAATCTCTTCAAATTTCAGAACTTTTTGGACTACATTTTGATCATACAGATTTTCTAGCTTTTCTTTATTCCACTTTTTGTCTTGACTCCAAAAGTCTTTAATAGAACCTGCTACAGAATCTGGAAATAACTTACATTCAGAAATACTCCAATTATCCTTAGCAATATTGATAGAGCCATCTCCAATCATCCACATCATATGGTCTTCTGTTTTATCTCTAACTGAACACATTCGATTCCAAGTTTGAGCACATCCTCTTCTAGGAGCAGAAATAGGGTGGGAGTTTCTACAATAAGTAGCCCTCATATATTGAGTCCATAAGGAGTTTTGAGATCTGAAAGTTCACCATAATTTCATACTGAGAGAGGAATCAATATCATTTATGTGTATACCTAAACCACCTTCGTTGATAGGTTTAGCTATATTATCCCACCTGCACCATTGGTGTCTAGGAGCCCCAAAACTTGAACTCTAGAAGAATTTGGACAAAAGAGCAGATATTCTGTTAAGAATTTCTTTTGGAGGACTAAGAGCAGATAATAGATACAGAGACATAGAGGACATAACTGAATTGATTAGAATAATCTTCCCTCCAGAACTCAAGCATTTTGCCTTCCACCCTAGGATTATTTGTTTGATTTTCTGCACCATATCTACAAAATAAATGATTCTCTTCCTTCCACTATAGATAGGACAGCCTAGGTACTTAATAGAATCTGTCTTCAGCTGCATACCAGTACTCTCCTTCAGGTGATTAAGAGATCTTAGGCCTATAAGCTTTGAGGCCATGATGTTACTCTTTGATTTGTTAATTCTTTGACCTGAAACTTCTTCATATTGGCTTAAGACATACATAAGGTTTTTGACATCCCTCCTTGCTCCAGAACTGAAGATAATAATATCATCTACAAAAGATAAATGGTTAAATCTGGGGCTGCCCAAAGGCATTTTATACCCCACAAAACTAGATTTAGACATAAGGTTATCTAAATTTTTGGATAGAGCATCAGCCATAATGATGAATAGACTAGGGGATAGGGGATCCCCTTGTCTCAAACCTCTTGAAGATTTGAAGAATCCTGCTGTTTCTCCATTGATCATGACAGAAAACCAGCAGTTAGAAATGAGCCTCCATATTAAATCAATCCATTGTTCACAAAATCCCATTCTTCTCATGACGTTTAGAAGAAATAACCAGGAAACCCTATCATAAGCTTTAGCCATATCCAACTTCATAATGATGTTCCCTCCAAAATTTTTATGGTTGATTCTAGATATACATTCTTGAGCCAAAAGAACATTCTCTGTGATGGACCTTCCTTTGATAAAGCCTGACTGAACTAGGGAAATGATTTGATTCAAAATCTTTGCAACTCTATCATTCAAAATTCAGGAAAAAATTTTGTTGATAAAATTTTGCATACTTATAGGTCTAAAATCATTAAAAGATTGAGGGTTTTCAGTTTTAGGAATCAAAGCAATTTTTGTGGCAGTGGTGATTTTAGGGAGAAAAGAACCTGCAAAAAAACTCAACACTGCCTTAAAGACATCAAGCTTAATATCTTCCCAGAAGAAAGTATAAAAGAAACCATTGAATCCATCAACACCTGGTCCACTTGAGACATTTAAACCCTTTACTGCTTGTTCCACTTCTTCCATATCTGGCCAAACAATTAACTTCTGGTTCTGAGTTTCATCAATGGACCTTGGAATTTTGGCTAACACCTGATTTTCACCCATTGGGTTACAGAGTTCTTCAGATTGAAAAGCTTCTTCAAAATGGTCTATTGCTTCAGACTTTATATCCTCAATACTATCTACCCAAGAGCCATCCTTCTTCTTTATCCTGTGAATGGACATTCTTCTGTGTTTGATTTTAACATATTTATGAAAATATGCAGTGTTTCTATCTCCCTCTGCAGCCCACTTATCATTGGCCTTTTGAGACCAGTAGTCAGCTTCTAATTTGAGATGGTAATTATGATCTGCTATAGCCGTATTCAAGTTTTCTCTATGTAGTTCTGATGGATCTTGGCCATAATCTAATTCAACTTTTAGCAACTGGTCTTCAGCTTCCCTAGCTTCTTGAAATATATCCCCAACGCATGATTTACTCCAAGTACAAAGTTTATGCCTGATAGCTTTAAGCTTCAAAGAGATAGCTACTATTGGATTTTGGCACTCCACTTCCTTCCAAGTTTCTTTAACAATTTTAATACATTCTTCCTTCTCAGTCCAAAACTTAAGAAAGAAAAAGGATTTATCAGAAATTTGATTAGGGGACTTACCTGTCAGCAACATTGGATTGTGATCAGACATGCATCTGTTAAGATGAGAGACTTCCCAGTGGATGCCTATATCTAGGCAGTCTTGATTCATAAGAATCCTATCTAGTCTACACCAAATACTTTTCTCCTTACTTCTCTTATTATGCCACGTGAATTTAGAACCCTTGAACCCCATATCAATTAGGCCATTGGAATCTATACTTTCCATAAATTCATACATAGCCCCGCTATTAACAGCATTACCTCCTGCCTTTTCTGATTGATTAGCAATAATATTGAAATCACGACCTACTAACCAGGCAGACTCAATGGCCACTTTAGCTAAATAATCCCATAAAAGTCTTCTGTCATTTCTGATACAACTTGCATAAATAAAACTGCATTGCAGATGTTGTTTATTGCCATACATTTTCACTTTCAAAGTAATGCACTGAGGCATATCTAAAATGAACTCCCATGTAATACCTTCCTTAAAAAAACACCATATTTTACTATTACTATTAGATATGCAGGAAGCATAACCTAATTTTATCATAAAACTTCTTATCTTAGCCTTATCTTGCTTTGGCTCCAATACTACCAGAACCTGAATTTTGTGAATCCTAATTAATCTTTTCAACCTTCCCATTGCTCCTTTTTTCTAAATCCCCCTAACATTCCAAATTATTGACTCAATCATTAAGAACATTGAGAGTATTTTGAATTAGAGTTTGACCTTAGAATCCTTTTTGAGCTATTGCTAAGTTCTGGTTTTTTAACACCGTTGACTGGAGTTTTCTTCCTTCTGGTGACTGTGACAAAACCATCATCCTTATCAATTGTTGAAAGAGGAGTGAATTCCCCTTCATTTTGAACTGGGGAGCCTGCTTGGGATTCATTGGAAATGGGCTGGGGCCTGCTTCTTGTCAAATTCCCTTCAATATTCGTATGCTGTGCACAATTGGATTTTAGCTCTTCTTGCTCTACTTCTGTATTGATTCTCTGATGCACTATTGTTGTTGTTACCTCTTCTGTGATGGGCACACTATTTGAACCCTCCTTTTGAACTGGTAGCCCTACTGTAGGGGGAATAATTTTATTATTCTAATTTTGTTTCTTGAAGAAGTGTGAAATAAGAGATTGACTGCCTCTTTTTTTTCTGTTTTATATTTTTCCTTGAATTTCCCCCTCTTCTATTTCTTGTATTTGATCAGGTTCTTGGATTATTTCATCAACTGTACTCCCAAAGTTTTTGCTAACCCACTCTTTAGTTGATTCTTTCTGCTGTTGCATCATCTTTTGAACTCCACCTTGAATACCAGTATTCATCTTAGATTCTGTCTCCCTTTTTACGTGGCATTTATCTTGGACATGACCTTTTTTTCACAATAAAAACAGTAGGGAGGCAAGTCTTCATACACTATAGGTTGCCAAAAACCTGTATCCTTGTCCTTGTTTCCAATCCATACTCTAGATGGCAAGGTTTTTTTAAGAACAACTTCCACACAAATTCTTGCAACACTAGGTCTGGCTATAGAATCAGTTTCACTATCAAGCTTGAGAGGATTACCTACTACTTGACCAATGGAGAAGAGAGAACTCTTATTGAATAGATGGATAGGCAATAAAGGTAAATGGATCCAAACTAGAACAACAGAAGATTCTTTATTGGGATGAAATTTTGGATCCCATTTGAAACTACGCATAGGAAAGTTCTTAATAAACCAAGTGTCTTTTAACCATAAACGATGAAAGTCCTCTACATGATCAAGGAGAATCAAGACATGTTTCTGATCAATTAGACCAATGTGAGATGATGCTTTGAGATTAAGGGAAGAGAAAAATTTACGGATGTCATCTACAGGTGGTGTCCCATGAGAAAACTTACCAACTAGGGAGAGCTTAAAGGGGGATGTCATCTCTTGGATAATAGAATCATCAAACATGATTGTTGGCTCGCCTTTGAATCGAGTTATAGGCAATAAAGATGTTGGAGTTGATCTAGAGACACATAACGCATCAGCAAAAGACTTTGGATTAGGGACAGGATGAACGTGGGGAATTGAAAGGGATGAAACATGGGTAAGTGAGGGTTGCATGCCTTCTCCTTGAATAGGAGAAGGTAGGGGATCCATGCAAACCCTAGGTGAGCGACAGGAGAGAAAAATGAGAAGGGCTGCTAGGGTTTTCGCGTCAAGGAGAGGGAGATTCCATATACACACACATTATATACAGTTGTATACTTTTAATGACAGATTCAATTTCAGTCTTCAAGATAATTCATTTATCAGTGGTATATCCATGGCCTTTATAAATGTCACAATGCTCACACTTGTCTCTATGGTTGGGTGGTGATTGCCTTTAATTTGCTCCAGAATGTGATGCACACCTATAGTAAGAGGGGTATATTCCTCATACTTCTTAGGCTTCTCTGCTTTCTTATCTTCCTATTCCTTCTTATCAGAATTCTTCTGGCCGTCAGATTTTGTATTGGGGGTTTGCTTTGTATCCATAGCTTCTTTGGCGTTCATGAGCCTTTGCCATCAGTTCAATCATGGTTTTTGGAGGTTCTTTTACTAGCGCGTAATACTTCTTTTTAGGAAGAAGCCCGCTCATTAAAGTTATCATGGACATTTTCCCTTTATAATCTACAACTTCCAGTTTCTCATTATTGAAACAAGTGACAAATTCTCGGGTAGTTTCTCCTTGTCACTGGCGAACACTGAGTAGATGAGATACTCTCTTGATTGGAATAGACCCAAATAAGAAATTCTTAATGAATAGTTTGATGAGCTAATGAAAATTGGTGGTCTGTCCTCGGGGTAGATTGTTATACCATATCTGAGCTGGACTAGTGATTGTACTTGAAAAAGATCGACACCTCATCTTGATAGGAACAAAATAAATATCAACAGCAACATGGTACTATTTTAAATGTAGAAAGGGATAAGTTTTTCCATCATACTTAGGCTTGACCACATATGGTTTGAATTTGGAAGGTGTGGGGGTAATCCATAATGGCCTGGGTGAAAGGAGATACTTTCATAAAACTCCTTTGCAAATGATTCTTGGTCTTAGCCATTTCTCCGAAACGGTCTTCCAATCTATGTATTGATCACTTCCAAGAGTTCTCTTCTAGTTTGGAGTTGGTGGAGGCAACTTTGGTTAATTGACTATAAAAACTTTAACTTGTGAAATTTCACTTCACCCTCCTTCAGACACATTTTCTTAGTTTCCTTTATAAAAATATAGGAGTCATTAGTCGGTATATCATCAATTAGTTAGTAGACATTGAAGAAAAGTAAAATTCAAGGTGATTAACCGACCTATGCCACACCCATCTTGGGGGAATTTGGGACCAGTGGATTTTACTCCCCTAGGAAAGGGGCATACTGCCAGTTCTTCATAACTAACTTGTAATCCTAATAATCCTTATTGGAATTAGGAAAATTAAATACTAATGCCCTATTAGCCTGCCTAGCTTAAGATAATAGGTGTTATCCCCTATTGTTCCCCATTTATAACAATACATCAGTTCATGAATCCCAATGAGGGGCCCATCAAGTTGATTTAAAATATGGATCCCATTTACTACCCTCCAAGTGTTGGGGGCTACTCTAGGAGGGAACACATCAAAAGAAGGACATAATTCAAGGAACATGTGATTTGAATGGAAAGTTATTACACATTCTGCAATAAATAAAGTTGGGATCTAATGGCCCTCATCTAGAGACAGTAAATCCATAAGACCTTCCGACAATTCTAAAGATACCCAAATGGGGATTTTTCAACCTTCCCTAAATTCTACTAAGGAATCCTCATCCACAATATACACCATTGTTTAAATGAAATAAAATAAGGGGGGTATAAAAGACAGAACTCTTACAAAATTTACTATAGAACAACAAGGAAAGAACGACAAAGGAAAATCTCGAAGAAACAGAGATTGCTTAAGTGCGAATGTTGGAGGTGAGAAGAAATGGGGGGAAAGTTTCGTCCTTTTATAGATTGATCTCGAATGTTGAGAAGTAATGATTAACTGAACCAACGATTAAATGCTTGATGATCACACGATTTCCAAAGGAGTAAAAAGACCAGTATACCCTTTGGCGATTCACTATTTGTCAAATTATTCACAAAAATTCCACCACCTTATGTACCAATGAAATTTTACAAGTCCAGAAGGTCGGCTACCGACCACCATTATACTGGAGCGCTGAGAATTTTTTTTGAATGAATCCTCCATCCTTTCAACAAAACATCAAGCATGGAGAATTGGAGACTTTATTGTGGGTCAAATTATTCATGCCACGTAGACCTATGATATTAGGACACTTGTCCTCAAATGCATACTTATCAAAACTTCATTTATACTTGGTAGGCTCCAGAACTACTTAGTTGGAGTTCATCCATACTTGAATGACACCTTCTTGCTGTACTTAATCTGGATGGCAGCGACAACAAATAATTTATCCCAACCCCTGTTGAAGAAATCTTCCTCTTATTTTTTATACCGAGCTTTGAGCGCCAGAAACCTCTTCTTTTCATTAGTTGCCTCCCTAGCTGAGTTAGCTGCCTTATCCTCAATAATTTTTAGCTTATCTTCTATGGAAGCTTGATGGGATAAAAGACAATTTTTTGCATACATGTTTATCTATGTATTTAGTCTTTGATATATAATTAAGCTTTTTGATTAATGCACTGGTTATGCAATCGACTAATATGCTTAATTGATCTATCTCGGATCAAGTTGTCAACTTGAGTTATTGGAACTTAGGTTATACTAATTCACTTAGGTAAAACATTTTTAGGGCTACGTGTTTGCATTAGTTACCATTGGCGACCAAATTTATTAGGAATATTGGTTTTTCCTGAATTAACCAACAAGACATAAATTACTCTGGGTGATCATTCCCTATTCTTTGGTGAATTGACCACATGAACTTAAACTCGTCCAATTTCACCTCACCCTCCTTGGGACACCTCTTCTTACTTTCATCTGCAAAAATAAAACATGAGTGGTTAGTCGACATATCATTAAACATTTAGTATACATTGAATAAAAATAAAATTCAAGGTGTTAAACAAACATATGCCACGCCTTTTCTGGGGGCATTTGGGACGAATGTATTTTACCCCCTCAGAAGGAGAAAAATTGCTAGTTCTTAACCACTACTCTGTAATCCTAATAATATTTGTTGGAATCAGTAAGAGTAACTACCAATGACCTATTGGCCTACCTAGTCTTCAGGTAATAGATATTATCCCCTGTTGTCCACCACTTGTAACAATACATCAGTTCATGAATCCTAATGTGGGTCGCACGAAGTTCATTTAAACGATGGACCCCATTTACCACTCTCCAAGTATTGGGGCTACTCTAGTAGGGCCACAATAAAATCTTGATAGAATTCAAGGAACAAGTTATTTAGAAGGAAAGTTATTCCACTGTCTGTAAATAAATAAAGTGGGGATCCAATGGCCCTCATCTAGCGATAATAAATTCACATGACCTTCAAACAATTCTAAAGATACCCAATTAGGGATTTTTCGTCTTTCCCTAACTTCTACTAAGAATTCCTAATCCACAATGTACACCATTGATTAAATGAAATAAAAGAAGGGATCTGAAAGAAAGACATCTACGTAATTTGCTACAGAACAACAAGGAAGGAATGACAAAGGAAAAGGTTGAAGAAACAGAGATTGCTTAAGTGCGAAGGTTGGAAGTGAGAATAAATGGGGGGAAAGTTTCGTCCTTCTATAGATTTAACTCAGAGTTGAAAAGTAATGATTAACTGAACCAATGATTGAAGTCTTGATGGCCGCATGATATCGAAGGCACAAAATACCAGCATACCCTTTAGCGGTTTGATCTTATTCGAATTATTCATAAAAATGTCATCGCCTGAAGTACAAGTGAAAATTTTACAAGTCCCAAAGGTCGATTATTGACCACGATCATACTGGAGCGCCGAGCAACTTTTTAGAACTAATCCTCCATCCTTTTAACAAAACATAAAGCATGGAGCATTTAGGGCCTTTGTTGTGGGTCAAATTATTCATGCCACATGGACCTATGATACTAAGACACTTGTACTCAGAAGTATACGTATCATCACTTCATTTATACTTGGTCAGATCCACAATTACTTGGTCGGCACACCGGTCGACAAGCTTAAGAAGATGAACCATCTGGAAGAAGAAAGGTCATTCACATGAAAATTATTAAGATACACTAGTATAAACCCGCGCAATGCGCGGGGCGATACTATTTTCATAGTCTTTTTGCAAAAACCATACCTGTACCTTATATAGAAATAATTAATACTTACACAGAACTTTTTTAACTCATATATACTAATGATTGCGATCTTAAAGATAAAGTTAAACTACAAAGCTCGTTTTTAATATACGGTGTGTGTATTCCACAGTTGCATCCATACTTAGATGGTTTCATATGATAAAAAAACAGACATCACCCATGAATAAAAAAAATAGCTTATATTTCAGTTTGAATGTCACCTTAAATTAAAAAAATGATATACATTTATTTTATACACTAATCTCATGCTTATGATGCATAAACAAATCATTACTGATATAATGTCTACCTCACATTAGCGAGTCCAAATGACCTGTTCATGTTAAGGTTCAGGGCTATAAAAAAATACCACATGAATCTATGTAATTTCAAAACTATAAAAATCACAAAATTTCAGAAAATAAAAAAACACAATATTATTAAAATAAAAAACCTATTGTTCGAAATATACAAAATGTAATATTTAGAATAACAAAACGATTTTATTAATATTGTTTTACAAATTTACTTTTTTTTAACTTTATTTTTTTAAAATGTGTTGTAAATGACGTCCATTACAAAGTATTATGTTTAAAAACTATTATAAAAAATGTTTCTTACGATTTTTAAAATATTAAAATTAAAAAAACATATGATTTCATTATATTTTATCAAAACCAATATCAAAATATGAAAGAAAAAATTACTTATATACAATTTGAATATATATATATATATATATATATATATTATAACATCTTATAGTTTCTCAAAGCCATAAAATATCCGTGTAGGAAATGGAGGAGGCTTAAACTCCTTAAACTGTATAATACGTCCCTTAACATTCATTACATACAAAAAGTACAAACCAAAGAAAATGAAGAAGATAAGAAGCACAGAGGTAAATCAGAGTATACCCATTATAAGATACCACATGTTTGTTATGGACTAAACCAATATTTCTCACACACCACCAAAATATCCAAAAGAATGACCTTCGATCAGTTCCCCATCAAATATTTAATAAAATGAAAAATAACTCTTGTCCTTATATTGGTTGGGATGGTGTGTCTATTATCCAAAGAAACATTCAAAGCAGGGACATATAATCACGTTATGCCCCTGCATATATGCCATTGTGAAATCCATTATGTTATGGTTTTCTTCTAGTGGATTAGAAAGAGAGAAATTCTTTTACGGCGGATCCCGCGAAATTGTGACGACGAATTGGGAAGAATGGAAATGGTGCCCAAGCCATTGTTGAGAGAGAGAGAGAGAGAGAGAGAGAGAGAGAGAGAGAGAGAGAGAGAAGGAACCTTCCCAATAAATCATTAAAATGGGCGAGTTGTGAAATGAGGAGAGAGACATAAATTTATCTAGGGAAAAGCACGTTTGGTTTTTTTGAGAGATTTCCAATTTGACGGTATAAATTACAAATTTTATGACAATAGTAATTTCATACACGTGTCACTACACAAATAGAATTTTAGTAGAGATTGAGGAGGTCGAGAGCGACTGGTTGAGAGAGAGGGATATGAAGAGAAAAATGTTACTTCAATGGGGCTTTTATTTTTGCTGAGTGCAAGGGACATTAAACAACCCATAAAATAAAGACTCGTCATTTTCCATAAAGAGGAGAAGTGTAGGAAAATGAAAATAATTAGAACTCTATTTTTAGAATTAATCCATCTTAAATTCATATGACTTTTCAAACGAAATGACACATGGACAATTTTAGAGAAAAGTAAATTCAATGTTTCTTGTAGCATTTTATAAGTACATATAGATATATAGATTCCACACATGTCTTAGAAGATCAATAGTCTCATTCATAGGTATAAATGCGAGAATATATAAAGGCATTCCACCTCTGGGTTCCTGGACTATTTTAAATATCTTATTTCTCTTAGTTCAAGGAAAAAGTATATTGCGCACAAGCAAGACTATCCAAAATTCTATCTAACTTCCCTCAATAGTAATACCATAATAGTGGACGTAGGCTTTCCCTAAGCTGAACCAATTTAAAAAAAAATGTTGTCCATTATTATTTTCATTTACATTACTCAACTAATTATTTGTGATTACAAAATTGGTAATTTCTAGCAAAGATAAAATCTCTACTAATTTTGGACATCAACAGATTGCTGTCGTCTGTGGGAACGATTACTTGCCTTCATTCTCTACCCATCTTATTCACTTGTTCACCTTGAAAGTTTTCTAAGGGATGGAAAATGTTCCTGAGAGCAGCCTTGCAGCTACAGGCAATACTCTAGATCCATCTGCTCCTACTAGTGTAGCAGAACTTCAAAGAATTTTAATTAATCTTGCCAAAGTGCAACAATCCATTCAAGAGTCAATTCGACAGTTGGCTCAAATATTGCAGGATAAGTCTACCACCATGCCATCCTGGAGGAAAATGTCGCTTCCTTCTATAAAAATGAGAGAAGTATCAAATCTAGGTCCTCCCATTATAGATCTTATCGCACGGAGGAAACATCGTCAATTTGAGGTACTGATTACAATAATGGTTGGTCTTTCATCTCTGAGCGGCCGAGTGTGCTGGAACACCAGATCAAGGCAAATTCTTTTGATCGTCTAGGTCTTTGAGCAACCAGAGGTCATCACAGAGAACCAATTTTGTTTCGTGAGTATAGGGAAGGGTCAACTAGGTCTAGAACGAGCATCAGAGGATCTATACGGGTCAAGAAAACTTCTTAGAAAGAGATCTCAGAAAAAATTCATAGCAAGGCCACCAAAGCCTCCTCATCCAAATAAAAACCAGATTAGCACCATTGGAAGGGATAAATACAGAGATTAGAAGATCGTTTGGTAGAAATGACTAAAACAAAGAATCCTTTACAAAGGTGTTTTGTGATCTCATTTCATCCATGCCATTATGGATTACCACATACCGTACAAATTCAAACCACCTCTAGTAATGTCTAAATATGATGGCAAAATTGATCTTGTCCTACATGTTGAACAGTACCAGGCTAGTGCCGATATTTATTCTATCCCTAATGCGATGAGATGCTGAGCTTTTTTTAATAGAATCACTGGCCTGCCCAACTCATATATGGTATAAAAATTTACGTCAAGGATAGATTGCCAATTTTCACTAGCTCACCAAATTATTCATCATTAATTTCTTCTTTGGGGCAATGCTAATCAAGAGAATAACCTATTTACTCAGTGTCCGCCAATGTCCATGAGAAACTACCGAGGAATATATCACTCATTTTAATAATGAGAAATTGGAAGTGGGTGTTTATCAAGATAAAACGATAATTACAGCTTTAATGAGCGGGTTGCTTCCTGAAAAGCTATATTATGCACTGGAAAAAGAACCTCTAAAAGCCATGACTGAACTAATGGCAAAGGCTAGTAAAATCATTAACCCCGAAGAAGATATGGCTGCAAAGCGAACCCCCGAGACAAAATCTGAGAGCCAGAAGAATTTTGATAAGAAGGAATAGAAAGATAAGAAATCCTAGAAGCGAAAAAAATATGAGGAATATACCCCTCTTACTATAGGTGTGCATCACATTCTAGAGGAAATTAGAGGCAAAAGACAAAGTGGCATGTGAAACTGAAATCACCACCCAACTAGAGAGAAAAGTTTAAGTATTATGACTTTCATAAAGATCATAGACATACCACTGATTACTGTATTGCCTTGAATAATGAAATCGAATCTCTCATTCGTCGAGGAAAAAGTATTAAGTTTATTGATCGAACTGAAGGTCAGGACACGAGAAGAAGGTTAGAGTCCCCTTGTAAAAATAAAGATGAGAGGGAAAGAGGTCGAGATGATGATTATGAAGATGATCGTAACTTGTGGAAGAAACTTAGGGAGCCAGAACTTGAGGTAGGCATGATATATTTTGGTTATTGTAGAGGGGTGCTCACCCATTTGCCCAAATATAATGGGCGAGTAGGCCCATATGGTGAGAAGGTGGCTCATCACGAGCAACTCCATCCAAAAGGCATTATGACAAAGTAAATACCTAGACTAGAAGAGGAGGGTCACCACAATGTGCCCCTCATTCTAAAGCTCCAATTCACATAAATGGAGTTAGGACGGGCAGTCTAACTACGAGGAGCACCTCGTCCCCAAAGCTCAAAATCATAAAAATGAAGTTAGGATGAGGAGGCCTAGCATGAGGAGCACCTCATTATCAAACACTACACCAAAACTAGCGATTGGTCACGGCCAAAATCCCTGACCAAAACTGTGGGTCGCGGACTTAGGCCGTGACCATTTCGGGCGTGAATATTTTCGTGGGTTGCGGACCAAGTTCGTGACCAAAAAATGGTCACGGCCAAGAGGGGTCACGATAGATGGTCGCGGACTTGGGCCGTAACCCATGCCGTAACGGGTCGCGGCCCTCATCCGTGACCCACAACCGTGACAAATTGGTCGCGGCCAAAGTCCGCAACCCACGATCGTGATAAAATAAAAAAAATTGTTCGTGACCCTCATCCGTGACAAATTAGTCGCGGTCAAAGTCCGCGGCTCACGACTGTGACAAAAACATTTGTCACAACCCTTATCTGTAACCCACAACCGTGACAAATTGATCACGGTCAAAGTTCGCGATTCACGACCATGACAAAAAAATAAAAAATAAATTGGTTGCGGCCCTCATCCGTGACTCACAACCGTGACAAATTGGTTGCGGCCAAAGTCCGCGACCCACAACGGTGACGAAAAAAAGGAAAACAAATGGTCGTGGACTTTGGCCGTGACCATTTTTATGCGCGACAAAAAAAATAAAAATGGTCATGGATAAAGTCCATGACCATATTTAACTATAATTTTAAAAAAATGTGTTTTTTTGATCCAATCCTAAAATTGTGGTCCTGTGAGTGCACCGTCGGTTGCTACGTGTAACGTTGGATGTGTGTTACAAATATTTATTTTTGGCAAAACAATAAAAAAAATCACAAATTGCATATCGAGAACGTTGTTAATAAAAAAATATATATACAAACATTAAAATATTACACGTCTTAATAATTCACAGACCAAAAAAAAATTGGGCGGAGTTTCCTCTATTTTCTTGACATTCCAAACGCTGTAAATGTAAAACCCGCTTATTATAAAGCCCGTACGGCCATAAAATTCAACAATCAAATTATAAAAGCTCGGGCGACCATAAAACTAAACACTCGCATGGGTGTAATACATAAAAAACAAAATCTTGAATGTCCACAACATATAAACAATCTTCATGTTGTAAACCATTGCCTCCTTCATTTGTTCCGCGTGCAAAAATCCTACAAATGATACGATACAAAAAAAATATCAGTAACCAAGCAATTTTACAAAAAAATTAATCAAGTTGAAAAATTGCATATATGAGTTAAAATTATCAACATATCAATATTTTTATGCCTAAGTCTGGAAATATACAAATTATCATCGTATTCTCAAACAGAGAGTACCGGGGCTGCGCGACCAGTTTCTGCGAGTCACATTGGTCCCGTGGGAGGTTTTGGTGCCACCCACGGGGCCGTTCGGGAGCTGTTTCAGGTTTTCACCCACTAACGCCATGTTTTTAAGCCTAAGTGTAAAAATATGCAAATTATCGTCATATTCTAAAATCGGGAGTCCCGCGGCTGCTCTGTCAGTTCCTACGAGTTACATTGGTCCCGTGGAAGGTGTTAGTGCCACCCACGGGCCCGTTCGGGAGCTGTTTCTGGCTTCCCCCACTAACGCCATGTTTTGCCTAAGTATAGAAATATAAAAATTATTGTCGTATTCTCAAACCGGGAGTCTCGGGGCTGCGCGGCCAGTTCCTGTGAGTTACATTAGTCCCGTGGGAGGTGTTGGTGCCACCCACGGGGACGTTCGAGGGCTGTTTCGGGTTTTCAACCACTAACGAAATATTTTTAAGCCTAAGTTTAGAATTATGCAAATTACCGTCGTATTCTCAAATCGGGAGTCCCAAGGCTGCGCGACCAGTTCCTACGAGTCACATTGGTCCCGTGGGAGGTGTTGGTGCCACCCACGGGGCCGTTCGAGGGATGTTTCGGGTTTTCACCCACTAACACCGTGTTTTTAAGCCTAAGTCTAGAATTATGCAAATTACCATCGTATTCTCAAATCGAGAGTCCCGGGGTTGCGCGACTAGTGCCTATAAGTTACATTAGTCCCGTGGGAGGTGTTGGTGCCACCCACGGGACCGTTCAGGGGTTGTTTCGGTTTTTCACCTACTAACGCTATGTTTTTAAGCCTAAGAGTAGAATTATCCAAATTACCATCGTATTTTCAAACCGGGAGTCCCGGGGCTGCACGACCAGTTCCTACGAGTCACATTAGTCCCGTGGGAGGTGTTGGTGCCACCCACAGGGCCGTTTAGGGGTTGTTTCGGGTTTTCACCCACTAACGCCGTGTTTTTAAGCCTAAGTCTAGAATTATGCAAATTACCTTCGTATTTCCAAATCGGGAGTCCCGCGACTTCGCGTTCAGTTCCTACGAGTTACGTTGGTCCCGTGGGAGGTGTTGGTGCCACCCACGGGGCCGTTCGGGGGCTGTTTCGATTTTCACCCACTAACGCCATGCTTTAAAGCCTAAGTCTAGAATTATGCAAATTACCATCGTATTCTCAAATCGTAAGTCTAGAATTATGCAAAATCCATCGTATTCTCAAATCGGGAGTCCCACAGCAGCGCGTTCAGTTCCTACGAGTTACGTTGGTCCCGTGGAGGTGTTGGTGCCACCCACGAGGCCGTTCGGTTTTTTTGGGTTTTCATCCACTAACGCCATGTTTTTAAGCCTAAGTCTAGAAATATACAAATTACCTTCGTATTCTCAAACAGGAGTCCCGTGGCTGCACGGACAGTTCCTACGAGTCATATTGGTCCCGTGGGAGGTGTTGGTGCCAGCCACAAGGCCGTTCGGGGGTTGTTTCTGGTTTTTCCCCACTAGCGCCATGTTTTGCTTAAGTTTAGAAATATGCAAATTACCGTCGTATTCCCAAACCGGGAGTCACGAGGTTGTGCGACCAGTTCTTACGAGTTACATTAGTCCTGTGGGAGGTGTTGGTGCCACCCACGGGGCCATTCGGGGGCTGTTTCGGATTTTCATCCACTAAAGCCATGTTTTTAAGCCTAAGTATAGAATTATGCAAATTATCATCGTATTCTCAAACCGAGAGTCCCGGGGCTTCACGACCAGTTCCTATGAGTCACATTGGTCCCGTGAGAGGTGTTGGTTCCACCCACGGGGCCGTTCTGAGGCTGTTTCGAGTTTTCACCCACTAATGCCGTGTTTTTAATGCTAAGTCTAAATTATGCAAATTATGGTCGTATTCTCAAACCGAGAGTCCTGCGACTGCGCCTTCAGTTCCTACGAGTTATGTTGGTCCCGTGGGAGGTGTTGGTGCCACCTACGGGGCCACTTTGGGTTTTCACCCACTAACGCCATGTTTTTAAGCCTAAGTCTATAAATATGTAAATCATCTTCGTATTCTCAAACCGGGAGTCCCGAGGTTGCGTGGCCAGTTCCTATGAGTTACATTGCCCCGTGGGAGGGGTTGGTACCACCCACGGGGCCGTTCGGGGGATATTTCGGGTTTTCCCCCACTAATGCCATATTTTGCTTAAGTCTAGAAATATGAAAATTTTCATTGTATACGTAAATCGGGAGTGTCGGGGTGGCACAACCAGTTCCTACGAGTCACATTGGTCCAGTGGGAGGTGTTGGTGCCACCCACGGGGCCGCGCGTGGGCTGTTTTGATTTTTCATCCACTAACGCCATGTTTTTAAGCCTAAGTATAGAAATATGTAAATTATCATCGTATTCTCAAACCGGGAGTCCCGGGGCTGCACGACCAGTTCCTACGAGTCACATTGGTCCCGTGGGAGGTGTTGGTGCCACCCACAAGGCCGTTCGGGGGCTGTTTCAAATTTTCATCCACTAACGCCGTGTTTTGAAGCTTAAGCCTAAAATTATACAAATTACCATCATATTCTCAAACCGAGAGTCCCGCGACTGCACGGTCAGTTCCTACGAGTCACGTTGATCACGTGGGAGGTGTTGGTGCCACCTACGAGGCCGTTCGGGGGATGTTTAAAGTTTTCACCCACTAACGCCATGTTTTTAAGCCTAAGTCCATAAATATACAAATTATCATCGTATTCTCAAACCGTGAGTCCCGAAGCTACGCGACCAGTTCTTACGAGTTACATTGGTCCCGTGGGAGGTGTTGGTGCCACCCACGGGGCCGTTCGGGGGCTGTTTCGGGTTTTCACCCACTAACGCCGTGTTTTTAAGCCTAAGTCTAGAATAATGAAAATTACCATCGTATTCTCAAACTGGGAGTCATGGGGCTGCGCGACGAATTCCTACGAGTTACATTGGTCCTGTGGGAGGTGTTGGTGTCACCCACGGGGCCGTTCGGGGGTTGTTTCGAGTTTTCACCCATTAACGCCATGTTTTTAAGCCTAGGTTTATAATTATGCAAATTAACGTTGTATTATTAAACTGGGAGTCCTGGGGCTGCGCGACCAGTTCCTACGAGTCACATTGGTCCCGTGGGAGGGGTTGGTGCCACCCATGGGGCCATTCGGGGGCTGTTTCGGGTTTTCACCCACTAACGCCGTGTTTTGAAGCCTAAGTCTAGAATTGTGCAAATTACCATCGTATTCTCAAACTGGGACTCCCGAGGCTGTGCGACCAGTTCCTAAGAGTCACATTGGTCCCGTGGGAGGTGTTGGTGCCACCCACGAGGCCGTTCGGGGGCTCTTTCGGGTTTTCACCCACTAACGCCGTGTTTTGAAGCCTAAGTCAAGAATTATGCAAATTACCATCATATTCTCAAATCGGGAGTCCCGCGGCTACACGGTCAGTTCCTACGAGTCACGTTGGTCACGTGGGAGGTGTTGGTGCCACCCACGGGGCCGTTCGGGGGCTGTTTCGGGTTTTCAACCACTAACGCAATGTTTTTAAGCCTAAGTCTAAAATTATGCAAATTACCATCGTATTCTCAAACCGGGAGTCCCAGGGATACGCGACCAGTTCCTACGAGTTACATTATTCCCGTGGGAGGTGTTAGTGCCACCCACGGGGCCATTCTGGGGCTATTTCGGGTTTTCATCCACTAACGCTTTGTTTTTAAGGCTAAGTCTAGATTTACGCAAATTGCAATCGTATTCTCAAATCGGGAGTCCCAGGGCTGCGCGACCAGTTCCTACGACTCACATTAGTGCCGTGGGAGGTGTTGGTGCTACCCACGGGGCCGTTCGGGGGATGTTTCGGGTTTTCACCCACTATCGCCGTATTGTTAAGCCTAAGTCAAGAATAATGAAAATCACCATCGTATTCTCAAACCGGGAGTCCAGGGGCTGCACGGTCAGTTCCTACGAGTTATGTTGGTCCCGTGGGAGGTGTTAGCGCCTCCCACGGGGCCATTTTGATTTTCACCCACTAACGCCATGTTTTTAAGCCTAAATCTAGGATTATGAAAATTACCACCGTATTCTCAAATCGAGACACCTGGGGTTGCGCGGCGAGTTCCTACGAGTCACATTGGTCCCGTGGGAGGTATTGTTGCCACCCATGGGGCACGTTCGGGGGTGATTTAGGGTTTTCACCCACTAACGCCGTGTATTTAAGCCTAAGTCTAGAATTATGCAAATTACAATCATATTCTCAAACCGAGAGTCCCACGGCTGCACGGGCAGTTCCTACGAGTTACGTTGGTCCCTTGGGAGGTGTTGGTGCCACCCACTCGGCCGTACGGGGCTGTTTCGAGTTTTCACCCACTAACGCCATGTTTTTAAGCCCAAGTCTAGAATTATATAAATTATCATCATATTCTCAAACTGGGAGACCCGGGGCTGCGCGACCAGTTCCTATGAGTCACATTGGTCCCGTGGGAGGTGTTGGTGCCACCCACGGGGCCGTTCGGGGGCCGGTTCAGGTTTTCACCCACTAACGCCATATTTTTAAGCCTAAGCCTAGAATTATGCAAATTATCATCGTATTCTCAAACCGTGAGTCCCGGGGTTACGCGACCAGTTCTTACGAGTTACATTAGTCCAGTGGGAGGTGTTGGTGCCACCTAAAAGGCCGTTCGGGGGCTGTTTCAAGTTTTCACCCACTAACGACGTGTTTTGAAGCCTAAGCCTAGAATTATGCAAATTACAGTCGTATTCTCAAATCTGGAGTCCCGCAGCTGCACGGTCAGTTCCTACGAGTCACGTTCATCACGTGGGAGGTGTTGGTGCCAGCCACGGAGCCGTTCGGGGGCTGTTTAAGGTTTTCACCCACTAACGCCATGTTTTTAAGCCTAAGTCTAGAAATATACAAATTATCATCGTATTCTCAAACCGTGAATCCCGGGGCTGCGCGACCAGTTCTTATGAGTCACATTGGTCCCTTGGGAGGTGTTTGTGCCACCCACGGGGCCGTTCGGGGGCTGTTTTGGATTTTCACCCACTAACGCCATGTTTTTAAGCCCAAGTCTAGAATAATGCAAATTACCATCGTATTCTCAAATAGGGAGTCCTGGGGTTGCGCGACGAATTTCTACAAGTTACATTGGTCCCGTGGGAGGTGTTGGTGCCACCCACGAGGCCGTTCGGGGGTTGTTTCGGTTTTTCACCCGCTAACGCCATGTTTTTGAGCCTAGGTCTAGAATTATGCAAATTAATGTTGTATTCTCAAATTAGGAGTCCTGGGGCTGCACGACCAGTTACTACGAGTCACATGGGTCCCGTGGGAGGTGTTGGTGCCACCCACGGGGCCGTTCGGGGGCTGTTTCGGGTTTTCACCCACTAACGTCGTGTTTTGAAACCTATCTTGAATTGTGCAAATTACTATCGTATTCTCAAACTGGGAGTCCCGAGGCTGGGCAACCAGTTCCTACGAGTCACATTGGTCCCGTGGGAGGTGTTGGTGCCACCCACGAGGTCGTTCGGGGGCTCTTTTGGGTTTTCACCCACTAACGTCCTGTTTTAAAGCCTATGTCTTGAATTATGCAAATTATCGTCGTATTCTCAAACCGGGAGTCCCGCAGCTGCACGGTCAGTTCCTACGAGTCACGTTGGTCACGTGGGAGGTGTTGGTGCCACCAACGGGGCCGTTCGGGGGCTGTTTCGAGTTTTCAACCATTAACGCCATGTTATTAAGCCTAAGTCTAGAATTATGCAAATTACCATCGTATCCGCAAACCGAGAGTCCCAGGGCTGCGCGACCAGTTCCTTCGAGTTACATTATTCCCGTGGGAGGTGTTAGTGCCACCCACGGGGCCATTCTGGGGCTATTTTGGGTTTTCATCCACTAACACCTTATTTTTAAGCCTAAGTCTAGATTTATGCAAATTACAATCGTATTCTCAAACCGGGAGTCCCGGGGCTGCGCGACCAGTTCCTACGAGTCACATTAGTGCCGTGGGAGGTGTTGGTGCCACCCACAGAGCCGTTCGAAGGTTATTTTGGGTTTTCACCCACTATCGCCATGTTGTTAAGCCTAAGTCAAGAATAATGAAAATTACCACCGTATTCTCAAACCGAGAGACCCGAGGCTGCGCTGTCAGTTCCTACGAGTTATGTTGGTCCCGTGCGAGGTGTTAGTGCCTCCCACGGGGCCATTTTTATTGTCACCCACTAACGCCATATTTTTAAGCCTAAGTCTAGAATTATGCAAATTACCACCATATTCTCAAACTGGGACTCCCGAGGCTGCACGACGAGTTCCTATGAGTCACATTGGTCCCGTGGGAGGTATTGGTGCCACCCACGGGGCACGTTCGAGGGTTGTTTCGAGTTTTCACCCTCTAATGCCGTGTTTTCAAGTCTAAGTCTAGAATTATGCAAATTACCATCGTATTCTCAAACCAGGAGTCCCGCGGCTGCGCGGGCAGTTCCTAGGAATTACATTGGTCCCATCCACGGGGCCGTGTGGGGGCTGTTTCGCGTTTTCACCCACTAACGGCATGTTTTTAAGCCTAAGTCTAGAATTATATAAATTATCGTCATATTCTCGAATCGGGAGTCCCGGGGCTGCACGGCCAGTTCCTACGAGTCACATTGTTCCCGTGGGAGGTGTTGGTGCCACCCACGGGGCCGTTCGGGGGCTGTTTCAGGTTTTCACCCACTAACGCCATCTTTTTAAGGCTAAGTCTAGAATTATGCAAATTACCATCATATTCTCAAATCGAGAGTCCCGGGACTGCGCAGCCAGTTCCTACGAGTCCCATTGGTCCCGTGGGAGGTGTTGGTTCCACCCACGGGGCCGTTCAAGGGTTGTTTAGGGTTTTCGCCCACTAACATCGTGTTTGTGAGCCTAATTCCAGAATTATGCAAATTACCATCGTATTCTCAAACCGGGAGTCCCGCAGCTGCGTGGTCAGTACATACGAGTTACGTTGGTCCCGTGGGAGGTGTTGGTGCCACCCACGGGGCACTTCGGGTTTTCACCCACTAACGCCATGTTTTTTAGCCTAAGTCTAGAATAATGCAAATTATCGTCGTATTCTTAAATCGGGAGATCCGGGGCTACGCAGCCAATTCCTACGAGTCACATTTGTCCTGTAGGAGGTGTTGGTGCCACCCGCGGACCGTTTGTGGGCTATTTCGGATTTTCACCCACTAACGACGTGTTTTTAAGCCTAAGTCTAGAATTATGCAAATTACCATCGTATTCTCAAACCGGGAGTCCCACGGCTAGGCGGTCAGTTCATACGAGTTACGTTGGTCCCCTGGAGGTGTTGGTGCCACCCAAGGGGCCGTTCGGGGGCTTTTTGGGTTTTCATCCACAAATGCCATGTTTTTAAGACTAAGTCTAGAAATATGCAAATTACCATCATATTCTCAAACCAGGAGTCCCGTGGCTGCGCGACCAGTTCCTACGAGCCACATTGGTCTAGTGGAAGGTGTTGCTGCCACCCAGAGGCCGTTCGGGAGCTATTTCTATTTTTTTGCCACTAACGCCATATTTTGCATAAGTTTATAAATATATAAATTATCGTCGTATTCTCAAACCGGGAGTCCCGAGATTGCGCGGCCAATACTTACGAGTTACATTAGTCCCGTGGGAGGTGTTGGTGCCACCCAGGGGCCATTCGGGGGCTGTTTCGTGTTTTCATCCACTAACGCCATGTTTGTAAGCCTAAGTCTAGAATTATATAAATTACCGTCGTATTCTCAAACCAGGAGTCCCGAGGCTGCACAACCAGTTCCTACGAGACATATTGGTCCCATGAGAGGCGTCGGTGCCACCTAGGGGGCCTTTTGGAGGCTGTTTCGGGTTGTCACCCACTAATGCCGTGTTTTTAAGCCTAAGTCTAGAATTATGCAAATTATCATCGTATTCTCAAATCGGGAGTCCCGGGGTTGCTTGGCCAGTTCCTACGAGTCACATTGGTCCCGTGGGAGGTGTTGGTGCCATCCACGAGGCCGTTCGGGGGCTGTTTCGGTGTTTCACCCACTAATGCCGTGTTTTGAAGTCTTCTGTAACACCCCGCCCGCCCGGGGAGAGCGAACGGAGCGCTACACATCGATAAAACTAAACTATTCCACAAATAACAAGGTATAGAGCATCTAAATCCCACAATAAAATAAGAAACCACTATTCTCATCTTCAAATTAATACAACATATCTCTCGAAATAATTACAACAATCTAACTATCTCGAAAATAAAATAAATCTCCAAATGCTCTATACATCAAAATAAATACAAGTCATCTCTCTTGTATTAAAAATCTTCCCAAAAGAATCCTCGCTAAAATCATCCCAATTGGTCCATAGCACTCAAATCCGTGCTCACCTGCCAACTAAGAAAAAGATGGGGAAGTACACAATACGACAGGAATATGCTCAACAAAGATGTTAGCGATGAACAAAGCGCAACAATACGACTACGAATACTCAAATCAAATAATGCAAATCTCAATAGCATTTTATCAATAAATTTCTCAACAACACATTAACCGGAGTCACCAGGCCTCACCATACCGCGCCATACTTTATCAAGTAGCCGGAAAAGGAGTCTTGGCGGGTGCCCAACTTCAGTGCCATATTAAAATCTCATGACAACATGCTCAACCCCAAATATAATACCACATGAATCGCAATTAGATTCCAACAAATATTTCCAGATTTCCAAATGAACTTATCAATTCAAATATGAGTCAATAATCACATGAAAACAACGAGAATAATACTCGCGAGATTAAGGAGCATATTGTGTAAAACCCCATACCTCAAAATCATCAAATGAATCATCGCATAATTCAGCCTCAAAATCTCATCACGCCATCACGTTCCTCTCGCAAAAATAATCAAATCTCGTTCTAGCCCAAACTCGAGAAAACACCAAATAAGCCTTTGAATCTAAGGTTGAAATCTTGAATAAGTTTGGGGCTATGGTTTGTAGATGAAAGGGAGTAATTTTGTAGAGGTCTTCTGGTTGAAAAGTTTGAGAAAAAGTGATTTGAAAAGCCAAGCCACGAATTTGTTGATATATAAATGATTAAGTGTTTGATTAAGAAAAGAGTTCTAATCAGATACAAAGACTAAAATTTTTATTCCGGATGATCGGACCGTTGGAATCGCTTGAAATTTAGTATGTTGTAGCGAACGGCGAGACAGGACTGCTGACAAAAATTCAGCTTGATCGGATGGTCGGATTTCTAAAAATATTATTTTTACTAGAGAGTTTTATATTTCGAGGACTCTTTAGAGAGTTTTATGTTTTGAGGACTCTTCTAAATAATAAAAATTCAATTAAATCTCCATTTTAATTCCGATTTCGAAATCGTTTGAAATTCTCGCCTTTAAAAATAATAACCAACATATTTGAGCAATAAAAATAATTTTATCTCAAAATTTATTTTTTTCCTCTTAATTTCGAAAATACCCCAAAAATTACGCGGGTTGTTACAGTCTAAGTCTAGAATTATGCAAATTACCATCGTATTGTCAAATCGGGAGTCCCGCGTCTGCACGGTCAGTTCCTACGAGTTACGTTGGTAACGTGGGAGGTGTTGGTGCCACCCACGGGGTCGTTCGGGGGCTGTTTCGAGTTTTCACCCACTAACGCCATGTTTTTAAGCCTAAGTCTAGAAATATACAAATTATCGTCGTATTCTAAAACCGGGAGTCCTGGGGTTGCGCGACCAGTTCCAACGAGTTATATTGGTCCCGTGGGAGGTGTTGGTGCCACCCACGGGGCCGTTCGGGGGCTGTTTCGAGTTTTCACCCACTAACGCCATGCTTTTAAGCCTATGTCTAGAATTATGCAAATTACCGTCGTATTCTCAAACCGGGAGTCCCGGGGATGCGCAACCAGTTCCTACGAGTTACATTATTCCCGTGGGAGGTGTTAGTGCCACCCACGGGGCCATTCTGGGTATATTTTGGATTTTCATCCACTAACGCCTTATTTTTAAGCCTAAGTCTAGATTTATGCAAATTACCTTCGTATTCTCAAACCGGGAGTCCCGGGGCTGTGCGACCAGTTCCTACGAGTCACATTACTGCCGCGGGATGTGTTGGTGCCACCCTCGGGGCCGTTCAGGAGCTGTTTTGGGTTTTCAACCACTAACGCCGTGTTGTTAAGCCTAAGTCAAGAATTTTGCAAATTACCATCGTATTCTCAAATCGGGAGTCCCGCGGCTGCGCGGTCAGTTCCTACGAATTATGTTGGCCCCGTGGGAGGTGTTAGTGCCACCCACGGGGCCATTTCGATTTTAACCCACTAACGCCATGTTTTTAAGCCTAAGTCTAGAATTATGCAAATTACCACTGTATTCTCAAATCGGGAGTCCCGAGGCTGTGCGACCAGTTCTTACGAGTCATATTGGTCCCGTGGGAGGTGTTGGTGGCACCCACGGGGCACGTTCGGGGGTTGTTTCTAGTTTTCACCCTCAAATGGCGTGTTATTAAACCTAAGTCTAGAATTATGCAAATTACCGTGTTATTCTCAAACCGAGAGTTCCGCGGCTGTGCGGGCAGTTTCTACGAGTTACGTTGGTCCCGGGGGAGGTGTTGGTGCCACCCACGGGGCCGTGCTGGGGCTGTTTCTGGTTTTCACTCACTAACGCCATATTAATAAGCCTAAGTCTAGAATTATGCAAAATACCGTCATATTCTCAAACCGGGAGTCCCGGGGCTGCGCAGCCAGTTCCTACGAGTCACATTGGACCCGTGGGAGGTGTTGGTGCCAGCCTTGGGGCCGTTCGTGGGTGTTTAAGGTTTTCACCCACTAACGCTATGTTTTTAAGCCTAAGTCTAGAATTATGTAAATTACCATCATATTCTCAAACCGGGAGTCCCGAGGCTGCGCGGTGAGTTCCTACTAGTCACATTGGTCCCGTGGGAGGTGTTGGTGCCACCCACGCGGCCGTTCAAGGGTTGTTTAGGGTTTTTGCCCACTAACATCGTGTTTGTGAGCCTAATTCCAGAATTATGCAAATTACCATCGTATTCTCAAACCGGGAGTCCCGCAGCTGCGCGGTCAGTACATACGAGTTACGTTGGTCCCGTGGGAGGTGTTGGTGCACCCACGGGGCCCTTCGGATTTTCAACCTCCAACGCCATGTTTTTTAGCCTAAGTCTTCAATAAAGAAAATTATCGTCGTATTCTCAAACCGGGAGACCCGGGGCTGCGCAGCCAATTCCTACGAGTCACATTGGTCCTGTAGGAGGTGTTGGTGCCACCCACGGGGCCGTTTGTGGGCTATTTCGGATTTTCACCCACTAACGACGTGTTTTTAAGCCTAAGTCTAGAATTATGCAAATTACCGTCGTATTCTCAAACCGGGAGTCCCACAGCTGCGCGGTCAGTTCCTACGAGTTACGTTGGTCCCGTGGAGGTGTTGGTGTCACCCACGGGGCCGTTCGGGGGCTTTTTGAGTTTTATCCACTAACGCCATGTTTTTAAACCTATGCTTAGAAATATGAAAATTACCATCGTATTCTCAAACCGCGAGTCCCGTGGCTGCGGGACAAGTTCCTACGAGCCACATTGGCCCAGTGGAAGGTGTTGCTGCCACCCAGGGGCCGTTTAGGAGCTATTTCTGGTTTTTCCCCACTAACGCCATATTTTTCCTAAGTTCAGAAATATGAAAATTACCGTTGTATTCTCAAGCCGGAGTCCCGAGGTTGCGCGGCCAGTTCTTACGAGTTATATTAGTCCCGTGGGAGGTGTTGGTGCCACCGATGGGGCCATTCGGGGGATGTTTTGGGTTTTCATCCACTAACGCCATATTTTTAAGCTTAAGTCTAGAATTATGCAAATTACCATCGTATTCTCAAATCGGGAGTCCCGGGGCTGCACGACGAGTTCCTATGAGTCACATTGGTCCTGTGGGAGGTGTTGGTGCCATCCACGAGACCGTTCGGAAGCTGTTTCGGGTTTTCCCCCAATAACGCCATATTTTTTTGCCTAAGTCTAGAATTATGCAAATTACCATCGTATTCTCAAATTGAGAGTCCCGCGGCTGTGCGATCAGTTCCTACGAGTTACGTTGGTCCCGTGGGAGGTGTTGGTGCTACCTACGGGGTCATTTCGTGGGTTATTTTGGGTTTTCATCCACTAATGGCAAGTTTTTATCTAGAAATATATAAATTATCATCGTATTCTCAAATCGGGAGTCCCGGGGTTGCGCGGCTAGTTCCGACGAGGTACATTACTCCCGTGGGAGGTGTGGGTGCCACCCAAGGGGATGTTCGGGGGCTGTTTCGGGTTTTCCCTCACTAACGCCATATTTTGCCTATGTCTAGAAATATGAAAATTATCATTGTATTAGCAAACCGTGAGTGCCGGGGCTGCGCGACCAGTTCTTACGAGTCACATTGGTCCCGTGGGAGGTGTTGGTGCCACCCACGGGGCCGCTCGGGGACTGTTTCGGGTTTTCATCCACTAACGCCATGTTTTTAAGTCTAAATCTAAAAATATGTAAATTATCATCGTATTCTCAAACTGGGAGTCCCGGGGTAGCGCGGCCAGTTCCTAAAAGTTACATTGGTCCCGTGGGAGGTGTTGGTGCCAGCCACGGGGCCGTTCAGGGGTTATTTTGGGTTTTCACCCACTAACACCATGTTTTTAAGCCTAAGTCTATATTAATGCAAATTACCTTCGTATTATCAAACTGGGAGTCCCGGGGCGGCGCGTCCAGTTCGTACGAGTTATATTGGTCCCGTGGGAGGTGTTGGTGCCACCCACGGGGCCGTTCGGGGGCAGTTTTGCGTTTTCACCCACTAATATCATGTTTTAAAGCCTAACTCTAGAATAATGTAAATTACCGTCGTATTCTCAAACCGAGAGTCCCGAGGTTGTGCAACCAGTTCCTACGAGTCACATTGGTCCCGTGGGAGGTGTTGGTGCCGCCCACGGGGCCGTTCAGGGGTTGTTTCGAGTTTTCACTCACTAACGACATATTTTTAAGCCTAACTCTAGAAATATACAAATTATCATCTTATTGTCAAATCGGGAGTCCCAGGGTTGCGCGACCAGTTCCTACGAGTCACATTGGTCCCGTGGGAGGTGTTGGTGCCACCAACGGGACCGTTCGGGCTATTTCGGGTTTTCACCCACTAACGCCATGTTTTTAAGCCTAAGTCTAGAATTATGCAAATTATCACCGTATTCTCAAACTTGGAGTCCCAGGGCTGCGCGACCAGTTTCTATGAGTTACATTGGTCCCGTGGGAGGTGTTAGTGCCACCCATAGGGCCGTTTGGAGGTTGTTTAAGGTTTTCCAGCAGTAACGCCATATTTTTCCTGGAAATATGCAAATTACCTTCGTATTCTCAAACTGGGAGTCTCGGGGCTACGCGACCAGTTCCTACGAGTCACATTGGTCCTGTGGGAGGTGTTGGTGCCACCCACGGGGCCGTTCGTGGGCTGTTTCGGGTTTTCACCCTCTAACGCCATGTTTTTAAGCCTAAGTCTATAATTATGCAAATTACCTTCGTATTCTCAAACTAGGAGTCCCGGGACTGTGCTACCAGTTCCTACGAGTTACATTGGTCCCGTGGGAGGTGTTGGTGCCACCCACGAGGCCGTTCAGAGGCTGTTTCGGGTTTTTCCCCTCTAATGCCACATTTTACATTAGTCTAAAAATATGTAAATTGTCATCATATTCTCAAACTGGGGGTCCCGAGGCTGCGCGGTTAGGAGTTACATTGGTCCCGTGGGAGGTGTTGGTGCCACCCACGGGGCCGTTGGGGAGCTGTTTCGGGTTTTCACCCACTAACGCCACGTTTCTAAGCCTAAGTCTAGAATTATGGAAATTACCATCGTATTCTCAAACCGGGAGTCCCGGGGCTTCACGGCTAGTTCCTACGAGTCACATTGTCCCGTGGGAGGGGTTGGTGCAACCCACGGGGCCGTTCGGTGGCTGTTTCGAGTTTTCACCCCCTAACGCCATATTTTTAAGCCTAAGTCTATAATTATGCAAATTACCATCGTATTCTCAAACTGGGACTCCCGGAGCAGCGCGACCTATTCCTACTAGTTACATTGGTCCCGTGGGAGGTGTTGGTGCCAACCACGGGCCGTTCGGGGGCTCTTTCAGGTTTTCCCCCACTAACGCCGTGTTTTTAAGCCTAAGTCTAGAATTATGTAAATTACTGTCGTATTCTCGAACCGGGAGTCCCGTGGCTGCACGGCCAGTTCCTACGAGTTACGTTGGTCCCGTGGAAGGTGTTAGTGCCACCCACGGGGCCGTTCGGGGACTGTTTTGGGTTTTCACCCACTAACGCCATGTTTTTAAGTCTAAGTCTAGAATTGTGCAAATTATCATCATATTCTCAAATCGGGTGTCCCGGGATTGTGCGACCAGTTCCTACGTGTCACATTGGTCCCGTGGGAGGTGTTGGTGCCACCCACGGGGCCGTTCGGGGGATGTTTTGGGATTTCACCCATTAACGCTGTATTTTTAAGCCTAAGTCTAGAATTATGCAAATTACCATCCTATTGTCAAATCGAGAGTCCTGCGGCTGCACGGTCAGTTCATACGAGTCACATTGTCTCGTGAGAGGTGTTGGTGCCACCCACGGGGCTGTTCAGGGGCTGTTTCGGGTTTTCTCCCACTAATGCAATATTTTTAAGCCAAAGTCTAGAATTATACAATTTACCATCGTATTCTCAAACCGGGACTCCCGGGGCAGCGCGACCAGTTACTACGAGTTACATTGATCCAGTGGGAGGTGTTGGTGCCAACCACGTGGCTGTTCGGGAGTTGTTTCGGGTTTTCTCCCACTAATGTCGTGTTTTTTAGGCTAAGTCTAGAATTATGTAAATTACTGTCGTATTCTCGAACCGAGAGTCCCGGGGTTGAACGACTAGTTCCTACGAGTTACATTGGTCCCGTGGGAGGTGTTGGTGCCACCCACGTGGCCACTCAGGTGCTGTTTTGGGTTTTCTCCCTCTAACACCACATTTTTACTATGTCTAGAAATATGCAATTTATCATCGTATTCTCAAACCGAGAGTGTCGCGGTGGCGCGGCCAGTTCCTATGAGTTACATTGGTCCCCTGGGAGGTGTTGGTGCCACTTACGGGACCGTTCGGAGGCTGTTTTGGGTTTTCACCCACTACCATCATGTTTTTTATCCTAAGTCTAGAAATATGAAAATTATCATCATATTCTCAAATCGGGAGTCCCAGGGTGCGCGACTAGTTCCTACGAGTTACATTGGTCCCGTGGGAGGCGTTGGTGCCACCCACGGGACCGTTCGGGAGCAGTTTTGGGTTTTCACCCACTAGCACCATTTTTTAAGCCTAAGTCTAGAATTATGCAAATTACCATCATATTACCAAACCAGGAGTCCCGAGGATGCGCGACCAGTTCCGATGAGTCAGATTGGTCCCGTAGGAGGAGTTGGTGCCATCCACGGGGCCGTACGGGGGCTATTTCGGGTTTTCACCCACTACCGCCATATTTTTAAGCCTAAGTCTAGAAATATGCAAATTACCCTCATATTCTCAAACTGGGGGGTCCGGGATTGCGCGGTCAGTTCTTACGAGTCACATTAGTCCCGTGGGAGGTGTTGGTGCCACCCACGGGGCCGTTCGGGGGCTATTTCAGGTTTTCACCCACTAACACCATGTTTTTAAGCCTAACTCTATAAACATGCAAATTATCATCGTATTCTCAAATCGGGGGTCCTGGGGTTGCGCGACCAGTTCCTAGAAGTCACATTGGTCCCATGGGAGGTGTTGGTGCCACCCATAGGGCCGATTGGGGGCTGTTTCGGGTTTTTACCCACTAATGCCCTATTTTTAAGCCTAAGTCTAGAATTATGTAAATTACTGTTGTATTCTCAGATCGAGAGTCCCGGGGCTGCGCGACCAGTTCCTACGAGTGACATTGGTTCCGTGGGAGGTGTTGGTGCCACCCATCAGGCTGTTCGGGTCCTGTTTTGGGTTTTCATTCATTAACGCCGTGTTTTTAAGGCTAATTCTAGAATTATGCAAATTACCATCGTATTCTCAAACTGGAAGTCCCACGGCTGCACGGTCAGTTCCTACGAGTCACATTGGTCACGTGGGAGTTGTAGTGCCACCCATAGAGCTGTTCGGGGCCTGTTTTGGGTTTTCACCCACAAACGCCATGTTTTGCCTAAGTCTAGAAATATGAAAATTATCATCGTATTCTCAAACAGGGAGTCCTGGGGCTGCGCGACCAGATCCAACGAGTTATATTCGTCCCGTGGGCGGTGTTGGTGCCATCTACGAGGCCGTTCTGGGGTTGTTTCGGGTTTTCACCCACTAACGCCATGTTTTTAGGCCTAAGTCTATAAATATGCAAATTATCATCGTATTCTCAAACCTGGAGTCCCGGGATTACACGACTAGTTCCTATGAGTTATAGTGGTCCCGTGGGAGGTGTTGGTTCCACCTATAGGGCCGTTCGGGGGCTGTTTTGGGTTTTCTCCCACTAACGCCATGTTTTTAATCCTAAGTCTAGAATTATGCTAATTACCATCGTATTCTCAAACTGGGAGTCCTGGGATTGCGCGACCAGTTCCTACGAGTCACATTGGTCCCGTGGGAGGTGTTGGTGCCACCCACGGGGCCGTTCGAGGGCTGTTTTGGGTTTTCACCCATTAACACCAAGTTTTTAAGCCTAAGTCTAGAAGTATTCAAATTACCATCATATTCTCAAACCGGGAGTCTCGGGGCTGCACGGCCAGTTCCTACGAGTTACATTGGTCCCGTGGGAGGTGTTGGTGCCAACCACGAGGCCGTTCAGGGGCTGTTTTGAGTTTTTCCCCACTAACGCCGTGTTTTTAAGGCTAAGTCTAGAGTTATGTAAATTACCATCATATTGTCAAATTAGGAGTCTCGGAGCTACGCGACCAGTTCCTACAAGTTACATTGGTCCCGTGGGAGGTGTTACTGCCACCCACGGGGCCGTTCGAGGGCTGTTTCAGATTTTCCCCTCTAACGCCATGTTTTGCCTAAGTCTAGAAATATACAAATTATCAACGTATTCTCAAACTGGGAGTCCCGGGGCTGCGCGGCCAGTTCCTACTAGTTACATTGTTCCCGTGGAAGGTGTTTGTGCCACCGACGGGGCCGTTTGGAGGCTGTTTCGGGTTTTCACCCACTAACACCATGTTTTTAAGCCTAATGATAAGCACAAAAAGTGTACATTTTATACCCCGAATAGACATACTTTAGTTGCTAATTCTCCGCAATTGGGGTCTTATGCGCTTAAATATTCATTGTGCAGGCTTTATTGCAGTTGTGGTGTCAAAAGCTATATTTTCAGGCAATTTGCAGTTAAAATGGAGCTAAATACCCAATCCCCTGACCCTAACCTAACCCATTCTAGCCTTAGCCTTCCCCGACCCGTGTGTGTGTGTTGATTTTGTACCTTTTTATTAATTTTTAGATTTTTAGTTTGAGTCATTTTATTTTTAGGATTTATTTTAGATTTATTTGGAATTTTTAGGTTTTAATTTCTATTTTTTTATATTTCTTTTTATTTAGTGTAATTTTATTTTGTTTTGATTTATTTTATTAGTTTTTAGTTTTATTTTTTATCTTATTTTATTTTATTTTATTAGAATTAGTTTTTTAGGAATTTAGTTTTATTAGATTTTACTTTTTTTTAGGACTTTAATTTTTAAATTTAACAGATTTACATTTTTATTTTTATTTTCATTTATTTTATTTTTATTTTTATTGAGTCTTTATTTTATTTTTAGAACAGGAATTTAATTTTTAAATTTTTAGTTTTTATAGTTTTGGTTTATTAGTTAGTTTTAATTTTATTTTTAAGGGTTCAAACTAACACACACACACACACACACAAATCCTATACACTTATCCTACACCTAAAACTACCCTCTCACCCACGCCATAACAATCCTACACCTCACCACATCCTATCATCCTCACCTTCATCTTCCCCAACAACCTTTTTCTCTCTCTTCTCGCTACCTCCTCAACCTCTCTCCTTCATTAAAACAACCTACCACATCTCCCTCTCTCCTAACTTAACCCCCAACCTGCCGGACCTCAACCGACCACCTCGTCGGAACCCGCGACCTCCGACGATGACCCACTACTCCGGCGCCACCTGAACCCGCCGGGATCGCAACCCCCTCTGTCGGTGACCAATCTGACCTCACCCCGCTCATCCCTCAACCAAACCCGACATCCCTTCGCACAAACCTCCTGCCGGACCACCAAATCTCATCGGATGCTAACAAATCCCCATATCAGCACCTCCCTACCTCCTGCGTCCGGCCGAAGCTAACCCAGGCCGACGGACCACCTGTTCCGGCCAGGTGCGACCCCAATCCTCTCACCTCCTGTCCCCGACCCCGCCGACCTGATCCAGCCACCTCCGGCGGTAACCCACCTTCCGCCCTGACCCACGAACCCGCCGGCGGTCCCTCTGTTCCACCCGACCCGTCCTGCCCAAGCTCCAATCCATATCCCATCTTCAAACCAAGAACCCCATATTACTCATTTCCCCCATATAACACCCAAATCCATTTGAACCCGTTTAACTCAAGCCAAAATCGTGACCTGAACAAAACATACAAAAGACCAAAACCAACTAATACCCACATGACAATTAAATCCATTTACCCCTTTATTGCCTTTTTCCCATAATAACCCCAACTAACCTCTTTTAACCTTTACCCAAATTACCCTCATAAACCAAATCTGTTTTTTTTATCACCATTACCTCATTTCCCCCACCTTCCCACATGACCTCACCATAACCACATGCTCCCATCTAATTCCTAAATTACCCCCACCTATATTCCAAAACCTTTCCCCATTTTATCCTACACCATGAACCTTCCAAAAATGCCCTAGCTCCATGGTACCTACTATTTAAAGGAAGAGAGATCCTTTTATCAAGGAGAGAAGACTAGAGAGAGATAGACTAGGCTAGAAAAATAGAGAAAATTAGAGAGAAAAAAATATTGTCGAGAGGAGAATTAAATTGTACTTCAATTTTGTTAGTGTTTGTACACAATTGAGAGAAGCTTGGATTTAATGCAAGTGCAATTTCTTTTCTCCCCCATTTTGGTTCGAATTTCTTCTCTCTGTCCTTTCAATTTCATTTAGTAAATTTTATTAGAGTGTTATTAAGTGAATTATGACTATGGTTGGCTAATCACTCCATTCAAGGAGTGAAATGAAGCCCCATATATTCAATTGAATGTATTAATTAATCTAGTCTACTTTGTTTCATTTAGTTGATTTTATTTTCATCCCTACTTGAGTTTATGCATTGAGAAATGGTAAACTATCCTTGAGAAATGATTAAAATCTAACATACTCTTAATTTGTGGATTCAAACTAGAGATAGAATGACCCGTTAATTAGAGTATATTACATTTTATATTACTCATACATTAAAACTTTGTTGGATTTATGATTTATTATATGAATTTACTCTAGCGAGTGATTCATATAATTTTTCTACATCAATTATTCAATTGAGTTGTGGGAATGAAAGTTAGATTAACTAAATTTATATTAGTTTGTTTTGTCAAGTGATGAGAATTAATTGAAAAGATAAGGTAATATTTGGAAACTTAGTAAACTAGAATAATCAATACATTTAATTGACATTGTGGTGGTGAAGATTCATTCCTTGAATATTTCTCAAATTTAAGTTCACATCACTTTTATTACTTAGTTCTTATCTAGAATACTTTCTAGTTAGTTGTTTTAATCCCACATTTAATTTAGTCTAGTTCGAAATCATAACCTCACCATTTGTTTTAATATTTGAAAAAGCTAAAAAAAATAGTAGAAAAAGTAAAAAAAGCCCAAAAAGAAATAGAAATTTTTTTGTTCCCTTTGCTTTACAAACTTGAAAGTGGATTGATACCCTTATTTACCACTACACTTGAGATTGTTTTATCATGTAGATATTTGAGGATATTGAGTAACTTGGATTGCTCCAACGATATACGTAAAAGCAAAGTTATCAAATGGCGCCGTTGTCATTCTTGGGATTGTGAAGCTCGGAGCGGATTCAATATTGTTGTTGATACCAAATTTAATCTGTTGACTTGGACCAATCATATGAAGACACGTGGCTATCTACATGGCAACAACAAGCACTTCCGAGATAATCACACGATCCGAGGAACCATGTTACTCCGAGGACTCATACGCTCCGAGGAACAGACCTCTCCGAGGAACTCATACTCTCCGAGGAACAGACCTCTCCGAGGAAATCTTGAGTACCGAGAAGCTCAGGCGGTCCGAGCAACTCAGGCGGTCCGAGCTGCATTTCGAACAAAGCATTAAAAGATGGATAACCAACAGTTCAATTGATTCATTAATTGCTTATCATTCAGACGCACACGCAAAGAGGGCATTAAATGTATTACCCTTTCATATGTATATCATTTAATGTATCACCCTTTCACATGACAGCCCCAGGGCTATAAATACATTGTACAATCCTCATTGTAAAGGGGACGAATCCAGGACCCCCCAGACCGAAATTTCTTGAGATAATTTGTAATCAAGAATTCCCATACAAACAGCAATACCAAAACAGTGGACGTAGGCCATTCTTATAAGGCTGAACCACTTTAAAATCTTTTGTCTCATTTATTTATCTGTGATTGAATTATTATAGTGATCTAATTTTTTACATCAACAGATTGGCGCCGTCTGTGGGAAACGACTGGTACTATCATTTTCTCATCAAATATAATCCATTACCAATGGCTGATATTCCTGAATCCAACAATCGAAACGCTGGAACCCCTCCAAATCCGTCTGCTCCACCAATTGTTCCAAATTTGACTGGAATAATGGCAAATCTGGCTCAGGGCCAGACTGTCATGCAAGAAACGATGCGACAACTCATCCAAACCCTCCATGGCAGTGTATTAGCCCATTCCGGACCATAAAGCATTCAAAGAAATACCCGTGCGCCTTCTTCGCGTACTAGGCGTACTAATTCATATCGCAATGAGGAGTTTGAAGATTTTTCTTATCAACCTGGACGAACTTCGTTAGTACGGGCCACAGATACTGAACAACGTGTCACCCTCTCCCCAAAAAGGACCAGCGCATTGGAAAGGTTAAGTAGGGCTTCTCCTTTCGACCGATTAGGCCCTAGGAGGAACAAAAGTCCTCTTAATGCAGCGTCAAGGAGCTTTCGATGACCATCAGATTTAAGGGAAGGATCTGCCCAATCGCGACCAGCTGCTCGTCAAGATGGATCTTATGACCGACCAGCTGCTCGTCGAGATAAATCCCAAGAAGCCACTTCAACGAGATCAGTTTCTTGAACCAATAGGCCCGAGGAAGGAAATGATGCATGGAAAGGATCTATTCAGAGGCTGGAG
The DNA here is from genome assembly GCA_949130495.1 of Sambucus nigra. Lineage (NCBI taxonomy): Eukaryota > Viridiplantae > Streptophyta > Magnoliopsida > Dipsacales > Adoxaceae > Sambucus > Sambucus nigra. Next base: position 380,297,540 of record OX422221.1, read on the forward strand.
GATAGATTAGGGGAGATGGCTAGGGCCAAGAACCCTCTACAACGAACCTTTGTTCGAGGAACACCTTTTGTCCAGGATATTGTTGATTTTCCAACACCATCAAAGTTCAAAGCACCTGTTGTGACTCCCAAGTATAATGGGAAGACTGATCCTATCCTTCATATAGAACAATATCAAGCTGCTGCCGACATCTATGCTGTCCCAGACGAGATGAGATGCAGGGCATTCTCGAGAACTCCTACCGGATCTGCTCAGATATGGTATAATAATCTTCCTTGGGGTAAGATTTCAACTTTTCTTCAACTGGCCGAGTTATTCATTGGGAATTTCTGCTTTGGAGCAAAGCCAGTTAAACGAGTAGCACATTTGTTAAGTGTTAGGCAAAAAGCTGGTGAAAGTATCAGAGATTATATAACTCATTTTAATAAGGAGAAACTCGAAGTCATTGATTACGAGGAGAAGACAGCGATTACCGCTTTGATGAGTGGACTACTGCCAAATAAGTTGTACTACACTTTGGCCAAAGATCCACCTCGAACCATGTCGGACCTAATGGGAAAAGCGTCCAAGATTATGAACGCCGAGGAGGCTATGTCTGCGAAGAAGAATATGGACGCCAAATAAATCAAGGTGGAAGGTGATAAAGCTAAGAAGAAAGAACACAAGAACAATGGTGGTGACAAACAATCCAAAAATAGTTCGTCATGGGAGGTCTTGAGGAAATTCGATAATTACACACCTTTGAAGGTGAATATCAATCACGTCCTGGAAGAAATTAAGAATAGCGAGGAGTAAAACTGGCCAAAGAAAATGAAGGCAGACCCTGACATGAGGAATAGGGAAAAATATTGCGAGTTCCACAAGGATCATGGCCATATGACCAAAAATTGCATAGCTCTTCAGAATGAGATTGAAACACTCATACGACGAGGAAATCTAGCGAAGTATGTTGATCGGGGAGGCGAAAGAAGAAACAACGACCGAACTAGAGATAAGTCCAGATCTCCTCGTCGAGCAGAGGAGAATAAGAAGAGAAACCATGAAGTTGATCCAGAGAACGACCCCGATCTTCCCAAGAAACCGAGGCAGCCAGAACGAGAGGTAATTTCAATACGCTTTGGGTCATTTGATTGTAATGTTATTACAGGAGGAGATGCAGGAGGAGGAGACCTTACTGCAGAGAGAAAAGCTTACCTCGGTGAGGCTCAAGCTTGCTAGTACATTCAACGAATCAATTTAGCTGAGGAAGATCGCCCGAGAAAGGTGAACAAGGAGAAATTGGTCATCGGTTTTTCAAAGAATGACCTTGCAGGTGTTTTATATCCTCACGATCATCTACTGGTGATCAAAATGAGGATGAAAGAGGTTATGATTTCAAGGGTACTGGTCGATAATGGTAGCTCGGTAGACATCATGTTCTACTCATGCTTCGATAGTTTAAATCTAAAGCTATCTCAACTGGAGCCTTATCACAGACCCCTCATCGGTTTTTCTGGCGAGAAAGTATTTCCACTTGGGACGATAAAGTTGGATATATTCATTGGTACGTGGCCTGCTTGTCGGATAGAAAGAATACATTTTTTCGTGATGGATAAGAATGTTCAATCATTGTACAATATCATCATGGGAAGAGTAGGATTGAAGAAGTTCGAGGCTGTACCGTCTACAGTACATCAGTGCCTAAAATTTCCAACAAACTTTGGAGTAGGAGTTGTGAAAGGTGATCAGAAAGTAGCTCGGGAATGCTATTATTCATCCGTCGAGCAAGAAGAACTGGAAGAATCAAAGAAAAAGACTACTACTTACCAAGTCGATGAAGGTGCCGAGATTGAAACATTGGATCCTCGAGATGAGTCGCAACTCGTGAAGGGTCAAGTGGTAGAAGTTACTGAAAACATCATTCTGGACGACGAGCACCCTGAACAAACTACTCAAATAGGTTCATCATTGGAAGCCTCATTAAAACAGTAATTGATAACTTTCCTCAGAAGCAGACGATAAACTTTTGCGTGGAGTCATGAAGATATGCCTGGGATAGACCCAAACTTCTTATGTCATGAGCTCAATGTGAATAAGGAGATCAAGCCTGTGAAGCAGAGAAGAAGAGTATTCAGTCCCGAGAAGAATCAAGCTATAAAGGAGGAAGTCGAGAAGCTCCAGAAAGCTTGTTTCATTGAAGATGTTAAATATCCAGACTGGCTAGCAAATGTGATGATGGTAAAAAAGAAAAACAACAAGTGGAGGATGTGTGTAGACTTCACCGATCTCAACAAAGCATGCCCAAAGGATCACTTTCCATTGCCCCGAATTGATCAACTGGTGGATGCTACTTCGGGACACAAGTTGCTGAGCTCCATGGATGCTTATTCTGGATACAATCAGATCAAAATGAAACCTGAACACAGGGAAAGTACTTCTTTCATTACCCCTAGGGGAACTTATTGTTATAATGTTATGCCTTTTAGTTTGAAAAATGCAGGTGCGACATATCAGAGGCTGATGAACAAGGTCTTTGCCGAACAAATTAGTGACAATATGGAAGTCTATGTTGACGACATACTGACAAAGAGCAAGAAAGCTGCCGATCATCTAGTTGACTTAAGTCAGACTTTTGATCAACTAGATAAATATCAAATGAAGTTGAACCCGATGAAGTGCATATTTGGAGTACGAGAAGGCATGTTCCTCGGGTACATTGTCAATCAACGATGCATTGAAGCAAATCCTGAAAAGATCAAAGCTCTATTAGGGCTGAGATCTCCAACGATGAAGAAGGAAGTACAGAGTCTCACAGGACGAGTAGCGGCACTCAACAGATTTGTGTCACGAGCAATTGATAGATGTCTCCCATTATTCAAGACACTCAGAAAGACTTTTGAGTGGAATGATGAATGTGAGAAGGCTTTTCAAGACTTGAAGAAATACTTGGGAGCACCTCCACTATTGTCCAGGCCGGTGATGGGAGAAAAATTGTATTTGTACCTTGCAGTGTCCGAGAATGCAGTTAGCTCGACGTTGATCAGAGTGGAGAATGGAGTGCAAAAACCAATTTACTACACAAGTAAGGCCTTTCGAGGAGCAGAGATCAGATATCCAAGGCTGGAGAACTTGGCACTGGCGCTGATTGAGGCGAGTAGGAGAATGAGGCCATACTTCCAAGCTCATACTATAGTAGTATATACAGATATGCCATTGAGGCAAGCCCTTCATAAACCAGAAAAATTAGGGAGATTGATGTATTGGGAAATAGAGCTCGGTGAATATGATATAATTTATGAACCCAGATCATCATTAAAAGGGCAGGCTGTAGCAGACATTATAGCGGAGTTCACATATCCTGATACCCCCGAGGAGAAAAAGTTGCTCGCTGATCAAACTGTGGATGTTACAGGACCAACAAACACAAGTTCAGACCAATTCCGATTGGTAAAAGGGCGTGTGGATGTTATAGGATGCGACGCAGAGATAATTGTGAGGACTCCGGACGAGGAACAAGATTTGCTCACTGATCAACCTGCGGATGTTACAGGATCAACAGACACAAGCTCAGACCAACTCCGGTTGGTAAAAAGGCGAGTGGATGTTACAGGATCATCAATTTCGAGCTCTGACCAACTCCGGTTGGTAAAAGGGCAAGAAAAGATGATCGACGAGGAGCGAGAAAAATCCGGGGAGGATGAAAGGAAGCAGAAAATATTTCACCGAGGAACTCTGACTGATTCGAAATTTGAAAAAGAGTTACCTATATGGAGGCTATATGTAGATGGCTCATCTTGCACTGCAGGATGTGGCGCGGGGATAGTTTTGAGCACTCCAGACGAGGTCGATATGGAATACGCCTTGCGTTTCCAATTCAAAGCTTCCAACAATGAGGCTGAATATGAGGCTATGATTGCAGGGCTTAACTTGGCAAAAATTATGGACGCTCAGCAGGTTGTGATCTTCAGTGAATCTCAATTAATAGTAAACCAAATGATGGGAGTATATGCAGTTAGAGGAGAATTAATGATCAGATATCACGCAAAGGCAAAGGAGCTGGTGTCAGAATTTGCCGCTATTCAGCTGGTCAGAATACCAAGAATGGAGAATGCGAGAGCAGACGCCCTAGCTCGACTAGCATCAGCTACTCGAACCGAGCTACGACGAACGATCCCAATTGAAGTGTTAGCTGGTCGGAGCATAGATGAAGATATGATGATGAACTTTATCACCATTGATTTAGGACCATCCTGGATGGATCCCATCAGGGCATATATTGAGGAGGGAGAATTACTAATTGACAAGCTCGCAGCCAAGAAATTGAAGTTTAAAGCTGCTCGGTATGTATTAACTAATGGTGTTTTATATAGATGAGGAATTATGGCAGGTTTGCAGAGACGTGTACACCCCTCCGAGGTGAAAGAATTAATTGAAGAGATCCATGAAGGGTCATGTGGAGCACATGTAGCAGGTCGGACGCTTTTGCAAAGGGTGATGACGCAGGGATACTACTAGCCGACGATAAGGGCTGATTGTATAACTTATGCCAAGAAGTGTGACAAGTGCTAGTGCTTTTCCTCAATCCAAAGAACTCCACAAGCATTGTTGACACCCATAACTTCTCCTTGGCCATTTGCCATGTGGGGAATAGATTTGGTTGGACCACTGCCAACGACCCGAGTTCAAGTATCTCGTCGTCGCAGTGGATTATTTTACTAAGTGGGTAGAAGCTGAGCCACTCATTGACATGACGTACGAGAAGGTGTACCAATTTTTTTGGAAGAACATCATTTACCGATATGGTCTCCCTCATGCTTTCATCATAGACCATGGAACACAATTTGATAACGAGGAGTTTGCCGCCTATTGTCATCAGTCAAACATTTTGAAGGTTCATTCAGCACCAGGCCATCCTCAAAGCAATGGACAAACTGAAGTGACAAACAGAACGCTGCTAAACGGTTTGAAGAAAAGATTGGATGATGCGAAAGAAAACTGGATCAATGAGCTACAATCAGTACTTTGGGCTTACCGAACTACTCCCCGAGTAGCAACTGGAGAATCACCATACATGCTGGCGTTTGGAAGTGAAGCCGTCATACCTGCCGAGTTGGGTCTCCCAACACACAGGGTACTGAATTTTAATTCCCCTGTCAGTGACTTAATGAGAAGACTGGGTTTAAACATGCTCGAGGAAGTTAGAGAAGAAGAAACCATTAGAAATGCTGCTTACCAGCAGCGAACAACTTTGTTTTACAACAAAGGGTGAAGAAGTGCGACCTGAAAGAAGGAGACTATGTGCTGAAGAAAGTAATTCAAAAGCATAACAAACTGGAGGCAAACTGGCATGGACCATACCGAGTTACAGAAGTTGTTCGACCAGGAACTTATCGAATAGCAACTTTAGAAGGCGAGGAGTTTAAAAATGCCTGGAATGCAGAGCACCTGTGCAAGTATTATCAGTGATGTATATGTAACGCAGTTCCATCAGTATGAATAAAATGAAAATATTCTGCAAGTCTCTCTGTTTATTGAAAAAATTTCGGGGAATACTAGTGCTACGCACTACTCGGCAAAGCTCGACAGACTACCCAACGAAATATTCCAAACTGTACCAAGTATGGTTGGTTGGGGATAAAAATCCACTAACTGTAGTTGGTCGACGAGGAGAAATATTCCTAAAAATGCCAACCTATTTGGCTAGGAAACAAAATATTCCAAACTGTACCAAGTATGGTTGGTCGGGGATAAAAACCCACTAACTGTAATTGGTCGACGAGGAGAAATATTCCAAACTGTACCAAGTATGGTTGGTCGGGGATAAAAACCCACTAACTATAATTGGTCGACGAGGAGAAATATTCCAAACTGTACCGAGTATGGTTGGTCGGGGATAAAAACCCACTAACTGTAGTTGGTCGACGAGGAGAAATATTCCTAAAAATGCCAACCTGTTTGGCTAGGAAACGAAATATTCCAAACTGCACCAAGTATGGTTGGTCGGGGATAAAAACCCACTAACTATAGTTGGTCGACGAGGAGAATTTATCGACCTTGGTTGGTCGGACACATTTTATGAAAAAGACAAAAATTTACCAAGTATGGTTAGTCGGGGATAAACTCTCACTAACTGTAGCTGGTCGACAAGCATAATTTAACAACCTTGATTGGTTGATACTCGTAACTTTATTATTAAGTGATTGAGCAATATTATTGAAACTTGGAACTTTTTAAATATTACTGAATTGGTCGACGAACATCACAATATTGTTATTTTTAACAGATATGCATAAATGTAAAGTGTTGATATTTACAAGATAATAGCAATTAAGATTTGTAAACACAAATGAAAGTTTTTCATTAAATTCGAAATAAATTACATTGATGATAAAATGAAAGTTACATTGATATGTATGCTAACTATTACATGAAAAATTTCTATTCTACTGGTCTTTTCCCCTCAGCTTTTGATGCAGGTTCCTCGCCAGCAGGCGGATCATTTAAAAACTGAGGAGAATTAATGAAGTTCAAATCCTTCAGCATCCTGACGTTCATCACAGAAGGTCGATCTAAAAGATGCTCGGGACGAGATACCTCAATTTGAGAATGTAAATTGTAGTCACCGAGGTATTTTGAAATTAAGCTCCGAGGAATGGCACGAGCTGGGATCCATTCCATGTCCAAATTGTACGGCGGCACAGGCAAGTCGAGCAACCTGGGATCATGGTAGTCCCACAGATAGTGTCCTTGTTCGAGTTTCAGCACACCTAAGGCATTCAGCCAGCCTTGTTTGTAGCCCTCATTGTTGGCATTCTGGATACGATCGTCCAAGTGGAATAGTGCTTCGTTGTATCCAGCCATCTAGAATTCCCTAGGCTGTTTGTGGAATTGTTATGTTAGCTTTTCCAGCTGCTCGTGGAGATTCTTGATGAAAAGCTCCTTATTCTCCAAGACTGACTTCTGCGCGGAGAGCTAGTTTTCCAGGTCCCTAATTTTTTTTGACATATCAGATAACGCCTGGTTCTTCGCCATTAGTTGGAAGGCCTGGTTCTCTAAGGCAGACGCTGTCCTCTGTTCCTCGACAAGAACCCGAGCTGCTCTTGCTCGTCCCCGAGGAGCTCTTCCTCATCCCCGAGGAGACGTGGAAGGGCCCGACCTCCTCAAGGTATCTAATTCGTCCCTTAATTTGGCATTATTAACCTCTAAGAATGAAAATCCCTCATCAGTCACTAGGATTAGGGCTGTTGAAGAAGAGGCTGCAGACTTCAACTGTGATAGCTCTTTCTGCAAGTTATTGTTTTCCTTTTCCAGCAGCTCGGCAATCTGTCTGCATTCCTCAACCTCGCCCTTCAGGGTTCACTCCCTGATATCGTACCCAACAAAGAACTTCTCGTAGCCCTTCTCGGCAATAATCTGCTGGTACTTCTTCTCATATCCCTTATGTAGCAGAGCAGTGGATTCCTTGTTTTGAAGTTGAAGGTCTTCGAGGGTGCTTTGAAGATCCTCGATCATTTCATAATAGGCAACGTTATTAGCTACAGCCCGATCAAGCAGACACTTCAAGTACTGATATGCCTCCACTGCCTGTTCTGAAGCATCCTGACCGAGGATGTTGGCAACTTGTGCAGCACTCAGGTCTGTGTGACCAGCTTTGAAGTACTCATTACATTGCCGCAACAACTTTGTATCATGGGAAGATAGCAGTTCCATCCTGGCCAGAAACTAACAGAGAAAGAAAGAGAAATCAATAATAAGAAGAACAAGCAGAGTATGAATAGAAGATGAACAACAGTATGCAAGAAAATTCAAGTTTTATTAGATCATAAAATTCAGAATTACAAGTTCTGGATTACATTTGACAAAAAAAGGAAAAATATAAAGGTAAGCCCGAACAACACTACACCTTTTCCTTATCTCCCAAAACTTTCTCGGGAGGTTGGGAAGAGGAAGCAGGTTGCTCGGAGGGAACTATGGGCTGTTCGAAGAGCACCAGCTGTTGCTCAGAGGAAGAAACGACTTGCTCGGCAGCATACTGGATGGCTGGGGGATGATCTACCATCACTATTGAAGACTCCTCAGAGGTAGCTTCGTCCTCTTCTAATTCTTCTGGAGTAGGAGGGGGACCAGGAATATGTCTCTGGAAGAGCTCGGATGACTCGTCGACCTTCACTTCCTGAAGGGCAGCAACCCATCCATCCCTAAAATTCTTTAGACTGCCATAGTCCACTTGAGATACCATGGCAGCACACCCCTTATCCCACCCCTTGTCCCAGCCAGAGCCGAAGGACTTCTTCACAACAGCTTTCCTTTTGGCCTTCTCCAAGGCAAGCTTCTCGTACAGCAGGTTCTCAGCAGCCTTCCATTTATTTTCGGCCTCTTCCTTCTGCAGACCTACTTCTTGAAGATGACCCAACCTCTCCTCAGCAACTCTGAGCTTATCTTCAAGCTCTCCAGCATCTTTGAGCTTCTTTTCAAGCTCTTCATTTTCCTTCTCCAGGGCATTCTTTTTCTTCTCCAACTCCCTGGAGGCATCAAAAGCCCGAGCTCTTTCTTGCTCAGAGGAGGAAAATTTCTTCTCCCAGGTAGCCTTATCATCAGTATATTTCGGAGAGAATCTGCCAGAGACTTGGTAGCTTCTTCCAGAGCTCCCTCCACACTGGACGAGGAGAAAGAAGCCTTAATCGCTTCATCCTTCTTCAGGATTATGTTGAAGCAGCTCGTCAACTGTGAACAAAAAAAGAAAGCAAGTTAGAAATTGAAGCAACAAAAGAAATATGAAAAGTTTAAAGTAAAGAGACTTACTGAAGCAAGGTGACGAGCATCTAGCGAGGTGACCATGTCCCGAGTAAGGTTTTCTTCATTACCTTGGACCTCGGGAATGGTCGAAGACTTTACCGAGCTCATGGCAGAGCTCGGGGGAACAAAAGTTGGAACCCCAGTTCCAGCAACTGGGGGCTGAGTAATGATGATCGAGGAGCTCTTCTTCAGCCTTCTCGGGGGGACAAGTACAGATTCAACCAAGGAAGAATCCTTGGTCGGTGATATCACAATCACCTCTCCCGGAGCAGCAGACCTACTCGGAGCCACTGCGGGCTTCTCGACAACTTTAGCAGGAGCAGCTGGAGGAGCTGCATCAGTTTTCTTTGTCCCCTCCCTTGGGACATCAATCTTAATCCTTTTTACCTCCCCAGAACTGGACGCAGTTTTCTCAAACAGAGCAGGAGTTCTTCTCTTCTTCATCCTTTCGCTCAAAGGAATATGAGATTCAGGCGAAGAACTTGCAGAGGCTGGTACTGGCTCTGCTTCACTGATCACTAGACGAGCAGTGAAGGAGGTTGTGTAGCTCTTGTACTGGAGCAGATACGAAGCCGAACTGATGTGCTCGTCGGCAACCCTTTGATGCAGACCCCAGATAAGTCCCAAATGTCTTATATTGACATCTGTTTCTTTTGGGCACCTTCTCTTGCTATCAACTGCAAATAAACAAACATTGTTATCAGTGACACATTTTATCAAACACAAAACAAGCATGATTTCAAAATAAATAAAATAAAATAAAAATAACCTATCCCATTGCCATAAGGAGGGCATCTGGGACCCTGGTAAACCTCATCTCCGGTTAATGGAGGGTGTTGCCAATTTTTTACGACAACCCCGTGTTCAAAATAATCCCTATTGGCATCAGGGAGATTGACTACTAAGGCTCTATTTATAAACCTAGTTTTTAAATAATAAATATTATCATTAACTGCCCATCTATAGCAGTACATGAATTCTGGAATTCCTATACGAGTTCCATGCACTTGATTTAATTTATGCACCCCATTAACTATTCTCCATGTGTTGGGGCTATTCGTGCAGGAACAACATCAAAGTACTGACAGAATTCCAGACACAGAGGATTTGGTGGAAAAGAAAATCCACACTTAGCAAAAAAGAGATTGGGGAACCAATGTCCCTCAGCCAAATTGAAATAATTAGAAGGCTCAGAAAGCTCTTCCAAGACAACCCAAGAGGGAATGGAAAAATCAGATCGAAATTTGTCAAGAGATTCAACAGGGTAAACCATGGTGATTAAAATAAATGAAGAAGAAAGAAGAAGATCTTACAGGAAAAGAGTAGAGCTGATGACGACAGACGATGGAAGAGATGAATACACAAGAGAGTAGAAGACAATGAAAAACTCGAAGATGAAAATTTGAAAAGATAGAAGACAATGGGAGTGTCTGTGAAGTTTAAATACCTTACCTTGGAAAATGGCAAAGTACTGATTACAAAAAGGATGATTACGTTATCGGCGGCTAAAAAGATGAAAAGTGGCGCGGGAACCAAAGCGGGCAATAGCGGCCAAAAAGACGAAAAAGTAATGCGGGAATCGAAGCACGCAGAAAAGTCCAAAAAAGCATGATTCTACAAATTTGGAAGGAGAAATAAATACAAGGGAAATGATCCTAAAAATCAGGAAGACTATTTAAAGCTACCATATTCCGAGAAAGAATGTTCCATACTCCTCAAATTTCGAACTATGAAACATTGGGGGCTTCTGTTGATACAAAATTTAATCTGCTGACTTGGACCAATCATATGAACACACGTGGCTATCTACATGGCAACAACAAGCACTTCTGAGATAATCACACGATCCGAGGAACCATGTTACTCCGAGGACTCATACGCTCCGAGGAACAGACCTCTCCGAGGAACTCATACGCTCCGAGGAACAGGCCTCTCCGAGGAACTCTTGAGTACCGAGAAGATCAGGCGGTCCGAGCAACTCAGGCGGTCCGAGCTGCATCTCGAACAAAGCATTAAAAGCTGGATAACCAACAGTTCAATTGGTTCATTAAATGCTTATCATTCAGACGCACACGCAAAGAGGGCATTAAATGTATTACCCTTTCATATGTATATCATTTAATGTATCACCCTTTCACATGACAGCCCCAGGGGTATAAATACATTGTACAATCCTCATTGTAAAGGGGACGAATCCAGGACCCCCCAGACCGAAATTTCTTGAGATAATTTGTAATCGAGAATTCCTATACAAACAGCAATACCAAAACAGTGGACGTAGGCCATTCTTATAAGGCTGAACCACTTTAAAATCTTTTGTCTCATTTATTTATCTGTGATTGAATTATTAGAGTGATCTAATTTTTTACATCAACAATTGTAGTTCATTTATTTTTCGCACTTTGTTATTTTTCGTACCATTTTTGCATTTTATTAGAAGGATTGTATTTGGACTTTATTACTTTGCTTTTATTGCGGTGCATAGAGACACCATTTCATTTTCATTTAAAATTTATAATAATTGAAGAAAGCGTGATAGGGAAATCGGACAAGGTAGAGAGAGGGCGTCCAATGGCGAGGATTTATAAGCCTCTGTACCTTGGGTCGGTAGGACTCCCGGGGCGGACTGGGATTGACGTATTCTCCCCCCGGTCGACTCAATAGTTTCGGCACCCCATGGCCTAAAAATCGTGGGAGGTACATCTCTTATACCCTCGTGCCCTCTTGTTAGCGAGTTCATACCTTGTGTGCTCCTAAGTGCTCTTGTGTGATTTAATTCGTGTGTTTAATTTTGAATGGAATGATGAATTAAATTGACTAAGACCTACGCCCGGTCACTCACGAGAAGGTATTTCATCGCCCGACTCAATCACTTATCCTTTGTGTGCTACCCTAGCAATCACTAATTTAAAATCAATCAACTAGATAGCACCATAGGATACGGTGTTCGTAGGCCCCTTTTTGATCATTTTGACTTGTAGGATAACCTGTAGAGTCCTCTCCACCGGGCAAACCCTCGAACGGTTCGCTTTGTGGAACAAAAGTGTCTAGGGAAACTGGGTTTTAAGTACGGCCGCCCAGTAAAACGGGTTTGTGCTGTCCCCAGCGTTGTACCGGCCGATGGTTTCATCGTAGTAGCTTTGTGGCGAATCTCTGTGGCAAGCCTCTTGGCATCTTGTGATTAAAGTAGGAACACACATTTTGCAAAAGGCGATCACTCATACAAATTTCGTGATTTTTATCGCCCGCGGATTTCATTAAAATTTGACTACCCCTTTCATTAATTTTTAAGATAAAAACTTGGTTATGTGCTAGTCGGGATTTTTCCTTCACTTGTGTGTGTCAAATTCCTTTTTCGGTAGTCCATTTTAGTGAATTCGTCCAAATTTTCCCCCACCCTTTTTCTTCCAAAAAAATCCAAAAATATTTTCTTCTCTTATTTTTATAAAGAACTCAAAAAAATATTTTCTTTCCCCCCAAAATAAATAAATAAATAAATAATAATAAAATAAATAAATAAAAAATAAAAAAACATAGAAAAAAATAAAAATAAAAAGAGAAAAAGAAAAGAAAAATAAAAAAAAAAGAGAGAGAAAAGAAAAGAAAAAGAGAGTTGTAGTTAATTTTTATGTAATAAAGACATTTGTGCCTAAAGTGTATACACTCTTCTCACATATCACATCCATCTTTTATCCATTACACATCCATCACTCATTACTCATCCATACATCACCATTCCACCTCATATCATTATATCCTTTCCATCTCATTCCCCCTCACCCATAATCATCCATATATTCCCCCTAGGTGTTCGGGCAAATGAAAGTCGACATGGTGAATAACTCGACGTTCTCACTATAGTGATTGGCATTTCTTTTATGAGATCACTTTTCTTTCAAAATGTACGTTCTTTCTTATGCGTGTGTGAGACGTTTGAACTTGCTTACATTTACTCACCTCCTCACACACAAGAGCAATACACTTACCCAAATCTCGTGAGTTCATTTGAGAGAGTTATATCCAGTGAGATTTAAAGTTGAAACGTTGATTCCGAAAAGGCAATCTAGGAATTACTCTTATGATACTCGACCCGTTTTGACTGATTCACACCACACACGTTGAATTCTAGGAAGGATGTGCCTTGAGTATTTACTGAGTTAAACCTTTTACACATTCTAGCTTGTATTTCTGAAAATATTTTTCTTGTGATGGATTGTGCGATTATTCTACCTCTAATAAGAGATTGACTGCCTTTTAATAAATCTTTGCAAAATAAGAATTTTGTGGGTATATTCCATGCAAAACCTCACGAGACACAACTCGTCCTGTAGGAAAACCTATAGGTTTAAAGGCTTGTTGCACATGCAAAGTGCAATCGCAAGTGCCCGCGAAAGTGGTACACTTTTGGTTACATTCTTTCTCTTTCTCTCTTTCTTATTTCTCGAGGACTAGCAACGCTCTGTTTGGGGGTGGTGTGATAAGCACCCAAAACTATACATTTTATACCCCGAATAGACGCACTTTAGTTGTAAATTCTCGGCAATTTGGGTCTTATGCGCTTAAATATTCATTGTGCAGGCTTAATTGCAGTTGCAGTGTCAAAAGCTATACTTTCAGGCAATTTGCAGTTAAAATGGAGCTAAACAACCAATCCCCTGACCTTAACCTAACCCATCCTAGCCTTAGCCTTCCCCGACCCGTGTGTGTGTTGATTTTGTACTTTTTTTTTTATTAATTTTTAGATTTTTAGTTTGAGTTATTTTATTTTTAGGATTTATTTTATATTTATTTGGAATTTTTAGGTTTTAATTTCTATTTTTTTCTATTTCTTTTTATTTAGTGTAATTTTATTTTATTTTGATTTATTTTATTTCTTATTTTTATTAGTTTTTAGTTTTATTTTTTATCTTATTTTATTTTATTTTATTAGGATTAGTTTTTTAGGAATTTAGTTTTATTAGATTTTACTTTTTTTTAGGACTTTAATTTTTAAATTTAATAGGTTTACATTTTTATTTTTCTTTTCTTTTCTTTTCTTTTCATTTCTTTTTCTTTTTATTTTTATTGAGTCTTTATTTTATTTTTAGAATAGGAATTTAATTTTTAGATTTTTAGTTTTTATAGTTTTAGTTTATTAGTTAGTTTTATTTTTATTTTTAAGGGTTCAAACTAACTAACACACACACACACACACACACAAATCTTATACACTTATCCTACACCTAGGGATGGCAATTTTCCCCGAAAATCCGATAATCCGCGGATACCTGAAAAAAAATCCCCGAAAAATCCCCGAAATTTCGGGGATCGGGTCGGGTTCGGGGAGTAAAACAAATCCCCGAAAAATTTCGGGTCGGTTTCGGGTATACCCTCGGGTCTCCACGGGGATACCCGATTGTTTAATATATATATATATCTATATATATACAAGTATATAAACATCTAAAAAAAACGTAAACCCTATTCTCCTTGGGTCTCCTCAGCCCGCTGCTCTAGTCTAACCTCTGCTCTCTCGCTTTAACCTCTCTTATCTTCTCACACTCTCAAGCTCATATGCCTCACGCCGCTCAAGTCTAACCTCTCTTCTCTCTCGTTCTGCGAATCTGCCTCAGGCTGGCACCACTCCTCATTCTTCACGCCGGCGCCGCTCCTCATAGTTCTGCGAATCTTCCTCAACCGCTCCTCATCCTCACGCCGCTTCCTCATCCTCACGCCGACGCCGATTACGATTGGTAAAGTCTCTCTCTCTCTCTCTCTCCGCCTCCTCATCCTCACAATGTGTGATTTTAACATATTTCTAATATTTTAATGTTGTGAGAATTTATTCATTCAACACATTTTTTGCTACAGCAAAATTCTTGATTTCGCCTCCTAAATTTTAAATAGTAATTAAATAAGAAACTTGATTGCTAATATTGCAGCCAATATGTTGTATGTCCGTTAAAGAAACTTGATTGCTACAGTACACTTGGATGCCATTTTTCTGATTAATCACATTAAAAATACATCAATTGAGTAGATGGCTTAAACCACCAAAACAGGACAGGATAAAGTGAATACGACAGGATAAATCTACCAGATTATTTTTTTTCCAAATTTAACTGATAATATTTTCTTAATTTGTCCAGGTTAAAATCAAAAAGGGTTCCCCGCGGGGAACCCGATACCCGTTTTAAACGGGGACGGGGATCCCCGAACCCGTTATAACGGGGAACGGGGCGGGGACGGAGAATGGTTTTTCTAACGGGGACGGGGACGGGGAGTAGAAACCCGACCCCGAACCGACCCGTTGCCATCCCTACCTACTACTAGAACTACCCTCTCACCTACACCATAACAATCATACACCTCACCACATCCTATCATCCTCACCTTCATCTTCCCCAACAACCTTTTTCTCTCTCTCTCTTCTCTCTACCTCCTAAACTCTCTCTCCTCCATTAAAACAACCTACCACATCTCTTTCTCTCCTAACTTAACCTCCAACCCTTCGGACCTCAACCGACGACCTCGTCAGAACCTGCGACCTCCGGTGGTGACCCACTACTCCGGCCCCACCAAACTCGCCGGGATCCCAGCCCCATCTGTCGGCGACCAACCCGACCTCACCCCTCTTATCCCTCAACCAAACCCGACATCCCTTTGCCCAAACCTCCTGCCGGACCACCAAATCTCTTCGGATGCTACCAAATCCCCATCTCAGCATCTCACTACCTCATGCGTCCGGCCAAAGCTAACCCAGGCCGACGGACCACCTGCTCCGGCCAGGTGGGACCCCAATCCTCTCACCTCTTTTCCCCGACCCCGCCGACCTGATCCAGCCACCTCCGGCGGTGACCCACCTTCCGCCTTGACCCAATAACCCTCCGTCGATCCCTTTGTTCCACCCGACCCGCCCTGCCCAAGCTCCAATCCATTGCCCATCTTCAAACCAAGAACCCTATATTACTCATTTCTCACATATAACACCCAAATCCACTTGAACCCATTTAGCTCAAGCCAAAATCGTGACCTGCACAAAACATACAAAAAATCCAAAACCAACTAATACCCACATGACAATTAAACCCATTTACCCCTTTATTCCCCTTTTCCCATAATAACCCCAACTAACCTATTTTAACCTTTACCCAAATTACCCTCATAAACCAATTTTTTTTTTTATCAGCATTACCTTATTTCCCCCACCTTCCCACATGACCTCACCATAACCACATGCTCCCATCTAATTTCTAAATTATCCCCACCTATATTCCAAAACCTTTCCCCATTTTATCCTACTCCATGAAC
The DNA here is from genome assembly GCA_949130495.1 of Sambucus nigra. Classification (NCBI taxonomy): domain Eukaryota; kingdom Viridiplantae; phylum Streptophyta; class Magnoliopsida; order Dipsacales; family Adoxaceae; genus Sambucus; species Sambucus nigra. Next base: position 380,313,605 of record OX422221.1, read on the forward strand.
CTTCCAAAAATACCCTAGCTTTATGGTACCTACTATTTAAAGGAAGCAAGAGCCTTTTATCAAGGAGAGAAGACTAGAGAGAGATAGATTAGGCTAAAAAAATAGGGAAAATTAAAGAGAAAAAAATATTATAGAGGGGAGAGTTAAATTGTACTTCAATTTTGTTAGTGTTTGTACACAATTGAGATAAGCTTGGATTTAATGCAAGTGTAATTTCTTTTCTCCACCATTTTGGTTTGAATTTCTTCTCTCCATCCTTTTAATTTCATTTAGTAAATTTTATTAGAGTGTTATTAAGTGAATTATGACTATGGTTGGCTAATCATTCCATTCAAGGAGTGAAATGAAGCCCCATATATTCAATTGAATGTATTAATTAATCTAGTCTACTTTGTTTCATTTAGTTGATTTTATTTTCATCCCTACTTGAGTTTATGCATTGAGAAATGGTAAACTATCCTTGAGAAATGATTAAAATCTAATATACTCTTAATTTGTGGATTCAAACTAGAGATAGAATGACCGATTAATTAGAGTATATTACATTTTATATTACTCATACATTAAAATTTTGTTGGATTTATGATTTATTATATGAATATACTCTAGCGAGTGATTCATATAATATTTCTAAATCATTTATTCAATTCAGTTGTGGGAATGAAAGTTAGATTAACTAAATTTATATTAGTTTGTTTTGTCAAGTGATGAGAATTAATTGATAAGATAAAGTAATATTTGGAAACTTAGTAAACTAGAATAATCAACACATTTAATATATATTGTGGTGGTGATGTTTTATTCCTTAAATATTTCTCAAATTTAAGTTCATATCACTTTTATTACTTAGTTCTTATCTAGCATACTTTCTAGTTAGTTGTTTTTATCCCACATTTAACTTAGTTTAGTTTAAAATCATCACCTCACCATTTATTTTAATATTTGAAAAAGCTAAAAAAAAAGTAGAAAAAGTAAAAAAAATCCCGAAAAGAAATAGAAAGTGAGAAATTTTTTTGTTCCCTTTGCTTTACAACCTTAAAAGTGGATTGATACCCTTATTTACCACTACACTCGAGATTGTTTTATCTTGTAGGTATTTGAGGATTTTGACTAATTTCGCTTGCTCCAACGACATACGGAAAAGAAAAGTTATAACCTGAGTCTAGAATTATGCAAATTACCGTCGTATTCTCAAACCGGGAGTCCCGCGGCTGCACGACTAGTTCCTACGAGTCACATTAGTCCCGTGGGAGGTGTTGTTGCCACCCACAGGGCCGTACGCGGGATGTTTCATGTTTTCACCTACTAACGTCGTGTTTTTAATCCTAAGTCTTGAATTATATAAATTACTTTCGTATTCTCAAATTGGGAGTCCCGGGGATGCGCGGCCACTTCCTACGAGTCGCATTGGTCCCGTGGAAGGTGTTGGTGCCACCCAAGGGGCCGTTCGGGGGCTGTTTCGGGTTTTCACCCACTAACGTCGTGTTTTTAAGCCTAAGTCTAGAATTATGCAAATTACCGTCGTATTCTCAAACCGGGAGTCCTGCGGTTGCACGGTCAGTTCATACGAGTTATGTTGGTCTCGTGGGAGGTGTTGGTGCCACCCACGGGGCCGTTCGGGGGCTGTTTTGGATTTTCCCCTCTAACGCCATGTTTTGCCTAAGTCTAAAAATATGCAAATTATCATCATATTCTCAAACCGGGAGTCCCGGGGCTACGCAACTAATCCCTACGAGTTACATTGGTCCCGTGGGAGGTGTTGGTGCCACCCATGGGGCCGTTCGGAGGCTGTTTCGGGTTTTCACCCACTAACGCCATGTTTTTAAGCCTAAGTATAAAATTACGCAAATTACGGTCGTATTCTCAAATCGGGAGTCCAGGGGATGCGCGGCCAGTTCCTACGAGTTACATTGGTCTCGTGGGAGGTGTTGGTGCCACCCACGGGGCCGTTCGAGGGCTATTTTGAGTTTTCTCCCTCTAACCCCATGTTTTGCCTAAGTCTAGAAATTTACAAATTATCATCGTATTCTCAAATCGGGAGTCTCGGGGCTACGCGACCAGTTCCTACGAGTTACATTAGTCCCGGGGGAGGTGTTGGTGTCACCCACGGGGCCGTTCGGAGGCTGTTTCGGGTTTTCACCCACTAACGCCATGTTTTTATGCCTAAGTCTAGAATTATGCAAATTACCGTCATATTTTCAAACCGGGAGTCCTGCGGTTGCGCAACCAGTTCCTATGAGTCACATTGGTCCCGTGGGAGGTGTTGTTGCCACCCACGGGGCCGTTCGGGGGCTGTTTCAGGTTTTCACCCACTAACGCCGTGTTTTTAAGCTTAAGTCTAGAATTATAAAAATTATTGTCGTATTCTCAAACCGGGAGTTCCTAGGATGTACGACCAGTTCCTACGAGTCACATTGGTTCCGTGGGAGGTGTTGGTGCCACCCGCGGGACCGTTCGGGGGCTGTTTCGGGTTTTCATCCACTAATGCCATGTTTTTAAGCCTAAGTCTATAAATATGCAAATTACCACCGTATTCTCAAACCGGGAGTCCCGGGGCTGCGCGACCAGTTCCTATGAGTTACATTGGTCCCGTGGGAGGTGTTGGTGCCATCCAAGGGGCTATTCGGGAGTTGTTTCGAGTTTTCACCCACTAACGCCATGTTTTTAAGCCTAAGTCTAGAATTATGCAAATTACCGTCGTATTCTCGTACCGGGAGTCCCGCGACTACGCGCTCAGTTACTACGAGTTACATTGGTCCCGTGGGAGGTGTTTGTCCCATCCGAGGTGTTGGTGTAACTCACGGGACCGTTCGGGGGTTGTTTCGAGTTTTCACCCAGTAACGCTATGTTTTTATGCCTAAGTCTAAAAATATGTAAATTATCATCATTTTCTCAAATCGGGAGTCTCATGATCGCGCGGTCAGTTCCTACGAGTTACATTGGTCCTGAGCGAGGTGTTGGTACCAATCATGGGGCCGTTCGCGCCTGTTTTAGGTCTTCACCGTCTAACGCCATGTTTTTAAGCCTAAGTCTAGAAATATGCAAATTATTATCGTATTCTCAAATCGGGAGTCCCATGATCTCGCGATCAGTTCCTATGAGTTACATTGGTCTCGTGCAAGGTGTTGGAGCCACTTACGGGATCGTTTGGGGGCTGTTTTGGGCTTTCACCCGCTAACGCTATATTTTGAAGCCTAAGTCTAGAAATAAGCAAATTATCGTTGTTTTCTTAAACCGGGAGTCCCGTGATCGCGCTGTCAGTTCCAACGAGTTATGTTGGTCCCGTGCGAGGTGTTGGTGCAACTCACGGGGCCGTTCAGGGGTTGTTTCAGGTTTTTACCCACCAACGCGATGTTTTTAGGCCTAAGTATAAAAATATGCCAATTATCGTCATTTTCTCAAATCGAGAGTCCCGTGATCACGAGGTCAGTTCCTATGAGTTATATTGGTCCCGTGCATGGTATTGGTACCACTCACGGGGCCGTTCGGGAGATGTTTTTGGTTTTTACCCACTAACGACATGTTTTTATGCCTAAGTCTAGAAATATGCAAATTATCGTCGTATTCTCTAACCGGGAGTCCCGTGATCGCGCGATCAATTCCTACGAGTTACATTGGTCCCGTGCGAGGTGTTGGTGCCACTCCCCGGGACGTTTGGGGGTTGTGTTGGGTTTTTACCGTCTAACGCCACATTTTTACGTCTATTACTAGAAATATGCAAATTCTCATCGTTTTCTCAAATTGGGAGTCCCGTGATCGCGTGGTAAGTTCCTACGAGTTACCTTGGTCCCCTGCGAGGTGTTGGTGCCACTCATGGAGCCGTTCGGGGGATGTTTCGGGTTTTCTCCTCCTAACGCCGTGTTTTTAAGACTAAGTCTAGAATTATGCAAATTATCATCGTATTCTCAAATCGGGAGTCCTGCGATTACGCGGCTAGTTCATACGAGTTACGTTGGTCCCGTGGGAGGTTTTGGTGCCACCCACGGGGCCGTTTGGGGTCTGTTTCGAGTTTTCTCCCTCTAACGCCATGTTTTGCCTAATTCTAAAAATATACAAATTATTGTCGTATTCTCAAATCGGGAGTCCCGGGGCTGCGCGATCAGTTCCTACGAGTTACATTGGTCCCGTGGGAGGTGTTGGTGCCTCCCATGGGGCCGTTCGGAGGCTGTTTCGGGTTTTCAACCACTAACGCTACATTTTTAAGCCTAAGTCTAGAATTTTGCAAATTCTCGTCTTATTCTCCAACCGGGAATCCCGAGGAGGCGCGACCAATTCCTACGAGTTACATTGATCGCCGTGGGAGGTGTTGGTGCCACCCACGGGGCCGTTCGGGGACTATTTCGGGTTTTCCCCCTCTAATGCCATGTTTTGCCTAAGTTTAAAAATATGCAAATTATCGTTGTACTCTCAAACCGGGAGTCTCGGGGCTGCGCGACCAGTTCTTACGAGTTACATTGGTCCCGTGGGAGGTGTTGGTGCCACCCACGGGGCCGTTAGGAGGCTGTTTTGGGTTTTCACCCACTAACACCATGTTTTTAAGCCCAAGTCTATAATTATGCAAATTACCATCATATTTCCAAACCGAGATTCCCGCGGCTGCACGACCAGTTCCTACGAGTCACATTGGTCCCGTGGGAGGTGTTATTGCCACCCACGGGGCCGTTCGGGGGCTGTTTCGGGTTTTCACTCACTAACGCCATGTTTTTAAGCCTAAGTCAAGAATTATGCAAATTATTGTCGTATTCTCAAAGCGGGACTCTCGGGGCTGCGCGTCCAGTTCCTACGAGTTATATTGGTCCCGTGGGAGGTGTTGGTGACACCCATGGGGCCGTTCGGGGGCTGTTTCGAGTTTTCACCCACTAACACCATGTTTTTAAGCCTAAGTCTAGAATTATGCAAATTACCATCATATTCTCAAAATGGGAGTCCCGCGGCTGCGCGCTCAGTTTCTACGAGTTACATTGGTCCCATGCGAGGTGTTGGTCCCATCCGAGGTGTTGGTGTAACTCACGGGACCGTTCGAGGGTTGTTTTGGGTTTTCACCCACTAAAGCTATGTTTTTATGCCTAAGTCTAAAAATATGCAAATTATCATCATTTTCTCAAATCGGGAGTCTCATGATCGTGCTGTCAGTTCCTACGAGTTACATTGGTGTTATGCGAGGTGTTGGTGCCACTCACGGGTCCGTTCGGGCCTGTTTTGGGTTTTCACCGTCTAACTCGATGTTTTTAAGCCTAAGTCTAGAAATATGCAAATTATCATTGTATTCTCAAATCGGGAGTCCCATGATCTCGCAGTCAGTTACTATGAGTTACATTGGTCTCGTGTGAGGTGTTGGTGCCACTTACGGGGTCGTTCGAGGGCTGTTTTGGCTTTTCACCCACTAACGCTATGTTTTCAAGCCTAAGTCAAGAAATATGCAAATTATCATCGTTTTCTCAAATCGAGAGTTCCGTGATCGCGCGGTCAGTTCCAACGAGTTATGTTGGTCCCGTGCAAGGTGTTGGTGCAACTCACAGGGCCGTTCAGGGGCTGTTTCAGGTTTTTACCCGCCAACGCGATGTTTTTATTCCTAAGTATAGAAATATGAAAATTATCGTCATTTTCTCAAACCGCGAGTCCCGTGATCGCGGGGTCAGGTCCTACGAGTTATATTGGTCCCGTGCAAGGTGTTGGTACCACTCACGGGGCCGTTTGGGAGCTGTTTCTGATTTTATCCGCTAACGACATGTTTTTATGCCTAAGTCTAGAAATATTCAAATTATCGCCGTATTCTCAAACCGGGAGTCCCGTGATCGCGCGGTCAGTTCCTACGAGTTACATTGGTCCCGTACGAGGTGTTGGTGCCACTCACTGGGACGTTCGGGGGTTCTGTCGGGTTTTTACCTTCTAATGCCATATTTTTATGTCTATATTTAGAAATATGCAAATTCTCATCGTTTTCTCAAATCAGCAGTCCCGTGATCGCGCGGTAAGTTCCTACGAGTTACATTGGTCCCGTGCGAGGTGTTCGTGCCACTCATGGAGCCGTTCGGGGGATGTTTCGATTTTTCTCCCCCTAACGCCATGTTTTTATGCCCAAGTCTAGAAATATGCAAAGACTATGATATTCGATCAGTTAGGGAGAAGCATAATAAGGTGTGTGACCACTGCTTCACGTTTTTCTTGTTAATTTAGGAAAAGACTATGATATTCCGTTATTCCATTCTTTTATAAGATACAATCAAGGGTTGAGCTTCTAAAACTAACTATCATTTCACTCCCCTATTGAAGATCTTGTCCTCTGGCACGTAAATTTAGTGAAGTCAAGCCACGAGGAGCAAGCATCAAACAAATAAAGCCACAATCTTTACTCACAAATAAACACATCGAAATATCAAAGTTCACAAGACAAAATGACGACACATACGTATAAGTTGAATAAATGATACCAGATTGAAATGTTTTTCACATTTCCTCTCAATTATCTGCAACCAAAAGAGAGAAAATTATTAAAACTTATCTATCCAAACTCATAATAGAAGCGAAAGGAAAGTTAAATTCATCATTAAACCCATTCTCATACTAGTTATCCAAGACAATTACCTGAAGAACCTTGTACATACACGCTTTTGGGCCACGAGAAAAACATCAAAAGACAACTGGGCGTGGTCTAAACTTTAGCTAATTTGTATACAAATGAAAAATGAGTTATCAGTAACCTTAAAATCATTCAAAGTTTGCACACAATCGACTTTAGTTTCAACAAATAAAAAATGGAAATAAGAGTGCCAAAACTATTTTAGATATTGGATTATTGTTTACGTACTACAAAAAAAATTATATCAAAGCATCTCTGGTAGGGAGGTCAATTATTCTGCTTTGATTGGAAAGAATCTACGAAAATTAAAAATCACACCAAATAGCCGAAATAGCTCCTGCAAAAAGATTAAGATCGTCTGAAAAACTTACGAATAGCCATATTTGCTATAATTATAAAACAATAATAATTATTATGGAAAACTTAGTAATAGCCATATTTGCTAATATGGGCTAATACCCTTTAATTTCATCTTCTTCCTAAAATCAATGAACAACATATTCAATATCAAAAGCATTTGTTTGTCAGTCTGGAATTATCCTATAAAATAACGACATGCATATAACCCCCAATAGAATGTAAAAAAAAACACTTAATTATATTTTGTCAAAACAAAAATTAACGACACGCATATAATCCCTAATATAATATGATGACATGCAAATAACCCACAACAATGTCAATGTAATTTTTTTACTTATTAAAAACCCATTTAATTAGATTTTGCAAAAAAAAAAATACAGTATTTTGGGGTTTAGTCCCATGTAGAGCCGGCAAAATGGATCCCATTTCCACAATCCGCCCATTTAAACCCGGTAAGGGTTAGGGTTAAGCCCGATAGTATTTTTGGCGGGTTGAAATGGGTTAGATGGATGGTTTATTGCGAGTTGGAGACCAACCCGTTCCCAACCCACACTTGAGCCCCATATCTTCTCATCTAGCTCTCTTTCTTCTCGCTCTCCCTCTGTATTATCTGTAATATACATACAGACATACATACATATATATAACAGGGTAAGTGGTTTGACCCGAGCCCGTACCCGAGATAATTTGCCTCTCAACCCGTTCCAACCCGTCCATGTCCAACCCTCATCCATATGTAACCCGCCCAGATCCGCCCATAACCGCCCAATTGCCGGGCCTAGTCCCATGTCCAAAGTTTTTTTAGGCGCCCCTTTCATGTATTTTTTAAATTATATTTAGCCCCATAACTACTTAAAAACTCCCTCAACCGCCTCTCTTTCTCTCCATTGAGAATGACACGTGCCGTACAGTTCTTATAATAGAACCTACAACTAAAAAAAATTAAAAAGACATGAGTGTATACAAATAAATCTTTAAAAGTGGGAGTAAATATCTGTATTTCCAAAAAAATTACAATGTCTAAGGTTTTTAATAATTTTTATAAAAAAAATAACCCCAATACAATTTCTAGGGTTTATTGACATATATACATAAATCTATGCATACACACACACATAAACATAAATATATACATACACACACACAAATAGAAATCTATACGCACACACACAGATATACACAAATATAAATCTATACGCACACACACCGATATACATAAATAGAAAACTATACATACACACACATCAGTCACAAATTAACAAATCGAAATGCACACTCATATATACACACACACACACACACACACACACATATCAACCACAAATCAATAAATCGAAATGTCCAAACCTGCTACTGATTGACCAATTCTTAGAGCTGTAATCGCAGAAACCCTTAGCCGAAATCGAATAGCCAAAATCGCCCAAACTTGCTACTGATTGACACAATCGTAAATGCCCAAATACAGACTAGGGTCTAAGAAAAGTGCGTTTCCTTTTTTTAGTGGTTGAACCTGGTCACGGTTAAGAGCCGTGACCCGCCATCGTGACCCATTAGTCCCTTACATGCTACTGATTGATGAATGGTCACGGCCTGCAGCCGTGACCCCCATGTGCGACCAACTTTAGCCTAACAACAAAACCTGTTGCTAATTGACAAATGGTCACGGCTAGACCTTTAATTGAGGGATGGTCATGGCCCATAGCCGTGACCCACACCAAGAAATGGTCACGGCGCATAGCCGTGACCCTCAATCTGTGATGCGCGACCCTTCTTCATCAATCCTAGTGCTTGAATGAGGGATGGTCACGGCCCATAGCCGTTACCCACACCCAAAAATGGTCACAACCCTAAGCCATGACCCTCAATGTGTGTACTCTCTTCTTCGTCATGCCATGGGTCACGGACTTAGACCGTAACCCATCCGCGACCAAGCTTGGAGGGAATTTTGGCGCGTGTTTGGTGCCAAGATGGTCACGACCTGGTAACGGCCCAAGTCCGTGACCACTGTGGTCACGGACTTGGGCCATGACCACTTCCCGAGCATCAATAATTTAGTGTGGTAATAAATATGGTCACGCTAAATATTGAGTGGGTCATGGTGCAAGTCCGCGACTAGCTGGTCGAGGACTTAGGCCGTGACCCACTGAGCGTAACCATTCGCAGGATTTGGTGTAGTGAAAGATCAAGACACAAGAGAAAAGAATGAAGGGGAGGAGGGCCCTGGAGAGAAACCCTCACCCCAAGAATAAGGCCACAAATAAATAGGAAAGGACGACGAGAGCGTATCACGAGTAGCCCTTCGTTCAACACTGAAGCCATAGAAAAAGGCAAGTTCGAGAAGGGCAACCACGAGAAACCCCTCCAAAGGTATTGGGTCCATAAAAAAGTCCAAGATGAGGGGGCTCATTGTGAGCAATCCCCTATGCCCCAATTAACACACCACATAAATTGAAGATGGGTGAAGAGGTTTACCAAGAGTGGTCCCTCTACTCCCATATGACTTACCACATAAATGATACAGGGCGAGGAGGTCCACCTAGAGTGACCTCCTCCCCAAGGTTTGTTACCCATAAAATATAAAAGTACTATACTTTGCTTACCTGTACATGTAGCCTAGTTGAGAAAGAAGGGCTAGAAAAGGCCAGTTGGGATCTCTTGGGAATTTTGGCTTGGCGACTGAGGAACATGGTTTGTTGAGCAAGATCAACCACTTAGCACTTTAAGATTAAAAGAATACTATCCCAAAGACCATAGGGTTCATCCAGTTCTTACACAGTTCACACCGAGTCATAATAGAAATGAGCAACCATGAGGTTGCTCACAAGACATGAACTTTTTTATAAAAATGATTTTAGATGAGGGGGTCCTCAAGGCCAAAAGATTTTAGATAAGGAAGTACTCAAAGCCCCCCACTCAAGTTTAATGGTTTTAGAGGAGGTGGTCCTCGAGGCCCCTCTCAAGGTTACAATGTTTGTAAAACAAGTAACCGTTTCAAAAGATATTCACCAAATTAGATATTTTGTCTCCATTAGGAGACATATTTGCTTTTTGACTTTGGTTCACTCCAAGTGTCTTTTATCAAATGGGATACGCAGCTTCAGACCTAGTAGGGACAAAAGGTACATTGCATACCTTGTCCCTCTATGTTTTCCCTCTTGATTTTGGCGCCCAAAAAACCCCAAACCATCCCCATGCTTACCTATAAATAAAACCATTGGTGAGGTCAAATCAGATATAAAAAACTTAAGTCATACCATTAATCTATCAAAATCACATTAGACCACCTAGTATTATCTCCCTTCTCTCTCTCTAAGTGATAAGTGTTTGTTTCTTCACTCTCACATGTAATACCCCGTACTTTTGACTATAATTATTTTTGGGATTAATTAATTAATTAGCGTATTAATTGGAAATTAATCCGGGTTATAAATACTAATGAGATGAGAATTGGTATTTGATTATGTGCATATATGATTATATATGTATCTGGTACTATAAAATTTGTCGTGAGATTTATATACGGCATTTTAGAAATTTTGTTGAGACGCGTGGGACCGCTGCGTCACGGTATATTATTTTGTTAATAAAAGTGAAAATTAAAATCGATAATCCATATGGTCATTTTGAGTGCGCCAACGCGTCCGGAAGGGTCGAGATAGTCAGAAAACACTAGCCGGGGGTATAGTTTGGGTCCCGGGGTATTTTTAGGCCATACCGGTAACTTAAAGGGTATTTTAGTAATTTGGTATTTTTGGGTAATTAAAAGTGACGAAAATTGAGAGTTGTAATCTGATAAGGAATTGACCCAACCAACCCTTTATTAACCCCATAAGCTACGTAGGTTATCATTTAGTCTTCCAACTCTCCCAAAGAAAACCCTAGCCACCATAGCCATCTTTGGAAGAAGAAAGCTTAGAGAGGAAGGGAAAGAGGAGGAATTCTGCAGAAAATCTGCAGAAAGAGATTACAAATCCAACACCAGATTCAGAAACAACCAAGGCAAGTGATTTATTCCATTTAAATTTCAGAGAATGCTTCTTCCATGTTAGATTATTCATAAATTTTGTATGTTCTTGGAAGATAATGAAAAACCCATAAGATTGGAGTTATTAGTTTAAATTTTGGGATATAGGTTGCATGTAGAATGTTACTGGAAGATTATATTAAGAGAATTATCGACTTTTGTTATACCAAAAACGGATTTAAGATGAAGTTTATGAATGTTCTTGAGAAAAATCTGGAAACTAAGTTTTTGATGAAGATTGATCCATATGTAGCCTATAATTGTTGAAATAATGATTTATGGACGTTAGTAATATTGTAGGATTGTTATATGACATTACTATAACGTTATATTTGAGAATCATACGTTAGAAATAAGTTTTGGGACGTTTTCATATCTGCAGAACGAAGCAGTCCGTAGCCATACCTGTTCGATCGATCGATCGACATTCATCAGTCGATCGATCGACTAGATCGATCGATCGATATTCATAGGTCGATCGATCGACCTTCCCAGAATGAGTAAAATTTTCCTTAATATGATTTTAATGGTGGAAACCCTCGGAGAATATGTTTGGAGAACTTATGAATACCCTCACCTTTAAGGGAGACCAGTAGGCGTGATTATTATAGTGGACCTTAATTAGAATGAAATTCGAGGAATTATTCTAAATTGTTGAAATTCGTTAAGTGAGATAACGTTTGGGTTAATAGTGTAAAATTGTGTAATTTGATGAAATAAGGTTTAGAGCAGAAGTAAAGACCTTAGGAATAAAGATGTTATATTTGGGAATAATCGGAACCTAATAATCTATTATAGATAGGTTTTAAGGTTAAGGGACTACGACGTGAGACGTGTTGGTAATTTAACTTTATATTAACGGGAGACTTGAAATACATAAGTTTGGAATAATGGTATTATGATGTAGCTTATACCTTATTAAATGGTAATATCTAAGATGTGTGAATGCTTAGTATATAGTTTATGTGTATGACATACCTACCATACTTGCTATCACGGGAGGTTACGTTCGCTTAGGACCCTCTAATCCTTGTGTGCCTACGGGGGGGATATAGACTGGTACCTTGATGAACATAGGTCATAGAAGGACTTATTGTGATATTAATAAGTCTGCATGATCATGGGAGCGTAGGTATGTGCGTGACCCATGTGATGGTGACTGTGTTCGCCTCCACTATTTGTGATTTGTGTTATCTGAACTATTCCTGAGAGATTCGGAATATGTGATCCTTATGTACGTGATGTACCGGGATGGATAGCAGAGTATGTGTACACCATAGCTTAGATTGCGGGGTGCTTGTATCGTATATTTATGATGTGAATAATACACACTTAACTTAATGGGAACTTGCATGTTAATGTAGCGAATTCATATTACGGTATTGTTTCGAGATATATAATGAGTTAGCTGATAGTTATATCAATGGCATAGTTAGTAACTGAGTTTACGTTAAACCTCTATTAAATTACGAGCGTTGTTATGTTAAATTAACCCAGTAAATGGGTAGAACCTTTGGTAGTCTAGCTAGTTACGTTGTCACTTAGCTAGTGGAAAGGGTAGGTATAGATGGGTACTTACGTTAGGAGTGCACAATTAGTCGAGAGGTGAGAATTTAATGTGAGTGCACGTCCTAACATGTACTTTGCATTTAATGTTTTAAATGTTTTTAAAGCACTTGCAAGTTTTTAAAATGGTTTCCACTTTCGAGCTCTGACCCATTTGCTTTCAAATATATTTTCTTGTAAAACCATTTTAGGTGCCCAGCCACAAGGACACCAAGCATAGGATTCTCATTCAGAAGACGAGCTGTAGCTGTTTGTGGAAGCTACAGGGACTTGCTTTTAGACGCCTCTCTCACTTGGATTCCAGTCTCAACATCTATCAGTTGTAGGGCATGTTGCCCAATTCTATTAGACATTTTTACATTTCAGTTTTCAGACTCTAGCATGTATTGCTCAGTATTCAGTTTAGTTATTTATTTCAGTTTACTTATCAGTTGTGGGATTTGTATTGAGGAGTTTTTCCTCCAGAGTTTATTTACATTTTGTGATGGTTATTCGTTTCGCTTCAGTATGGTGAATGGTGTTATTTAGTTATTCTTTACTCTTGTTGCATGTTAATCAGATTTAATAAAATTTGGCACTTACTTTTTAAATACTAGGTGGTTAGTAATAATAAAACGTTTTCGACAGTGATGCTATTAACTGAGCCAACTTGGCATTTTGAATTAATTTTATAAAGGAGTAGCTACCCGGTGTTTAATTAGTCGGGGTGTCACAGGTGGTATCAGAGCATCAGGTTCTAGTGTCCTTTAGGATCTGTATGGCTATTATGTTTCCGCTACGTTTTCTTTGATATAGAGCCCTATATTTTAGGACTGTTGTACTCTTTGTGTGTACGCTTCGTTCTTCAGCTATTTTAAAGTTTATAACTGTAGACTTATAAACTTTGTTCTTATTTCAGATGCCTCCACGACGTGCACGACGAGTTCCCAGGAATGCAATGCCCGAACCCCAGCCCGCTCCAGTTCAGGGCATGTTGAACGCCACTGAGGTTGCAGCTATAGTAGCTCAAGCGGTGAATGCCGCGATTGCCGTTATTCAGCAGGCACCGCCTCAGGCGCCGGTTGTCGCGCCAGCACTGGTTAATGCATTCCCGTCTTCTTGGGAGCATGTACGTGACGCTTTTCAGAAAGCGCATCCGCCAGAGTTTGCAGGTAGCTCAGACGTGGTAGTCTCGAGCCAATGGAGGAAGGACATACAGAGGCATTTGAGGATGCATGAGTGCACTGACGTTCAGAAACAGGTGCTAGCTACTTTCAAGCTAGTGGGATCTGCACTACAGTGGTGGGAGTCTATCACCACTGCGGAGGAGAGGGATACCCTCACGATTCAGGAGTTCTGGGTGCGGTTTGACAGCAAATACTTTCCGTCCGCAGTTCATACAGAGATGAGGAGGAAGCTGATGAGTTTGAAGCAAGAGGGCAAGACAGTGGCCGAGTATGAGGCCGAGTTCACTAACCTGTTGAATATCGTTCCAGACGAGATTCCAACAGAGAAGAAGAAGATTGAGAAGTTCACCGATGGGTTGAATTGGAGGATCCGTCAGCATCTGCTAGGGAACCTATCGTTGGCCACGTATTCTGATGTGGTTAACGCTGCACTATTGCACTGCCAGGACCACCGTTTTCATATGGCCGAGGGCAAAAGGTCGGGAGAGTCTAGCCATCAGGGCAGGACTGGAGGACATGGTGCCAGCGGGGCACAATCGGGTCAGGGGCAGAGACAGAATGAGCAGGGCTCCCAGCAGGGGGATAATAAGAGGTTCCGGTCAGGGAACTACAGGCAGGGATAGGGAGGTTTCCGTCAGGGCCATCAGGGTCCAAACGGTCAGCAGGGCCAACAGGGGCAGAATGGGCAGCAGTTCCAGCAGGGCCAGCAGGGCCAAGGGAGGAATGGTAACGGCCACCAGGGCCGGGGACAGCAGGGGTAGAGGGGAGGGAATTTCCCAGGGAAGTGGTTCACTTGTGGCAAGACTGGCCATAAGAAGCAGGATTGTCCTGATAGGGGCAGGGCCCCACAACAGCAACAGGGTGCTCGCCAGGAGCCACAGAGACCTATGTTTCCCGCCGCTCTTCCTGCACCGCCACAGATGGCAGCATTGCCACCCATTCCAGCAGTCCCAGCTCAGCAGGGGCAGCTACAGTATGGACGTGTCTACAACGTTCACCAGGCTGCAGTTCCACAGGCACCGCCCGCGATCGAGGGTACGTTTCCTATCCATGGCACTATGGGTCGGGTGTTATTTGATACGGGTGCTACACACTGTTTTATTGCTACACACTTCGCGAAAGCTTTAGGATTGTTAGCTACGGCAGAGAGCACAGTGACGTGTGTCGACTCACCATTAGGGAGTGGGTCACTTATTTTCTTTATATGCCGGGGAGTGGGGGTAGAGGTTGGTGGTTTGGTATTACCTGCGGACATGTTAGTGTTAGACATGCATGTTCACGATGTGATCATCGGTATGGATTGGCTCGTAGCATATAGGGCCATGATTGACTGCTTCAGCGGGAGCAATGTTTTTGCCATTCCGGGGCAAGAGATGTTTGTAGTGGCGATGCCTCGCCCAGAGGGAGGATCGGCCGCTCATCTGTATTACATTGAGGAGGATACCTCTAGGGAGGTTGTTATTCCTTTAGATTCTATCCCAGTTGTCAGGGAGTATTCTGATGTGTTTCAGGAGATACCAGGCTTACCACCCAGTCGAGAGATAGATTTCGTTATTGATTTGCTACCGGGTACGAGACCTATAGCACGTGCACCGTACCGTATGGCTCCAGCTGAGATGCGAGAGTTACGGGATCAGATAGAGCAGCTGTTAGGGCAGGGCTTTATTCGTAGGAGTACCTCACTTTGGGGCGCTCCAGTTTTGTTTGTTAAGAAAAGGGACGGTTCACTGAGATTGTGTGTGGACTACCGAGAGTTGAATAAGGTCACGATACGGAATAAGTATCCGTTGCCTCGAATCGATGACTTATTCGACCAGTTGAGAGGAGCTTCTTTCTTCTCGAAGATTGACTTGAGGTCGGGATACCATCAGTTGCGTATCAGGGAGGAGGATGTCTCGAAGACTGCGGTCTTGTCGAGATATGGTTCTTATGAGTTTCGGGTTATGCCTTTCGGCTTGACCAACGCTCCAGCAGTGTTTATGGACTTGATGAACAGGGTGTTCAGAGATTTCCTCGATCAGTTTGTCATTGTCTTCATTGATGACATTCTGGTTTACTCTCAGACAGAGGAGGAGCACGCCGAGCATTTGAGGCAGGTTTTGCAGACACTTCGTCAGAACGAATTGTATGCAAAATATGAGAAGTGCGGGTTTTGGCTGAAGGAAGTCTAGTTCTTGGGTCACATTATTTCCGACCAGGGAATATCAGTTGATCCAGGGAAGGTATCAGCGGTGAGGGAGTGGGGACATCCCATGACACCAACAGAGATTCGTAGTTTCTTGGGCTTAGCAGGATACTACAGGAGATTTATTCGGGGTTTCTCGGAGATAGAAGGTCCTTTGACACATCTTACTCGTAAGGGTGTGCCATATATCTGGAGTGATGCATGTCAGTTGGCATTCGATGAGTTGAAGGACAAATTGACCTCAGCACCTGTGTTAGCATTGCCGAGACCGGGAGTTGAGTATTTGGTTTACACCGATGCGTCTTTGCAAGGGCTTGGAGGTGTTTTGCAGCAGGAGAGACAGGCCATAGCTTATGCTTCCCGTAAGCTTAAGCCTCATGAGAAGAATTACCCCACACATGATTTGGAGTTGGCGACAGTGGTATTTGCCTTACGGATTTGGAGGCACTACCTTTTGGGGGAGAAGTTTCAGATGTTCACGGACCACAAGTCCCTACAGTATCTGTTCACGCAGAAAGAGTTGAACATGCGGCAGCGTAGGTGGCTTGAGTTTGTGAAGGACTACCAGTTCGACATCCAGTACCACCCGGGAAAGGCTAACGAGGTAGCAGACGCGTTGAGCCGCAGGCCAGCAGATGAGGTGGCAGAGGTGTGGAAGGCTAAGTGGAAGGAATTGGGACACCAGGATGCAGTGGCCCGATCTTTCATGTCTGTGATGACCATTACACCGCAGATTGTCACGAAGGTAGTACGGGCACAGGCCGATGACTCGTTCTGTCAGGAGCAGATAGTTCGATTACTTGCAGAGGGAGCCGAGTCCTATACCGTTAACTCAGACGGGGGATTGCGCTTCAATGGGAGGTTGGTAGTTCCGGAAGGGGAAGAATTGCGGCACGATGTTATGGCTGAGTCGCACGGCTCACGGTTCGCGGTACATCCTGGAGGGGACAAAATGTACCAAGACATGAGACGGCAATATTGGTGGAGCGGTATGAAGAAAGATATCGCTGAGTTTGTCTCGAAATGCGCCACTTGTCAGCTTGTAAAAGTGGATCATCAGAGACCAGCAGGATTACTACAGCCGTTGGAGGTTCCGGTGTGGATGTGGGAGAGCATATCCATGGATTTTGTCACGGGGTTGCCTACGTCGCAGAGGGGTCACGACTCCGTTTGGGTAATTGTGGACCGGTTGTCCAAGGTCGCTCACTTCTTACCCGTAAGGACTGACTACACTACGGGACAGTATGCACAGCTTTTCATTTCAGAGATTGTGAGGCTTCACGGTGTGCCCCTGAATATCGTGTCTGACAGAGACAAGATATTTGTTTCGAGGTTTTGGGAGAGTTTCCAGGAGGCCATGGGCACGGAATTGCGGTTGAGTACGGCTTATCACCCGCAGACCGATGGGCAGACAGAGCGCACCAACCAGATGTTGGAGGACATGCTACGCATGTGCATTATTGACTTTGGGGGTGGATGGGAGCAGTACCTTCCACTGGTGGAGTTTGCTTACAACAACTCCTATCAGTTCACGATTGGCATGGCTCCGTTTGAGGCATTGTACGGCAGGCCTTGTCGTTCCCCAGCATGTTGGTTGGAGGTGGGGGACAACAAATTACTTGGGCCAGAAGTGATCCAGGATACTTCGGCAAGGATTGAGTTAGTTCGGAGTCGCATTCGGGTAGCTCAAGACAGGCAGAAGAGTTATGCTGATGCGAAGAGATTTTTCAGGGAGTTCCAAGTGGGG
Organism: Sambucus nigra; assembly: GCA_949130495.1. NCBI lineage: Eukaryota > Viridiplantae > Streptophyta > Magnoliopsida > Dipsacales > Adoxaceae > Sambucus > Sambucus nigra. The sequence goes on from OX422221.1 coordinate 380,331,236, forward strand.
GACCAGGTTTTGCTCAGGGTATCTCCGATGAAGGGGATTATGCGATTCGGGAAGAAGGGGAAGTTGGCACCGAGGTATGTGGGGCCGTTTCCTATTATTGAGTGGATAGGACCGATTGCATATAGACTTGGGCTACCGGAGCACTTGCATCGGATTCACGACGTGTTCCATATTTCCTCGCTGAGGAAATACCTTAGAGATAATTTGGCTCATTCTCACATTGCTGTGGAGGACATCGATCTCCAGCCGGATAGCTCCTACGAGGAGGGGCCAATTGCTATTTTGGACCGAAACGAGAGGAAACTGCGGTCAAAGATAGTCCCGTTAGTGCGTGTTCAGTGGCGACATCACAATGTCGAGGAGTCCACATGGGAGCGCGAGGATGAGATGCGCGAGCGTTATCCAGAACTATTTTTAGCAGGTACTTTCTAGTTTCGAATTTCGGGACGAAATTCAGTTATTAGGGGGGAAGTATGTAATACCCCGTACTTTTGACTATAATTATTTTTGGGATTAATTAATTAATTAGCGTATTAATTGGAAATTAATCCGGGTTATAAATACTAATGAGATGCGAATTGGTATTTGATTATGTGCATATATGATTATATATGTATCTGGTACTATAAAATTTGTCGTGAGATTTATATACGGCATTTTAGAAATTTTGTTGAGACGCGTGGGACCGCCGCGTCACGGTATATTATTTTGTTAATAAAAGTGAAAATTAAAATCAATAATCCATATGGTCGTTTTGAGTGCGCCAACGCGTCCGGAAGGGTCGAGATAGTCAGAAAACACTAGCCGGGGGTATAGTTTGGGTCCCGGGGTATTTTTAGGCCATACCGGTAACTTAAAGGGTATTTTAGTAATTTGGTATTTTTGGGTAATTAAAAGTGACGAAAATTGAGAGTTGTAATCTGATAAGGAATTGACCCAACCAACCCTTTATTAACCCCATAAGCTACGTAGGTTATCATTTAGTCTTCCAACTCTCCCAAAGAAAACCCTAGCCACCATAGCCATCTTTGGAAGAAGAAAGCTTAGAGAGGAAGGGAAAGAGGAGGAATTCTGCAGAAAATCTGCAGAAAGAGATTACAAATCCAACATCAGATTCAGAAACAACCAAGGCAAGTGATTTATTCCATTTAAATTTCAGAGAATGCTTCTTCCATGTTAGATTATTCATAAATTTTGTATGTTCTTGGAAGATAATGAAAAACCCATAAGATTGGAGTTATTAGTTTAAATTTTGGGATATAGGTTGCATGTAGAATGTTACTGGAAGATTATATTAAGAGAATTATCGACTTTTGTTATACCAAAAACGGATTTAAGATGAAGTTTATGAATGTTCTTGAGAAAAATCTGGAAACTAAGTTTTTGATGAAGATTGATCCATATGTAGCCTATTATTGTTGAAATATTGATTTATGGACGTTAGTAATATTGTAGGATTGTTATATGACATTACTATAACGTTATATTTGAGAATCATACGTTAGAAATAAGTTTTGGGACGTTTTCATATCTGCAGAACGAAGCAGTCCGTAGCCATACCTGTTCGATCGATCGATCGATCGACATTCATCAGTCGATCGATCGACTAGATCGATCGATCGATATTCATAGGTCGATCGATCGACCTTCCCAGAATGAGTAAAATTTTCCTTAATATGATTTTAATGGTGGAAACCCTCGGAGAATATGTTTGGAGAACTTATGAATACCCTCACCTTTAAGGGAGACCAGTAGGCGTGATTATTATAGTGGACCTTAATTAGAATGAAATTCGAGGAATTATTCTAAATTGTTGAAATTCGTTAAGTGAGATAACGTTTGGGTTAATAGTGTAAAATTGTGTAATTTGATGAAATAAGGTTTAGAGCAGAAGTAAAGACCTTAGGAATAAAGATGTTATATTTGGGAATAATCGGAACCTAATAATCTATTATAGATAGGTTTTAAGGTTAAGGGACTACGACGTGAGACGTGTTGGTAATTTAACTTTATATTAACGGGAGACTTGAAATACATAAGTTTGGAATAATGGTATTATGATGTAGCTTATACCTTATTAAATGGTAATATCTAAGATGTGTGAATGCTTAGTATATAGTTTATGTGTATGACATACCTACCATACTTGCTATCACGGGAGGTTACGTTCGCTTAGGACCCTCTAATCCTTGTGTGCCTACGGGGGGGATATAGACTGGTACCTTGATGAACATAGGTCATAGAAGGACTTATTGTGATATTAATAAGTCTGCATGATCATGGGAGCGTAGGTATGTGCGTGACCCATGTGATGGTGACTGTGTTCGCCTCCACTATTTGTGATTTGTGTTATCTGAACTATTCCTGAGAGATTCGGAATATGTGATCCTTATGTACGTGATGTACCGGGATGGATAGCAGAGTATGTGTACACCATAGCTTAGATTGCGGGGTGCTTGTATCGTATATTTATGATGTGAATAATACACACTTAACTTAATGGGAACTTGCATGTTAATGTAGCGAATTCATATTACGGTATTGTTTCGAGATATATAATGAGTTAGCTGATAGTTATATCAATGGCATAGTTAGTAACTGAGTTTACGTTAAACCTCTATTAAATTACGAGCGTTGTTATGTTAAATTAACCCAGTAAATGGGTAGAACCTTTGGTAGTCTAGCTAGTTACGTTGTCACTTAGCTAGTGGAAAGGGTAGGTATAGATGGGTACTTACGTTAGGAGTGCACAGTTAGTCGAGAGGTGAGAATTTAATGTGAGTGCACGTCCTAACATGTACTTTGCATTTAATGTTTTAAATGTTTTTAAAGCACTTGCAAGTTTTTAAAATGGTTTCCACTTTCGGGCTCTGACCCATTTGCTTTCAAATATATTTTCTTGTAAAACCATTTTAGGTGCCCAGCCACAAGGACACCAAGCATAGGATTCTCATTCAGAAGACGAGCTGTAGCTGTTTGTGGAAGCTACAGGGACTTGCTTTTAGACGCCTCTCTCACTTGGATTCCAGTCTCAACATCTATCAGTTGTAGGGCATGTTGCCCAATTCTATTAGACATTTTTACATTTCAGTTTTCAGACTCTAGCATGTATTGCTCAGTATTCAGTTTAGTTATTTATTTCAGTTTACTTATCAGTTGTGGGATTTGTATTGAGGAGTTTTTCCTCCAGAGTTTATTTACATTTTGTGATGGTTATTCGTTTCGCTTCAGTATGGTGAATGGTGTTATTTAGTTATTCTTTACTCTTGTTGCATGTTAATCAGATTTAATAAAATTTGGCACTTACTTTTTAAATACTAGGTGGTTAGTAATAATAAAACGTTTTCGACAGTGATGCTATTAACTGAGCCAACTTGGCATTTTGAATTAATTTTATAAAGGAGTAGCTACCCGGTGTTTAATTAGTCGGGGTGTCACATCACACTGACAACCACTATTCTCAGGAGATCCTTTTTGAGAAAAGTTACTACTATTGTTGTGAAGTTCATCTTCTTGCAGGAGGTGGTTCTAGCTTTAGTTTAATTTTCACTAAAAAGGGAAGGTTTTAACAAGTGATTCTTTAGAAATTATTTAAGACCTTGGAGGTGGAGTTCATTAAAGTGGGTCATGCATCACCCGTTTCAGTATCTTACCAGATTTCAGTATCACTACCCTCCTATATTTGGCGACTTCGTCGGGGAGGTATCCCCACTTTCATAAACAAAGAAGGTTTTTAAATTGTTAATCAACTGATTTTTGAAGACACTTCACCTCGGAATGGAATTCAAAGTGATCAGATCACCCATGAAGAGGTGGTGGTGACCGGAGCTAGGGTGCCTGCTCCTCAGGGAGGACAAACCAGTACTGTAGCAGCAGCTATAATGTAAGGTATGAATTTGATGAGCATGTTTTCGAGTTTTTAAAACAAAATAATGTGGATTTGGCAAGCTTGAGCCAAAGTTGTGTACCATAAGCAGCAGCCCCCTCTAGAGGGGCACCGCTGCAGTAAAAATAATAGTGGAAGTGGCTCCACCAAGAATGGTGGTTTTGATGAAAGTTGTGACACCATTGAGTCACTAGTAGCAAAGAGCATGTGTTTGGAGGAATCTCCCTCTAAGACTGTTACCATAGAGGAAGTGAAGAAGTTGCTCTCCTCCTTTTAAAGGGAATCTTCTCATCTATATGAGGAGTTATAGGATCCCTATTCACAAGTTGTGAATAAGAAGCCATACCAAGAGGGATATATTCCACTAAAATTTATCAAGTTCAATGGCAAAGGAGAAAATCCAAGAGAGCACGTGAAGAGATTTGTTGACTACCTAGGGGTGAATGGAAATGATAAAAATCTGAGGTTGAGGCATTCTCTAAGACCCTCACAGGGAAGGCCTACACGTGGTACTCTCACTTAGGTCCCAACAGTATCCCCACATGGGAGGAAATGCACAAGTAGTTCATTCAAATTTTTTTTTTATCACCGAGGATAAATTCATGTTGAGACACCTGGCGCAGGAGGTATAGAAGCCCAATGAAGAGTTGATGCAATATATTAAGCATTTTCGTGAGTGGGCACTAGATGTCCATGAAGATGTGGTGGAGGAAAGGCTGCTGCAAATATTTGATTAGGGGATCTTGGAAGAATATACAATCCACCATGCTATTAAGACCAGAGACATAACTTTTAGAGAGTTCATCAAGGTTTCCAGTAATAAAGCCCTGATAATCAAGCCTAATTCCGCAAGTTGGAGGATGCAACTTCCACTGACTTATGAAAGAATTCAAGTATCGAGGAGGGAAGCAGTTAATTATGTAAATGGAGGTTTAAAGGGAAAGAAGGGAGGCCCCGGATCCAAAGAAAATAGCCTAGCTAACAAGAAAACGTTTAAAGAGGATGCCCACCACTGTTGCCTTCCAGCATAGCAGAAGCAATGGACTGATATCCTACATTAGTACGAGAGGGGGTGGAAGCCCCCCCCCCCCCCCCCCACCCACTTGAATGGGGAAATCCCAACTGTAGCCATAAGAGCTAATCACAAGTATCGTGAGTTTCATCACAGGGTGAAACACTCCACCAATGATTGTTACTACCTAAGTAGGATCATTGGTGAGAAGGTGGTCAGTGGTACTTTAAAACTACCTTCAGTAGATGTCAACGAGAAACCACTTTCAAAGCATCATGGCACTGCCAATATGGTGGTGGCATAGGATGAAGTGGCAGCTCGAATACTGATGTAATAGGAAGGTATCGAGAAAATATATGAAGGTCTAGAAGGATCGATAGTGAGTGACTAAGAGATAATTAAGAAGGAAAGGAGGCACGAGGAGTTCTTATTCAATCCTGACCAAGAAGAGGCTGGATGTGAGGGGGTTGAGCAAGTTAACCTCCCCAAAGGCAAAATAGATTTCATCCTTGCTCTGAATGAATGAGGGACATGTGAGGCGGAATATGTCAGTAATGCTCAAAGATACGAAATGGACCTGGACTCTGAATGTGAAGCCATATCAAGAAGTCCCAAGTTCAATTGCTTCTTTGGCCAAATAGGATTAAAGTATGACACCAGGGTAGTCATCACAAGGAAGGTTTTGTAAGCGGTGCAGTAATGCGGGGACCCCTCGCTAAATTGGTAGCGACCCATTGGACTGTTGATTAAAAGATACACTTTTGAGGCGGCCTTCTCTGAGGCAGATAGAAAAATGCCATATTTCCATAGCTACCCACTCTACGTGACATCCATTATCAATGGAATTTCTTTCCCCAGGGCATTGATGGATGGAGGAGGGTCCATTAACATTATTCCAATCAACACACTATATGAGACGGGGATTTATCAAGAAACGATAGTTCTGGTACCGTTGGTGATTTTAGCATTTTATAGCACATGCATGCAGTCGCTTAGATACATGAACGTGGGTATCATGCTAAAAAACTTCACTTCCACCATTAAGTTTCATGTCATCAATGCCATCACAAGCTACCAATTGCTCATAGGTTGAGTGTGGATGCACACTTATAGGCTAATGCCCTCCACCTACCATCAAAGGGCGAAAGACAATGTTATCAGTATTGAGATCATAATCAAACCAACACAAAATCCTTATTCAATTGAGGAGGCCCACTTGGTGGATAAAGCATTTTATATGGAGTTTGATGAAGAGAGAAGTAACTCAGCAAGAAAGCTATAAGGAATGCAAATGGTGGCAGGAGGTACCCAATCAAGAATGTCTGTTCATGCCCATTTGGGTGAAAGGGTGATCCCCCAGATGGTGAAAGGAAAATTAAAGTAGAGGAGGTAGACAAGCCCCCTCAAAAATGCAAGTAAGTGGTCCTACCAGATGGGAAAGTTATCTACTATTTATAATGGTTTGCACGGGCAGTGTTCTAAGATGAGAGCGCTGACCCAACCCCTGAGTATTTTGTGGTGGATGAGTCCCACATCCTTGAACATATCGAGGAATCAGAAGAGGCTTCAGAGTGCATGCAAGATGAACCTAAGGAGCAGTTGCAAGAGCTAGAGGAAATAACTTGGGAGTAGAAGGGGGTGGAAGTAGACCTATTCGAATTTCCAAAAGTTTGAACCCAAAGCATAAGGAAGAGCTCATCAACCTGCTCAAGGAGTTCACTAATGTATTTGCCAGGAAATACACGGAGATGATAGGGATAGAGCCAGAGGTGAGCTCCCACAAATGAAATGTTCTTCTTAATTCTCTCCCAGTCAGACAAGCAACCCGTACATAGAAGGCCGAGCTAAATCTAAAGATAAATGTCTAAGTAGATAAATTGTTGGCAGCGGTGTTCATCAAACCCATTCAGCACCCTATGTGGATCTCCAACATTGTGCCAGTGTTGAAAAGGGACAAAAGTGAAATCCAAATTTACGTGGATTTTTTTGACATCAACTAGGATATCCCAAGGATAAGTGTCCCTTACCAAGTATAGACAACTTAGTAGATGCTACCACATGTCATGAAATTTATAGTTTCATGGATGGGTACGTGAGCTATAATCAAATCAAGATGGACCCGACAAATGCAGAGAAGATTGCCTTCCACATGCCACTAGGAAAGTTTCACTATACAGTCATGCCATTTGGGTTAAAGAACGCCGGGCTACTTACGAGTGGACCATGATGGCCATCTTTCGTGATTTGTTTCATGATATATTGGAATTCTATGTGAATGACCTGGTGGTGAAGTCTAAGAAAGAAAGAAAGCAAGCATTTTTAGGACCTCGGGTGGGTGTTTGAAAGATGTCGTATGTACAAGATTAGAATGCCCTTCAAAGTATGCCTTTGGGGTCACTACATGAAAGTTTTTGGTATTTATAGTAAATAAGTAGGGGGTGAAGGTTGATGAGGAAAAGAAGAAAGCCATGTTGATGATGCCACCTCCATAGAGTAAGCGGTAACTCAAGATCTTTTTAGGAAAGGTGTCCTACCTAAGAAGATTTATACCTTCACTGGAAGAGGAGACCCACCCATTTACTTCCATAATGAAGTAAAAAGCAAAGTGGATCCCAGGAGAGGAACAAAAGAAAACCTTTAAGAAGATGAAAGAAATTTGAGCCTCTCCATCTACGATGATTTTGCCAGAAGTTGGGGCACCGCTGTTGTCACTCTACCTTACTTCAAAATAAAAAAGTCTATAGGAGCAATGATGGCTCAAGAGAATGAGGGGGTAGAGAAGCTAGTGTATTACTTGTTAAAGGTGATCTCGGGTATAGAATTAAGATATACCAATTTTGAGAGACACTTCCTTGCCATAGTTTTCCTGGCTCAAAAGTTGAGACACTACATGCTGGCCTTTACAGTCCATATAGTCACTAAGTGTACCCTATCGAGTACCTCTTGGAACGAACGATCCAGATAGGGAAAGTAGCAAGGTTGTTCTGAATTTTGTCGGAATATGATTTGATGTTCATAATGCCCAAAGCCATCAAAAGTCAAGAAGCAGCAGATCTGTTGGCCCACTTCTCAAGTGGGAATTTTAGCCTCCCAGTGAAGAGCTACCTAGGGAGAATTTCCAAGCATGCTTGGCAAAAGAGATGGAGTGGGAGATGTAGTTTGATGGCTCTAGTTCACAAGGAATAGGAGGTGCGAGTATTATCCTCTCAAATAGTAAGGAGAATGTCACTCTTTCCTTCAAGCTAGACTTCAAATGCAACAATGAGGCGGAATACGAGGCCCTTATTTTGGGATTATTGGAGGTGTTACAAATAGGTATCAGGGTATTATGTATATGAGGGGACTCTAACCTGGTGGTAAAATAGGTTAATGGGGAGTTCTCCCTCAAGCATGCCAACTTGGCATCGTATAGATCCATCATATAAAAGTTGTTGGGATAGTTACTGAAAGTGACTATTGAGAGGCATGCATAAATAATGAACATACATCCTGACGCGCTAGCTACAATAGCTCAAAAATTAGACATGGATGAGTCAGAGGTGACCATCAAGGTACGATGAAGAATAATGCTTTCCACAGTAAGGTCCCTGTTCCCAAGTGATGGGCTAAAAGATTAGAGGTACCTAGTTGTGAAGTAACTAGAAATAAAGGAAGGAACAATGAAGATGTTAGAGTTAGCCAACTACCACTTGCTGTAGGGAACATTTTATTATAAGAGCCCCCGGAGGGTTCTCATCAAGGTTTGTGGAGAAGAGGAATCTAGAGAGAGGCTGGTAGCAATGCATGACAAATATTACGGGGATACTGATATCCCTATTTATCACCAGTTTCAGCGAGGGGGATATTACTGTAACAACCATGAGCATGAAGGCTACTCATCTAAAGTGCCAGTCCCTATTTGACCATCCAACATAAGTTAACTTCATAGAGGCCTTTGAATATCGGAGGCAACCCTACATAGCTTATTTAAAAGACGAGGAACTGCCCGTAGAAAGAGAAAATGAGATTTATCTATGAAAAAGTGTAGTACACTTATACCTAGTGGATGGGGAGGTCTAAGGAAGGGATTCAATGAGAAGGATCTAAAATGTGTAGCCAAAGAGGATGTGGTAAGAGTGTTGAAGGAGGCCCATGAGGCCTCCCACATGGGAGGTACCAATGTGTATAACTAACTAATGACGTTGGGGTATTATTGGCCAATCACGGAGGCTGATTCCATCAGTTATGTGAAAAGATGCAGTGCTTATTAAGTGCATGGAAACATGGTGCATTCCCTTCTGTCAATCTATAAAGCCTAGCACCTCCCTACCCCTTCCACATATGGGCATTTGATTTGCTAGGAAAAATCATCCCAACATTTTGTGGAAAAGCTTTCATTATCGTGGCTACCGAGTTGTATACCAAATGGGTAGAAGCCATCCTCCTCAGGAGAGTGACTTCCTAAGCGGTGACCCAGTTTATAAAGGAATATATTATATGTAGGTTCGGTATACCCAAAGTGATTCTAACAGACAATGGGAAATAATTCGTAAGCAAGGAGATGTAACTTCTCATTAACAAGTATAATTTTATGAATAATAGCTTCACTATCTCCTACCTGAATGGAAACGAACAAGAAGAGACCACAAATAAGACCTTGATCAATATCTTGAAGAAGATGCTGGAAGACATGCCAGGGGAATGGGATGAGAAGTTACCCATGGTGCTATGGGTCTCCTTCAAAGAGAAAATCGACTAGGTTTAACCAATTCTCACTTGTCTATGGGACCTAAGTTGTCCTACCAGTGGAACTAGTTTTAGCCTCCACTTGGGTCCCTCTAAGAAACGAACTTATCCCTGACCCACAACGTATACTGTTGACGGCACTGGACGAGCATAAAGATAAGGAAAGAGAGAACTTTAAAGTCTGCACCTAGAAGCTGTCAAGATCTTATGAGAACCTAGTCAAGTCGAGAGGGTTTTAAGTGGGAGATATGGTCCTTCGTGCATCCACTCATCATATCCATAGCATGTTGGCATAAAAGTTCAAATCCAATTGGGAAGGCCCCTTTGTGGTGGGGGTAGTTAAGTCAGGGTACTTCCAGATCTCGGAGCCGGAGAGTGACTGTCTCCAATCCATCAATTGTAAGTTGTTGAAGAGGTATTATCCCTAGTTTTGTTAAAATTAATTTCCTTTTAAAGGAATTTGAGCAGCTTGCTCTAACACTAAAACAGTCATTTTTGTCAAAATGACAGAGAAACATAATCTTGTAAACAATACATAATATGAAAAGAAATGAATACCAACTCTTTTTTTATCATTGCATGATTATTCTTATTTTGTTTACTTACCTGCTATTGGAGGTAGATGCACCAAAATATATATTTTTTCTTAGACATACCCTCCACTACACTAGAAGAGGGTCCACGATAAAAAAGAACTTTGATCATTACACTTGGGGGTACATCCATCCTAAGAGAAAAGTATATTGAGCGAAGTATTTCCAGACTTAACAAATAAATTTTGTTTATCACCAGAGCAGTCCTAGTGATAATGTAACAAAAAATTTCCATGAAGTCATCACACAAATAGATTTACAACTTAGAGAACAAGTACTAGTTTCTTTACTTGATCGATTCTTAGAAATTGTAGAGAAGGGGGTTTACACCCCCTGCTCTAAAAATGTTATCTTTTAGAAAAAGGTTCCTAACAAATTGTTTAGAATAAGGACACTGCAGACTAGAGGCAGTGTTTCTAAAAAACATATCCATTTTTTCATTTGTTTACATTTGTGAATTATATTCAAAGTTTGTGGGAAGGAGAAAGTCTAACCCTTTTCTCCCAGTTATTACCTAAGAAATGAATGTGCATAACCAAGTACCCCACAGTTAGAAATGGCAACTCTAAAATATTAGCTTGCTCAAATAATATGCAAGTACCCCACAGTTAGAAGGGGAAACTCTAAAATATTAACTTGCTCAGATAATATGCAAGTACCCCACAGTTAGAGCGGCATCTCTAAAATATTAACTTGCTTAGATAATATGAAAATACCCCATAGTTATAAGGGGCATCTTTAAAACGCCTACTTGCTTAGATGTTATTCAAGTACTCCAAAGTTAGAAGGGCCAACTCTAAAATGCTAACTTGCTCAGATAATATTCAAGTACCCTATAATATACAGGGCAATTCAAATATGCCAAGTGGTCATAGAAAATTAGAGCACATCATAGTAAGAAAATATTAAAATCCAGACAGAAGCAAAGGATAGGCATCATAATGGAAGCCAACAGAGTTTTTTTCCATTAATAGGTCAGGATTTATTTACATATGATAAATATACAAAATGAGGCCTACACAACAAGACTAGGTACCCACTGGACAAAACAAAAAATAAGTCCTGTCGAAAGTGTAGGTCTGTGTAGGAAGGATATGCCTCCTCAATAAGTTGCTCCTCTAGTCTAGCCATCCTAGACTTATCCTCATCCTCAGCATCATCGACATCTAGCTTAGCTTAAAGGGACTGAATCAGAACCTGGATTCAAGCTGCCTCAGCCTGATGATGCTATACTCTAGACCTCCTAGAGGTATTGAGCTTCATCATCTTCCTAAAAGTGATGCCAAATTAGTGATAGACTTCAACGTCAAACCATCCCAACTGAAAATGATAACAGTGCTGGAGGTCATGAAGATCCTAGAGGAATAATGTAGCCCTCTGAGTGGTCATGTCAGCAGGGGAAGTATATAGGCATTCATAAAGATGGTTGTCTAGGGCCTTCAAGTTGAAGATTGTGAGGTTGTCAATATTAAGCACACTTTGAGGCATAAAAGTCTTAGGGTGGTGCTCCAGGATCATCTCTAACACCTCTCTTCGTGCACACAAAATATATAAGGCAGCTTTGAGTTCCATAGTACACTCATAAAAGATGTTGGAGACTCTATCTCTACATCATCATAGAAAGAAAGGAATAGGTGGTGGAATATTCATACTCGAATCGAAACGAAGGTTACAAAATCTTACCCCATAGCCATAGGGGTTAGTATACTGTCGCTAAATCGAGGAGATTCCATGTGAGTCTGAACATCGGCCTAACAGAAGATATACAAGATTTAGTACTTATTTTGATAAAATTAAAAGAAAAATACTAACTTTAATAGACATAAGTAAATTGGGTATGAGAGTCTAATACCTAAGGAGTGCGCAGTATAGCACTCATAGTATGTCCTACAGAACTAGGGGTGGTTGCCTTGCTAACCTGTAAATGAGGAAACATGGATGTGAGGATGATCCTACTTGCATAGTTAAAAGCAAGAAGAATGGGGAAATAAAAAAGAGAGTATGGTATAACAACATAATACCCCTTTCACAATAACCTCCCATGGGTGTTCCACAACCATAGGAACAAATGCGGCGCTAACTTGAAGACAAGGAAACAGGTTAATGTCAGCAAGCACTTACACAAAAAATGTAGGTTCAAAAGGTTTAAGTAGAACAATTAGTTACCTGGGAGCTCTCCTCTGAGACACCAGCCAGAGATCCTGCAGCATCAGGAAAAGGAGCCATACTGACATGCGGAATGACAAAGCAAGAAAGTGTCAATAAATTCTTACACAAGCAATGCAAGTCAATAGAAAGAAAATGACAAGTGTTATATGTATCGTAACGGTCTCCTCCGGGATTCTAGTCAATGCCCCACTAGCATTGGAGCTAGCACAATGCTAACATAAGAACCCAATTATAAGTCCCACATGTAATGAGACCACAGATACACATATGTTAAAATAAGCTCTAAAGTCCTTAGACATATAAGAAAAGGAAAGAATGAGATGTACAACGAACACGGGTGTGAAAAATTTGTAAATAACTGAAGTCATCCCTATAGAAATATGGACAGGCACCTCTGACAATGGGACTTCAATTACACTGGCCTGTGGGAAAGAGAGAATAGAAAATGTATAAGTAAGAAGAGAGCATAGAAACAACTACTCTTATGTAAAGAAAGACCTAGTACCTATGTAGTCACCTCTGTGGAAATCGAATGAAGAGAAATAATTAGTGTCAAGGGAGCTACCTCTGTGGCCCTCATCGCGTGCACCATGGATGAATAAGTGTTACTACCACCGGTCTGTGAAAAGAAGAAGACTATAAGTGTCAATAAGTTGTTCATAATAGCGAAGAAAGTATATAGATAAGGAACAAAGTTAAGTTAAAGTAAGTACCGGGATATGTGCTACAATAATGCCTCCAATAGAGACAATGGTAGCGGGAGTTTCCTAGCCGCAGTAGCTACCAAAGGATCAACTAAAGAAGCTGCTAGTGAGACACTAGCACTGACCAATTAAAACATGAATAGATAGAAATAAGACGTAAGAAGGAAATATAAATGATAAAGTAAAATGATTCAAGAGAGGAAAGATTCAAAACAGGTGTACCTGAGTTCCTTTTAAGGAAGAAGGATAAAAGATGACTGGCAGAGTAGATGCAACAGAAGTAGTGACCTAACCATCATAAATTTGTTAAGAGTCAAGCACATATAAAGAAAGAAGTTGAGCCTAATAAAAAAATGTAATACCTTGGAAGAAGTGATAGCATGTGTAATAGGCTCACTCGAAGAAATGGTGAAAACTGGCTGAGATGTTATAGGCTGGATGTGAGGCCTATTGCACATAGGCACAAAGACTCGAGAGACATGAATCCTCCCAGAAGGAGAAAAACTTGGAAGAGTATTCCCTGTTAGTGATGCCATTCCCCAATTAGAGGAAGGTCTACGTGGAAATAATCCATGTAAAGAAGGAAGACAAATACAACATAAGATATACACAAGAAGTGTAAGTAAAGAAGAAACATAATAGAAGTAACAGAGTTCAAGGTACCTCTGAGAACCCGACAAATGCACCCCTACCGACAGTAGAAGTATGGATGAGGAAACCAGGCTAGAAGGAACAGTCACCTATGCATACAAAAAGGAGAGACCTCAAGGCAAGATTAAAAATATGACTAACTAAATCAGAAGAACTTAGAACAGTTAATAATTATCAAGATATAAGAGGACAACACGAAAGAAGCCCTCGCAGTCATTGGAAACATAGAAGATAACTGCAAGAGTAGAAGAAGAGAACAAATCATGTCAGTAAAGAAACGCATAAAAGGAGAATAATAATAAAATAGGGAGTAAGCAACAAACCTCTCTATATAGACCCAAAGAGGAGACCAAAACATAATTCGTAGACCCAAGAAAGGTCCCTCTAATAGGAGGGGGAAGCAAATGATCACTCGTTGCAACAAAATTTCCCTGCAAATGTCACAAAGATAAAGATGAGTTAAAAAGTAAAAAATAAAATTCTAGACAAATAGTAAGTCACATAAAAGAAAGAAAAGGAAGAGAATTACAGTGGTTGTACGGGGCAATCTGTCCATATAAGATATGATCGTTGGTAGGACTACTGGCAAAAGGGGATCCTATCATAATGTCATCACTGGAATAATCCCTCAACACTAGTAACAAATCAGAGACATTAGGATGATGATGATCACTATAGGCACTCATGTCATTTGAATAAGAACTCGCATCATTATAGGAAGGAGTGATTATATTATCAACTAGTTCCTCTTCAAATGAACGAGAAGAGGAACCAACAAATGAAACCCCAGGAAAGTAACTTTCACTAAGTAAATAGGATTCAAGTATAGTACCTTCACCAACTGGAATATAAGTGGAAAGAGGCTCCTCAGAAGATAATAACATGGATTCATAGCCCTTCTCACGAATGGTCTTGTAAGTCTCCTACACTCTAAGATCATCAATATCATATCCTAGGTCTGGTGAAGAAGAGGTAGCAGTAACCTCAACATTGGTTCTTTTCTTCTTTCAGCTTGCCCTAGTTCTTACTCGCGAGGGGGGAGGGGGAGCAGGTGCGACATCAGTGGTAGTAGCAACAAGAGGTAGAGCAGTAGTAGCTAGTATGAAGCTGTAAATATCCACATCAAGATGCTTCCTCTTAAAAGCTGCAGGGCCTTTTGCTTTCCCTTTTCCCTTGGTCTTGGCATGTTGAGGCTCAGATTGTTTGGAGTAAATGAACTCATCGAATAAGGGCCTCAACAAGACTGGTATGGCCTCCTCGAGAGGGGTCTTGTAAATAGTTCTTCGTTACCATAATAACTTTTATGTCCTTTTCCCCAGATACCTATCATTGTTGGGGATCTTGGTAGAGATAGTCTCATGGGGAACATCTTTCACACAGTATTGAATGAGGAGGACCTTCATTTGCCATAGAGTAAACCAAGAAGGAGTAAAGGTAGGCAAGTAATATCAATAAGGCACAAATAAACCTCCAAGATGACTAACATTGTGAACCACCCCCTCAAAATTTTCAAAGGCCTCAAGGTATAGCTCGGATGGGGAGGTACCCAAAGGATAAATAGGGGTTTAAACACCTTGATCATAGCCATACTGCTTCTTCACCCTCTCGGAATGATAAAACTCCACACCTTGGCCCAAATCAGTCAAGGAAGGAAAAGTTCATAATAAATGCATAATAATTACATGGATATGGGGGCAAGTGGAAATAGACTCATCATTAGTATGGCAATAGAAGGCGCCCCCAGAAGTAGAGAAGGGACTCCAAGTGAAAATGCCAGCTTATGTCTTGTAGTAAGGTTTAAAATATAACTCACCAATATTATCTATCAAAGGCGCTAGGGAGGCCTTGGGAGTCTTTTTTGCCACCTCGCAGCATGAGCAACATTATTATGGCAAGCCCTACCCTCTGGGCAAAGTTTGGAAACCTCTCAAATAGAAAATATATAAGAGTGAAAGTATTGGTAAAATTAATGGCATCATGGCATCCACAAGAACGCTCGACATCTACATGAGCTCTATATAGCTAGATGTATAGGGATCCCAATGTTAGAGATGCAAGGGGGATTGCTCTCCCTCGAGCAAGTCTCACAACCATCTTGAAAATAAGCTCGCCAGGAGGGTCATCTGGTTCCCTGGAAATAGGAACCTACTAAGAAAGGTAATAAAGAATGCTATCAAGTGTGAGGGGGAGTTAATTTTTGGGCCCTCTTCACTCCTCAAAGCCCTGCTCGAGCTCTCACCCTTGGGCGGCTGCTCGAAATCTTTGAACCAGTACCTCTGTCACTTATTGAAGGAGTTCTTAGTGGGCCCAGTTCGATTGATAGCAACATATTTGGAGCATTCACTTAGATCTTAGTGTATATCTCCTACCATTCTCTCATCGATTTCATCCCCAAAACCATCAGTAAGTACATTCTCTCCCAAGTAAGGAAGGGCGAACAACTCGCAGAATAATCAAGAGACATTCACACGTAACTTAGAAGATCAATAGTCTCATTCATTATGTATATGTATAAAAGACTATATATATAAATGTATTCCACTCCTTGGTTTTTGGGACCATTATAAAAATCTTATTTCCCTTAGCTCAAAGGTCAAGTCTAGTGCACATAAGCTAGACTACCTAGAATTCAGTGTAACCACCCTAAATAGTATTACCATAATAATGGACGTAGGCTTTCCCTAAGCTGAATCACTTTCAAAATATTTGTTGTCATTTATTATTTTCATTTATATTACTCAACCAATTATTAATGATAACAAAATGGTACTTTTTAGCTAAAATAAAATCTTTACCAATAGAACTTTTTGGGTCCACTCACATCTTATGTTCAACCATCTTTTTCATTCGCATGAGTCACAGTATCACAAGACTAAGACTGTGCTCTAGTATGATGGTTGTCGACAGTTGACCTTCTGGACATGTAATATTTTCATCGGTACATCAGGCAGTGGAATTTTTGTGAATAGTTTAAAAAAAAGCAAAACACTAAAGGGTTTATTGGTCTTTTTATGCCTTTGGCAACTGTGTGGCCGTCAGGAATTCAATATTTGGTTCAGTTAATCATTAATTTTCAACCTTCGAGGTCAATCTATAAAAGGACAAGACTTTCCCCCCATTTCTTCTCACTTGTAACCTTTGCACTTAAGAAATCTTTATATCTTCGAGGTTTTCCTTTCCCATTCCTTCTTGCTATTCTATAGAAAATTTTATAAGATTTATTTCTTTTATATCCCCTTTTTTTTTATTTCATTCAAATAATGGTGTACATTGTGGATGAGGATTCCTTAGCAGAATTAAGGGAAAGAAGAAAAATACCTAATTGAATATATTTAGAATTGGTGGAAGGTCCTATGGATTTATTTTTGCTGGATAAGGGCCATTGGATCCCCACTTTATTTTTTATGGAGTGTGGAATAAGATTCCCTCCAAATCACATGTTTATTGAATTCTATTAGTATTTTGATGTTGTCCATGCTAGAGTAGCCCCTAACACTTGGAGGGTAGTAAACGAGGTCCATCATATAAATGAACTTTTTGGGACCCACATTTGGATTCCTTAAATGGGGGAAAATAGGGAATAATACATATTACTTGAAGACTAGGCAGGTCAATAGGGAATTAGTGATTAATCTGCCTGATTCCAATAAGGATAATTGTGATTATTGAGTGGTGGTGAAGAACTCACAATATGCACCCTTCCTTAGGGGGTACACTAGGCCCCAAATTCCCCCAGGAGGGGAATGACATATGTCGGTTTAAGACATTAAATTTTATTTTTCTTCAATGCCTACTAACTGTTTGATGATATTATGACTAACCACTCATGTTTTATTTTTGTAGAGGAAAGTAAGAAGAGGTGTCCTAAGGAGGGTGAGGTGAAATTGGACAAGCTAAAGTTCATAGGGGAAGATAATCCCAAAGAAGCTTCTGTTTTGCTGGAGTATAAAAGCTTTATTACATATCTTATGGCCCGACCAATTAAAGTTGTTCCTCAAGCTCCAATTGACTTGGACGAGGAACCTATTTCCACATCTTCTGCTACTGAGTCTTTTGGAGCAGGCAAGGAAATAAAACTAGGAGGGAATTCATACTCCTTTGAATCTTTTACTATTACTGCTATTCAGACTTCCCCCTTGCCGAGATGGAAAAAAAAGAGTTCTTAACTTGCTAGCTAGTCTGTGTTCTCCATTACCAAATAAGACCACTACTACTGAACAAAGACCCCTGGTTCTCAATGTTGAGGAGTCTAAAACCATAGAGCCTCAATTCAAGAGATTGAAGAGAGGAGAAGTTATCCAGCAGGAATTGGTTCAGAAGAGCTCAGCTAACCAGGATACCGCTGAGTTTGCCTTAGTTAAAATGAACCCTGAGTTAGCCAGGGGATTTATTGGTGTTGGAGTTCTTTTGAAAAATATGTCGGTTGCAATCCCTTTGTCAAGAGCCTGTATGTTGGAGAGGTATATTCAAAATTTGGTTTTGCCAAATTTCTTAATCCCTTGTTTTCTTTCCATAATTTTCCTTTATGCATATGTAATAGCTTTGTTGTTGTTGTCTTGCCCTTGAATTTATGGTTGACTATAACTAGTTGTTGATCATAGATGACTAGTTGAAGTCATCATTAGCTGATGAGGAAGAGGCCTTTAAAATCTTGATGAAATCCTTAAAAGATTCTGAGGAGGAATTTGAGAGAGAATAAAAATAGTGAAAAGAGAAACTGGAGCAAGCTAAGGATAGAGCAACCAGGAAAGAGAAAAAAAGTAATGAATGCCGAATAGAAGGTGGAAGTTACTAAGGATAAGGTACTTATCTCAGCTTGGAAGACAACTGCTGAAAAGAAGAAATTTCTAGAGCTGAAGGCCTAATATAAAGAAGATACAAAAGATGCCTTCAATAGGGGATGGGATAAAGCCTTTGTTGCCACTGCAATCCAGATTGTGTGTGGGAAGAATGTATCATTCAAGGATGGATGTACTTCTGATTTGAAGGAGGTTGGCAAGTGGTTCATATTAGGGAAAGCCTACATCCACTATTATGGTATTACTATTGAGTGTAGTTACATAAAATTCTGGGTAGTCTTGCTTGTGCTTAATAGATTTATCCCTTGAGCTACGGGAAATAAGGTATTTATAATTGTTTAAAAAACCAAGGGGTGTAATTCCTTTATATATCCAGGTATTTACACCTGTACAAAATGAATGTGACTATTGATCTTCTAAGGCACGTGTGGAATGCCTCTTGATAATTCCCATGTGAATGGCCTTTATTCTCCCATATGGTTCGTCTTCCTATGTTGGTCGGCTGGTATATTGACCTAGTGGTTCTAGAGCTGACTAAGTATAAATGAGTCGTTGAGATGTGTACTTACGAGGATAGGTGTCTCTTTATTATAAGTCCACATGGAATGAATAATTTGACACACAACAAAAGTCCCCAATGCTCCATGTTTGATTATTTGTTAAAATGGTGGTGGATTAGTTCCAAAAAGTTGCTCGGCACTCCAGTATGTCGATCGTCGACAACAGACCTTTTGGACTTGTAAACGTCTCACCAGTACATTAGGAGGTGTTATTTTATAGAATTATTTGAAAAATAGCGAACCGCCAAAAGGTATGCTGGTCTTTTTGTGCCTTTAAGGACCGTCGACCATCAAGAGTCAAAGCGTTGGATCAGTTAATCTTTATTTTTCAACCTTTGAGGTTAATCTATAAAAGGACGGGGCTTCCCCCTATTTTTTCTCACTTCAAACCTTCGTACTTAAGCAATATCTATTTCTTCAAACTTTTCCTTTGCCGTTCCTTCCTTGCTGTTCAGTAGCAAATTTTTGTAAGATTTTTTTTTTATATCCCCTTCTGTTATTTCATTTAAACAATGGTGTATATTGTGGATGTGGATTCCTTAGCAGAATTTATGGAGACACAGAAAATCCCTAATTGGGTATCTTTAGAATTGGTGGAAGGTCTGGTGGATTTATTCTCGCTAGATGAGGGTAATTGGATCCCCTTTTTATTTATTATGGAGTGTGGAATAACTTCCCCCCAAATCACTTATTCATTTAATTATGTTAGTATTTCAATTATGTCCCTACTAGTGTAGCCCCCAACACTTAGAAGGTAATTAATGGGGTCTATTGTTTAAATGAACTTCGTGGGACCCATATGGAATTCCTAAGCTGATGTATTATTACAAACGGGCGTCCTATTTCCTGAAGAATATGCTGGCCAACAGGGTATTAATAATTTATTGCCTTATTTTAGTAAGGATTATTGGGATTACAGCTTGGTGGTGAAGAACTATAAATATGCCCCCTTCCTGAGGGGGTAAAATATACTGGTCCCAAATGCCCCTAGGTAGGGCGTGGAATATGTCAGTTTAACACCTTAAATTTTATTTTTGTTCAATTTTTACTAACTATTTGATGATATGTTGACTAGTCACTCCTACTTTATTTTTGCAGATGAAAGTAATAAGAGGTGTCCCAAGGAGGGTGAGGTAAAATTGGATGAGTTGAAGTTCCTGTTGTCAATTTACCAAAGAATAGGGCAAGAGCACCCCAGAGGAGCTTCTATCTTGTTGGAGTATTAAAGCTTCATTATATTTTTTTTGTCCCGACCAATTGAAGTTGCTCCCTATGATCCAATCAACTTGGTCGAGGAACCTAGGTCCACATCTTCTGTTGCTGAGTCTTTTGGAGCAGACAAGGAACTAACACTAGGAGGGACATTATCCTCTTTTAAATCTTTTGATATTACTGCTATTCAGACTCCCCCCTACTAAGATAGGAAAAAGAAGAATTCCTAACTTTCTAGTTGGTCTGTCTTCTCCACCATAAAAGAAGACCACTGCTGCCAACCAGAGACCCTTGGCTCCCAATGTTGAGGAGGCTAAAACCACAGAGCCTTAATTCATGTTTTTGAAGAGAGGACCAACTATCTAGCAAGAATTTATCAAGAAGATCTCAGCTGATCAAGCTGCTGCTGAGTCTACCTCAGTGGCAGTGAACCCTGGGCTAGCCAGGGGATTGATTGGTGTTGGAGTTCTTCCCGTAGATAGGCCGACTTTAACCCTTTTATCATGAGCCCGTCTATTGAAGAGAGAAAATCAAAATTTAGCTTTGGTAAATTTCATAGTCCCTTGTATCCTTTACACAATTTTCCTTTAAGTATATGTAATAATTTTGTTATTGTTGTCAAGTCCAACAATTTTTGGTAGACGATGACCAGTTATTGATCAGAGATAACCAACTGTGGTCATCATCAGCTAATGTAGAAGAGGCCTTTAAAGTTTTGAAGAAATACTTGAAATATTGTGAGGAGGCAATTGAGAGAGAACATAAATAGTGCCTAGAGAACTGAAGCAATATGAGGATAGAGAGATCACGACACATGACAAAGTAAAGATTGTCGAAGATAAGGTTGTGACACCCCGATTATTAAAATAACGGGTGACCTACCCTATAATAAAATAAAACTGAAATCTTATTGTCTTATTCTCAACATCAGTGTTGAAACCAATTAATTACTAACCACCTATTATTAAATTAATCCCCATGTCAATTTTAATCTTATTAACGTGACACAATAATACTATGATCACACCATAATTATTCTGACAATAATAAAAATTTACAGTCATATATTAAGTCGAAAACATAAATTCATTACATGGAAAACTTAACTGAATAAACCATCAGTATTACATTCATACAATAAATCCCAATAATAAGATAAACTAAAATAAATCTGGCTGATTTGGGCAATATGCTCGAATATGAAAAGAATCTCGTCTAGAAAGTGAGAATATAAGTAACTACATCAAATCTTGCAACGTCCCACAATTTTTGTAGCTCCGATGCTTGGAATGAATAATCATTCTTGGCGTCTCTGTGGTTGGACACCTATAAGGTTTTGATAATAAATTTGATACGGGTTAGCATCCAAATCCTTTTAAAAATATTTTTCAAGTAATTAAAATGAACAATTGAATATGTATTGACTCTTTTACATTTCAATTGGTATCTCAGTCTCTCATGAGATAACACTCACCTCTCATCTAAAGTGTGCACCGAACGTATGCACCCTAATCTCCAAGTTATGCTACCCTCCTAACTAGTCTCAAAGTACCCTTAAGTCCATACGCTACCCTCTATCACGCGTATTATATATAATTATCTTTCACTCCCGCTAAATAATTATGATTCTAAATTAGAATTTATCATTTCATTTCAAATAACTTTCTCTAGTTAATATTTCAATATTCACATAAATCATTGCCAAAAACTTTCACTAGTTATTAAATCAATATTCATAACTTAATATCACATAAATCATTTCCAATAACTTTTAGTAGTTATTAAATCATTATTCACACTTAATTTTTAAGTTTTGTAAACTTCTTCACATTAATATATACCATATTCACATCATTTCATTCCCGTATATATATTTTGCACATATATATAACTAATCATATACCATAACAAACACACGTATGTCATGAATAACCGCCATCCCGCAAATTTATAACATTATTGGATGCATGTCTCTACAATGCTATCATATCAACTCACATCATCTGGCTATCGTGTTGGCATCTCACACCGAACTGTTATAGAAACCATAACGTTAGAGGCGGTCATAGGTTCCTCGATAGTGAGTCATAACCATATCCAAAATTACCTTACTTCGAACTTCAACCCTCAAAAGGGCACATGTATGGGGTTGTGACCTGGAGACTATACTTACCCTGCTTTCACTGGCTACTGAAGATCACCCATATCACAAAACCTCCCATAATAGCACTTAGAGGGGTATGTCCTTATATTCATATAATTATATCTTACGCACCGATATAAATATATATACATATATACACATCCCCTTCACTTGTATATATTTTTCAATAATTTAATTAACCATGCCTCTCACAAATGGCACATCCCCATTATTTTCCAAACTCCATTATATACTCAATTAATTAATTATTCACTCAGTTAATTAATTTATATCCAAAATACAATTTCTGGACATGCAACTACGTCACTCAGCCCGTATCCCAATTCCTAAACTTTCATCACAATTCATTAATAAATCCCCGAGTATGATTCATCTTAAATACTTTAAATTTCACCCCGAAAATCCAAATTTTAGACCTGTTTTAAAAAATGCAAAAAATCAGATCTAGAAATTATCCGAATCACCAATTCGACTTCAGATTTTAATTATACATGAAATATTAATTTGGGTATGCGTTTTGAGTTTTTCTCTAATATCATCCGAAAGCACTCAAAAAGAGGACCTAAACTTTCCCAAAACGATTTTTCTCCATTTAATTTCAACCATCTCAATCCCAATTAATATCATAACCAATATATCAACTTCATATAAATTCCAAGCATAAAACATCTAATTTTATCTAGAATCCAACTACACAAGATGATTATATGAAATTTATGATTAATCTCTAATTAGCATGAATTCTCGTAATATCACAATAAATCATTTTTCTCAATTCTTCAAATTGTAAAATTTACCTATATACATGGGATTTAAAAAATTTCAAATTACAATCCTAAAATATTATACGAGAGCATCATCTATATATGTTACTTTCCTAGGAATTAAATTAACTATGTCCACAAATTCCCCAATAATTCAATCATAAGTTTCTCTAAATTATTCCAACTACATATGAACTCATAATACTAGAATTTCATTCAATAGTTCACCTATAAATTTTCATAATCATGTGTCAAAACCCAATTTTTGCATAATCATGTTTTAAAACCCAAATTTTCATATAAAATACCAATCCCAAAAATATTTCAACTCAAAAGTTTATAACTATAATATAAACTAAAAATTACACACAAATAATTAGAAAGATAATTACTTGCCTTAAGGTTCATAGTGCCTGAGTTTGGTGAATGTGATGTCTAGAACTCCCAAAATCTCTTCCTAATTCTTCATTTCTCTTTAGTTCTTGAGTTTACTCTTCACTTTCCTCTTGAACTCTTGAATTTCTCCTTAAATTATTTTTTACTTTATTTCTAATCTATGTATATATATAAAACTGTAGCCTAAATTCTTCTCATGATAACATATGTCAATGAAATTAATACTTTATTATAATTACATTATTTTCATACTATTTCTCTCTCACGTGAAGACCCAATCGTATGTACGCTTAGAATAGGAAAGGTTTTCAAAATTTATTAACATACATTGATCTTTCAACCCTTCCACTTCTAAATCAATTGGGGTTACTCCTCCTCCGATACAGTAATCTCTCTCTCTCAATTGAACAAAATATTGAGAAATGGGCAGCTTGGAAGGGGAAAGAACAACAAGAGGATGGGCAGCAAAAGACCACGGGCTAGAGAATGTTTTCATCAAGGTGATCTGTTATGCAATTGTGGGAGTGGATTGTCTAAAAGTTAACATGCATTAGACCTTCATTCGTTTGGACTGACAAAGAATCTCTATTTTGAAAATTTGGACTCCCGTGAACCACCCATGCAAGCTACAATATGCATTAACAAGGTATTCTCTTTCCCTACCTTCCTCAACATTTAACTTTAGGTCTAAAATTTCCTTTAAATTTCTGTCTCAGATCATTTAAGTTTCTGCCACACTACTTCACATGCCTTTTATTCACATGGGTATTCTCTTTGTCTCCCTAGATCTGCATCCAAATCTGAATCTTTTTCAATCCCAAAGCAAGTTTTAAACTAATGTTAGGTCTTTTTCTTTTTCTTTTAGGTTTAATTGTTTTTTAAATTAGCATTCTCATTCTTTTATGTTTAACTAACTCGTCTTTTGTCTCTATGGTTTTTTAGAAAATGGGTTTAAAGATTCAGGCATCAATGAGTTCAAAACATGGGTCTGATTAAGCCTTAGTTTCTCTTTTCAAATAGATAATTATTTCTGTTTGAGAGCATGGTGTACCACTCCATTAATTGACTCTTTCATGAAATAAAATTATCAGCTAATGTGGGTACTAAATTATATAAAGTTAGTAGACTACCTCTGGCACCGAATCATTTGGTATGTATGGAACTTTTCTCTAAGCTGTAAGTTTCTGCGTTTTCTTCATCCTTATCAATTTTTGGATCTTAGATCTATAGATCATAAGACTTTGAACCTTGAGGTTAATATTCATATCCTATACAGCTAAATTTTCATTGTTGTTTTTATTGTTTCCAAAACTATTTGAAGAATAGTTTAATGGGTTTTGAGGTGTATTGTTAATTTGACTATGTATTTAAGATCAGAGTTGATTGAAGTGAGATGTTTCTATTCTTTTAGCATATAATTTATTTCATTCAATTCTTTTATTTTTCCCTATATGTAGTAGCTTATTTTTTCATATAGGTAGTAGCTTAGTCAAAATTTCATTTGACTTTTTTTGTTTCTATTGTATCGTGAACATTTTCACTATTGTTTAGTTTTTCCCCTTATAATTAGTGTTGTTTTATTGCAAAATTAAAATCAATAGAAACCAAAAAATAAGGGAAATATGTACTCTACATACAGAATATATGTTTTAATTTTTAATCATAATTTTTATTCAAAAACTTTATTTTATTTTGGTTTGCCCACTACTTGATTATTATAAACAAGATGAATGTTTTCTTATCTTCGGATACTTTTGCTTAGGTTATTTGCATTCTAAAATTTATTAGGTTTTGAGAATTTGTTCTTTCCAATTTATTTTGGATGTTATTATGTGTATTATACAAATCTGACTTTGTTAATAGATTACTGACTTTAATTTATTACTTGAAGTGATTGAATTTGGATATAATTTTATAGCAAATTGTAAATGTAAGTGGATAATAATCACAAGTGATAGTTATATATATGTGAAACATGTTGATAAATTTATTTTTTTACTATTATTCAATTGGGCAATATTACTTCTATAATTTTTTTTATGCAGACAATGTTCATTTGAATCTCTTAGTGCTGAATTCTGGATTGTTGATTGTGTATCTCAAAAAGGAGTAACAAATCGTCGAACTTTGGAATTTCTTTAACTTTGAATTTTTGTGTTACATTTATATTTTATAATTCTACACAAACTGAGTGAATGAGTGAATCCTCCCTAGCACTTGCAGTTGGGAATGAGTCCATCCTCCCAAAAGCAACGACAAAGGACAGTGAGAATGTGTAAACTTCTACAAGTATGATGACCCATTTTTATATCTCTTTTCATTTATGATTGTTTTTATTCTTTTTCTTTTGTCTTTGTAAGAGAACAATCTGTTGTAACACATTTTTATTAATGAATGAAAAGATTACTTTGGGGAACTTGATAGTGTGTACCTTTAATTGTACTCATGCATTTTTCTTGGTCGAACTTATTGTTTTGATATTGGTTCCTTTCAGTTTATTTCTAGGAAAAAATCCTTTATTTCTACTGAGACTGGCTTGTTAAGACATAGTACTATCTTATTTGGAGCTGGCCACGTAAGTCTGACTGAGACTGAATTGGAAGGGATGCATCCGACCAACTGAAGGAACTGTATATTCATTTGCATTGTCCCTTTGATAGAGCTGTGGCGAATACTACGACGTATTATGAGATAATACTCGATGGGTTGAAGAAAGGGTTGGATTATGCTAAGGGAAACTTCATAAATGATCTTCACAATGTTCTTGGGCAAATAGAACTACGCCTAGAATAGCCACCATTGAGACTCCTTACAAGATTTCTTTTGGAACTGAGCGAATGGTACTAGCCGAGATAGGTCTGCCAACTGTTAGGGTATTGGACTTGGATTCCCCCAAAAGTGATCTCACAAGGAGATTGGATTTTGACATAATTGAGGAAATCGGGGAGGACATTGCATTCTGAATAGTTTCTTATCTACAACATAAGGATCAAGTCGACCAACTTGAAAGAAGGAGACTATGTCCTTAAGAAGGTCATCCAGAAGGGAAACAAGTTGGAAATAAACTGGTACAATCCTTATCGTATCTCGACAGTCGTTCGACCAGGAACTTATCGCCTGGAAACACTTGAAGGAGTAGAATTTAAGAATTCATGGAACATCGACCACCTTAGAAAACATTATCAGTAATTTTGTTAAGTATTTGATGTAATTGTTTTATCCTGATTAATGAAGTTGTGATTTCCAACCAATTATGCTTCCTTTTTGCATTTTATATTTGGGAGTATGGTGATGATATGCATCCCAAAAATGTCTTCAAAACTTTTCCAACTTCAAAAAAGGAAAAAAAATAATTTATACTTCATGTATGACTTCATCTTTGGGAAGTCACGAAGTAAAAGTCCTTCTCAACCCAATAAAATTTTCCAACTTCAAAAAAAGAAAAATCTTTTGAACTTCAAGTATGACTTCATCATTAATAAGTCCCGAACAAGAAGTCCCTGGAACTTCATATATGACTTAAGGTAAAAAAATAAGGAGCTTTATCCAACCAATTTAAATTTAGGAAAAACCTGCATTCCTAATACATTTTGTTGCCAATGGTAACTAATGCAATCACTTAGCCCTAAAAACATTTCATCTAAGTGCATTAGTGAAACTTAAGGCCCTGTCAATCATATTCATCACTTGATCAGACACAAATCAATTAAGTAGGTTAGTTGGTTGCATAACCAATACACTAATCAAAAATCTTAATTATAGATCAAAGACGAAAATACATAAATAAACATGTATGAAAAAAGAAGTCTTTTTATTCTATCAAACTTCAATAGAAGACAAACATACAAAGAAAACAAATTTAATTTTATAGGACGTTTTCCTTCAGCCTTGACCATCCCAGCAGGAGGAACATCAAGAGTACTGGGAAAAGTTACAGTTCTAAAATCTCTCAACCTATTACGACCACTGCTGCTCGGCTGATCCAACACGCGAGGAGGGCGAATGTAATCATCTTTAACATTAACACCATAATCCCCTAGGTCCTTTCTAACTAAGCTATGGGGAATGGTGTTAGTCCAAATCCACTCAGCATTTATTCTGAATTGAGGGTCGGGATAATCAAACATGTCTAGATCATGCCAATGACACAACTCATTATTGTCATCCACCTTCAGTAATGCCACCACGTTCAACCAACCCCATTTGTGCCCTTCGCGATGAGATTTCTCCAGGTTATCATTCATATGAGTTATGGCCTCATCATAACCATTCATCCATAAAACTTAGGTTTGTATGTGTAAGTGAAATGTTAGTCGGTCCACTTGGTCTTGGATATTTTTATGGTTTTATCTTTTTTATCTTTTAACAATGCTGCCTGTTTGGCCAAGATTTTCTTAGTTCTTTCTTCATCCTCAGTTGCCCGAGCTATAACCTACCTTTCAAGAGGACTAGTCGGATTTAGTCTTCCTCTTATTCAAGTTTTCCAATTCATCCATCAGTCTGACGTTCTTAAGCTCCATGAAAGAAGAACCTTCGCTCGGCTTAACCTCAGCCAACTTTTTCAAGCTCTCTAAATTATTCCTTAAATTGTTGTTCTCTTTTTTAAGAAGAATAGAAATGTACAGAGAACTTTCCACCTCCCTGTTCAATAAGAATTCCTTTCTCCTGAATGCAGATGGGATCTCTTACAATTTCTTATCAAAACCCTCACCTGCACTCACTTCCTCATATTTGACCTCATAGTTAGAATGTAGTAAATGTCAAGAAAGATTATGATCATTCAAAAGTGGCTCGATCATCTCATAGTACGCCATATTATTCACCACAACTCTATCGAAGAGACAAGGTATATAAACATAGGCTTCCTTTACTTGGTTGGATGCATCCCTTTCGAGCAACCCTTCCAATTCAGTCTCAGTTAGACTTACATGGACAACTCCAAACAAGCTAGTAATATGTATTAGTAGGTCAGTCTCAACAGATATAAGGAAATATTCTTGGAAGTAAACTAAAAAGGAACTACATTGGAAAAATAAGTTCGAATGCACAAGCATAGTTAAAGGTATAAGATAAAAAGTTGATTAAAACAAAATGTTCATTCATCACCAAAAGACGTGTTACAAAGGACAGTTCCATTACAAAGCCAAAAAGAAAATAAAAATAAAAACAAGCATAAATGAAAAGAGATATAAGAACAGGTCATTAAATTGGAAGAAATTTACAGCTTCTCGGTGTCCTTTGCTATTACTAAGAGGATGATGGACTCATTCCCAACTACACGGGCTGAGGATGATTCACCTGTCCCCTCTTCATCGTCAATCTCCTCTTCCAAGTTAGGAGGGGTACTAGGATCATGCCTATGAAATAAGGTAGATTTGGTAGAGGCATCAACCTCCTTCAAAGAAGAAGTCCATCCATTCTTGAATGACACCTTCTTCTCCTACTCAATCCTAATGGCAGTGGTGATAAAGGCTTTTTCCCAAACTCGATTGAAGGAATCTTCCTTATATTTTTTATACTGGGCCTTCAACCCCAGGAAGTTATTCTTTTCTGCAACTGTCTCCCCAGTCGAGCTAGCTGCTGCCGCCTTATCCTCGGTAGCCTTGACCTTGTCTTCAACAATATTTACTTTATCCTCTACCGTGGTCGCTCTATCCTCAGCAGTTTGCTTTATTTTTCTCTTACAATAATTTATTCTATCTTTGAAATGCATTCTTAAAATGTTTCAAGGAATTCTTCAATACTTCAAAGTCCTCTTCCACATCAACTGATAATGACCTCAGCTGGTCACTTCTGATCAACAACTAGTCATAATCGACCAAAATCTGCAAGCTAAGGAAACAAGAACAAAATTATTATCATATTTAATAAAAGGAAAATTATGGAAAGAAAAGAAAGGGTTAAGAATTTTACAAAAGATAAATTTTTATTCGCCCGATCCACTAGATGGGATCTTGACAAAGGGCTTATAACCGAACATTCTGCTAGAAGCACCAGTCAATCCCCTGGCTAGCCCCGGGTTTACTGCGACTGAGGCAAACTCTATAGCAGCTTGATTGGAAGGGCTCTTCTGGACCAATTCTGACTGGATAGCTGGTCCTCTCTTCAACCTCTTGAATTAAGGCTATATGGTCTTAGCCTCCTCAACATTGAGAACTAGGGGTCTATTGTCGGTAATAATGGTATTCTTTGGCTATGAAAAAGACAAACCAACTAACAAAATATGAATTCTTCTTTTTCCTATCTCGACAGTGGGTGAAGTCTGGATAGCAGTGATGTCAAAGGACTCAAAAGAGAATGAAGTCCCTCGAAGTGTTAATTCATTGTATGCTCCAAAAGACTCAGTAATAGAAGATGCGGAAATAAGTTCCTCGTCCATGTTTATTGGAGTTGAGGAATAACTTCAATTGATTGGGGCACAAAAGATGTAATGGATCTCTTATACTGCAATAAGACAAAAGCTTCTCTAGGGTGATATTCCCGTATTCTTTGTTAAAATAACAACATTAACTTCAACTCATCAAATTTCACTTCACCCTCCGTGGGACACCTCTTCTTACTTTCCTCTCCAAAAATAATATAGGAGTAGTTAGTCTGAATATCCTCAAATAGTTAGTCGACAATGAAGAAAAGTAAAATTCAAGGTGTTAAACCAACCTATGCCCCACCCTTCCTGGGGGCATTTGGGACCAGTGTATTGTACCCCCTCACGAAGGGGGTCATACTGCCGATTCTTCACCACTACCCAATAATACCAATAATCCTTATTGCAATTAGGAAGATTAACTACTAAAGCCCCATTTTACTTATTGGTTTTCAGATAATAGGTATTATGCCCTATTTTTCCTCATTTCTGACAATACATCAGTTTAGGAATCCCAATGTGGGTCCTATGAATTTCATTTAAATGGTGGACCTCGTTTACTACCCTCTAAGTAATAGGGGATACTCTAGCAGGGACCACATTAAAATACTTACATAATTAAAGGAGTAGGTGATTTGGAGGGAAAGTTATTTAACACTCTGCAGTAAATAAATTGGGGATCCAATGAAACTCATCTAGCAACAGTAAATACACAGAACCTTCCACCAATTCTAAAGATGCCAAACTGAGGATTTTTTTTCTTTTGCTAAATTATTCTAAGGAATCCTCATCAACAATGTACATCCTTGTTTAAATGAAATAAAAGAAACGGATATAAAAATAAGAAATCTTACAGAATTTACTACAAAACAACAAGAAGGGAATGGCAAAGGACATGCTCGAAGAAACATTGATTGCTTAAGTGCGAAGGATGGAGGTGAGAAGAAATGGGAAAAAAATTCTAAACACAAGGTAGTAGGAGTGGGTTACTTCACCACTCAATGACCACGATACTCTTTTGTATATGACTCCTTACTTTGTCATAAAAATGTCTTCCTTGAACCTTAACTTCCTCTTTGTCTTTTGTTATTTTGGGAATTGATTTTATCGTCCCATTGATGAGGGACAAAGGAAGGTTCAAATACAAGGTAGTAGGAGTGGGTTAGTTCACCAAATGGGCGATGGCTAAGACATTGGATGAAATGACTTATGAAAGAGTTTTTTGTTCTTCTATAAACATATCGTATGCTGGTATGGAATGCCATATGCCTTCATCAATGATCAGGATACTTCGTCCGATAATGATGAATTTGAAGAGTACTGTATTCATTCCAAGATTTAAAAACTCCACTCTGCCCCTGGAAATCCAGAGTGTAATTGACAAACATTAGTTACCAATAAAACCATACTCGATGGGTTGAAGAAAAGGTTGTATGTTGCTAAGGGAAACTGGATAAATGAGTTGCACAGTCCTCTTTGGGCATATAGAACTACGCCGAGAACAGCCACTGATGAGACTCCTTTTATGCTTTCTTTTAAAACCGAGGCATTAGTACTAGCTAAGATATGTCTTCCGACTCATTGGGTATTAAACTTTGATTCCCCCAAAAGTGATTTCATGAGGTGGTTGGATTTATACATGATTGAGGAAGTCAGGGATGATGCTCCACTTTGAATGTCTACTTATTAATAAAGAACTTCAGTGTCATTCAACAGGTGGGTTAAGCGGACCAACTTGAAAGAAGGAGACTATGGCCTTAAGATTGTCATCCAGAATTGAAACAAGTTGAGAACACACTATATGACTGACTTACTTGAGTGTATATCATATAGGAGTTCCAACTAGGTTGGACATTAAGACAAAATAGGCTAGATTTTAAAGAGTTTCTCTCTCTCTAAAAGTATCCAAGCATTCAAGAAGATATCCAATCCAAGAACCTCATAAAACACATCAAAGGGAAGTTATATGAACCTCATGACAAGTTTAAGGCACTTACCTTACATATTATAGATATTATGTGTGCACAAAGGTCATATTATATTTGAGGAATTTTTGTAACATTTTTAAATCACTTAAAACATTAAAAATGATTTTTCAAAATGAATTATTATGTGATTTTAAATGTTTGGGGTTATAACATAAATATTTTTTTTCCTAAAAAATTGTTCAGCGTAGAAACCAAAAGCGCTAGAGAATTCTAGGAGTCAAATTCATATTTTTTAAAAACACAAAAATGAGATTTTTATCTGATCATAACTGTACATATGTTTACTTCCTATCGAAGAGAATTGTGTTTCTTATGTGTCTTGAAGTGAAGAGTTAATCGTAACCCTTAGGTCACATTCATCAATGGTCTGCATGTTACTTGACTTAATCCCTCTGACCCTAATTGGAACCAATCAACATTAGTTTAATCACCACCTGTTTATAGCCATTAGATAAGAAGCCCAGCAGTCGAATAAATCCTAGCCCTTGATTTGGTTCAGAGTTCTCCATCCTTATTCGTCTAGTATAAAAGGAGATATAATGTTAGTTTTTGAGAAGTTTTTGATTTCGTCTCATTCTGGATAGAAAGAAAACGAGAGAGAAAAAAGAAAAAAAAGAGAGAAGAGAGAAAACCTTAGTTAATTCGAAGATCAAACCCTTAGTGTTTTCTTCCAAATACCATATAACAAAACCTTACATTTCCATATACCAGAAAACAATATTGAGAGTTAGATTTAGGGTTTATGCGGGCAATAAGGTGTTGTGGTATTTATTGTTTGAAGACCTCTTCAAACCAGATTTCTCTTTAAGAATCTCTATAGGAAAAAACTCAAATTTCTCAGTAGAAATTTTGAGGTTTTCCAAAGAGAAAATTACACGACCTTTTTTTCTAGGTTTTTTTCTCTTTTTCGATCTTTATATTTCTCATTTATTTTCAAAAGATCCTTCTCCGTTTTCAATTTATTTGGAAAAGAGACATCTGATTCTTTCAAGTTTCTCAGATCTAAAAGCGTTTATATCTCACAGTTTATATTTCACATTTTGTGAAATAAATTTGTAAAGAATTAAGGGTTGAGACATATAGGATCTTGGCTCATTTTAATAACAAGATTGATTCTGATATGATCTTGATAAGAAGTCTAGTTTTCAATAAAAGTTGAATCAGAATCTACATGTCATATAGAAGTTGATGATTTATAAGATTTTTTATGTGTAAATATTCGGAGAGGGTGAGTTGCATAATCTGCATTTATTTCACATCATGAACACCTACTCTCTCACATGAACACTTAGTATTAATGGCTCTTTTTTAGGAATCCGGTGTTGTTAGAGCTGCGAGCATTAAGGCGTTGTGGTATTTGTTATTTGAAGACCTCTTCAAACCAGATTTCTCTTTTAGAACCTCTCTAGGAAAAAAACACAAATTTCTCGGTAGAAATTTTGAGTTTTTCCAAAGAGAAAATTACCCAACCTTTTTTTCTAGGTTACTATCTCTTGGATATTTATATTTCTCGTTTATTTTCAAAAGATCCTTCTCCGTTTTCAATTTTTTTGAAAAAGAGACTCCTGATTCTTTCAAGTTTCTCAAATTTAAAAGCGTTTATGTCTCATAGTTTATATTTCACATTTTGTGAAATAAATTTGTAAAGAAATAAGGGTTGAGACATATAGGATCTTGGCTCTTTTTACTAGAATGATTGTTTTCTGATCTGATCTTGATAAGAAGTCTAGTTTTCAATAAAAGTTGAATCAAAATCTACATGTCATATAGAAGTTGATGATTTATAGGATTTTTTATGTGTAAATATTCGGAGAGGGTGAGTTGCATAATCTGCATTTATTTCACATCACGAACACCTACTCTCTCACATGAACACTTAGTATTAATGGCTCTTTTTTAGGAATTCGGTGTTGTTAGAGCTGCGAGCATTAAGGCGTTGTGGTATTTGTTATTTGAAGACCTCTTCAAACCAGATTTCTCTTTTAGAACCTCTCTAGGATTAAAACTGAAATTTCTCGGTAGAAATTTTGAGTTTTTCCAAACAGAAAATTACCCGACCTTTTTTTCTAGGTTACTATCTCTTGGATATTTATATTTCTCGTTTATTTTCAAAAGATCCTTCTCCATTTTCAATTTTTTTGGAAAAGAGACTCCTGATTCTTTCAAGTTTCTCAAATTTAAAAGCGTTTATGTCTCATAGTTTATATTTCACATTTTGTGAAATAAATTTGTAAAGAAATAAGGGTTGAGACATATAGGATCTTGGCTCTTTTTACTAGAATGATTGTTTTCTGATCTGATCTTGATAAGAAGTCTAGTTTTCAATAAAATTTGAATCAGAATCTACATGTCATATAGAAGTTGATGATTTATAGGATTTTGTATGTATACCTATTCTGAGAGGGTGAGAATCTACATTTAGTTCACATCACGAACACCTACTCTCTCACATGAACACTTAGTATTAGTGGTTCTTTTTCAGGAATCTGGTGTTGTTAGTGTTGCTACAATCAGTGTACGAGGACAAAGAAAGGAACTTGCTGGAAGTAGATTAAAATTAAGTTAGAAGCCTTTGAGAGTGGAGTAGCTCATGTAGGTATATTTTCTTGACTTAGATTTAGGATCTTGAATTGCATGCTTAGTGATGTAACTTGTATTTTGATTGTTTCAAGTGGAATTTTTGTTTTTCTCCGTAGAGGGGGTCATGGATGTTTCCCTTACTTTAGGGTTTTACCACGTTAAAATCTGGTGTCAATTTTCTTGAATATTTCTTAACTGTTTATGTGTGGCTTCATATTAAAGACATAGTATAGTTGTTTATTTTAAAGCCTAAGGTAATCAACTATCAGATTTAACATCCATACTTAACCTGTTTACACACATTTTATGTGACTTCTTTTGAAAAGGATTTCAATCAAAGAGTTTATTCGAAGTTTTCTTAAACTTTAACATTTTGGTAATAACATAGTAAATAAATTGTTTTGTACTATTATTTTCAAGTGGTTTCAGAGCCGGTTTATCAAAATTTATTTTGATCCTAAAACTTCAGAAATTATTTCCAAAATCTTTTCTGATATGGATGAAAGATTTTAAAAGTTAGGTAACCTCTCACGTCCACCTCTCTTCGATGGAATCAATTTCACCTACTGGAAAGTACGGATGGTTTATTTCATTCAAGGAACATTGGGTGATGACATTTGGGAAATGATTGAAAATGGTTATACACTTTCTACTAAGGCTTTCTCTGAAACCAATCCTATAAGAGTTAAGAAAAATCTTAGTGAATTCACTAAAGATGAGAACAAATTGTCTCTGGATAATAATAGGGGAAATAATTCTATCTTTATGTCCATTAATGAGCATGAGTTTATACAAAATATCTATCTGCTCTACTTCTACAGAGGTCTGGGACACTCTAGTCACTGCTCATGAGGGTGATAAACGTGTTAAGGCCGAAATACCCAAATGCTAGTCCAGTAGTACAATACACTGATTATGGATGGAAATCATTCTTTTGATGATTTTTACATAAGGTTAATTGATATTTTCACAAAATTACATGCAAATGGTATAATTATAGTAGAAAAGAAATCGTTCGAAAGATTCTCAGGTCATTATGTGCTAAATTTGACAATACGAGATAAGCTACAGAAGAAATAGACGACCCAAACCTGACTCCTGAGTTGCTAAGTAGAAAATTAAGAATTATTGAGATGGAGTTAGAGTTTAAGAAACAATTGACTGCCCAAAATAAGTGACCCACTAGTTCTAATGTTGTGTTTTCATCACAAATGTCTTCCCCTAAAATAAGTCCCTTAGACTATGACCTTGACTTAAGTGATGACTGTGATTTGGATCACCTTGATAATCAAATAGATATTATGAGCAAGCATTTCAAAAATAATATCAAGTTTAGAAATGCAATAGCCTCTAAATAAGGCAAACAAAATTAGCAAGGTAATCAAAATTACAGACCTCATGGAAGACACAATGACAAACAGTCCTACAACAAAAATAAACCTATGATTGACATAAAATATGTGAAATGTCATATATGTGGTAGAATGGGACACTATGCTAATAGATGCAAAACTAATTTGAACAAGAATAATATGGCAAACATATGTAAAACATGGGACGACTCTAGTGATTCCGAGTCAGATGAAACAGAGTCAACCCATAATGATAAGTCTTGTATGTCATTCTTTGCTAAAATCATATACAATGATGATACTGAATGCTTGATCACTCATGATTCTATTGTGCCTGATAATGTTATTATTGTATATACAAATGATAACATAGTGTCTACTAGGGATAAAAATAGCATGAAAAATGATTATATACGTGTGTGTCTGAATGAGAACATTGTCGACAAATCTAAAGTGTGTGTGAGTTCCACATAAGAAATGAGCACGATAGGAGACACTACACATGAGACACTTAGTGAGTCAGACGATGATCTTCTAGATCTTCAAGTGCTATACCTAAAAACACTTAAGAAAAGTGACCGTCTTGATAAAATGGTGAAGCTATTAAATGAATGTATTGATTTACTTAACTAGACCATTAGGAAGAACGCGAAGGAATTTATATCACAATGTGTTGCTCATGAGACTGAGACAAAATAGTTTTCTTTAAAAATCAAAGACTTGTCTAAGAAAAATTATGTTTTAGAGAAAAAATATAAATCTACTCTTCTGAACTTTATAGAATCAATACATACAACTTCAAATGTTTACATTTTTAAACAAAACTAAAATCTTATAAAGAAATTGTTGAAGGAAATAAGTTTGATTCTGAAGAAAAATCTGGCATAGGTTTTGGAGAAAAGGTTGTTACCAGTAAGACTATTTCTCCTGAAAATGTTACTTTTGTCAGAAAAGGCCAGAATTTTCAAAATACTCAGAAAGAAAATTGTTATAAAAATGCCTCTAAGGAAAAACAAAGTGATTATATTCAACAACCTACATTTAATGGTTAGCTAAGCACTTATGTCCTCCTGTTAGGGACCAATGCTAAAAATCCAAAACTAATGACACTTGGACAACCATTCCTATTAGGGCTAAACCTATATTTAAAGATGTTATTAAAGTCAAGTCCTCCACACATCAGTACTATTCATACTATGATGTCTATTACCACACTATTGCTAAATGTTTTCAAAAATGACTGTACACACCTACTTATCCAAATTCTAATAATTCTAGGAAGAGTAGGAATACTTATGTTCTCCTGAGGCAGACCAAACATAACCCTAACTATAAAAAGAATAGAGGATCTAAAACTAAAAAGAAACCATTTATAAAGACAAAAAAAATCTTTTCTAAATCAAAGGCCAATAAAAATTTAAAAACCAGGCCTATTTGGATTAGAAAAGATGACTTGTTACCACAACTCAAGTGCAATGTTGTCATAATAGCTTTTAAGTCACAACGCACTTCATCTAGCTGGCCTGAACTCCGAATTCTCTAAACATATGACCAGAGATGAAACCAAATTGACAAAGAAAATAGACTTCTCTGGAGGTAGTGTTGTGTTTGGAGATGGAGTTTTGTGTAAAATCATAGGTAAGGGAACATTGTGTGATGAAGGTCTCCCCAAACTAAATGATGTTCTTCTTGTTAAAGGCCTCAAGGATAACCTATTAAGCATATCTCAATTTTATGATTCCAATCACACAGTTACCTTTTCAAAAAATGATTGCAAAATTATGGTTGAAAAGGGGAACTATATTTTAGCAGGGAACAAAAATGAGGATAACTGTTACACAGTCATTCCTATGTCTGAATCTTGTTAAGTTACCAGATTAGATGATGCTGATCTATGGCGTAATCGATTAGGACACAAATTTTTTGATAATATTTGACGGTTAAATTCCCAAGAAATAGTTAGAGGATTGCCAAATATAAAAAATTCTTTTAATCTTGTCTGCAGTCCTTGTTAAGAAGGGAAAATAAGTGAATCTCCTCACAAGAAAGTTAAAGATATCTGAACTACAAAACCTTTGGAATTAATCCACATAGACCTTATGGGTCTTTCTAGAACTGTTAGCTTATGTGGTAACAGTTATATACTTATTTTTGTGGATGTTTACACATGATATACATGGGTGGCTTTTATGAAAAATAAATTCGACACCTTCAGTGTGTTCTTATAAATTCTTTTAAAAATTGAAAGGGAGAAGGACACCCAGGTATGTCGCATCAGAAGTGATAGAGGTGGAGAATTCAAAGATTCTGGTGTTTCAGAATAGTGTATAGGCAATGGTAACAAACACAAATTTAGTGCGCCGAAGACACCTCACCATAATGGAATTGCTAAACGTAAAAATAGAACCCTATAAGAGATGGCTCGAGTGATGTTACATGCGAAAAATCTACCTAAGTATTTTTGGGCTGAAGCTGTTCAAGCCTCTTGTCATATAATTAATCTTGTGTACCTTAGGAAAAATTCCAAACAAACTTCATATGAACTTTGGTTCCACAAAAAGCCTAACCTAAAATATTTTAAAACCTTCGAAAGTGTTAGTTATATTAGTAAGGACATGGAACATCTTTCAAAATTTGACACCCGGGGAGAAAAAAGGAATTTTTCTTGGTTATTCTCAAACAAGTAGGGATTTTTGTGTCTTTAATTGTCGAACCAAGGTCATTATGGAATCTTTTAATGTAATTATAAATGATACCAGTACCGAGAGTAGTTTCAGTCAACCAGTCATTCTGGATGAGGAAGAGACCGATTTCATTCCCGACTCTCCAAAGATAACTGATTCACTACCACTTGAGAATCCTTTTGTACCAACTTGGGTTCCTAAAGACCATCCTATTGACAAGATTGTTTGTAATCCTTCTGAGCCAGTTGGAACTAGATCCCAACTTCAAAAGGAAGTTTCTTATTTTGTTTCTCTTGTAGGACCAAAAAATTTAAATGATGCCCTTTGTGACTCCTTCTGGATTAATGCTATGCAAGAAGAGCTTGTCCAGTTTCAGTGTCAAGATATTTAGTATGTAGTTCCTAGGCCAAACAATAAGAAGGTTATCGTCACTCGATGGAGTTTCAAAAGAAAAACTGATGAAAATGAGGAGGTCATTAGAAATAAGGTTAGGTTAGTAGCACAAGGTTACTCTCAGATATAAGGAATTGACTTTGACGAGACTTTGGCTCCTGTTACTCATCTTGAGTCAGTTCGTCTTCTTTTAGACATATTATGCCATTTACAATTCAAACATTTTCATATGGATGTTAAGTCCACATTTTTAATGGAACTTTAACTGAGGAAGTATATGTAAAACAACGTAAAGTTTTTATCGATCAAACTTATCCTGATCACGTATTTAGACTTCAGAAAGTCTTATAGGTATTGAAACAAGATCCCAGATCTTGGTATGAGCGTCTCTCTACATTTCTAGTCTCTAACAGATTCATTCGAGGTGAAAATGACCCAACCTTATTTGTTAGGAAATCAGAAAAATATGTCTTGATTGCCCAAGTTTACGTAGACGATATAATTTTCAGCTCAACCTGTCCTAATCAAGTATACTATTTTTCCGAGATAATCCATTCTGAATTTCAGATGTCTTTAATATGTGAATTACAATGTGTCTTAGGTTTACAAGACAAACAATTTAATGATGGTCTATTTATTAATCAATCAAAACATGTCTCTGATCTTATTAAGAAATTTGGATTAGAACACTCTAAACCTGTATGTAAACCCATGAGCACGACTTCCAAATTATCCAAAGAAGAATATGGGAAGGATGTTGACCTAACCCTTTATAGAAGTATGATATTGGGGCTCTTATGTAACACCTTGCCTAATTAAATACCGGGTGGTCAACCCCATACCAAATTAAAACAGAATATACAATTGGCTCATTCTTAGCATCACTGTCGAAAACATTTACAACTCACCCAATACCAAATTAAGCTGGTGTTAAAAACTTTCCAAATTTTAGTTCAACAAAATTTATTTTTAGTTAAGAATAACACAACACATTTCATTCTGTAACACTGATAATGGAACAGATAACACAAAAGAATATAAATTCCATTGGAATAAACATTCCCACATAATAAACCAATACAGTAATCCCAACAATAACAAAAGTATTAAAATGACACGAACACAATAGTATATGACTCCGATAGAAAGTGATTACTAAAATCCTTTGGGTGACATGCCCTAACTATAAGAATACTGTGAATCAAATGAAGATATGCATCTAAGAAAAACTCCATAGCTCCATAGCTCGTCATAATCCGCTAAGGTTGGCGTCCCTGTTACTGGACACCTGATATAAAAGATACAATAGGAAAGAAAATATGCAAGGAAACGGGTCAGAGCCTGATTGTGAAAATGATTTTGAAAACAACAAATATTTAACAAGTGCAATAAAGCATTTATTATGTACATGTTAGTATCCCACTCTCACTTTCTATTCTCACCTTTCATCTAGAGTGCACACTTAATGTTTCATATTAACCTCCTAGTTAATGGTTCCTCTTTACCAATTCCATAATATGATTCCATTCCCATATCATAACCCCGTATGTCCCATACCATACGTTATATAATCATTCTTATACATTTCTCATTTATGTGAATCATTTCTCATTAACATGAATTAAGATCTTCAATAGATATTCAATAACTTACTTCAATTCTTTTCTCAGTTCACCGTTGTCTACAATTATCACACAGTAGATGATTTAACCACAAATAACCATTCATTCATTTAATTCATTATATATATATATATATATATATATATATATATATATATATATATATATATATATATATTCATATATGATACGGCACCCCGAGTCACAACTACGGTGAAATGCATTACTCTTCTATCATGTCCCATCATCGCTGGTCACCGAATAGGGGACTAAGGGTTCGGTAAGGATTCCTCGAACCACAAACATCAACAAACAAATTAGAGGCGAACATAGTTCTCGTATCCATGGGTCACGCACATACCTACGTTCCCATAATCAGCGGACTTATCAAATCCCCGATAAGTTTTTCATAGACCTATGTTCTTGAGCGAAAAATCAAAGATCCCATGGATTCATTAGGATATGACTACCGTCACGCGCAAACCTCCCATCGATAGAAAGTAAGCTAGGTATGTCATACACATAATCATCAATCAATCAAATAGGCATTATCATACCTATAATATACTATCAACAAGGTACTCATATTACCCGTAGATGATTCTCATACGTAGCATTATATCTCTTTAAATCCCTCGTATTAAAATATCATAACTTTACTTCTTAATTTAATTATCCCCGAGACGCACTCAATATTCAAGGTTCAAATAGTTTTTTCCTCAACATATATTCAGTAAGAGTTCACTAATATCCTACTAGTCCATATCGTCATATCTCCCAAATTACGACAAATTAAACTCTCCTTTTAATTAAGGTTAAAATCGATAGTTTCAAATCTCTTATAAACACATCTTCTTTCACTTAGGATTAAACCCTCTTGTAAACTTAAGGATACCCAGGTGTTATATTCAATCACCCCTACTGGTCATATCTTAAATCCTCATTCATACCAATTAGAATCCAATAAATTAATCTAGTAACAAAAATTCCTTCCAATTTAATTATCAATATTCTAATTAATTAAATCCCAATCAAATTAATTCAAATCTTATCGAGGGCTTACTGATCTTATATAAGTCCCATAACATCCAATTAATAATCACCAGAGATCTACCAAAGGTTTGGGATAAGAATCAACATTAAAAATAAACAACTTTAACAATCCTGGGGAGGTCGATCGATCGAAGGCAGGGGGTCGATCGATCACTCAGGTAACAACCCAGTTTTTCTGCATTTCTGCAACTACGGGTTTAGCCATTTTAGATCGTTCATACCTTCATATTAACATCCCAAATGACTTATGATCCTTACAACATGATATACCAACATATATAAATGATTTCTAATCAGCTAAACATCCTAGAATCATCAAGAGATCGAATTAAAAGCATGTTTATATCCACTTTTTCCAGAAAATTATCAACATAATATCATCAACAACACATCAACAGTTTTCATAATTTCTTCAACAGATTCATGATTATTTCATGGATTACTAACTACCTACAACATGAGTTTGATTCCTATATATTTCCAGTCTCCAGAAATCCATTTAATAACTCCATTATTTCTTCCAAACATGAAAAATCATCTTTTTTAATAACTATTCTAACATGGACAATATAAAAACATAGATTGTCGTTATCAAACACTTGCCTCTAATGAAGGTCTGATCCTTTGGTGTAGTATATCTCAGGTGGTTCTCCCTTCTCCGGTCAACCTCCAATGGTGGTTGGAGGTGGTGACCCTTGGTTCTTAGTTCTTTT
This sequence comes from Sambucus nigra, assembly GCA_949130495.1. Lineage (NCBI taxonomy): Eukaryota > Viridiplantae > Streptophyta > Magnoliopsida > Dipsacales > Adoxaceae > Sambucus > Sambucus nigra. Next base: position 380,373,620 of record OX422221.1, read on the forward strand.
CCTTCCCAAGTAAACTCTTATCTTCCCAAGCAACCTTTCACTCTCTCTAGGAAGATGACTTATCTATTTTGTGTAGATGATATGAATAACCCATGTACACTTAATCTTCAAATACTTATAATGGGACAAAATCCGAAATCACTATTCATCCCCCCTATAAAAATGACCAAAATGCCCTTTTGGGTTGTCTATTCATTTCCAAATGACCCGAGACCCAAATCCAACATCCAAATAGTCTTTTCTGACTATTTCAAACCTTTCGGACGCAATGACGCAGTCGAAATGACTATAAGGTTGATAGAAAATAAATTTCCTTTTTAATTTAACAAATTAGTCCAGACATGTCCCATACCGCGTCTGACTAAAAATCCAAATTACCGAACAGCAATTATCAATAATCATCACATTCATATATTACCTAAATATCTTTAAGTAATATTCAGAATCATATATTTTAATATCCTCAATTCGGATAAAACCCCAATGAATTAATTAATAATAAAATTTATAACTCATTTTAAAAGTCATTAAAAATTACAGGGTATTACATACTTCCCCCTTATAACAGAATTTCGTCCCGAAAATCAGGAATATAAATCATAAGGGTAAGGAAAACTCCGAGTATAAATCTCACATAGCAAGAAATCTAAGACGTACCGCCCATACAATACATTATCAAAAAATCCCTATTGATGTTATACGTCCAACCTCACCATATAGTTTCAAGTGAATCGAATTTAATCTTTACCATCGACATAACCAAGTTCGGAAAAATGATCCTTATACATTCATAATTTTGAAAACTACTACCATTCAACCATCCAAGGCGCCCATACACCCTATCGTACCACTTTCATTATAAGATTTATCGCAAAGGTTATAAACTCATATCGCAAAGACCTAACTTATTTTGACTCCCAACGGTTATTAGTTTCATGCGTGGGGTATCTCGCAAGCGAAATCAAAATAAGGAACCCCCCTGATACACTACTACCTAAAGTAGTCGGTCATCGAAACTCCTCAGGTCCTTAGTCAATAGTATATAAATATCAAGTTTATCGATTTAAAAAAAAATCACGTTTATCGATTTTAATTTTTTTTTAGTTTTATCGATTTCAAATTGAGTCCACTCATCTACTCTCTTATAGAAAACAAGATGCTGGAAAGTAGTAGTGCATACGCTCTCATATACCACAAGTCGATGCACGCCGATAGTCACATCATGCTCGGACATCCCCAAAGTAAGTAATCCCATGATAAAAAAAATCAGATCCACATGATGACATGAAAAATATAGGTGTCCCCAACCCCTCGGTGAGTCTACATAAATAATAATGCTATAGGCTAAGTTTAGCAACCCTTTTGCCCACATAATATTAATTGCTACAAACATCAATATATGCCGCATAATTCCTTAGATAGAAAACATACCCTCATTCGCGGGTGGTGGTTGTTGATTCGCTGCCTGATGGATGTTATAAACACGCCCGTATTGACCCCGTGGGTGCTGCTAGAATGGGAGGTAGTGCTAGCACCAGAGCTGGAGCTGGAAGAGCAGCTGGTGGAAACACTGGTACCTGTGGCTCCTATCGAGCATTTTGTTGCTGAGTGAATTTGTCTTTATCAGGACAATCTTGTCGTTTATGGCCATACTTGCTGCACACGAAACATTTTCCCGCAAACTTTCCACCACTTTGCCCCTGCTGACCCCGACCCTGCTGGCCATTATCTCCTTTACCTTGGCCCTGATGAGCCTGTCTCTTGCCCTGATGGCCCTGCTGTCCTTGCCCATTACCTCTATCCTCAAATCGAGAATCTCCAGATCGTAAACGCTTAGCACAATCCCCTATCTGGGAACCCTTCTCACCCTGCCGCTGATGACTCTGCCCTGGCTGAGTTCCACTAGAACTGCCCCCAATAGTCTTGCCTTGCAGGCTTGACCCAAACCCCCGCTTAACACCCTGAGCATGGAAGTGGTTATCCTGGCAGTGAAGCATTGTAGCATTAAGAACATCTGCATACGTATGTAGTGAAAGATTCCCCAATAAATACTAGCGAATCTTATAGTTAAACCCATTAGTGAACATTAGAATTCTCCTCTCTTCGGTGGGTACCTCTGTTGGTACCAAATTAGTTAATCTCATAAATTCTTCCTCGTATTCCGCCACCATCTTCTCTCCCTGCTTCAAATCAAGTAGTTTTCGCCTCATCTCTGTCTGGATGGCGGAAGGAAAATACTTCCCATAAAATCGTATCCAAAAGTCTTGGATAGTCATTGTGTCTCTCTCCTCCATAGTGGTCGTAGCTTCCCACCATTGCAAAGCTTCCCCTACTAGCTTGAATGTGGCTAGTATTTGACATTGAACCTCAGTGCATTCGAGCATTCTCAAGTGCCGTTGGATATCTTTCTTCCATTGGCTAGCAGTCACGACATCTGATCCTCCCTGAAACTCAGGTGGGTGCGCCTTATGAAAGTCATTCCTTGCTCGTTCCCATGCAGTAGGAAACACTTGCCCTTGCACGGGTGGCACAACTGGTGCTGGTACTGGAGCCTGCTGCATAGCAGCTAGAGCAGTATTGACTGACTGAGTGATAATTGTAGCAACTTCGGCCGAAGTCATCGTACCCTGAGCTGGGATGGGCTGAGGTGCACGTCGAGGAGGCATCTGAAACAAGAGTACACTATCAGTATTTGATATATCAAAATATCTGAAGATCGTAGGCGTAAATAGAAAAAAAATAATCCTACTCATACGGCTCTACATCAAAGAATGCTAAGCTGAAAATGCAATAAGCCGTACAGATCCTAAAGGACACTAGAACCTGATGCTCTGATACCACCTGTAATACCCCGGCTAATTAAATACCGGGTGGCCAGCCCCATACCAAATTAAAACATAATATACAGTTGGCTCATTCTTAGCATCACTGTCGAAAACATTTATAACTCACCCAATACCAAATTAAGCTGGTATTAAAAACTTTCCAAATTTTAGTTCAACAAAATTTATTTTTAGTTAAGAATAACACAACACATTTTATTCTGTAACACTGATAATGGAACAGATAACACAAAAGAATATAAATGCCATTGGAATAAATATTCCCACATAATAAAACAATACAGTAATCCCAAGAATAACAAGAGTATTAAAATGACACGTCACAATAGTATATGACTCCGATAGAAAGTGATTACTGAAATACTTTGGGCAACATGCCCCAAATATAAGAATACTCTGAGTCAAATGAAGATAGGCATCTAAGCAAAACTACATAGCTCCATAGCTCGTCATAATCCGCTAAGGTTGGCGTCCCTGTTGCTGGACACCAGATATAAAAGATACAATAGGAAAGAAAATATGCAAGGAAACGGGTCATAGCCCAATTGTAAAAATGATTTTGAAAACAACAAGTATTTAATAAGTACAATAAAACATTTATTATGTACATGTTAGTATCCCATTCTCACTTTCTATTCTCACCTCTCATCTAGAGTGCACACTTAACGTTTTCTATTAACCTCCTAGTTAATGGTTCCTCTTTACCAATTCCATAATATGATTCCATTCCCATATCATAACCCCGTATGTCCCATACCATACGTTATATAATCATTCTTATACATTTCTCATTTATGTGAATTGTTTCTCATTAACTTGAATTAAGATCTTCAATAGATATTCATTAACTTACTTTAATTCTTTTCTCAATTCATCGTTATCTACAATTATCACACAGTAGATGATTTAACCACAAATAACCATTCATTCATTTAATTCATTATATATATATATATATATATATATATATATATATATATATATATATATATATGACACGGCACCCCGAGTCACAACTGCGGTGCAATGCATTACTCTGCTATCATGTCCCATCATCGCTGGTCGCCGAATAGGGGACTAAGGGTTTGGTAAGGATTTCTCGAACCACAAACATCAACAAACAAATTCGAGGCGAACATAGTTCTCGTATCCATGGGTCACACACATATCTACGTTCCCACAGTCAGCGGACTTATCAAATCCCCTATAAGTCTTTCATAGACCTATGTTCTTGAGCGATAAATCAAAGATCCCATGGATTCATCAGGATATGATTGCCCTCACGCGCAAACCTCCCATCGATAGCAAGTAATCTAGGTATGTCATACACATAATCATCAATCAATCAAATAGGCATTATCATACCTATAATCTACTATCAACAAGGTACTCATATTACCCTTAGATGATTCTCATACGTAGCATTATATCTCTTTAAATCCCTCGTATTAAAATATCATAACTTTACTTCTTAATTTAATTATCCCCGAGCCGCACTCAATATTCAAGGTTAAAATAGGTTTTTCCTCAACATATATTCAGTAAGAGGTCACTAATATCCTACTGGTCCATATAGTCATATCTCTCGAACTACGAAAAATTAAACTCTCCCTTTAATTAAGGTTAAAATCGATAGTTTCAAATCTCTTATAAACACATCTTCTTTCATTTAGGATTAAACCCTGTTGTAAACTTAAGGATACCCAGGTGTTATATTCAATCACCCCTACTGATCCTATCTTAAATCCTCATTCATACCAATTAGAATCCAACAAATGAATCTAGTAATCGAAATTCCTTCCAATTTAATTATCATTATTCTAATAAATTAAATCCCAATCAAATTAATTCAAATCTTATCGAGGGCTTACTGATCTTATATAAGTCCCATAACATCCAATTAATATTCACCAAAGATCTACCAAAGCTTTGGGATAAGAATCAACACTAAAAAGAAACAACTTTAACAATCCTGGGGAGGTCGATCGATCGAAGGCAGGGGGTCGATCGATCGATCGATCACTCAGGTAACAACCCAGTTTTTCTGCATTTCTGCAACTATGGGTTTAGCCATTTTAGATCGTTCATACCTTCATATTAACATCCCAAATGACTTATGATCCTTACTACATGATATACCAACATATATAAATAATTTCTAATCATCTAAACATCCTAGAATCATCAAGAGATCGAATTAAAAGCATGTTTATATCCATTTTTTCCAGAAAATTATCAACATAATATCTTCAAGAACACATCAATGGTTTTCATAATTTCTTCAACAGGTTCATGATTATTTCATGGATTATTAACTACCTACAACATGAGTTTGATTCCTATATATTTTTAGTCTCCAGAAATCCATTTAATAACTCCATTATTTCTTCCAAACATGAAAAATTATCTCTTTTAATAACTATTCTAACATGGAAAATATACAAACTTAGAATGCCATTATCAAACACTTGCCTCTAATGAAGGTCTGATCCTTTGGTGTAGTATATCTCAGGTGGTTCTCCCTTTTTCGATCTACCTCCAGTGGTGGTTGGTGGTGGTGACCCTTGGTTCTTAGTTCTTTTCCTTCCCAAGTAAACTCTTCTCTTCCCAAGCAACCTTTCACTCTCTTTAGGAAGATGACTTCTCTATTTTGTGTAGATGAGATGAATAACCCACGTACACTTAATCTTCAAATACTTATAATAGGAAAAAATTCGAAATCACTATTCATCCCCCTATAAAAATGACCAAAATGCCCTTTTGGGTTGTCTATTCATTTCCAAATGACCCGAGACCCAAATCCAACATCCAAATAGTCTTTTTTTACTATTTCAAACCTTCCGAATGCAACGACGCAGTCAAAATGACTATAAGGTTGATAGAAAATAAATTTCATTTTTAATTTAACAAATTAGTCCTGATACGTCCCATACCGCGTCTGACTAAAAATCCAAATTACCGAACAACAATTATCAATAATCATCACATTCATATATTACCTAAATATCTTTAAGTAATATTCAGAATCATACATTTTAATATCCTCAATTCGGATAAAACCCCAATGAATTAATTAATAATAAAATCTATAAGTCATTTTAAAAGTCATTAAAAATTACGGGGTATTACGTCTTATAACTTAATGATTCACGACCTAATATTGCTTTCTTCGTACGTGTCTGTGCAAGATACCAATGTGCTCCTAAATAATCATATCTGTTAAGTGTCAAATGTATCATTAAATATATTAAGAGTACACAAAATTACGGTATTTGGTACACTAAAGACACCACTAGTGCTATTGTAGGATACACTGATGCCGATTGGGCAGGGTGTTCGGATGATAGTAAAAGTACTTCAGGCGCCTACTATTATGTAGGAAATAATTTAGTAGGTTGAAGTAGTTAGAAAAAAAATGTATCTCTCTTTCATCGACTGAATACGGATACATTGCAGTCTTTAGTTGTTGTTCCTAACTGTTATGGATCAAGAAGATGCTTATTGACTATGATATCATTGAAGAAAAATTGTCTATGTATTGAGATAACCAGAGTTCCATAAATATATCTAAGAATCCTTCACAACACTCGCGAACTAAGCACATGAAAATTAGACATCATTTCATTTGTGATCTTATAGAATTTAAAGAATTAGACATTGAGTATCTTAATACAGAAAAACAGTTAGCTGATCTGTTTACTAAACTTCTTGATAATATTAGATTTGAGTATCTTCGTAATGCTATAAGTATGATAGTTCTTACATAATCCACACATCAATCATAGCCTCGATAGTTGTTCGCTTAACTATTGGTTTGTGAGGATTTAAGGAAAAAGGCACCTTCTAACATCTTCTTAATGTAGGAGACCCTTGCATCTGCCTTTGATTATGCTATTGATTGTGTTGTTTTCCAACTACATATTCTCCTGCCTTATATCTTTATACCCCGTTGTATATTTGAGAAAAATTGGAGGAGAGGAACTTGAGTACCTGGCTTATAATTAATATCTTATCTTGTACTAACTCAACTAATTTGTCATTGAGTGTTTATTTTTTTTAGGCATTTATCAGACCCAATTGTATAAGTTTGTCTTATTTATTAGGGCATTGGTCTGTTTTTGTAGTTGAGTGATGTATTGTTTTTTCTCGTATTTTCAGTTCTAGGATGGGAATAGGTAGTTACAAGTTTTTGTATAGGAAATCTAGGACTTTAAATTTCTTTACCCATGAGTACAGGTTACTGAAGGGAATTTTGTCTCTAATATTCAAATGGAGAGATTGAGAACACACTATATAATTGACTTACTTAAGTCTATATCATATAGGAGTTCCAACTAGCTTGGACATTGAGATAAAATAGATTAGATTTTCAAGAGTTGCTCTCTCTCAAAGTATCCAATCATCAAATAAGATATACAGTCCAAGAACCTCATAAATTACATCAAAGGGAAGTTATATCTACCTCATGACCATTTTAGGACACTTACACTGCATATTATTGATATTATGTGTGCACAAGGGACATATTATTTTTTAGGATTTTTTCTAACATTTTTAAATCACTTAAAACATTTTTAAAGCATTAAAAATGATTTTTCAAAATTAATTATTTTGTGATTTTAAATGTTTGGGGTTATAGCATAAATATTGTTTTTCCTAAACAATTGTTCATTATAGAAACCAAAATCGCTAGAGAATTCTGCAGGTCAAATTCATATTTTTAGAAAACACAAAACATGCATTTTTTTATCTGATCACAACCATACACGTGTTTCCTTACTATCGAAGCGATTTGTGTTTATTATGTGTCTTAAAGTGAAGAGTTAATCGTAACCCTTAGATCACATTCATTAACGATCTTCATGTTACTTAACTTAATCCCTGTGACCCGAATTAGAACCAGTCAACGTTAGTTTAATCACAATTTGTTTATAGCTATTAGATGAGAAGCCTAAGAGTCGAATGAATCTTAGCCCTTGATTTGGTTCAGAGTTCTCAATCCTTATTCGTATAGTATAAAAGGAGATCATATTTTAGCTTTTGAGAAGTTTTTGATTTCATCTCATTTTGGATAGAAAGAAAACCAAAGAGAAGAAAGAAAAAAAGAGAGAAGAGAGAAAACCTTAGTTCGTCCAAAGATCAAACGCTTAGTGTTTTCTTCCAAATACCATACAACAAAACCTTACATTTCCATATACCAGAAATCCCAATATTGAGAGTTAGATTTAGGGTTTCTGCGGGAATTAAGGTGTCGTGGTATTTGTTGTTTGAAGGCCTCTTCAAACCAGATTTCTCTTTTAGAATATCTCTAGGGAAAAAACTCAAATTTCTCAGTAGAAATTTTGAGGTTTTCCAAAGAGAAAAGTACACGACCTTTTTTTTATCTAGGTTTTTTTCTCTTTTTGGATCTTTATATTTCTCGTTTATTTTCAAAAGATCCCTCTCCGTTTTCAATTTATTTGGAAAAGAGACTTCTGATTCTTTCAAGTTTCTCAGATCTAAAAGCGTTTATGTCTCACAGTTTATATTTCACATTTTGTGAAATAAATTTGTAAAGAATTAAGGGTTGAGGCATATAGGATCTTGGCTCTTTTTAATAACAAGATTGTTTCTAATCTGATCTTGGTAAGAAGTCTAGTTTTCAATAAAAGTTGAATCATAATCTACATGTCATATAGAAGTTGATGATTTAGAGGATTTTGTATGTATAACTATTCTGAGAGGTTGAATTCAATAATTTGCATTTAGTTCACATCACGAACACCTACACTCTCACATGAACACTTAGTATTAGTGGTTCTTTTGGAGGAATCCGGTATTGTTAGAGCTGCTACAATCAGTGGACAAGGATAAAGCAAGGAAGCTGCTAGAGGAAGATTAAAATCAAGTCAGAAGCCTCTGAGCGTGGAGTAACTCGTGTAGTTATATTTTATTGACTAAGATTTAGGATCTTGATTTGCATGCTTAGTTTTGTAACTTGTATTGTGATTATTTCAAGTGGAATTTTTGTTTTGCTCCGTAGAGGGGGTCGTGGATGTTTCCCTTACTTTAGGGTATTACCACGTTAAAATCTGGTGTTAATTTTTTTGAATATTTCTTAATTGTTTATGTGTTGTTTCATACTAAAGACATAGTATAGGTGTTTATTTTATAGCCTAAGGTAACCAATTATCATATTTAACATCCACACTTAACATATTTACACACATGTTGTGTGACTTCTTTTGAAAAGAGTTTCAGTCAAAGAGTTTATTCAGAGTTTGTTTAAACTATAACATTTTGTTCATAACATAGTAAACACATAGTTTTATACTATTATTTTTCACACGTTAGAAGCAAACTATCATGATCCTTATCGTGTCTTGGCAGTCATCTGACCAGGATCTTATCGTCTGGAGGCAATTAAAGGGGAAAAATTTAAGAAGCCATGAAACGCCGACCATCTCAGGAAATAATATCAGCAGTTCTATTATGAATTTGATGTAACCGTTTCATGCAGTTTAATAAAGTTGTGATTTCCTACCAATCATGCTTCATTTTTTTGTTTCTTTTTTCATAGTACGGTGACGATACATCCCCAGACAACCAGCAAACTTCAGCATACTATTCCAACTTCAAAATCAAACTTTTCCAACTTCAAACTTTTTTTTAGAGAATTTTGGACTTCTTGTATGACTTTGTCTTTGACAAGTCACGTATAATAAGTACCTAAAACTTCATGTATGGCTTAAATTTTAAAACAATGATTTTACTCGACCATGTTAAATTTCGGAAAAACCTACATTCCCTATTGCATTTGGTCACCAATGGTAACTAATGGAAACACTTAGACCTAAAAATGTTTTACCAAAGTGCATTAGTAGAACCCAAGGCCCCATAACTCAAGTTCATAACTTTATCCAACACAGATCAATTAAGCAGGTTAGTTGGTTGCATAACCAATACACTAATAAAAAAATTTAATTATGGGTAAAACTCCAAAATACATAGATAAACACATTTATAAAAAATAATCTTTTTATTCCATCAAACTTCCATATAAGAGAGAATAAAAAACAAGCAAGAAAAATAAATTTATTCTATGGGACATTTTCCATCAGCCTCATCTATCCCAATAGAAAGAACACCAAGAGTATGGGAAAAGTTATAGTTCTAAAATCTCTTAACCAATTTTGACTAATGCTGCTCAGCTGATCCAACAGGTGTGGAGGGTGAATGTAATCATCTTTACCATGAAGACCATAAGCAACTCGGAACTTTGACACTAATATCTGTGTAATGGCGTCATTTGAAATCCACTCAGCATCAATTCTGAATAGAGGTTCGGGATAATACAACATGTCTCGATCATACCAATGCCATAACTCATTCTTGTCTTTATCCTTCAATAATGTTAACATGTTCAACCTACTCCATTTGTACTCATCCCCGAGAGATTACTCTAGGTGATTGTCCATATGAGTTATGGCCTCATCATAACCATCCGTCCATAAAACTTTGGGTTGTTTATGGAAGTGAAAAGTTAGTTGGTTCACTTTGTCTTGGATTTTTTTGATGGTTTTATCTTTATCTTTTAACAACGCTACCTGGTCGACCAAAGTTTTCTTAGTTCTTTGTTTCTCCTTAGTTTATCGCACAATAACCACCTGTCTATAAATCTTTCCTGATTTGGTCTTTTTCTTCATCAAGTTTTTCATCTCCTCCAACAGTCCGACATTCTTAATCTCCAAGAATGAAGAACCTTCGCTTGGCTCAACCTCACCTGAATTTTTCAAGCTCTCTAACTCATTTCTTTAATTATTGTTCTCTTTTTCAAGAGATTAGCAATATTGCGAGTACTTTCCACCTCCTTATTTAATAAGAATTCCTTCATCCTGAATACATACGTGATCTCTTGTAGTTTCTTGTCAAAACCCCAACCCGCACTCAATGCCTCATACTTGGACTCATAGTCAAAATGTAGTAAAGCTCGAGAAATATTGTGGTCATTCTGAAGTGTCTCGATCATCTCATAGTACGCCGTATTATTCACCACAACTCTATCAAATAGACAATGTATATGAACATAGGCTTCCTTTATGTGGTTGGATGCATCACTTCTGAGCAACCCTTCCAATTTAGTCTCCGTTAGACTTGCATGGCAAGCTCCAAACAAGCTATTATTATGTCTTAACAGGCCAGTCTCAGCAAATATAAGGGCATTCTTCCTAGAAATAAAGTAAAAGGAAACGATATCACAACAACAAGTTTAACTAGGCATAATGAACAAGCATAATTAAAGGCATACACTAGCAAGTGGACTAAAGGAAATTTTTCATTCATCAATAAAATATTTGTTAAAAGTAACTATTCCACTACAAATCATAAAGAAAAAGAAATAAAAAAATCATCAATGAAAGGACACAAGTATGAGTCATCAGACATTAAGAAATTTACACCTTTTCTATGTCCTTGTTGTTTCTTCTGGGAGGATGGACTCATTTTTAACTGCAGGTGCCTGGGAGGATTTACATGTACCCTATTAATCTCCAATCTCCTCTTCCATGTTAAAAGGGGTACTAGGATCATCCCTTTGAAAAAATTCAGAGTCGGTAGAGGTGCCTAACTCCTTTAAAGTAGAAGTCCATCCATCCTTGTATAACAGCTTCTTCCCGTACTCAATCTAGATGGCAGGGCGACAAAGGCTTTATCCCAGCCCTTATTGAAGGCTTCTTCCTTATATTTTTTTATACCGGGCCTTTAGCTCTAGAAACTTCTTATTTTCATCATCTGCCTCCCTAGCCGACTATGGTCTCTCTATACTCATCTTGCTTCAGTTTTTTTTGGCACTGTTTATGTTCTTTCTAAAATGCCTCCTCAGAATATTTCAAGTATTTCCTCTTGCTTTCAAAGGACTCTTCAACATCAACTAATGATGACCTTAGCTGGTCATCTCTGATCAATAACTACTCTGAGTCGACCAAAAAGTATAGGACAAGACAACAACAACAAAGTTATTACACATACTTAGAGGAAAATTATGGAAATAAGACAAAGGACTAAAAAATGTACCAAAGCTAAATTTTGATTTGTCGTCTCCAACAGACGGGCTATTGACCAAAGGGTTGCAACCAACCTATCTATTGGAAGAACTCCAACACCTGCCACTGTGGCAGACTCAGTAGCAGCTTGGTTGGCTGAACTCTTCTGGATCAATTCCTACTGGACAACTGATCCTCTCTTTAATATCATGAATTGAGGCTCTATGGTTTTAGCCTCCTCAACATTGATAACTAGGGGCCTCTAGTCGGCAGTAGTGGTCTTTTTTTGGGGTGGAGAAGACAGACTAGCTTAAAAGTTAGGAACTCTTATTTTTCCTATTTTGGTAAGGGGGAGTATAAATAGAAGTAGTATTAAATGATTCAAAAGTGGACGATGTCCCTCATATTGTTACTTCCTTGTCTTCTCCAAAATACTTAGTAGCAGAAGATGTGAAAACAATTTCCTCGTCCAAGTTGATTGGATCTTAGGGAATAACTTCAATTGGTCGAGCCACAAAAGATGTAATGGAAATTTTATACTCCAATAAGATAGAAGTTTCTTTGGGGTTCTCTTCCCATATTCTTTGTTTAATTGACGACATGAACTTCAACTCATCCAATTTTGCCTCACCTACCTTGGGATACCTCTTCTTAGATTCCTTTGCAAAAATAGAACAAGAGCGGTTAGTCGATATATCATCAAACAATTAGTAGGAGTTGAAGAAAAATAAAATTCAAGGTGTTAAATCGACCTATGCTACGCCCTTCCTGGGGACATTTCGAACCAGTGTATTTTACCCTCTCAGAAAGTGGGCATATTTTCAATTCTTCACCACCACTCTGTAATCCCAATAATCCTTGTTAAAATTAGGAAGATTAACTACAAACATGCTATGGGCCTTCCTAGTCTTCAGGCAACATGTATTATCCCCAATTGTCCCCTATTTGTAACAATACATATGTCGGTAATCCCAATGTGGGTCCTATGAAGTTCATTTAAATAATGGACCCTGTTTACTACCCTCTAAGTGTTAGGGGGGGGGGATAGTATAGAAGGGACCACATCGGAATAGTGTCATAATTAAAGGAACGGGTGATTTGGAGGGAAAGTTATTCCATGATCCGTAATAAATAAGTGGGGATCTAATGGCCCTCATTTAGGGAGAATAAATTTATAGGACCTTCCACAAATTCAAAAGATACCCAATTAGGGATTTTTCATCTTCCCCTAAATTCTGCTAAGGAATTCTCATCCATAATGTACACCTTTATTTAAATTAAAAAAAGAAGGGGATATAAAAGAAAAAAATTGCTACAGAATTACAAGGAAGAAAAGGCAAAGGAAAAGCTCGAAAATATAGAGAATCCATAAGTGCGAAGGTTGGAAGTGAGAAGAAATGGGGGGAAGTTTTGTCCTTTTATAGATCAACCTCAAAGGTTGAAAAGTAATGATTAGATGAACCAACGATTGAACTATTGATGGTTACACGGTTCCCAAAGGCATAAAAAGACAAGCGTACCCTTTGGCGGATCGCTATATTTCAAATTATTCATAAAAATACCATTGCCTGATGTATCGGTGAAAATTTTACAAGTCCAGAAGCTCGGCTATCTACCACTATCACACTGGAGTGAGAGACACTTTTTAGAACTAATTCTCCATCCTTTATAGATCATCAAGCATGGAGAATTGACGACTGTTGTTGTGGGTTAAATTATTCATTCTAGGTGGACTTATAATAATGGGGCACGTATTCTCATAAGTATACATCTCAGCACCTCACTTATACTCGGTAAGATACAAATCACTTGGTTAGCATACCATCAAACCAAATTAAGATGATGAACCATTGGGAAGAAGAACAGTCATTAACAAGGGAATTATCAAGAGACATTCCACACGTGCCTTAGAAGATAATTAGTCTTATTAATTTTGTATCGGTGTAAATGCCTGGATATATAAAGGCATTCCACCCCTTCGCTTTTGGGACCATTATAAATATATTGTTTCCCTTAGCTCAAGGGACAACTCTATTTATCACAAGTAAGACTACCCAAAATTCTATGTAACTACCCTCAATAGTAACACCATAACAGTGGGCGTAGGGGTTCCCTAAGCTGAACCACTTTAAAAATCTTTATTGTCCTTTATTATTTTTAATTACATTACTCAAATAATTATCTATGAATATAAAATTGGTAATTTTTAGCTAAGATAAAATCTCTACCAATTTTGGACACCAACCCATTATGGGTTAAATTATTCATGCCATGTGGACCTATGATACTGGGACACTTGTCCTCCTAAATATACGCATCGACACTTCATTTATACTTGGTCCGCTCCAAAACTACTTGGTCGGCATACCGGCTAACAAACTTAAGAAGATGAACCCTAAGGAAGAATAAAGGTTATTCACATGGGAATTATCAAGAGACATTCCACGCATTACTTAGAAGATTAATAGTCTCAATCATTATGTATAGGTGTAAATGACTGAATATATAAAGGCCTTCCAACCCTTGGTTTTTGTGACCATTTTAAACAACTTATTTACCTTTGATCAAGGGACAAGTCTATTGCACGCTAGCAAGACTACCCAAAATTCTATGTAACCACCCTCAATAGTAATATAATAACAGTGGACGTAGGCTTTACCTAAGTTGAACCGCTTTAAAAATCTTTGTCGTCATTTATTATTTTCATTTACATTACTCAACTAATTATCTGTGATTACAAAATTGGTAATTTCTAGCTAAGAAGAGATTGACGATGAAGAGGGGATAGGTGAATCTTACTTGGAACCTACAGTTGGGAATGAGTCTATCCTCCCAGAAGTAGCAGTAAAGGACACTGAGAAGGTGTAAATTTCTTCAAATCTGATGACCCGTTCTTATGTCCCTTTCCATTAATGCATGTTTTTATTTCTTTTTTATTTTTTCTTTGTAATAGAACACTCCCTTGTAACACATTTTTTGTTGATGAATGAAAAGTCTCCTTTGGTAAACTTGCTAGTGTATACCTTTAGTTGTGCTTGTTCACTCTGCTTGGTCAAACTTGTTATTTTGATATCGTTGCCTTCCAGTTTATTTCTAGGAAGAATGCCCTTATATCAAATGAGACTAACATCTTCAGACATGGTACTAGCTTATTTTGAGTTGACCATGTAAGTCTGACTAAGACTGCATTGGAAGGGTTGCTCGGCAGGGATGCATCCGACCAAATGAAGGAAGATTATGTTCATCTGAATTGTCTCTTTGATAGAGATGTGGTGAATAACACGACCTATTAAAAGATGATCGAGCAATTTTAGAATGATCATAATCTTTCTCAGGCTTTACTATATTCTGACTCTAAAGCCAAATATGAGGTATTGAGTTCAAGTTGGGGTTTTTGATAAAATTATACAAGAGATGACAGTTGTGTTCAGGAAGAAGGAATTCTTGTTGAATAGGGAGGTGGAAAGTGTTCGTGACGTTGCTACTCTTTTTAAAAAAGAGAATAAAAATTTAAGGAATTAGTTAGAGAGCTTGAAAAAGGAGGCTGAGGTTGATCCGAGCGAAGGTGTTTTTTTTTCTTAGAGATTGAGAATTCTAGAAAGAAGAAGATCAAATTCGTCCTGTCTTCTTGACAGGTGGTTGTGGTTCGGCCAATTGAGTACGAAGAAAGAACTAAGAAAATTATGGCCGACCAAGTAGCATTGTTAAAAGACAAAGATAAAACCATAAAAAAGCTCCAAGACCAAGTGGACTAATTAACTTTTCACTTCCATAAACAACCCAAAGCTGCATGGATGGATGGTTATGATGATTCCATAACTCATATGGACTATAATCTGGAGTAATCTCATCGAGAAGGGTACAAATGGGGTGGGTTGCATGTGCTGACATTGCTGAAGGTGGATGACAAGAATAAGTTTTGACATTTGCATGATCGAGGCATATTGGATTATCTTGACCCTCCATTCAACATTGATGCTGAATGGATTTCGACTGACGCCATTCCCCAGAGCATATTGAGAAAGTACCTAGGGGTGATGGTTTTCATGGTGAAGATGATTACATTCTCCCTCCTCACCTGTTGGATTAGCCGAGAAGCATCGATTGTAGTAGGTTGAGAGATTTTAATACTATAACTTTGCCTGGTATTTTTGATGTTCCTCCTACTGGGATGGTCAAGACTCAAGGAAATTGTCCAATAGAATAAATTTAATTTTCTTGCTATCTTCTGATTGTATGTCTGTCTTCTATAGAAGTTGATGGAATAAAAAGACTAGTTTTTGCGAACATGTTTATTTATATATTTTAGTCTTTCATCTATAATTAAGATTTTTGAGTAGTCTATTGACTTTGCAACCAACAAACATGCTTAATTGATATGTGTCTGATAAAGTTATGAACTTAAGTTATTGGGCCTTAGGTTCTACTAATGCACTTAGGTAAAATGTTTTGAGGGCTAAGTGTTTGCATTAGTTACCATTGGCGACCAAATGTATTAGGAATGTAGTTTTTTATGAATTTAACTTGGTAGGATAAAACTCCTTGTTTTTTAATTTAATTCATACATGAAGTTTCAGGGACTTCTTGTTCGCGACTTGTCAAAGACAAAGTCATACATGAAGTCTAAAAATTTAAATTTTTTTTTTTGAAGATGGAAAGGTTTGAGTTTGAAGTTGGAAAAGTTGCTAGAGTTTGCTCATTTTTCGGGTGATGTATCATTGTCGTATTTCAAAAAAAGAAACACAAAAATAAAGCATAATTGGTAGGAAATCTGTAAAAGAATCTTAGCAAGGCTCAACTCTTGAAAATCATTTTATTGGGATAGAATACATTTTTCATGGGCAAGCGATTGCATTTAGCGTATGCAACAAGCCTTTATACCCCTAGGTTACCCTAGTAGGACGAGTTGTGTCTCGTGAGGGTTTGAAGAGAATATACCCACCAAATTCGACTCAAAGAAACTTCAAAATATGCAAAAATTGTATAATTCAAACTTTCCCAAAAAATAATCAGCATCAAGTCATGCTCAAGAGTCTCAAATCATAGTGCGTGTGTGCGAAGCCACAAATTTAATCGCGGATTTCCACCGATTGACCATTACGTTACATATCCAAAAATTCATTTTTATTTCAAAATCTCACGGAATGCTGCCACAAACTAATCACTCAGAATGTGGCTATTCTTTCGGTATGCATGATAAAAAGAGTAAATATAATGGAAAATCATGCACACGAGTAGAAAGACGGAAATTTTATAGTGATAGGATCTCATCAACGGAATACGGTTTTAAAAATGGGAACATTGCCTCTTATTCACGCATTTAATCTCTTTTATTATCTTTTGGTGTCTCAGCTCTCCACGCGGTTAACCAATTTTGCAATTTAGGACTCGGTTAGGACTTTTACGGGTTGAAGGTGTATTGGTTAAAATGAAAATGACAGGGAAGGTTGGAATTGGAAAAGTCATTTATCATGTCCATTTGTGCTTTTTTCGGGCTATTGCTCATTTTTTTTCTCCATTTTCTTTATTTTTTTTTTCTGTTTTTCACTTTTCTTTTTTTTCTTTTCTTGCTATTTTTGTTGAGCATATCTATTTTTTTCTTTCTCCTTTTTATGCACTTTTCGGACTTTATTCGATAAATATTCGATTTTCACAATTCCGAACTTTTTGGGTTTTTCGGGTTGTCAAACGAAAGAAAAAATTATTCGGCTCAATTTGGGTTACAAAAGGGATAATTTTCACAACTTTTTATGGCCAATATTTTTGGGTAACAAACGAGGGCCTACTTCATTGTCCAAAATACAAATTTCATTACCATGTGCGTTTCGAGATGAATGAAGTTTAGAGATTTGTAACGCGCGTTTTGTACGACAATATCACACACATTTATCAAAACCGATCAAAATGAAAGGATTGAGATCCTTGACGACTTTTTTAGACGCTGAAAAGGAATTTGAGTTAACAATTAACTCGGATTGATTTATAAATTTTACAAAAATGAAAGGCTCAAATCTCACCGGGTTTGTTAATCCCCACACTTATTCGTTAAGTCGTCAATTTTCGCACAATTTCCATCTTTGGTCAATTTAGGCTTTGTGTATTGTTTTTTTACAATTTGAGACTTTACACAGACTTTCAATGATATTTTTGAAAATTTTGACTTCCAAATTTTATTTATTTTGAACAAAAATATTTTTGGGTTTTTCAAAATTTTATGATTTTTTTGAAATTTCTGGACTTTTTTGAAAATTTGTTAAGTTTAGAAATACGCACTTGTCACCCCCCTAACTTAGACTTTTGCATTCTCCTCAAGCAAAAAGGACTAAGATCTAAACAAGGCAAAATAAGAAGTGCGATAAATAAAACAAATAAATGGAGAAAATGCAGATTTTTATAGAACAGGACTGTGGTACAAAAACATGAAAAAGCATACAACATGTGAACAAGGGAAATAACTAAAAACCGTCACAAACACACATAGCTTCACTAGAGCGGTGGGTGAGAAGAGTTGGGCGTGTCAGGGCCATAAGTGTCATAAAAGTAGGATTGTAATGGCTCGTTGGGATCCCCTTGGCGTCGGTACAAGTCCTCTTAGAAATGAAACATCATGCTTGTATCGCGGTGGTAGTCGGTCGTAAAGTTGCTGAATCGCGTCTCCAGGGCCTACATACGATTGGTGAGGTCGCTACCCGCCCATTCGAAATCTGGGTCTTCTTCTTCTTCGGCCGACTCTTCATCCACACCCACGTCTCCCATCTCCACATCAGCACCTGCTTTTTCTTCTTCCTCTTCCTCATTGGAGGCGGCATCGTCCTTGTCATCACTTCCATGCCTCGCCCGAAGGATGGCTAGCTGTTTGGCGCTCTGAGTGCGGGTTCCCTGTCCAAAAGGATCGGGGAGGTGAGTACGATCAAGCAGCACCTCAATGCCAACGTCCTTGAGAATGGAGGTAATCAGGCGAGCATATGTTAGTGGGGATGCACCTTTCTCATCCATCGCTGTAACGAGGGTGTGAGCGTATAGGGTGCGAGCCAAGTTAATTGGAGTGTGGGGATCAAAGAGGTGGTATGTCAATGTGGCTTGACGGGGACACATCGCAGAATCGTTGGACGTTTGCAAAATGTTAGCACACACAATTTGGAATGTGAGGCATGCTTTCTTATTAAGTCAGCCAACAACGACAGTCTCCCCCCTCCATGCAACATCGGGGGAAATTCGCTCCATAATTAGTTCCTTGGCAACTGGGGTGACATTCCTTGGGTATGTGTAGTCTTGAACATCGGGAACGTTGTATTCACCCAACTTGGCAGTGAGAAGGGCCAAATAAAAGGGAATGACGTTACCGTCAACATAGGCTTGAGATTCGAATTGGTCCGTTCGAACAAGGGAGCCATAGATAGAGCGTACCTCGGCAGCCCAAACCTCCTCATAGGGTTCATTAAGGAAATGACACCAACCCCTAGGCATGAAGAGAGAGGTGACATAATTGGGTAGCCCTTCCCATTGGACTACGCGCTCCATGTGGAGTTTGCGATTCGGACCAAAGAAACGATTGCACCACCGCTCCTCTTGGCGGGAATGAAATTTACAATGGATGGAGGGTAGGATTTCAGTTGGGTCGTATTTGACGGGGGGGGGGGGGGGGGCTCTTTGGTCCATTGGTAAAATGAGAGGTTGCTGGAAAAAAATAAGTAGAGAGAAGAGAGGAGGGATGTGGTTGGAGGTGTGGAGGAAAATGGGGGTGTATTTATAAGTGAGGGGTGGGTAGAGTTTTGTAATTGGAGGGAAAGGGTTTGGAGGGAAAGAGGGGATGTATTTGGGAGGGAAATTTAAGGGTTGAGTATGGTGGGATGAATTTGGAGGGAAGGGAAGGGATTGGGGAGAAGGGGGTGCACCTAGGGAATGGGAAATAATGCAAAAACCGGACCAATCCGACTAGTACAGGATCGGGCCGATCCAGTCCTTTTAATTTTTGAGCTTTTTAGTTACCGGATCGATCCGGGTCTAAAAGAAATGAATCAATTTGGTCCGGACCAGTCTGGCCCAAAAACAAAAGCACCAATCCGGTTCTTGTATTGAGATAGATTTCTCCCCCTAACTTAATTTCGAGCGCTCTTCTCTGAAAGTTTTCGACTCTCCACACTGCTTCCTATCAATTTTAGTTCAACACCGTCTCGATTCCTATGATCAATGCAATTTGTCTCAATTTCCCGAAACATGTGAATGCTCTCACCTTATTGTACCTTAATCTGAGGGACTCTCACTACTCACATGACTCTCGTCTACTATACACAAGAATTCACCCCATACGCGTCGGGGGTGCGACGACCTTACTGTAGCAGCTCACTCTACCCTCTAAACGGGGTCTGACAACCAAATGGTGTCGACTTTATCCACACACACCTCTAGATTTGTCTTTAGGCGTTGTCCATTTACTTTGAATGTATTTCTCCCTTTCAAATCGTCTAATTCAACAGCTCCGTGAGGGAAAACATTCTTGGTGACGACCTTACTGTAGCAGCTCACTCTACCCCATAAACGGGATTCGACAACCAAACGGTGTCGACTTCTTCCACACACACCTCTAGATATGGCTTTAGGCGTTGTCCATTTAATTTGAATGTATTTCCCCCTTTCAAATCGTCTAATTTAATAGCGTCGTGAGGGAAAACATTCTTCACAACCAACGGGCCAGACCATCGTGATCGCAACTTGCCCAGAAAGAGATGAAGCCGAGAGTTATAGAGAAGCACTTTTGTCCGGGAAGAAACTCTTTGCGGTGAATGATGTTATCATGAGCGAGTTTCATCCTTTCTTTGGAAATTTTTGCGCTCTCATACACATCATTGCGTATCTCTTTGAACTCATTTAATTGAAGCTTGCGAGCTTCACCGGCCTTATCCATGGCAAAGTTCAAATCCTTAATTGCCCAATACGCCTTCTGCTCTAATTTAATGGGAAGATGGTAAGGTTTGCCATACACAAAGAAGAAAGAGGATATGCCGAGCGGATTTTTGTATGCGGTACAATAGGCCCATAGCGAATCATTCAATCTAAGTGACCAATCTTTCTGGGTAGGATTGACGGTCTTTTCAAGAATGTTCTTAATTTCCCGATTCGCTAGTTCTGCCTGCCCATTCGTTTGTGGGTGATAAGTCGTTCCAACCTTGTGAACGACACCATACTTTCTCATGAGCTTCGTGAATGGCCTATTACAAAAGTGCATGCCATTATCACTAATTATCTCTTTCGAGGCACCGAAGTGGGAAAGTATGTGTTCCTGCAGGAACTTAATCACCACTATGTTGTCATTTGTCTTGGTCACTATGGCTTCCACCCATTTAGAAACATAGTCTACCGCGATAAGGATGTATAGGAAACCAAAGGACGACGGGAAGGGCCCATGAAGTCAATACCCCAATAGTCGAAGATCTCAATAATGAGTATGGGGGTAAGAGGCATCATGTATCGTCGGGTAATAGCTCCCATACTTTGGAACCTATTGCAATATTTACAAGCATTGTTCACATCCCGAAATATTGTGGGCCAATAGAGGCCGCATTACAGAATTTTAGCGACTGTCTTTTTCATCGAAAAGTGGCCTCCACAAGCTTCTGAATGACAAAATTGGATGACTTTCGAGATCTCGTCATCCGGTACACAACGTCGGATGATTTGATCGGCCCAATATTTAAACAAAAATGGATCATCAAAGAAAAACATGTGCGACCAAGTAATAAACCTTTTCTTATATTACAGTATCCAATCGGGAGGGACGGCTCTCATGACAAGATAGTTCACGATATCCGCAAACCAGGGAAAAGAATAGATAGCAAAGAGTTACTCATCCGAAAAGTATTCATCTATGGGTAGTGGATCACTAGGTACATCGGACTAAAGCTGTGATAAGTGGTTAGCAACGATGTTTTCTACTCCTTTCTTATCTTTAATGGAGAGATTAAACTCTTGTAGGAGTAGGATCCACCTTATGAAGCGCAACTTTGCATTTTTCTTCACGAGTAGGTATTTCAATGCCGCGTGGTAGGTAAAGCAAGTGATGGGAGAACCGATAAGGTAGGACCGAAATTTATCAAGAGCAAAGACTACTACAAGCAACTCCTTCTCGTTAGTGGAGTAATTGAGTTGTGGTCCGGTAAGAGTCTGGCTAGCCTATTAGATGACATGAGCCTATTTGTCTTTTCATTGGCCCAAAACAACCCCTATCGCATAATCGCTAGCATCACACATAAGTTCGAATGGTAAAGACCAATACGGAACTTGCATGATGGGAGCGAACACAAGCATGGTTTTTAGTTTTTTAAAAATGCTTTGGCATGCTTCTGTCCACTCAAATGGGGTGTCCTTCATGAGTAGATTGCTTAAGGGTCTAGCGATGGAGCTAAAGTCTTTAATGAACCTTCGATAAAAACCCACGTGGCCCAAGAAGGAGCGCACGTCTTTGAGCGATTTTGGTGGGGGTAGATCGGTTATGACATCTATCTTATCTCTATCAACTTATATCCCCTTGGATGAAACTATGTGACCAAGAACTATTCCCTCGGTGACCATAAAATGGCATTTCTCCCATTTTAGCACTAAGTTCTTTTCCACACACAGGACAAGTACCTTTTCTAGTTTTTCTAGACAATGGTCGAAAGAGGTGTCAAAAATGCTAAAATCGTCCATGAACACTTCAAATCCTCTCTGGACCATGTCGCTAAATAAGCTCAACATGCACCTTTGAAAGGTTGTGGGTGCATTTCACAATCCAAATGGCATACGTTTGTAGGCAAACGTACCAAAAGGGCAAGTGAAAGTCGTTTTCTCCTGGTTAAGTACATCTATCTCAATTTGGTTATATCCGAAATAGCCATCAAGGAAGCAATAGTAAGGGTGGACCGCTACTCTTTCAAGCATCTGATCAAAAAATGACAAGGGGAAATGGTCTTTCCTAGTTCCCGCATTAAGTTTTCGGTAATCAATGCAAACGTGCCACCCGGTGGTGGTACGTTGGGGAACTAGCTCTCCCTTAGCATTCTCAATCACTAGCATGCCCGACTTCTTCGGGACAACTTGAAAAGGGCTCACCCACTTACTATCGGAGATTGGTTAGATGATCCCGACATCCAATAGCTTAATGATTTTGGTTCTCACCACTTCTTTTATATTCGGGTTTAGCCTTCTTTGCAGGGCTTGACGTCCTCTTCGAGATGGATCTTATGGGTGAAAATCAAAGGACTTATCCCTTTCAAATCAGTAATGCACCAACCAAAAGCACCTTGGTGCTTCCTGAGAATCTTTAGCAATTTACCCTCCTGCCCTTCGTCTAGGCTAGAGGAGACAACAACAGGAAATGTCTCATCCTCTCCTAGGTATGCATATTTAATATGGGAGGGGAGTTTCTTCAATTCGAGGGTTGGAAATTTTTCGTTGGAGGGAACCATATGTGTATCCCTCGGTGGTAACTCCTCGAATCTAGAAACCCAATTCATATCTCTCGCGTCCTCGTCTGACGCTCTCTCATCAAATAACTCTCTTAACTCCTCAACGTCCCTCTCGAATGCGGTGTACATCCCCTCGTGCTCGTGGTTCGACACTAAACAAGACCTTAGGGCATCTCTATAATAATTTTCCTCGAAATACTCCTCTACGATCTTGTCTATTAGGCTCATCGCATGAAGATCATCTTCTTCCCCCATCTGTTGGGCAATATGGAAGATGTTAGTCTCTAAAGTCATGTTACCAAAAGTGAGTTGCATTTGCCTATTTTGAGTATTGATGCTGGCATTAGCTGTAGCTAAGAATGGGCGCCCAAGAATAATGGGAACATGGTTGCTCGAGGTGAATGAGGGCTCCGTGTCCCAAATGACAAAGTCTACCGGGAAGTAGAAAGTGTCAACTTGGATGATCACGTCCTCAACTATGCCTCGTGGGATCTTCACGGTTCGACCCACTAACTGGAGAGTGACCTTTGTGGGCTTGAAGTCGCCCAAATCAAGTTGCCTATAGATGGCGTAAGGGAGGATATTGACCCTTGCGCCCAAATCAAGTAAGGCTTTCTCAATTTTATTTTCTCCAATGATGTTGGAAATGGTGGGTGCACCGGGATCTTTGAACTTAGGTGGGAGATCATTGAGTAGGATGGATCTCACGTTAAGTGCTAGAAAGACATTTTTCTTTACCTTCATCCTCATTTTTATCGTCAACAAGTCTTTGATGACTTTTACATACGCTGGAATTTGCTTAATAGCTTCGAGGAAAGGTAAATTTAGCTTCACTTGCTTTAGTACTCTAACACTTCATCACCGGGGTTTCCTTTGTGGGAAGGAACCAACCTTTGAGGAAACGGTGCCGCGGTGGGTGGTTTCACTACTACCTCGGGCTTACTAGTGTCCTTTTTATCACTCTCCTTCAAGGGGACATCTTCGGCGTCTTTCGTGCCCGACGAAATCCCCTTATCTTTGGTTGCATTGTGTGGGGGAGTTGATAAATCAATGACTATCCCACTACAAAGAGTGGTCATAGCTTGGCATTGCTCCTGATGTTCTGTCGAGGTGGAGCTAACATTATTTTGACCTTGGGGCGGTCTTTGGCCCTGGGCAGGAAACTTGCCTTTCTCTTGGATAATCAATGATGAGTGAAACTATAAAATGTTCGCATTCATGTCATTGATCATACGCTCATGCCTAGCATTAGTTGAAGTCTGGGTATTGATAAAGTGGTTGATCGTATCCTCGAGATTTCTCCGCGGTGGAGTGATATATGCTCCTTGAGGTGGTGGTTCTTGCACATGTCCTTGCATGTGTGGATCTTGTTGAAAGTGCGGTGGTGGAGGAGGGGAAACATGTGAATTAGGATTCATTGTAGCATGTTGTTGCCCATAGCAGAAACCAGGGTGGTTTTTCGATGAAGGATTGTAAGAATTCACATGCGGTGCACCGAAATTACCCTTAAATCCTCCTATGCAACTGAATTGCTCTTGAAGCATCACTTTGTAGGCGGGTATTGTTGGACATTCCTCAGTTGAATGCCCGCATCACAAATCACACACACCTTTTCGACAGGGTTTGGGATGGATCTAGTTGGTCCTCTTCCATATACCTTATGTAGGTCTCGCAGTCCTTTCTCAAGTGTATCGAGTCGACTGTCCGTCATGGAATTCTTTTCTACATGAAATAGGTCGAACGCCGATGGAGTGGTGATTTTGAGCATTAGGGTTAGATGTATCCTAGGATAGGGTAGTTTCGGCGACATACCTCAGGTGAAGCTCAACATCGTGGGCGTATAAGTCGATAAACGGACCACTACCCATGGTTTCAACAAGGTGCTTGGAATTAATGTTCAGCCCATTATGGATAAAGGAAATTATTTGCATTTTATCAAAACCATGATGAGGACATGAATCAATTAACTTATTGAAACGCTCGTAGCATCGATCGAATGACTCATTTTCTAATTGTCAAAAAATTTGAATTTGAGCCTTGATGGAATTCGTTCGATGTGGAAGAAAGAACTTCTTGAGAAATTTGGATTGTAGCTCGTTCCATGATGAAATTGAATTTGGAGGTAAAGACCATAGACATGTACTAGCCTTATCTTTTAGCGAGAATGGGAAGAGTTTAAGGCGGAGCACATCTTTTGTGCAAGTTTGATCGCTGAGAGTCTCGCACGCCTCCTCAAATTCCATGATGTGGGCATATGGATTTTCTGAATTCATTCCATGGTAAGTGCGAAGTATCTGGATCATCCCATTCCTAAAGTGAAATTGCCTAGCATTGTACGGGAGTAAAATGAATCCTAGAGTGACAGTGCGCTCGGGATATAAGACGTCTCTCAAAGGGCGATACGGGGCCTTCCCTCGTCGATGACTGCACTACCGTGTTGTGATATTTCTCTCTCTAAGATTCGGTATCCTCACTTGGTATACTCAGAGCGTGCTCTGAAGTGTGTCCTAAGAAGTAAAATGGGATGTTATTTGAGATTGAGTGTGACGGTGTGGGAGGTGGAACCCATAATTATGGAGCATTAGGAGTGTGAGGGCTATCAGGGTCGTACTCAACTATTGGATTTTCGTGAATATGGGTTGTAGTATTATGGGGAGTTGGAATGAGTTTAGAATTTTGCATTAACGGGCTTATGAGAGATGATGATGACTATTTTTGTTCTTTTTCAAATTTTTATATGTTTTTAGATTTTTGGAAATTTTTGGTCAAAGTTTTAGATTGACTCGATCTAATCCTAAGTCTACCTAAAGCCCCGGCAACGGCGCCAAAAACTTGACGCGACTAAGAATGTCTTAGAAGTGCATACTCTCTAGTCTCAAGTGCAACCCTTTCTCATTAGTAATAAACCCGATAAGTCGGATCTTGTCCACAGGGAAATAGGACAATGGAATTGTAACGACGTTGGACAGATGAATGAATCCTAACTCCGACTCAAAAGAAAAAGGAAAAGATGATTGGTTTGAGAGTTAACGACAACTAAATGCAAATTTTGAAAATGTTTAACTAATGAACTTAAGTACGAATGAAATGGAACTATTCTAAATTACCTAAAATACTAACGATGAATGATTTAAAAAATTCGAACTATGTGATGAGAAAAAGAGGACAGGAATACAATCCCCCAACCCTAGTATATTGATGATATAAAACTAATCATAAATTTTACTAATTAATTAGACCCAAAATTTAGTACTCCCAAGCATTAAGTATATGAGGTTCAAGCCTGCACCATACTTAATCACAGGACGAGTAAATCGGTATTGTAATAGTTACACTCGAATTGTATTCTAAAGCATCCCGATTACCCTAAAGCAAACGAGATCGAAAGATCTACAATTTTCGCGTTCCTACACAATACGGTCGTAATCAAAGCATTAAATTTAGAGGATTACTTTTATAGACATGCAACTACCACATCGGTTTGGGTTCATGCATCCCGACCCTTAAAAGTCTAGCCTACCATGATGAAAGTAATGAAAACGATTTTAGAATTGCAGAAAGTCATGATTAAACTAAGGAAAAATTGAAGAATGATGTAAACGGGAAATTAGACAGAGTAAATTAATCATTAATCTTACCAAAGCACTGAAATCGTCAACTAAAAGTACTTGTAATCACAGAAATCTGAACAATCTTCAATCTTGGAATTAAAATTATAATCTATCTTCAAACTAGGGTTTTACTGAAAAGAATGGTAAATTAGATAAATTCTCTGGTGTTTAGAATGATAATAAATCGGGTTTAAATACCCTACAAATCTCTAAGTTTTATCTGAACTAGGACTCTCCATTAGAGGAAGAGTAAAAAATCAAAATTCGACAATCGGATCGATCCGGGCCTTCTTCGGTTCGGTCTGGCTGGAATTCGGATCGGTTCATTTTTTTCTTGGCTGGATCGATCCAGTATGGATCGGTTCATTTATTATCCTTTATCTTTGATCCATCTTTGGTCCTGGGTTCTCTAGAAATTTGCTTTTGGATCGATCCGATCCGGATCGGTCCGAATTTCCTTTGACTTTTTCTTCTACCTTTGACTGCTCATAACTTTCACACTGGGATTCCGATTGAGGTGTCGTTTGTTCCTATGTGCTCTTGAACTTGATATTTTCAACTTTTGTTTAGAAGCCTCATCCGAATTTTGGGTAAAAGTTACAATTTTGACCTTTTGACTTTCCTTCTTTTCTTTCTCGATTCTTCCGGTTTATTTTTTTCTTTATTGACATCAAATAACTGCAACTTACTACGAAATACCAGAAACTCAGTGTACTCATTAGAATAAGTTAGTGTCAAGATTATGAGATAAAATTAAATCAATTACGTTGTTCGAGGTGCTAAAAGTAGCTAAATTAAAGGGATAAATTGGGAAGAATTTATGCCTATTCTTCACAAACAACACTGGAGCACCCCATGGTGACGTGCTACACCGAATAAACCATTGCTCTAACAATTGCTAAATTTGATCCCTTAAATCCCTCAATTCCATAGGAACCATACGGTATGGAGCTCTATCAATCGGCCGAGTTCCCGGTGCTAAATCAATCATAAACTCGATCTCACGACTTGGAGGTAAACTCAGAATCTCTTTAAAAACATCCTCAAAGTCTCTAACTACAGGAATCAAATATAAGGAAATGAATATATCATGGGAAGTATCCTCCGCAATACAATATAAGTACGTGTTCGAACCTCTGTGACACCCCGCCTAATTAAATACCGGGCGATCACTCCTTTATTAAATTAAATCAAGGTAAACAGTTGGTTCATCCTCAGCATCACTGTCGATAAAAATAAATTTTCCAATTTAACACCCTAAATAATTAAGCTAAGTGTCAAAACCATTTTCATACATACTTTCCAAATTTTAATTTAAGAAAAAGATTTATTTATTTAAAAACAACATTTCTACAATTAAGAATCACATCATAGTAAACCAAGTAATATAATACATTTGTCAATCGAATGTCAACATATGAAAACAAAAATCACAAATCCATACTGAATAAATCCCATAGAACAATACTGGAAATAACTGAAATGTAAATGTCCCAACAACATTAAAATAATGGAACGGGCGACACGTGCCCAATAAATGAGAATGCTAGAAATGGAGTCAATAAAAGAAGCCGTCTACGCAAGTGACCTGCAACTCCCACCTAAGCTGCAACACGTTCTTCTCAAGGGATCCTAAGCAAGACGCCCATGTGGCTGGGCACCTGAAATATATACATATATATACAAGAGAGAGAGAGAGAGAAAAAGAAACGGGTCAGAGCCCGGAAGTGTGTTTGATTTTAAAATACGTTTAGCAAGTATTTAAATTGATACAGGCCAATGCAACAACATATTAGTGCGTCACTCTCTTGAGAAATACTCACCTCTCTTCTAATGTGCACACCTATCGCACTAATCTTCCCAACGGTTTGTTTTATCAATAAATCACATTAGTCTTTCTAAAATATTTAACTTATCTTAGATTACTCGTAAGATTTACAATTCACGATTCCATTTTTAAAAGAATGTTCCAAACAGTAACCAAAGTTCTCCATTTTAACTTTATAAAAACAATAAAGTTTTACAGTGACATATTATACTTTTCAAAATAAGTATTTAATAATTTGAGTCAACAGCCATGTCCTACTTATCAAATCACAGTAGGCAGTTTCAAATTTCATAATCTCGTGTATATAAATTAACTACTCGTATAATATATACACATATATCGGCACCCCGAATAAAAACTATGGTGCGTGCATACTTCCACTATCCAACCCCATACCACTCAAATCAAGGGGAATACAAATTCGGAATCACTCTCGAATTGTATTAACACATACACAAAAATATCGAGGCGAAGCATAGATTCCAAGTCTCTAAGAGGATGGCACATACTCACGTCTCTTAGGACCGTCTGAACTATCAATTCGATAGCCTGTACCAAGGATATCTATCTTCTAGGGTACAAGTCAATATCCCCCATAAAGGTCCCATCGAGATAAGACTGTCCCAGCGCGGTAACCTCAAGGATAGCAAGTAGCGCGGTATGTTTTTCACATGTATATAATATATGTACACACAATCATATAAATATACCACTTTATCATATTAACATAGGTTCTTCTCTTTACCCATAATTATACCATTTATCCTTAATTTCACATTTATAGAATTACGTATAAGGTTTCGTTCCTAACCTTAACTCGAAGGGTTTTCTCACTCATTACCTGACACTCGTGGGCTATATCCTCACAAATCTGAACTTCAGTAAGTGTCTTTATTAAGTTCCAACGTAACTCTCTTACGCACCTCACCCCTTTAAATTTATAAGTTTACCAATCTAAAGTAAATATGCCATAATACTATTCTCGTTGAAGATTTAAGGTTCCAACATTCATTCATATACCCTACTGGTCCTCAATGTCTCCCAAATCAATTTCTCAAGAATGCCCAAGAATTATAACACGACAATTTGAATTTAACGCATTTAAAGAGGAATTTAGGAGTCTGCCAGGAGGGGTCGATCGATCGAAGCTTGGGGCTCAATCGATCGAACCTTCGATCGATCGAAGCTCTAGGCTCGATCGATCGATCAAGCAGGTCTGGGCAAAATTCTGCAGAATGCAATTACAGGTTTCACTAACTTTCTTCAACCAAAACCATGTCTTTCCATTCTAATCGTCCCAAAAATCCTACTACTATCATTATAATAATATACCAGATGTTTATAACGTAAAGCATGTGTATATCTAACATTAAACATGAATAATTAACTCAAAATCCCATCTAATCATCAAGAACCCTAGAGTTTTCCTTAATCAAGGTTCTAATCTATTTTTACCAAAAATTCCTTCTAATATATCATCAAAATTTCGTGGGTTATATTCCTCTACATGGCAAGGGTTCCAGAATTTCCATATAATCAAAACTACATGCATTATCCTAACACAAATTGAGTTTTCTTCCATAATTTCCATCTCTACATAATCCTAGACTAATATGAAGATTGCATTAACAAAAATACGCAAGTCAAATACTTTCCTGGGATTTTTGGTATGCAGATTCACGGCTGATTTTGGTATGGCTGCGTTCCTTGACTCGCGATCTACGCGGTGGTGGTGGTGGCGGTGCAATCCGGTGGCTTTTTGGCCTTGAATTGCCTTGGAGCTCTCTCCTCTCTTCTCCAATGGCCGTCACTTGATTTCTGGATATTCTAACCCGAAAAGGCTAACCTAATGGCTGATATAGGTTGCTGAAATTCGTGGGTTTAATTACCCAATAAGGTGAAATGACTAAATTGCCCTCCCGGGGTACCAATTAGGCCTAAAAATGCCCCGAGACCCAAACTAAACCCCTGGGTACACTTTTCTGACTATCTCGACCCTTCCGGACGCGTTGGCGCACTCAAAACGACCATACGAACAACTTATAAAATATTCCCTTTTTATTTAACAAAATTAGTCCCGACGTGACACGGGCACGTCCCGACTTAAATTTCCGAAATAGTCATTTAATTCACTCATGACATTCAATATAACCAATATAATATGTATGACTTTGCTCAAAAGTAATATTCAACAAATTTCCCATAATTACTAACTCTCGTCACGTTAATAATTATATCATAATTAATTTCCGGATTTTTATTAAATAAATCATTCACATTAAATTTAATAAATCCCCAAATTAATAGAACATAAAAATACGGGGTATTACAACCTCCCTCCAAAAGAGGCATAGCCACTAGAAACATTTCTTGCCCCGAAATGACAAAGACTATACTCCTCCCATAACAATTTACCATAGCACGGTATTTCATCAACCAATCCATACCCAAAATAACATCATACCCGACCATATCCAGGACGAGTAAATCAACCGCAAAATGAAAATTGCCAAGATCTATTCCTACCCTTTTACAAACAAAGAATATGAGCGAACCATCAGCCATGGAAGATTCCACACTAGTAAAGGTACTCTCCGCAGACTTAATTAACCCTGTCAATTGATCAAAATGTCTAGCAATAAATGAGTGCGTTGCACCCGTATCAAATAACACACAACCTAGATACCCATGAATGGGAAACTTACCCTCGATAGCTGGCAGCGTGGGCGGGGCTGGAGGAAGTAAAGCCTCCTGAATATGATAAACACGCCCATACTGTAGTTGCCTCTGTTGTAGAGGGACATCTTTAATAGGCGCTGGTGGCGGTAGATGCGCCTGCTGATGCTGTGGACCCCTAGAAAACTGTCCCCCAATCAACTCTGGACAAGCTTTCTTAAAGTGACTCGGTTCCCCACACTGAAAGTAGCGGACCATCATATTATCCAGATAATGGCCCCGATTATTATTGCGAAACTGCCCCACACCTTGGCCTGGATGGCCTCGGCCCCTATTATTACCTCGGCCTGCTTGGCCTTGCTGGCCCACCTGCTGCTGCTACCGAGCACCCTGACCGTGCCTAAAACTGCCTCCACCAAAATGAAAACCCCCAAAATGTTGTCTTTTGGACGAATCCCCCTACTAGGTGTCCCTATCTTTCTTCTTACTTCCCGATGGTATTGATAAGGGTAGTGCTCCTCCGGCACCATTACCTCCCTGCTTACTAGCTGGACTCAAATTCGTACTCTTCTTAATTCCTTTCACATGAAGACGATGATCTTGGCAATGAAGCAATGCTGCATTCATCACGTTACAAGTATTTGTAAAGCGGGATTTCCCAACAAGTGCTGCCGTATTCTCCAATTCAAACCCCCAATAAACTTTAATATTCTCCTTTCCTCCGGAATTACTTCATCCGGTACAAAGCTTGCTAGACGAGTAAATTCCTCTTCATACTCCTTAACTGACCGTTCCCCTTGTACCACATCCTGGAGTTTCCTCCTTATCTCCTTATGGATTGTGGGAGGAAAATACTTCCGATCAAACAAAACCCAAAAGTCCGATATAAACATGGTATCCCTATGCTCCGGTGTGGTCACCGACTCCCACCAGTGTAAAGCTACTACTTCTAGTTTGAAAGTGGAAAGGATGTGTTTTTGTTCCCTGCTACACTCTACCATTCGAAGATGCTGCTGCATATCTTCTTCGAATGGTTTACTACAATCACGTCAACAACTCCCAGAAATTCTTGGGGGTGAATTTTTAAGAAATATTCTCTTACTCTCTACCACGGGGAGGGTCCCACATGGGCTTGCACCTCCGGTACTACCGGTTATTAGAATTGAGGAAACTGTTGAGCCATAGCAGTCATTGCAGCGTTGACTGCCTGGGCAATGATATTAGCCACCTCTGCGGCATTAATCGTTCCTTGCTGTGGTGGGAGTTCTACATTATCTTCTACAACTCGATTTCTCTTAGTTGGGCGACCTCTTCTAGGCGGCATCTGAGATGGAGAAATAACTGAATCAGAATACAATTTAAAATAATTTATCTTTACAGAAGATCGCAAGCATATACAAACAAAACAATCCTAATGATAGGGATCTATATCAAAGAACGCTATGGTAGAACGTGATAAGTCCGCATAGATCCTAAGGACTCTAGAACCTGATGCTTTGATACCATCTGTGACACCCTGCTTATTAAAATAAGAGGTGGCCATCCCGATACTCCAATAAATACAGGAATCATAGATGGTCCATTCTTAGCATCACTGTCGTGAAAATAAAAAATACGAGATAACCACAAATTATTTTAGAAAACGGATATCAATTTAATTTTCAAGTTTAAATAAAACCATTTAGACAAACCAATTTGAAAAGGTGGTGGATATAAATAAAGACATATAACATTCAACAATCATTCACAACACAATAACCGAATAAGCTATCGGTTAATAGACTGGTACAAAACAGTTTACACCGAGTATTAAAGTTAAATACAAATAATATATACAACTACAAAACTTAGGCAACACGCCCGAATGTATCGACTGATCATAACTAGATTATACAAAAGAGTGATTCATCTATCACAAAAATCCTATAACATCCGTAAAAATATTATAGCCCCTGGACACTAGGAAGGAAAGATCAACACGGGCGTCCCTGCGACGGAGCACCTGTGCGTAAAAGAAAATCACACAAGATAGAGAAATATAGATGGGTTAGGGACCGATTTGATATGATATTCATGTGAATAAAATGCATGACAATTAGGAATTGCTAACATCATAAACAAGCTTAACTCGCTCTTCACAATAAGAATAATCCTCACCTCTCATCTAAATGTACAACCTAGCGTAATGGCATTTATGATGTTAACTATTTAATAATGCAAGAGAAATAAATAAATTCCAACTTAATAAACTAACATTTCAGTTTTGCACAATATAATTTTACAAGTCCATTCCTCATTAGGAAACTTATTCCAAAGAGTGGATTTATAAAATGCTTTAGCCATTTATAAAATGTCACATTCGTGAGAATAGTTATAATCACAATATATAACGATTCTAAGACCATCCTTCCACGAGTCACCACACTGGATGCGCCCTTAAATAACTGTCATCTTCCAGGGCCTATAACCAAGACCACCAGGGCATTCTAAATCGCGTCCCGTGGGAAGGGACATTGAGTCATAACCATACCCGGAATCACCTCACTTCGAATAAAATAACATTATAGTATAACCACCGGTCCTATGGTCGAGGACGATATTCACCCTGCATGCACTAGCGAGGGGAATTCAATTCATTCGCGTAACTTCCCTTATGATAGCATTTAGAGAGGTATGTATGCAAGCCAATATTTACAAGATATGCCAATTTCAACTGTATATTTTATTTCATCCGGAATCATGTGCGTCTAACGACATAGGATAACAAGTTTAATTTGCCCCCAAACTCACATCCTAGAATTTACAACAACACTAAGGGCTACCATGTGTAATTTTCCTCATTTTAGTCTCTAGGAGTCCCAAAACAATACCACCTAACTTCCTTTTAATTCTAGGGTAGGTTTCTAGAATAAAAACTACACTACTCTTACTAATTGACCACTAAAATAAGCCAAATTACCCCCTTTTTATTCTAGGGTATATATATTCTTAATACAAGACTCTAGTACTCTGTATTACTTCATAATAGAAGGTTCCTAGGCCTTAAACCTAAAAGAAAATGGCTAAAAACTAAGTTAAGAAAAATATCCTAAAACAACAGGATTTTCGAATCGATTCACCCTGGACGAATCGATTTAGTCTTGAAAGAGAATTGATTCGGCCTGGACGAATTGATTCGGTCAAGAGGACCAATCTTTCTGCTTGTTTTCCAAATTGATTCGGAAAGTCCAAATCGATTCGCCAAGCACAGACCTGTAGCCTACCATTTTAGCGAATCGATTCGATATGGGCAAATCGATTCCCCTGGGTCAGATTGCCCAATTCCGGCTATGGGTCTTAAGAACCCTAAATACCCAAACTCATTTCTCTTCCATTTATCCAACCCCATCCATCAATAATGCCACCAAATCAATCCTACACAACCATTAACTAATGTAACCAACACAAATTCATATCTAACTCAATGTTTAAGGGTTTAAACACAAAAAATTCATCAAAACCCATAAATGGCTTAAATCTTCAAAAACATAACTATGAATACAATTTTCTCATACTAAATCATACATTTGTAAGTTAGAAACTCTCCGTAGGGTTGTAGTCTCAGATTATCTTCTGATAGCAACAAATTCAACTCCAATCTTTAATTCTCCTAATTTTCTCTTCTTTTTCTCCCGACTTCTCTCTCTCTCTCTCTCTCTAAGTTTAGAACATATAAATGAGAATTATGTGTTCTTGGAAGAATTAAATGACCATTAACTCTAAATACAACTTTAAATTCTACTACACAATTAAAATGACTCGCAACAACATAATTAAGTCATAATCGGTCAAAAGTACCCGAAACCCAAAAATACAACATGGTACTTATTTTGACCATCTTAACTATTTTTGGACTAACCGCGCCCTCTAAATTGGCATCCGGGATAACATAAGTTATTTCATGTCCCAAGATCATTTTAATTTATCAATAATGATTTAATTAGAATATAAGCCATACCCGTCGCTTAAAGCACACCGTCGCAATAAAACATACTATGATGCTATTTACATTCACTCAACAGTAATTATGTTAAACTCAGTCATTATTATCTCATAAATCACTTAAAGTAATATTTACTCCAACTTCCTTTACTATATATAATTAACCCGCATGGTAAATTAATTATAAAAACAATTACTCAAAAATAAAGTGTATTACACAGCTTTGAAATAATCAGTACACTTCTTCATCAACTCTGTGTCATGAGCTGACAAAAAATCCATCTTGGCAATGAACTAGCAAGGAAAATTAAAACCAGATCAACACCAGCACAACTATATTGAATAAGTAAAGGAGAAACTCAGAATAAATAACAAAGTCCATTTTATTAATTAGAAGAGAGGAGAATACAACCAAAGGTACAAACAAAAAGGGAAAAAATAGAGAAAAGCAGCAAACAGTCGAACAACTTTACACCTTCTCCTTATTCCCTACAACATAATCAGTTGCTTTTGAGGAAGGAATTGGTTGCTCGATAGGCGTCTGGCCTTGCTCGGCAAAAGTGATTGTCTGCTGAACTTGCTCGGAGGACTGAGGGATATTGGCAGCAGGTGTTTGTTCTACTATCAACAAAGAACATTCATCAGATCTAGCTTCATCATCATCATCTTCTTCTTCTTCTTCTTCTTCTTCTTCTTCAATAGCAGGAGGAGGGCCATGAACATATCTCTGAAATAGTTCAAAATCCTCAACAACATTCAACTCTTTCAAAGCTACAGCCCATCCATCCCTGAAGAACTTCAAACTTGCATACTCCATTTGGGTAGAGTCAACAGTTATAGCTTTGTTCCACCCTTTGTCCCAACCAGAGCTAAAGGTCTTCTTCACAATAATTTTCATTTTCACCCTCTCTGAGGAAATCTTTTCCCTAAGATGCTCTTTGGCAGACTTCACCTTCTCCTCAAGGTCTTTCTTACGCCATTTAGCCTCTTCAAGCTTGCCCTTAACTTCCACATTACTAGAAATGACAACCCTGAATTTCTCCTCTGCCTCCTTGGAAACATTTACATCTTGTTATAGAGCTGTATTAGCATCTCACTGAGCTTTATCAGCATCTCATCGAGTTGTATCATCCTCCTTGGCAGCTTCCTTAACTTTCTGTTGAGTTGTTTCAGTTGACTTGATTCTATTTTTCCAAGAAGCTTTGTCTTCCTCGTACTTTTGTCGGGACTCCACCAAAGATTTTAACAACCCATCAAGTGCTTCTTCTACTCCACTGGATGAAGTTGAAGCCTTGATAACCTCATCCTTCTCAGGATATTATTAAAGTACACTAAAAATTGTAAGGTAAAAGAAGCCCAAGTCAAAATATGAGCATTATACAAAGAGGTAAAATGGCAAGTGATATGATACTTACTAATGCAAGATGTTGGGATACCAAGTCAATAACCTTCTCCCGAGGAGTAGAAGTGTCAGTAGCTCGATAGTCAAGAAGAGTTCCAGACCTTATCAATTTCATGTCCAAACCAGGAGCAATGAGTGATGGAGTACTAACTCTCAAAGAAGTTACCTCAACCCCAGAAGGTTGGGCAGCAGTATCTATGGTCTTCTCAATAAGACCCGTTCTCAATCTTCTCAAAGGAGCAGCTTCAATCAAAGGTATTGCCTCTTCTTGAATAAGGACAACCCCTTTAATCAAAGGTGCTACCTATTTAGGAGCAACAAGGGGATTCTTATTAATTTCCTTGGTAGTTGTGACTGCTCCACCAGATGGAGCAACATCCTTTTTTCTTAGTCCCTTCAGCTGGGACATCATCTTTCTCTTCTTCACCATATCAGCACAAGGGGTAACCTTGGCAAAGAGATCAGGCATTCTCCTTTTCTTCGTCATCAGGTCAGTAATAGAAGTACCCAAGTTAGACGAAGACTCTTCAACAAATGAAGGAGATGCTGGAGCCTGCTCAAGGTCAATCACCAAGGGAGGAATAAGAGGTCAAGAAATAAAAGAAGAAGTGGTGTTCTTATATCGCAGGAAATAAGAATCATACCTCATGGTCTCCCCAGCTATTGCTTGACGCAATCCCAAGATAAATTTAAATATTTTATATTAATATAACTCTCTTTTGGGGATTTCTCTTACTGTCAACTACAACGTACAAAAAATAAATGTCAGCGACGCATTTTATCAAACAAGAATAGAGCTAAATTGAAAAATAAACACAACCTATCCCATCGCCATAAAGTGGACATCTGGGACCTTGGTAACTGTCTTTCCCCTTTAATGGGGGGAGTTGTCAATTTTTCATCACAACCCCATGTTCAAAATAATCCCTATTAGCATTAGGGAGATTGACCACTAACGCTCTAATAGAAAAGCTAGTTTTTAAATAAAAGGTGGTGTCGCTGGTAACCCATTTATAACAGTGCATAATTTTAGGAATTTGTAGATGAGTTCCATAAATTTGATTCAACATATGTACGCCATTAACTACCCTCCATCTATTTGGAACTACTCTTGTAGGAATAATATCAAGAAATTGGCGAAACTCCAAATACAAGGGATTAGGTGGGAAAGAAAAATCACATTATTCTACAAAAATGGAAGGAAACTAATGTCCCTCAGCTAGAGAAAATAAATCAAAAGAGCAAGGAGGTTCTTCCAAATTAACCCAAGAAGGAATAACAAAATCATCTCTAAACTTATCCAATGATTAGATAAGGTAAACCATGATGGCTAAATCGAAGACATAAGAAAGAAGGAAGAAATTATTACAGAAAAATCAAGAAATCAATTAAGACGGATGAACTAAGAAGACGATCGTAAGAAGAAATGTGAGCAGACAGAAAGTTTGAGAATCTATATGGAAAAAGGTAGAAAACAATCTACTTTTACCTCCTTTATATTTGCTGCTTTGGAAAACGTGAAAAGTAATTATTATAGATAACGACGATTGCGTTTCAGCAACTAAAAGGTACAAGTTCCCAAGTGTTCGTAAAAAATTAAAAATATTTACAAGTTTGACACTTCGCGCTCAAAATTCATATGCTGAGAAGAAAATTTCACAAGTGTCGAAGGGATGTAACCAAACAAGGCATGGGAAAATGTGCCCAAGCAAGTTTTGGGCATAATATTTCACACTCTCGCATCCAATCTCAACTATGAAATATTAGGGGCTTCTATTGATATAAAAATTAGTCAGCTGACGTCGACCAGTTATGATACGACATGTGTCGTCAAACATGGCATAATTATATACACCGAGCAACTTGAAATTCTGAGCTACTCACAATACTGAGCTACTCTGAATACCGAGCAACTATCTGGGAAGACCAAACGACCAAAATAGATTCAATGAATACTCTTATTATGTACTAATACATATGCCTATCTAATACTGGTGTATTGTCTATTCACATGGGCATACCAAGGGCTATAAATACATTGTAATACCCTCATAACAGGTAAGTTATCATAAGAAAAAAGCTAATCAAGATTAAGGCAAAACACCCAGCAATACAAGACAGTGGACGTAGGCCATTTCCTTAAGGCTGAACCACTTTAAAAATCCTTTGTCTTATTTCTTCATTCATATTTATCTGTGATTAATTAATTACATCAGATCTAGTTTTTTACATCAACACCAGGATCAATCGATTCAACCTGTAAGCTGAACCGATTCGGCGAGTGGTAGTTCCGGCGCTGCTTTGGTTTTACAAAGTTTTATTTAAATCAAATTCCTCCAACTATATATATGTTAATAATTCAGGGTAAGGACTTTATACCTCATTATTTGAAAATCGTAAGAGAAACAAACCTCTATATTTTCATTATCTTCTACCTCTAAACCCTAGGCCCATTTAAACTAAGATTTCAATCCATGTTTTGAAAGCCAAAACCATATTTTCTCAAGTTGATTCAAGAACGGAT
Source organism: Sambucus nigra (assembly GCA_949130495.1). NCBI lineage: Eukaryota > Viridiplantae > Streptophyta > Magnoliopsida > Dipsacales > Adoxaceae > Sambucus > Sambucus nigra. The sequence continues at coordinate 380,412,949 of OX422221.1, forward strand.
CTTTGTCATCTTTTCACAGGAACATGTTTATACATTCATATTTCTTCAACTAATCCCAGGCATGGGTACCTCTATTGCTTTCCCATACTATTATGTGTAGTAATTATGGCTCTCACACTTTTTACATGTGTTTTCTTAAAACAAATTACATATATTAATTAAGGAAAATGGAAGACAAATCGAAATTGTTTTTTGAAATTTTCTAATATGAATGAAGACTCAAAACCTTGCATGTTAGGTTAGATATTTGGGTTTTGTAGACTTTAAGATTGTCGCATGCAGATTTTTACATAGAGATGTCTTTTAATATATTGTATGATGTTAAATCGTGGTAATTTTATGGATGTCGCATGGTAGAAAATTCTTCTTGTATGAATTCGATCACATGCATATAATTAAACATTAAATAATTTTATGAGAAAGTATGGTTTAATTTAAATTATGATTAAACGAACATTTATGGATTAAGTAGTGATGTGTGGATTAAATTGGTAGAATTATCGTGATAAATGAAAATTTAGTCTTATGCCACTTATTTATTTTAATACATTCGACACTGCGGGGATGCCGGGTTATGGGATAGATAGGACTCTCACCTTTATTTGGTTTTCTTTCTAGCTATGGGACTAAATATTGGTGACGGTTTATAGATAAATATTCTAGGGTCGGCCTAATTTTTACGTTGTTACGTGATTTAGTGAGCCTAGGAGTGAGGCTGAGTGGTGTTTGTGAATTAGTTTTCTTCCTGAACGATAGGCTACAAAATACTTGTGGATTGGAGACCTTGGGTATGGGACTAAGGGTGTTTGCGAATTTTATGTCAATAAAAAGGGTGGGGCTAATTTGAGATAAAAAAGAAAAAACTTGAGAAATTGAGAATTAATGCCTGAGATAATAAACGGGTACTAAAATATATTGGCGGAGGGAGTATGTTTATGGTTTATAGTTAAAGGGGTCGACTGGGTATAGCAACGTGTGTGTGTGTGGCGTCAGGAGTACGTGCGGACTAATAGTTAAACGGGCTGATAGGCTATAGTGAGGTGTCATGCGTGGAACCTCATGAATGTGTGCAGAGATGATAATGAACTGGGTTGATTGGTCATAGTGAGGGAATGAGTGTGGCGGAAAACCTTTAGTGGGAGTACCATAACTAATATGATATAAGACTTTAAGCGGGAGTCCCACAATGGATATTAATGTTAGAAGAAAATTTTCATCGAATTAATGGAATTAAATTTAATATTTAGAGCGAGTTGAATGTAAATAATTTGACTTGAACCTCGGGGGTGACTTAGAAGTGGTTAGATAATAATTTATTCTTACTTGTTGATTGTTATATCTCGTTTAATTTAAAATATTCTACTATCATGATTTTTCGTATAATGTTATTGTCTAGGTTTAAGGTTCCTATTTGAGAGGAATAGCTGGTATCCATAATGTGGGCTCTGACCCATTGCATTGACTAACATTTTAGGTTTGTGCAGGAGAAGCTGCATAAGAGTATTGGAGATTGTATAGGAGGTGCAGCTGTAGTTTCAGTTTATTTACTCGCTTTACTAGTAGAGGTTTATTTTTATTCAATCGCTTTACATTATGTGACTTCGTTATGGATTTATTTTGGCCTTTCGGTTCCAAAGTTGTCTACTATTTTAGTTAGTTAATTTTTTGGATTATTTCATTTGTAGTTTTTATATATTGGAGTTGGATTATAAATTGTGGAGATAGCATGTGATGGGTCTTATATTGCATGGATGATTATTTATTAGTTTAATCTGGTTATTCTCTTGTGGATGAAATTTTCTATATGTCTCATAACTATCACATGCTAAGAATGATATTTAGTTTAAAAATGCCCAACGTAGTCTTGGCGGTGGATGACGTCAGGAATGCACGGGCTGCTACATTATTGAGGGTAATTACATAAAATTTGGTTAGTCTTATTTGTACGTAATAGACTTGTCCCTTGATCTAAGGGAAATAAGATATTTATAATGGTCTCGAAAACCAATGGGCGGGCCTTTACATATTTAGGCATTTCCACCTATATAAAATGAATGATACTTTTGATCTTCTAAGGCACGTGTGTAATGTCTCTTGATAATTCCCATGTTAATGACCTTTCTTCTAATCGATGGTTCATCTTATTAAGTTGGTCGTCCAATATGTCGGCCAAGTAGTTCTAGAGACAACCAAGTATAAATTGGCCGTTGAGATGTATACTTTTGAGGATAAGTGTGTGAGTATCATAGGTTCACGTGGGATGTATACTTATTCTTGATGTTTTATTAAAAGGATGGAGCATTAGTTATAAAAAGTTCCATAACGCTCCAGTATGACGGTGGTTGGTAGACGACCTCATGGCCTTGTTAATTTTTCACCATATATTAGACGGTGGCATTTTTCTGAAGAATTTTTAAAATAATGAACTTCTAAAGGGTATGCTGGTCCTTTTGTGCCTTTCGGAACCATGCACCCGTCAATAGTTCAATCGTTGGTTCCATTAATCATTAATTTTCAAACTCATGGTTAATCTATAAAGGACAAAACATTCCCCCAATTTTTTCTCACTTATAAGGGGATTGGTGAATCCTCCCTGGCACATGTGGCTGGGATTGAGTCCATCCTCCCAGAAGCAACATGATATGACACTAAGAGGGTGTAAATTTCTTCAAGTCTGATGACCCGTTCTTGTGTCCCTTTTCATTAATGCTTATTTTTGTTTCTTTTTATTTTTTCTTTGTAATGTAACACTCCCTCGTAACACATTTTTTTATTGATGAATGAAAAGCTTCCTTTGGTCAACTTGCTAGTGTATACTTTTAGTTGTGCATATTCATTTTGCTTTGTCGGACTCGTTGTTATGATATTGTTACCTTTCTGTTTATTGCAAGGAAGAATTCCCTTATATCTACTGAGACTGACCTGTTCAGACATAGTACTAGCTTTTCTAGAGCTCGCTATGTAAGTCTGGCTGAGACTGAATTGGAAGGATTTCTCGACAGGGATACACCCAACCAAACAAAGGAAGCTTATGTTAATGTGCACTATCTCTTTGATAGAGCTATGGCGAATAATGCGACATATTATGAGATGGTCGCACAATTTTGGGATGATCATAATATTTCTCGAGCTTTACTACATTCTGACTATGAGGCCAAATATGAGGTATTGAGTGAAGGTTGGGGTTTGATAAGAAACTACAAGAGATCATGTATTCATTCAGGAATAAGGATATCTTATTGACTAGGGAGGTGGAAAGTGTTCTGGATGTTGCTAATATTTTCAAAAAAAGAGAATAATAATTTGAGGATGAGTTAGAGATCTTGAAAAAGGCGAATGAGGTTGAGCCGAGAAAAGGTGCTTCTTTCTTGGATCTTAAGAATGCTAGACTATTGAAGGAGTTAGAAAACTTGAAGAAGAAGAAAACCAAATTTGGCCAGTCTTTTAGGTAGATAGTTATTGCTCAGTTAATTGAGGATGAAGAAAGAACTAAGAAAACCCTGGCCAACTAAGCAACATTATTAAAAGATAAAGATAAATCATTAAAAATATCCAAGACCAGGTGGATCGACTAAGTTTTCACTTCCACAAACAACCCAAAGTTGTATGGATAGATGGATATGATGAGGCCATAAATCATATGGATGATAACTAGGAGAAATTTCGCTGGGAAAGGTATAAATAGGGTTGGTTGAATTTGCTGCTATTGCTAAAGATGGAGTTTCCTATAAGGATCCATCCTCCCTTCCAACCAGAATTTTGTTAAAAGGTTGTCCACTTGTTATCTTGTTTCTCAATCTACCCAAACTCTTTCTTTGGTGAGTGTAAATTTCATTTTTTTGAATTCTTATAGCTTTAAACTTTTTCATTTACTAACTATTTTCCTTTGTCTTTAATCTAAAAATTTTAGTAGACTTCATCAAGCTCCTCGAAATGAGATTCGAGAATACGAAGGATAATGACGACATGGAGAAGATACTAGAAGAGGAAAAAAAGTCCTTAAAGGTTTCCTAAAAGAAAGCCAAAGATCAAGAGATTATGATGAAGGAAAAATACACATAGATCACCACATTGAGTAGAAGGTCGAGCAGCTAGAAAAGGCCAGAAAGGAATTCGCCCAGTCTTTGGTGTCGACTATGGAGGCCAACAATACTACCTTTGGCAAGGATGGGACAAAGACTTTTCCTTTTCCCCAAAATAGTTGGACTTGGGTCGGAAGTCTTTCTTGAAGAATGGGATGGGATAAGGCCCTGAAAAAGGTTGGGGATCCCGTTGAGTCAAATTTATTAGCTTGGGATGATACTATCACTCCTCCTAACCTGGATAAAGAGGATACAGAAGATATCATCGACCAGCAAGAGGAGGTCACTAATCGGAGAAAGGTTGGACCATAAAATGATACTCTTAATAAGTATATAATCCTCAGATGTTCTTATTTTTAAATATTCTGTCTCTTCTTCTTTTGTAATATTATATTAAGGCTTGCCCTAATTTTTTATTAATGAAATAATATAAACTTCTGACTTCATCTTGTTTTATATGATTATCACTTTAAACTTGCTTGTCTTTGATTCTTGAATTCACTTTTTTTAACTTTTCTAGTTTGATAACAACTTCGCCATGGTGCCAGTTGTCCAAGATGGTGAAAACCTAGACTTCATCCTTAGAATAGATGCTTATGATTGAGCTTTATCACCCTTTCTCATTGTTCACCAAACATTATAGAACATGAAAAGTTCCTATGCAAACCTGATGAGCAAGGTCATCAATCTTCAGTTTGAACTGGGGGAGGTAAAAAATAATTGGTCTTCTTCAGACTAAAAATGTTTCTCTAAGTGAGGATCTTGATAAGGATGAATAAGCCTTCAAAACAAAATAAAATGACCAGACATGGTGTGCACCAAAAGATATGAAAACTAAGTTACTACTTTTAAAATGGTCCTCCCAGGGTATGGGCCACTGGTTATGATACGAGTTGGATGGACGCCCCGTTGCACTTAGAGGGGGAGGGTAGGTAGTTTATAAACATGGATGAATAAATGTCGTGGTTGTCTATCAAATCCCTAAGGACTACTAGTTCTAGTATTGGTACTAAGTGGATTCCCCTTTTTCCAGCTACCTCCCCTTGGGAAGGTGAGTAATGTATACCACCTAAACAATCCCAATACATCTAGTGAAAAATTATCTTATCAACCATGACCGTGATGATGAGCTCTAGCCTAATCACAATAATGATCAGCGTGTTGTTATATCTGAGATGGTAAATTACCGAAGATAATCATATTTGCATCAATTATCTTTGTATTTTTTGTTATCCACTTTGTAATTGGTCGACCACGATCGACCTTGTATGTAATGAATATCATTAACGAATTATAACTTTTTATTTATTTATTTACATTCCCCCACTTTGTGTTTTGCCAAACATAGATTTTTGGTCTTGCCTTTTAGGATAATGTCATCACACTAGCTTAGGCCTAGCACAGAGTTAAGGTGAGAATGCACCTGGTCACTAGGAGATCCACCCGTTCAAGGTTAGTCAGAGTTCTTAGTACCTATGGATCCATCATAGGTATTTATCTTTCCTGGGTAATTCTTGATTTTTTCGTGTTTTTAATGACGAAAACAAGTAACTTTAAAGCATGACTATGTGTAGTAGTAGTAGTAATAATAATAATAATAATAATAATAATAATAATAATAATAATAATAATAATAATAATAATAATAATAATAATAATAATAATAATAATAATAATAATAATAATAATAATAATAATAATAATAATAATAATAATAATAATAATAATAATAATAATAATAATAAGGTATCAAAATAAAAATCATATTTCGATCAGACATATTTGTAATGATATTATCATGCCATTTGGAACAATAAGAAATATAATTGCATTAATTGAACTTTAAACATCAAAAGGTTGGAAATGATAAACTAAAATTTGCATAACAAGCTAAAAATTTAGAAGTAACTTTTCAAAAATAAAACTTTCTAAGGTTGGATGCATCCCAAGCCATAGGTATCTCCCTTCCCTCTGATGTTTCCAGATGGTAGGATCCTTGCAGGTTGTCTCTGGTCACCTTGAATGGTCCTTCCTAATTAGGATCCAACTTGTTGTTTGATGGCTTCCTCACATTTTTAATGACTTTTCTTAATACGTAGTCTACAACTTGAAACTCCCTTAAATTAACTCCCTTGTTGTTCTTCCTTGCCAACTGTTGTTTCTAGGATAATTGTTTAATTAAGTCCTATTCTTTTATCTCCTCATATAGGACGAGCTCGGTTCCTATGATCTCGCCCTTAACATTAAGATCGTCTATGATTGCCCTCATGGTCAGCAGACATACTTCCAGTGTTATTATGGCATTCATTCCCGAAGATAAGGAAAGGTAATTTCCCCGATCGACCTCCTAGTTATTTTTAAATATGCATAAAGGATGTGGAGTAGCTCATCAATGAAAGAGCCTTTTTCCATTCCCATGTCTTCTTTATATCATCAAGCCTTATTTTATTGGAGGACAAAGCTTTCCCGATGCTCTAAAGATAGGCCATCGATCTGTAGTAGTATCTAATGTCATGGAAATTGTATAAGTCTTGGAATGTGACTCTTCCAAATTGCATCCCATTGTCAGTGACTATCATTCTCGGCACACTAAAACAGGTCACAACGTTCCTCTAAATGAAACTACTCATGTTAATATTTCATATGTTCGCCAAATGTTCTACCTCTATCCACTTGGTGAAGTAATCCATGTCAACCTTGAAATACCTCATATTTCCTAGTGGTGTAGGTAATGGGCCCATAATGTCTAACCCCCATTGTGCAAAAGGCCATGGGTTAATTATCATCCTGAGGTTGTTGACTAGTTGGTGGAGCATTATCAAGAACACTTGATACTTCTTACATTTTTTTCACGTAGGACATGGCGTTCTTTTATATGTAAGGACACCAGTATCCTTATTTTAGGGATGTTAGTGCCAGAGATCTTACACTAACATGAATTCCACAAATCCCTCCATGCAACTCATAGGTACATGGTTAGCGTCACTAGGATGCATACATTGCAAGTATGGCCTCATAAAGGATATCTTATAGACCTTCCCTTTTTGGGGACTAAAAATTGAAGCAACCTTGGTTCTTATTTAATGAGCATGCTTATGGTCGACACGTAATGTGTCCTCTCGTAACTATGTGATGACTGGGTCCATCCATCTAAAAGCCTTCGGGACGGTCAGCACTTGATTTGAATTCTTCCATTTCACAAGGCTTTGTTGAGATAGATAATCTACTTCAATTGTTCTTTTGAGTTTGTAGTCGAGTGCTAAAGAAAAAGTTCCTAAGGCATCTATGTGACTGTTATTTCCTTGAAGGAATTATTGGACTTAAATGTACTTGAATTTAGCAACCAAGTCGGTTGATCTGGGCATATGTTGGCATGCATTCATCTCTGGAATTATGTTTCCTTATATTTGGTTGGATACCAACATTGAATCAGAATAGACTTCAAGATGACTAGTGCCAAGGGACACAAAACCTTCTTCAATTCCCCGTTGAGAGCCTCGTTTACTGAATTTACCAACATTATTTTACCGTTACTAATAATGAATTTACTAAGTGTATATTACTATTACTAATTATTTTTTAGTAATGGACTATATTGTTACTATTTATACCTTACTAACGGAATTTACCATTACTAGATATTTTTTAATAGATAACTTTTCTAATATTACATAAGTTTTGTAACAGTAAAGGTTTTCAAGATCCAATATCCTTATATTAAGTGATAAAAATACATTTCCCAAATTTATACAAATTCAACTATGCGTACCACACTATTGTAATAATATAAAAATAAAAATAGTTCACATAAACAAGGTCACTACATTTAACATTTATTTTTTAATAACATCGTAGATATCATTAAAGAATAAGACTAGTTAGCAATGCCCTCTCATATGGTGAACATTGTAAAAACATTGAATAATTTCTTCCTATTTTTTCGGAGAAGTGTCATAGTATTACAACATACGTAATAATTAGGAACCAACCGAGACCAATAATAGCCCTTAAGTTTACTTGGTAAGGTTTCCATTTTCGTACTTTCCCTTTGGTAAAGCAAGTTGAATAGTAGAGATCAGTTACAACATTACATAGTAGAGTGCAGTTGCAACACCCATATTGAAACCCCAAATACCAAGTTTAACTATTCATAGAAAAATAAAATAGATGTAAATGGAAAAATTGGATGTTAAAGAAAAATATAGGAAAGTTTAAGAATTGGATTTAACCTTGTCCCTACATGGATCTCCCCTAATGGAACTTCATAAAGCATAGATCTTTAATTACATTAAATAGGAAAAATGAATGATAAATCACTTAAATAATATATCGACACTAAGTGAAGTAACGACATAGGAACTTACTATAAGTAGGCGATGTTGACAACATGTTTGCAATGGGCGATATTGAAGCGTCTAAGACCTCGATATCATCAAGACCATCTTTTAAAAGTTCTCCCACATCAAACCCTCTTATACACACACACACACACACACACACACACACACACACACACACACACACACATATATATATATATATATATATATATATAAAGACTCCTTATGGTGCAGACCCCAGTACATACCATTTTTTAAAATAGTAAAAAATGATTTTTTTTTATGAAACTTCATGGATCTGATCTTCACGGTCAGAAGATCATCTCCAAATTTTTTTATCAAAAAATTCAATAAAAAAACTGTGGAGATGAGGTGATATGTAAAAAAAATTATATAAATATTCATTTTCAACCGTTGAAATGTTGGGTCGGTGCCAACCACTTTATTGATTGAATTTTTTGATAAAACTTCATGGATATGATCTTCTCACCATCGAGATCATATCCATGAATTTTTATCAAAAAATTCAATCAAAAAGTGGATGAGATGATAGTTAACATTTCAACGGTCGAAAATGCATATTTATACCATTTTTTTACATATCAACTGATCTCAACATTTTTTATTGAATTTTGTAATGAAAAAAATTGGAGATTATCTTCTCACTATGAAGATCATATCCATGAAGTTTCATCAAAAAATAGATTTTTTTATTATTTCAAAAAATGATATGTATCGGAGCCTGCACCATAAGGAGTCCTTGCAGGAGGTGACCTCTCTCTCTCTCTCTCTCTCTCTCTCTCTCTCTCTATATATATATATATATATATATATATATATATATATATATATATATATATAAAATAAGTTACAAAACCTATGTATGTCATAAGATAAAACAATGATGTCATCAATATGAATTTTTCCAACACTACCTCTTTTGCCTTCAATTTTTTGGTTTCCCCATCTTTTTTTTACTTACCAAATTTAGATTTGAATTCAAAATTGGGGATAAATTTTTTCAAAACACTTCATGAATTTGTCCACACTCTCTCATTTCCTGTATAAAGAAAACATTCCTCTCATTCCTTACTTTTCTCCCGTGCTCTCTCATCACTAACCCCAAAAAACCCTACCACAAAGTTTTTTCTCTCCCTCTCTTCAATCCATCGCCCCATCCTCATATTTGCCATCGTACCCTCCTCCTCTTCATCACACCCTTCATCTCTCAGCCTCCTTCTCATCTTTCTTACACACACTCCTTTCCTCTATCTGTTAGTTCTCCCACCGTCATTGCTGGAAACACATACATTCGATTTTGAATCTAAAAAATATAACAGGTACTTTTATTGATTTTGAATCTAACATATCAGAATTAGGTTGTTGATTTATTGATTTTTTGGTTTGTTGTTTGTCTTCCAGCAAGATGGATTTTTCTCTAAACCTAGGGTGTCCAATAGGGGTTAAAGTTTTGTGTTTTTAACCTAGGATTTAGTGTGCCAACTTTTCAATATACTGCTTAAATTTAATACTTTTAGGTTTTTATGGGGAATCAAACCAACTATTCGTGGAAATATAATGTGTCTCTCCCTCCCCTTCCCTCACATTAATTAGTGTTCAACTCTAAAGATGTTCAAATTTGTTACATATCTTATTAGTCTATGTATATTATGTGTATTTTAAATCTTTTATAGATATGGGCATCTTTTACAACTCCCACGCTGCCGGATATGGTATTTTAGATCTAATCTTTTCTTTGTTCTTTTTTGTGACTCAGATCTGTTATATCTTCACTCACTTGGGTTTTGGTAAGATTGATTCGGATTTTGGTGCTTATTTGATGTTTATGTTGTGTTTTCAAGTCAGTTTGAGGCTGTATAACATTTATTCGAGTTTTGGGGTTTTGACAAATTGATTTCTTCGTGTGATTTTGCATAACACTGATTCAGGTCTTCCGGTTTGTATACCACTGATTTCTTGATGCTTTATATTTTAATGTTAATTATTTTTAAGTACTAATTATATATGCTTTTTTTTGTTTATACATGCCTTTGCATTTTGCCCTAGATGGATCACCAACCCTCCTTATCCTTATCCGATATAAGGTTAACGACCCTCCTTATCCGGCAAATAGATGGTTCTAGAATTGGTGATGATTTGTTTTTTTAAATCAAAATTTGAGCCTCTGTTTTAAATATATGATAATAAATAGTTAGATTTTTTTTTCAACTAAAGTTTCATTTTAAATTCAACAAAATTCATATCATTTTACACATGTTTCATACAAGTTTCATCTCGAGTATGGATGATTGTTTATTTTCTTTTGACTTTTCAATATATGTTTTTCATTTTAGTGTTTTATGTTTTTCACTTTTGATCTACAGAGCCTACCGGTGCAAGAGAATCATGAATGGTGGCGACACTGACAACATTGGTATTGTTAACAGCCTCTTTAACTACCTCATCGCCATTCTTGCTTGCCATTTTATTGTTGTAGCTAAATGCTTCGTCCAGCACTAAGTTGGTTTATATCACTAATAAAATATGGGTTAACAAGTTGGTTTGTTTATCACTTTATTTATTTCACATAGAATTTATTTTAAAGTGATGTTGCACTTATTATTTATGTGTTGATAGTTTTATTCTTTATTTTTTATCTGTGATCGACTAAAAGCTAATTCATTGTCATATTATAAATCTTATTTATTGTTGTTGCTGATGAGTCTGATCATCTAATTTATTATGACTTTGAACTTCATTTTTCCACATTGTGGCCATCCCCGATCCTCGCGGCAGGAGAGGATCCTTAGTCCCGTGCGTCCTTCTCGGGAGCGCTTCGGCCGGCGTCGTTGATGCGGTGAAAAATATAGAGAGATGGAGTCGACAGTCTATTTTACTCAAAATAGACAAAATAAAAGGGAGTCATCCCGAAGGACAGCATCCAAAGACACAATGATACATGCGAAACCAAAATGATTCTAAGTTACGAAATGGGAAGGTGTTAGGCACCCATTCCTCCCTTACGGTCTCTCATGGGTTGTTGTTATTTTCCTTTATTTCCCCGTGGTATGTGTGCATGTGTATACGTAGTGTATATAGGAATCATCGACTTGTATCATTAAAGAGATAAAGCGAGTTATCCATAGGAATGTTCCTAAAAATAATATTAGAAAATAGGATTTACGCGATTATCCTCACGTTCATCGTTATAATGGAACGATAACACACATGGAATAATACGCCACTAAGAACAAATATATGTATATGTAAATATATAAAATCTAAGAGAATTAAGTTTAAAGAACATGGAATAAGTAGGAAAAGGACTCGAGTCTCAGGTTTTACCCTTAGACGCCTATGTAGCCTATAGAGGCATCAAAGTCCACGTAGTTCGTATGCAAAATTAGAGGTGGGATTTATCCCATGAAACCAACCGCGAACTTATCTTATTTGTGTGTGTGTGTGTGTAAGAAAGTGTTTTAGTTGTGAGAAAAGTGTGAGAAGAGTGTGAGAATTCCCGGTTGGAATTTATGATAAAATCCTCTTTTTTTTCTTGTTTTTTGGGTTGTATTTATATGAAAATAAGAGACGTGCAATAATACTAAATAAAAATTATATTAGGATATGTGAGATAAGAGAATAAAAGTGCTAAGTAATAAAACAAGTTAATGCTAATTTAAGGTAATTTAAGGAGAGAGTTGAGAAAGTTGGACCTTCTTGAAGATCTTGAGCTTGATCTTGGATGTTAGAGATCATACCTTGCACTTGGGTGATGATAGAGGGTACTTAATTCACCAAGTTTGATGAAGAAGGTGATGAAGACTGAAGGTTGGAAAGGGATTTGGATGTGGAAATCACGCTAACTTCGAGAGGGGTTTTCTGAACTTGCTGAGAGTAATAGATCTCTGATTTTCCTCTCTTTCGAATTAGGTTAGGCCCTCCTTTTTATAGGCCCAGGGCATTGTCTATCATCATAACCCTAGTCCTGCCAATCGACATGTGTGTTTAGGTACACTACCAAAATGCAGGGTCTGGAACCTGTCGTTTGGCAGTCTCTTTCAGGTTCCTTCGAAAAATCGGTCGTATAGCGCGAACCATTGATCCGAATCGTGCACGGGCCAAACGGTTGGAAAGGTATTTCAGAGACCTTCGAAGATTCATTCTGTCTCAGTCGAGCTGAAGAGTTTACTTTGGTCAAATGGAGCCTGGGAGCATTCGGTGACCTCTTGATCGAGTTTTGGGGGAAAATGGGTCGTTCGTCCGCACCGTAAGTCAGAATCGCGTATGGGGTGGACCGTTGGAAAGGGGTTTCAGTGACCTTTGCAGATTCATTCAGTCTCATTCGATCTGAAGAGTTTGAATTTTGGTCAAACAGAGTCTGAGCATGCCCGATGGCCTTTAGGTCAGCACCCTGGGTATGACTTGGGTTTGTAATGGTGAAGGGAGGTTCTAGGGACCTAAGGAGAGGTTATGGGCTATTAGAAGGGGGTGTCTACAGAGCCCCTCGACGAGTGAGTTTGGAACAAATGAAAACCGTCGAATAGACGCCACATGATGCCTTTGAAAGAGGATTACCGGGGGGTCGAGGTCAATTCTGAGGAACCAAAGGATGAGGATGACCGATTTTGTGGGTCAAAGCCGATTCTAAGGGCTTAAAAATGAGGGTGACCGATTCTTCGATTCGAAGATGATTATGATGGCTTAAATATGAGGGTGATCGATTCTACTGGTGGAAGCTAATTTTGAGGGCTTGGAGATGAGGGTGATCGATTCTGTGGGTCGAAGTCAATTCTGAGGGATTGGAGATGAGGGTGACCGATTCTACGAGTCGAAGCTGATTTGGCGGGCTTAGAGGGTCATACTGGGGATGGTCTTAAAGGAAGTGATGACCAAAGATTTGGGTTAATTCCGAAGACCTACAATAATGATGGGGGTGACAAATTCTACGGGTCGAAGCCAATTCTCAGGGCTTAGGTTGTGATGATCGATTCCGCGGGTCGAAGCCAATTCTGTGGGCTTAAGGTGAGATGACCAACTCTACAGGTCAAAGGCAATTCTGCGGGTCGAAGCCAATTCTGCAGGCTTAAGTTTGAGATGACCAATTCTTCGGGTCGAAGTCAATTCTGCGATCTTAAGGTGAGATGACCAATTTTGTGGGTCGAAGTAAATTCTACGGGCGTAAGTTGAAATGGCCAATTCTGCGTGTCGAAGCCAATTCCGAGGGCTTAAGTTGAGATGTTCTCGAGGAACTCTGCTGGGAAAATTACCTCATGATTTTGATTTGAGCTGGGGAGCCGATTGCTGGGGAAATCCTTATGTCTTTTGGAGACTTTATCGTGGCAACAACCAATCTGATTCTGGGGAAGCGATTAGGTGGTCCAGGGTTTGAACGTATTTCTCGGGAAAATTTGAGACCTTTGGGAAATAGGATATGATCTTGAAATTTTGGATATTTTGGAGGTCCTCTAGGGACGTTGCTGGGGAGAGATTCTCTTGGCTTTTGAGAGTTTCACTGGGGAAATAGGGGTTCCGCTTGGGTAAGCGTGAAATTTTCCTTGTGAAAATGTTCTAAATCCGTTCCAAGATTTTTAGGAATTTTTTGATGATTTTTCAGGGTTTTCTGGAATTTTTTGGGAACTCCTGTACGAAAATTTATGGGTGGTGCCATTCGGCATGGTGTGAAGTTTCTGATTCTATGTTTCCTTATATTTTTCTGGGGATTTTCTGGTGACCTTTTACCCTTGGGGGACGACCGTTCAGGACATAGGGTTGACTGGAATAAATGCGTTGATGAGGCGTTTGCTGTAGAATGAGTTTGTCCACTCTTAGTATCTCGGGGAGAGGGTGGTCCGATAGAATGCTGAGGGGGTGGTGGTGGTGCCACCTGCGAGGCCCCCTTTTGTCTATGAGACAGGAGCGGCTGTTGTCGAAGGATGCGAGGATCACGACGATGATTGGCGAGTCCTACCTGATGTACACCGATACGGCTATATCGTATGATTATATGGACTTTGTGATGAGCTAGCTGATGGCACCCAGCATATATGATGCAATACCCTTCCCTCCTGCGGGTTCCAGTCGACCAGTGGGGTCCTCCCACAGCGGTGGTGGTCATTCGACATCTGCGATGGCAGCGACTTTGGAGGTTCCCTTTATGCGGCTGCATACTCCTTCATATAATATTCGGCGGGCTGATGGAAGGATGGTGCCTATGCTGCATTGTCCTCATGCGGTGGACCCAGAGGAGTTGGGCTTGATAGAGGAGGTTCTTCGTCCTGAGGTATATCTTTCTTTTCTTCTCCTTTGGTTTTTTTGATCTTTTTTGTTAATACCAATTTTGCCTTTTCTTGCAGCACATCCGGGTGTCCACCACTTGGCTAAGGGATATTAGGGACTGGATATCTTCGGTGACTGCCCATATTCGGGATGCAGCTCCTTTTCCTTCTTGCTTGGCTCCGTCTGCCTCATCCGAGGAGGATTCTGGTTCAGGTAGCAATGGTGCGTCATCTCACCATCGGGGAAAGAGAGTGCGCCGCAGGGGTGGAAGCTCTTAGGGTAAAGGACAAATGAGATAGAGAGAATGTGGGTTCGGGCTGAGTACCGTTTGTTTTTTTTCTTTTCTTTATTTTCCTGCAAAACGATGTAACACAGAGAAACATCTATGCAATGCAATGAAGTTTTTTTGATTATTTTTTGTTAATGATGAATTAATGAATGCACATGCGCTTTTTACTTTGCCGTTGAGAGCATAAAAAGAAATATTTTTGGGATTTTGAAATGAGAATTTATATAAAGCTAGAAAGGGGATTTTTGAAATTTTGTTGAGAATATCAATTTATTTTGAGTTTTTTAAATTTTGATAAAAGAGGGTAAAGGAAAATTTCCAAAAGTAGGGGTTTGTCGATCGGCAAGAACCTTGTCCTACCTATCGGCAGGTCAGTCCAGTCCCATTAATTCAAAGCTTTGATTAGTACCCTCTTCAGCCTTTCGTACCTTGTGGGGCAGTATTTCCTCTGATTTCTGCAGGGGTTATGTCTTTTGTGGTAGTTTTCAAGTATAAAAGAGGGGTAAGAGTGGAGTGTTTTTCTCACACATTCACATTCTTACTTTCTTGTTCTGTGAGACGACTCTTCCTGGTAGTATTGAGTTTGCCAACTACCTCGAGACTTTGGAGTTGATGTGCTCCTATAACGTCGACTATGATGCTTACAACATGAGTCAAGTTTCTTTATGGCATAAACGTCCCATTGAGTGGAACATACTGATGTTATTGGTACAGTTCTGGTACCCCGAAGACCATGTATTCCGCGTTGGCTTGGAAGAAGTTTGTCCGACTTATGAGGAATTTTCTGCCATATTGGGGATAAATCGCGATGTTACTATGGCTCTGCCTGAGTTTTCCCGCTCTCCCCGGGAGTTATTGGTCGGGCTTCTTTGTGTTTCATCCTCGACGGCCAGATCACTCGTGACTGGGGGTATGATATCTCTTCCGGAGGTGTTGCGGTCTGTGCATTTGCAAGAGGTTGGTGATGTTGGATATTCCAGAGTTGTTGTTCTAAGCTTGGTTTCAAAATTGCTACTGGTGATTGGGGAGATATTGGTGGACCCACAACTTGTAGCTATTGCTAAATGGATGTCCTACCTTTACAATCTTGCGATGGTGATACTGGCAGAGACTTTGAATGGCTTAGATGCCTAGCGAGAAGTTCGTTCTGACTTTCTGAGGGGTAGCCCTGTGATTTTATTCATGTGGTTATCTGAAAGATTTTGCCTGGTGACTCCTCCGGAATACCCTTTGTTGGCTGTACCCAACTTCTTTTTGCTCCATTTTATAAGTGTTGGCCTAAAAATTGAGAGCTGGGAGAACTGGTTCGTGGAGCATGGGGCTTTAAATCTGTATTGGTCAGTACCTTGGTGGGGACAGCTGCTGCCTATTCTGGACTTGGGAGAATACATGTATGTCCAGCTGGTTAGTCTCAAACAGACCTCTTTTTAATTCCCTTGGCGGCTTTTGCACCAATTTTGCTGGGAGCAGATCGTGCCGCCTCGAATACTAGACTTCTTTTCGGTAGAAGATTTGACAGAGCGTCTGCGCATGTGGCTTGGCTCTTTGTGGGAGAGTCGGCATCCGTCTCCCATCCCTCTCAGTCTTCTTGGATAGTTTAGCACATACCTGGGGATTATATGAAGTGGTTGTGGAGAAGAGTAGTTAGTAAGATGTTGGTAATGGAGACTAGACAAAAGTGTCTTGTTTTATCTAATACTATGGAGGGATGTGTGGTAGTTTTTCCGAGGCTAGTGCGGCACTCCATTCTGGCAGGGGAACTTTGGGGACCCCAGGATGTAGATGATGATGATGATGATAATGATGATGATGATGATAGAGAGGGCTCGTATGGTAGCTGTAGGTAGGACTCCTGGAGAGTTTATTTTGTACCGAGAAATAAGTTTTATTTGGCTTTTTAGGAAGGTGGGGGGGAGGGAGTTATCCGTTCCTTTATGTAATTTCACTGTAATTTCTTATTATGGAAATAAATAAGTTTTTGATAATCCCGTTGTGCCTTTTGATGAAATTTTTATTTTGAGTTATCTATACCGATCGCTAAGGCATGCATAATCCTTTTGTTCAAATATATGTTAAAGTGAACTGTCATTCTCGGAGATAAGAAAAGAATAGTTTTTTATGAAAAAGATGGTGTCGTGCTCATGTAAAATGTATGAGCTACCTACGTACTTCTGGGGGTTTTTGAATTTTTTTAATTTTTTTGGGAATGATTTTTTTTTTTTGTAGAGGATCAGGCCCACATAGTTCTGGGTTGAGGAAAATGAAGAGATTTTTATTTTTTAGAATAGAAGGGAGATGAGAAGAGTCGTAGTGCATCGAGATTTAGGACTAGGGGTAAAATTTCTTGAGACGGTCCAGGTTGACTGGACAAGCCATCTCTTCTCCACCTAAGTCGGTGAACATGGTGGCACCGCCGAACAAGATCTTCTTCACAATGTATGGGGGCTTGAATTTCCTCCTGGGGTCTTATATGGGCTCTACTATTTCTTTTAGGGCTAAATCCCCGTCTTGGACACCGCGATCCTTGACTCTCTTATTGAATGAACATGTTATTCGACGATGGTACTCTTGTATCTGATACAATGACTTCAGTCGCCTTTCATCCAGGAGTGACAGCTTGTCGAGGCGGCTTTGATGCTAGCCCTCCTCGCTGAGCTTGCTTTCAAGCATGATGTGTAACGAGGGTATTTCTATATCCATGGGTAGGACTGCTTCCATTCCATAGACTAGAGAGTAATGGGTAGCCCCAGAGGGCGTATGGGATTCGATCGGCCCAATCTCAACAACTTTTGATCATCTTGCTGATGATGACTTTGAGGTTATTGTTAGCGGCTTTGACTGTACAATTGGTTTGAGGTCGGTAGGGAGAAGATTTGTGTCTCTGAATCCCATACTCATTGACCACCTTTGTGACTTCTGCCTCAAAATGCAACTCGTTATCTGACACTAGCTTGTGCGGGACCCCATACTGGCAGATGAATTTGGCAACTTTATTGACATTCAGAACTGCGTATGACTCAGCTTTGACCCATTTTATGAAGTAATCAATGGAAACCAGGATAAACTCATGTCCGTTAGAGTCCTAGGGTTTAACCTTTCCTATAATGTCGATGCCCCAGGTGGAGAACGGCCAGGGAAAAGTCATGTTGTATAATTCACACGGAGGCAGGTGTTGATGGTTGGAGAACGGTTGACACTTGAGGCATCTCTGGACATAGGCGGTGCAATCTTGGATCATGGTGGTCGAGTAGTATCCTTATAGTATGATCTTCTTAGCAAGAATGTGACCATTCATATGGGGTCCACATTCCCCACTGTGGATTCTATGCATTACCTCTTCAATGTCAGCCCCTGCGATGCAGTGTAGATGGGTTCTATCGAAGTTTCTTTTGAACACTGCTTTGTGACAGATGATGTATTGGGTAGCCATCCTTCGAAGGGTTGCCCGGTCTTTCTTGTTGGAACCCTCGAGATACTTACCATGCTTGAGGAGGTGCCGGATATCATAATACTAGCAGTTGGATAGCTCGGGATCTTCTTTGGTGATGAGCTCAATGTGGTAGCAGTGGTTTGGTTTATCTTTTTTTTGGACTAAGAAGAGGGACATTATTATTCATTCAGACATGCCGACCATGGCGTCCAGGGTAGTAAAGGAATCGACTAGGTTATTTTTTGCTCGAGGTAGGTAGTGGAAGGTGATGTCTTAGAATTGGGAGGCTAGTTCTTCTAGCTGGGCATGGAAGGGTTGGAGTTTCTTGTCCTTGACTTTCTATTTTCTGAGCACCTGAACAATGACGAGGGCATAATCCCCATAGACATCTAGGTGTTAGATACAATTCTTGAGAGAAACTTTGAGGCCTACCGTACACGCCTCATATTCAGTTATATTGTTGGTGCAAGAGAAATCCAATTTGATGGTGATGGGAGTGTGGGAGTCATATGGGGCGATCAAAAGTATCCTAATGCCATATAAATTTTTATTGGCAGCGCCGTTAAAGAACATTTTCCATCAGAGGTAGTCTTGAGTGGCGTAGAGGATATTTTCATTTGGGAATTCGTAGATCTAGTCATCGGCTTCTTCCATAGGGTAATCAATGAGGTAGTGAGAGATGGATCTTCCTTTTATGGTGTTGATACCAAATTTATTCTGCTGACATGGATCAGTTAAGTGGAGACACGTGTCAATCTACATGGCACTTACAAAACATTTCTGAAATAACACCTTGACTTCGAGGAACTCAACCTCCCCTACCAACTCAGACACTCTGAGCAATAGGTTCTCTCCGAGGAAATTTACTGTACCGAGCAACTCATGAATGTCGAGCTACTTAGGTGGTTCGAGCAGCTTAGGCGGTCTGAGTTGCATCTCGTACAGAGCATTAATGTCCGGATAGTCAACAAATCAACTGCGCATTAAATGCTCATTATTATCATACAGATGTATACGCCTATTGGACAACTATGTATTACCCTTTCACATTTACAGCCTGAAGGCTATAAATACATTGTATCATCCTCATTGTAAGGGGACTCAAAATTTCTTGGTAAAAACCTGTAATCGAGAATTCCCAAACAGTCAGCAATAACAAAATAATGGACGTAGGCTATTCCTTTAAGGCTGAACCACTTTAAAAATATTTTATCTTGTTTGTTTCTTTATCTGTGATTGATTAATTAGAGATAATCTAATTTTTTACATCAACACATGGGTTTTTTTATGACGTACACGATATCAAACTCGGCTAAGAGCATCAACCATCGAGCCATTCGACTGTATAAGGCTGATTTCTCAAGCAGGTACTTGAAGGGGTCCATTCGAGATACAAGTTTAATGGGGAGGGCGAGCATGTAGTATCGCAACTTTTGGGTGACCTAAACAGGCACGATGCATTCTTTTTCCAAAGCGGTGTAGTTGACTTCGTACCCGACCAATTTGTGACTGGCGTAATAGATGGCTCTTTCTTCGTGGGAATGTTCAAGGTATTGAGCTAGCAAAGCCCCAGTTGCAGTGTCGGTTATGGTTAGGTATAGGATCAAGGGGAGACCGAGTTGTGGTGGCATGAGTATCGAAGGGTGAGTCAGGTATTGTTTGATTCGGTCAAAATCTTCTTGGAAGGACTCGTTCCAAAGTTTAGTTGAATCCTTTCGGAGGAGTTTGAAAATTAGTCCACAAATGGAGGTGAGCGGGCTGATGAATAGACTGATGTATTGTAATTTCTCAAGGAAACCTCGGACCTCTTTCTCCGTTTGGGGAGGGAGCATCTCAAGTATGGTTTTTATCTTGGCAGGATCTGCTTCTATCCCCTTTTCACTAACCATGAATCCCAAGAGTTTTCCCTTTGTAACGCCGAAGACACATTTCTGTGGATTAAGTCTCATTTGATACCGTCGCAGTCGTTCGAAGAACTTTCGGAGAGTGGGAA
The DNA here is from genome assembly GCA_949130495.1 of Sambucus nigra. Lineage (NCBI taxonomy): Eukaryota > Viridiplantae > Streptophyta > Magnoliopsida > Dipsacales > Adoxaceae > Sambucus > Sambucus nigra. Next base: position 380,433,359 of record OX422221.1, read on the forward strand.
CATTACCTTATCTAGTTTTGGATTTGATAATCATATCATCCACATAGACCTCGACTTCTTTATGAATCAGATCGTGCAGGATGGTTGTGGCAGCCCTCTAGTAGGTAGCCCCAGCATTCTTCAGACTAAATGGCATAACAATGTAGCAAAAGGTTGCCCATGGGGTGATGAACGCGGTTTTTTCTTGATGATCTGGGTGCATTTTGATTTGGTTGTATCCGGCAAACCCATCGACAAATGACTTGAGAGCATGATTGGCTGTATTATCCACGATCATGTCGATATTGGGTAGTGGGTAATCATCCTTTGGAGAGGCTTTGTTCAAGTCCCGGTAGTTTACACACATCCGAACTTTCCCTCCTGATTTCGGCACATGAACTATGTTGGCTAGCCATGTGGGATATTCGATCACATGAATGAAACCCATGTTCAGCTGTTTGACCACCTCTTCTTTGACTTTGAGAGACCATTCGGTGCGGAGATTTCTAAGCTTTTGTTTAACTGACTTGTGATTTGGAAGAGTGGGGATCTCGTGCTGAGTAATTTCAGGATCAATGTCGGGCATATCATCATAGGACCACGCAAATACATCCACGAATTTCTTCACTAATTCTTTGAGTTGTGCGCGCTCATGCTCATCGAGGGTAGCCCCCATCCTAATCTCGCGTAGTTGGCTACTAGAACCGAGGTTAATAATAACAGTTTCTTCTTCATTAACTTGAACGCGGTTCTGTTGTTTGTTGTTAACCTTATTTAGATCAGTTAAGAAATGTTCATTTGCAAAATCATGATCATCATCAAAAGTTTGATTAGAATCTAAACAATTAATGTAAGGCGCAACAAGATACTCAAAATCTTCATTTATTTCATTAATAGGAAAAATAACATTGAGAACCTCATCAAAGAAGGTATCGATTACATTTGAGCAAGGATAGACAACAGAAGAATAAATAGGGTAAACATTGGGGTTTGGTGAGATTTCAACAGGTAGAACTGGCGCATCATGCCAGTTGAGGAAAGGTGTATCAGCAGCTTTAATCAAGTGGGATGGATCCAGTGATGTAGTGCCTAAATGAACCATGCCGAGTGTCAGCCCCATTGTCTGTAAGTCAAACGAATCCTCGGAGTCACTTCCCTCGGAACCTTCGGTATCTCCGATGAGCGATTTTATATGGTGTTGGGAACTTTCATCCCATGGGTAGATGTCTTGGAAAAATATCTCCATTCTGAGTTTTATCTTTTTGTCAATACGGTCATACCATCGCTCCAAAAAGCCACAAAAGGGGATATACTCACCTTCCTTGATGAATCGTCCATTCAAGGAGTCACCTGAGATGGTTTGGATGAAGTCTAGTCTTCTCTTTGGTCGAGACTGGAGGACATTCTGAGCTCTTGTTCTGATGGTTGATACCCCAAAATACAAGGAGGGAAAGCTTTTTTCAGTTCAATGGGATTAAGTATCCCTTCTTGAATATATCCTAGCCCTAGTGCGGGCATGAAGTGCATGTTTCTGAACATATGAATCACATTGACATTGCCATGAGGGTCGTATTCGGGACAAACCCTTTTTTTTAAATCGTTCCCTACCGAGAGTAGGAGTGGCACAACTCGAAATCTTGATAGGAGAATATTATTTGACCCGTGTTGTATCTCAAGGATTGTACTGCTGGTACTTGAACCCTCGGCATTATCGTCGTTGCTCAAAATAGTGATGACTCATTCGTCGGTGAAGAACTTCAATTTATTATGGAGTGAGGAAGACACACCCTTGATACTGTAGAGCCAAGGTCGTCCGAGTAACAGGTTCAAACAAGTTGGGATGTTAATAACTTGGAATTCAACGACAGGGTTTATAGGGTCATCCCCTATTACAAGTTTTATGGATCCCATCACCTCCCGATGGGTATTATCATAGGCACGTACAATAGTGGAAATTAGAGCGAGTTCACTTTCTTTCAGTCCTAAGCATTTGAAGGTTCTTAATGTGCAGACATTCAAGGCGAATCCATTATCGACAAGAGAGAGTGGTACGAATTTCCCCATAACTTCGACGGAGATGTTGAGTGTATGATTGTGGTTTGCTCTAATTCTGGGGATTTCTTCTTCGGATAAGGATAGCATTCGGGTAGAGGTCAAGGATCTCACTAAATTTACCGATTCTTTTGGTGTAGTAGAGGGAGGAACTGTGGGTCCAGTGAGCAACTTGATCAAAGCATTCCTGTGCAGCTGGGAAGACATGAAAAGCCCCCATAGAGTGATGTTAGCTTGAGTTTTCTTCAGTTGATCGAGGATCTTGTTTTTCTCGAGGGTTATTTCTGGCATAGAAAGGTTTTCAATGTCCTTCCCCTTGTCATTGGCTAGTAGTGAGCTTGGGATCTAGTAATGCCTCCCTGATCTGGTTATATGATTTACTGAATAAAGGAAGAACATGAACCCTATTTTTTTGTCGATCTTGAGTTATTCTTCCATCTTGTTTATTTCTCCGAGGAGTTCTTCAAATGATATTATCCCACAAATGTCACCTACCAGGCCAGTTTTCTCGAAAACTTGTTCTTCATTTGAATCTTCGAATTCTCTCCCCCCCATCCGGTGGCAACAACTCTGTCTTTCCATGTAAAGTCAATACATTCTACAACTTCAATGGATTCTTCATACAGGTCTTCCCATTCTGTGGGGATATGTAAGGGTGAAGGGACTAGGCGCCCTTGTAACTTCAGAGTGTCAAGTAATTCGGTCATATTGCAAATATCATTGAATGATTCTACCATGATCTGGATGACATCATCCAGGTTGACTTCATCGATTGGTACCACCCATTTGTCTGACTCTCAGGCCCATTTTCGTGCTTCTAAGAATATCGTACTTAACCTTTGGCAATCAATTATCATCTTTGAGGGAAATTTCAGCCCGAACTCTAGGGGTTGGTTTAACACTTCTAATAATTCCATACTTCCATTTTCAGAATGGGTACGGACAACGTTGTATGCTCTGGTAAGGAGTGACAGTGCCTGATCAGTGAGGATAACAGGGTGTAGGAGGAAATATGGGCAAGTTTGGAGAGTTTTGGGAGAGTGTATGTGTGTGATTTGAGTTGAGGAATCAAATTTGGGTTCATTTCTAGGAAAATAGCATTGGTATGATTTAGGAGTGTGTTGTGAGTAGTGTTTGGCTTAGGATTGGCTGGTGGGTCAATGGTACCCTAGTCAATTAGACCTTGGATTATGTTTCTAAGGTGAAAACATTGGTCGGTGGTATGACCAGCGGTTTGGTGAAAGGCACAATGGGCATCTGCCTTGAAGTTTCTTGGAAGTGGATTTGGCAATGGATGGGGATCCAAGGGTTTGATGAGGTTTCGTCTTAACAGGGATTGCTAAACCTTGGAGAGGGGAGCATAAAGCTCGGTGTATTCCTTTCGGACTGGGACAAGGTGGCTTTCTGGTGCCCATGAAGTGGTTGGTTGAGAGATGTTGTTGATGGTTGAGACTGCAGCACTGGCAGGTTTGTCATATTTTCTAGGAGTGAACTGTTCGGACACTTTCTTTGGTTCAACCTCTGTTTCAGTAAGAACTTCCTTGATTTCTACTCCTACTTCTCTGAGAGCTCGGAAGTGTGTATAGTGTTGTCCTCTTATGGTTGTTCGAACATGGGGCAAGAAATTCTTCTTCACTATGTTGACTTGTTCTTCCTCGGATGGACGATTGGTCATAGTGGCTGCCTTTTTCCTCCATCGGGATATGAAGTTACTGACTGATTCCCCAAAGTTCTGTTTGAGCAGCTCTAAATCACGGCGGGTGACCTCAAGCTCTTCGTTGTATTTGTACTGCGACATGAATTCTCGGGCTATATCCTCCCAGCTACAGATTCTGGACTCCGCGAGAGACAAAAGCCATCGAAGAGAGCTATCCTTGAGAGTTTGCTGAAATAATTGGGCCATCACTTCTTCAAAATCCCCTAGGAGAGTCATAGAACGGTGATAACTGTGAAGATGAACAATCGGGGGTCCACTTCCTCCGAATTTCTTGATATTCGGCATCTTGAACTTCTCGGGTAACCTTCCCTTAGGATAAAGAGAAATATGGGTGTAGTCCATGTAATTTCTGGAGATTCAGACTTGGCCGGACTTCTTAGTTAGCGTCTTGAGATCTTCTTTGACCTTGTTCAATTCTTCCTCTTTCGGATCAACGATCGCAGGCAAGGTAGCCCCAGGCTGGGCAAGGTTTGGCATAGGAAGCTGGGCAGGTGGTGGCCCATTAACAGGAGGGACACGAGGAGCGTGCTGATACTCTTAGGGAACCCGGATAGGCTCGGGTGGACCCATATAATGAGGGAATAGGGCCTCGGGATCTTGAGGAACAGGAACCTGGTTTTGTTTCATCTCTCAGACCTCAGTCTGAAGGTTGTCAATCTTGGACACGAGCTGAGCTAAAACTGCTGTCAGACATGGTTGTGAAACATGTACTTGATATGTGTTCTCCATGGAAAGTGGATGAATACCAGACTCGGAAGAGGTAGCAGGGGAACGGACGGAACTCCGGGGTGATTTGACTGAAGACCAAAGACAATAAGGAGCTAGGCCAAGGATGTGCGATCGGCGTAAAACGGGATTTATTTTTGAAAAGAAAGAAGGAGAATATTTTTAACATTTTTTATTTTTATTTTTAGATTGAAAGACAAGATATTTTTGGATTTTTGGTAAAGAAAGGAGAAATATTTTTGGATTTTTGATGAAAAAGGGAGAAATATTTTTTAAATTTTTTTATAAAGAATGGAGAAATATTTTTGGAGAGAGGTCTCAGCATTATTATTATTATTATTATTATTATTATTATTATTATTATTATTATTATTATTATTATTATTATTATTATTATTATTATTGTTATTATTATTATTATTATTATTATTATGTTCTCACTTGTATTAAATTCTCCTAAATTCAAAATAAAATGTTGGACGTGACCCGAGTCTGGAAAAGTTGGGTTTGTAACATATGCAAAGCTATGAGTGGACTTGTAACCAGGATCACGGGTAGGATCCCATTTTAAAAATGAGCGAAAATCTGGGCGGCAGGCCGACCCGGAATTTCGGCAGAGTTTCGGGTTGAAACCGACAATCTAACATGTATGTCCTAGGCTTGACACCTATATGCGGGTATGCAGTCTGGTTGGGTGAATCGAAAAGGGTTCCCCCCTTTGGCGTGGCTTCCACGATATACGTCTTGATTTTGAGGGAAATCGGTACGTGTGGACAAGTCATTTGATATACCTGAGTGTACGTGAATTGCCTCACTATATACCTCATGGGGACGATACGTGTGAGAGAGAATTCGATATACTCGACATACATGAATGAGTTCCCTGTGATATACCTCTCGTCATGACTTCGGTCAAGTGATACGATGCGGGGGGGCGGTTCGATATACGTCGAAAGTACTTGGCCAATGGAAGGTGAGATTCATATCGCTTAGGCTAACTGTGCCCTTCCGGACCAGCGCCCATCACGAAGTGACCCTCCAGTTACTGGACAAAATCTGGTCAATCACAATGCTCTTTCATGATATAGTGTGAATCATGCATGATTCTCTTATTAGTATCTTATTAAAGTATCTTTCTTGATCATTCCCAACAGGGAGCAAAGTATGAGTACCAATGGTATACCAAGTATGGGTGATGCGTGCAATATGGGGATATATGTGATACTAGGTGCACGTGGTGTGAAGTGTACATGAAGAGTTTTTTATAAGTGTGTGAATAGAAGCGTAAGCATGAGGTACACATGAATAGTAAAAGGGGAACATGCAAAATAGGGGAAAATATAAACAAATATAACACCCATGTAAATAGAGTCTAGCCCTCAGAATAAATAGTCCCCAGCAGAGTCGCCACTGTGGCCTTCCCCGATCCTCGTGGAGGGAGAGGATCCTTGGTCCCGCACGTCCCTCTAGGGAGAGCTTCGACCGGCGTCGTTAATGAGGTGAAAAATATAGAGAGATGGAGTGGCCAGTCTATTTTAATCAAAACAAACAAAAGAAAAGGGATCCATCCCGAAGGACACCATCCAAAGACATATTGATACATGCGAAACTAAAATGATTCGAAAAGGGTCCGGAGGCTAAGTTACGAAATGGGAAGGTGTTAGGCACCCATTCCGCCCTTATGGTCTCTCATGGGATTTTGCTATTTTCTTTTATTTCCCCGTGGTATATGTGCATGTGTATACGTAGTGGAGATAGTAATCATCGAATTTTATCATGGAAGAGATAAAGCGAGTCATCCGTAGGAATGTTCCTAAAAATAATATTAGAAAATAGGATTTACGCGATTATCCTCGCGTTAATCATTATAACGGAACGATGATGCACACAAAATAATACGCCACTAAAAACAAATATATGTATATGTATATATATATATATATATAGAATCTAAGAGAGTTAAGTTTAAAGAACGTGGAAAAAGTAGAAAATAGACTCGAGTCTCAAGTTTTACCCCGAGACATCTACATAGCCTATAGAGGCATCAAAGTCCACGTAGTTCGTATGCAAAATGAGGGGTGGAATTTATCCCATGAATCCAATCGGAAACTTCTCTTATTTGTGTGTGTGTGTAAGAAAGTGTTTTAGTTGTGAGAAAGGTGTGAAAAGAATGTGAGAATTCCCGTTTAGAATTTATGAGAAAATACTCTTTTTTTTCTTATTTTTTTGGTTTTATTTATATGAAAATAAGAGATGTGCAATAATACTAAATAAAAAGTATATTAGGATATGTGAGATAAGAGAATAAAAGTGCTAAGTAATAAGACAAGTTAATGCGACTTTAAGGGAATTTAAGGAGAGAGTTGAGAAAGTTGGACCTTCTTGAAGATCTTGAGCTTGATCTTGGATGTTGGAGAGCATCCCTTGCACTTGGGTGATGATGGAGGGTACTTAATTCACCATGTTTGATGAAGAAGGTGATGAAAGGTGAAGGTTGGAAAGGGATTTGGATATAGAATTCACGCTGACTTCGAGAGGGGCTTTCTGAACTTGCTGAGAGTAATGGATATCTGATTTTCCTCTCTTTTGAATGAGGTTAGGACCTCCTTTTTATAGGCTCGGGTCATTGGCGATCGGCATGGACCTTCTCCTGCCAATCGACAGATGTGTTTAGGTACACTGCCGATAGGTCTGCAACCTTCCATTTGGCAGTCTCTTTTAGGTTCTTTCGAAAAATCGATCGTAGACTGCGAACCGTTGATCTGAATCGCGCACGGGGCAAATCGTTGGAAAGGTATTTTAGAGACCTTCGAAGATTCATTAAGTCTTGATCGAGCTGAAGATTTGACTTTGGTCAAACGGAGCCTGGGAGCGTCCGGTGACCTCCTGATCGACTTTCGAGGGAAAACGGGTCGTTCGTCCGCACCGTAAGTCACAATCGCGCACTGGGTGGGCGGTTGGAAAGGGGTTTCAGTGCCCTTTGAAGATTAATTCGGTCTAGTTCGAGCTGAAGAGTTTGACTTTTGGTCAAATGGAGCCTGGAAGTGCCTGATGGCCTTTAGGTCAGTACCTGGGGTATGACTTGGGTTCTTAATGGTGAAGGGAGGTGCTAGGGACCTAAGGAAAGGTTAGGAGGTATTAGAATGGGGTGTCTGCACACATGGTTGTCCTTTTAATTTTGGATAAAGTACTCAGACTGAATAACAAGTCTAGTGTTCCCCCTTCGAATATTATGACACAAGCATAATTCTCAATTTCCATACATATGTTTTTTAGATTTTGGGATAAACGTTTTGTATTGGTGCTTACACTTTTTGTAGTTCTTGCACAGGTATTGGAAAATCAGGTATTTTGTTTACCCTTCCTTAATTATGTGTATGTGTGTGGGGTTATGGACTTTTTTTCTTTTCGGATACCATTTACTAAGGTTGTTTACGTTTCCTTGGTTTCGCAAACTCATGTATTACCTATTTACCGAGATTTTTGGGTTATGCATCAACTGTTGGGGCATTATTTTGGTTTTTAATTGAATATTCTTTTGGTTTTAATTTATATTCTGGATTGTTTATTGGCAATTTCATTTCAGATTAGATATTTTCAATTTCTTTTCTGATTAGATATCTTCAATTGTGGATTTTGTGTGGCTAAAAGAGCATTGGGCAGGTATCCTGTCAACATTATATGCTTTGGAGCTATAAATTGTCTAATTTTTCATAGAGCCTGTGTGGAGGAGCATGTATGGAGGTTGAAATAACAACATAAGACAGGTATTGAAGGGCGATCCGAAAATTTACCCATGGCTGTGGTCAGATCAACATAAAGATTGTTAGGGAATTTTTGGGCTTCTCCTATATTGACTTATATTAAAAAACTTCATTTAAAATTGTAGTACCAGCTTTAATAGATTATGCATAAGCTTCAGCTATGACTGATAACATCTAAATAATATATGCAAGTTTATTGCTCATGGTTTTATTTCTCACATCTAAATCAATATATGCACATTTAAAACAATATCTACATATATTATCTCACTATTTTATTGCTCATATTAGCTTTTTCCCCTCTCAGTAGAAGGAATGTACATATTAATTTGTTATGATATAAACATTATTCTTAGTAACTCCTTGATAGAAGTCCTTATTATTAGTTCATTCAATGTCACTAGGCATGACTTATCAGAATTCTTCCATGTAAAGCTATTCCTTTACGAGAAATTTAAGTGATTCACATGTAAAGTTATAGTTTAGGATATGAATTTTACATGACTTATTAGAATTGGTACATGAATTTACAACTTGAGATTCCCAGAATCCAGAAAAATTCAAATCAAACAATCATTTGAGAAAAACTGGATACGCTACTCATTTTAGAATTACTTTGTCAGGGGTACACATAATCTGTAATAATGAATTATTTTTGTGTTAAAATTATGGATTATACAATCATCTTTCCCACATCATGCAAAGAAATATGATTTCTTGAATTGTATACATAATTATTTAAGAATTATATAAATACATTTATTTGAATTATTTACAAATAGCTTTATTATCAATTTATCACGAGGAGCCCAGTCATTATTTGCAATGAAAAGCATAAACATGTTGCTGGAAGTTTCCCTATTAAGAAAATCTCTATTGTTTAAATTGTTGTCCACCACTTTGAGAAAAGCCGTGCTATTTAAATTATTGTCCCTCCTTCCATTTGAGAGTGGAAACTTCTTCTTCCAACAGCCATCCCTTAAAATTGCAACAGCACAAAAATAATCTAGGAGACAAGACCTTTGGCAATCTTCATTAGTACTAGGCATCGCTCGCTCATAATCAGTTGTGGTCCAGTCAACATTTACGAACTTCATAAAACCATATGGTTCCTCTGCAAAACCAAGAGCATCTTAATCACAGCTTTGAGTGAAATTGTCTTTGCAGCTACCTTAGTTATTGTTTGGATCACGTAACATGAATACCCTACTCGGCATTGACACATTAGCCTTCCATTATCGTCAAGGCTGCAAAAACGGTTGACGTTACAAGAAGTATTGTAGGCATAAGCATTTGTTTAGAGCTAATACTAACGAGTAAAATTATAGGTGCAATGCATGCAGATTTCCAAAAGCACGATAATGCATTGTACTAGAGTAGGGCGCCCGCGATGGGATTATTAGAAATAGAAAATACTTTGTTGGCCGCACTACCTAAAGACTTCATCTTTCAAGTTCTCCTCCCTACTACCTAGAAATTATAGCGTTGCCATTGGGTTATGAAACTTAGTTCAACGAATTATTTTGGAGTTGTCACCCATACACTCTTAGTGCCACTCTGAGGGTGCAACAACAAATTTATAAAATGTATTTAAAGTTTTTCTTCTTATTTATTAATCCTTGACATTTTTACTTAATGTGAATTTTACATTACGATAACAATCATTATTATAGTAACTACTGTAATAATTATTATTGCTAATATATGTTTGTAGTTCGTGTTTGAGGATCTGATCGACTGACCAGAAGTGCCATTGTGTAGTACCTCCCGTTGTATGGACATTGGCACCATTATATAAAAGACGATGAAAATGAGATCTTTAATGGGATGGAAGATAGGAAATCGATAGATCGAGCATTTGCCATTTCTCTTTTTGTCTTCAAAAGTATTTTCATAAATCAAGATGATGCATGTTGGTAATATTGAGAACTTATTTCTTTCTTTTGTAAAATATTTATTTTAGTTGGACGCATTCTATACAATGTTGTTTGGCCCTTGAAAAATGTGAAAGCAACTAGAAATGAGTACGCCATATGTTATACATATCTAAATAGACTATGATATTATATTTGAACTAGCATCAAGGCCACACGATGCGTGGCCGAATATATATATATATATATATATATATATATATATATATATATATATATAAAACTATGAAAACTGTACAAATTAATTGTTAGCAAGCATATTCAGAATCGCCAATTGAAATAAAATAACTATTTAGCATATTTAATTTTTTTTCTTTAGATTAAATTTAAATAACCTATAAGTAAAAAAGAGTGATAAGATAAAGTGATTAAGAAGTGCCCTTCATTAATCGAGGTGGTGATCAGGTTCTGTTTTGTTCCAAAAATCAATACTATGAATTTTATCCCGTGTCAGGGTAATATTTTATACCCTTCAAAAATTTTGCCACCATTTTTATCATTGATAGAAAAAATAGTTCAACTCACTAAAATCAACGTTAACATAATTTGAGAGAAAGAAAGAACTAATAATAAGAGACTCACCAAAGGTGTTTTGCGGTCACCTCACGCAACTCTTTCATGGATTTAGGCTCTCATGGGTATATGATGGTTTCAAATATATACTGCAATAAAAAAACATATATGGGTCTAATGATTGGGAAAATAATTAAGTGTAAAAACTCTATACAATACATACCTTATAAAGGGCATCACTTTGCAAAAGACTCTTCTGATCAACTTCTTTGTGTCTCCCATTTTGGTTTTCCCGTCAGTGACCATTTACTCTAAATATTTGGTTTTGTTGTTCTCAATTTGTGGAGTTGTTGGTAAGTATGGAGTATCCTGTTCAAGAACACACTCATACACCTCCATGAAAGATCAGAAACTAAACTAAAAAATAGAACCACCTACTTTCATAACTCTTAAGATTTAAAATTCAACAAAAAAAACTCACCACCATATCCCTTAAAACTCAATTCCCGAAACCCTATATGTACATATATATTCACATCCCTACATCATACATATAGAAATACATATATGGGTATACTATTATATATGTTAATACATGTATGTAAAAAAACTAGAAAAAATATCATACCCATTTTTGAGAGCTTCATCTATGACTGTTCCAACTTTAAAAAAAAAAAAAAAAACATACAGGTAAATGTATATACTTGAAAAGTATATTTATAGTAAAATGCTTGTTAATATTACCCTCAAGAGTAATTCAATCCATGTGATTTGTTTTATGAATATAGTAAAATGTTTTCCTCAAAATTTATTGGTGATGGTTATACAGAAACTATATACAACACGTTGTTGTAGGCTTTATCTAGAATCAATTATGATGATGCAAAAGAGAATCTTAAAAAGCATATCTAACATTTGCAAACAACAGCAGCTACAAAAGTACTGAACACCAACTTGAACAATCTAATGCGTAAATAACAACATGATGATCATAGTCATAACGTCCCACTCTGCAAAGTGCATGCAAACCCTTAAATGAAAAAAATTAGCCTGCGTTAGTAAAGAAGGGGACTACTCAATCCCTGTACATGAACAGGCCTTTTCTTATCTCGAACTCTTCCCTGTAAATGGCACATCATCAAGTAAAATTAGACGACTCTGAAGTTGACCTTTCCCAATCTTTCCTATGGATACTATTCTGCATTAGAATTCAAAAAAATTTAAATGTACTCTTGTCGTAAATATTGGTTCATAGTCCAGAACAGAATGTTAAAAATAAGATCTAGTCATAATAAGGACCTTGTCGATATGACTTCCGTGTGTGTTGTATTGGCTTTGGAGAGAGAGAGAGAGAGAGAGAGAAAGAGTTGTAAGTGACGTTTTAGGTTATAGGTTTTGGACCTTTGGTTGGGGATGTATCATGGGGAGTGAAAGAAGTGAGAGAAGAGGGGGATACCAAAGGCTGAAAATTGAAGAGGAAACAATTTTGGCATAACTTACATTTATGTCATGCCTTTATTATCGTCAAGTGTCACTCTCACATGATTTGGGACAACAATTTTTATATGGTTATATAGATATAGATTATAAACTATTAGTTTTGTTGTTGCTGTATTTTTTATTTCTTATACAGGGGCGGATAATCCTATAAACAAAGGAAACCCCATCCAAATTTTTTAAATTGTTTACGATTATTTGTTTTATATAAAAATATTAGACTTAAATTATACATGACTTGATATTTTGAAAAAAATTCTTCGTTCCTTTAGTCAAAGGGCAATACGCTTAACTGCAGGATCTTGAATAGGCGGATGTTGATTTTCTTACCCTATATATGACGAGACTCCTTTTGTGTCTCGAAGTCGAGACCAATCGTAACTTTGGCTATGGCACTTGCCATGGCACCAAGGCACGAGTTTATACATTTCAAAATTATCAGTGTGTCTTTAGGTACGGGCATACCCTAGTATATATATATATATATATATATATATATATATATATATATATATATATATATATATATATATATATATATATATATATATATATATATAAATATATATATATATATATATATATACACACACACTAGAGTATGCACGTGCCTGAAGGCACGCTACGTAATTATAAAATGGATAAAATAGTTTATTTTTTAACGCCCATTTTGTCGTAATTGTAAAATGGATGAAATATTTTATTTTTTAACGCCTATTTTGTTATTTTTCACAAAATTTATATGTGTGTGTGTGTGTGTGTGTGTGTGTGTGTGTGTTTAAATAAACATTATGCCACTCAACAATCATCTTTGGTAGTCATTTTGTACCTTTATTAGTTGACATGCCTCTTGGGCCACACTTTATCCATCTCAACTAATTAAAATCTATTGCCAATCAGCCATAACTGCCTTATGAATTATTTTCCAATCCTCAATGTCAATTAAATGTGAAATATGAATTTATTAATACTATCTATGCCAAAAGCTTGTTAACCATTCTTCCAAATAATAATAAAAAAATATCTCATTTTCTTATTTAACACATGTAATCTATAAACAACAAAAGTACAACCATAAATTTTTTGAATTAAAATAAATCTAAACAAATTCTCTATATTTAAACATGTCTTAGACTATTTTTGTATTAATTACCATGACCGGCCCTGTCCATGTGCCAAATGGACAACAACACAGAACCCATTTTAAAGTATGCACCTATATATGTATATTTTAGGAGTCCAAAAATATTTTTTATCTATTAAAATTTTTAATTTTTCAAATAAGTTTCATTTTTTTTAACTACCCAAAAATAATTTGTACAAAGAATGATTCAACTATCAGAAAATATCACCTAACTAAAATGAGCCTCTAAAAAATAAGTTTGATTTTTATAAGGATCCTACATTAATTTTCGCACGGGGCACTCCCAATCTTAGGACCAACCCTGTTAATTACACACCACTTTTTAATTTAAGGTCAGCTAAACTTAACCTCATCCTGCAATTATCACAAACCCTAATTCTCTAATGTCACAAACCTATACATTACCCTACAGCCAAATCCATTGACATACATGTATATAAAAATTATAGAGAATTAAGGTAAATGTCATGTTCCTTTCTATATTTGGATTTTTAGGACAATGCTTTTCAAGTTTATAAATCTAGTCCCTGTAGTACAATAGTATTTATAAATCTAATCACTGTGGTACAAGAGCATTTATTTTTTTGGTCCGCGCCAGCGGTACTATTTTTCACCATTTTTCATGAAATTTTTAGTACAGAGACTAAATTTATAAAATTATATGGAGTGTCCGATTTTTACACACTTTGACCATTATAAGGACCTTTTCCCATAACCCCCTAAAAAATATTAGCCTTTTTTTAAGAGAAGAATAATATGTGTCTTGCATTCCCACAACTCCCCAAAAGTTTTCAAATAAAAAAAACCTATAACACCTTCTCACACGTGGGCACCTTCTAACACCTTTTCAAATAAAGGTCTAACACCTTCTAACACCTTTTCATATAATAATGGTTTGGTTATATTTACAAAAATCAGAATGGTTAAGGATGATAAACACTTAAGCCCAAAAGCAGAAGCTGATATCCAAGGAAATATATTAGAGTAAATCCTCTCACACGTGGGCACCCACCCATAGACCTAGTCCCCTCCTCACACGTGTCCAAACATGGAGATGGGTTGTCTCTTCACATCTCCTCAACTCCAACAAACTCAACAACTATGGCACCTTATCAACACCCAACCCCCCTGTCCACCACTTCACATGCGTCAAATCCAAATTAACAACCCTCCATTGATTTCGTATCAGCTAACTGATCATCAGGATTCAACCTCTTCTACACCATATCACCATCCAAACTCTCTTTCTCCCTAGATACACACAGCCTCACGTGGAACCACGTGATTGGCCCCCGACGTCGCCGGATCTCAGAAGGCATCGAACCCAGCTACACCTTATCTGCAGTCAGAAAGGTTTCAACATATGAACATCCAAAATAAGACAGACTGGGAAATAAAAGTCAAAATAATGTAGAAAATAAATTTCTTTGCAACCCGGCTAGCTACACGCCACCTCCTGTGAAAGAGTTACCTTTCAAATATGGAAGAAAGAAGGTTCATTTAAGGTCCAACCAACTGATCTTGAAAAAGGGAAAAAACATAAAAGAAAACCGTACACCTCCATGTAAAAATTTAAAATATAAATATAGAACTTAAAATAGATTCAGGAAAAAAGAAAAGGAACTTAAGTGAGGAGATCTTCCATGGTTTTGAAAATCCTCTGTTGTAAGAGCTTCCCCTATCCTCTCCCATAAAAATAGATGAACCAAAACCAAGCATAAAACCAAAAGCTATGGAGATAAAGCCAAAGGTACTGCAAAATCGACAATTAGAGCAAGTAAAATTAGTTACAGTTATATATAGAAACGTAAAAATATTGAAAACATATCTCAAGAAAAGTGAGTGAGTTTTTTACAATCTCATGGTTGAAAGTTTTACAGTCTCAGCTGCGGTGGTGGAGATGAAATAAGACAGCGGCGGTGGGGGAGATGGAGGCAGATGACATTGTTCATGTTCTAGATCGTGGAGAGAGTGATGTGAGGAATGTAAATATTTGGTGTATTGGTATTTTGTTCTGATTGGGTTTTGTCCTTGGTAAACACTCCCACAGGTAGAAAGAGAAAGCTACAGATAGGTCATCAGATGGCTCTTGGATGAGACATTTGAGAGGCTCAAGGTTACCATTAGATTCATACGCCACCCAAATAGATGTGTTTTGTTATTCAAATCTCACCCACGTGGATTCGTGTAAAACCATTAGCTTCGAACCCCTCACATTCAATTTCAACCACCACTTCACAAACACATAAATTATTATATGATGACATCATCAAGCAAACTTATGACATACATAAGTTTGCTACTTTATTATATATATATATATATATATATATATATATATATATATATATATATATATATATATATATATATATATATATAGAGAGAGAGAGAGAGAGAGAGAGACACACACACACACTAGGTTGTATCTGTGCCGATGGAACGTCGATAAATTTGTTCTCGTGGTGTTTTGTACCCTTGTCGATGGCACAACGATAAATTTGTTCCCGTGATAAGTGTGTACCCGTGCGAATGGTATTTAACATCTCCAACAAACTATTGTGATATGTATACACACTACAAGAAAAACACCTTTTTATGACGCTCGAAAAAATAATTTAATGACATTTATTACAAAAATGTCATTGAAAGGTTAAAGCTATTATTAATATGACATTTCTAATATAAAATGTCATTTTATACATATTAATATTATTTTTTATGACACTTAAAATATAACAATCATATTTTATTGTGGATATTATGACATTTTTAAAGAATTTATAACCCAAAATATACATATTATGACCCTTTTTTCCTCCAAAATTTAGAAGCGGAGTTTTCCCTATAAATGTCTTTTTTTTTCTTTTACCCGCTCCCTCCAAACATTTGGATTGACCCGCTCACGACACTCCTCTCCGTTCTCCTCACGGATGTCCTCTCCATTCTCTCTCACGTTGTTCTCCCTCACGGCTCTCATCTCCATTCTCTTCTCTGGTACTTTTTCTCTCTCAGTCGCTCCCTCTCCTCACAACAAATCTCGTCTCAAGAAATTGAAACAAGTATTAAATTTTCTATTTATTCTTTTGACTGTAGGATTCTAAGGCTATTTAATTTTGTTATTTAATCGAAACAAGGTATTAATTGAAACAAGGTATCTTGTTTAATCGAAATAGGGTATTGATTTTTTGGTTTAATCGAAACGGGGTATTCATTTTTATGTTTGATACTCTAAAATCGATGGAACTCCTATGGTTGGAGTCTTATTCAGATATTCATACAGACTAAGAATTGATGGAACACAGGTAAGTCAAAGGTAAATATTGTTATATGCATATAACGTGTTTGACAAAATTCCCAACAAAACATTTTAATTTAGTTGCTTCCAACTTAAGTTTGTTTGGTTAGTTTCATGTGACTTGGTTGTGTAATTTTACTCATTATTTTAGTTATTCTGATTTTGTCAAATTACAAAAATAACATTACATTTTCATATATATATATATATATATATATATATATATGCACTCAGGAGAATTGGGATAATATTTTACTATATACGATTTTTAAGATTTATAGTTTTGGAACAACACAAGTGGAAGTTAATATGAATTCCTAGCTTATAGTTTGTAATGTTTTAATCTTAATGTATGTGCACTCACATGTACATGGGCCTTCTTTTTATGATTTAATGATTTAGGTAAATATAGTTAGTTTATGATTTGTATGTTTTTAGGGATTTGTATGTTGTGGTGGAGGATTTCTACCTCAGACATTTTTTCTTTGATTGGATTAGAGCTATTGAGGTATTTTAATAACATTTTATTTAATCTTGCAATTTGTATAATTGTTCAAAACTACATTTACACTTCACCTACCCAACTTTTTCATTCATTCATAAATCTGTAAGTCTCTCAAGACTATTAGCGAAACAAAAAAGATGATCTCTAACTTCTCATCAGTATACAGGACACGAAACCTTCAAATTTCAGCTTTGCTATTCTCATTTGGGACCAATAAAGAGTTTTCAAGTAACAATAGTCCTCAGTCTTCATAAAAAACATAGGTAACTATATACACTTATCCAATTTTATGTTTACATAAACATTATATTATTCAGATTCATATTGTCAACTTGATATTAGTTATTGCCCATGTCACAAAGTGTATAAGTCGATTGTTGAACCTTAACCATCGATTAAACTCAAATGAGTTACTTCTAATTTGTCACTACCTTGAAGGCTGAACACTAATTGAATCCCCAATAAGTGGCATCACTTTAACGTGTTCCCAATTATCGAGGTATTGTGTTCTGATTTAGCTATGAAGTGAATCGTAGGGGTGGGGCATTATTACATACTTTCAACTCATACTTGTTCAATTCCAAAAAGAAGATACAGGTAAAATAATTCTCTCCAATCTTATTAAAATTTCTTTAACCCAATCTAATCCCTGCGTTGGTAAGGTGAGAGATGAGTTTTACTTCTAGTTCTTCATCTTCCTATCGTCGTCGTAGTTGTAGTAATAGTAAGAGTGAGAAACAAGATAGAACTCGCTTTTTCGACTCAAAAGAGAAAAGAGTTTTACGGGTAAATGTAGAGACGATCCATGATAAACACCCTAAGAGATGGTGTAAAGTTGTTGCAGAATCCCCACTGACCCAATTAGACTACTATACAAACCCAAGAATGACGTATGATTTGAACAATCTCCTAGTGAGTTCACTATAGTGGTTATTGCCCTAAACTTTGAATTTTGTATATCTCTATATATAGCACACAAAGAATAGTCTTCCATCATGAGAACCAATGAAGACATTTGTTGCAGCAAACATTCCTTAAAAACTCTGGAGGAATTTGTTATAAAGATATTTCATATAGAGTATGGAGTACGTAATAAATGAAAAAAAATTAAAAATGAAGGAAGACTTAGGCACTAGCACCGTATTGATATAACTATCTAGATACCCCCAATATGTCATAAAGTGCATTCCATGTCTGTTGATCAGAGGAGGCTATAATATTTTTTTTTTTGGAAAAAGAAATTTTACTTTATCAATTAAAGAGTTTGCAAAAACCTATATACTAAAGACATATATAAGGATCTGTTATGCCCTCAACAAAATAAATTACGTAAAAAGAACATGATCTGGGAAAATTTATTTTAAAAAGCAAGAATATAAGGGCACCTAGCATTATAAGATAGCTAAAACACACTCCAAATCACTTCCATGCTTTTCTTCCACGGAACTGTTTACCAGCAGTCTTCTATTTTTTCCTTTTGTGTATGCAATTTTTTGCTACCTTGGATCTCTTGGAAGCAAGGGGCATAGACTTTTTGTGTTCCTTTTGCCGATTGCTTAAACTACCCGTCTTTTTCTATTTTATAGTAGCTCGAGTCTGGTACTTTCCTCTCTCCTCTCTCACTTCTCTAATTGCTGCTAATATTTCCTCCTTTGTTTTCTTTTCCCATATGACAACAATAAATTTAGCCCCATCCACTCTTTTAATACTTAATTAATCGGCATTCAGAATCTTAAAATTTGTAGATTTTCCTTCTGAATTCTTCTGTGACACTCCATGACGTGTCAAAGCATTCGCTCAATCATTCCTTGCCTTTTGTGTTCTGATTCATTTGAAGTCCTCGTTAGAGAGAATACCATCATCTGTATCATCCATCTTTCCACTTGCTAACTTCTTTAGAGACCAAAGATTGTTATCAGCAGCATTTAGTTGGCCATCAAAATCAGAAAACTTCACCAACATTTTCATCTCATCATCATCATCATCATCATCATCATCATCATCATCATCTTCAACACCATCTTCATGTAGTAACTAAATCCCGGGTACATCATTGTCGATGTTAAACTCACCATATGCTTTTGGCCTTGCATTAGGGTTGTTAGCATGCCCACGTAAGTGAAGGGATAACTTCTCTAAATAAGGAAATAAGCGAATGGGCAACTGATGAAACTGCTTTCTCGTGCGACTTTTAATTCAAAACAAGGTCTCGGAGAAACTCTTCTGTCATCCACAGAGGCATGCGCAGACATATCTCACGCACCACATCTAGCCCAACAGAGATTGCCTCTGTGCATGATCGATCATGCACAAACTGATTGCATATTTGTTTGAACAGTGGTTCAACTACATCAGGTGGAACCATATCATAACAGGCCTGAACAGCTACTGCAAGTAAATTTGTGACATCACGTTGATGGGGCTGAATGGATGTCTGAAGATGAGGATAAAAGTTCAATAAAATCAAACGGTGAAGCCCACCAGTCCTGGAAATTATTTTTAACATCATCATCTTAATCTCAAACTGTTTATTGCGAGATTGAAGGTGAGATAACAGCTTCTCAGTAAATCCTTGTGCATTTTTCAAGTGGTTAAGAGGTGAATAGTAACTGGAGCTATTGTTCTCCAATGATATACGTTGCTGCTTTTTCATGCTATGAATGGCACGCTGTAACTTTGCTTTCTTTTTCTTTTTGCTAGATGTCGTACTTGAATGTTTTGACTTATAAATGGCCTCTTTTCTAATGAGAACATGACGTTATTGGGTAGGCAAGTCCTCTTCACTGCTTGAATAATCACTATCATCATCATCTTCTTAGATCTTCTCACAATCAAGAAGAAATGATAGAGCAGCAATCATGATCCTCGAAGATGTATGAAAACACGTTGTACATATAGCATTGGCAGTTCTATCATCGAACCACACCTTCCACCTATACAAATCACAAAGCACAATGAGCGATCTCTTAGCTTTTGCTTCAGCCTTTCCCTGTAGCATTGCAAGTAATATATTTTGAAGTGCTCGATTTTTTGCGTCATCTGTTCTTCTGATTCATACGCCTAATACTATGAATAATGTGTGAGGGGGTTATAATTCGAGTTAATAGATACCACTAAGTTACAGATAGGTAGAATAATAAATATCAAATTTGTTTGTTCTATCTTCCTCTCCAAATTTGAGTAGTTGTGGCTCCAATAGTTTATCATTTGTTATTAGAAGAGGATATCAAGACATGTTACGGTTTACCTACACAAGATGCCACAAAGGTACAGATAGGTACTGTAATAATACTCCTACTGAAAACAAAAGTAAAAATGCATTTAACAACTAAATTTATAAATAGTTGTGCACGAAAGTAAGACGGGCTCGGTTACGTGCACAATAAATCCAACTTTCCTAAAATTACCCTCATTTTATACAAAAAAAACTCTCTCTTTCTACTTATACAAACGTATATAGCTCGAACACGCATACTCCTATTTATGCTCCTTATATATGTCTCGCCTATACTAAAACTTGTATTGTCTCCGACAACTGTTATATTTCATTAGTTTTTAACAAGTACATTGTTACATTTTGAGGATGCAATAAGGGTAGTAGGTGTATTTACAACAACAAAGAAAACTCCATTGTTACACTTTGAGTCTGATAACAGACCACGGAGGCCTAACTCCCGAGGACCTGTGTCATCAGCAACATCATATTCCTCATCCTCAAATTTAGGGGAGATGTATAACGCTGGTAAGTTATTGCTAACTTCAACAAGAGGTTTACCAGTTTCTTTTCAAGGCCTTACGGTTAGTAAGGCCAAACCAGAGAAAAGAAACCAAACAAAGGATTAGATGGAGAATTTCAAGCCTATTGATCATTGACTGCATTATATGAAATAGGGATGGTATAAATTTTCGGTATTACTAGTTTGGATGTGGCTCGGTGTGTAGAGATTTTATACAGTTAGAATATTAGTAATTAAATCACAATAAAATGATTATTTCTTATTATTAAAGCATGCAATACTTCTCCTCTAATCTAATGTTATGTTTTTTGATCAACATCATTAAATTTTGTGGACTTTTACGTGCCAAGTTTTTTCTGGAACACTTTTCCATGAAAAAGATAATGCAAAGCTATTTGCTTCCTGAGCGAGTTTATGATTTAATTCTCCTATAAATTCTTGTTGCGTCACACGCTGGATGTTAGAAGTTAGCGTGTCATTTTATTTTGTATTGTCCAAGAGGGTTGTTGTATACCCTTAGAAATCAATTAATTTTTTATTTTTGTTCCACATGACATAGTATTTATATTTACGCAAATTTTTTATTTTGATCTCTATTTTCACATTCCACACATTGTCTTGCTAATACTTTTTGAAAAATTAGTACCGATCAAGAAATTATTTTCCCCTTTTCTAATATGACTTCTATTATCGATCTGAATGAAAGTGGGCAACCTATGAGGGACCTGGCAGATGGAATGGTAAAAAAATGATAAAATTTGAGGAAATCTATCGTTATAGATGGTTAACACTTGTAAGACATTTTGAATTCTTTTCATTTTCAATATTCCTTGCAGATATAGATATGTTAGACATTGGAAATTAAGGCATGGCCTACCAGGAATACATAGCACATTTCAGTATCTGGGCTATGATAAAGGTTCTATACGTTAGCCTTTTATTTTTAATTTTTATGTTTAACTTTTTACCTTCACCTCCTTATTTGGATGATTTTGGTGGATTTAGTTCGTTATTTAGTTTTGTGATTCTTTGTTAATCAGCATAAGGGTAATGATTGAATCCATTTTTGATCAATTTATATTTAATCTTAGGCTGATTACAACTATAAATTGGTCACTATTATTAACTTGACACTTTAAAAGAAATAAAATTGCCACACATTTGTCATGCTTAGTCACCATTATCACAATCTGTGCCTTTTTAAGATTCTGAATGTCGGT
Organism: Sambucus nigra; assembly: GCA_949130495.1. NCBI lineage: Eukaryota > Viridiplantae > Streptophyta > Magnoliopsida > Dipsacales > Adoxaceae > Sambucus > Sambucus nigra. The sequence goes on from OX422221.1 coordinate 380,455,445, forward strand.
AATTTGTAAGCTTTTTTTGTCTCTTATTGGCAATCTTGGCATTTCTTGAAAAAGAGCATCGACCCGACTTATGGTTCATGCATCTTAATGCTTATATACATATGCTACCTATGATTGAAAAAGAACATCATTCCAGAACACTTCTACGGATGTCATGGAAGATTGTATACCCATGGGAAATTTGCGGGTCATATTTGGATCGAGTTTCTACTGGGAGGTTTTGGACCAAATTTACTTGCAAACTTATGGGCCAAATTTACATGCATCATCCGACATAATTATCGCTCAAACTACAACATTAAATGTTGATTTGGACAGTTAGTTTTTTAGCGGATGATGGGCGATTTGGTCCTTCTGGATCCATACTGCCAGGGTTAGTATCATAGATTGAATAACAATTTTTTTAATTCTATTACATTTGTATATAGATTGATTAAACCAAGCAATAGTAACAAGGAATCCAAACAAGAGATTATTTCCACCTTTTTATAGCTTCAGTAGTAAGCCATAAAACATGCCAATATATCTTGTCGGTACATAAATTTATTTATGAAATCTCTCTTACTGAGCGAATCATATACACCAAATGAAAGATTGGTATAAGATATAACACTATTTTCATGACCAATTGCTATTATATATTTTCATCATGAGATGGCATGAGTTTATAAACAGGCAAACAATGTGGTTTTATAAAAACATGGCCTTATAAAAATATAATACATGGTTTGAGATGCTAGGAAAACCTGTGTAAATTGTGATGGTTTACAATTAAATCATATACTCATCATAAAAGTAAAAAAAAATTCCAACTTCATCTATAAAATGGTTGCAATTATTAGCAATCAAATTTGAAGGAGGTTTGCACTTTTGAAGGGTATAAAATTAAGATGGAGTTATAATATTTTACTTTTAAGTCAGTTTTATCTCACTGCAATTCATCTTTGCTCATTTATCATTAAGTGGATTACGAGTTGTTTTCTAGAATGAAAAGAAGCAACGCAATGTAAGATAATGATCTATTCTTGTAAAGTTTCATATTAGATAATGAAAAATAATGTATGAGTTCATGGGGGTTGGAAGAGTGTGATTTCCTCTATTTGAATTAATCAACTAAAATAATTATGTGGGGTCTCATTGTACTAGATCAATTTGATGGGTTTCTTATAACGTGGATATGTGGACATCCACCTATGAGTATGCATTTTACTTTTCGCATATTCTATATTATTTTTTTACAACTGATAATCTCACATCTTAAACTAAGTTGGAAATGTGGAAAATTTTTAATAGATTTAGTGTTCATGTAAATGATACTAGCAAATATCATTTCGGTTTGTCATTTCAGTTTGTAAGATGCTAGTATTTGACCCATGAGTGTGTAGATTAATGCACTTCTAATCTATTTTTCTTCTTTATCATAATGAATCCACACACATAATAAGCAAAGAATCGGTAGTCTCTCTCATATAAAAGTTCCCATTTTCATTTTTACTATCATAGGTGAGCTACAAAAGAACTTGAGTAGAACCCTCAGGCAGAGGGGATACGGAGGAGACGAGCGAACCAATGGATGCCTCAACAACATTAGACCACATTGTCTCAATCATTAATCTTATCAGGTAAGCTCTATAACAAGAATAATTTTCAAGACTGGGAAATAAATAAATAGAAAGAATTAAAGTTGAAGGTATAGTAGGCATGGCATGTATTTACTTCAAATAATTATATCATTCTCCTATCATCATATTACATTTTAGTTCATCCAAGAAAGTTGGTACTGATGTGTCATGTAACCCTTAGGCAATAAGTGGTTTACTTGTTAGTAATCAGATTAAGAAGTTAAATTTGTTTATTACAGTCAAATATAAAAAAATAATCTTTCGAAGTAGCAAAATAATTAGTGTTATGCTTGCATTGTGCTTCCCTTCTTGTAGGTATAAAAAAAAGAGATAAAAACTAGAGGGAAGAACAGTCGTTTCACATTTGCCAACGAAATGGGGCTTCTTTGAGGCTTACTGTTATCATTAAAATTTAGATGGAACAGAGCACGCAATTATTGTAAAGGTAAACAAATGTTTAGAAAATTAAAAATGGATCCACTTCAACAACTTTTTTTCAAATAAAAAAGCCACCAAAAGATTTCCCAAATCGATCCTAAAATCAAGAGTGATTTGAAAATTATTTTACATTAATCTTCTTCTATAAGTGGCCCTTTCTAGTGGTAGGATAAGAAGAATGTAAAATATATTTTCAAATTAGTCCTAATTTTTTGATCGATTTGATAAATCTATTGGGGGTGTTTTTTCTGGTAAAAATATGTTGCGGATGGATTGATCTGGTATTAGCCCAAAAATGCTTGATAGATTTTTACCAGTACTTTCCTCAAAATTTAAGCTCTAAACTTCCTTTGTAATATTTCATTTTTTTACTTTGAACATAACAGGGGGATGTTGGGAATGGGGACGATGTTTTAGTACGAGTTCACTCAGATTGCATGATGGGGAATATATTTGGGTCAGCTCGGTGTGATTACATAGACCATTTAGATTTGGCAATGCAGCTAATTGAGCAAGATGGTAGCGAAGTTGTTGGTAAGAAACACGTTATTTTTCATTTTAGTCTATTTCATTGATTTTCCTTGCATTGTAACAGTGTTTCTGACTTGATGTACATTGAAAATAAGCCTGTTATCTCTCAACTTAGTTATCAGATTGTGGGTGCTATGTTTAACTGAAGTGTAACTTATTGAAAATGTTTTATATTCCGCATTCTCATTAAAATAAGTCTAGGAATATTATGTCCCCATCAGGAAAAATGTTTTAGGTTCATAACATGGAATTTTTATTTTTTTTTAAAGAACAAACTATCCATAGTAACAACTGTAAGTGATGTCTTAGTGTGATGAAGTGGTTGTATTTTGTAAGCTTGTTCGTATGCTAGAGGGACCATAAAATTTAGAGTTTTCTTCCATGCGAGTAGTGATGCTACTCGCTTCAAATTAGCACCCAACAAATGCACATTTACTGCAGCTATATGCATAGCAAGTAGCATAACCGCCATCACCAACTCTTAAATCAGCTTCAGTAGCCCTTCCAACAATGCCAATAGTAGCCCTCAAACCTGCTCTAACTGACAAATGCACATTTCCACAAAATGTCCTCATAACATCATTACTTCTCAACACTATTATGAAATCAGTCAGTTCCCATCCAACCTGAGCTCCGCAACCAATGCCAAAGGAAGAAATTGTAGATGGAGGACACCAAGTTCCATCTTCTCTCCGAGAAAAAACTAACTATGTGCCGACATTATAGATTACCATTACACCAACCTTTGCGATCGTAAGAATGGAAAGGCCATTTGCTTGTTTTAAGATAGCATCAGGTATGGACTTTTCAGATGTCAGTGAACCAATCCTATCATAACCCCGAATGCTGTTAGTTGCCTTATAAATTTCATATTCCAAAGACTGTACTCATAGGAAATTAAGCTAAGATCTTAATGTGCTAAGATATGTCAGATCCTTTGTCGGTAACTATGTTGCACGATTTACTTGGTCCATTAAGTACGGCTGGAAAGACTCGAGCCAGACATAACATACGTCACAGACTCGTTGCGACTTCTCTTTACTTGGCCCATTAAGAACCACATCCCATTTGGTCATCTCCTTATCTTCTTCAACAAACTTATTTGAACCCATGTCACTAACAAGGAAGTATCCCCCATTGAACCCATTTCATCTTACATACAAAACAATATTTGAAAATAAAAACTAAAAGAACTATAAGTCTAACTAATCTCAAAATTCAATTAATTCATTCAGATGTTGTCTTCCATAAAAAACGTTTATAGACTTAAAATTCTAATTCTAGTTGGACTAACCGCCTAACTTTATACTAAAGGATAAATGTCCAAACATCCTAAAATGATATATATCTATATAATATGAGAGAGGGGTGTTTGAATAGTAAAATGATTTAATGGTTCGGATCAAATTTTTTGTGGCAATCTAAGGGTGTGAGGTTTTGCCATGTCACCACTTAGCATTGTGACATGGTAAAATGAGATAAATGAAGCCATCATTCCAAACCCTACCTCGACTCCCTCATTTTATCCCTCTCGATCATCCTATGTTCCCCTAAAACCCTACCCTTTCCTCATTTTGTCCCTTTCACGAATCAACCTCCTCCCATCAGCCACCACTCCCTCCTCCCCTCCTCCGTTGCCCCTCCCCCTCTCCATGTTGCCCCTTCCTCCTCTTCAGCACATCCGTAGAGGAAATCTCCATCTCTCTTACTTTTGTATTTAGGGTTTCATTTTGGTATTTTCACTTTTTCATTTTCAACAGGGTACTTTGGGTTTTCAATTTGTTTTTTTTCTAGTTCTGCTTATTATTGTTGGACTTAACTTTTATAAGGTGTATTGATGTATCTACCGAAAATTCTTTTACTCGCATGTCCTATTTCGATTTGTTGGGTTTATGACTTTGTGCAGAGGTTCCTCTCATACCCATCATCAGAAGCTATCTCACTGAGTCCCTATCAAGGTGGATTCAATTTGCTATACTTTTTATTCTACTATTTTTGTAGATTTGTCATTTATCAATTTGTTATACTGGTGTGTAGATTTTTTATTTCTTAATAATATATGTGGTTATTTTCGATTAAGGGATTTGAATAAATGCTTTCACATGACAAAAAAGTTTTCTCAGGAGATGGGTGCTTTATATGACTTTGGATTCAAAACATTGTTATGCTCTTTATTGAACATCCACTGCTTCAGAAAATGGGCAAGTGAGTATTTTAATTTTTTTTCCTAGTAGTGTTTATTTAATTTTAATTGGGATTGTTTGTTGGAATATCCACTCCATCTTTATGTTTGCATTATAATTTACTATTTTTTTCTGTTGTAGCAGTCTTTGCTCATCTCCGTTTCTTTGCAGGCTTGAACATTACCCCCTATTTAGATTTAGTCTCTTATTCCCTCTCCATTTTTTTGGGTTATTTGCTTCAATGCTTTACTATTAGAAATACTTTCCTACATTTGATGTGAAAAGTGACATATTATCATAATATGTCTAAACCAACACTGATATTTAATTCAAATTTTGTGTAGTTTTATGATAGTAGCCTTTATAATGATTGATATCCAATTGTTAAATGATATCTAACAGTTATTGTTGCGTTGTTCATATTTTTTTTTCCTACTTTGACGTTGGATACGCTTAAGGCGTTCACTATGCAAAAAGGGTTGAATGGAAACAACGAGAATAATTTTTGTTATTGGTCTATTTTTTTCATAGAATATATGATATATATATGATCTTCATATAAATTATTATGAAGATCGAAAATAATAAACTGTATTAAGATATAGAGTTAGTGTAGTTTATTTATAAACTTACCATTTTAATGTTCTGTATTTCTATTTTGGTGAACTTTGAAATTTATTATTTGTTGTGGTGAAAAGTTCTTAAAATTTTCTCATATTGACCATTATGTTTACAAGAAATAGTTGTGTAGATCATGTCTCTGTAGTATCTTCATTAATGCGTCTTTGGTTTGTGGTGTTTCTTTCATTGGGAGTGCGTTCTTTGCAAAATATTATAGAGTATCTTTTGGATGCTTATTTATCTGATTGATTTTCCATGGAATTGTATGATACATGTATTCTGTTTCATGGCGTCATTGGCATATCTGGAACTTGGATTTATAAGAATTTTGTAAAAAAAAGTAAATTTAATACTAAAATTTACACTTTATGCTTCTGCGCATAACTTGAAAACATTCTTAGTTGAAGCTCTAAATTGGTGGTTGTTTGTATCCAAATGGCATTCAAAAAGTAAGATGCATTCAAAATGTAACCGATGCTGCTCTCTCTCTCTCTCTCTCTCACCCTCTTACACATGCAGACACTCACACACTCGCACGCAGGAACACTAATATATTGTTGTTTTGGGTTTCATTCTTTTATGTTCATGAGCTTACGTAAATCATTTGAACATATTTTAAGACACTCAGTTATTTCAGTTAATCATAAAAATCTCATGAACAAGTAATAGAACTCAATGAGGAACCTCATCTCTAATAAGGGATTTCTTCAACTAAAGACTTATGCATCTAAGACAACAAATTGTGGCAACTCTGATTAGTGGTACATCTTTTTTTTTCAAATTCTCATACGATCTTCTTTTTTACATATTTTCTCCTTTTTATTTTATTCATTATTTTGCATTTTTTTTACATCATTAAGTTGGGTTTTGCAACCAATTAACTTTAGAATACAACATTGGAGTGTTGCGACTTTCAATTCAAAAATATATAGTAGTCCTATGACAGCAGACAACTGGAAAATATTGGTCGACATGAATGAGAAGTTACTCACGCTGGTGAGATTCATTATACATCAAAAAATCATGTATAATATTGTTACTTGACTACTACTCTATTTTTTTGTTGCTCATTATGCAATTTAATGTTTCTTCTCACCTTCTCTCAGCTCTGCTCCATCCACGTGAAGTAACCAGTGTGTAAGTTGTACTATCTTATGTAATAAGTACTTCTCTTTCAAGTTTTCTCTACTACTGGGATGGACCAGTACGCAATCTCAGCAGTATGCACTATATTTATTAGAGGGATTATGTAGAACTATCATTTTAGATCTCTGTCACAGAACCATCGTGTAGACAGGGCTTGATCTCCTTGTTTTCTTGGCCGTCGCAAAATGTCTACTATCATTTATTTGTGGGAATATAAAGTCATTGCCTGGTGATCATATTCAAAGACTCGTATTTTCGAAAAGGGATAAAAATAGAAGGTGAAGTCCCCACTAAAAGTCCAAACGAAAAATCTAACTGTAAGTTTCCCCCTTTCCTGATGAAGCAGCGTTGTATAAATTTCCAACAAATTAGTAGGAAATTTTCAACAAATGTTTCCATCAAATTTAACTGAGTTATTTTGAAGCGTTAGTTGATGATTGTTTTTGATGAATTCTTCTTGAACGGTACTACAATGTTGGCCCAATTATTTTATTTAATGCTTTAAATGTAAATTTTTTTGTGTCCTCAATTATTTTTCAGAAGAATTTTGTATCATCAAATGCGAGTGGCAACGACATATTGCAGGTGGAGAATGTTTGACAAAACCTGAGAATGTTTGACAAATTTGAATGTTTACATGAAGTTAGATTGAGAGGCTCCGATGTCAGAGTTGTAAAAGTAGTTGAGAGGATTATTCTGTGCAGAATGCCTGAGAAGTGGGGAGAAAGTAAAATCTTTGAAAAATTATCTTGACCTTTGGTTTGGGTAAATCAAAATTGTTCCAATGTTAGAATTGTGTGTAATAGTATATAAGAGGATTATTCTTAGCGAGTAGGGGGAGAAAGTAAACTCTTTGAAACATAATCTTGACCTTTGGTTTGGGAAAATCATAACCATTGTGGTTTTGTGATGGAGGTATTCAAAACTGATGTCTTATTTCATGTATATGTATGTGTATGTCTCTGTTGACTGTTTTCCTTTGTTTTTTAAGTTGTATAAATAGTTTCTTAATCGTTCAATGTTTTATTATGAATTGAATGTCATATTATTGTATTCATCAAAGTTAATTTACATTCCTGGTTAGATAATTATGTAATGTACAGTTTCAGGTCCTTTAAGAGGACTGAATACCCCAAGATATAAAATAAAAATAAAACGTCATTTACGGTTTCATGTCCTATTATTATGTCTTATTACCTTGATTTTTGTTTTTTATCTGATTTGAAGATATCATAGTGCATCTTGGTGAGGGTTCCAGCGAGGTGTCAAGCAAGGTGGCATTACGATTATGAAGGTAAGTAAATAGCAAATTTCAATCTTTTGTTCCCAAACATATTTTCTTAGTAGCAAAAACACCTTCACATATGGTTTTAATGAAAGATCAGTTCAATGTTGAATTTGAATCATTTCAATGTTTAATTGTTTTAATTATCATGAAGTTCCTATTTGGTGCTCACCGGGTCATGTAGAGCTTCTACATTTTAGGTTGGATTAACACGTGAGTTTGCTAAAAACTGTGTCACCACATTGTGACTTTGTCATTATCTATTTATTATTCTTATAATCTTTGATACAGACAGGAGATCCATTGGGTGATGGCAATGAGTTTCCTAAAGGTTTACGACATGATAGGCCTTTCACTGTGTCAATAGAAAATGAGGGGCCAAACACCAATGGCTCTCAGTTCTTCTTCACCATAGTGGCCACACCACGGCTGGACAATGAGTACACAGTCTTTTTGGTGGAGTAATCAAGGGAATGGATGTCGTATAGGGTATAGATAAAATGAAGACAGACAACGGAGATGAACCATACCAAGATGTCAAAATATTAAATGTGATTGTTCCCAAGTCTTAAAGGGATGCATTTGATATGTCCCATATTGTTGATCGCCTGTGGACATTTTGTGCGAGGTATTTGATGCTACATTCATGGATCGAATGTATTCAAAATGATTCGGGGAAATTTTTTTCTTTTCGTATTTGTATTCATTTTTTTGAGACTTTATCCGTATTTTTTTGCCTTAACTGTATTTTTTAGACTGAACTGTATTTTTTTTTCTGAATTTTGGTGATGAAATGAATGAGATGGCTGTGATAACAGTGTTTGTGTCGCAAGAAAAGGTAAGTGGATCATTGAACTGTTTTGGTTACATCGCTTATTTTAATTCGTGGACATCTGTTTTGGTTTGCTGTCACACCTTGAATCACTGATGAGTTTTATTAGTTTTTTATGCAATTCTATGCTCTCATATGATATTTGTTGCCACTGTATTATCTGCCATATGTTGGAGATACTTTTTGTGGACATTTTCATATCTGTTGCTACCTAGATCATTCGACATTTTCTCAATCCATATCCTACTAATGATGTTCCACCTGTGATATTCGAGACCCAACTCATATTCAATGATGCTGATGTTTATGATCCAACTCTTGCTAATGATGTGGCAAGTTTTGATTTGGTAGCATAATTACCAAGGTTGGTTTAAACTAGCTTATTATTATAGATAATTGAACTCTTTTATAATAAGGTTCTTTTATATACTGATGGTTTAGTGTATATGTATCATAGTCTTTCAAAAAATTTAACTCTGCTTTCAAGGCTTTCAAAAATGGGGCAGGTCTTGGCTTGCAATAAAGGAAGCAGATTCCCCACTAAAAAAAGAGCAACTCTTGGATATGTATAAGCGGGTCTCAGCTAAAAAATAGACAGCAGGTCTTTGTTTGAAAAATAGGAAGCAGGTCTTGGTTTAAAAAAAAAAGAAGCAGGTCTACATGAGAAGGAAGGCTTTGTTTTTTTTAAAAAAAAGAAGAAGAAGCGTGTGTATACTCTAAGGGGCGAGAAAGTCTTTGGCTAAGGCAAATGAGCAGGTCTTAGCTTGAACATTTGGTGAAGCAGAGTTGCAAAAAGCCCCTGTTTGTAGCCATGGTAATTTTTAATGTTTTGCATTATGTGTTGCCTACTCGATTTTACTCAATTGAATATGCGGATATATATAGCTGAGATAACACAATTGTTTCCAACTGTAATTCTCATTTATGAATATAGTAATATGTTATATGAATGTTGACAATAATATCCTAAATAGTTGGTTCTTTACGTGCTCATTGAAATTCCAATCATTAACCGTAAAACAAATAACAAGTTAAAATAGTATGTTTTGGGAAAAATGTCATAACTTTTTAATCGTAAATTGGAATGTGGCGATTTTAGCACCATTGGATTCATATCGCCCGTGCATAGCTAACCATGTTTTGGGCTATTTTCCACGATGTTCAAGGGGTCAAAATCGACTTTAAAGTCGGCAATTTCATTTTTTTAGTGTCGAATTTGGTGCGTGTAAGGTTATTTCGTCAATTTTTTTACCTATTTTGATTGTAATGTGGTAGTTTATTCAACTCTATGTATAAGTTATTGGACTATATACTATTTGTTAAACATGGTTGATAGTCCTATAAATAAAGGATATTGCGGCTATTTTTTTTAAATTACACTTTGTTTTGTTGGGGAACGGAATTTTTGCCGTTTTGCGGTTACATACTTTGGAAATTTTCTCCGTTTTGTAATTACGTACTTCGAAAATTTTCATCGTGCCTCCCGGCACGGACATACACTAGTGTGTGTATATATATATATACATATATATCATAATATTTGGAACATAATACATGAAACTATATATTTTTAATTTCCTAAATAAAAATTCTCAAATTAATCCAAATCTAACTCATACTCATACTCATCCCCATAATTTCTCCATGGCTAAAAAGAGCTCAAATTGGCGGCTGAAAAGAACTTGAATCTGACGAGTTACCCTGTCATGAATACTCAGGATAATAGTAGAGATATGAATGGGCAAAGCACGTGTCTTGGATAATCATTCTGGCCAACAGATAAGGATAGGAAGACACCACCAACGTTCACTTGTGACCCATTGCGCCCATTTTCTCTTTTTGTATTGTTCTTTATATAGACCCCATTTAGAGGCCCATTTTTGCTATTCTAATTATCACAAAAAATCGTAACAAATTCTTTGCACCCTCTTTTGTCCTTCTCTCAAATCATTTCCTTCATTTCATCAGACTTGCCCTATTTTTCTATGATTTTCCAACTTTGTAATCAAACACACCCTAAATTAATTCCCAAAGCAAGTGAGTTTGTGTTTTTGTGTGGTTAATCTTTATTGAATCTGTAGGATTAGGTTTAAGGTTTCGTATTTGTTGTTTTGATTCATGCGCAAAAGTTACTATTAAATTTGTTCTTGTTTTTGTTTTGGTCTGTTGGTAGGCTCACATCTAAGAGCTTGAGGAAGAAATGAAGCTACCGAAGAATCTCTCACATCCAAACATTATTGTGAGTATCATGTTGACATATATTTATATCCCTCTCCCTCGCTCTCGGTTCACTACATCTCACATTTTTCTTAGGCTTGCTTTTGGATTTAGAAATTATTATCTCACAAGTAACCACGTTGATTAATGCCTAATCAGATTGTACGATTTTGGTTTCAGATATAGGGGATTCTAAATCTCAATCTTTTTACATTAATATATTTCCCTATTGGTTCAACTCTCTATAAATTGTTCACATTTGGTACTAAAATTAATGCGAGTATCCACAATTGATGTTGTTGATGCTCAAAATTATCTCCTTATATATTATATATTTGTGTTAGCTGATTCCTGTTTAGTTGATTATGTCTTGGTATAGTTTTGAATTGCTATATTTTTGTTGCTTAATTCATGTTTGGTTAATTAGTTGTGGGTATTGATTTCAACTGACATATTGTGTTTTGGTTCATTCTTGTTTGCTGATATAATATGCATTATGCTACGAGTATGTGGTTATAATGTATTATTCTCATTGTATATTAATTTGTTTTTGAATTTAATGAATATAATAACATGTTCCCTTAGGTAACATATTTTGAGACTGAAAATAGAAAATGTTTGTCCTATTAATTGTATGTCGGCACCGTCCTTGCTATTTTTATTATTTTATTGTGTACACTTAGGGCGTGTGTTATTAGATCATCTTTTTATGAATGAGGTTTTCTTTCTAGCATTCTTTACTAATTTTTAATTTATGGAGGACCTACGGGGTTTTGCTCAATAGAGGAGAAATGAGTCACTAGTTCTATACTTATGTTTCATGGTTAGTTGAAAGAATTGATGGAGCCTTTTTTATGAATGTTAAGTACGAGTTCCTTCCTTTGTATATGTAATATTTGTGCTTATTTTACATCATGTAGTGCCTAAGGGAATAATGATGAAAAAATTGTGAGTTTCTTTCAAAAGTTATGAAAACATATTTTTTATATAATCTTTATAAATTTGGACATATACTACATAAGAGGATTGAAAAGAATATGGTTTAACAACACTTTTGATAATTTCCTTTATTGTAGGACGCTTTGAAGTTTCAAGTTCATGATGGGAGCTCATTCAGGCTTATATTATATGATTTGAAGCTTTTGAGGCATCGACACAATTTCGCGAAAGCCAAAGGAAGACCGACACATTTATGATTGATTTTTGGATGTAAATTTTTTTGGAGACATTTATTAATGATGTACATAGTGGGTATATCTAGTTATGATACATGTAGTAGGCCACAATTTTTTTGTGAATAATGTAGATGGTGGGTATATCTATTTGCGTCCTACTATTTTTTTTATATGGACAAATGACTTGGTTTGGTGCATTTTAGATGTATGTGACTTCGAATACAAAAAAATTCAAAGTTGTTTTTATATTACTATGAATTTTGATTTATGTTTAGATTTATTTGTCAACTATGACATCAATATTGGTTATTAATTTCTTTTATTTAGTTTATGACCATTTATATTAAACCTTCATGTGATGAAAATTTTCATATGACCTTTTTAAAATTTTGAAAACTGTTTATCATGACGCCTTTTAAATCAAATATGACATCTTATAGAGTATATTATGACCTTTTTTTGTAGCAGATATGACATTTTTGAGAAAAAAAAGTCATATATAACTATTACCTAATATGACACTTTTTATGGGTATCAATTATGACACCCAAACTTATGACGTTTTTTATTGTAAAATAAAGTGTCACAAAATGCGTTTTATGACACTTAAAAAACGTCATAAACAGGGTTTTTTTTCTTGTAGTGACATGTCCCATGATATTATCATCTCCATCAAACTATTCAAAAGACTAATTTTAAAAACTTGCACTTAGTATCACACTCATACTCAGGTCAATAACGTGATAAAATTTGAGATTACAAATATATCCAAATAAAATAGTCTTGTTTGAATCATTTAAACTGAATAAAAGATGATCAATCAAATAAAAAAAATTGACAAGACATTCTTCATAACTTAGCTGCTAGAAACGAATAAATTCCAACATTATTAGAATAAAATAAAAATTGAATGTGGGTATCGATGAAAATGTAGGTTATGTTTTGGAATGCCACACCTTTTGAATTGTGCAAGACTGAAATTTTTATCAATCAATGTCAAACGTTGAATCAACTGGAATGCAAACTGTTAAAAAAATAGTCCATCAAGTGCAACTTCAAACCAAAGCAAAAAAATGATGCACGATGATATTATGCTTACCAAAAAGAATGTTGTCCACCTCCGAGTCTCATCGAAATCATCAGTGCGTTCTTCCTAGATTTTAATTTTCACACATACCATTAGTCAACTTTAACATTATGGTTGATATTAGCAATAAACCAAAGCAAGGCTAATTTTAGCTAGTAATAGTTACACATAGTACATTCAACAAACATCAAGCCGCAATCTGTTGATCTGCATTTTAAGCTCGATTACAGTTCTTCCTTCAATAAAATAACCAACGTAAATGTTTTAATAAAAAAATCATCAAATATACCTATAAGTTTAAAAAAAAAATTGTCAATTGATATATGTCAATATGTATTTTATGACAACGGCATTGTTGAGATTCAAAAATATATGTGCATAGGACTAACTATAATCGTCACTTTAGAGATTTAAAAATTAAGCACTGAATCCGCCCAATTTTTTGCAGTGTCCTTTGGAGACATTATTGGGGAGATATCAATTGATTTTAGGAATTCCAATGGGGAAATAAGTGTTCTGTTGGGAAGTAAGCATGGTTAAAATGTTTTTCTTGGTGAAAATGGTTCTAGAATTCATTTGGGAATTTAGGGAATTTTTCTGGAATTTTTTTGGGATTTTCTAGCATTTTGGGGGAACTTTTGAACAAAATTCCAGGTAGGTGCCGATCGGCAAGGTGTAAGAGGTGCGAAACAACAGTGGCACGGTCTTTTGGGCTTCCTTAGGCATGTGAAGGGATTGCGTCGATCGATCTTGAATAGCCTGACGAGTGATCAAGTAAATTGTTTTTTCTCTTGAGACCACCTTTCTTGATGATCTTTTCGGATACTGATTTTCTACTGGGCTGTTTTACAAGTGACCTTCTATCCTTATGGGATGCGCATCCAGCACACGGGGGTGACTGGGGGGATTGCGCAACTACGAAGCTTGCTATTGAATGAGTTCGGCTACTTCTGGTATCTAGGAGAGAGATTAGTCTGACAGGTGAAAGAGGACGAGGTGATGGTGCCACCTACGAGGTCCCCGATATACATGAGGGGAGAGCATGAGATGTCGGATGTGAGGGTGGCGATGATGATTGGTGACCCTTATTCATCATATACCGACACGATGGCGACTAATGATTATTTTCATTTCGTGTCGAGATAGTTGATGGCTCTCAACATATATGGCGTGATGATTCTTCCCTTGTGGCCTCGAGTCGTCCAGCGAGGTCCTCCCACAATGCAGGTGGTGTGTCGACATCGACAGTGGCAATGACCTTGGAGGTTCCCTTTTTACGTTTCACTCCTCCTTCTTATAACATTCGACGGGATGACGAAAGGTCGGTGCGTATGTTTCACCGTCCCAATGCATTGGACTCAAAGGATATGGGGCTAACAAAGGAGGTTCTTCAGCCAGCGGTATACTTTTTATCTCTTTGTCTTTTTATTTTCTAACTTCTTTCTTTGCCTCAGACTAACTAATTTACTCTTTTTTATTTTTCTTCCAGCATATTCGGGTGTAGACGAACTAACTGAGGGATATTCAAAATTGGGTAGCTTTTGTGATGGCTCACATTCGGGAGTCGATCCAGACTCCTTCTTGTCTGATGATGTCTGCCTCATCTGAGGTGGGGTCTGGTTCAGTGAGTGGAGGTACGTTATCTCATCATCGGGGAACAAGTGCACGCCACAAGGATGGATGTTCTTAGGGGGGGAGAGAGAGATAAAGAGAAGAGAGTGAAAGAGGATATGTGTGTGAGAGAGAGAGAAAGAGAGAGGGAGTCTTTGGGTGGTTCAGACTGAGTCCCGTTATACTTTCCCTTTCCAGTAGGACAAATGTAATAAAACAATATCTATGCGATAGAATGAAGTTTTTGAATAATTTTTTTTCTTTAGTGACTTAATGTATATGATCTTTTTACTTTGCTGCTGAGACCATAAAAAGAATTTAAAATAATTTGAGAGAAAATTTATTTTAAAATGGGATAAATAAAAACATTTGGAGAAGGAAATTCGAAATTCCTTTAGAATAAATATTTATTTATTGATTTTTTTATTTAAAAAAAAGGAAAAATGGAATTTTCCAAAAACAGGGGGCGCTGATCGGCATGCCCTTTGCCCTGCCTATTGGCATGTCAGTCCTGTCCAATCGACCCATGGCTTTGATTGCACTTTCTTTAATTGCTTGATACCTTGTGGAACATGTTTTCCTCCAAAATTTTCAAGTTTTTTTTGTCTTTGGTTGAGGTTTTCCAAGTATAAATCAGGGATAAGGGTGGAGCATTTTCTTCACCCCTCCACACTTCTTCTCTTTTGCATTCTTCTTGCTTCTTGTCTTATCATTTTTTTGATACGGCTCTCCTAGAAAGTGTTGAATTTTCTACTTACCTCCAAAAATCTATAGGCCATGTGCTCATATAATGTCGACTACGATGCTTTCAACATGTGTAGATTTTCATTATGGCACAATCGGCTTATAGAATGGAACATGCTGATGGCAATGGTGGAATTCTGGTACCTAGCAGACCATGTCATTGGCTTTGGGTTGGCTGAAGTCTATCCAACTTATGAAGAGTTCTTTGCCATGTTGGGGATAAATCCCAGTGTTGCAGAAGTTATGCCTGAATTTTCCCAGTCTCCTCAGGAGTTGTTAGCATGACTTCTCCATATCTTGCCCTCGGTGGCTCGGTCACTAGTTACGGAAGGAATGATTTGTCTCCCTGTTGTGCTGCATTATGTGCATTTATAGGATACTGGTGATGTGAGCTATGTCGGAGCCATTATCCTCAACTTAATTTCTAAATTATTGTTGGTGACTAGGGAACTATTGGACCTACAACTTGCAGCCATTGCTTCACGAATGTCATATCGTCACAATCCTACGATGGTGATATTGGCCGAGACTCTCAATGGTTTGGATGTCTGGTGGGAAGGACGTTTCGACTTCCTAAGGGGTATGCCTATTATGCTATTCATGTGGATGTCGAAGAGATTTTGTATGGCGGTTCCCCCTGAATATCCCTTAGTAGCTATGCCAAACTTCTTTTCTCGCTACTTCATCAACGTGGGCAACATTGAGAGCTGGGAAAATTAGTTTGTGGTGCACGGGGCTTGAGGCTTATTTTGGTGAGTGCCTTGGTGGGGATAATTGTTGCCCATTATAGAACTGGGAGAATACCACCAGTATGTTCGGTTGGTTGGCCTTCGACAGACCTCTTTTTACTTTCCCTTGCGGCTCTTACACCAATTTAGTTGGGAGAAAATTATGCTACCTTGGACACTAGACTTTTTTCCTATGGACGATTTGATAGAGCATATGCGCATGCGACTAGGATCTTTGTGATAGAACTGTCAACTGTCGACCCATCCTTCCCAATCTATTGGTAGGGTCTAGAAAGTTTTCGAGGATTATATGAAGTGGTTGTGGAGAAGACTAGTTGCTAATATACTGGTTGTGGTGACCAGGCAAAGGTGGTTCGCCATATCTGACACCATGCAGAGAGGTGTTGTTGTTTTCCTTAGGCTGGTCCGAGATTACCATTTCTTGGAGCGCCTGCGGCATTCTATTCCGATAGGGGAGGTTTGGGGTCCTAGTATGTGGATGATGATTGGGTCGGTTCCTCTGGCAAGAGTTGGTAGGATCCTTGGGGAATTCATTTTGTGGAGATTTTTATGATGTGTTTGGTCATATATGGGAATAAATTTAGAAAGGTTGTTAGGAGTAATTGGTTTTTGTTTTTATTTGGTTTTCAAAAAGTAGGGGTAGGTTGGCAAGGGATGTTATTTGACTCCCTATGCCGATGTAATTGTAACGAAATTTTTATCAATGGAATAAAGACAATTTTAATTATATTGGTGTGCCTCTTAATTAGTTTGTTTCATCCTTTTATTCATATAAATGATAAAAATGAACCGTCGTTCTTGGAGATAAGAAAGGAATAGCATTTTGTGAAAAATAAAGGGATCGTGCTCATGTGAAGTGTATGAGTTGCCTACGTACCTCTGGGGTTTTAAAAAATTTCAGAGTTTCAAAGTATATTTTTTTTAAAGGATCAGACCCCACATAGTTCTGAGTAGAGCGAAATGAAGAATTTTTTTTTATAATAGAAGGGAGATTAGAAGATTCGTAGCGCGTCGAGATTAAGGGTAGAATTTTTTAGACGGTCTAGGTTGACTGGACGGGCCATCTCTTCCCCATCAAGGTAGGTGAGCATAGAAGATGCACTAGAAAGGATCTTCTTCATAATATAAGGGCCACTCCAATTAGGCTTTAATTTCGCTTTGGGGTCCCAAATGGGTTCTATAATTTATTTAAGGCTAAATACCCTTCTTGAACACCACGGTCCTTGACTATCTTAATGAAGCGATAGTACCCTTATATATGATACAGAGCTTTTAGTCTCCTTTCGTCCAAAAGTGATAACTCGTCAAGACGGCTTTGATTCCTTTCTTCCTCATTGATTTTTCTTTCAAGCATGACATGTAGTGAAGAGATTTCTAGTTCCACGTGTAGGACTGATTCCATGTCGTATACTAAAAAGTAAGGGGTAGCCCTAGTAGATGTTCGAACTGAAGTGCGGTAGCCCCAGAGGGTGTAAGGTCCTGATCGACCCAATCTCGATAGCTTTCGTGTTGATGATGGCTTTGAGGGTTTTATTAGCAGTTTCAACGGCTCCGTTGGTTTGAGATTGGTAGGAGACAACTTATGAATCTGAATCCTACTCGCCGACTACTTTTGTGACCTATGCTTCGAAATGAAACTCGTTGTCTGACACCAGCTCATACAAGATCCCATATCTGCAGATAATATTTTTTTGGATGAACTTGGCCACCTTCTTAGCATTCAGAACTGCGTATGATTCATCTTTGACCCATTTGGTGAAGTAATTAATGTCAACCAAGATGATTTTATGCCCTTTAGAGGCTTTGGGTGTAACTTTCTCTATGATGTCGATTCCCCATGTGGAAAACGGTCGAGGAAAATTCATGTTGTACAATTCCCATAGGGGAAAGTGCTGTAGGTTGGAAAATGTTGGCATTTAAGGCATCTTCGAACAGAGGTAGTGCAATCCTGAACCATGGTATTCAAGTAGTAACCATATCGGATATTTTCTTGGCAAGCATATGGCCATTCATGTGGGGTCTGCATTCTCCGCTGTGGATTTTCTTTATCATCCCTTCGATATCATCCCCAATGATGTAGTGTAAATGGGTTCCATCGAAGTTCCTCTTCAATAGTCCTTTATCAGAAACAACATACTGGTTAACCAGTCTATAGAGAGTTGCTCAATCTTTCTTGTTAGAACCTTGGGGATACCTATTGATAAGAGAAATCGCTCATAAGTCGTTCTCATATCAGCACATCAAGTTTATAGTGCATAATAAGTAAATAGGGCAAGTAAGAGAGATAAAAAGACAAGATATAGAGTGGTTCGACTATAAAAGAGCCTACGTCCACTTAGGTGCCTCCCCCTCACTATATTCATATCGTTAATGTACATGTTTATAATGCTACAATGGGCATGCAAGATAGATGAGAGAGAACAATACATGACTGTAGTGGTTCCGGGAGTGCTGTAGATATGACTACGATATAGGTGAGTAGATCCCAAGCTATATGTTCAGGTTGTGTAGGAAGAGTTTGGAAAGGCTTCGCCAGGTACTATAAAATCTGACCAGAGTGAATGGATTTTAGTTCGCCATATCCCGAGGTGTAGACCTCTATTTGTATGAGGTATGTGAGATGTTTCACGTGCCTTCAGCACGTGACATATAAGTATGGAGCATCTACAATGAAAGGGATGCGACCTGTGAGGTTAGGGCTGTGGGTGTCGAACCCTCTGCAGTATAAGTTTTCTGCATGTACGGATGGGCAAGTCTGGGTTCCACACCCTGTGATGAATAGGGCCGCACCCTATGCTAAAGGTCCGCGGCCTATAAACTTTACTATCAAGGTCCGCAGCTGGGTACTATATTTTCCATATCAATAAGCCCCCAAGTCGAAGTGCCAAGAGGTAGCGATTGGGGCTATAGCTGAGTAGTCCAGTTCTCTCAAGGTGCCGCGGTGATTTCAAGGCGATGCTTCGTCTTCTCGCGCCCTCTTATATAAATTGTTTCGGCCTTGGACTTAATTACTTTTCCCAAATCTTTAAGAGCATATCGAAAGCAGATCTTTATTCATACTTCATCTTGAGTTTTTTGGTGACGCTTCAAGGTAGTTTGAGGCTGAGCAACCGACTTTCACCCATTTCCAGGTAATTTCCCAACCATTTCTCTCCTACTCTTTAAGTATCTGCCCTAATTTTCTAATAATAACTCAACCTGATTAATTCCCATGTATCAATTTATAATAAATGTGACTCTTCTGAGAATTAGATTCTCATGTCTGTTCGAAATTGAACTCTCGTCTGCTTGATTGATAGGAACCTTGAATTCAGTCTTCATATGATAAAAATATGTTCACGAATTGAACATCTGAATGTGCTTTCTTTAATTGCGATAAATAACTGATATTGTAATTATGCTTGCTATTTTATGACTGCTTCAACTGTAAAGATAGTAAAGTCGCTACATTTGTTCCTTGTGTTCTTGAGAGAGACCCTTCATATTTCGAGTCTTCAATATTTAAACGAATCAACATTAGATGCTAAACTGTTTGAGTGCGTGTCCATGGCATGATAAAATACCCCTTTAGTAATCTAGGGCTTCCCTTAATACATGCAACATTCCAACATTGCTTTAAGCCTTAGCCGCGGCCCATGGCAAGTGATGGCTGCGGCCTATAGCCTCTTTTTTGATAGGGTAATCCCTTAGGTTCTTAGATTTAGACTCCGCGGCATTTTATCCCATAGTTTGATGACTACGATCTGTTGAAACTAGTTTCATAATATTCTCCTTTCTTCCATCAAATCCATATGACGTGGCGATAATTACCTTTTAGGGCCTTAGAACCCAACCTTTGGTGTACATTTCCCATTTGGCCTTAATATTTCTTTCTTGTCCTCATCTTGATATATCATTTCACTTGTCGCGGCCTTTGAGAGTCCTCAATACCATACTGGCTACGGCGCCTAACTGCGAATTGTGCTTTTCAAGTACTGTCGCACCTATATGAACTTTGACCCAGACGAATTTTTGAGAGGCTTTTGGGTGAAGCATTTTTGAACATTTCCTCCCAAACTTCCTTTCTTGCCTCCTTTGAAGTCAATAGGGCCTTGCCAACTGAAGGATTACCCCAACTGCGTACTAGACTCAAACTCCGCGGATTTTGCTTGTAGGAAGGATTTTGAGACCTCTCCAATGGAAGAGGGAGCCAACTCTAGTAACCAACCAATGGACGTAGAATATAACATCGAGGTAGTGGGTGTAACTAGTGTTAGGAATGAACCAGTTGGCCCATCTGGGAGGGTTGAGAGGCCTCCTGCTGCACTTGACATCCGTAGCATTCTGACCCAAGAATGGGTTGATCAAGTAGTTGAGGCCTTCGAGTTTCTTGAGGGGTTGATGTGCTCAGCTCCTGTCGCGAAACAAAGGACCTGCACGGTCCTTGTTGATGATGGGGTTTATTTCCCTTTTCATGATTTCATTTACGGTCTGCGGCTGCCCGTCCCTGTTCCCATCAGAAGAATTTTTCAAACAATGAAATTAGCCCTAGCCCAATTAGATCCCAATGTCAGGAGGGCCATTCTTTCAACCGTCGTGCTATGGGAGAATCAATTTAAAAAAGATGTTACTCCCTCGGAGTTTTTCCACTTCCATCGCCCGAAGGAAAACTCTATAAAGTTTGTTGGGTATTACTACTTCTCCATCCGCGGCAGGGACGAGACCTTTTACTCTGGGAGGCCTACCAGTGTAAAGAACTAGAAGGGAAAATACTTCTACATCTCTGGACAAGGGTGGGAGATTCACCCTCAGGATAACGAGACGGAGAGTTCGTTTAGGATGCCACGGAAATGGGGGTGTCCCTTCAAGCTAGGTATTTCAATTACAGTCGCGTCCTCTATTTATAATTGCATATTGTTCTCCACCTTGCTTCTGTACTAACCTTTGAAATATTTTTTTCAATTCTTAACAATTTGCTATTGAGCAAGCGACAAGAGAAAAGAGTTTCCAAGGCTGCGGCAGTTCCTACTGAGGAAAAGAGATTCATCATACTTGTTACGTATGCCTCTGTATTTGAAGCAGGATACTTCCCAAGAAAATCCATACCAAAAGACATGGCCGAGGGAGGTAATAATTCTATCAATAGTCTTGTTCCACGGTAATTAGTTTCTAAACTTCAGATATTTACTGTTGCATTTCTTCTTTCAGGTGAGGAGGTTGATAGGGATCTTTTGGCTGCCCAACTGGTAGAGATGGATGGGACGCAACTGTCCTTAATAACACTGCTAGGCACAGAAAGGGAAAAAGATCAAAGACCAAGGCTCCAGCCATAGTTCCATCCAGTCCCTGCCGCGCCCCAACTGTAAGTTGAGGAGTTGGATCCTCGTGATAGGACTGAGGGGACTTTCGACGATGATATTGGGGCCAACTTGGTCGTGGTAGGGCTGATGTCGACCTCCGATGGTCCAATACATTCAAACTCTCCCCCACCACCAATTATCGCAATAAATGCCAACCTATCGCCTCCCTAGTGCCCCACCAGCGTTGGTCTTGATGGACGTCCACGACCACAGTTAAGGAAGCCCAACCCTGAATCCTCTTGGGACATGACTAGGAGGGTTGCCCATAGGATGAAGAGGGTACCGGACTCCGTGGAACATGATAGGCTCATGGATGAAGATCACGATGATCGTGAGGACTATGGTCTGTACAGTATTTTGAGGGTAAGTGCAAATACTTTCAATTTTATTTCTGCATTCCATGCCTTGCTCCTAATTAATTTTCTTTTCAGGCCGCGGATGTCATGATTAGTTTGAAGAGGAAGTACGTGTCCTTATACAAGAGTAAAGAGGCCGTAGAAAGGGTACATGTTGCTGACTTGGAGAGCACGAAGAATGCCTCTTTTGAAGTCAACAAACAATCTACTGTCGCGGCGCTCCAGGTCGCTCAGATGGACCTCGAAGCTTCCATCAAATCCAAGGAGGAAGTGGAGGAAAATTTTAAGCAGGCCATGGAATCCCTCAAGGTCTCCCAGTCTCAGACCACGAAAGCTGTAGATGCTGCGAAAATTTCCAATAATAAGCTCAGACTTATTCAAAAGAAGTACGAGGAGTTGGAGACCAAAGCTGCCTAGGATGCCAAAGCCCATGCCGCGATAATTAAGAAAATGGAGGGGGACCATGCCGAATCCCTCCAATTGGCCATCGATAGCACTATGGAGTCATTAAAAGGCTCCAAGGACTTTTATCTTATAAACAATAGGGCCTTCCTCCACGACTACCAAGAGCTCAGGCACGGAGTCATAAAAACTTTCCTGAGACTAAAGAGACGATTCTTTCCTAGGGTCTTGGTGATACTGAGCACTAGGAATATGTGGCCGAGATCAAGGCTACGGCAAAGGAAAGATTCAGGTTGAGGGCAGAGGCTGAGGGAACGACAGCTGATGAAGAGACCATGACGGTTGCAGAGGGAGAAGAAGGAGATGAAGCTGACGATGCTGAATCTTAGGGTTGCATCCCACTATCTTTTTGTAACTCTTTAAAATGGCTATGGCCCTTTGTCTGTAATCTTAATACTAATATTTGTCAAGATTTTTGGCTCCCAGCTTTATTACCAAGGTTGCGGCCACCTTTAATATTGACTATTTTTGCCTCCTTTTCTAGTAGTTTTTTATTCTTTTGCTTTGCTTGCTTCAATACTTGAATGGATGCTTTCTTTGCATGTTTTTTATTATTTTTGATTGCTTGCCAACTCTTTTCTTTAAACTTTACTATCAAGGCCGCGACCACCTTTAAAATATAATGCTTTAAGGCTGTGGCACTGTAGTGTAGGTTTCTTCACATAGGCTGCGGACGCAGTTTCTTTTTTGAACTGGGCCGCGACACCTTTTAAGAGTGCCCTTTGCTTATATCTTTAAAAATGGATCCTCATCAAAATGTCTCTTTTCTTGAACAGGGTCATGGTAGGTTAACAATCTTGTCTGCCCTTATCTGTCGCGTCTTCTAAATGAATCCACTTAATGGCTGCAGCCATACTGATAAGGCTGCGGTATCTTTTGAGCCCTTTTTAAGCAATTGAGGCCATCCTTCTGTATCTTTGGCATGCTTAGTCACTTTGATTGCCTTTCATCGCTTTCCTTTAGTCGCTTTGATTGGGTTATTATCAGTCCCCCCAGTCTAGGTATTATGAAGCTTCCCCAAGCTCATGTGGATGTATATAGAGCCTTCCCATGCTATAATAGGATTTCTCGTAGATAATTAAGTCTTTGGTCCCTTCAAATATAGGATTATCCGTAGATAATTAAGTCTCCGACCCCTATGGGTTATTTTCAGACCTTCTCGGGCTAGGTATTATGAATCTTCCCCAAGCCAATATGAGATCACCAAGTTAACAATGTTTATCGGGGGAGTAACCTCCCCGGGCTAACGACGCATCTCGAAATGATGTTTAGTCTCATATCCAAGGGCATTAGAAGCCCTTACTGCCAAATGATGCATCCTAACATATGTTTTCAAGAATGTAATCATCGTACGCTAAGATATAATCCCCATATGCGGCATTATAAGTTAATTCCTTTGCCGCTCTCAATAGTTGCTTTCGCTATTTCAATTTATCATTTACCTTCATATGGTTAGGCATATCGACGGGCGTTGATGGCCCATTTAGATATAATCATTCCCAATATAATTCAATGTATCCATATAGAATTTGTTTAAGATAAGGAGTCTTTCATAAGATATCATTTAATGGAATCGAGAAAATTAAAGTATTATATTCATTAATTCTCATAAGCATGGACATAAAAAGTAGAATGAAATAAAAGATAATGTTCACTATGAACACAAATAGAAGCAGATATAAACTAAATCATAAAGTTAAGGGAAGTATGGCCCATCAGGCTACGCTGCAACCCCTAAGCATCTCCGAGGAACCTCTGCAACATTCCTTGCCTAATTGGCCTTTCAATTTCATCCTTCAGAGCATAGCATTGCTCAATGTCATGGCCATGGTCCTGATGGAATCTGGACCAAGTTGCTTTGTTCCTCTTATGGGGTGGAACTCTCATCTTTTCTGGCCACCTCAACAGTTTGTCCTCCTTGATGAACTCAAAGATGTCTTCAATCGGGGAGGCCAACGGAGTGTAGGCTTCAGATTTCCTCTCTACCATCTCCATTATCCTCTTTAGGGCCCCGGCTGTGGCCTTTCCTTCTGTAACTAGTGATTTTAGCTGGGACACTTCCTCAGATGGAACTTCTGGAGCTGCGGGAGCAAAGATCCTGGGTGCCGCACCCAGATTGGGAGAGGACGCAACCTCTAGCATGAGGACCCTTTGAATCAAATAGTTGACTTGTTTTTGGAGTGAGGCATGGCTATCGTAGAGGTGGTTAAGGTGATTGTACAGTTGTACAATCTCATCTTTAACTTCTGTGCTAGGGCTGGATTCTCCTTCCATTTTTTGCTTTGTTAGTCTTTACAAAATATATAATCTGAGACAAAACTAACAAAAGTGAGTAATCCCAGAAATATTGGAGTAACCAAGTAGGAAATGGGATGCAGTGTTTGCACTGTTGCATGGTATTACTGCTGAGGCCGCGACCATTAAAGCAAATAGGTGCACTGCCTTGGCCTTTGTATCATATTCACCAAGGTTGAGTTGGAAACCATCTGAGTCCGTTTCCTGATGTATTGAAGCTTTGTTAATGCAATCGCGCTAGTAGGGGTCGTGGCTATAAAGTCATTTGAACTGCCCGGCCGCATCCCCTCCTAGGCAGCAAAGGGGGTAGTCCCAAAATTTCAAACCCAGAAACTGAGTTTCTCTCCCCCCAACACGTGGAGAGCATAACTACTAGGGTCTGTTAATGGGAGGATAGCTTCACGGTGCATAAAATGGCACAGTTTCAATGATAAACCCCAGATCATAGGTCGAGAATAACAAAAAATGGAGTAAGTACAATCCTTCCCTAACCATTCACCTTTTTAGGGCCAAAGCCCATCATGCTTTCGGCACTATCTAGATGAAATGATGTCACAGGGGTATTTAAAATAGATTTAAGGTCATAAAATGAAGACCCAAGAACAGATCTGAATATAAGAAATACCCATTTAAGGGTGTGAATATAAAATAAAGCTCAATAACCAAAATTTACTCATGAGATGATGATCCAAAGGATCCCCATGAATAAAATAAGGTGTTTAAGAACTCAAAACATAGAGAAACAAGATTGTAATATCTCATTTCTCACAGATGGCGCCAGATTATTGTTACGAGAAATCGCTCATAAGTCGTTCGCATATCAGCAAATCAAGTGTATAGTGCATAATAAGTAAATAGGGCAAGTAAGAGAGATAAAAGACAAGATATAGAGTGGTTCGGCTATAAAAGAGCATACGTCCACTTTGGTGCCTCCCCTTTACTATATTCATATCGTTGATGTACATATTTATAATGCTACAATGGGCGTGCAAGATAGATGAGAGAGAAGAATACATGACTGTAGCGGTTTCGGGAGTGCCGGAGATATGACTACAATGTAGGTGAGTAGCTCCCAAACTATATGATCAGGTTGTGTAGGGAGAGTTTGGTAAGGCTTCGCTAGGTACTGTAGAATCTGACCGGAGTGAGTAGATTTTAGTTCGCCATATCCCAAGGTGTAGAACTCTATTTATATGAGGTATGTGAGTTGTATTATCTGCCTTGAGCACGTGGCATATAAGCCTGGAGCAGCTACAATGAAAGGGATGCGGCCTGTGAGGTTAAAGCTGTGGGTGTCGCACCCTCTATAGTATAAGTCTGTTGCATGTACGGATGGGCAAGTTTGGGTGCCGCACCCTGTACTGAATAGTGCCGCACCCTGTACTGAATAGGGCCGTGGCCTATAAACTTTACTATCAAGGTCCGCGGTAGGGTACTATATTTGCCATATCAATACCCACCATGCTTGAGGAGGCGCCAAATATCATAGCACCAAAATTGGCTATTTCAGGGTCTGCTTCTGTGATGAGCTAAATGTGGTAGTAGTGGGTTGGTTTATCTTGACTTTGGACTTGGAAGGGGGCTATTGTTATTTCTTCGGGCATGTCAACCATAGAGGCTAGGGTAGCAAGGGCATCAGCCAGATTGTTCTTTGCTCGGGGTAGGTAGTGGAAGGTGATATCTTGGAATTGGGACACTAGCCCTTGAAGGTGGGCATGTAAGGGTAAGAGTTTATTGTTCTTGACTTTACATCTTCTGAGTATTTGACCGATGATGAGGTTTGAATACCCATAGATATATAGGTATCTAATTCCTTTCTTGAGAGAAACATTGAGGACTACCTTGCATGCTTCGTATTTAGTCATGTTATTGGTGCAGGGAAAATCCAGCTTGATGGAAATGGGAGTGTGGGAGTCATCAGGGGCAATTAGGAGTAACCCAATGCCATACCCTTTCTTATTGGCGGCATTGTCAAAGGGTTTTCTTGGGAGGTATAAAGGATGTTCTCATCCGGGAACTCAGAAATCTAAATATTGGATCCTTCCATAAGGTAGTCAGACATGGATCTTCCTTTCATGGACTTCTAAGTGACATACATAATATCAAATTCGGCTAGAAGCATCAACCATCAAGCCATTCGACTAGACAGGGCAGGTTTCTCGAGAAGATACTTGATGGGATCTTTTCGAAACACAAGTTTGATAGGAAAGGCAAGCATGTAGTGCCATAACTTTTGAGTGACCAGATAAGGGAGACACATGATTTTTCCAAGGCAATGTAGTTAACTTCGTACCCAGCCAACTTGCAACTAGAATAGTAGATGGCCCTCTTTTTTTGGGATTCTTCAAGGTATTAGGCTAGCAAAGCAATAGCTACAGTATCCGTTAGGATCAGGTATAGGAGTAGGGGAAGACTAGGCTACGGCAGCATGAGTACCAGAGGTCAAGTTATGTATTTCTTGATTCCATCAAAGGCTTCTTGGCAAGATTCATTACAAATCTTAGTGGAATCCTTTAGGAGGAGTGTAAAGACGGGTTCACAGATAAAAGTCAATTGGCTAATGAACCGGATGATATATTGTAATTTTCCAAGTAATCCTTGGATCTCCTTTTTGATTCGCGGTGGTGTTGACTTGGGAAGAGATTAAAAAGTCCCCACATAGTGATGTTAGATTGGGTTTTCTTCAACTGATCGAGGATCCTGCTCTCCTCGAGGGTCATTTCTGGCATAGGAATATTCTCAACACCTTTTCCTTTATCAATCATTGATGTTTGTAGGTTTGAAACCTGGTAATGCCTCTCTGATCTTGGCATATGGTTCACAGAAGAGAGGAAAAACAGAAACCTCATTTCCTCATCTATCTCGGGTTTTTTTTGCCACCTTATTGATTTCTCCTAGCAATTCCTTAAATGATATCATTCCACATATATTGACTATTGGGCTAGTCTTTTCTGGGCTTTAATCTCCATCTGAACTATCGAATTCGTCCCCCCATCCGGTGGCAACGACATCACTTTTCCATGAAAAGTTAATACACTCCATAACTTCAATAGCCTCTTTGTATATATTCTCCCATTCAAAGGGGAGATGTAGAAGTGAAGGGAACAGGCACCCATGTAGTTTCAAAGCATCAAGTAGCTCGAACATACTACAAATTTCACTTGTCTGTCAAAATAAATCTTCCATGATCTGAATGACATCATCTAAGCTAACTTCATCGGTAGGTACCACCCAATTATCTGACTCTCGAGCCTATTTTTAAGCATACAAGAATAGTGTACTGAATCTCTAGTAGTCAATGGTTATTTATAAGGGAAATTTAGGCCAAAACTCTTGGAGCTGGTTCATGCTCTAGTAAGGAATGACGAAACCTAATAGGCGTGACAAACCTAATAGTAGTCACGACTCCATATCCTTTAGTCCTGAATAGGTACAAACATCAATGCATGCTCTATCAAGGAGTGACAAAACCTAATAGGCGAACTAGGTGGGATGTAGGAGAAAGTACGGGCAAACTTGGAGAGGTTTAGGAGAATAAATGGGTATGATGTGTGATTTACTGGGTACGATCTGGGTAGATGGATCAAATTATGGGTCTTCTTCTAGTAAGATGGAATTTATATGGTTTGAGAGTGGATTGTGGGTAGTGTTTGGTTTAAGATTTGTTGGTGGGGCGATGACACCCCGATTGATCAGACCTTGGATTACTTTTCGGTGGTGGAAACACTGATCAGTTCTGTGGTCGGCACTTTGGTGAAAATTTCAATGGGCATCAGGTTTGAAATTTTTGGGAAGTGGGTCAGGTAATAGACAAGGGTCCAATGGTTTGATAAGATTCTGGCTTAAAATGTCCTGGTAAACTTTGGATAGGGGATTGTTAAGATCAGTGTATTCTTTCTTGACTAGGTTAAGGTGGCTTTTTGGTACCCATGAAGTGGCAGGCTGAGAGATATTGTTGATGGTTAAAACTGTGGTACTAGAAGGCTTCTCATACTTTTTGGGAGTGAACTGTCCAGACACTTTCTTCGGTTCAACTTCTATTTTGGTAAGACTTACTTCAATCTCTACTCCTCCTTCTTGGAGGAATAAAAAATGAGGGTAGTACTTTCCTCTCATTATCGCTCAAACATTGGGTAAGAGATTCTTCTTCATGATACTGACTTGGTCCTCCTCGAAAGGACGGTTGGTCATGGTGGTTTCTTTATCTCTCCACCTTGCTACGAAGTTATTGACTGATTCCCTAGGATTCTGTTTGAGCAATTCTAAATCACGATGGGTAACCTCCAACTCTTAGTTATACTTGTACTGTGATATGAATTCGCAGGCAACATCTTCTCAACTACAACTTCTAGACTCTTCAAAAGATAAGAACTAGTGAATAGCGTTGTCCTTCAAAATCTGTTGGAACATTTGGGCCATTATTTCCTCGTAGGCTCCTAATATAGTCGTGGATTGGTGGTAACTTCGGAGATGAACAATTGGGGGGTCCACTACCCCCAAACTTCTTGATGTTGGGCATCTTGAACTTTTTCGGTAACCTTGCTTTAGGATAGGAAGACAAATGGGTGTAGTCCAAGTAGTTCCTAGAGATTCGGACTTCGTAAAACTTTTTGGTCAACATCTTGAGGTCTTCCTTAACCTTTTCCAAGTCTTCCTCCTTTGGATCAATAATCACGGGTAGGATAGCCCCTCACTAGGCAAAACTTGGCATAGGGAGTTGGGTTGACGGTGGCCCATTAACAGGAGGAGCACGTGGAGTGTGCTGATATTTCTTAAGGACCCAAATAGGCTCGGGTGCGAGCGGACCCATAGCATGAGGGAAAAGGACCTCGGGCTCTTCGATAATAGGGACCCTATTCCATTACATCTCGTGAACCTCAGTTTGAAGGTTGTCAATCTTAGCAGTGTGGTCTAGGACTGTCATCAAATTCGACTGCACCTTCGGTACTTGGTATGTTTTATCCAAGGAAAGTGGATTAAGATGAATTCCGAACTCGAAGGAAGTAGCTAAGGAACTGATAGAGCCTTCGAGAAGTTCGACAGAAGACCGAAGCCAATAGGGAGTTAGGCTAAGGGTCAGGTATGCGATCAACCTGAAAAGGAGAAATTTTTTAATTTTTTTTTGAAAGAGAAAGGGGAAAACTATTATTTTTGAAAAGGAAGGAAATTGTTTTTGACATTTTTGGAAAAAGGAGGACAAAATCTTTTTTTGCTAAAAAGAAGTATTTTTGGTATACTAAAGGAAAAATGCTTTTGGTATTTTGATAAAAGAGGGAAAAATGTTTTGACACTTCTGGTAAAGAAAGGAAAAACGAGAAAAATGGTCTCATCATGATTATTATTATATTTATTATGTTATAACTTGTATTACATTTACCTAAATGAAAAAAGAAATGTCGGATGGGACCCAAGCCTGGTAAAATTCGGTTTGAAAAATATGTAAAAATATGGCTGGACTTGTAACCAGTCTCATGGACAGGGTCCTGATTTAAAAAAAAAAAGGACAAAATCGTGCGAAAATTTGAGCGGCATGTCAATCCATCATTTCAGTAGAGTTTCGGGTAGAAACCAACAAACTAAAAATGAGTACCCTAGGTTTGACACCTATATGAGGGAATGCAGTTGTTGGGTTAATTGGAAGAATTCCCCCATTTGGCATGACTTTCATGATATACGTCTTGCTTTTGAGGGAAATCGGTATGTGTGGACAAGCCATTTGATATACCTAGGTGTACGTGAATTGCCTCACTATATACCTCATGGGGACAATACGTGTGAGAGAGAATTCAATATACTCGATGTACGTAAATAAACTCCCTACGATATAAATCCATTCATGACTTCGGTCAAGTGGTACGATACGGGGGGAACCGTTCGATATAGGTCAAGGGTACTTAGCCAATGGAAACCTACTGGACCAGCGCTCATCACAAAGTGACCCCCCAGTTATGTGGTAAAATTTGGTCATTAACCACGATCTTTGGTGATGTAGTGCTCAAAATGCCTGATTCTTGATTAGTATATTATGGAGGGAGTATCCTTATTTAGCATGATGAGCATTATACTAAGTAAGAGAGAATGTACTAGTATAAGAGTAAATCTAGCATGGAGAATGAAGATTATACTAAGTATGGATATGTGAGAGTGAGTTAAGTGTTACTATCTAAAAGTGAGTGCGTGGTAGTGAACCTAAGCATGGATCAACTACAAGTAATATGTGACAAGTGTGAGTGAGCATGGATATATACAAGTGTGATAAGTGGAGGTGTGTTTTAGTGACACCTAAGCATGGATATTCTAAGTGGTGTGTGTAACATGTGGATATAGGTAATCATATGTGTAAGTAGTGTGAAGTGTTCATGGAGAACATCTACAAGTGTGTGAGTGAGTAGTGATATAAGCATGAGGTAGATATGTGCAAGAAATAATAGATAGTAAAAAAGGGAACATACATGTAGGCGCATACGCACAAAAGAAGAAAAACAAAACACCCCTGCAAATAGAGTCTAGCCCTCTTATTAAAATTTTCCCCAATAGATTCGCCACTATGTCCATCCCCGATATCTTTGTCCTCTCCTCCTCCCGGGGGGTGGGGGAAAAGGGGCAGGAGAAAGGTCTCGTGCCCTTGTACTCTCAGAGTGCTTCGATTGTCATCGGTGTGGGGTAAATGCAAAGATATGGAGTCGCCAGCCTATTTTGCACAAAACAGGCAAAAGAACATGTCACCGTCTAGTGAGAGTGGCATCAAAGACAAACTGATGCTTACGAAATCAATAGTTCAAAGGTTTGGGGGCTAAGTTACGGAATGGGAAGGTGTTAAGAACCCATCCCACCCTTTCGGTCCCTCATGGGATTGTCTTAATATTTTCCATTATTTATCCGTGAAGTGTGTGTGCGTGTATGTATGTAAATGGAGATCTAAATCAGCCAACTCATTTCATGGAAGAGATAGAGTTAGGTCATCCATAGAAATATTCCCAAAATAATATTAAAAATATGATTTATGCGTTTATCATGGTATTGATCATTATAATGAAATGATAATATATGTTTGAATAAAATGCTACTAAGGATCTCAAATATAATATATATTAAAATAATGCAAGAATATAATAAAAGCAGAAATGGGGAATTTGAAAAATTGGAAATTTAGTAAATTGGAAAATTAAAAATTTGTAAAATGGACTCGAGTCTTGGGCTTTAACCCGAAATGGCTACGTAGCCTATAAAGGCACCAAAGTCCACGTACTTCGCATGTTGCATAAGGGTGGGGTTTATCCAATAGATTCGAATGGGATTTTATTATATGTGTGTGTGTAGAATTTTTTTTTTAGTTTTGAGAAATTTTAATCGATGATCCCGTTGGAATTTATAGGTGTAACCCCCTTTCTGTTTGTTTTGAGTTTTTTTTTTATAGAAAATAGACTATATGAAATATAACTAATAAAAATGTGACTTGTTACTTAGTATGAACTAAAGTAAAAGCTAAATTATGAACTTATATAATTAATGAAAAAATAGGAAATTTAAAGAGATGGAAGGATTTGGACCTTCTTTGAAGAATTGAAGCTTGATATTTATATTAGATTAAATCCCTTGAATTTTGAGATGAATGTTGGATGAGAGATTGAGATTTTGCCAAATTGGGTATGAAAAAGATGGAACGGAATTTTACACAAGGAAACTTCGCTGATTACAAGAGAATGTTGTTGAGATCACTAATCCTGATGGATCTGAGGTGTGATTTGTGAGTGAGCTCATGTCCTCTATTTATAAGGTTCGAGGACTACCGATCGTCATAGACCTAGCCCTATCAATCGGTAGGTAATTCTAGACACACTATCGATAGGCAAGGAAATGGAACTGTCAATTGGCAGTCTCGTGCAGATTTTTTTGAAAAATAGTCATAGAATGCAATTCGTTAATCCAAATATTTCACGGATCATACCTCTAGAAAGGTAATTAAAAGACCTTTAAGAGTCCTTGGACCTCTCCCGGGTTTGGGAATTAACTTTAGGTCAAATGTTGCTCGAAAGAGCTCGCCGGTCCTTTGGATGGGAGTTCGTCGGACTCGCGCACAGGGCGGACCGTTGGAAAGGTTTTGCAAGATACTTCAACATTTCAAAGATCTTCACTCGGTTCGAAAAGTTGACCTTGGTCAACTGGGGCCCAAAAATTCCTAGTGACCTCCCAAAGTAAAACGGTTAATTCATCCGTATCGTAAGTAAAGATCGCACATGGGGCAAACTATTGGAAAGGGTATTTAGTTCCCTTCAAAGATTCATTCAGTATCGTTTGAGATGAAAACGGAGCCGAGGAGCACCTGGTGGCCTCCGGCTCGATGTTTGGGGGAAAACGGATCATTCGTCTAACTATTTTTGCCGTTTTACACACAGGTCAAACTGTTGGAAATGGGTTTTGGTGCCCTTTAAAGATTCGAAGAACCTTTTCTCTGACGATGAAGTTTATTAGGGTCAAATCGGGGCCCAGGAGCGCCTGGTGGCCTTCAGATCAATTTTCGATAGTAAAATGGTCCATTCGTCCGAACCGTTATGCTTATTCGTGCACGGGGCAGACCGTTGAAAAAGGATTTGGATCCCTTCAAAGATCCATTCATATTTCTCTCTATCAATAGAGTTTATTGAAGTTAAACGGGTCTCGGTGTTTTTGATGGTCTCTAGATCGACATAGGGTTTTGTAATGAATTGGGGAGGTGCTAGGGACCTAAAGAGAGACTTAGGGGGTCCTAGAATGCGGTGTCTACACTGTCTCTCTATAAATAAGCAATGTTATATTTTTAAGATAGTTAGGTGATTGCTAACTATCAAAATCCATATACTCCACATTGTTACACATCATCGAAAAAGAAAAAAGAAAAAAAGTGGACAAAAGTTCTTGCAGAATGTAGAGATCTAAATCTTGAAATAGATTGATTCAAAGAAATATCTAAATTTACCATTTTAAAAACATAAATAAAAAATTAAATTATGACAAAGATGTGTTTCGAACAATGTAAAAATGCAGAAAATCCCTAAACTATTGCAGTTGTGGAAAACCTCCCAGTATTGCAAATATCTAGCCTCAATATGACACATTTTAGGTCACCAATCACCTTATAAAGGAGAAAAAATGATAAAAATCACTTTAATAAACAAATATTATAAAATGACACATTTATTTATGAAACAGATAAACAAGGAAAAATTAGAAATAGAAAAAGTCTATACGATTCTACATAATAGACATTTTATCAAACACCTATTGTACATACACACACACACACACACACACACACACACACACACACACACACACACACACACACACACACACACACACACACTATATCACGAAGGAAACTTATTATGGATGTATATAATACCTCATGGGTTGAGTGTTTTTGTTCCATCTACAACTAATAACATCATAAAATGAGAAAAAAAAGTGGAGGTGCTATTGGAAAACAAACATATAGAAACCTTAACAAATTCATGTTAACGAACCCTTGACAAAACAAATCTATAGAGATATAATCTTCCAGTAATTGTGGTAAAAAATGAAAGAAAATTTAGAGGGTTGGGTATGGTAGGAGCAACATTCAGGTAATCACCAAGCCGATGACATTTGGAAAAAAAATCTTGAAACATTTGTCGCTAACAAATCCATCAAAGAATATAGGTGAAAACTTGGGTTGGTGAAGTGAGCGAAAATGCAGAGGAACTGCAAATTCGACTTTGAATATATAAAGAGGGTGAAATGAAGATCCAAAACTTATAATAGGGTTGCATTTTATCAAGAGAATGGAAAGTGAAAGGTTGGATGAATATAATAGAGAAGACTCACAAATAAGCAAACTTGGTTTGGTTTTATTATTTTTTATGATTATAGCCACGTGGCAAAGATATGGGTTGGGGACACCATATTTATATTTAGATATTAAATAGATATAGATAAATCAAAATTACAATTTGAAATTAGCAGTTCATCTCATTTAGGAGGAGGAACCCACACCACATAAATACAACAAATTATAGTCTCCATGCCTTAAGCTAACCCGTCCCTCCTACGCGTATTATTTTCTACCTAATTTTCCTAAAAAGGTAAAGAAACAACCATTTTTTATCCATTTTATATTAACAAACATATACAATGCCATTAATATTAAACCTTACACAAGTAGATTGAAACAAAAACATAAATAAGCAACAGAGTAACAAACTAAACTAAAGTACTAACCATCTAAAATATTGAAATAAAATGACCCAATAACTAAAAACATGGCACTAATAAAATCTTGAAATAAAATCAGTTAATTTCAAGAGAGAACCTTCAGTTTGGGGTGATGATTAATTTACTAGGAGGGATCCTTGGCATTCTTTATGAAAGTACGAGAGAAAAAAAAAACAGAAGCAATGAATGTGAAAACACCCAAACAACCATCTAAGAAATCCCAGCTACCACCATGTCAATCAAACACTCCACACTCGCTCCCATTAAATACAACATTTCTATCTCTACTATCCTATTCCAGAAATTTTGGAATTTCACTTAACATTACTGAGTCCATCGAATACTATACACTCACTCCCATTAACAACACCATTATTAATATGCATGTATATAACATATTCAATACGTAATACATCTGAACTTCAAAAATGTTGCGCTAAAGCAAGACTATCTCTAGCGACCAAGACGATAAAACTCGAGAATTTTATCAAACACTTGGTGTGCAGAAAACACCCAAGACCTTGTTCCCAGAATGAACTAGTGTGAAAACTTCCAATCAATTCAACCAAGCATCAATGAAGAGACAATAGGAACATACAAGCAATCATCAAAGAAAAACAATAACGATATACCATGGTTCACCCAAATTTGGGCTACATCCACCAAGGAGGATTTCTTTTCTCTATAGATAAATGGAGGATCCCAAAGGTTATACACACACACACACAATTTATCTCTCTTAGAAATTCACACACAACCTCACAAGAACTCACCCCTCAAATGGGAGCTCTATCTCTCTTTGCCTTTGATAACTCTCAAAATATCTCTCAAACTTGGCCTCGCCCAAAATCTAGAAATAACACTTGTATTTATAGATTTGAGCCAAAATGGCAAATTTATAAATAAACCAAAACTGAAATAATAGGAGAGCCAAAACCAACAAACTCCACCTTGGCGATCCTGACGATCCAACCAATCACTAGAATGCTAAAATTGAACCCGCTTGAAGATCGTCCCACCATCTACCAAGCTAATGCGATTCCCCCAGGTGATCCTCACGATCCAACCAAACTCGGAACACAAACATCGAATCCGCTCAAACATCATCCTGATGTTTAATAACACAATACGCTCCACCCGACGCTAAGCCACCCCAAACTTCAACCATGAAGTAAAATATCGCAAGTCTTCACTCGAAGACTCCAAACGACTCCACCCGCTGAGGAACCAAGTTTTAAACTAAGAACTCTCCATCTCATGCATCTGAATTCTTCCCATGTAACCATATGGTGAATCTCGTTCCTCATGTAACCCGATGAGTAGACCCCCGCACAATACATATAGCATACACCCTCTTTACACAAAACATTTAAACACATCAACACCATCTTCCACCATGAGAAATAACCACAGATGAGAGGGGAAATTCCTCACCACTCATACCCTCCAAATCTCACCCTCGAAAGATGTACCAAGTCTTTGTCACGAAAAACTCCCGTTTGACAATGCTCGCAAATAATAACTCATCGGACCTTCTTGAACCAGCTACACACACCTCAAATCCATCACGGTCCTACACCTCCTCGATTCCAATCAGCCAATGCATGTGTGCAACTAAACCGAGTCAACATCACCCGTTGGCACCAGAGGGGGACTTCGATCCATCCCCTCCACTAGTAGGTATTCTCCCATCACTACCGTCTACTCTCGGAAAGCTAGCACCCAATGTCTCCATTTTGTTCACAAACGAGACATGTCTCGAACGTTCGATCACTTGTGCACATCGCTTCCCCGTCTTCCTCGAAGTCTGATTTAGACAATACAACCCCTCTCTCTCCTCTCCCCTCACTAGGACTATACAACCGTGGGTGACTTTCAAGACTCCACCCACCATCGACACCCAGCAACCCTTGGAATCCAAACAGCTAATGGATATCAAATTCTTTCGCAACTTTGGGACATAAGCCACACCGCCCAAAGTGCGTTTCACCCCATCGATCATCTTGAGTTTCACCATCCCGACACCCTCAACGAAAACCATTTCTCCATTAGCCAAAGACATGGAACCTTTTCCATTTTTTGTGAAAGTCTAAAAATATTCCCTCTTGGAGCAAACGTGATTCGATGATCCCGAATCTAATATCCAATCATCATGGAAAAGAGAGTTAACCTTGGAGATTGTGAGAAGTTCTCCAAGTTCATCTTCATAATTCGCACTCGCTACCGTTGTCCTCTTAGAATCAACCTTGCTCTTAACCTTGTCATTCCACAAAGGACATTCTCTGATTATATGACCCCATTCTCGACACTTTTTGCATTTCAGCCCTTTACCACCAACACACCTCGATCTAGACCTACTACCGTCATTAAATCCTCGGTTGGAGTTCCTCCCGCCATTTTTCCCACCTTTGTCTCTTGACGTAAGGCCTTCATTATGGGAATACCTGTCACCTCCACCTTCCTTCTTTCTCATCGTGACATGAGATTTAATATCTTGCACAACCTCGTTGCACCGGAGCGTAGATTTCCCAAACATGAGAGTGGTCACAAAATGCTCGTATGAATCGGGTAATGATGCAAGCAACAACAATGCTCGATCCTCATCAATGAATTGAACGTCTATCCGGTTCAAGTCATTTATCAAGGCATTAAAAACGTTGATATGCTTTATCATATCTTGACCCTTCTTCATCTCAAGATTGAAGAGTTTCTTCTGGAGGAACAATTTATTTGACAACGACTTTCCCAAATAAATATCTTCTAACTTATCCCACATGCCTTTAGCCATGGTCTCCGCCATCACGTTATTTAACAGATCATCCGTGATAAGCATATCAATACACGAAGTCTCTCTTTGATCAATGTCAATCCACTCGGCATCGGTTATGCCTATCGGTCATCCCTCTACCCACAATAATGCTAATTATAACCTTTGTTGGACAAGAACGCCTCACATTTGTGTTTTCCATAACCCGAAATTGATCATCTCATCGAAAGCATTCATGTCCGTCTTCATTGAGCCACTCGATCCATAACTCGGATCCCATCTCTTAGAGCCTCCACTCGTAGAGGTTGATTCTCGAGTACTCCCCGCATTTTTCGTCATTTGGAACAAAAACAAAAGCTATGCCAAAATTGCCAAAATTGATTCAACCTCGAACCAAAATACTGGGCAAACAATGCAACCAAAGCTTTGATACCACTTGTTGTGCTAAAGCAAGACTATCTCTAGAGACCAAGACGATAAAACTCACTCGGGAATTTTATCAAACACTTTCACAAACTATTTTTGATTTTGTAATTTTTCAAACAAAAATAAGATACTAAAAATCACACCATGGATTTAAACATAAACAAACAAGTCATGGAAATTGAATGATGGGTGTGCAAGCAAATGGGAATCAACTTATCTAAAATATAGTTCCTCTAAAAGTGATTTCCAAACACAAATAGATGTGAAACATTGTGTGGGGGATTTAGGAACCAAGATAACACTAGACATAAACTTCCTAGGACATTTTCCAAGATCAAAACAAAAATGCCTAAGGTGACCTTTCCTACCACAATATGAACATGTGTAAACGGGTGGAACAACACCTATGGGTTGATCTTTTATAGAATCCTTGAAATTGGTTGACCCTCTAAAATAAATAATGGTTTTGGCTTTAACACTAGAAGCATGAGAACAAGATGCGCCATTACCATCACTATCAAACCTACTAGAGTTTGTCAAATCATTTTTTAACTTCAAATTTTTTTACTCAAGCAAAGAATTAGACTCTTCCAATTTAAGGGATGCCTTTTTCAAATTTTCAACAATTCCTATAAGAGGTTATCTCACTCCCCCTCAATTAAAGCAAACTTTTCCCTAAGAGTCTCTTCACGTCCCACAAACTCATTGATTAAAATATGTTTATCCTCTTTGGCACAAACACAAACGATCAAATTTTTAAGGTCCTTTAATTCTTTTTCTAAAAATAGGACCCTATCATCACTTTCCTTCTTGGAAAATTTTAGAGCAACAAAGTCATGGTCCAAGAAAACAAGTTTCTCATGATAAAAATCTCTTTGATTTTGAACTGTTAGCAAAAGATCCATCGCGGATTTAAAATGCTAATTTTCTTTTTCCAAACAATCTATTCTTTTAGTAAAAGCCAAATTCAAATGATTTATATCATCAAAACTCTGACCCGTGTCATCAAAGGGGGGCATCCGATTAGATAAGTGCTCCATCGGAAAATTGTGATTTTTCACAAAATTGATTTTTAAGAAAAAATCAAAAGCACACAAATTTTGCAAAAAATAGAAACACACGATAAATTAGCGCAACCCACTCTGATACCAATCTATAAACGTGAGTAGACAAATTGTATAACAAAGTAAATCCTCAAAAAATCGGGATCACGGGATAAATTAGCGTAACCCGCTCTGATACAAATTTGTAAAACCCGAAGAAACGCGGTGTGATATCGATTTAAAATTAATTTGTAAATTTCTATGTTGGCACACTAATATAATTAGAGTAAATTTGAACCAAAATAATTCAGCCCCTAAACATTTATCTATGTGTGTGCGCGTGTCAAACCATAAATAGATAAAGCATGTGACACAAAGTTAAGGAAAAAATCCCTTTCGGGTAAAACCTTTTATTTCTAGAACTTTGAAGAATTTACAAGATCATTGACTTACATACAACCTGATAATCGCCCACAAGTATAACGCACGGTGTCTTCATCGAACCTCCAAAGCAAGGGCTAGAAATAACGTCGTCTGGAATCTCCCCCAAGAACTCAAGGGGGTCAGCAATGAATAAGAAAACGGCTTCCCCACAAAAGTGAACTTTATAAGGACTCCCTCCACAAAAGCATGCAGCAGTCGGTTGTAGAGTTTTTTCCACAAAGAATAAAACACAGCAAAATATGTTCTTAGGTTTCACAAAACAACTAGCATAAAAGTAATTAGGATTTTTGTGAACGGCAAACCAAACAAAATATTTGAACCCTTAAATTGTTGGAGAAAAACATTCTGCCAAGTGATATTTTTGTAATTGATTTTGGGCAGATAAACAAAACAAATTTTTATAAAGGATAAAACTCTTTAAGGTTGAAAATTGTTCTCGCATTTTAAAACAAAGGCTGACATTCCTTTTTATAGGAATTCGAGGTGGTCAAAGAGATCAACATGAAAGCAGCGTGTCAGCCAAAAAGTAACCTCGCTCGAACGAGAAGCCCATCTCGCTCGAACGAGATCCACGTATTGCTCAAACGACTACGCGCGACATCTCATGTCATTCGAACGAGATGGTGATCTCGCTTGAATGACCTTTGCATTGAAACCGAGGTACGTTTGCTGCTTGTAAAAATATTCTTAAACCTTTTCAAAAACACATTTTTCTAAAACAGCAATAAAACCCTTTTTATAAAAAATATTTATAAAAACATTTTTATATAAAAGGTTTTTTTAAAACTACTTTTAAAAATATCCCAACTCTCTTAATATGAATTGTATAAGAAACTTTAAAACATTATCTTTCCAAATATCATATTGTTGGGCTTGAATGTTGAAGATAACTTGTGATTCGGATTCGTCTTTTGTAGATGAAAACTTCTTTAATTCTTCGACGACTATAACGGTATATGACATAATTAATTGTGACGGACATATTTTTGTCCTTACAAATCTATCCCTATGTCTATGCCGGTACATGAATAAAAACATCCGAATCATTAAATACCAAAATGCCTATACAAATCTACCCTCCCATGAATCCTAAAACTTAAAAGTTAAAATTTGCAAGTTCTCAAATTTTTTCTTCATCATCAAAACTCTCAAAACTTTTCTCATCAGGGTGTGCAACATTATGATATTCAATCTTTGTACCTACACACATGAGATAAAGAAAAATACCTTCCTGATGCATCGAGTTTGAAATGATATAAGAATAAAGCATTAATAATCAAATCTCCCCCATAATGCGAAAACTCTCCCATAATATGATAATTCTTTCTCCCCCTTAATATGATGTCCCCAAATAGACAGGTAAGAAGAAACAATAAAAATATGGAGTGTCACGATAAAGTGCATAGCAAACCAGAATCAAGCTACGTGGATGCAAAGGTATATCCCACAAACATTCACAAACTATTTTTGATTTTTCAATTTTTCATACAAAAATAAGATACAAAAAATCACACCATGGATTTAAACTTAAACAACCAAGTCATGGAAATGGAATCGATGGGTGTGAACACATTTGATAGGTAAATAAACTCAATCAATCATATGTGCACCATGCATATGTGTACTCCTAACGAATGAGCACCAAAATTATCCTTAAGTGTAAAAATTTGTTGAATTTAAATGACATCGTCTTATGCAAATCAACCAATCAAAGGCAAAGTGATCTCCACACCAATAACCTCCCAAACAATTTGGCGATTTTACAAGATTTTCAAAGACGTGCAAACTTGTTATAAAATCTCCAACCAAACTCCCTCATATATATTTTCTTTTAGAGGTGTTAAACTAAATTCTCAAACTTTAGAGAATTGGTGCAAAAACTTATTTAGCCCATAATTGGCATGAATTTCTTTTTATTGCCTATAAAAAAAATTGGGGTCTTTTTAAACCTGTTGGGACCCAAGATAATAAAATTTCTCAATTTTTTAGGTCCAATTTAAACGGCGGCTTAATCGCAAAAGATAAAGAAAATAATCTTTCGTAGCCCTTCACTGTTTTCAAACAAAGCACACAAACTCACAAGCGGCTCTTACGTGCACAACTTTCTTATCAAGTTTTATCACGATTGGTTCATTTTAAGCATAGGATTGAAGTGAAAACACCCAACCAACATTTGATAAGACAAGCATAATAATCAAACAAATCTATGC
Source organism: Sambucus nigra (assembly GCA_949130495.1). Classification (NCBI taxonomy): domain Eukaryota; kingdom Viridiplantae; phylum Streptophyta; class Magnoliopsida; order Dipsacales; family Adoxaceae; genus Sambucus; species Sambucus nigra. Next base: position 380,497,258 of record OX422221.1, read on the forward strand.
ATGTGTGAAATAAAAGCAAACATGAGTCAAACATGTAGGAAGTAACACTTAATTACATCTTAATGACTCCAAATATTATAAAGCATATGGATGAATTGACCTATTGTCTCAAAGCACTATCAAATAGTCACATGAAAAATGGAATGATGTTGTGACTCGGATATCCAAAGTTTTCATCCATAAAAGGTGCGAACAAAATACAAAAATCTTTTTGAATTTTTCAAAATAAAATCTTTTTATATTTTTCAAAAGAAAAAATTTATAGAAAAAGTGCATGTCATCACACTAGCAAAAATATATCATGAAACCGCAACTAGTGTATGACAAACATGCAAATACAATCATTTATATGATTTGGCAAGAGAGGGATCATATGCAAGCAAATGGGAATCAACATGTCTAAAATCTAGTGCCTCTAAAAGTGATTTCCTAACCCAAATAGATGTGAAACATTATGTGGGGGATTTAGGGACCAAGGGAACACTAGACATAAACTTCCTAGGACATTTCCCAAGATAAGCAATAAAAATGCGTAAGGTGACCATTCCTGCCACGATATGAACAGGTGTAAACGAGCCGAACAAAAACTATGGGTTGACCTTTTCTAACATCCTTGAAATTGGTTAATCCTCTAAAATAAATAATGGTTTTGACTTTAGCACTAGAAGCATGAGAACACAATGAGCCATTACTATCACTATCAAACCTACTCGAGTTTGTCAAATAATTTTTTAACTTTAAATTTTTTGACTCAAGCAAAGAATTGGACCCTTCCAATTTATGGGACGATTTTTCAAATTTTTAATAATTCCTAGAAGGTTATCTCACTCCCCGTCAATTAAAGCAAACTTTTTCTTAAGAGTCTCTTCACGTCCCACAAACTCATTGACTTAAATATTTTTATCCTCTTTAGCACAAACACAAACCATCAAATTTATAAGCTCATCTAATTATTTTTCTAAAAATAGGACCCTATCATCACTTTCTTTCTAGGATAATTTTAAAGCAACAAAGTCATGGTCCAAGGAAATAAGTTTCTCACGATAAAAATCTCTTTGAGTTTGAACCGCTTGCAAAAGATACATCGCAAATTTAAAATGAGAATTTTCTTTTTCTAAAAAATCTTTTCTTTTAGCAAACATCAAATTCAAATGATTTATATCATCAAAACTCTGACCCGTGTCATCAAAGGGGGGCACCCGATTAGATAAGTGCTCCATTAGAAAATTGCGATTTTTCACAAAACTCATTTAAAAAAAAAACAATGTCACACAAATTTTGCGAAAAATAGGAATACGCAATAAATTAGCGCAACTCGCTCTGATACCAATTTATAAACGTGAGTAGAAAAATTGTTTCAGAAAGTAAATCCTCAAAAAATCAGGATCACGTGATAAATTAACGTAACCCACTTTGAAACCAATTTGTAAAACCCGAAGGAACGCGGTGTGATATCGATTTAAAATTTATTCACAAATTTCTATGTTCGCACACTTATATAATTAGATTCAATTTGAACCAAAATAATTCAGCTCTAAACATGCATCTATGTGTGTGCGCGTGTCAAACCATAAATAGATTAAGCATGTGATAAAAAGTTAAGGAAAAAATCTCTTTCGGGTAAAACCTTTTATTTCTAGAACTTTGAAGAATTTATAAGATCAATAACTTACATACAACCTGATAATCGCCCACAAGTATAACGCACGGTGTCTTCGTCAAACCTCCAAAGCAACTGCTAGAAATAATGTCGGCTGGAATCTCCCGTAAGAACTCCAGGTGGTCAGCAATGAAGAAGAAAATGGCTTCTCCACAAAAGTGAACTTTATATGGACTCCCTCCACAAAATTATGCAGCTGTCGGTTGTAGAATTTTTCCCCCAAAGAATGAAACACAGTAAAATATGTTCTTGGGTTCCAAACAACTAACATAAAAGTAATTGGGATTTTTGTGAATTGTAAAGCAAACAAAATATTTGAACCCTTAAATTGTTAGAGAAAAACTCTTCCAAAAGATATTTTTCTAATTGATTTTGGGCAGATAAACAAAACCAAATTTTTCAAAGGATAAACTCTATAAGGTTGAAAACTGTTCTCGCGTTTTAAAATAAAGGTTGACATTCCTTTTTATAGGAATTTGAGGCGGTCAAAGAGATGAGCATGAAAGCAGCGTGTCAACCAAAATGTAACCTCGCTCGAACGAGAAGCCCATCTCGCATGAACGAGATCCACATGTCGCTCAAACGACTACGCGCGATATCTCATGTCATTCGAATGAGATGGTGATCTCTCTTGAACGACCTTGGCGTCGAAACCGAGGTTCATTTGCTGATTTTAAAAAATTTCTTAAACCTTTTCAAAAACACATTTTTCTAAAACAGCAATAAAACTCTTTTTATAAAAGACATTTATAAAATATTTTTATATAAAAGGTTTTTTTAAAACTCCTTTTAAAAATATCCCAACTCTCTTAATATGAATTGTATATGAAACTTTAAAACATTATCTTACCAAAGATCATATTGTTGGGCTTGAATGTTGAAGACAACTTGTGATTTGGATTCGTCTTTTGTAGATGAAAACTTCTTTAATTCTTCGACGATTGTAATGGTATATGACATAATTAATTGTGACGGACATTTAAAAAAAATATGATCTTACATATCTCCCCCTATGTCTATGCCGGTACATACATAAAAACATCTGAATTATCAAATACCAAAATGCCTATACAAATCTACCCTCCCATGAATCCCAAAACTGAAAAGGTAAAATTTTCAAGTTCTCAAATTTTTTCTTCAACATCAAAACTCTCAAAGCTTTTCTCATCAGGGTGTGCAACATTATGATCTTCAATCTTTGTACCTACACACATGAGATAAAGAAAAAATACCTTCGTGACACATCGAGTTTGAAATTATATAAGAATAAAGCATTAATAATCAAATATCTCCCATAATGCGAAAACTCTCACATAACATGATAATTCTTTCTCCCCCTTTTTATGATGTCCCCAAATAGACAGGTAAGAAGAAACAATCCAAACATGCAGTGTCACGATAGAGTGCATAGCAAACCAGAATCAAGCTACACGGATGCAAAGGTATATCCCACAAACTTTCACAAACTATTTTTGATTTTTTAATTTTTCATACAAAAATAAGATACAAAAAATCACACCATGGATTTAAACTTAAACAACCAAGTCAAGGAAATGGAATGAATGGGTGTGAACACATTCGATAGGTAAATAAACTCAATCAATCATATGTGCACGATGAATATGTGTACTCCTAATGAATGGTCATTAAAAGTATCCTTAGGTGTAAAAATTTGTTGAATTTAAATGACATTGTCTTATGCAAATCTACAAATCAAAGTCAAAGTGATTTCAACACCAATAACATCCAAAACTATTTAGCACTTTTTCAAGATTTTCAATGACGTGAAAACCCGTTATAAAATCTCCTATCAAACTCCCTCATATATATTTTCTTTTAGAGGTGTTAAACTAAATTCTCAAACTTTGGAGAATTGATACAAAAACCTATTTGGCCCATAATTGGCATGAATTTATTTTTATTGCCTATAAAAAAAATTCGAGCTCTTTCTAAACCTCTTTGGACCCCAGATAATAAAATTTCTCAATTTTTTAGGTCCAATTTAAACGGCAGCTTAATCGCAAAGGATAACAAAATAATCTTTCGTAGTCCTTCACCGTTTTCAAACAAAACACACAAGCTAACAAGCGGCTCTTACATGCACAAATTTATTATCAAGTTTTATCGCGCTTGGTTCATTTTAAGGACAGGATTGAAGTGAAAACACCCAACCAACATGTGATAAGACAAGCATAAAAATCAAACAAATCTGTGCATGTGTTCAATAAAGGAAATAATGAGTTAAACATGTAGGAAGTAACACTTAATTACATCTTAATTACTCCAAATATTATAAAGCATATGGATGAATTGACATACTGTCTTAAAGCACTATCAAATAGTCACATGAAAAATAGAATGTTGTTGTGACTCGGTCATCTAAAGTTTTCATCCATAAAAGGTGCAAACAAAATACAAAAATCTTTTTGAATTTTTCAAAATAAAATCTTCTTATATTTTTCAAAAGAAAAAATTTATACAAAAAGTACATGTCATCACACTAGCAAAAATATATCATGAAACCACAACTAGTGTATGACAAACATGCAATCACAATTATCTATATGATATGGCAAGAGAGGGATCGTGTGCAAGCAAATGGGAATAAACTTGTCTAAAATCTAGTGCTTCTAAAAAAGATATCCTAACCCAAATAGATGTGAAACATTTTGTGGGGGATTTAAAAACCAAGGAAACACTAGACATAAACTTCCTAGGACATTTTCAAAGATCAAAACAAAAACGCCTAAGGTGACCATTCCTGCCACATTATGAACATGTGTAAATGGGTGGAACAACACCTATGGGTTGACCTTTTCTAACATCCTTGAAATTGGTTGATCCTTTAAAATAAATAATGGTTTTGGCTTTAGCACTAGAATCATGAGAACAAGATGAGCCATTACCATCACTCGCAAACCTACTCGAGTTTGTCAAAATATTTTTTAACTTTAAAATTTTTTACTCAAGAAAAGAATTAGATTCTTCCAATTTAAGGGACGCCTTTTTCAAATTTTCAATAATTCCTAGAAGGTTATCTCACTACCCCTCAATTAAAGAAAACTTTTCCCTAAGAGTCTCTTCACGTCCCACAAACTCATTGACTAAATTATTTTTATCCTCTTTGGTACAAACACAAACCATCAAATTTTTAAGGTCCTCCAATTCTTTTTCTAAAATTAGGACCCTATCATCACTTTCTTTCTTGGACAATTTTAAAGCAATAAAGTCATGGCTCAAGGAAACAAGTTTCTCAAGATAAAAATCTCATTGATTTTGAACCGTTTGCAAAAGATCCATCGCGGATTTAAAACGAGAATTTTCTTTTTCTAAAAAATCTATTCTTTTAGCAAACATCAAATTCAAATGATTTATATCATCAAAACTCTGGCTCGTGTCATAAAAGGGGGGCATCCGATTAGATAAGTGCTCCATCGAAAAATTGCGATTTTTCACAAAATTGATTTAAAAAAAAAATCAATATCACCCAAATTTTGTGGAAAATAGGAATACGCAATAAATTAGCGCAACCCGCTCTGATACCAATTTATAAACGTGAGTAGACAAATTGTATAAAAAGTAAACCCTCAAAAAATAGGATCACGCGATAAATTAGAGTAACCCGCTCTGATACCAATTTGTAAAACCTGAAGGAACGCGGTGTGATATCGATTTAAAATTTATTCGCAAATTTCTATGTTGGCACACTTATATAATTAGAGTCAATTTGAACCAAAATAATTCAGCTCCCAAACATGCATCTATGTATGTGCGCATGTCAAACTATAAATAGATGAAGCAGGTGACACAAAGTTAAGGGAAAAAACCCTTTCGGGTAAAACCTTTTATTTCTAGAACTTTGAAGAATTTACAAGATCATTGACTTACATACAACGTGATAGTCGCCCACAAGTATAACGCACGATGTCTTCCTCAAACCTCCAAAGCAATGTCTAGAAATAACGTCGGATGGAATCTCCCTTAAGAACTCCAGGTGGTTAGCAATAAAGAAGAAAACGGCTTCGCCAAAAAAGTGAACTTTATAAGGACTCCCTCCACAAAAGCACGCTGCTGTCGGTTGTAGAATTTTTCCCACAAAGAATGCAACACAGCAAAATATGTTCTTGGGTTCCACAAAACAACTGACATAAAAGTAATTGGGATTTTTGTGAATTGTAAACCAAACAAAATATTTGAACCCTTAAATTGTTGGAGAAAAAATTTATGCCTAAAGATATTTTTCTAATTGATTTTCGGCAGATAAACAAAACAAAACTTTTCAAAGGATAAAACTCTTTAAGGTTGAAAACTATTCTCCCATTTTAAAACAAAGGTTGACATTCCTTTTTATAGGAATTTGAGGCGGTCAAAAACATCAGTATGAAAGCAGCGTGTCAGCCAAAAAGTAACCTCTCTCGAACGAGAAGCCCATCTCGCTCGAACGAGATCCATGTGTCGCTCAAATGACTACGCGCGACATCTCATGTCATTCGAACGAGATGGTGATCTCGCTTGAACGACCTTGGCGTCGAAACCGAGGTTAGTTTGACGCTTTTAAAAAAATTCTTAAACCTTTTCAAAAACACATTTTTCTAAAACAACAATAAAACCTTCTTATAAAAGACATTTATAAAAACATTTTTATATAAAAGGTTTTTTTAAAACTCCTTTTAAAAATATCCCAATGTAACACCCCACGACTTTGGAGACTGAGAAATTAAGTTTTTGGGAAAATAAAATTTAATTGAATTGGAGAATTTTAGAATTTGGGAAATGAGGTCCAAAAATAGAAAATATTTTAAAGTATTCCGGATGATGATTTTGAGGGTACCATCGATCCCGGAAGGGTCGAGATAGTCAAAATGACTGTCATTGGGTTTTATTTCGGCCCCGGAATATTTTTAAGTCAGTTTGACTCTAATTCGTCTAAACGAGTCATTTAAAGTGTGTATTAACATTTAAAACTGGGTTTGTTGTTTTAAAGGATTTAAGGCTTACGGATCAAGCCTTTCTCAATTAGAGAAAGAGAGAGAGAAAAAGGAAGAAAGAAAGAAGAAGGAAAAGAAGAGAGAGAGGAAGAAAAAGCTTGGGATTTCCGGCCCAACCGCGACATCGAGGATGATCCAACCTCTACAAATCTGAGGCAAGTGTTTAATCTTGCTAAATAGCTATTTGTGTATTTCATTTCATAATTTGTGGGTCAAAGGAATGGATTTTTGGGTATTAATACCAAAACCTAGATTTTTAGGTTTAATCTTGAAATCAATGTTTAAATAGGGATTTAATGGATTAGAAGTGGTTGGGATCAACTTTGGGTTGATTAATGGGCTTAAAATCATAAATTGATGAAGGTTTAATGGTTAGAAATGAAAATTTAGGGTTTAGAATTCGGGGGTTTTGATGAAGAAGAAGAACCCTTCAAATTTGCAGGTCCGAATCGATTCGCCCCCTTAAGCGAATCGATTCGGTTTAGTGAAATTGGCAGGTCTGCATTGACCGAATCGATTCGGACCCAAGCCGAATCGATTCGGCCTATTGCAGAAGCCCAGGTCTTTGGGCCTGAAATCGATTCGCCTTGGAGGCCGAATCGATTCGGAAATAGGGCATTTTGAGGTATTTTCTCCATAGTGAATTCAAACCCTTTTTGGTTGGGTTTATTGATTTGGGGCCTTCTCTTATGATGAAAGAGATATGTTCTTGGAGACACATAAGGGGTTTCTCACACATTAAAATTTTGGGGACTCCTTAGGGTGATTTGGGAGAAATGTATCCATGTATGTATTTGGAGTTATGTATAGAGATTTTGGGGAAACCCTTTGGGATTGAGAATCCTAATTGTAGATTAAAAGTAGGTGTAGATGTGATGTGAGGCTAAGAACTCTTAGAGAGGTCTCAGATGAGGGTATTCACAAAAGTGATTGAACCATAGTCGAAATCGAGGGAAATGAGATTATTTGATGATTGAAAGAATGAGCTTGAGGCTTATAGACTATTAGTCATATGTATACCGATAGTCAAAACGATTACTAGATTCTTTAATGTACTCTCAGATATAGATGAAATGCGTAGTGATGGATTCCTACGCAAACTCTTGGGTGATAGCCCTAATGTTGAATATATAGGTATAAACATATACATACGGTTTTGGGAGACTATTCATCATAGGAAAATGATTGAATATGTTTCAAGTATGGGATTATATTCACATATCGAGGTAAATTAAAGGAATTGTGGTGACGGCTTGTATAATGAGGATTAAGTATACTTATAGTCGGGTATATATATATATCTCATTCTTATGAACGAGAATTTTATATATATATATATATATATGGATTATGTGAATATATATGTATATTTATGTATCTATATTGATATGACTATATGGATATATTTATGTTGTGGTCATACATGATATGGATATTTAAACCGTATACGATGGTTTATTATTTGATCATATGATTGGATCATATGGATTATATATATATTGCATGTAAATGATATATATACTTAATTGGTTAAGCATACCCCGCTCATGCTATCATTGGGAAGTTGCGCGCGTAGTGGGTGAGCATCCTGGCTAGAAAAGCAGGGTGTGGATATTCCCCAGGTCATAGTCGTCCCGTGTGTTACCATATGATATATATATTTATTTTGGGATGAGACGTGATGGGTATGTTTCGTCTCATTGTCGGTTTGGAGCTATGACCGCTTCCCGGGACGTCGTGTGCGTGAGTTTACCACGAGATGGGTGTCGTTTAGTCCCACCATGGTGGCCCCAGTTTTGCTACGTGAGCTGGGCACTGGGAAGATGATAGCATTGATGCAGTTTATCGGCGATATATATAGCCGGGTATATTATGTGCATGGCCTTGTACATCATATGTAGTATGTACACTTGGCTATTGGATTGATGATGATATATATACGGTTAGAAATAAATACCTATATATATATATTTATATATATATCCTATAGACGAAAGGATAGGGACTTTATGAAGTACATCTTAGATGATTATGGTGTACTAGATTGATGGGGGTTGATGTATCGCACATAAGGTATTATTCGGTTATATCATCCCAAGGATATTATTGGAGGTTCTTTTATTTTATTTTATTTGTTTTCTTTTTCTTTTCTTTCTTTCTTTCTTAGTAGTTATAGAAGTTTAGTAGTAATGGTAGTATTAAATTGTATGCTAAGGATTATGGATCTCTAGGATCGACATTGTCCAGGAGTAGTGTAACGAGGTGGTTCCTTGTTTGGATTTCGCTTTACGAGACACCTCACGCACGAAACGCAATGCCATGTCGAGATTTGAGAGAAGTAATTCCCTTTGTGGCATCTCGGATCTCTGGTCTTGACCTTGTCAGGAGTAGTGTAACGGGGCGGTTCCTTGTTTGGATTTCGCTTTGCGAGACTCCCCGCGCACGAAACGTAGTACAATTTTGAGGCTAGAGGGAAGTTTTGCCAATATTCCATGTACATGATATTAGGGATATTAATTCTTATTCTTTAGCCTATATATGTATATATATATATATATATATATATAGATATATAGATATATATATATATATATATATATATGTATATAAGGGTAAGGTTTTAAGAATTATGATATTTTTAATTCGTGATATTATAAATATGAATTCACTAAGCCTATTATGGCATAATTGTTGTAATCATAATCTAGTGGGTTTAGAAATGGGTGGATCCTTAGATTATGACGGGAAGGTAGCTCTCGTGGATATAGGCTAGGCCTGATAAGTTAGGTTGTCCTAAAATTAATGGGGGTAATTTAACTAAAATTTGAGGACGCGAATAGGTGCGCGCCTTTAGATGAGAGGTGAGTTGGGGTTCCATGAGAGTGCGGTCTCACTTTATTTATGAAATTAAGTACACCGGTATTTATTATGCACGGTTAACACACTTGCTAAATATTTTACACATTCGGGGCTCTGACCCGTTTACTTTTCCCTCCTTCTTGTATATACATATATATTTCCACAGGTATCCTACCGCATGGATGACGGATGACCTTCTATCCAGAGTCTTGGGAGCCGTTACAGGTGCGGACTGTTGCGGGATGTTTCATGTAGCCGCTTCCTACTTCTTTAAATTTCTAGGTAGGATTCATGTTGTATATCGGGTTTATACCCAAGGGATATTTATATATATGTTTATATTCTTTCCATTTCAGTTATTGTATTTGCTGTGACCCGACAGCTTATTCGGGTTTATTTATTTATGGCATATTCTTGTATAGTGATTCCTTTCATTTCTTATAGTTCTTTCTTGCATCTCTCTTATTTATTAGAAATTTTGTAGTGTTGGGTTGTGTTATGTTGCATGTTTTAATTTATTTAACATCTCGCTTATATGATATCGGGTAGTTAGTCCTATATTATATAGTACCGACAGTTGATGTTGAGACTGGACCATCTGAAATTCCTGATTTAATATAGTATAGGGCTGGCCACCCGTTATTATTTTAAGCGGGGTGTTACACCCAACTCTCTTAATATGAATTGTATATGAAACTTTAAAACATTATCTTACCAAAGATCATATTGTTGGGCTTGAATGTTGAAGACAGCTTGTGATTCGGATTCGTCTTTTGTAGATGAAAACTTCTTTAATTCCTCGACTATTGTAACGGTATATGACATAATTAATTGTGACTAACATTTAAAAAAGATATTTCCTTACATATCTCCCGCTATGTCTATGCCGGTACATATATAAAAATATCCGAATTATCAAATACCAAAATGCCTATACAAATCTACCGTCCCATGAATCTCAAAACTGAAACGGTAAAATTTTCAAGTTCTCAAATGTTTTCTTCAACATCAAAACTCTCAAAGCTTTTCTCATCAGGGTGTGCAACATTATGATGTTCAATCTTTGTACCTACACACATGAGATAAAGAAAAAATACCTTCGTGACGCATCGAGTTTGAAATGATATAAGAATAAAGCATTAATAATCAAATCTACCCCATAATGCAAAAAATCTCCCATAACATGATAATTCTTTCTCCCCCTTTTTATGATGTACCCAAATAGACAGATAAGAAGAAATAATCATGACACTCCGATGCAAAGGTATATCCCACAAACTTTCACAAACTATTTTTTATTTTAAATTTTTCCTACAAAAATAAGATACTAAAAATCACACCATGGATTTAAACTTAAACAACCAAGTCATGGAAATGGAATGAATGGGTGTGAACACATTCGATTGGTAAATAAACTCAATAAATTATATGTGCACGATGCATATGTGTACTCCTAACTAATGAGCATCAAAAGTATCCTTAGGTGTAAAAATTGGTTGAATTTAAATGACATCGTCTTATGAAAATCAACAAATCAAAGTCAAAGTAATTTCCACACCAATAACGTTCAAAACAATTTAGCGCTTTTTCAAGATTTTCAAAGACGTGCAAACCCGTTATAAAATCTCCTACCAAACTCCCTCATATATATTTTCTTTTAGAGGTGTTAAAATAAATACTCAAACTTTGGAGAATTGGTGCAAAAACTTATTTGGCCCAAAATTGGCACGAATTTCTTTTTATTGCCTATAAAAAATTTCGGGCTCTTTTTAAACCTCTTTGGAACCCAGATAATAGAATTTCTCTATTTTTAGGTGCAATTTAAACGGCGGCTTAATCGCAAAGAATAAAAAAAATAATCTTTCGTAGCCCTTCACCGTTTTTAAACAAAGCACACAAACTCACAAATGGATCTTACATGCACAACTTTTTTATCAAGTTTTATTGCGCTTGGTTCATTTTAAGGACAGGATTGAAGTGAAAACACCCAACCACCATGTGATAAGATAAGCATAATAATCAAACAAATCTGTGCATGTGTCCAATAAAGGAAAACATGAGTCAAACATGTAGGAAGTAACACTTAATTACATCTTAATGATTCCAAATATTATAAAGAAAATGGATGAATTGACATATTGTCTCAAAGCACTATCAAATAGTCACATGAAAAGTGGAATGATGTTGTGACTCGATCATCCAAAGTTTTCATCCATAAAAGGTGAAAACAAAATACAAAAATCTTTTTGAATTTTTGAAAATAAAATCTTTTTATATTTTTCAAAAATTTTCAAAACCAATAATTTATACAAAAAGTACATGTCATCACACTAGGAAAAATATATCATGAAACCGCAACTAGTTTATGACAAACATGCAAACACAATCATCTATATGATATGGCAAGAGAGGGATCATGTGCAAGCAAATGGAAATCAACTTGTCTAAAATCTAGTGCCTCTAAAAGTTATTTCCTAACCCAAATAGATGTGAAACATTGTGTGGGGGATTTAGGAACCAAGGGAACACTAGACATAAACTTCCTAGGACATTTTCCAAGTTCAAAACAAAAACGCCTAGGGTGACCATTCCTGCCACAATATGAACATGTGTAAACGGGTGAAACAACACCTATGGATTGACCTTTTCTAACATCCTTGAAATTGGTTGATCCTCTAAAACAAATAATGGTTTTGGCTTTAGCACTAGAAGCATGAGAACAAGATGAGCCATTACCATCACTATCAAACCTACTCGAGTTTGTCAAATCATTTTTTAACTTCAAATTTTTTTACTCAAGCAAAGAATTAGACTCTTCCAATTTAAGGGACGCCTTTTTCAAATTTTCAATATTTCCTATAAGGTTATCTCACTCCCCCTCAATTAAAGCAAACTTTTTCCTAAGAGTCTCTTCACGTCCCACAAACTCATTGACTAAAATATTTTTATCCTCTTTGGCACAAACACAAACCATCAAATTTTTAAGGTCCTCTAATTCTTTTCCTAAAAATAGGACCCTATCATCACTTTCCTTCTTTGACAATTTTAAAGGAACAAAGTCATGGTCCAAAAAAACAAGTTTCTAATGATAAGAATCTCTTTGATTTTCAACCGTTTGCAAAAGAAACATCGCGGATTTAAAACGAGAATTATCTTTTTCTAAAAAATCTATTCTTTTAGCAAACTTCAAATTCAAATGATTTATATCATCAAAACTCTGACTCATGTCATCAAAGGGGGGCATCCTATTAGTTAAGTGCACCATCAGAAAATTACGATTTTTCACAAAATTGATTTAAAAAAAAAATCAATATCACAAAAAGTTTGCGGAAAATAGGAATACACGATAAATTAGCGCAACCCGCTCTGATACCAATTTATAAACATGAGTAGACAAATTGTATCAGAAAGTAAATCCTCAAAAAATCAGGATCACGCGATAAATTAGCGTAACCCGCTCCGATACCAATTTGTAAAACCCGAAGGAACACGATGTGATATCGATTTAAAATTTATTCGCAAATTTCTGTGTTGGCACACTTATATAATTATATTCAATTTGAACCAAAATAATTCAGTCCCTAAACATGCATCTATGTGTGTGCGCGGGTCAAAGCATAAATAGATAAAGCATATGACACAAAGTTAAGGAAAAAACCCCTTTCGGGAAAACCTTTTATTTCGAGAACTTTGAAGAATTTACAAGACCATTGACTTACGTACAACCTGATACTTCCTCACAAGTGTAACGCACAATGTCTTCTTTAAACCTCCAAAGCAACGGCTAGAAATAACGTCGGCTGGAATCTCCCGCAAGAACTCCAGGTGGTCAGCAATGAAGAAGAAAACGGCTTCTCCACAAAAGTGAACTTTATAAGGACTCCCTCCATAAAAGCAAGCAGCTGTCGATTGTAGATTTTTCTCCACAAAGAATGAAACATAGCAAAATATGTTCTTCGGTTCCACAAAACAACTCACATAAAAGTAATTGGGATTTTTGTGAATTGTAAACCAAACAAAATATTTGAACGCTTAAATTGTTAGAGAAAAAATTTCTGCCAAAAGATATTTTTCTAATTGATTTTGGGTAGTTAAACGAAACAAAAGTTTTCAAAGGATAAAAATCTTTAAGTTTGAAAAATGTTCTCCCGTTTTAAAACAAAGGCTGCCATTCCTTTTTATACTAATTTGAGGCGGTCAAAGAGATCAACATGAAAGAAGCGTGTCAGTCAGAAAGTAACCTCGCTAGAATGTGAAGCCCATCTCGCTCGAACGAGATCCACATGTTGCTCAAACGACTACATGCGACATCTCATGTCGTTCGAACGAGATGGTGATCTCGCTTGAACGACCTTGGCGTCAAAACCGAGGTTCGTTTGCTGCTTTTAAATTTTTTTTTAAACCTTTTCAAAAACACATTTTTCTAAAACAGCAATAAAACCCTTTTTATAAAAGACATTTATAAAAACATTTTATATATAAAGGTTTTTTTAAAACTCCTTTTAAAAATATCCCAACTCTCTTAATATGAATTGTATATGAAACTTTAAAAAATTATCTTACCAAAGATCATATTGTTGGGCTTGAATGTTGAAGACAACTTGTAATTCGAATTCGTCTTTTGTAGATGAAAACTTCTTTAATTCTTTGACGATTGTAACGGTGTATGACATAATTAATTGTGACAAACATTTAAAAAAAATATGTCCTTACACGAACAACCTGGGATTCCTATTTTAGTTTGGTATAGGACTGATCACCCGGTATTTTATTGGGCGGGATGTTACAGATGGTATCAGAGCATCAGGTTCTAGTGTCCTTAGGATCTGTGTGGCTTTTCACATTTCAGCTTAGTGTTCTTTGATGTAGAACCCTATCATAGGATTGTTGTATTCTCATACATATGCGCATTTACGTTCTTCTTCCAATTACTTTATATTTGAGAGTGAACTCATACGATTCGATTTTCATTTCAAATGCCGCCTAAGAGAGAGAGAGCAGCTAAGGCAGCAGGGGGAGGTGCGACTAGAGAGGGACATCTGGAGCAAGAGTTACCGCAGAAATTTCCAGAGATGATTTTGGTAGCACAGGTAACTGAAATAGTGGCTCAGGCAGTTGAAGCGACGATGATCGCAATGGCAAGGTACTTTCCACAAGATCAACCATAGGCGTTAGTGGTACTGGATGTTTAGGCCCACCCAGGGCCATCGGGGTGGAAGCAAGTACGAGAGGTTTTTTAAAAAGGTCATCCGCTAGAGTTTCGAGGGGATTCAGATATGGTGCTAGCATGTCAGTGGAAGAGAGATATTCAGCGTCACCTACGCATGGTAGATTCCAACGAAGTGCTAAAGTAAATGCTATCCACTTTTAGGTTAGTGGGAGCAGCACTTCAGTGGTGGGAGTCGATCACCACAGTTAAGGAAAGGGATACATTAACTATTGCAGAGTTTTGGGTTCGGTTCGACCACCAATATTTCTCGCCAGCAGTCGAGGATAAAATGAGGAGAAAATTCAGTGAGGTTACTCAGGGAGATCATTTAGTGGCCGATTATGAGGAAGAATTCACTCTTTAAGCAAATTTTGGATCAAATGAGGTACGCAATGAAGAAAGAAAGAAAGAAAGGTTCATGGATGGGTTAGTCTAGAGGATCAGACAAGATTTGATTGGTAATCCCGCATTAGTATCTTATACATATGTCGTTAATGCAACACTCCTGCACTGTCAGGAATATTACTTCCACGTGAAAGGAAGCAGGAGAGGAGTGGAAACTAGTCGGTCCGATGAAGCCGGAGGTAACAATACTAGTGGGGTATCCCAGTAGTAGACAGGGGGACATCAGGGGCAGGATTCTCGACAGGGGAATCAGGCCAAGCGATTTAGGTCTAGGGGCTATCGACAGGACTTCCGACAAGGCCAGCAAGGAAGGGATCAGTGGCAGGGTGAATTTATTAGGAGGTGTTTCATTTGTGGGGAAGCAGGACACGTGAAGAGAGATTATCTTAAGTGAGGCGGGGATCAACTATAGGACGAGGTCCTGGATGTACAACCACTACAACAAGTCATGGGTGCGTTCGGGCAGGGGGAAGCTGCTCAGGAACTCGAGGATCATCCATTGCAGTTGGAGTATGGAGGTAATTATCTTTTTATCCTATGGTCATGGGGTATGTTTTAAGTGACAGTGAGGGTGTCACAGATGGTAGGAATTATTTTCACTATAGTTCGAGGGTAAGTCGAATTTATTGGGTACGCTGACTATAGCAGCCATATTACATATATATATTTCTGTGGGGTAATGGATTTATTTGGTGTTAACCACGAGAGAGTGGGGGTACACACAGAGAAGGGATTGGAATTATGCGAGGAGTTACTACTTTCGATAATAATGGGAGTAGGGTAGAAAAGTTTTCCAAACATCGACTGGATAGCGATGGATTTAAAGTATTGTGGATAATGAGGGTAAGATTTGGTGTTCGTGACACCAGGGTATGAATGATTTTTACTAGGTATCACCTGAGAGGGTGTCTAGCCTATATATATATGTTTTATTGTGTAGTGCGATAGACACATAATGACGTCTTATTTTCTCATATTTATCCCGGTAAGTAGGGGTGTTTACTGAAGTGAATCAGGATGGTTAGATTTATTTTCGAGCAGGGAGAGATAGCTTTGTGCAAGAACTAGTGATAGTAAGGGCACAGTATTTTATGTTGTCTTTTACAGCATAAGGGTAGGCGTGCATGCTTTTGTGTTAAGAGACAAGTATTTGGGGGTACGGGCTATGGACTGAGGGTCTAACGGATCTCAACGACCGACAATGTTAAGTAGTAGTGTATCAGGGGGATCATTATTTGGATTTCGCTTTGCGAGACGTCCCACGCATGAAACTTAGCACAACGTTGGAAGTGGGGAGATGTTTGGTCGTTAGTACATAGGTTGGGTACCCTGGCCATTATATATATGTGTGATATGACTATGGGTTGGAAGTTATATTACGAGTCACGACTAGCATAGTCGGGTAACTTTCATGCGGTAAAGCATGGGGATAGGGTGTATGGGAACCCGGGTTAATTAAAACAAATTTTGTGCGGTCAAGCACGGGTACCGGGTGTATGGGCGCCCTGGTTAATTAAAATGCATATTTGAGTAACTCAGAGTTAGAAGCGGGAGAGATAGATGTAGTGATCTTAGAGGCATAGGAATAGAGAGTGATATTTAAAGCTTAGAGCACTACGCTTATCTTAATTTCAAGGAAGAAATTCCTTTGTAAGGGGGGGAGTATGTAACACCCCGTAATTTTGAGAAGTTAATATTTAATTATTTTTGGGAGATATAAAAATATTTAAATTCGAGAAACTTAAATTTATAATTTAGAGAATTTATTTGAGTGGGAAGAATTATTTATAATTGGCGACTTTAAGTTAAATTGTTTGAATTAATGTGTGTCGCATTTTGAGGTCGAAATTTGGAAATATTATAAAGTATTTCGGATGACAATTCTAAGTGCACGATTGAGTTCGGATGGGTCGAGATAGTCAGAAAAGAGTACCCGGGGGTAGTAATCGAGTCTCGGGACATTTTTGGGCATAGTCGGGCCCGCACCGGATGATTCGGGACATTTTAATTAGGCCCATGTGGCCAAAAATGGTATTAAGGGTTTTTAACCTAATTGAGGGACTTATTGAACGACAGTTAACAATTCTAAACCTAGAGTTTGAGAGCGACACAAAGGAAACAAATCTAGAAGCAAATTGGGAACCTTTTTGGAGACAAATTAAGGGACAAATTTTGGTGCTCGTCATCAAACCATATTCTACACCAACGGATCAAACTTTACGAACAATCAGAGGTAAGCGGTTAACTGTTATGATTTTTAAATTGTGACAATCAATTAATATCATAGTATGTGTATCAAAAAATATGTTTCGGTTATGGGTTAAATAGCTAAAAAGGGGTCCATATTTGATTAGTATATGTAGATTTGAGACTAAATTAATGGTGAATATGGATATGGGATTGCTAGAATTAATTATAGGATTCTAATTAGTAAGTATTGGTGACAAATTTAGAATCAGTGTGATGAATTCATACCTCCGTAGGATAAACCCGGGTGAGACCCAATTCGGGAAAAGTTTGGGATTTTGATGAATTCATGAATGATTTAAGTCTTCTAGGAAGTTTAGAATAAATTTCTATGTAAATGAAATGTTGGTTGTGATTTATTAAGGGTTTGGAATGAAAATAAAATCTTGATGGTTCATCCATGGCCGAACAGAAGGCTGGAGAAGACGATGACCTGGTCGTTCGATCGATCGATGATACGAAATTTTTGGCAATGACACCAGTTTTTAATTACATGGGAGATATTTATTGAAAAAAGGGTCTTGGGCTGATTTAAATGATGAAAATTAAATAGGGGCATAACTCTTAGTAATTTTAAGTAATTATAATGGGTATTTTGGAGGAAACTAATGAGTGTCAAGTTATGAATAAACTTCAAGAAATATTAAGATATGGGCCAAGTGAATGAGTCCGGATATGTTGGTTGAGTGACACAAGGTAATAAATTAATTAATGTGTAAATTAATTAAATTAGAGTCGAAGCATAGACTCGGGCAAATATTATAAAAATTAATGCATAAAGTATTTATATTAGACTCCGACCATAGACTTGGGGGAAATATTATATTAATTGATGTGTGAATTAAATAAATTAGAGTCGGACCATAGACTCGGGAAGATGATAAATTAATAAGTGAGAAAATTAATTCAGTTGAGTCGGGATAGAGACTCGGGAAATTTCAGGCTAGTGTTATGAGTTTTTGAGTACACGGTAAAACCGGGGTTTATATTATATATATACGGTGTGGTGATAGTATATATATATATATATATATATATATATGTGTGTGTGTGTGTGTGTGTGTGTGTGAGTGTATATATATTGTGTGTGCTATTATATATCAGTGACTAGATATTTAATTAATTTATATACTCTAGTGCTATCAAGGGAGGTTGCGCAATGTGGGTGAATCCCCTAGCTTAAGGAGTAGGGTGAGTATATCCCCAGGTCATAGCGTCCGGTATATGGGTGAGGGGTTTATCTCACTTTCATGGAAGGAATATGACCGCCTCCACCACGTTTATAATTTGGGCCAGGTTGGTGAGCGATTTCAACTTGGGTAACTAGGTTATGTGAGCACACCAAGTGAGATAGCACTTTAGAGAGAATAATCCGGTGAGGGTATACTCGGACGGATGGATATACATATGAATTATATATGTATGTTTTAGTAAAGGTACGTATATAATGAGATGTAATATTATATGAGGTTCATAATGCAGTGTGTAATGTACTTACTTTATATAACTTGTATCACAGTTATATGATATTATTTAAAAAGAATTAATTAAGTTAATTGCTAAGATAAATTATAACCCATGAATTATTATACTCGGGTTAGAGTAGTATGGCAAGTGGAGAGTACCCCAGGACAAGTTGGATGGGGTAGTACAACTAGGTGGGGTTAAGGTAACCGTTATGTGTGCACATTAGTGGAGGGGGGAGTATGTCGTCAAGAGAGTGCGACACTAACTTAAATATGAAGCGCTTTCATATATTTTTAATTACTACAGTTAATTCACTTGCTAAATATTTTCAAAATGTTTTGGGTTCTAACCCCTTGCTATAAAATTATTTTCAAAAGCTTTTAGGTCTCCAGCCACATGGACTCCAGACTTGATATTCTATTCCCGGGACACGAAGCTGCGGCACATGTGGATACTTGCAGGAGTTTGGATTACACACATCGTTCATTCCTTCCTAGAGTATGAATCATTTATTAGTTTCAGTTTTATTTCGGGCTTGTCGCCCAGACTTTTCAGTACAGTTTTCAGATTTATTTATTCAGGCGTTGGATGTTTGTATTGGACTATTTACTTTGGTGACTGATAGTTTATTCGGCATGTAGTTTATTATTTATTCAGTTGATTTAATTCAGTCGTGGTGTGTGACTCATATTATCTTTTCTCATGTTATTGGTTATTTATTTAAAAAGATAAAAATTGGCACCAGCTTTTTGGAATACTAGGTGGTTAATAAGTTTTAAAAAGGTTTTCGACAATGATGCTAAGGATGAATCCCCTAGCTTAGGGAGTAGGTTGAGTATATCCTCAGGTCATAGCGTCCGGTATATGGGTGAATCCCCTAGCTTGAGGAGTAGGGTGAGTATATCCCCAGGTCATAGAGTCTGGTATATGGGTGAGGGGTTTATCTCACTTTCAGGGAAGGAATATAACCGCCTCCACCACGTTTATATTTCGGGCCAGGTTGGTGAGCAATTTTAACTTGGGTAATAAGGTTATGTGAGCACACCTAGTGAGATAGTACTTTAGAGGGAATCATCCGATGAGGGTATACTCGGAGGGATGAATATACATATGAATTATGTGTGGATGTTTTAGTAAAGCTACGTATATAATGAGATGTAATATTATATGCGGGTCATAATGCAGTGTGTAATTTACTTACTTTATATAAGTTGTGTCACGGTTATATTATATTATTTAGAAGGAATAAATTAAGTTAATTGGTGAGATAAATTATAACCCATGAATTATTATACTCGGGTTAAAGTAGTATGGCAAGGGGAGATTACACCAGGACTAGTTGGACGGGGTTTTACAACTAGGTGGGGTTAAGGTAACCGTTAGATGTGCACATTAGTGGAGGGGTAAGTATGTCCTCAAGAGAGTGCGACACTAACTTAAATATGAAGCGCATTCATATATTTTTAATTACTGCAGTTAATTCACTTGCTAAATAATTTTAAAATGTTTTGGGTTCTAACCCCTGCTATAAAATTATTTTCAAAACCTTTTAGGTGTCCAGCCACAGGGGCGCCAGGTTTGATATCCTATTCCAGGGACACGGAGCTGCGGCACATGTAGATGCTAACAGGAGTTTGGATTAGACAGATCGTTCATTCCTTCCTAGAGTAGGAATCATTTATCAGTTTCAGTTTTACTTCGGGCTTATCGCCCAGACTTTTCAATACAGTTTTCATATTTATTTATTTAGGTGTTGGATGTTTGTATTTGTCTATTTACTTTAGTGACCGATGGTTTATTCAGCATGTAGTTTATTATTTATTCATTTGATTTAATTAAGTTGTGGTGTATGACTCATATTATCTTTTTGCATGTTATTGGTTGTTTAATTAAAAAAAATAAAAATTGGCACCAACTTTTTGGAATATTAGGTGGTTAGTAAGTTTTAAAAAGGTTTTCGACAGTGATGCTAAGGATGAACCAACTGGGATACCTGTTTTAATTTGGTATAGGACTGATCACCCGATATTTTATTAGGTGGGGTGTCACAACCGCATGTAAAAAGAACGAGCTTATAATCGCAACTCTAACGTCTCGATCCCCTCGGATAGCCGACACTCTAAGCGGTTGTTTGCTTACCTTGCGACTTCGAATTTCCCTAAAAGAAACTATACCTATTGCACCCATGATTGGATTATTGCGTACTTCCTTCTGCGATCCCTCCAACCCATTTCAAATCCATTTATAACTGCCTCGCAGCATAATCTTTAGCTTTATATATTACGCCCTTTCCATTTCTGGCGGTATATAAAATTAACTTACCAAGGTTCCCATACACCTTTTTAACAAGTGTTTATCTGCACAACCATTTTTAAACGTCCAATGCATAACACTCTCTCTAAACAATAGGCCTAATTTCCTCGGCCTGGTGCTAGTGCCTATGTTTTCCTAACCCAAATAATTTGAAATTCAATTCTTTCTATACCTGGAAATCCAATCCTTCTCAAGGTTAACCCACTAATCTTCTCGTGGGCAACTCACTACACTCTTCCTATATCAGCGCCACTAGTTCTACTGGCCTCACTTTCTAATAACCCTACGATCGATGTGTTTTCCTACCCACGTGAAATGAGTACTATCCTAACTATATCCCTAGTGCCCAAGACATCTCTTAACTTTCGACATTTGCTCGGTTTCATGCATGGGACATCTCGCAAAGAGAAATCCAAATAAAGAACCCTCCCGTTACACTAATGCCTCGCATTTTCGGTCATCGAGATATAACGGTCTAAGGCACACCATCGGGACGCTCTAAATTCCTACCTCGCTAATCTACTAACGTACCTCTACCACTATGTCCTTCCATCTTGGCGAAATGGAAAGTCTAACTAATAGGGGCACCTACTCTCTGCAAAAGTGTTACAAACATTCTACCCAAAACATACTTTCTCTGAATTAGCCTTCTATTCAAGGCCTGGATATAAGCTTGAAATCAATTTATCTAACTCCTACCTCACCCATATACTTGCGGTGAGAGAACCATTTCTAGTGCTTTTTCAACATCACATCTACATTTTATTAGCCCCTAGTCATCACATGGCTCTCGGCTAATATCACCAAAACCAAATCCTAGTATACAGTAAGATCTCTCCACTCCCAACATCATTAAGGTTCGTGCGTGGGGCGTCTCACAAGCGAAATTCAAACAAGGAACCCCTATACACTACTACTTAACTTTATCGGTCGTAGAGGTATGTCAACGTAAAACATGAAAAAAATTGTAAATCCTGCAAATCCCCATGCACTTAAATCATACTAGTGAAACATTTACTCACCGAAGTTCCATCTAAGCATATAACAAAGGCGAGCTCAACATGTATCCAGGTGAGATATCACAACAACAACCCGTTTCACCCTGGAACCGCAGATACGATAGTCTTGCAATAATTTGCATGTTATCTCTCTGATCATCCTTAAATACAGATTGTACTCATCATAGTATTATACTCGTATAACACACACAAAATGAGTAGTACAAACCAGATATAAATTCAAAATATCGACACTCGCTTTTACAGTGAATGAAGGAAAATAAAACCCCGCTACCGCGGAAAAACACATAGACATATGCTATATAGTGTTATTAATACCGCAACAAAGCTCGAATTACACACACGAATCTAGGGCTCACAAAATTACTGTGATGCTATCCAGCCACACAAAATATACCTCCTTCATCCAAGGTGAAACTCATAACAATAACTTCGCCAATCTCCCTGACTGCTCCAATTGGTTTCCAGACATAGTACACTTATCTTAACCAAACCAAAAACTACTTTACTCAAGGCTCCATCTAAGAACTCTATTCTTGTCCTTTAGCTCCTACCAGGCAAGGACTAACCGTGTGGTTCTACACTCCACCTCACCAGATTCCCCCTCTCTGGCAACCCTGACCATGTTAAGGTTATCAACATCTTTGACTCTATAGTCTCAATCTTGAGATTCACTTTATAGTTCCCTCAGCTCCTCCTACAAAAAGGAAACATGCTACCGGCCTCCACTGTCCTGTTTCAATGAACTCCCCAGGTGGATGTCCACCAATGGGGTTCCACGAACACAAATTCTCCATAACTTTTAGTAACACTTTCCAGTGAGCCTATCATTATTATGAAGGACTCTTTCTCTCTTCATTGTACCTACCTTACTTCGGTACAAGGTTCACTTATCCATATCACTTTTTATTCACCGTCGACCTCTGACCGATCCTTATGTGAATAATTCAAAACTCCATTTTTTTCATTCCTGCTAAATCATGGGAACTCGTGGTTAAATCCATCTGTAAGATCCTTTTATGAGAAAAACATCACGCTCTCTTAACATGGTGACTACCGTTCCCACCATTTCAATATTACTCCCATGAGTGAAAAAATTATCCTCAAATTTTCACATATGGGTATTTTACATACCCTTCTCTAAGCCAAAGCTTCTGAGCCTTCTACTTACACTGAATAAAGATACACTACATCCGCATAACTTAACTTCAACGTATGGTCCTTATCAAAGACCCTCTCACACTTTTTCCCAATTTACTTCACTCGGTAATTCAATTCTAGCACCACTCTCTACTATAGCGGTACTAGCATAATTATAACTACTATACTTTAGTAGTCGTTACATCGATTCATAAAAATGCCACAAAGGGGAGTGACCTCATCTGTGGACCTCATCCCCGACTTCATCTTATAACTCCAACTAAGCCCCGCCTCCTGCTGCCCTCATCACAGCCTTCCTTAGTCGCCCTTCCTTGATCATCACACGAATCTCGAATGAGCGCGCAAAAGATTTACTATAATCTTATATAATAGCAGGAGAATGAAATCTCATAAGAGGAATCAACAATCATAATCATAAGGCTCTATATCAAATCGAGAGCAACTCTGAAAGCGTACTACGTCTGCACAGATTCCTAAGGACACTAGAACCTGATGCTCTGATACCATCTGTAACACCCCGCCTAATAAAATATCGGGTGATCAATCCTATACCAAATTAAAACAGGAGTCTCATATGGTTCATTCTCAGCATCACTGTCGAAAACCAATTTAATTACTAATAACCTATTAGGCTGGCGTCAAAATTTTGTATAACTAATCCTTTTAACCAACCCATTCAAATAAAACATTCACGCAGTTTATATATGTAGAAAACTGAAATGAAATAAAGTAACCGAACACTCGGTTTAACATAATACAACCAAATCAAATGCCGCATTAAAAGGGAGGCAAGTAAATAAATAAATACAATTGGGCTTTCGGGCCGAGTGATACTACAATGCTTCCAATCTAGATCACAAGAATATAAGCGTCTAAGTATAAACCTGGACGCATCCACAGCTACTGCAGCAAACGTCTGACTCGAAGGAATCATCATCCAGGCATCCATGTGTCTGGACACCTATATATATAGAGATATATAACAAGAGAGGAGAAAATAGAGAAATGGGTCAGAGCCCGAGTTTTGAAAATATTTAGCAAGTGCATAAATGCCATATTTTTAAAATATGATTTATCTCATATTTAAATTGGTATCGCACCCCCATGAGATACCCCTCACCCCTCTACTAATAGTGCACACCAATCGCATACCCATTAAACCTACTAGTTAAGGTACCCTTCCTAACTAAATTCTAACACCCATCCTCTAAAAATCCTCATACCCGAGTATTAAAGGCTTAACTTCTCCCCATTCCCAACATTTCCCTACGTTCGTGCATGGGGTGTCTCGCGAAGCGAAATCCAAACAAGGACCCCCCCCCCCCCCCCGATACACTACTACGTGACAATGTTTATCATCGAGATCCATTAAGCCCTCAGCACATAACGCATATATATATGACTCGTATATAAAAATATATATGGTTATCACTAGAACCATTAATCCATATTCATATAAATCCGGATATAAATCTACCGGAAGGGGAATGATAACTTATCATTCTTTTCACCTTAGATATAATATCTCAACTTCATATACAAGAAATATACTATTCTCAATGAATATAATTATACTTATTACAATCACAAGAATAATAACCATCCCACCGAGATATAACTTGAGGATGTAGTCTCATAGTGACTATCCAAATCCGGGTTTACTCACTATACCACGGTACCAAGCCAGACTTACTCGTGGTCGTGGTAAAAATACACAATGGTGGAGGTGGTCATGTTCCCTCTGCAAGTGGAGTATTCACACATCTCACTCGAATGCGGGACGATATGACCTGGGGATATACTCTCCCTACTCCTCAAGCCTACGCCAAAGGAAAGCCCGTTGAACCAGCCTCTAAGATACATATATACCAATCACACACAGATATATATGTATTTTCGTATCATAATATATATACTATAATCCCATCGTATATATAATCTATATTACTTATCAATACATATGGTTAGTTTTGCGAAACTCTCATAGCGATACACAATAACCCCGAATGTTCCCATTCGTAAAAGTATTTAAGTATCCGGTCATTCATAATACCAAACTTATAAGTATTCTCTTACTTAATTACAACTCGCACCTTAATTGTTTTTAAGGATTTATATACAATCTCGAATATACTAACTCGTAATAATCACATCCTAGGATTTACTCGAATGCATTCATCCCATATACATTCTAACCGCATAAATATTTATGTACACTTGCCGAAGACCTCTCTCTCTCGAATGTTACACAACCCGAACACTCACTAGGTTCGTCCCTCGGATTGCACGCCAAATTAACCCGAGGTTCCATTTTTCATTTCAACATTTATTTACCCTCAAAACCATCATCTAGGAATCCTAATATCATAACTAGAACCCCCCATATTCATCTCCAATTGCAATTTAATTCCCCCTGAACTCAAAGAAGGAAAACTGTCAAATTCTGCAGAAACCGAATCGATTCGGTCAAATTGTGAATCGATTCGGACCAAATCCGAAGCGGTTTGAAAAAGGGTCTGCAAACAGGTCTTCAAAGGCGAATCGATTCGGTCTCAATCCGAATGGATTCGGCCCGAGACAGTCCCCCAGGTCTCCTTATGCTAATCGATTCGGTCTAGAGTCGAATCGATTCGCCCTATTCGGGGCTCACAGTTTGGGCGATTTCATTTTTCTCTAATTTCCCAAATAACAACCCAACTTCCATTTTTATGATTTCTAGACTCAACCAATAACACTATAATCATCCTAACAGTGATTTATAACCAACACATCAATCAATTTGTGGTATTAAACCATTTCTCTTAGATTTCAAACATAAAACCCTAGTTTATAGTTTCTCCCACTTCTACCCATTTCTACACACCATTAACATGGGTTTAACACTACAAATCATTTAGAGTTTACAATACATCAATTTGTAAACTCATACTCACATTTCCCAAATTTATTTTAAGGGTTCTAACCCAATATTTTATAATTTACCAACTATGATATGAGATGTACACATTAAATTAAATAAAGCAAGTAAACACTTTCATGGAGGATAAAATCCAACGACCTCGAGTCGAATCCCACGGAGTTCAGCCGGAATCCCTTTTCTCCTTCCTCTTTCTCTTATTTCTCTCTTTTCTTTCTTTCTTTCTCTTTCTCTGTCTCTTTCTCTTTCTCTTTCTCTTTCTCTTTCTCTCTTATGCCTTATAAAGAGAAAAATAAGGGTTTATTCCTTACAAACCCAAAAATGACTCGTTTACTCAATTACGAGTCTCTACTGGTTCAGAAATTCTGAGAACCAAAAAACTACTCCTGAATACTCTATTATGACTATCTCGGCCATTCCAAAACCAACTGCGCACTCGAAATCTCCATCCGAGTCATTTAACAAAATTTACTAATTAAACCCAACACATCTCAATATGGGTTTTCTAGGTAAAATATTATCCTTTGTCGCTCTACCCAACTGCAACATGTAATTAAAATGGTCCAACTCATTTACTTAATCCCAAAAGTAAATGTAACGCACATCAAAAATCATTTAACCCTCATAAACTCCAAAAATTATTTTTCAGACAAAATTCCTCAAATCTCCAAATTACACACATTTATGTAATTTAAATATCCAAAAAAGTACGGGGTATTACACAAACTTCTTAGGCAGCTCAAAGTCTTCGATGGTTTAGGAAAAAATAGACTTTATTTGGCATACTAGGGCCTTTTTGTCCAATTCCTTGATGGTACTAGCTCCTCGATAGGCTGGATGATTGTCCATCTCCCTTTATATGAGGTTGTGAAGGTCATTATCATTCCGATGACTATTGTGGTGATCTTTTGCCTTTGAGTTTACTCGTTTACAAGCTAGGGGTATTGGTGACTTTGTGACGCTTTCACTTGTCACCGTGGAGTTTTTCCTTCATCATCTCCAAGCAATGTTAGAGACGGGAATTATCCTCCTTTTAGCGACGTGTGGTTGTCTCATTTTTCTAGGGACATTCCTCATAGGTGTCCACAAGCCTACATATCCGATTAGATCATGGTGGCTCATTTCCCTCCATAGTTTGATCCTCTTGTTGGTGATAACATGAGATGGGACTATTGTGTATCATGTTAGGTTAGATTTCAGAACTGATTCTATAAGCACTAGGTCTATTTTGATTGTTTTGTTAATTTCCATGAGATGGAAGGTTTTGCATGAGTGAATGAAACATGGTTACTTATTGTCTTTTTTTGGTTGAGAAAAGGAAGTCGCTACCCACTTATGGTGACAATTGTAAGTTGTGAAATCCTGCTGGTATTTAATCAACATGGTTAATGTCGGGTAGAAAATAATCATATATAAGAACAATATGTATGTGGTTTTCCAATGTGTTTATGTTCACGTCGTGTTACTCCCTCTTTATTAATTGTCTCTTGATAACAAATATTAGGTGCCCCTTTTCCCTAGGGTAAGGGTTATATTTATAGAGAGAAGAAAGAGGTTGAGCCGTGTGGGACTCCTCGACTTTAGATAGCTATCTGAAGTTGATCGACTATATATAATCCCGATATTTCCATTAATCAAAGTTAACCATCTTTATCTTCTCATGCGATATCGTTGATAAGTCACATGAAAATATGTCCCCTCCTCGTAAGTGGTTGAATAATCCGCCACAATAAATAACTACAAAACTTTACCGAACATAACCTAAAGTAGATACTTACTTAAACATATATTATGATAATTAATGACTTAATTAAATTTTAACTTAGAAATATCTGTTTATGAAGATCTAATACACATACATATCAATAACTATGAATGAAATTGATTCATCTTCAAATCCGGTCAACTATTTATACCAAGAATAATTCACTATATCTATAAATATAAGTTCTGAATCAACATTCCATTGCAAAATAAGTTAATTTATAATGTATGTATACACATAAATATATACATATACACAAATCTAAAAAAAATGTTTAAACCTAATCATTCTATAAAAAACTGAACAATCAATACAAATATTCAAGAATATAATGCACAAACAAAAAGATTTTGTTAAATTTTCAATCAGTGCTAAAAAATGTACTGCAATGAGTCGAATGACGCCTCAAACACAAAATCGGAACTATATCGCAAAAATTGCCAGATACACACCAAACCATGGCTTAATAAGGGACACTACTCAAGTCTACATATTCCAGTATAAGAAGGCATTACTTCCAATACTTCACAATTTTTGTATACCACATTTTGTCTTTAAATTTTTTCCTTCAATGACATGTTTGTCCATACCACAAATAAAACAATGCAATGATTCATATAAAAATACATGTATTCGCTGTCTTCCCCGAATAAACCTTAACATCTCATTTCCTTTCCTACAAGATCCTTACATTTCATATCCCATACAATAATATATATGTATAACTAACAGATGTTAGTCAATAAAGAAAATTTTCTTATGACTCAAAACAAATTCTACTTCCACTGCCAAATCTAGGCCCTCCTTCCACTCAGAACTTTTAAAACCTAGGCTCTGATACCAAAGTTTACACACCCCAACCCAATTACTTTAATTGATTTTGAAAGTTAAAGTGAGTCAAACCATAATTACCTTAACCAAATAATAAACACAAGTATCCTTTTTCAATATCAGCATGAAGCCATAACACTAACAACTTTTTCAAATTTTAAAGTAATCTTGTTGATTCAAACTTTATCAAAGGATAAGTAGGACTAAATTACCCCTTTTTATTTTCACCAAAATCATGGTTTTATGCAACCCTTGCTAACCCCACCTGACCTCCTAGATTTAGCACTGACATTTCATTACCTGAAAAAAAAACATAACATAGGAATCGTGAGCAAAATAGCTCATAGAATGCATTACTGCTACCTTAGTGCATAAAATAAAATGCAATAAGTCATATCTATGTAACAATATATAACATCTCAACATCTCTAGGCTGTTAATAATCCATAACATCTCTTGGATGGTGATAAGCCATAACATCTCTTGGTTGTTCATAAGACATAACATCTTTGGCTGTTAATAATCCATAACATCTCTTGGCTGTTGATAAGCCATAACATCTCTTTGGCTATTAATAAGCCAGAACATCTCTTGGCAATTAATAAGCCATAACATCTCTTGGATGTTGATAAGCTATAACATCTCTTTGCTATTAATAATCCATAACATCTATTGGATGTTAATAATCCATAACATCTCTTGGCTATTAATAAGCCATAACATCTCTTGGCTATTAATAAGCCATAACATCCCTTGGCTCGTAATAAGCCATAACATCTCTTGACTGGTGATAACTTTGCTTTTTGTGTGTCGTTGTTGAAAGCCAAGTTAGTCAAAACCTCAAATACCTACAAAATATAATAATCTCAAGTGTAGAGGTAAGTAAGGGTAGCAATCCACTTCCAAGGGGGTAAAGGAAAGGGAACACAATTGTAATTCACTTTTTATTTTCTTTTTGTGCTTTTTCACTTTTCTACTTTTTTTTAGCTTTTTAAAATATTAAAACAATTGGGCGAGGTGATGAGTTAAACTAAACTAAACTAAATGTGATATGATAAAAACTAACTAGAAAATGACTAAAATGGAAAATAAAGTCTAACACGAAAATAAGAGATAAAGTGAGGTAAATAATTGTGAGAACAATCAAGGAATGGTGTTACACCACAAATTTTAGCAATTCTGACTAATTAATTTAATTAATTGAATTGTCCCAAATTAATATCAACATTACAAATAAACTCTCATTGCAAATGTAATCTTAATAGTAACTTTTTAGAAAATTAAGTTTAACACCGCACAACTCTAGAAAATAGAACTACACTCCTTTTAATTAATCGCCCGCTAGGAACGAACAATTAAAATTTATGTAAATATTAGAATATAAATTTAGAGTTGAAATTCAAGTTATAATACCCCACTTAAGAAACTCATATCTCTAGTTCGAATCTAAAATGGGTATTATAACTAGAATTTCGATTTTCTCTCGAAAATCATTTACCCTCTCTCGAGGCGTAAATCTAAGGGTAAGGGATCAAAATTAACATTCAAAGGGAAATTTCAAGTAATCAAACTAATTAAACTAAAATAACATCAAATAAGGGTTCCCTCACCCCTTGAAAGGGGATTTAGCCTAACATGATATTAAACATGATGAACAAATAATCAAAGGCATATATAATAAAAGAGTAGAGAAAGAGAACAAATCTTCAACAAGTATACTTGAAATTGGCAATTTGAACTCTATTATCTTCCATACAATTCAATTACTCACAATTAAATCTCACCAAATCTAAAAAAAATAAAAACAAAAACTATTTACAAAATGGTATTTATCTCTCTACAATTCTCTCTCTAAAAATTCCTATCTAAAAAGCTCTTTCTCTAATGGGGTCTTCATCTTCATTTATAGTAGGCACATGGATTATGGGGGTATTTTTATGAATTGGCTTGAGTGTGTATGGAAATGGTGAGAGTGGTATGGTATGAGCACATGTGCATGGCAAAGATGTGAGGTAATAAAAATCTAAATTGTGTGCACATGAGGGTAGATTGGGAAAAAGGAGATAAGTAGTTAGTTGGGGGTAAAATGGGTAAATTGGAATAAGTGGGTTTTATGCACATGTGGCCATTTGTTATTTGGTCTGGTTTATTTTTGGTTTTGGAAGGTGAAGAAAAATCGTGCAAGGCTTGAGGTAGAAATGGGTACGAGCAAAAGGGGGGATAAGGTTTAAAATGGGAAATGAGTTTTGCAATGGATTGAAAATGGGTTTGGAATTGGAGAAGGCAAAGGATCGGGCATGGGTTGGATTTGTAGGTTCGGGGCTCATGGATTAAAGAGTAGGTCAGGACGCCGACGGTTTGGGGGGACGGAGATTTCGCCGCCGGAGGTAAGAGGGGGGTTACGGGGTAAGTTGCAGGGGTCTCGCCGAGTTGAGTTGGTTCCGGCGCCAGATGAGGTTTGGTGGTTTCGGGTCACCGGATTCAGTTTAGGCCGTAGGAGTAGGTTGTAGGGAGGTGTTGAGATGGGTATTGAGCAGGTGGGTCTGGTCCGGCGGGTTAGTCAAGGGGTTTAAGGTGTTAGGTTAATGAGGATGATGGGGTGGAGATTTATGAGAGTGAGATGTGAGTTTTTGGTGTTGTGTTGTTGGTAATGGTGGAATGAGATGAGAGAGAGCGTGGTGAGAGGTTGAAGAATATGGTAGTTGGGTTTGAGTGTATGAGGGTGTAGGGAAAGTAGGTGTGAGGGTGAGGGTTTAGTTAGGTGTAGGTGAGGGTGTTGGGTATTAAGGTGTGAGTGTGTGTGTTTAAATTATGACCCCTAAAAATATAACATTAAATAACTAAAATAAAGTTAATAAAATAAACTAAAAACCAACAAAATAAAATCCTGTTCTAAAATAAAACGAAGACTCAAATAAAAATTGAAACTAAAAAGAAATAAAAATAGAAATCTATTAAACTAAAAACTAAAATCCTAAATAAATGTAAAATCAAATAAAACTCTAAATGAAATCCTAAAAAAAATATAATCCTAATAAAACTAATAACTAAATGAAATCCTAATAAAATAAAAACTTAATCAAAATCAAAATAAAATAAAATTATACTAATAAAACTAAAATAGAAAAATAGAAAATAAAACCTAGAAAATACTAAATAAATCTAAAATAAATCTTAAAAATAAAAATGACTCAAACTAAAAATCTAAAAAATAATAAAAAGGGACAAACAGAACACAAACGGGGTTTGAAGAAGGTTTGGGCTAAGTTTAGGCTCGGGTAAGGTTACGTGATAAGGTATTTAACTCCATAAAATGCGTATTTGCCTTGATATTTAGCTTTTGACACAGCAAACGGACGTTTGACCTACAAGATAAACATTTAAGCACATAAGACCTGTATTGCTGAGAATTAGCAACTAAAGTACGTCTATTCGGGGAATAAAATGTACAGTTTTGGGTGCTTATTGCACCACCCCCAAACAGAGCATTGCTAGTCCTCGAGAAATAAGATAGAGATAAAGAGAAAGATAAGTAACCAAAAGTGTACCACTTTCGCGGGCACTTGCGATTGCACTTAGCATGTGCAACAAGCCTTTAAAACTATAGGTTGCCCTACAGGAAGAGTTGTGTCTCGTGAGGGTTTGCAGGGAATATACCCACAAAATTCTTATTTGCAAAAGGCAGTCAATCTTTTATTAGACGTAGAATAATCTCACAATCCATCATAAGAGAATATTTTCATAAATACAAGATAGAAGCATAAAAATTAAGCTAAGTAAATACTCAAGGCACATCCTCCCTAGAACTCAACGTGTGTAGTGTGAATCAGTCAAAACGGGTCCAACATCATGAGAGTAATTCCTAGATTGCCTTTTCGAAATCAACACTTCAACTTTAAATCTCACTAGATATATCTCTCTCAAACGAACTCTCGAGATTCGGGTTAGTGTATCCCTCTTGTGTGTGAGGAGGTGAGTAAATGTAAGAAAGTTCAAACGTTTCACGCACACATAAGAAAGAACGAACAATATAGAAAGAAAAGTGATCTCATGAAAGAAATGCTAATCACTATAGTGAGAACGTCGAGTTATTCACCGCTTTGACTTTCATTTGCTCTAACACCTAGGGGAACATGTATGTATATAGGTGAGGGGGAAATGAAATGAGGTAGTATGGGATGAGATGAGGTAAGGATGGTGATGTAGAATGGGATTGATGTGTGAAATGATGGATATATGATGGATGAGCGAGAAGAGTGTACTATACTTTAGGCACAAATGCCTTTATTTCAAAACTAATTAACTACAACTCTCTCTTTTTTTCTCTCTTTTTTTTCTATTTTTCCTATTTTTGCAATTTCCCCCCTTTTTTCCTCTCTTTTCAAACCAACAATGAAGACATTTAACATTTTGAATCAACACTCTTTTTCTAAAAATGATGAAAGATATATGAATGGACTGGGGAGTGTGTATGGATGATGAGGGAAATAAATGGGAAGGTAATGGGTGAGGTGAATGGTAAATGGTATGTGTATGGATGAGAATCTAGTATTCGGGACAGATTTCAAGACACGTGTTTCTTATAACTCGAAAGAGATGTCATTCTCAATGATTAAGCAAAAAATGAAGAATAATGAGATCATACAACTATTAAAGTGCGAACCCAAAGGAAGTTGAATCAACTTGTGACTCAGAGATTGCGTAAGACACTCTGAAAGGGTGAAAGGAACAAATCTCACAAGCTAAAGTCTCTACTAGTGATCCTTAAGGTTTTCTTGAGAATTATAGTACTCCTCAACTCTAACCGTAGTGACGTTATAAGTGCCAAAATTTTGTTGAGTCTAGAAATTCATGGTGCAACATGCCTTGTTACGTATTACATAAGCTATTTATAAAAAAATATTCTCTATCTTGATTCCTAGACTTAAAAAGATGGATGATTGAAAATTCACATCAATCAGTGAGATGAAAGAAACTGCACGAAATTATAAAAATCAGGTTTAAAAACTCAAAATTTTTTTAAAAGAGGTATGATTTAGATAAAATTCCCCACTCCCAAATAAAAAGGAACATCGTCCTCGATGTTAGATAAAATGATTTTTAAAATTGAGAGCATAAGGTGGAAAGAGATTACCAGAAACAACCGCTAATGAAGTGGACAGCTATCGCAAAGAATAAACGTGAATAAGTGATAACAAAAAAAGATGTGTACAAGTCCATAAGCATGATAAAGCATTGGGTGATGTGAAACACCACCCCCAAATAGGATGAGACTAGTACAAGAAATGCGAGTTGCCTCCCAGTAGCGCTAAGTTTAATGTCTTCAGCTAGACCGATGGAATCTCACTCTAAAGATAAGATCTATGAAAGCGCGGGGCGACAAAAAAATTGGTGAATGAGAATCACCCCCAAACAAGATTGAACCGTCGATCTTGCTGGATAAAGGCTAAAGGTGTCAATGCACTTGTGTAGAAAAATGCATCACACGATGCAAAGCAGCGGTGGACCATGGGTGTGTGGGGATTAGGGTAATGGTGTAAAAGGCATGGGTGATTAAGCATCGGTCACGGGCCTTATTGACCCGGAAGGTGAGGGAAACTAGGGCCCTATAGGCATGGTGATCTAGTTGGTGAGGGAGGTAGAATGGTGTAGAAAGTGGAATTGGGTGAGGCTCATAGAAATCATACGACCGTTCTATGAATGGGCGATGATATTGATCGCGCTGTGACACACCAGGGAGCTGTTGAGAAGAGAAATCAACACCGCAAGGAAGCGGCGGGTATATAGTAACAAGCTCGGTTTCATGGAAGTGGAGAGTATCACCACAAATACTCTCACAGATGGTGGAGGATGATTTCAGGTGAGGATCTAAAAATGTGGATGGAAACATGAACTGTGTAAAATCAAGATCCAAACCAGGTGGTGGGGTAGAAAGGACAATGGGTGGGTCGGGTGGGATAAATGGTGGAGGAAGATGATCTAACTCAAGCGTGGGAGACACACACTCATTGGGAGGAGTAGAAGAATACTCACAAGGGAGTGTGGTTTCTAAAGATGGAGTTGTCAACCTCTCCATAAGAGTAGCGTCGGGAAATGGGGTGGTTGGTTCAAACGAGGCACCAAGATCGGAGATAGAGGAATCTCTAGAAATATTGGGCTCAAAGGGAGCCATGCATGGTGGAACATCATTCGTATCCGGATAGTTAGGAACTATCACGAATTCTATCTCGGGAAAATGGTGAACACACGTAGCCGGAGCTAACCTAAAATATATGGGCATGTCAGAGACATATGCAATTGGGGCATAAGGTAAAAGCTCGGGCATATTTTTGGATATGATGGGAGTGGGAACCTCAAGGTGGGGTTCAGGTGGACATGGTGGGATTGGATCAGGCTCATTATCGAAAGGTAAGTTAACACAATTGTCGACTTAGGACCCGAACCATGGAATGGTCTCAACTTCGAGATTCTCAGGATGGTGGGGTTGGTCACACTCAAAATCCGTGTCACAAGAGGACACATCATCGTCACACTCGGGTGCAACAATGGGTGGATCCATGGGAATATCCGACTCTCTTGCACACTCTAATTTATCTAATCATTGTTCAAGCCTTTGGAGGGCTTGAGTTTGAATCTGAGTGGCTTTCTCTTGCTCGAGTATGAAATTTTGCAAGAGGGTTTCGAGAGTGGAGGTGGATGGTGGTGGAGTGATGGGTGGTGGTTGAGGTGGAAACAACGCGCTACTATCGTGACTATATGGAGAATACTCAAATGAAGTGTGTGGAGTAGGGCCAAGTTCATCATACACGAAAGTATCACTTTCGTGATGGACAAATGGTTGATACTCCTGGGGTGCGTAGTGAGGGAATTGATCGTGAACGGGTGCACAAGGTTGCCATGATGACTGTGGGAACGTGTGAGGAACCACAACATCAGGTTGGGATTCGTATTGCATGGAAGGGTGATCAAGCCTCCATGAATAACTCGGGGACTCACACAACTTGGGATTGAGTGTATCGGGATAGTAGGTCGAGGTGGGTTCCAGAATAGTGTCAAATGGACACACAGGTTCCATGGTGGGTTCAGATGGATATAGAATGTAAGGGAACTCATGGGACATGTGATCAGCATAATAACAGTGGGTGCACAACAAAGGATGAGACACGTCGACACTTGACACCGAGGGTGATGGAATAGGAGGTGAGTGCATGGACGGGTCAATAGTATCAACGGTACTCGTGAGAGAGGTGAAACCATTAAAAATATCATAAAGTGACGGCTCGGGATCACTCTCACACGTGTTGCGTGTCAATGGAAAATGACCAAAGTAGTCTCGTAAAGGACATTCTTCGGCCATGAGGAGAGAAATACTTTTGTGATTTTTTAAATTTTTTCACAAGGAAAGAAAATATTTTTGGATTTTTGAAAAACGAAAGAAAGAAAATATTTTGGGTTTTTTTTAAAATGAAAGAAAGAAGATATTTTTGGATTTTTTTTAAATAAAAAATGAAAGAAAATATTTTTGGATTTTTTGGAAGAAAAGGAGGGGGGAAATATGTGGACTCTTTGATTTGGACGAACCAACTAAAATCGACTACCAAAAAATGAATTGGACACATACACAAGTCAAGAAATTTTTTTAACTAGCACATAGCCAATTTTATCTTAAAAATTTGTGAGAGGGTAGTTAAATTTTAATTAAGTCCGCAGGCGATAAAAATTAACGGGAATTATATGAGTGATCGCCTTTGCAAAAATGTTCTCCTAGTGGGATACCTCGTGAATGGATTTTAAATTTAGTAATGTCTAGGGTAGCACATAATTGGTAAGCGAGTGAGTCGGGTGATGAAATCCCTTCTCGTGAGTGACTGGGTGTAGGTCTTAGTCAATTAATTCATCACACCAGTCGAAAATAAATGCGAGAATAAAATCAAATAAGAGCACACAAATCACACAAAAGAATTGACTCGCTAACAGGAGAGGCGCGAGGGTTTAAGAAATGTACCTCCCACGATTTGTAGGCCGTGGGGTGTCGAAAAATTTGAGTCGATCGGGGGGGAGATCATGCCTATCTCAATCGTCCCCGGGAGTCCTACCGATCCAAGGTAGAGAGTATTCTGAATCCTTGCCTTTGGACGCCCTCTCTCTCTCTCTCTCTACCTTGTCTGGTTTCCCTATCACGCTTGCTTCAATTATTATAATTTTTAAAATAAAAAATAAAATAAAGGTGTCCAATGCACTGGAATACAAGCAAGGATAAAATAAACCTAATACAAGCCTTCTAAAATAAAGAAAAATGGTACTAAAATGCAACAAAATATACAAAATAAATTAACTACAAAATTGAATCCGCTCCGAGTGCTTCACGCTCCCAAGAATGGCAATGACACCATTTGATAACTTTTCTTTTTGTGTGCCGTTGTTGAAAGCCAAGTTAGTCAAAATCTCAAATACCAACAAAATATAATAATCTCAAGTGTAGAGGTAAGTAAGGGTATGAATCCACTTCCAAGGGGGTAAAGGAAAGGGAACACAATTGTAATTCACTTTTTATTTTCTTTTTGTGCTTTTTCACTTTTCTACTTTTTTTTTAGCTTTTTCAAATATTAAAATAATTGGGTGAGGTGATGATTTAAACTAAACTAAACTAAATGTGATATGATAAAAACTAACTAGAAAATGACTAAAATGGAAAATAAAGTCTAACACTACAATAAGAGATAAAATGAGGTAAATAATTATGAGAACAATCAAGGAGTGGGGTTACACCACAAATTTTAGCTATTCTAACTAATTAATTTAATTAATTGAATTCTCCCAAATTAATATCAACATTACAAATCAACTCTCATTGCAAATGTAATCTTAATAGTAACCTTTTATAAAATTGATTTTAACAACCCACAACTCTAGAAAATATATGTACACTCCTTTTAATTAATCACCCGCTAGGATCGAACAGTTAAAATTTATGTAAATCTTAGAATATAAATTTAGAGTTGAAATTCAAGTTATAATATCCCACTTAAGAAACCCCTATCTCTACTTCGAATCTAAAATGGGTATTATAACTAGAATTTCGATTTTCTCTCGAAAATCATTTACCCTCTCTCGGGGCGTAAATCTAAGGGTGAGGGATCAAAATTAGCATTCAAAGGGAAATTTCAAGTAATCAAACTAATTAAACTAAAATAACCTCAAATAAGGGTTTACCCCCACCCCTTGAAAGGACATTTAGCCTAAAATGATATTAAACATGATGAACAAATAATCAAAGACATATATAATAAAAGAGTAGACAAAGAGAGTAAATCTTCAATAAGTCTCCTTGAAATTGGCAATTTGAACTCTATTATCTTCCATACAATTCAATTACTCACCATTAAATCTCACCAAATCTCAAAAAAACTAAAAACAAAAACTATTTACAAAATGGTATTTATCTCTCTACAATTCTCTCTTTAGAAATAACTATCTAAAAAGCTCTTTCTCTAATGGGGTCTTCATCTTCATTTATAGAAGGCACATGGAGTATGGAGGTATTTTTAGGAATTGGCTTGAGCGTGTACGGAAATAATGAGCGTAGTATGGGGTGAGCACATGTGCATGGCAAAGCTGTGAGGTAATAAAAATCTGAATTGTGTGCACATGAGGGTAGTTTGGGAAAAAGGGGATAACTAGTTAGTTGGGGGTAAAATGGGTAAATGGGAATAAGTGGATTTTATGCACATGTGGGCATTTGTTATTTGGTTTGGTTTATTTTTGGTTTTGGCAGGTGAAGAAAAACCGTGCAAGGCTTGAGGTAGAAATGGGTATGAGCAAAAGGGGGGATAAGGTTTAAAATGGGAAATGGGTTTTGCCATGGATTGAAAATGGGTTTGGAATTGGAGAATGCAAGGGGTCGGGCATGGGTGGGATTTGCAGGTTCGGGGCTCGTGGATTAAAGAGTAGGTCAAGACGCCGGCAGTTTAGGGGATGGAGGTTTCGCTGCCGGAGGTAGGAGGGGGGTTATGGGTTAAGTTGTAGGGGTGTCGCCGAGTTGAGTTGGTTCCGGCGCCGGCGGAGGTTTGGTGGTTTTGGGTTGCCGGATTCGGTTTCGGCCATGGGAGTAGGTTGAAGGGAGGTGCTAAGATGGGTATTGAGAAGGTGGGTCTGGTCCGGCAGGTTAGTCAGAGGGTTTTAGGTGTTAGGTTAATGAATATGATGGGGTGGAGATTTATGAGAGAGAGAGATGTGAGTTTTTGGTGTTGTGTTGTTGGTAATGGTGGAATGAGATGAGATGAGAGAGAGAGTAGTGAGAGGCTGAAGAAGATGGTAGTTGGGTTAGAGTGTATGAGGGTGTAGGGAAAGTAGGTGTGAGGGTAAGGGTTTAGTTAGGTGTAGGTGAGGGTGTTGGGTATTAAGGTGTGAGTGTGTGTGTTTAAATTGTGACCCCCCTAAAATTATAACATTAACTAACTAAAATAAAATTAATAAAATAAACTAAAAACCAAAAAAATAAAATCCTATTCTAAAATAAAACGAAGACTCAAATAAAAATTGAAACTAAAAAGAAATAAAAATAGAAATCTATTAAACTAAGAACTAAAATCCTAAATAAATGTAAAATCAAATAAAACTAATAAATGAAATCCCAAAAAAAATCTAATCTTAATAAAATTAATAACTTAATGAAATCCTAATAAAATAAAAACTTAATCAAAATCAAAATAAAATAAAATTATACTAATAAAAATAAAATAGAAAAATAGAAAATAAAACCTAGAAAATACTAAATAAATCCTAAAAATTCAAATGACTCAAACTAAAAATCTAAAAAATAATAAAAAGGGACAAACAAAACACAAACGGGGTTTGGGGTAGGTTTGGGCTAGGTTTAGGCTTGGGTAAGGTTACGGGATAAGGTATTTAGCTCCATAAAATGCGCATTTGCCTCGATATTTAGCTTTTTACACCACAAACGAACGTTTGACGTACAAGATAAATATTTAAGCACATAAGACCCGTATTGTCGAGAATTATCAACAAAAGTACGTCTATTTGGGATATAAAATGTACAGTTTTTGGTGCTTATCAAGTGGTGATAATCCATAACATCTCTTGGTTGGTGATAAGCCATAACATCTCTTGGTTGTTAATAAGCCATAACATCTCTTGGCTGTTGATAAGCCATAACATTTCTTGGCTATTAATAAGACATAACATCTCTTGTAATACATACACATTATATCCATAATCAACTCAGTAAGTACGAGATATCCTAACCATAATTAACAAAATAAGTACAAAATATCTTATCCATATTCAACTTGGTAAGTATGACATTTCATATCTGTAATTAAATCGATAAGTACGACATATAATATCCATAATTATCTCAACAAGTACAACATATCATATTTATAATCAACTCGGTAAGTACAACATATAATATCCATAATCATCATAATAAGTATCATATCTCATATTTATAATCAACTCGGTAAGTACAACATATAATATCCATTATCATCTCAATAAGCACAACATCTCATATTTATATTCAACTCGGTAAGCACAACATATAATATCCACAATCATCTCGATAAGTACAACATCTCATATTTATAATCAACTCGGTAAGTACAACATATGACATCCATAATCATCTCAATAAGTACAACATCTCATATTTATACTCAAATCGGAAAGTACAATATATAATATCCATAATCATCACAATAAGTACCACATCTCATATTTATAATCAACTCGGTAAATACAACATATAATATCCATAATCATCTCAATAAGCACAACATCTCATATTTATAATCAACTCGGAAAGTACAAAATATGACATCCATAATCATCTCAATAAGTACAACATCTCATATTTATACTCAACTCGGCAAGTACAACATATAATATCCATAATCATGTATAAATACATCTTACGAGTGAGTACACTCACCTTGTTCACTTAATGTGTTTTTCCCTTGCCTTTACCTGAAACTTGTTCAACCAGTTCCTCCTCCCTTACTATCATTCTTAAAATATTAGTATCATCATAAGAATATCAATAATCCAAATAATAACTTAAAAGTAACTCAATTCATAAACAACATATAATCCCATTTAAATCATTTATCATAAATGAAGTCCCATCGAATTTTATGTTAAGATATTTAACATATCCAATCCATATCTCAAACATACTTTAATTTCTTCTTGGTAAATACAATTCTTATCATATTAAGTTCCCAATATAAAAATACAACACATCATTTCAAGTTTCCTAGAGCAAGATGTGTCCATCTCTTTATTACAAAGCGAATCTTCCCTATAGGCATTTTAATCGTTCAGTCAACTTCCTAGAATTTTCATAATTTTTTTATATCATAACTTCATATGATATTTTACCCAACACTCGTAAACACATTGAACAATACAAAATTAAAGTTTCAAAATTTATAAGGTTCATTTGCTATGTCAAGAAAAACATTGAACACCTGGTGTGCAAACTTACACCTTTGGGGCAAATTCTATACCTGAACTTCAAACTATCACCAAAGATTCATTTCTTGGTATTTTCACATAACTTTTGGATATGTTATACATATTTGAGTATATTTTTATCTCCAACTATAATTATTCAATTCCAACAAATATAAAAAAAGATATTGGAATTTGAATACACAAGATTTTTGATCGAACCAATATACATTATTCACACGTTCAACATTGCTTAAACTCGCATCAATTCATAAGTATACCTCAATACATGTAAGTTTAGTAACAAAATGATGATTTATATCATTTCAATCAAAAAAACCAAAAATATAACAAAATTTATGGGTACCTTACCTTAGGAACTTTTACGTAATTTTTACAGATTTTTCTTCTTCCTGAAGTTCCCGACTCTCTCACTTTAGGCTAAAACTCTTCCTTTCTAAAATATGCTGAAGGAAGAGCTTATTTCTAGAGTTATAAGTCGGCATAAATCACCTCCCCCTTGTCCAATAAAAATATGACATGTGTCGCCATATAAGACAAAATATCCTTTAAAGCTAAATGACTACTTTACCCCCTGTTCGTAATTTCAGCATAAATCCTTCCTCGGTACTTTGTTCTACACACCGTTTGGTTTGTGTTAAAAACTTAACTCATATATCTACAACTATCTAGTTTTAATAACAAGTCAGTTATCATATTATAGTAGCCAAAACTAGTACTGAACTTGAACATTCCTACCGAAGACTTCACAAATTTGTGTTTGTGACTAATTCAATATTTCATAAGTTATGAAAGTAGGATTAGACTAAACACAATAACTTAACTTATATATTTTAATAACACATTATACCCATCCCATACGGTAAGCATGATTTAAACTTGTTTTATCATAATTATATCCGGATCGTCACAATCAAGGACTCATGTTTTCCTCTGACGTAAACAATCCTATCGTCTTTTAAAAAAAATCACGCGATCTTTTTTTGGTGTAGGAGCTTCTCAGTCTATTTTGAAGACTGTTTTACCCTTGATCTCTGGTTGGATCAATTATTTCTTCATTGAGAATTGATTAATATTTTGATTTAATATGTGTTTATTTTGCAACTGTTTGTAAAATATCGAATGTGAGTTTTCATATCCAATCGGTGTTTATTTGTGTAATTTGTAAATGATTGTTAATTTTTTGTTTGATTTGGAATTTGGATCGTTGTTTCATATCCAATTGGCCTTTTAGATATCTATATGATCGAAAATTTGTTGTGATTCTATATTTTTTTAGTTAATATATAGGATTAATTGTAAATTTAAATTTTATTTGGATATTAGTGTACTTGTGATATAGTATTAATTTATCCATTTGTAAGGATATGATTATTTTTTTTGTTCAATTAATTGGATTAGCTATATGATGGAGAAGCTATCTATTTTTTATTTTTCTTTGAATCATCTATTGTTTGTGTGTTTGATGTTCTTTGGTTGCAATGAATAAATTATTTATGTTGATTTTTTATGCGAATATTTATTTGTTTTAATGTAAGAAACCTATAAATTTCATCTATCTTATTTTTATGAAATGTTTTGACATTTTTAAACATTTATCAGTTCGATCTTTAATTACAATTTTTATAGATTCTTGTAGTTCTATGCATACGATTGTGTATTATTTTTATTGTTTTGTACGAGATGTGGATTCATTTATTATATTGATGCTTAAATTTGGTGAGAAGACTTCTATAATGAAGTGTGGTTCTAAATTAAAATTTGAAGATTTAGTTGAACATATATGTTTGAAATGGAAGGAGTTGTCGTTTTATTTTATTGCCTTGTCATAAATTTTTCCCGGACATTCCTTTTGTGCGCGTGATGATGAAGCTGATTTAGACATTTTGTTTTGCTATTGTGAGTACCATTATGTTTTCAGTATTGATGTTTCCATGTTGAATGAGATAATTTTTTATGGTTGTGATGAATTGTCATGTAGTGGTGGGGGCATGATTTGGTCTTATGTTGAAAGTGAGAAAGATTATGTAGTTAGTCAGGTACATTCATTATCTACATATAGAGATAAGGTTCTAATATCTACTGGTTAGTCGAAAGCATTAGCTCATGTTAGCTAAAAGTTGGAAGGGGGTGTGAGCGAGTTTCAAAAAGTGTTGTGTATATTTTCGATTGAGGTTAGATTTAAGTTTCGGTATAGAATGATAGAGTGAGGATTGGAGCTAAATGTATTTATAAGGGGAAACTAGTTGTTCATGGTATGTATATGGTCAAGTTGAAAAAATGGATTATTTTTTCTATATAAGAGATCTTGTGAATGATCATTTATGTGGTTTTGCATATAAGACTACAAAATATCCAAAAATTAATTCTAAGCTTGTAGCTTCTTTTATTATAGATCTGATCTAGGAGAGAAAACTTACATGTCATGTTAACATCATTCACCATGTAAATAGTAGTTATGGGTTTATTATTAGTTACCATCATTCTTGGTGGGATGTTGAGAGAGCAAAATAACAAATTTATGAGAATTAATCATTGCCATTTGTTAGGGCATTATTAAGAAGCTTTGGTGACTTCAAATCTTAGTAGTCATTTTGAGATTAATTGTGATGCTATTAGTGGTCATTTTAATAGGTTGGTTATGTCCTTTTATGCGTGCATTGAAAGGCTTAGTTGCTATCGCCCTTTACTATTTCTTGTACATTTTTGAAGTCTCGGTATAGAGGAGTGCTTCTTGCCACAAATGGAAATAATGGAAATCAAGGCATAATTGTAGTTTTTTTCTATTATAGATAACTTATTTGTTCTTTTGTAGTTATAATATGTACTCTATTTTATATTATTTGTTTGAAGCAAAAATATTTCCTTTGGCATTTGCGGTTGTCGACTAACAAATAGAAAAGAATTGGGAATGGTTTCTAGAACATTTATCACATGTTATTGTTACTTCCCGCGATATAACATATATATTGGATAGAAACATAGGGATGTTGAATTATATTCCCAAAGAGTTTCCTACTTCTCATCACTTTTATTAGTTTGTAACACTTAAAAAAACCTCAGAGACCATGTGTCTGGGTTATTTACAAGTC
The DNA here is from genome assembly GCA_949130495.1 of Sambucus nigra. Lineage (NCBI taxonomy): Eukaryota > Viridiplantae > Streptophyta > Magnoliopsida > Dipsacales > Adoxaceae > Sambucus > Sambucus nigra. The sequence continues at coordinate 380,541,686 of OX422221.1, forward strand.
CATTGAGGGAGAAAACTGTGAATATATTTAGGAATTATTTGTATTTGCCAACCCATGAAATGTTCCGGTATAAGCTGAATACGTTGCTTACGGAAGGACCCAATCTGTAGCTTTGTGAATAGTTTGAGAAAGTATCATTGGAGTAGTGCTTACATTGAGTGGCAGAAGTATGGATAGATGTTCTTAAATATTGTGAAATCATTTAATTAATCGATTCATGAGGTTCATCATTTGACAGTCATGGATCTTGTTGCTCATATTTGGGAACAAATCATGAAGATGATGGCTGAGAGTAGGGAGATAGAAAGTGGGTGGATGGCAGTTTGTGTCCTCAAATTAATCATTGGCAAAGTGACTTATTAAAGGAGTTCAGGAGTTAATAAATTTGTACAGCACTGGATTATGTATTTGAGGTGCAATTGGAGCTTCGTATAATAGTTGATTTGTTGAATAAGACTTGCTCGTGTTATGAGTGGCAAGTAAATGGGTTTGTTTGTGCTCATGTAATTGTTGTAATTTAGAATTTTGGGAAGGATACGAATGCATATGTTGACAAGTATTTCACGAGGGAATGTTTTCTGAATTATTACTCTTAGATATTGTATCCAGTTCCAATACTTGGTATAGATGAGAACTCTGATTCTAAAATTTGTTGTTAGTCCACTTAGTGCTAAGTGTACGGCTGGGAGGATGATAAAGAAGAGAACTACTTAGTGGGGTGAAAATAATAGGTAATTTAGGTTTGGGATATGTCCATATTATGGACACAACAAAAAAGTTTCCCCAGTGTTATGTGGATTTAGAATAAACTTCAACACTTTAGCAAAACTGATTTGAAAGATCTATTTCTGAATTTGTTTTTACACAATTTGAAATGTTAAAATGGTAGTAGTTTGTTTATGGTATTTTAATAGTGAATATAGTAGTTTGTATTACATGTACTCTATCTTAAACTGTGAATTTATCTTCATTGTTGTTACTCATTATAATGTACAAATCACTTTAAACAAGTGTACTCATATTACTGATTTTTGAATCATGTACTTTACTTACAGAATATTATCTTGGTGGGAGTTAATAAGGGTCAATTTCAAGGTTATAATGGTTTTTTCTTGTTTAGTGTTTCAAAGTTACCTTCTTACTAAGAAATAGTATCATAGTGTAGAACTAATATTTTTTTTTAAATATTTATATCAAAATCGAACTGATTTCAATTTGTATGGTTAATCAAAATCACATTCAATTACTATAAAAGAGTCTGTGATGGATTTAGGTGTGGAATTGGTATACTTGATTAATTATTTGAATTCTTTTGGGTTTGGTTGCCATTTAATTTTCAATATACAGTCAAACCCTAGCATGTTGGATTTTGGGGGGTTTGGCTCCCATTTTTAACATTTTTGTTAGTCAGCAATTGTGCACCATTAGTCCACTCATATTTTAAGGCATCTACCCATTTTGCCCCTACTTCAACGCAATTAGTAACTATTAAAGTCATTCATTTTTAGAATATATAAAAATAATTTTATATTTCAATAAATGTTAATATATATATATATATATATATATATATAGCATAATGTTAAGGAATGTTTTTACTTTTCGAGAACTAATATTTTTAATTATAAAGTAAAAGTAAGTTGGGCAAACTAAACATAAGAACTTGTATTTCATACCTATCAAATTTTAAAATATATTTGTCATAAATGTGGATATATAAGATGAGATTAAGAATTATTATTTGAAGCAAATTTTACACACCTAAAACAATTAATTGAAGGGTGAACAAAAAGCTTACAAAATCATAAGTAGTTAAAAAACTTGGAATCTATAGCTACATACACGTCCCCATTGTAATCCTTTTTTCTCAAGAAAGAAAATATTTTAACATTAAAAAAAATTCTAATATATGCATTATCACACCTTTTTAGTAAGACAATATTTTGAAAAAGAATCCTTTCAAAAATACACAATTTTCAAACTACAAATAACAATAAGTTCATCAAATAACAATTTATCAAAAACAAGAGTTAAAATCCAAAAAAATGTTGACCAGTAAGAATTATATGCACTTCAAAAAAGAATAAATATATTAAACTTAAAGTAGTGTTGTTCACTCGTAGACCCATAAACCCAATCTATAGAGATCTTACATCTTACAAAGAAATAGCGTTAATCTTGTTAGGAATTAAAATGAAATAAAAAAAAAAGATAATATCTTACATTTTAAACCATGAATGAAGACCATCACTAGGATACCTGATGTCATGTCAAGGTAAGTTGACTACGCGTCTATTTTATATAAATATTAACGGTTATCACTATAAATATTAATTATTTATATAAAAAAATTTAATTAGAAATTAAGGGTTATTAATATAAATATTAACGTTTTATATAATAAAGTATTTTTATATAAATTTTAATGATTATAAAAAAGAAAAATATATATTTTAGAAAGAAAAATATTTTTGCATATTGTAAATACTAATGTTTTTAATTATTGGTAGATGGGTTTAAGGTCAAAATGGGTAAAAAAAACTACAAAATTTGGGTGGATTGACGGTAAACTATGGTTGACTAACGAAATGTTAAAATGGGTGCCAAACCTAAAAAATTCGACATGTGGGGGATTGGTTGAATATTAAAAATTAAATGAGGATCAAACCCAAAATTTTTATTTTTTCTATAAAGAAAATCCTCAACACTAATTATGGACCAATTGATGGGTTCACTCTGGACCGGTTTTGTTGTTCCAAAAATTGTGAATTGGCCCATTTAAAATTGGTTCATTCTTGAATATTCTTTTTATCACTATAAACTACAATTAGTTAAAGTCAATAAGAATCTAGTTTTGAATTATACCAAAAAATCACATTCGTTGATCAATAAGCATGTAGTTTTTAATTATACCAAAAACATTGAACTTGTTGAATGTTTGAAGGTTACATATTTTTTACTCAATAGTGAATATAGTAGTTTGTATCACATGTACTCTATCTCAAAATGTGAATTTATCTAAATTGTCATTTGAAGGAAATGATATCAGATTATGAAATTTACTTAGCAAATTTGGTGGATAAGATAATTTTTTATGTCTAGTATTTATTTGTAAGGATAAAAATTTAGAACCGGGAAGAAAACTGGTTGAATCATCCATGATATTTTTTTTATTAAGTAGTGAATTTATATTGTTCTTGTAAGTTCAAGAATAATTACAATCAATAATCCCAAAAAAACAAGTATATGAAGAAAGTCAATCAATCACACCCAAACTACGTCCACAGAGAGGTAACTATTTTTCTTATTAGTGTATCTCTCGAGATTTTAAAGTTGCATCCTCTAGACCCTGGTGTGAGGATTTACATTTATAGGCACGTTCAAGAGGTTGAGTTCTACAAGATACTCTTCCTGCTTAAATGTAGCTCATGAGGTTCCCGGAATATCCCTCCGAGATTATTGGTAATCGATTTGAGATTATCGAGGTGTGTTTAATGACATGTTCAATACTCGGTTGGAGTTAATAATATGAGTTTTTTCATACGCATCTTATCTCTTGTTGGGCTGGTCGGTTAAAATCATGGATGAGCCTACAGAATTGTTTTAGTACCCATAATTTCCCCTAAAATCACTGGGATGAGATTTATTGCGCCGGTAGATTTTAACCTTGTTGTAGGCCCAAGACCTAAGTTTGTTAGAACTGGCCTGGTAATTTTGTAATGTCCCTAAAATGCTGAGGGTACCCTCGTTTGAGCAAAGTTGGTGATGGCCGGCATGGAACATTTGTAATAACCCTAAAGTTACGGGGGAACACTGGTCCGAGATGTGATTTAAAGCGCCATAAATCCTCCTCGAAAGTTGTACCCCATGATTACACACAAGGTTCCAAACATAGCTTTGTCATTTCAAACCGTCACTTTGTGTTTCGGAGTTTTATTCTTCGAAACTTCACTAAGAAATTCCTTATGCTTACAATTTCTTCAGATCTTCCTCACATTTTTCCTCTTTTGTAAATCCTTCTTTCCTTCTCCTTTCGGCCACAATTTTCTTCTTTGCTCTTTGTTGCTTATTTCTCTTTTATAAATGGCTACTCTTCAAAGCAAAAGTGTTGAGGAGTTTAGGAAAACATACTCCATTCCTGCTTGGGTAGAAATTGACTGTGCCCCTGTGCCCAAACATGTTAGGGACATAGATTATGGGCACTAGATTCATTCCCTTATTATAGTTTAAGGGGGCTTAACATTTTCCCCAAATCGCCTATATTTAGAATTTTTTGACTAATTTGAAGTCATTTCTGCCCAGTGTGCCCCTAATACCCAAAGAATATTCATTGAGGTGCAAAGGATTGATGAGCTTTATGGGACCAACTTGGGGATCTTAGAAATTAGATTCTGTTATGTCTGGTCACACCCCTCTGATGGTCTTATCTACTAAAGGCGAGGAAGGTCAATAGGATATTAGTGGTGAAACTCCTTGATTCTAATAAGGGATACTCGGATCGGGGTTTTATCACCAAGAATCGGAAGCATTTGCCTCTACCCAAGGGCGAGAAGTACGCAAGAGCTTTGTGCCCTAACTGGGGGGGAGATCACATAGGTCACCATTCATTTTTCTTTTTTCGTTGCTGACTTTTTGTTCTATTTCTAGTCATGCTTACTAATTTGTACCTTTTTATCTTTGTTCAGCTTTCAATAAAAATAAGGATCCATATCTCCATCACATCAAGGTTGCTAACCATTTAAAGGTTTGGGGAATCAAGGACAGACTGCCCAACGGTGAACATCATTGGTTGATAGCTTATCTACTCGAGTACACCAACTCCACCATAAGTTTTATTGCTGGTCTAGTGGATGATATCCCAGACACTCGTCTCCCAAATGAGGAAACTTCCTCCTCTATTGGGCTAATGGATGTTGAGTCTTCCTCTAAAGAAGAAGAAGATCAGATGGCTCCCCCTAAGAGGAGGTTTTGGATGGATGAAGATGATAATAACCAAGTTCTCCTTTTATCCAGGGTCAAGGCCCCAAAAAAAGTGGAAGGGGATTCCCCCAGTGTCAGTGACACTATTTCCTGGCCAAGGAGAAGAAACTAGAAAAGAAGAGTTGGAGTGGTAGAGGAGAAGAAGAAGGTCGTTGAGGCCGTGGTGAAGAGAAATACTCCTTCCCTATCCGATACTCATCAAGACAATAGTGTAGCCTTCAACCCATCTCTTAACCTAACTTCTTAAGAGGCCAGTGTTTGCTGGAGACCACGATCATTCGATAATACGGGGGCCCGGACAGCTATTTCTATGAGCTTCCCAAACTCTTGCCTTGGTATGTGTACTCTTTTCTCCTTTCCTTATCATTTAAAGATGTGCTTACCCCAATTCTTACTCTTTTCTATTCTGCACTTTATGGTATAGTTTATGACTCTTCTTTATGGTTGTGTTGACCAGTCCATAAATAATGAAGAACTATTTTACCTCTAATAAAGTTGGATAAAGCCCTGGATAAGTCCAGAGAGGATCATGAGAAGGAGAGGGGTACCATTGCCCTAGTTATGGCCTCTATGAAGTTCGAGAATATCCTTCTACAGGTGAAAAACTCTGAGTTGACAAAGAAGGTATGGGAGATTTCTTGCCCTTAAGGATGCCAGCTTTGAGCAAAGATGGAACGGTGCATACGAGGACACCAATATCCAGATCGCCTATGCTCGGAAGACGATCTTCAAAAAATGGTAGGACAGTGCCTTGGTGGAAGCTGAAGTCCCCTTAATTCTGAGTTATTTGGAAGGCACCAACCAGGTCCTCCTTCTATTGTTAATGAGGAGCCTCCTGCCCACCCTCCTGCCGAGAAAGCAGAGGTCGGGGTGCCCCAAGAGAAGGAGGGGCGTCCAAGGGGAAAGAAGTTGATACAGAAGAGCATGTGTAGAACTGAAGCCTTTAGATTTTAGGGTATTCTTTTCTTCTTTTACTCATGTATTGTACCTTTTTTCTTTATTTTTCCTTGGACTATAATGGCTATGCCTACCCTTTCTGATGTTAATGAAAAATGATGTTCTCCTTTACTGAGTTATCTTACGTTATCTCTTATTTTCTATGTTCATTTATAGTTTATTTCCAAGGAGACATCCTCTTCTAAAAATATTGATAAGTTTCTCGAGCGAGATGCAAATGAGTAAGCTCGATGAGTGTTGTTAAAGGCCTGCAGAGCATTGAAGGTGAGAACTGAAGCATATAAGGACAATCCACCCTAGTCGTAATGTAGGCCCCTTTTTCTCAAATGTTCTTTAAGGATGTCAAAAAAAAATTCTCTTTCAACACGCACCAAGTTTGTGAACCAATTTCAATTACGTCCAATTTTATCTTGTTTAATACTAAACATGCATCTAGCTGATTGAAGCAAGTAAAATAACGTAAAGTTCATAATGTCGGATGTATGAGGAAACCACTAAGGGAAAAAATCTCGATTGGCCCAAGCCAGATAAAAATTATGATACAGTTTTACAAAAGGAAGACATACAAAATTACACAACAACTCGATCCCCACAAGACTTGACGTTCTTTTACTCCTTAACCGCTCCTCCATAATTCCCACGTAGAAATTCTTCCACGATACTCATCCACAACACATGCATCCACGAGTCTCCTCGATGTCCATCGATGCAGCTTTGGAAACCGTCCACGATTCAAAACACGGACTTCTCCGTTTCTTCATCGCAAAAACCAACGAACAATGTTTAAAGTGATGAACAACCCTCAAATGGTGCAACCAAGATCTCTATAGCAATAGTATATGAAATCATGTATATTTAAACTCTAAGGATGGTTTTGGCCTTTGAAAACCTTAGAAAACTTTTTGCAGAAAAATGAAACTATTTATACTACAATTTTGGTTCTTCACACTTTACAAAATTCTTAATGAAACCCGCCTTTAATAAAAAAAAGTTAAGTTAGCGTGGCATTCGAACGAGATAAGGTTATCGTTCTAATGAGATACCTATGTAGTTTGAACGACGAAGGCATGTCATTTGAACCACCTTCACACATCGTTTGAACGACAGTGAATTTCGTTTGATACTTCTAAACAGAAGGGAAGGATTCATACGACTCTCAATAGTCCTTATCTCAAAATAAACAAAAGTTAAAACAGTTTAAAATCATTTTTAATAAAACATAACATCCTTAAACAATTTTTGAGTCCCATAAACATTGCGCATTCATACCCGAGAGATCAAAACACGATGAAGATGTGAAACGTACACTATACAACATGAAAAAATGTAATCTTTGAAGCTTGGACGCTACGTCTTCAATACAAATATGTCATAGACTTTATGGGAATCATGACAATATAAAATCATCTTTGACTCAACCAAGTTTTGTTCCAAAAATAAGTCAAATACATACAACTGGACTTAATTGGAAAATTTATCCTTATAAATCGCCCCCTTTGACTATTCTGGGACAAAACCCAAATAGTGAAATGCCTAAGTCAGGACGTCAAATCGTATGACCTCTAAATCCCATCACATAAACCCAAAATTAAAAATACAGGACAAGGACTAGTGTATGAGGGTCCAATAAGCATGAAACGTCTAAATGTGATATAGCTGCAAAATCAAAAATCGTTGGAGAATACCTACACACATGACACAAACAAATACCCAGTGAAGTATGGAGTAACAAATGATATAAAAATACCAATGTGAAAAACAAATAATTTGTTAAACATGTGAGAAATACCAATATGTGCAATACAACATGATACCAATAAAGTATGAACATATGATCATGATACCAATATGTAAAATCAAAAAAATATGTGCTCAATACTCCCCCCACATCACATATATCTCTCCCCCTTTTTATCTCAAATGAACAATAAGTTAAAAAGATAAGAAAAACACCAAATATCTGGAAGTAAATATCAATGAAGCATATCTAGATAAACATGAAACATCAACTAAATGTAATCAGAGGATACCAAATCGTAGCTAGCAAATAGTCACATGAAAGAAATCATCAATATCAGGAAATATGTGACTAAATAGATCGATGTAGTATATGAATGATCATGAATAATCAATATAAACTACATATAAACAACCCACAAGTACAAAAATAATAGTATTTCATTATAAAAATGAAGCAAGTACGAAACAAGAGAATTCTCAAAAAATCCCCTTTAGGTCGTTCGAACGATAATGCCCCGTCGTCTGAACGACAGTGCATGCTGTTAGAACCATGCATCAAATGACCTCAAACAACGCAATCCAGTAGCCTGTCGTGCGATGAAACCCATCTAACGACCTTTGCGTGACTTTCTCATGACCTATACTAACAAAATTGATGCCTCGAAAAATATGTTGTGAGAAGAAAACATCGAATGACTTGGATATTCCATTCGAATGATATTCAAATGTCGTTTGAATGACTTCAGCAAATTCTGTATTGAAGTTCCAAAACTGTAAAGTTTTGCCCAGTGAAAAAATTTCATGAAAACAGGTACTCGAGATACGAAACAATAGCAAAACAGACTCAAAACAGAAAAATAAAATAAGCGAAAACAATGTCAGTTTCATGCTAGCATAGTATTAATGTGCTCAAACATGGATGTGGAATAAATGGGTGTGAACTAGAACAATTGAATCCAAACTTGAACACATCGAAATGATCAAGAAGCTTTAATTGATAGCTAAATCTCATCAAACTTAGTTTTAGCCATATGTGGCAATTAATATATTGGGCTTAGTGAACTAAACGAACAACATGCACAAAAATCTAAAATTTTGATGATTCAACAAACAATAGCGCCATGACACGATTTTTCAACATTAGAATTCGTGGTGCAAACCCGTTATTATATTCCATCCGAACTCCCTCATACATTCATATTTTATTTTTCAAGCTATTTTGAGGTTTCTATTTTTCTCAACTGATTGAAATCCTATTGGCCCCATATTTGGCATATGATTCTTTTAATTGCCTTAATTTTTACTTGGGCTCTTTTGAACACTGGCTTTCACGACGAGATTATTATTCTCTCGCAGCCCTTTTCCGTGAACACACATTATTTTTTCAATTTAAGCATTCAAAATCCTCATGGTAAACGGTTCTTACATGCACAACTCCTCCTAACTTTTATTACGCATAGATGACAAAATTGAGAGGATAATGTCTCACCAAACTTATATACGCATGGGAAGTCAAACATTCATATAAACTCGTGCATGTATTCAATGATGGCATATATACAAAGTCGAATCCAAATGCAAATCAACTTCGAAGCAATCCCATTAATCAATGGTTACGATCATTCACAGTATCTATAATTATGACCAAATATCATAAACACGTGGATAATGAAATGGTGGGAATCCAAGCACACCACTATGCCACATCAAACATGAAAACTCATGACACAAAAGAAAACAGAATATCTTTTTGTGTTTTTGAAAACATATTTTTGTATTTTCCAAAAAAGACTCAAATAAATGAAAAAAAATATAATACAAAGAGATACACATATCATAACACTAGAAAGATATATAACATGATGTAAATACTAGCGTATGACAAACATGAACATGCAAGAAATCATCTATAAGAAGTAGTGTGTGAAGCATCATGTGCAAGCATGTGAGAATCAACCAACGAAGCATTTAGTATCTCCAAGATAGATTTCCTAACCCAAATAGGTGTATACCTAACAAGATAAGTTTCGTTAACCTACGATACACTATGCTTAAACTTCCTAGGGTCTTGTCTTAGATCATAACAAAAATGCCTCAGGTGACCTTTCCTACCACAATACGAACATGTGTAAACACGACTAGTAACGGGACTTTTAGGTTGACCTTTTCTAACATCCTCGTATGTGGTTGATTCCCTAAATCAAACTATGGTTTTGGATTTAACATTCAAAGCACTAGAACACGATAAGCCACTACCATCATTACTTGAATCGCATAAATCATTTTTCAACTTCAAAATTTTGGACTCAAGCAAAGAATTAGAATTTTCAAATTTTAAGGAACCCTTCTTTAAATTTTCAACTACCCCTATAAGGTTATCTTGCTCTGCCTTAATGTGAGCAAACTTTTCCCAAAGAGTATTTTCACATGCCTTAAATTAATTAATCAAAACATTTTCTTCGACGGCACAAACCCTAGAGTTTTTGAAGTCCTCTAACTTTTTTTCTAAAACAATGACTCTATTCTCACTCTCTTCCTTTTCCAATTTAAAAGATTCTAAGTTATCATATAAAGCCACAAACTTCTCAGGAATGATATCCCTTTGAGTTTTAAATGTTTGCAAATATATAATCATATGTTTAAAGCGAGAATTTTCTTTTTTAAGAATTTTAATTTATTTTGCAAGCTTCAAATTCAAAAGATTTAATTCGGCAAAACTTTGAGAATCCATCGAGAGAAAAACATACCAAGGAGATAAATAAAAAAACAACCAAAAATCATAAAAATAAGGATCTACACAATAAAAGTGTGTTTCTAGGTCTAATTCCAATTTTGTAGGCCCCTTTTCCTCAAATGTGCTTTAAGGATGTCAAAAATAATTTTCATTTCAAAAACCTATTTCCAAATTTAACAAGCACCAAGTTTGTGAACCAATTTCAATTAACTTAAATTTTATCTTGTTTAATCCTAATAATGCATCTACGTGGTTAAAGTAAGTAAAATAAAGTAAAGTTCATAACACCGGATGTACGAGGAAACTACTAAGCGAAAAAACCTAAAATGGCCTAAGCTAGACAATCACTATGATACGGTTTTACAGAAGGAAGACATGTGTACTTACACAACGACTCGATCCCATAAGCCTTGATGAACTTCTTCTCTTTAATTGCTCGTCCACAGTCCCTACGCAGAAATCTTTCCACGCTACTCATCCACAACACACATGTCCACGAGTTCCTTGTTGTCCACCAATGCAGCTTTGGCAACCGTCTACGATTCAAAACATGAACTCCATCGTTTCTTCACTGCAAAACCCAAAGAAAAATGTTCAAACTGATGAACAAACCCCAGATGGTGAAACAAGATATTTACAACAATAGTATATGAAAGCTCTGATTTTTAAACTCTAAGGATGGTTTTAGCCTTCGAAAACCTTAGATAACTATATGCAGAAAAACAAAATTGTTTATACTATAATTCTGGTTTTGCGCACCTTACGAAATTCTAAGGGAAACATGCCTTAGATAAAAAAAAGTTAAGACGGAGCATCATTTGAATGAGATGAGGTTGTCGTTTGAATGAGATATCCATTGCAACACCCCGTACTTTTGGGTATAATTAAATTTCATAAATGGGTGTAAATTGGAAATCTGAGGATTTTCTCTGAATAATATTTTTTGGAAATTATGAGGGTTAGATGATTTCAGAGGTGTGTTTCATTCACTTTTGAGACTTAGTAAATGAGTTTGATTATTTTAATTACATGTCGCAGTGGGTAAAGCGACAAAGAATAATATTTTAATTGGAAAACTTGTATCGAGAGGTGTTGGGTTTAATTAGTAAATTGCATTTAAGTGACTCGGATGGAGATTTAGAGTGCGCGGTGGTTTTTAGAATGGTCGAGATAGTCAGAATAGAGTATCAGGGGGTATTGTTTAGGCTCCGAGAATTTTTAGGCTTATACAAACTCGTAATTGAGTAAACGAGTCATTTTTGGGTGTAAGGGGATAAACCCTTATTTCTCCATATATAAGGCACGGGAGAGGGAAACAAAGGAAAGAAAAAGAGAGAAGAGAAGAGGGGAAGGAAGAGAGGGAGGGAAAAAGGATTTCCGGGCCAAACTCCGCGGGATTCAACTGCAAGTCGTCAGATTTTATCCATGAGGCAAGTGTTTACTTGCTTTATTTATTTTTGGAGCATAAATTTGATATCATAATTTGGTAATAACAAATCAGAAGATTTTGGGGTTGGGATTTGATGAATTCAAATGGGTTTTCGGAAGTTAAATGAGTAAACCCCGAATTATATCCAATTCGAGAAACTTAGGAAATAATTGAAATCGTTTGTTGGTTTGGGGTTCTAGAATGTTTAGAAGCCTTTTTATATGTGTATATATCGTTGTTTGAGGTTGTAGGACGTTAGGGGAGGATATAAAATCTTGGTACCATCTTTAATGGCTGAAACAGCTTCTCGGAGAAGAAGCTGCCTGAAGTGATCGAGGGCTAAAGGTCAATCGATCGATCCTGCGGGATTTTCAACAATTTTGCCTAGGGTTAATTATATGGGATAAATTCAAACTTTAAATTGATTCAAGATTATTTATAAGAGGAAATAAATGCTTAACTAAGGAAAATATATTTATCCAATTGAGGGAATTTATAGGGGTTAGGAGGGTACTAAATTAGTGTCGCACTAAAAATTATATTTTCGAGGAAAATAAATGGATTAAGAAAATAAAGGTTTAGGGTTCCTAAAATAGAGTGGGGACCTATAAATTATTATTTAAGAGAAATGTAGACCTTGGGTTCATGGAAAATGGAATCCATGACTTATTTATTTGAGAGTGTTTAGGGCGAGTAACACTCGAGTTGATATTTCGGTGGGGGATTGTACTATAAGAATTAAGCACGTAGAGAATGTAATTATGTGTTAAATTGTGTGTGAGAAAATCCTACAAGGGGAATAGGATGAAATTGGGATATAGGCTAAAGAGGATTTAGCGGCTTCCTGACACATCTATTGACGACGGTCATTATAGGTGGTGCGATACTTATGAGAATTAAGATAAGTCAATGGTACACTTATCTAATTAGTAAGAATTGGTATATTAGGGTTTATGTACAAGTCCTTAAATAGTGATTAAGGTGTGAGTTATATTTGAGAGAGAGAATACTTATGAGATTAGTATTTAAGTAGGAGAATACTTAAATATTATTATGATATTGGCAATTGTAGCCATATGTACATTTGAGGAGTGATAAATGTATATATATATATATATACTATATGATTACAGTATATATATAATATGATACGAAAATGTATATATATCTATCTGTGGATGGTATATATATTTATGTGAAGCATACCCCCCTTTAATGCTATCATGGGAAGTTGTTCGACGTGGGTGAGGCCTCTGGCTTGAGGAGCAGGGAGCGTATAGTCCCCAGGTCATAGCATCCATTGTTATATTGTGTGATTTTTTATTAGGGGTGAGACGTGGTTGGTATGTGTCGTCTCATTTCTGGGGAGGAACTATGACCGCTTATCAAACCTTGTGCTTGTTGGCCGCGATGTCGGTGATATTGAGTCTGACCGCTGGTCCCCAGGATGGTAGGTGAGTGATGCCCTGGAAGATGATATCATTGAGAGACCGCATCCTCGAGTTATATCTCGTAGGTATGGTTATTATACTTGTATGTATAGTATATTACATGTGCATGAGAACAAGATATTATATATCCCTATTAGAGTAAAGAGATAAAATGAAAAAGGATTAATTCTCATTCCGGGAGATTATATTCGGACGTGTATTATGATATGTATATATAAGTGAGTATGATAACGTATATAATTATATGAGTATACCTATTTATGTTGTGTACTGAAGGTCTAATGGATATCGACGAACAACACTGCCAAGTAGTAGTGTATTGGGGGGGGGGTCCTTTTTTGGATTTCGCTTCGCGAGACACCCCACGCATGAATTTAGCGCAGTGTTGTGAATGGGGAGACGTTTAGCCCTTAGTACCCCGTTTACTTAGGACTTTAAGGTTTGGGGGTGACGGTTTATTTAGGCAGAGTAGCTTGACTGGGATGTTTAGATGGATACGCTAGGAGTGCACTATTAGAAGAGAGTTAAGGGGTATCTCCGGGGAGTGCGGTACCAATTTAAATATGAGGTAAAATATATTTTCTTAAATAAAGCATTTATTCACTTGCAAAATATTTTCACAACTCGGACTCTGACCCGTTTCTATATTTTTTCCTCTCTTGCTATATATATATATAGGTGTCCAGACACAGGGACGCCTGGATTATGATCCTTTCGAGTCAGACATCTCCTGCAGTAGCTTTGGATGCGTGCAGGTTTATTTTAGACACTTCTGTTCTTATGATCTAGATAGGAAGCATTGTAGTAACTTTCGGGTCGGATGCCCATTTGTATTTTTTTATTCTTTCACCGCATTTTAGTGCATCATTTGATTTGGTTGTATTATATTTGAACTGAGTGTTCAGTTATTTTATCTCTTTCCAGTTTCATTTATATAAACTGTGTGAATGTTTTAATTGTGTAATTTGCTTAAAAAGGTTAGTTAAATAAAATTTTGATGTCAGTCTAATAGGTTATTAGTAATTAATTTGGCTTTCGACAGTGATGCTAAGATTGAACCATGTGCGACTTCTATTTTAATTTGGTACAGGAGTGATCGCCCGGTATTTTATTAGGCGGGGTGTCACAGATGGTATCAGAGCATTAGCTTCTAGTCTTCTTAGGAATCTATGCGGACGTACTATGCTTTCAGCATTACATTCGATTTGATATAGAGCTTCTAATTAGGATTATTGATTCCTATGGTGAGATTTCGTTCTCCTGCCATGATATAAAATGTTAGAAAATCGTTTACGTGCTCGTTCATGACTCGTGTGCTGATAGATGAAGGACGACCAGAGAAGGCCATTACAAGGGTAGCAGAAGGCAGGACATACTTAGAGCGAATAGTTAAAGTTAGAGACTAGGACCGTAGTAGAGGTCACTCTCCTTGTGGCCTTTGTCAAAGATGGTTGAAATATGACTACTAAGGTATAATGGTTATAAGTATCCAAGTACAACTATACTAGAGAGTGGTACTGAAGTTGAATTACCTGGTGAAGCTAAAGGTTCGAAAGGTCTTCGACAAGGACCATAGCCTAAAGTTAAGTTAAATGGAGTAAGTGTAATGTGATTTAGCGGAAGTAGAAGGCTCGGGAGCTTTGGCTTAGAGCAGGATTATGAGTTATACCCAGATGTGAAAATTTGAGGGAAATTTTTCACTCATGGGAGCAATGTTGAAGTGGTGAAAATGATGGTCACCATATATGGGGGAGTAGGATGTTTTACCCATAGAAGGATCTTACGGGTAGATATACCCGTTAGTTGCTTTGGTTTGTCAAAAATGGAGGGAATGCAGATTTTGAATTATTCACATAAGTATTGGTCAGAGGCCGACAGTGAATAAAGAATTATAGGAATAGGTGAACCTAGTACCTAATTAAGGTAGGTACAATGAAGAGAGGGCCCTTTAGAGGAATGATAGGCTCTTTAGTAAGTGTTGCTAAAACTTATGGAGAAATTATGTTCAGGAAACCCCATCGGTGGGCATCCACACGGGGAATTCATTGAAATAGGTCTGTTGAAGCCGGTAGGGAGTCTCCTTCTAATGAAGAAGTTAAGGGAACTATGAAGGTGAATGTCAAGATTGAGGCTATAGAGACCGATAATACTGATAATTTTTACATGGTCAGGAAGGCCAAAGATGGAAATGGGGTTATGTGGAGTTTTGAGTCACACAGTTTGTCCTTTCCCGGTAGGAGAAAAAGGACAAGAGTGGGGTGCCTAGAAGAGGCATTAAGTTAAGAAATTTTGGGTTCAGTTAGGGAAAGTGTACCATGTCCAAGAACCATTAAGAGTAGCTAGGGAGATTGGTGAAGTTGTTGTTATGAGTTTCACCTCAGATGGAGGAGGTATAATTGGTGTGACTAGGTAAGAGTTATGGAATTTTGCTAACCCTAGATTCATGTGTGTAATTCGAGCTTTGTGGCAATATCACTAATATTTTATAATGTAGGCCTATAGGTTTTCCGCGATAGTGGAGTTCTATTTTCCTTCATTCGCTATAAAAGCGGGTGTTGATATTTTGAATATATATATGGTTTGTGTTACTCGTTTTATGTGTGATATACGAGTATGATATTATTTTGAGTATATTATGTTCTTCATTGATTGGAGTGACAGTAGGCTAATAATTGCAAGGCTATCGTGTCCGCAGTTCCAGCGTGGAACAGGTTGTTGCGATATCTCACCTGGATACAAGTTGAATTCACCTTTATTATTATGGGTAGTTGGAACTTCGGTGAACAGATGTTTCATTATTATGATTCGAGTGTGTGGAGACCTTATATATGTGATTTAAGGCATGCAGGATTTATTTGTTAAGCTATGAGATTAAGCGTATTATTGTTTGCGCAAGGACTTAGTGTTAGTACGAGCGTTAGGTGGTGTGGCTCCTGAATAGAGATAGGAGTTTAGACCACACTTTATTGAAAGGGGATAGGGTTATCCCGATTGCATATTTGAAACTAACGGACCTTCACGACCGACAAAGTTAAGTAGTAGTGTATTGGAGGGGTTTCTTATTTGGATTTCGCTTGATAGACGCTCCGCGCATGAACCTTAACGACGTCGAGAGTGGAGAGATGTTAGGATGCAAGGATGTTGGTTGTCATGATAAGTCACCTAGTGTGGAGAAAACACTATGGACTGAGAGTCGTGTGATGATTATATGCTTATAGATATGGAAGTACTAGGTAAAAGAACTGAAATATTTCTCTCACCGCAAGTATGAGGGGGAGCAAAGAAGAAAGAAATTAATTTAAGGTTCTTATGGTCAGGCCTCAATGAAAAGGCAAATTTTAGAGGATATATGTTTTGGGTAAAATGTTTGTAACACCTTTGCGCAAAATAGGCTCCCCAATTAGTTAGACTTTCCATTTTGCCAAGTTGTAAGGATATAGTGGTAGAAGAGTGTCAGTAAGTTAGCAAGGTAGGATTTAGGACGTCCCGCTGATGTGCCTTAGGCCATTATATCTCGATGATCGATGATGCGAGGAAGTAGTGTAACGGGAGGGTTCCTGAAGAACCTTATACCTTTGACTTGCTTAAGTCTACATTGTATAAGTGCTCAACTAATTTGGAAATATTGACAAAATTTGTAGTCCATCCTAGAATCCAAAAAGCCTCAGAACATATCTCTCTAATCCCCTTCAATGATCTATGAAGATACTAAATGAATCACACTACACACAATTAGAAGTGCATACATGTGTTAATATTGCCTAAAATTGAGTGTGTGTTTAATTCCCCTTGAATTGGAGCTTTAATAAAGTTTTTGGGGTTAATTTACTATTTTAGAAACTTCATTTTTCACTGAATTGTTTGGTTGGGTACGATCTCAAAGCGCTAGAGACTTCAGGGTGAGGTTTTGTAATTATTTTGACGCGCGTGTGAGAGCCTATAACCAGCCAACACTGGTCATCCTCCGGGTTAATGTATTTGTGTTTCTTATGTGAGAGGGTTGGATGGATGATTGTTGATCGTTGGATCATTTCTTATCAAGGGTCTGCATGCGTTCTTGGTTAATCCCGGTGCTATTCATTTGAACTAATCAGAATCGTTTTAAACCACCGCTGTTTTAGAACCATTGGATCAAGTCAAACCTTTGAATACTTGATCTCAACCTTTGATTTGCCTCGAACGTCCAGAACCTTCCCCAGGCACTATAAATACCCCTCACTTCTCAGCCTTGGAGAACTTTTGGGCATTCGTCTTCCAGAGAGAAAAAAATAAGAGAGAGAAGAGAGAAGTGAGAGAAGAGAGAAAAGAAGTGAGAGAAGAGAGAGAAATGGAAACAGTTAGCCAAAATCAAACCCTAACCCTAAACACTTCGTCTCTAAAACAAACCTTCAAATAAACCTTACCCCAAACACAACCTGAGTGTTTGAAAGAAAGAGAGAGAGAGTGGTTTGTTCATAGTGTTGCTGTAACCTCGTGATTTCTGATCTTTTACACAACTTAAACGTTAGAGTGAAGATCTAGTTTCTTTTTCCATTAAAATATTAGATCTATACTCTGTATGTTACATTTTTCACTAGATCTGCATATTTTCAACTTGGTTTAAGAAAATCATTTCTGTTTTGGTTTTAAAAATGTTTTATAGTTTCTGTTTTTACAAAACTTAACCTGACCTAGTTGGATTCGCACTTGGAGGGTTTTCAATCTCCTAAATATTTTCAAAAGAGATTGATTAAGGTCTTGTCCGATTTCTTAAGCAAGATCTCCGTGGAATCTGGGTTATATTTAAAGGTCAAAAGGTTTTTAGTTTTGTAAGAAAGAAAAATAACAAAATCACTGCATATAGACTTTATATGTAATTTGTATAGGACTGTTTGTAAATCTAAGTGTGTGTGAGTTCATGCATGTGAATAGGATTCACTACACAAACACTTTACACACTACTACACTGAAAGTGTTGTGTTTAAGATCTGAGATCATTGAGTCTACGTAAAGAAGCTAAAGCAAAGGAAGTTAGCAAACCGGAGAACATCATCAACAAATCAGATCTATCAGAAGTTAGAAGGAGCCAAGTGGGGTATATTCCTAAACTTAGAATAGGTTGATTTGTGTGCTTGCATGTTGTGTTGTTTGTAACTGATTTTTGTTATTAGTGGACTTTTGTGTTTGTGACTTAGAAGTCACCGTGGATGTTTCCTCTGTTGGGAGAGGTTTTACCATGTTAAAAATCATTGTGTTGATTATCTTCATCTACTCACCTCATTCTTTAAGTGTGCTGAATTTTTGAAATTGCCTTAGTTTTAAAACTGGTTACACAATCTTAATTAATCTCGTACATAAGTTTCTTTGTAAACAAATCTTGTTTATAATTTCTATTTTCAAAAGAAAAGGGTTTCTCCAACAAACATTCAGAGTTGCTTATACAGTTTAACCTTGTGTTAAACGGCATTAGTGACGTTTTTCAATTGGTATCAGAGCCCTGTTAACTTTTATTTTAAAAGATCTTGTGTTTCTGAAATCGTTTTCTGAAAAACCTAACTATGGACGAGAAGAATGAAAGGTTTGGTAATCTGTCCAGACCTCCTCTCTTTGATGGAAACAACTTTGCTTACTGGAAAGTAAGGATGGTTGCCTTCATCCAAGGGACTTTAGGAGATGATGTCTGGGACATTATCGAAAATGGATACACTTATCCTACTAAACCAGCCACTGAAGGAAGTGATGAGAGGGTAAAGAAAATCTTAAGTGAATTTACCCAAGAAGAGAAAACCATTTCTCGAAATAACAATAAAGGCAAGAATGCCATTTTTATGTCCATTAATGAGTATGAGTTTAAAAGAATCTCATCTTGTGCCACTTCTAAGGAAGCATGGGACACATTAATCACTGCACATAAAGGTGACTCAAGAGTCAAAGCTGCTAAAACCCAAATGCTTATCCAGCAGTACAACTCTTTGATCAGGTCTGATTCTGAATCCTTTGATGATTTTTACATGAACTTAACTGATATAGTCACTAAGTTGCATGCTAATGGTATTACTTATGATAGAAATGAAATTGTTTCTAAAATCCTAAGGTCATTACCACAAAAGTTCGACAGTAAGAGGTATGCTATTGAGGAAATGAATGATCAAAACCTTACTCCTGAGTTACTCAGTAGCAAACTCAGAACTGTGGAAATGGAATTAGACTTTAAGAAACAATTGAATCATTCTCAAAGAAAACAGCCCAACTCTAACTTGAGTTTTGCCTCCAAGATACCCAAACTTGAGTCTAATTTGACCAACTCTGACTCTGATGAGGAGTGTGATATAGATAAACTAGATAATCAGATTGCCTTAATGTCTAAACAATTTAAGAAAATTGTCAAATTTCGAAACAAACAGGCAACTAAATAAGGCAAGCCTAATTATTCTAGTCTGTCTAACCCCAAACCTCATGAGAGAAGTTTTGACAAACATCCTAAGGACAACAATTCCAGACCCACTAGAGACCTTAAAAAGATTGAATGTTTTAGATGTGGGAAACTAGGTCACATTGCACACGATTGCAGAGTTAATCTGAATAAAGCCAACACACACAATAGAGCCAATGTCTGTAAAACTTGGAATGATTCAAGTGACTCTGATGAAGAGGAACTTGAGTCATCAAATGAACTTGACCCTTGCATGTCCTTTTATGCTAAGATCATTTACAATGATGATATGCCTGTGTGTGATAATGATGCTTCTACTCTTGCTTGTGTGAATACTCCTTTGATTGGCCTAGATGCTTTATTGTCTGAAAATGTTGCTAGCTCTTGTTCCGTGTGTGTGAGTCAAAGTGATCTCGATAATGACGATGCCAATGGGTGCGTGAGTACTGAAACTGAATCGTTAGGGGTCACTACACACACTTCACTTAGCGACTCAGACACAGATGACCTCCCTGATATCCATACCTTGTATGCTAAAACTCTTAAAAAAGGCACTAGACTAGAGAAGACTGTTAGAGACCTGACTAAGAAATTAGATGATCTAAGTCTTATAGTGAAGTTGAATGCTGAAGAGTACACTAACTAGTGTCTATCTCATCAATCTGAAATTGAAACTTTTGATCAAAAATTAAAAGAGTTGACTAAAACTAATGAAACCCTGGAAATGAAATATAAGGGAACATTATTAGAATTGGAGGAACTAAAAACAAAGACAGCTACTGTTTTCAAAAAGTTTTCTAAGTTTGAAAACAATTCAAACTGTTTTACTGACTTTGTTGTTGACTCCAAGACCAATTCTGATGATAGAACCGGTATTGGATTTTGCCCTAAGAACAAATCTCAAAATACAAAACTTGAACCTATTAAGTTTGTGTCTGGGGGCAAAAGACCAATTGAAACATGTCCAGACTTTCATTTGATTAAAAATGAATTTGATCAAAAGCAACAACAAAAAGACATTGGAGAGTCTAGTTACTCTAATGCTGAGACTGCACTTAAGACTAAATATGTCTGTCCTTTTATCAGAAAGGCTGATTCTACCTATAAGACCATATCCCCTAGAAATAGGACTTATGAACAGAACGCTGTCAAACCTATCTTTAGAAGTTTTCCTAAGGAAATTCATCCCTCAAGCAATCAATATTGCTCATACTGTGACATTTATGGTCACTCCTTTGAAGGTTGTTATGCTAGGCGTCTAAACACCCCTATATACAATACTTCTGTCTATAAGAACTTTAACTATTCTAGGCAAAGTCGTAACAATTATGTCCTTCCAAGACAACCTGATAAGAACTCTAACTACAGAAATAGAAAGACCAAAACAAAGAGTTCATTTAAGTGAAAGGCTCCCAGAAACTTTCCTAAACCAAAAGCTCAACTTTTTCACAACAATCAGTTTGCTGCTCCAAATGTTTTTCGACAAAAAGCTGTGTCTCGAAAATTTTATCAAATGAGAGCAAACTTGCGTAAAATTAAAACTAGAGCTATTTGGGTTAGGAAAGAGGATCTTTTACCCCAAATGAAGTGTAACATTGTCATCACTGCTTTAAAAGCTGAACACACTTCATCTGGTTGGTACTTAGATTCAGGATGTTCCAAACATATGACAGGAGATGAAACAAAACTTCTAAACAAAACCAGATTTGTTGGTGGGAAAGTTGTTTTTGGTGATGGTGTTTCATCTCAGATCATAGGTAAAGGAACCCTAAAAGAAGAAGGAATGCCTGTTCTCGAAAATGTTCTGTTAGTTAAAGGCCTTAAAGCCAACCTCCTAAGTATATCACAATTTTGTGACTCTAACCATACAGTCACCTTTTCAAAAAACAATTGTAAAATTTTAAATGATAAAGGTGAATGCATTATTACAGGATTTAGAACACCTGACAATTGTTATACCGTCAAGACTAGTTCTGAAACCTGTAACATTGTCAGAATGGATGACAATGAGATCTGGCATAATCGTATGGGTCACTTAAGTTATGATATCCTTCGTAGATTGTCTAGTCAAGAGATAGTTAGAGGTATTCCTAAAATTAAACCTATTTCAAGTGTTGTCTGTGGTCATTGCCAGGAAGGAAAAATAGTTAAGACTTCGCATAAAAAGGTTAAAGACATCCTTACCTCTAGACCTTTAGATCTCATCCATATGGACCTTATTGGTCCCTCTAGAACTGTTAGTCTATGTGGACACAGTTATATCCTTGTCATGGTTGATGATTTCACACGATTCACTTGGGTTGCCTTCTTGAAACATAAATCTGACACGTTTCAGAATTTTTTGAAAATTCTTCTAAGAATTGAAAATGAGAAGGACACACAAGTCAATCGCATCCGTAGTGATAGAGGGGGAGAGTTCATAGACACAGGAATAGTTGAATATTGTGACTACAATGGTTACAAACATGAATTTAGTGCCCCTAAAACTCCTCAGCAGAATGGTATTGCTGAAAGAAAAAACCGAACTCTTCAAGAGATGGCACCTGTCATGTTGCATGCTAAATCCCTACCTAAATACTTTTGGGTAGAATCCATTAGAACTGCCTGTCACATCACTAATAGGGTCTATCTTAGGAAAAACTCTAAACAAACCCCTTATGAGTTGTGGTACGGTAAGAAGCCTAATCTGAAATACCTAAGAACCTTTGGAAGTCAGTGTTATGTCTGTAAAGATAGAGAACATCTGTCTAAATTCGAAACTCGTGGTGATAAAGCCATCTTCTTAGGATACTCACCAAACAGTCGTGCTTATCGTATATACGATCTGCGTACTAAGGCCCTTATGGAATCGATAAATGTAATTGTAAGTGACACTATTGTCGAAAATAAGATATCTGAATCACCTATTGTGGTTGAATCTGAAAATGATTTCAAAAATGACTCACCATAAATAGATGACTCATTACCTATTGAGAGTCCAGAAGTACCTGGCTGGGTCTCTAAAGATCATCCCATTGACAACGTGGTCGGTAATCCTAATGAGCCAGTTCGTACTAGATCCCAGTTAAGAAATTATGCTAATTATGCATGTTTCATCTCCCTTGTGGAACCGAAAAATGTTAATGAAGCATTGAATGACACACACTGGATTTCTGCTATGCAGGAAGAACTTTTACAATTCGTCATTCACGATGTCTGGTATCTCGTACCTCGGCCTCAAAACAAAAATGTTATTGGAACACGTTGGATCTTTAAGAACAAATCTGATGAAAATGGGGTGATTCTTAGAAACAAAGCTAGACTTGTTGCTCAAGGCTACTCTCAAATAGAAGGGATAGATTTCAGCGAGACATTTGCCCCTGTCACTCGTCTTGAATCTGTTCGTCTTCTTTTCGCCATAGCGTGTTACTTAAAATTCACACTTTATCAAACGGACGTAAAATCTGCTTTCCTTAATGGAATCCTGTCCGAAGAAACATATGTAGAACAACCCAAAGGGTTCATTGACCCTAAATACCCTAACCATGTCTTTCGTCTAAAAAAGGCTTTATATGGCTTAAAACAAGCTCCTCGAGCTTGGTATGAACGTCTTTCCAACTTTTTGTTGGATAAGGGTTTTAAGAGAGGAGGAAATGACCAGACTCTCTTTGTCAAACATTTTGACAAAAACATTATCATAGCCCAAGTCTATGTAGACGACATCATTTTCGGGTCAACTTCAAACTCTGAAGTTAAATCCTTCTCTGCTAGTATGCATAAGGAATTTCACATGTCCCTTATGGGGGAGCTACAGCTTTTCTTAGGATTTCAAGTGAAACAGAATTCTGATGGTCTATTTGTTTCTCAAACTAAGTATGCCTTAGACCTTGTAAAGAAATTTGGCTTAGAGAATGCTAAAGTTGCCAAAACACCTATGAGTACTACCGTTAAATTAAGCAAAGATGAAAATGGTACGTCAGTAGATTCCACACTTTACCGTAGTATGATTGGTAGCCTACTCTATCTAACTGCCTCACGACCAGACATAATGTATGTTGTATGTCTGCGTGCTCGTTACCAGAATAACACTAAAGAGAGCCATTTATCGAGTGTAAAACGTATAATAAAGTATATAAAAGGCACTCTCAACCTTGGACTTAGGTACACTAAGGATACATGTAGCACCATCATAGGGTATACTGATGCTGATTGGGCCGGTTGTACTGATGATAGTAAAAGTACATCAGGTGCCTGTTATTATGTCGGCAATAATTTAGTTGGTTGGAGTAGCAAAAAACAGAATTGCACATCTTTATCCACGGCTGAGTCCGAATATATAGCAGCTGGTAGTTGTTGTGCTCAATTATTATGGATAAAACAGATGTTAAGCGATTATGGAATTAAATAAGATCAATTACAATTGTATTGTGACAATTAAAGCGCCATTAACATATCTAAAAACCCGGTTCAACACTCGCGAACTAAACATATTAAAATAAAGAATCATTTTATTCGCGAACTTGTTGAAACTAAGGAATTAGAAATTCATTACCTGCCTACTGATCTGCAACTTGCAGACATGTTCACTAAACCTTTAGACTATAACAGATTTCTGTATTTGCGAAATTCTATAGGCATGGTATGCGCTGATTAAACTCTTAAAACTTTAAGTTTTACCCTTTGTCCATTTGAGACAAAATGGGGGAGAAATTTGAGTTTTATGGAGTTCATTTCTGTTCACATTTCATCTAAACTGCTTGATCTTAGTGTGTATATTTGTAGGAATCTCTTCTTCTGATTGTCTACCGTTTCTAGTGTACATACTTGTAAATAGTTGAGTTATGTAATTTTTGAATTTCTAGGAAATGGGTAGATATAATCTTTTGTATAGGACTAGGTTTTATTTTTTTTCTTCCCTACGAGTTTTAAGCTAACTCAAAGGAGATTTTGTCTCATATTTCCAAAGGGGGAGATTGAAGCACCTTATACCTTTGACTTGCTTAAGTCTACATTGTATAAGTGCTCAACTAATTTGAAAATATTGACAAAATTTGTAGTCCATCCTAGAATCCAAAAAGCCTCAGAACATATCTCTCTAATCCCCTTCAATGATCTATGAAGATACTAGATGAATCACACTACACACAATTAGAAGTGCATACATGTGTTAATATTGCCTAAAATTGAGTGTGTGTTTAATTCCCCTTGAATTGGAGCTTTAATAAAGTTTTTGGGGTTAATTTACTATTTTAGAAACTTCATTTTTCATTGAATTGTTTGGTTGGGTACGATCTAAAAGCGCTAGAGACTTCAGGGTGAGGTTTTGTAATTATTTTGACGCGCGTGTGAGAGCCTATAACCAGCCAACACTTGTCATCCTCCAGGTTAATGTATTTGTGTTTCTTATGTGAGAGGGTTGGATGGATGATTTTTTATCGTTGGATCATTTCTTATCAAGGGTCTGCATGCGTTCTTGGTTAATCCCGGTGCTATTCATTTGAACCAATCAGAATCGTTTTAAACCACCGCTGTTTTAGAACCATTGGATCAAGTCAAACCTTTGACGACTTGATCTCAACCTTTGATTTGCCTCGAACGTCCAGAACCTTCCCCAGGCACTATAAATACCCCTCACTTCTCAGCCTTAGAGAACTTTTGGGCATTCGTCTTCCAGAGAGAAAAAAATAAGAGACAGAAGAGAGAAGTGAGAGAAGAGAGAAAAGAAGTGAGAGAAGAGAGAGAAATGGAAACAGTTAGCCAAAATCAAACCCTAACCCTAAACACTTCGTCTCTGAAACAAACCTTCAAATAAACCTTACCCCAAACACAACCTGAGTGTTTGAAAGAAAGAGAGAGAGAGTGGTTTGTTCATAGTGTTGCTGTAACCTCGTGATTTCTGATCTTGTACACAACTTAAACGTTAGAGTGAAGATCTAGTTTCTTTTTCCATTGAAACGTTAGATCTATACTCTGTATGTTACATTTTTCACTAGATCTGCATATTTTCAACTTGGTTTAAGAAAATCATTTCTGTTTTGGTTTTAAAAATGTTTTATAGTTTCTGTTTTTACAAAACTTAACCTGACCTAGTTGGATTCGCACTTGGAGGGTTTTCAATCTCCTAAATATTTTCAAAAGAGATTGATTAAGGTCTTGTCCGATTTCTTAAGCAAGATCTCCGTGGAATCTGGGTTATATTTAAAGGTCAAAAGGTTTTTAGTTTTGTAAGAAAGAAAAATAACAAAATCACTACATATAGACTTTATATGTAATTTGTATAGGACTGTTTGTAAATCTAAGTGTGTGTGAGTTCATGAATGTGAATAGAATTCACTACACAAACACTTTACACACTACTACACTGAAAGTGTTGTGTTTAAGATCTGAGATCATTGAGTCTACGTAAAGAAGCTAAAGCAAAGGAAGTTAGCAAACCGGAGAACATCATCAACAAATCAGATCTATCAGAAGTTAGAAGGAGCCAAGTGGGGTATATTCCTAAACTTAGAATAGGTTGATTTGTGTGCTTGCATGTTGTGTTGTTTGTAACTGATTTTTGTTATTAGTGGACTTTTGTGTTTGTGACTTAGAAGTCACCGTGGATGTTTCCTCTGTTGGGAGAGGTTTTCCACATTAAAAATCATTGTGTTGATTATCTTCATCTACTCACCTCATTCTTTAAGTGTGCTGAATTTTTGAAACTGCCTTAGTTTTAAAACTGGTTACACAATCTTAATTAATCTCGTACATAAGTTTCTTTGTAAACAAATCTTGTTTATAATTTTTATTTTCAAAAGAAAAGGGTTTCTCCAACAAACATTCGGAGTTGCTTATGAAGTTTAACCTTGTGTTAAACGGCATTAGCGACGTTTTTCAGTTCCTTATCTGGATGTCACTTTGAGAGACGTCCCATGCATGAAACCAAGCGAATGTCAAAAATTAAGATAGGTCTTGGGCACTAGTGACATAGTTAGTATATGTTTCATTTCACGTGTGTAGGAAACACATCGATCTTAGTATTTTTGGGAAGTAAGGTCAGAAGGACCAGTGGCACCAAAGTGAGAAGTTAGTAGGGAGTTAACAACAAGAAGATTAATTGGTTAACCTTGAGAAGGATTGTATTTTCATGTATAGGAAGAATAGAATTTTGTGGGTTAGGAAAACCCCTGTGTGAGTATTACGCCGAGGAAGTAAGGCCTATTGTTTAGAAAGAGTGTTACGTGTCGGACGTTCACAATGGATGTGCACTAGTAAAAATGTGTATGATCTCCTTAGTAGAATTCCTTTTTAAAGGAGAGCGGTTGTCCTGCGGTGGACAAGAGGACGCTTAGACTGTTAGCAAGAGCATAATATTTTCAAGACATTAGAGCGATAGTATAGGATCGTTCTTTTAATATACGGTTATAGAAGCACTAGGTGGGATGTGTTGTTATTAGAGTTAACTTTACAATCGAGTTAGTGTGTTAGCATGAAGAAACTTAGATAAGCTTGGGGTTAAGCTAGTGCGCTAGAGCATACGCCTTGCGATAGGTGGTATATGGTAGGGGACCATTGTGTTAGTGCCTTTCGGCCTAGGTGTAGAGATCCTAGGATGGTGGTGCAGGTAATATCCGAATTTCGAGGATGAAATTCCATTGTAAGGGGGGAAGTATGTAACACCCCGTACTTTTGGGTATAATTAAATTTCATAAATGGCTGCAAATTGGAAATCTGAGGATTTTCTCTGAATAATTATTTTTTGATATTATGAGGGTTAGCTGATTTCATAGGTGTGTTTCATTTACTTTTGAGACTTAGTAAATGAGTTTGATTATTTTAATTACATGTCGTAGTGGGTAAAGCGACAAAGAATAATATTTTAATTGGAAAACTCGTATCGATAGGTGTTGGGTTTAATTAGTAAATTGTATTTAAGTGACTCGGATGGAGATTTCGAGTGCGCGATGGTTTTTAGAATGGCCGAGATAGTCAAAGTAGTATATCGATGGGTATTGTTTAGGCTCCGAGAATTTTTGGGCTTATAGGAACTCGTAATTGAGTAAACGAGTCATTTTTGGGTTTAAGGGGATAAACCCTTATTTATCCCTATATAAGGCATGGGAGAGGGAAAGAAAGGAAAGAAAAAGAGAGAAGAGAAGAGATGAAGTAAGAGAGGGAGAGAAAAAGGATTTTTGGGCCAAACTCCACGTGATTAGACTCCAGGTCATTGGATTTTATCCACGAGCCAAGTGTTTACTTTCTTTATTTATTTTTGGAGCATAAACCTCATATCATAATTTGGAAATAACAAATCAGAAGATTTTTGGATTGAGATTTCATGAATCAAAATGGGTTTTCGAAAGTTAAACGAGTACACCCCGAATTATATCCAATTCGAGAAACTTAGGAAATAATTGAAATCATTTGTTGGTTTGGGGTTCTAGGATGATTGGAAGCCTTTTTATATGTGTATATATCGTTGTTTGAGATTGGAGGATGTTGGGGGAGGAGATAAAAGCTTGGGGGAAGCTTTAATGGCTGAAATATCTTCCAGGAGAATAAGCTGCCCGAAGCGATTGATCGATCGAGGGCTAAGGGTCGATCGATCGATCCTTCAGGATTTTCGGCAATTTTGCCTAGGGTTAATTATATGGGATGAATTCCAATTTTAAATTGATTCTATCTTATTTATTTGAGGAAATAAATGCTTAATTATGGAAGATATATTTATTCAATTGAGGGAATTTATAGGGGCTAGGAGGGTGCTAAATTGGTGTGGCACTAAAAATTATATTTTCGAGAAAAATAAATGGATTAAGAAAAAAAAGGTTTAGGGTTCCTAAAATAGAGTGGGGACCTATAGATTATTATTTAAGTGAAATGTATACCTTGGGTTCATGGAAAATGGAATCCATGACTTATTTATTTAAGAGTGTTTAGGGCGAGTAACACTCGAGTTGATATTTCGGTGGGGGATTGTACGTATAGAATTAAGAACGTAGAGAATGTAATTAATTGTCAAATTTTGTGTGAGAAAATCCTACAAGGCGAAGAGGATGAAATTGGGATATAGGCTAAAGAGGATTTAGCGGCTGCCCGACACGTCTATTTACGACGGTCATTATAGGTGGTGTGATAATTAAGATAAGTTAATGGTACACTAATCTAATGTAATACCCCGTATTTTTATGCTATATTAATTTGGGGATTTATTAAATTTAATGTGAGTTAATTATTTAATTAAAATTCGGAAATTAATTATGTTATAATTATTAACGTGACGAGAGTTAGTAATTATGGGAAATTTGTTGAATATTACTAATGAGCAAAGTAATATGTAATATTGGTTATATTGAATGTCACGAGTGAATAAAATGATAATTTTGGAAATTTGAGTCGGGACGCGCTCGTGTCGCGTCGGGACTAAATGTTGATAAATAAAAGTGAATATTTTATAAGTTGTTCGTATGGTCGTTTTGATTGCGCCAACGCGTCCGGAAGGGTCGAGATAGTCAGAAAAGTTTACCCGGGGGTTCAGTTTGGGTCTCGGGGCGTTTTTAGGCCTAATTAGTACCCCAGGAGGGCGTTTTGGACATTTCACATTTTTGGGTAATTAAACCCACGAAAATCAGTAATCTATATCAGCCATTTAGGTTAGTCAGCTAGGGTTAGAAAACTCAAACACAAGAACGGCCATAGGAGAGGAAGGAGAGAGCTCTCAAGGCAAATTCAAGGCCCAAAATCCATCTGTTTGCACCGCCACCACCACCAACGCGTAGATCGCGCGACGGGCTACGCAACCACACCAAAATCATCTGCAAATTAGAACACCAAAAATCCCAGGCAAGTGTTTATCTTGCTTATTTCGTTGGTGCATCTTTCATATTAGTTTAGTAGTAATTAGGATGAGTTTTTATGGAAGAAACCTAAGATATGAGTTATGAAATTGCATATAGTGATGGATAATTTGATAATTCTGGAAACCCTTGCCATGTAGAGGAATTTCCCACGAAATTATGATGTTTAAAAGAAGAAATTTCTGGAAATACTTGTTAGAACCATGTTTAAGAGAATTCTAGGGTTCTTGATAATTATGATAATTTTTGGGCTGTTAATCCATCTATAGTGATAGAAATCCACATGCTTTACGTTGGAAATACTTAGTATGATGATATAATGTTAGTAGGTTGAATCTTCGGACGTTTGGGAATGTACAACTTAAATTTGGATGAACAAATGTGTTAGAACCCGTAACGGCAAAATTGCAGAAATCGCAATACCTGCTTGATCGATCAATCGAGCCCAGAGCTTCGATCGATCGAATGTTAGATCGATCGAGCCCCAGACCTTGATTGATCGACCCCTCCTGGCAGACTCCTATTCCCCTTTCTAAATTAATTAAGTTCAATTTATTGTAAATTAATTCTTGGGCATCCTTAATAAAATGTTTTGGGAGATAGGGAAGACCAGTAGGACATGTGAATAAATTTTGGGACCCTTGATGTTGGCCAAAGATGGTATTTTGGGATAATTACATAAGGGTCGGTGAATTTATGATTTAAAGAAAGAGACACGTAAGAGAGTTACTTTGGGATAAATGTGTATACCTACTGAATTTTATAATTTGAAGAATAAAGCCATGAGAGTTGTGTGGTACGTTGGAATAATACTGAATCAAGGTTAGAAACGAACCGTTATAAGTGTTTACTAAAATATGATAATATGGATAAAAGTCGTAACTATGGGATTTGAGAATATACCCATTATTGATATGGTAATATTAGTATAGTTATATGATTGTGTATGCATATACTATCTATGTGTGAAAATCATGCCCACGCTACTTGCTATCCCTGAGGTTTCCGCGCTGGGACAGTCTTATCTCGATGGGACCTTTATGGGGGATATTGACTTGTACCCTAGAAGATAGATATCCTTGGTACAGGCTATCGATGTAATAGTTCAGACGGTCCTAAGAGACGCAGGCATGTGCCATCCTCTTAGAGACTTGGAATTTATGCTTCGCCTCATATTGTTTGTGTATAGATATCCTTGGTACAGGCTATCGCAGTGATAGTTCAGACGGTCCTAAGAGACGCAGACATATGCCATCCTCTTAGAGACTTGGAATCTATGCTTCACCTCAATATTATTTGAGTATGTGTTAATACAGTTCGAGAGTGATTCTGAATTTGTACTCCCTTAGTACGAGTGATACGGGGATTGGATAGTAGACTATGCCCGCACCATAGTTTTTATTTGGGGTGCTGTTATGATATATATATATTTTACGAGTAGTTAATATATATATGAAATTCTGAAATTTGGAACTTCCTACTGTGATTTGATATGTAGGACATGGTTGATGACTCAAATTGTAAATACTTGTTTTGAGCAAGTATAATATGATACTGGAAAACTTTATTGATTAATAAAGTTAAAATGAGAACTTTGGTTACTAATTGAAATATTCTTTTCAAACAATTGAATCGTTAAATTTTGAATCCTTCGAATAATCTAAGATAAGTTAAACCATTGGGAAAGGATAGCGTGATATATGATGAGATAGACCATTGGGAAGGTTAGTGCGATAGGTGTGCACATTAGAAGAGAGGTGATAATTTTTCAAGAGAGTGTCGAACTAATATGTTGTTGCATTGGCCTGTATCAATTTAAATACTTGCTAAACAATTTTTAAATCATATACACTATCGGGCTCTGACCCGTTTTTATCTCTCTCTCTCTCTTGTATATATATGTATGTACTACAGGTGCCCAGCCACAGGGGCATCTTGCTTAGGATCCCTGGAAGGAATGTGCTGCAGCTTAGGTGGGAGCTGCAGGCCACTTGCTTAGACGATTTCATTTACTTGATTCCACTCCTATGATTCTCAGTTATTGGGGCATGTGTCGCCCTTTCCACTATTTATCTGTTTTGTTGGGACATTTGTACTTCAGTTATTTCTAGTACTGTTACTTTGGGATTTATTCAGCATGTATGTTTTACATTAAGTTCTAAATGTTGGGATTTTGGATGTTGAATGTTTAAAGAAATTGGATTATGTTCCAGGATTATTGTTGTATGATTCTGACTTCTTGAAAATGTTGTTACTAATTAAATAAATAATTTTCCTTAAAAAAAAATAATAAAATTGGTCAGAAATGTTGAAAAATGGTTTTGACACTTAGCTTAATTACGTAGGGTGTTAATTTGGAAAAAAATTTATTTTCATGACAGTGATGCTAAGAATGAACCAACGGTTCACCTTGATTTTAATTTAATAAAGGAGTGATCGCCCGGTATTTAATTAGGCGGGGTGTCACAGGTGGTATCAGAGCATCAGGTTCTAGTGTCCTTTAGGATCTGTGCGGCTTATTATGCTTTCAGCGTTGCTATCTTTGATATAGATCCCTAATACTAGGAATGTTGTGTTAATCTCTATTCATTGGAAATTCGTGCTTCTGCGATTTGTTTATACGAATGATGAACTCATTCTGATGTAAATT
Source organism: Sambucus nigra (assembly GCA_949130495.1). NCBI lineage: Eukaryota > Viridiplantae > Streptophyta > Magnoliopsida > Dipsacales > Adoxaceae > Sambucus > Sambucus nigra. Next base: position 380,573,854 of record OX422221.1, read on the forward strand.
TTATTTAAACTTTCAGATGGCCCGTGAGAAAGAACAAGCTAATTCCATTAAGGAAGTTAATGAGCAAGGACAACTCGCGCCTCAGGTGTCTCCGAAAAGGGTACCAATAGCCGAACTTGCGGGCATTGTGGCACAAGCAGTGACTACTGCAGTTTTACAGTACCACGAACGCAATATGCAACTAAAAGGAGGCAAAAGACCTAGAGAGGTTGATCAAATTCATATGACTAACGTTGAAAATTGTGCGAAGGCACCGAATCTCCGATAACAAAACAATCAAGATCGAGTCAGTTCCAGAAATAACGAGATTTATGTACAGGGGCAAAAGTGTCAGGGCCAACGAAGTTAGGTTCAGAATGAAACCACAAAGAGGTGTTTCAGTTGTGGAATGGACGATCACAAACGTAAATCTTGTCCGAATCAGACTGGGGATAAACTACAATCCGACCAACGAAGAATATCGAAACTCTGCTATAAATGTGTACAATCGGGTCACAAGTGGATGGATTGTCCTCACCCTGACATAGTTTTTCCGCAAATTTCCCCTCAAGGCCAGCAAGACCAAGGAAAAAGTGAATCTAGTCAACAACGCGGTAAAGTGAAGCAGTTTCGAAAGAGGAACAAAGTCCCAAGTCAGCAAGGCCAACACCGACAGCAGCAGGGTCGGAGGGGGAGTAACTTTGGAGGCTGATGTTTTAGGTGTGGTAAGCACGGTCATAGGCGCCAGGATTGTCCGGAGGGAGATAGGGCCCCACAACAGCAGGGTGCCCGTAATGAGGCGCAGAGGCCACTCTTTCCACCTTCTCTCCCAGCACCCGCTCAGGTACCATCCCTACCAACCTTTCTAGTAGCTCCAGTGCAGCAGGGGCAGTTACAGTACAGACATATCTATAATGTCCACCAGGCAGCAGCCCCACAGGCACCACTCGCGATTTGGGGTATTTTTTCTATCCATGGAACTTTGGGTCGAATTTTGTTTGTTACTAGAACAACGCATTGTTTTATAGCTACATATTATGCGAAGACCCTAGGGTTATTAACCACAGTAGAGAGCACTGTAACGTATGTAGACTCACCACTGGGGAATGGTTCACTTTTTTTTATATGCCGGGGAGTGGGGGTAGAGATTGGTAGTTTGGTATTACCTGCGGACATGTTAGTCTTAGATATGCATGATCATGATGTTATTATCGGTATGGATTGGCTCGCAGCTTATAGAGCCATGATTGATTGCTTCGGTGGGAGCATTGTTTTTTCCATTCCGGGGAAAGAGATGTTTGTAGTGGCGATGCCTCGCCCAGAGGGAGGTTCGACCGCTCATTTGTATTACATAGAGGAGGATACCTATAAGGAGGTTGTGATTCCGTTAGACTCGATTCCAGTTGTTCGAGAGTATTCCGATGTGTTTCAGGAAATACCAGGCCTACCCCCCAGTCGAGAGATAGACTTTGTCATAGACTTATTACCAGATACTAGACCTATAGCACGCGCTCCATACCGTATGGCTCCGGCGGAGATGCAAGAGTTACGAGATCAGATAGAGCAGTTGTTAGGTCAGGGATTCATTCGCAGGAGTACCTCACCTTGGGGCGCTCCAGTTCTGTTTGTGAAGAAGAGAGATGGTTCATTGAGGTTGTGTGTGGACTACCGGGAGTTGAACAAGGTCACGATACGGAATAAGTATCCGTTGCCTCGGATCGATGATCTGTTCGACCAACTGAGGGGAGCAACTTTCTTTTCGAAGATAGATCTGAGGTCGGGGTACCATCAGCTGCGTATTAGAGAGCAGGATGTTTTAAAGACTGCCTTCTTGACGAGATATGGGTCTTACGATTCAGAGTGATGCCATTTGGTCTCACAAATGCTCCAGCCGTATTCATGGACTTAATGAACCGAGTATTCAGAGAGTTCTTGGATCAGTTTGTCATCATCTTTATAGATGACATTTTGATATATTCACACTCCGAGGAGGAGCACGCCGAGAATTTGAGGCAGGTTCTTCAGACTCTACGAGAGCATCAGTTGTATGCTAAGTACGAGAAGTGTGGATTCTGGTTACGAGAAGTACAGTTCTTGGGGCATGTTGTTTCTGAGCAGGGGATAGCAGTCGACCCGAGTAAAGTGTCAGCGGTGAGGGAGTGGGGATAGCCCACGACACCGATGGAAGTGCGTAGTTTCTTGGGGTTAGTCGGATACTACAGGAGATTCATTCGGGGATTCTCCAAAATAGCGGGTCCATTATCGAATCTGACTCGCAAGGGGGTACCATATGTTTGGGATGACGCTTGTCAGTTGGCTTTCGACGAGCTAAAAGACAAGCTTACTTCAGCACCAGTTCTTGCTTTACCGAAGCTGGGTGTGGAGTGCCTTGTTTACACCGATGCCTCTTTACGGGGACTTAGGGGAGTACTTCAGCAGGAGGAGAAGACTATAGCTTTTGCCTCCCACAAGCTTAAGCCGCATGAGAAGAATTACCCCACCCATGACCTGGAGTTAGCAGCGGTCATTTTTGCACTGCGGATATGGAGACACTATTTATTGGGGGAAAAGTTACGTTTGTTCACAGACCACAAATCACTGCAGTACCTGTTCACTCAGCGAGAGCTGAATATGCGTCAGCGCAGAAGGTTAGAGTTTGTGAAGGACTATCAGTTTGACATACAGTATCATCCGTGGAAGGCCAACGTAGTTGCTGATGCGTTGAGCCGTAGACCGGTAGACGAGGTAGCGGACGCCTGGAAAGCAAAGTGGAAGGAGTTAGGCCACCAAGACGCAGTAGCCCGTTCCTTCATATCTGTTATGACAGTCACACCCGAGATTTTTATGAGGGTAATACAGGCCCAAACCACAGACCCGTTTTTCCAGGAGCAGATTGTACGACTTTTAGCTGAGGGTGCTGAGTCTTACTCTGTTAGTTCTGATGGGGGTTTGAGATTTAATGGGAGATTGGTGGTTCTAGAAGGAGCAGAATTACGTCATGCAGTGATGACCCAGTCTCACGAGTCCCGATTTGCAGTACATCCTGGAGGAGATAAGATGTACCAGGATATGAGGAGGCAATACTGGTGGAGTGGGATGAAGAAGGACATTGCTGAGTTCGTGTCCAAATGTTCTACCTGCCAGCTGGTGAAGGTGGACCATCAGAAATTGTTAGGATTGATTCAGCCATTAGAAGTATCCGCGTGGAAGTGGGAGAGTATTTCCATGGATTTTATTACAGGGTTGCCTACATCACAACGGGGCCACGACTCTATCTGGGTGATTGTAGACCGTTTGACCAAGGTGGATCATTTTTTTCCGGTGCGGACAGACTATACCACGGGTCAGTATGCTCAGTTGTTCATTGCTGAGATTGTCAGATTACATGGGGTGCCCCTGAACATTGTGTCAGATAGGGAAAAGATTTTCGTGTCACGTTTTTGGGGAAGCTTTCAGGAGGCTATGGGTATTGACTTGAGGTTGAGTTCAGATTATCACCCACAGACTGATGGAGTGATAGAGCGTACTAATCAGATGTTGGAGGATATGCTACGCATGTGTGTTCTTGATTTTGGAGGAGGTTGGGAGCCACATCTTCCACTGATAGAGTTTGCTTATAATAACTCTTATCAGTTCATGATTGGCATGGATCCATTTGAGGCTCTGTATGGCAGACCTTGTCGTTCCCCAACATGTTGGCTCGAGGTGGGGGATAACAAGTTACTTGGACCGGGGGTGATTCAGGAAACCTCCGCGAGGATTGAGATGATCAGGAGTCGCATTCGAGTAGCCCAGGACAGACAGAAGAGCTACGCAGATGCTAAACGGTTCTTCCGGGAGTTTAATGTGGGGGACCAAGTGTTACTGCGTGTATCTCCTATGAAAGGAGTGATGAGATTCGAGAAGAAAGGGAAATTGGCCCCGAGGTACGTGGGACCATTTCCCATTATCGAGAGGATTGGGCCGGTAGCATACAGATTGGGACTACCAGAGCATTTACATCGCATTCATGATGTATTCCACATCTCGTCGTTGAGACGGTATCTTCGGGATGATATGGCCCATACTCACATTGCGATAGATGAGATAGACTTACAGCCTGACAGCTCTTACAAGGAGAGACCGGTGGCTATCCTAGACTATAGTGAGAGGAGATTGAGGTCAAAGATAGTTCCACTTGTACGGGTCCAGTGGGAGCACCACAATGTGGAGGAATCCACTTGGGAGCGCGAGGCCGATATGCGCGAGAGATATCCATCTTTGTTCTTACCAGGTATGCCTTGTTTTTCGAATTTCGGGACGAAATTCCGTTATTAGGGGGGAAGTATGTAATACCCCGTATTTTTATGCTATATTAATTTGAGATTTATTAAATTTAATGTGAGTTAATTATTTAATAAAAATCCGGAAATTAATTATGTTATAATTATTAACGTGACGAGAGTTAGTAATTATGGGAAATTTGTTGAATATTACTAATGAGAAAGTAATATGTAATATTGGTTATATTGAATGTCACGAGTGAATAAAATGATAATTTTGGAAATTTGAGTCGGGACGCGCCCGTATCGCGTCGGGACTAAATATTGATAAATAAAAGTGAATATTTTATAAGTTGTTCGTATGGTCATTTTGAGGGAGCCAACGCATCCGGAAGGGTCGAGATAGTCAGAAAAGTGTACCCGGGGGTTCAGTTTGGGTCTTGGGGCGTTTTTAGGCCTAATTAGTACCCCGGGAGGGCGTTTTGGACATTTCACATTTTTTGGTAATTAAACCCACAAAAATCAGTAATCTATATCAGCCATTTAGGTTAGTCAGCTAGGGTTATAAAACTCAAAAACAAGAACGGCCATAGGAGAGGAAGGAGAAAGCTCTCAAGGCAAATTCAAGGCCCAAAATCCATTCGTTTGCACCGCCACCACCACCAATGCGTAGATCGCGCGACGGGCTACGCAACCACACCAAAATCATCTGCAAATCAGAACACCAAAAATCCCAGGCAAGTGTTTATCTTGCTTATTTTGTTGGTGCATCTTTCATATTAGTTTAGTAGTAATTAGGATGAGTTTTTATGGAAGAAACCTAAGATATGAGTTATGAAATTGCATGTAGTGATGGATAATTTGATAATTCTGGAAACCCTTGCCATGTAGAGGAATTTCCCATGAAATTATGATGTTTAAAAGAAGAAATTTCTGGAAATACTTGTTAGAACCATGTTTAAGAGAATTCTAGGGTTCTTGATAATTATGATAATTTTTGGGTTGTCAATCCATGTATAGTGATAGAAATCCACATGCTTTACGTTGGAAATACTTAGTATGATGATATAATGTTAGTAGGATGAATCTTTGGACGTTTGGGAATGTAAAACTTAAATTTGGATGAAGAAATGTGTTAGAACCCGTAACTGCAAAACTGCAGAAATCGCAATACCTGCTTGATCAATCGATCGAGCCCCAGACCTCGATCGATCGACCCCTCCTGGCAGACTCCTATTCCCCTTTCTAAATTAGTTAAGTTCAATTTATTGTGAAATAATTCTTGGGCATCCTTAATAAAATGTTTTGGTAGATAGGGAAGACCAGTAGGACATGTGAATAAATTTTGGGACCCTTGATGTCGGGAAAAGATGGTATTTTGGGATAATTACATAAGGGTCAGTGAATTTATGATTTAAAGAAAGAGACACGCAAGAGAGTTACTTTGGGACAAATGTGTATACCTACTGAATTTTATAATTTGAAGAATAAAGCCATGAGAGTTGTGTGGTACGTTGGAATAATACTGAATCAAGGTTAGAAACGAACCGTTATAAGTGTTTACTAAAATATGATAATATGGATAAAAGTCGTAACTATGGGATTTGAGAATATACCCATTATTGATATGGTAATATTAGTATAGTTATATGATTGTGTATGCATATACTATCTATGTGTGAAAATCATGCCCACGCTACTTGCTATCCCTGAGGTTTCCGCGCTGGGACAGTCTTATCTCGATGGGACCTTTATGGGGGATATTGACTTGTACCCTAGAAGATAGATAACCTTAGTACAGACTATCGATGTAATAGTTCAGACGGTCCTAAGAGACGCAGGCATGTGCCATCCTCTTAGAGACTTGGAATCTATGCTTCGCCTCATATTGTTTGTGTATAGATATCCTTGGTACAGGCTATCGCAGTGATAGTTCAGACGATCCTAAGAGACGCAGACATATGCCATCCTCTTAGAGACTTGGAATCTATGCTTCGCCTCAATATTGTTTGAGTATGTGTTAATACAGTTCGAGAGTGATTCCAAATTTGTATTCCCTTAGTACGAGTGATACGGGGATTGGATAGTAGAGTATGCCCGCACCATAGTTTTTATTTGGGGTGCTGTTATGATATATATATATTTTACGAGTAGTTAATATATATATGAAATTCTGAAATTTGGAACTACCTACTGTGATTTGATATGTAGGACATGGTTGGTGACTCAAATTGTAAATACTTGTTTTGAGAAAGTATAATATGATACTGGAAAACTTTATTGATTAATAAAGTTAAAATGAGAACTTTGGTTACTAATTGAAATATTCTTTTCAAACAATTGAATCGTTAAATTTTGAATCCTGCGAATAATCTAAGATAAGTTAAACCATTGGGAAAGGATAGCGTGATATATGATGAGATAGACCACTGGGAAGGTTAGTGCGATAGGTGTGCACATTAGAAGAGAGGCGAGAATTTTTCAAGAGAGTGTCGAACTAATATGTTGTTGCATTGGCCTGTATCGATTTGAATACTTGCTAAACAATTTTTAAATCATATACACTATCGGGCTCTGACCCGTTTTTCTCTCTCTCTCTCTCTTGTATATATATGTATGTACTACAGGTGCCCAGCCACAGGGGCGTCTTGCTTAGGATCCCTGGAAGGAACGTGCTGCAGCTTAGGTGGGAGTTGCAGGCCACTTGCTTAGACGATTTCATTTACTTGATTCCACTCCTATGATTCTCAGTTATTGGGGCATGTGTCGCCCTTTCCACTATTTATCTGTTTTGTTGGGACATTTGTACTTCAGTTATTTCTAGTACTGTTACTTTGGGATTTATTCAGCATGTATGTTTTACATTAAGTTCTAAATGTTGGGATTTTGGATGTTGAATGTTTAAAAAAATTGGACTATGTTCCAAGATTATTGTTATATGATTCTTACTTCTTGAAAATATTGTTACTAATTAAATAAATAATTTTCCTTAAAAAAATAGATAAAATTGGTCAGAGAAAAATGGTTTTGACACTTAGCTTAATTACGTAGGGTGTTAATTTGGAAAAAAATTTATTTTCACGACAGTGATGCTAAGAATGAACCAACGGTTCGCCTTGATTTTAATTTAATAAAGGAGTGATCGCCCGGTATTTAATTAGGCGGGGTGTCACATCTAATTAGTACGAATTGGTACATTAGGGTTTATGTACAAGTCCTTAAATAGTGATTAAAGTGTGAGTTATATTTAAGAGAGAGAATACTTATGAGATTAGTATTTAAGTAGGAGAATACTTAAATATTGTTATGAGATTGGCAATTGTAGCCATATGTACATTGACGAGTGATAAATGTATATGTGTGTGTATATATATATATATATATATGTGTGTGTGTGTGTGTGTGTGTGTGTGTGTGTGATACAGTATATATATATAATATGATATGGAAATGTATATATATCTATGTGTGGCTGGTATATATATTTATGTGAAGCATACCCCCTCTAATGCTATCATGGGAAGCTGCGCGATGTGTGTGAGGCCTCTGGCTTGAGGAGCATGGAGCGTACAGTGCCCAAGTCATAGCGTCCATTGTTATATTGTGTGATTTTTTTATTAGGGATGAGATGTGGTGGGTATGTTTCGTCTCATTTCCGGGGAGGGGCGATGACCGTTTCCCAGACGTTGTGATTGTTGACCACGATGTTGGTGATATTGAGTCCGACCGCTGGTCCCCAATATTGTATGTGAGTGATGCCCTGGAAGATGATATCATTGAGAGACCGCATCTTCGAGTTATAGCTCATGGGGATGGTTATTACACTTTTGTGTATAGTATATTACTTGTTCATGGGAACAAGATATTATATATCTCTATTAGAGTAAAGAGATAAAATGAAAAAGGATTAATTCTCATTTCGGGAGATTATATCCGGACGTGTATTATGATATGCATATATAAGTGAGTATGATAACGTGTATAATTATATGAGTATACCTTTTTATGTTGTGTACTGAAGGTCTAACGGATCTCGACGAATAACACTACCAAGTAGTAGTGTATCAGGGGGTTCCTTGTTTGGATTTCTCTTTGCGAGACACCCCACGGACGAATTTAGCGCAGTGTTGGTAATGGGGAGAAGTTTAGCCCTTAGTACCCCGTTTACTTAGGACTTTTTGGGTTTGGCGGTGACAGATTAGTTAGGCAGAGTAACTTGACTCGAATGTTTAGAGGGATACCTTAGGAGTGCACTATTAGAATAGAGGTAAGGGGTATCTCAGGGGAGTGTGATACCAATTTAAATATGAGGTAAAACATATTTTCTTAAATAAAGCATTTATGCACTTGCAAAATATTTCCACAACTCGGGCTCTGACCCGTTTCTATATTTTTTCCTCTTTTTCTATATATATATATATATATATATATATATATATATATATATATATAGGTGTCCAGAAACATGGACGCCTGGATGATGATCCTTTCGAGTCAGACTTCTGCTGCAGCAGCTGTGGATGCATGCTGGTTTATTTTAGACGCTTCTATTCTTCAGATCTAGATAGGAATCATTGTAGTAACTTTCGTGCCGAAAGCCCAATTGTATTTATTTATTCTTTCACCGCTTTTTAGTGCGGCATTCGATTTGGTTGTATTATATTTTAACCCAGTGTTCGATTATTTTATCTCTTTCCAGTTTCATTTATATAAATTGTGTGAATGTTTTAATTGTATAATTTGCTTAAAAATATCAGTTGAATAAAATTTTTACTCCAGCCTAATAGGTTATTAGTAATTAATTTGGCTTTCGATAGTGATGCTAAGAATGAACCATGTGCGACTCCTGTTTTAATTTGGTACAGGAGTGATCGCCCTATATTTTATTAGGCGGGGTGTCACATCCATGTAATTTGAATGACAAAGTCATGTCGTTTGAACGACCTCCATGTGTCATTTTAACGACAGTGATTGTCATTTGATCCTTCTAAACACAAGGGAAGGATTCATATGACTCTCATCAGTCCTTATCTAAGAATAAACGAAGTTTAAACATTTCAAAATCATTTTTAATAAAACATAACATCCTTAAACAATTTTTGAGTCCCATAAACATTACGCATTCATAATTGAGATATTGAAACATGATGAAGATGTGAAACATGCACCATAAAACATGGCAAAATGTAATATTTGAAGCTTGGCCACTACGTCTTCAATATAAACACGTCATATACTTTATGGGAATCTTGACAATATAAAATCTATTTATGACTCAACCAAGTTTTGTTCCCAGAATAACTCAAATACATACAACTGAATTTAATTTGAAATTTTGTCCTTACACGCAAAGTTGAAGGATGACCTCCAAAGACTTGTATAACGTGAGTTCTTTAATGCATAAGGAGATAGTTAACCTAAAGGCCCACCTTGTAATGAGCAAGGATGTAGGTGAGGTCGATGACTTAGTCCAGTGTTAAAGTGATGGTTGAACACCCTTAAGGTGCTCAAAGAACTGAATGAGTCCGAGTTGTGGTATATATACCAAGTGGATTGTCCAACATACATTCGACCTCCTTTTAAAAAATACGAGGAGTGGTTTGCCTTAGATGCGATCCCCTTATCAACTGGTCAATGACTACTTGGTGGATCACGAAAGTAATGATGAATATTCCCCCAGTCCCGATGATAGGTGGATGAGGGAAATCGAGCAAATTCTATCTCAATGACCATAAATTGTTGAGCATTTCCTGTGATTTTTGTAATTTTTTTGTGAAATTATTTTTATGTAATTGGTATTTTTATAATTGGGCACTTCCAAATGAATCAAAGTAATGAAAATCTATTTGCATTTTTCCACTCCAATATGCCTTTGCATGTGTTATTCCATCTTCCCCACCTTTTAGGTCGTGTCGTCACACTCCCTTGGGCCTAGAAAAGACGATGGCAAAAATGCACCTGGTTTATTGGCAATCCACCCATTCAGGATTTAGTCGACCAAGAAAAGTTGGTTGCATGCCTAGGGATCCCTATATGGCTTCTATATTGCCTGAGAAAGTCATGAGGTCACGTGTGTCGGTTATAGCAGGGAGCTGTAAACTTAAATTTGAATTGTAATAAGGAATATTGCCATTGTAATTAAATTAAAGTTTGATTATATGACTGTATGGTCGACGACTTTCCAGGATTAAAAAACAATTGTGAGCGAGTTACTTTGGAAACAATGTTGATTAATCGAATTATATTAAGAGATTTGAGCATAATAAATAAGAAATGGCCTTCCTTTATTAATAACGTAAAATAAAAACTATGAGCAATATAAGTGTGAAAGCAAAATCTGCGTAAAGCCAATGTGCTGAAATATAAGAAGATAGACCCAATGTGTTAAAATATAAGAAGACTAAAAGTAAAACTTCTTAAGGTTGGACGCATTCCATGACCTTTGTATCTCTCATCCTCCATTGTTCCTAAGTGATAGGATCCTTTAAGATCATCTCTGACCATCTTGAAAGGTCCCTCCCAGTTGGGCCCCAGTTTTCTGTCTGACCGTCTTATGAAGCTATCAAGAACTTTCTTTAGGACGGAATCTCCTGCCTAGAAATTCCTCAGATTGACCCTTTTGTTCTACTGTCTTGCTAATTTTTGTTGGTATGAGGCCAGATTAATAATAGCTTGCTCTTATCATTCATCTGCTAGGTCAAATTCAGTGCGAAGGGCATCATCGTTCAGTCCTTGTGTAATACCTCGTACTTCTGCATATTTATAATTTAATTAGTTCAAGAATTAATTGGGGAAAATATGTTGTATTTAAATTACGAGAGTAAAGTAATTTAAGGTTATTAAATAATAAATGTGATAATTAAATATTAATCGAGAGATATATACTGATTAATATTGTGGTATAATATTTAGTAAGTGTGAATAGTAAATAATTGATACGTAGTGTAATACGACATAGCAAGTGATATGTGCGTATTGTATTTTATCTCAACTGGGAGTCGCGTGTAGACTAATTTGAGGTTGAGAAAGGAAATATATTTTTAGTGACTTGAATGATAATTTAGAGGTCACAGATGATCCCGAATGGGTCGAAATAGTTGAAAAAGTGTACCCTGAGGTATTGTTTGGGTCCCGGGTCAATTTTAAACCAAACCAGCACCTATTGAGGGCATTTTAGTCATCGGCAAATATAGGTTGAGGGACCAACGAAATTCTAAGTATTATATCTGATGTTTAAGACTTGAGTCTAAGGTTACAAATAGTTAAACCCAAAGGAAGCCATTAGAGAGAAAATAAAAACCAATTTCCAATGCTTGAGAGGTTTTCTTCAAGAAGTGGACCTTAATCTTGCATCCTAAGCATCTACGGAGTGATGATTTAAAGAGAGTAACATCAACTCATCATCAACACCATGAAATCAGACCCTACAAACCTAAAGATAAGTTATTTATTGTAATTATTTTGAAGCTATAATACCCATAGGAGGGTTTCATGAATTGATGATATAATACATATTCTTGGAAGAAAAAGTTATTTTAGATGCATGTTATGGGTAGGGATTTCACATAGTATGATTCATATATGTAATGGATTGATAATCAGTAGATGAGTAATTTTCAATACGAATTAAACTTGGGTTTCATGGAAGCCTAGGGTTTTGATGATTTTATGATTTTATTTGTTCTTTAGTAATTATTTTGATGATTTGGTGTAAAAGTCACGTTGGAATTAATCCTAATGCATGTAGAAATGGTTAGGAATGATTAGTTTAAAGTTTGGTGAAGATCCATGAGGTTTAAAGGTATATTGATGGTGAAAAATGCATGAGGAAAATGAAGTAGCCAATTCTAAACCATTTCGAGTTGATTCAGACAAGGGCAAATCGATTCGGGTAAGCCAAATCAATTTGTTCTAGGGAGAATCGATTCCGTTGCCCAGAAAATTGAAAATTTCCCCCTTTTGCCTTAAATCCCTAAATCCTTGTTGTGAGATTTTTGAGGACTTTGGTAATGTAATATTGAGAGATGTAAAATATTACAGTAGGCATAATGGGGGTATGATTTGGTCTTATTGAGAGGATTAAGACGAGAATGAAACTGGATTGAATTTGTGCCATAAATTATGCGAGAGAAAGATAATGAATTACGGGAAGTTTGGAAATTGAATTAATAAAGTATACTAGTAGGGTGAGTTAGTCTTAACTACTGAAATTTATAAAGGGGTAATTAGGGACCGTAGATTTAGGTGAATACTCGAATCATTACGATAGTGAGAGAAATCGTAAAGTAAACAGTATGGTAAGTATATGAGAGAAATATACTACGTACAAGTGGAAATAATTAGGTTATGTGAATACCTATTATATTAATACTTAGGCAGCGTGAATACTTAAAGTAGACTAAATGTATTGGGGTCGAGGGAACATCTGGACCAATACATGAGAATTGTGTGAATTCTCATGAATACGACACGTGGGATAATTCGTAAAGAAATTTAGTACGATTAGGATATGAGAGAAATATACTAAGTATAGGTGTAAATACCTAGGTTGTGTGAATACCTATCATATGAATACTTAGGTGGTATGAATAGCTAACGTATATTAGATGTATTGGGGTCGAGGGAAAATCCGGACCAATACATGAAAGTTCGATTTGGGGTCGAGGACTATCCAGACTAATATCGAACGTAAATAGTAATTGGGTCGATAGAACATCCGGACCAATATATATATATATATATATATATATATATATATATATATATAACATTTACATTGAGGTCGAGGGCTATTCGGACCAATGTGAATGGCATGATAAATTTGGGTCGAAGGAACATTAGAACCAATGAATCTTTCATGTGTGATACGAGGATAATATAGTGAGATGTATATTTATTTATATATATATATTGTGTGTGAAATATATACGGTACGATTAATCTACTTATGTTTGACAATAGACAGTTAGATAGAGTATATCTAATGAGAATGAATTAAGTCGAGAAACTTAATTATGATGAAGCTAATAACATGTGTGAATGTTAATTATGATTGTGGACATCGAAATGATAATTAAATGAGAAACTTAATGTAGTTATTTAAAAGATAACATGTGAGGAATGTTACTTATGTTGATAATTAACACATGACATATTTTAATAAAATAGCGTACTATACAGGAAGTATGGAAACTTGGAGGTAGATAAGTTCGGTGGAATACTTTAGTCTAGTTAGCTTGGGTAGCATAGCTAGGTGGGCTAAGTATAGAACCTTCGACGTACACTATAGATGAGAGGTAAAAAAAACTCAAGAGAGAGTGTATGTGAATATGTGTAATCAATAACCGAATTTTAATGTAATAAATGCTTTCTTCATATTTCCAACATGTTTTGTGTTCTAACACTTGCTATAAAATATTTTTAGGGATGTCAGTCATGACTTCATTCCATAGATTCGGAGTTGTAGCACTGTGGATGATGACAAGATTTGATTAGAAAATTCCTTCATTCAGATCTAGTGTAGGATCTCATTTTATATTCCATGTATGGACATGTTGTTCGTTGTCAGTTTTTAGTCATTTAGTTCTTTTTATTATGGAATATTTTTTTTTTGGATTTTGGCCAATGGTTTATTCAGTAAACCTTTATGAATTTATATAAATTGTGATGATTAGACCCTTGTGTATTATGTTTGGCTAAATGTAATTTTCTGCATTGTTTCCCTTATTTGTTTTTAAGAAAGATAAAATTTGGCACTTGTCTAATTTCACTTAGGTGGTTAGTAATTAAAAAAATTTCGACGGTGATGCTAAGAATGAACCATATGAGAAACCTGTTTTAATTTAATAAAGGCCTGCTGAACCGATGTTTAATTAGACGGGGTTTCACAGATGGTATCAGAACATTGTAACAGACTGGACCATGGTTGATTTGGTAGCCCAACAGTTACATCCCACATTGCTTGGTTGAGGGAAATTAATGGTTCATATATATAGATTTACACGCTTCTAACATCGTGGCCTTTTAGCTCCATTGGTAAGGCATGTGATTGATGATGCACATGTCAGAGGTTCGAACCCCACTGACACCAATTTGTGGATATAGAGCTAATAAAAATCCCATACAGTTGGGTATGGTGGTTAAAGTGGTGACAATATTTGTGGTAGAGGAGTGGGGTGTTACAGAATGGTATCAGAGCCAATAACCAATCATAATAAGTGTGCCAACATGTTGGGCGATGGTTAATTTCATCTCAACGAGGACATTTGGCTCCCCAAGGGTGTGGGTTGTAACATACTGGACCATAGTTGATTTGGTAGCTAGAGAGTTACATCCCACATCGCCTGGTTGAGGGAACATAATGGTTCATATATGTATATTTACACTCTTCTAACACTGAGTCCTTTTATCTCCACAGGTAAGGCATGTGATTGATGATGCACATGTCAAGGGGTTCGAATTCCACTAATACTAGTTTGTGGATAGAGATATAATAAAAAGCCCATACCGCTGGGTGCGGTGATTAATATGGGGACAATATTGGTGGTGGAAGAGTGGGGTGTTACAGATGGTATCAGAGCATCGAGTTTTAGTGTCCTTAGGATTTGTGTTACTTTTCTACATTTCAGCATAGTGTTCTTTGATATAGAGTATTATGATAGGATTGTTGTACTCCTCTACATATGCGACTTACATTCTCCTGCTATTAAGTATAGTTCATGTGATTCATGTACAAGTTAGGTTGAGTTTCGTACACCGAGCAATATGGAATGACCAGCGAGGATCGTTAGAAGGACTGCAGGAGGAGAGGAGAGGCAGAAGACATAGTGTAATTATGAGAATGGTGATTGCGATCAGAGTCACCACGATTATTATTCGGGAAAATGACAATAGGATAACCACTCGAGGATGGTAGTTTCCTTAAGCACCATTGTAGAGAACGACAATATTATTTCAGACACACCCAACGTTATAGATAGGGGGAGAGTCAGGGGGACTCTTTTGAAAAGTCACCTGTAAGAATTTGGGAAAGAGAGGAATTATAATAGACCAATGTAAGGAGAGAATCCAAAGGAAATTGTGTAGGGTGGAGGGAAGTGACACCCAGGATTAAAATCTTGGGCAAAATTTTTACCTCATAGGGATAACATAAAGTTACGAGAGTCAGTCACTACGTATAAAAAGGTATGTTTAAAATTAAATAAGGGATTGGGTGCGGGTCCGTGAGCGAATTTGGACTCGTGAGTAGTATACACAAGCGTGGATGGAAAATAGGTGACGATGACTAGTGTCGATGTCACCAAGGTCGTGAGTTTATGAGATTACATCAATGCTTCCGTTAAAAAGGAGCGAATAGGGTTGGAGAATCTACCCGGAGAGCAAGACTAGATTTAGCGGTGCTAGTGAGACACCACAAGAGAGTATTTCTAGTAGGGGATCCATCAAAATAATTGAGATAAGTTGAATTCCTAGCAAGAGATGGCGAATTTAATCAAGGTCGTTCAGGCCATCAATGAGTTCCATAAGGCCAGTAGAGTCAAATGGACAACGGAGGTGGCAATCAGGATCCAAGTCATTAAGTTTGAGAAAAGGACACCCCAATATGGCCAGGGAGGCCAACAACAAAGGAGAATGGCACAAAAAGTATCCTATGTGGGGGAAGTAGGACCACCTGTATTGAATATATCCACAGTAAGAAAGTGGGATAAGGCAGACTAGGAAGTAGATGGGGATAGTGCCAATGAGGCACAACAACAGGAAGAATGACACTTCCAGAAAGGAGATTGGGCTAAGGGAGTTTGGCCCAGAGATTTCCAAACACATAACGGTAGGTTCAGACAGAACCAGGATGGTCCTTAGCAGTCGCAATATCCTATTCCTCAAGGTCAATAGGGCCAAGGGGACATCGGGGGGGGGGGGGGGGGCAACAGGGCTGTGATCAGAGGGTGTTGTCCATAAAAGGAGAAGTATTACCCCAAAGCATGGTGGAGGACAATTACAGGATGAGATCCTTAATGTTTAACAATTATATTAGATCTTGGGTCAATTCCAATGCGATAATGCATTTAGGAACCGACCGACTAGGCGAGACAGATAGAGAATGGAAGTAATATGGTTGTGTCATCCTTGGTAGTATGGGATTGATGTAAGTGACATGGGTGCATTACAAGGAAGGTTGTGATCACTAGAATTCATGAGTGAGTCGGATTTAGTGGGTACATTGGCCGTGATGGCCATATAATATATCTAAATGTCATGAGATAACAAAGTTCTTTGGTGTCATCTACGAGGGAGGGGGTGGGTACACTAAGACTATGTTGGAATTTCATGCGAGTTTACCACTTTCTAGTATTGTGAGAATAGAGTAGACTAATTTTTAAGGTTTGAATGGTTAGAGATATGGTGATAGTGAGATCTCGTGTTTGTTGTTCTGGTGTATGAACTATTTCTGCTAAATATCACCTGAAAGAGGGTTGAGCTTATATATGTTATTATATATTAGGTAGTAAACTTTTGTGTGTATGTTGTGTAGTCATAACTGATCCCAGTGAGTAGGGACCTTTACTGATGTGGTTCAGAGAAAATTAGTTTATTGTCGAATGGAGAGATATAGCTCGTGATTTATTCGCGCTGGGAAACTAGTGATAATAAGAGCGTTGTGTATATGTGGCCCTTTGTAACTTCAGAGTGGGCATGTATACTCTTTATGTCAAGAGACGGTGATTTGGGGTACAATTATAGATTTAGAGATGTGTAGTAATAACGGTGAGCTAATAAGTATATTTTTTATTTGAGGTAGAGAGAGTCATGTTATGATGATGTGAGAAATATCGAAGACTTTTTTACACCACAAGCTGATGTATGGGATAATATCAAGAAGAATTAAATTAATAGTTAGCGGGGTGATCAAAATTACTTGAAAGATTTAGCCACATTGAGAATGCGGGGGCCGAACTTGAGATAAGTATGATACGTAGGTGATGTTGCGAGGTTTGTGAAAATATGCACGAGTTATAAGGAGTATGGGCTCCCTGGGTAAAATAGAGTCTCACTTAGTTAGATGCCTAGAAGTTTTGGGAGCATACGCGATGGCAATGATTTTCGGGTATATTTCAAAAAAAGGGAGAGTAAGAGGTCCCTAGTAATGTGAAATGTTGAACATAAGGATCGGTGGTGAATGATACATAGTGGAGTTGTCTCCAAGTTACACCATTTAGGGATGGAAAAATTTTGATCTGAGGTTATCAACTAGGATTTTTGTAATTTTGATGCTCCCAGTGACGGGATTTATGAGAATAAGTAGTGAAACTCATATTTAGGACATCCCAAAATCCCGTAGAGGTCAGGGTTTCCATCAGGTTATGGAATGTATTGACCAGAGCAGCATACGTCTTATTTTGGAGTGAGATATAATATCAAGCAGCATATCCAACTTTTCACTTGGAGAAAAGAAGTGAAACGAAACTAGGTGTTGTCCCAATTATTGTGAATTAGGATAAGACCTTTCAGTCCAACCTCTGATTGGAAGTGTCAGGAGGCGATGGAGATGGAGATGCACGTCGTTCTAGAAATATCACTCCTAAATCGATAATAAGTGGGGAGTAATGAACTTCTAGGACCCAAAATGATTCGTGGTCCAACGAAAGGAATCGTGTAATGTGCGTCTCTTTCAGATAGCTCAGAAATATAAGGAGAGTTACGTTATTGTGAGATAAAAGTGTGAAGTCTGACATGAGTAGTTAGAAAATTATTGTGGGTATTTACTTTGAAGAGGGTCACGGGTTCGATAAACAAGAAATAGGCACCCATAAAAATGGGATGTTTATAACAAAGAAATAGTAGGGCCATGGAGGCTCACCTTTTAAGGTGTTATATGGTCGAAGGCCATTGAGAGGGAGATTGACGACCAGGGTTGGTTAGAGTATCTTCTATAAAAGGGATCATCAGATTTGACAACAAGGGGGAAGCTAGCGATGAGTTATGTTGGGACATTTTCCTATTATTGATAGGGTGGGATCGGTGACAGATAGACTAGGACTTCCAGATCATCTACAACTGATACCCAACGTGTTTTGCATGGTATCGCTGAAGAAATATTGGAAGAGAGTGAGAGATTGTAGCACATTCCACTTAAGGAAATTGTTTTATATCCAAACGTCTCGTACGAGGAGGGACCCACTACACCAAATCTGTCGAATTGTCACGATCATTGACCTTAACAAGTTTAACTTGTCAAGGTCAATGACCGTGATAATTTTGGGCGAGATAACTTTTTTTTGTCACGATCATGTCACGGTCAATGACCATGCAAAGCTCGTTAGAATTTTCACGGTCATGTCACGGACCCACACTGTGGAAATTTGTCACGGTTTATGACCGTGACAACCCCGTGACAGTATATAAAAAAATTGTCACGGTCAATGATCGTGATAATTTTGGGTAGAATTGAAAAAAAATCTGTTGGGCAGTATGGCCACTGCCACTGCCCAGCGGTATATTTGTACCTGTTATAGCAACGTTGTAAATGTTTAAACATCATATATCCAAATAAACTAGAGATAATGCAAATATACATGCAAAATAGAAACAATATGCATCACGATATAATTCAAATGTACCAACTTAAAAACAATACAATTCAATTCAAATAATGTCACTACATGTCTTGGGTAAGGTTAAATTCGAAGAGGTGAGTAGGCCACATGATATACGAACTGACACACCCACTGATATACATCACGCCGCATTATTTGCGTAACCACAACGGGGATTTCTCCTTATCGGGTATCACATGCGTGACGAGCACCTTGGACTCAATGTCTTGAAGCTCACGTCCATGAACTAGTCCACCCCGGACGATATTCGGGTCCCTCAACCCCCACCCTATCCGCTGGCCATCAAATATGTCCAGTACAAACACACTTGGCCAACTAAGTGTTGACATCGGTCGGTCGAAGGGAGACAAATAGGGAAGTGGATCATCAAAGTCCGCGCGTGACGGCAATGAAGTAGAGAGGTCCACATCCTCGTCATCCTACACCTCGTCCTCCCCCACCACCTTCTCCTTCCCTTTCCCCTTGCATTTTCTGCCGCCCAACGAACGCTTCATGAATGAGAACATATCTTAGACCTTCGCCTCCAAACGGGACAACTTCACGTCATGCGAGTCCATCATTCGAGCCAACCCGGTGTCGCTCGTCTCCAATCCGATGATCCTAGATTTGGCCGCCCGCGAGCTCACCCCCCTTGTCCTCCCCTTGCGATCAGAGCCAAGCACTTGGCTGAGTGCGTCTGTGGACAAAGATGCCTTGTCGGCATCAGACTGCGACTCATGCACTTCCTTAAGCTTTGCCTGAAATGACAAAAAGCACATGATTAGTAAAATAAGTAAATTAAAAAATTATAACGTAATTAACAAAACGTAAACTGTTGGATTTCTTACAATCGTGGCCGCGAAACCCCAAGGCCACTGTAACAACCCGCGTAATTTTGGGCTATTTTAATTAATTTTTGGAAAATGGAGGAAAATAAAGTTTTTGATAAAATTATTTTTATTGCTCAAATATGTTGGTTATTATTTTTAAATGCGAGAATTTCAAACGGTTTCGAAATCGGAGTTAAAACGGATTTTAAAATTATTTTTTAATGTTTTTAACTCTTGGAGTTGTTTTGACTTCCAACTCTTCATTTCTTTGCCTTATTTAAAGGAGTCTTTTGGATTCCTACTCTTCATTTCTTTGCATTATAAAAGGAAGTCGTGGGCAAGCCTTTTAACCTACTTTTGGCACAAATTTTGGCAGCAAATATATTTTATATTCCTCTTCTTTTTATATACACATTGGCCCTTGAGATTTGTGAGTTCCAACCTTAGATTAGAGGTGTTCTTGGGGCTAGGTTCTTGGTGGAGATTTTGTATATCTTTTGTGTTGATCTTGAGGATGTGATCGTTGGTTTCTCATCATGGTTTGAGGTATGGGGTTTTACACAATATGCTCCTTAAATCTCGCGAGTGTCATTCTCTTTGAATTCTTGTTAATTGAACTCATATTTGAATTGTTAAATTCATTGAAATCTGGAAAATAATTGTTGAAATTATTTTGATTCATGTGGTATCATTATATTATTGATGAGCACGTTGTCATGAGATTTTAATATGGCACGGATGTTGGGCACCCGCCAAAATACCTATTCCCGGGCTATGGCTTGATAAAGCATATGCGAATGGGGTGAGTCCTGGTGACCCATTGATGTGTTGTTGAGAAATTATAATGATGAAATGCTATTGAGATTTGCATTTTGATTTGAATATTCGTACTCGTGTTGTTACGTTTTATTCATAGCTAACATATATTTGTTGAGCATCTTTCTTGTCGTATTGTGTACTTCCCCATATTTTCTTTTAGTGGCAGGTTAGCGCGAATTTTGGGGCGCTATGGAGATTGATTTTAGCTTGGATATTTTGGGAAGAATATTTTTGGAAGATTTGTATTATTTTGATGTATAGAGCTTTGGATATTTATATTTTTATTCGAGTTAGATAGTTGTGATTTTAATTCGAGAGACTTGTTGTAATTGAAGAGATTGAGATTAGTGGATTTATATTATTGTGGGTTTATTTAGATGTTCTATGCCTTGTCACTTGTGGATTTGGATTTATTTTATCGCATTAGCGCTCCGTTCGCTCTCCCCGGGCGGGCGGGGTGTTACAAATGGTATCAGAGCTTAGGTATACGGCAACCCTCGAGACTTGATTTTTGGGTTCATTGCGTCGTTAACAATTTTTGGAGATAGAAAATTTTAGGTGATATTCGTGATAGGTTTCAAGATTCGATGTGAGGAATTTATTTTTAGAGACGAGATTATTTTGGAGATTGTTGGTATGATTTTGAGAGTTAGGCATTCGGCGAATTTCGAGGGCGAAATTCCATTGTTAGTGGGGAAGTGTAACAACCCGCGTAATTTTGGGCTATTTTAATTAATTTTTGGAAAATGGAGGAAAATAAAGTTTTTGATAAAATTATTTTTATTGCTCAAATATGTTGGTTATTATTTTTAAATGCGAGAATTTCAAACGGTTTCGAAATCAGAGTTAAAACGGATTTTAAAATTATATTTAAATGTTTTTAACTCTTGGAGTTGTTTTGACTTCCAACTCTTCATTTCTTTGCCTTATTTAAAGGAGTCTTTTGGATTCCAACTCTTCATTTCTTTGCATTATAAAAGGAAGTCGTGGGCAAGCCTTTTAACCTACTTTTGGCACAAATTTTGGCAGCAAATATATTTTATATTCCTCTTCTTTTTATATACACATTGGCCCTTGAGATTTGTGAGTTCCAACCTTAGATTAGAGGTGTTCTTGGGGCTAGGTTCTTGGTGGAGATTTTGTAGATCTTTTGTGTTGATCTTGAGGATGTGATCGTTGGTTTCTCATCATGGTTTGAGGTATGGGGTTTTACACAATATGCTCCTTAAATCTCGCGAGTGTCATTCTCTTTGAATTCTTGTTAATTGAACTCATATTTGAATTGTTAAATTCATTGAAATCTGGAAAATAATTGTTGAAATTATTTTGATTCATGTGGTATCATTATATTATTGATGAGCACGTTGTCATGAGATTTTAATATGGCACGGATGTTGGGCACCCGCCAAAATACCTATTCCCGGGCTATGGCTTGATAAAGCATATGCGAATGGGGTGAGTCCTGGTGACCCATTGATGTGTTGTTGAGAAATTATAATGATGAAATTCTATTGAGATTTGTATTTTTATTTGAATATTCGTACTCGTGTTGTTACGTTTTATTCATAGCTAACATATATTTGTTGAGCATCTTTCTTGTCGTATTGTGTACTTCCCCATATTTTCTTTTAGTGGCAGGTTAGCGCGGATTTTGGGGCGCTATGGAGATTGATTTTAGCTTGGATATTTTGGGAAGAATATTTTTGGAAGATTTGTATTATTTTGATGTATAGAGCTTTGGATATTTATATTTTTATTCGAGTTAGATAGTTGTGATTTTAATTCGAGAGACTTGTTGTAATTGAAGAGATTGAGATTAGTGGATTTATATTATTGTGGGTTTATTTAGATGTTCTATACCTTGTCACTTGTGGATTTGGATTTATTTTATCGCATTAGCGCTCCGTTCGCTCTACCCGGGCGGGCGGGGTGTTACAGATGGTATCAGAGCTTAGGTATACGGCAACCCTCGAGACTTGATTTTTGGGTTCATTGCGTCGTTAACAATTTTTGGAGATAGAAAATTTTAAGTGATATTCGTGATAGGTTTCAAGATTAGATGTGAGGAATTTATTTTTAGAGACGAGATTATTTTGGAGATTGTTGGTATGATTTTGAGAGTTAGGCATTCGGCGAATTTCGAGGGCGAAATTCCATTGTTAGTGGGGAAGTGTAACAACCCGCGTAATTTTGGGCTATTTTAATTAATTTTTGGAAAATGGAGGAAAATAAAGTTTTTGATAAAATTATTTTTATTGCTCAAATATGTTGGTTATTATTTTTAAATGCTAGAATTTCAAACGGTTTCGAAATCGGAGTTAAAACGGATTTTAAAATTATTTTTAAATGTTTTTAACTCTTGGAGTTGTTTTGACTTCCAACTCTTCATTTTTTTGCCTTATTTAAAGGAGTCTTTTGGACTCCTACTCTTCATTTCTTTGCATTATAAAAGGAAGTCGTGGGCAAGCCTTTTAACCTACTTTTGGCACAAATTTTGGCAGCAAATATATTTTATATTCCTCTTCTTTTTATATACACATTGGCCCTTGAGATTTGTGAGTTCCAACCTTAGATTAGAGGTGTTCTTGGGGCTAGGTTCTTGGGGCTAGGTTCTTGGTGGAGATTTTGTATATCTTTTGTGTTGATCTTGAGGATGTGATCGTTGGTTTCTCATCATGGTTTGAGGTATGGGGTTTTACACAATATGCTCCTTAAATCTCGCGAGTGTCATTCTCTTTGAATTCTTGTTAATTGAACTCATATTTGAATTGTTAAATTCATTGAAATCTGGAAAATAATTGTTGAAATTATTTTGATTCATTTGGTATCATTATATTATTGATGAGCACGTTGTCATGAGATTTTAATATGGCACGGATGTTGGGCACCCGCCAAAATACCTATTCCCGGGCTATGGCTTGATAAAGCATATGCGAATGGGGTGAGTCCTGGTGACCCATTGATGTGTTGTTGAGAAATTATAATGATGAAATGCTATTGAGATTTGCATTTTGATTTGAATATTCGTACTCGTGTTGTTACGTTTTATTCATAGCTAACATATATTTGTTGAGCCTCTTTGCTGTCGTATTGTGTACTTCCCCATATTGTCTTTTAGTGGCAGGTTAGCGCGGATTTTGGGGCGCTATGGAGATTGATTTTAGCTTGGATATTTTGGGAAGAATATTTTTGGAAGATTTGTATTATTTTGATGTATAGAGCTTTGGATATTTATATTTTTATTCGAGTTAGATAGTTGTGATTTTAATTCGAGAGACTTGTTGTAATTGAAGAGATTGAGATTAGTGGATTTATATTATTGTGGGTTTATTTAGATGTTCTATACCTTGTCACTTGTGGATTTGAATTTATTTTATCGCATTAGCGCTCCGTTCGCTCTCCCCGGGCGGGCGGGGTGTTACAGATGGTATCAGAGCTTAGGTATACGGCAACCCTCGAGACTTGATTTTTGGGTTCATTGCGTCGTTAACAATTTTTGGAGATAGAAAATTTTAGGTGATATTCGTGATAGGTTTCAAGATTGGATGTGTGGAATTTATTTTTAGAGACGAGATTATTTTGGAGATTGTTGGTATGATTTTGAGAGTTAGGCATTCGGCGAATTTCGAGGGCGAAATTCCATTGTTAGTGGGGAAGTGTAACAACCCGCGTAATTTTGGGCTATTTTAATTAATTTTTGGAAAATGGAGGAAAATAAAGTTTTTGATAAAATTATTTTTATTGCTCAAATATGTTGGTTATTATTTTTAAATGCGAGAATTTCAAACGGTTTCGAAATCAGAGTTAAAACGGATTTTAAAATTATTTTTAAATGTTTTTAACTCTTGGAGTTGTTTTGACTTCCAACTCTTCATTTCTTTGCCTTATTTAAAGGAGTCTTTTGGATTCCAACTCTTCATTTCTTTGCATTATAAAAGGAAGTCGTGGGCAAGCCTTTTAACCTACTTTTGGCACAAATTTTGGCAGCAAATATATTTTATATTCCTCTTCTTTTTATATACACATTGGCCCTTGAGATTTGTGAGTTCCAACCTTAGATTAGAGGTGTTCTTGGGGCTAGGTTCTTGGTGGAGATTTTGTAGATCTTTTGTGTTGATCTTGAGGATGTGATCGTTGGTTTCTCATCATGGTTTGAGGTATGGGGTTTTACACAATATGCTCCTTAAATCTCGCGAGTGTCATTCTCTTTGAATTCTTGTTAATTGAACTCATATTTGAATTGTTAAATTCATTGAAATTTGGAAAATAATTGTTGAAATTATTTTGATTCATGTGGTATCATTATATTATTGATGAGCACGTTGTCATGAGATTTTAATATGGCACGGATGTTGGGCACCCGCCAAAATACCTATTCCCGGGCTATGGCTTGATAAAGCATATGCGAATGGGGTGAGTCCTGGTGACCCATTGATGTGTTGTTGAGAAATTATAATGATGAAATTCTATTGAGATTTGTATTTTTATTTGAATATTCGTACTCGTGTTGTTACGTTTTATTCATAGCTAACATATATTTGTTGAGCATCTTTCTTGTCGTATTGTGTACTTCCCCATATTTTCTTTTAGTGGCAGGTTAGCGCGGATTTTGGGGCGCTATGGAGATTGATTTTAGCTTGGATATTTTGGGAAGAATATTTTTGGAAGATTTGTATTATTTTGATGTATAGAGCTTTGGATATTTATATTTTTATTCGAGTTAGATAGTTGTGATTTTAATTCGAGAGACTTGTTGTAATTGAAGAGATTGAGATTAGTGGATTTATATTATTGTGGGTTTATTTAGATGTTCTATACCTTGTCACTTGTGGATTTGGATTTATTTTATCGCATTAGCGCTCCGTTCGCTCTACCCGGGCGGGCGGGGTGTTACAGATGGTATCAGAGCTTAGGTATACGGCAACCCTCGAGACTTGATTTTTGGGTTCATTGCGTCGTTAACAATTTTTGGAGATAGAAAATTTTAGGTGATATTCGTGATAGGTTTCAAGATTAGATGTGAGGAATTTATTTTTAGAGACGAGATTATTTTGGAGATTGTTGGTATGATTTTGAGAGTTAGGCATTCGGCGAATTTCGAGGGCGAAATTCCATTGTTAGTGGGGAAGTGTAACAACCCGCGTAATTTTGGGCTATTTTAATTAATTTTTGGAAAATGGAGGAAAATAAAGTTTTTGATAAAATTATTTTTATTGCTCAAATATGTTGGTTATTATTTTTAAATGCTAGAATTTCAAACGGTTTCGAAATCGGAGTTAAAACGGATTTTAAAATTATTTTTAAATGTTTTTAACTCTTGGAGTTGTTTTGACTTCCAACTCTTCATTTTTTTGCCTTATTTAAAGGAGTCTTTTGGACTCCTACTCTTCATTTCTTTGCATTATAAAAGGAAGTCGTGGGCAAGCCTTTTAACCTACTTTTGGCACAAATTTTGGCAGCAAATATATTTTATATTCCTCTTCTTTTTATATACACATTGGCCCTTGAGATTTGTGAGTTCCAACCTTAGATTAGAGGTGTTCTTGGGGCTAGGTTCTTGGGGCTAGGTTCTTGGTGGAGATTTTGTATATCTTTTGTGTTGATCTTGAGGATGTGATCGTTGGTTTCTCATCATGGTTTGAGGTATGGCGTTTTACACAATATGCTCCTTAAATCTCGCGAGTGTCATTCTCTTTGAATTCTTGTTAATTGAACTCATATTTGAATTGTTAAATTCATTGAAATCTGGAAAATAATTGTTGAAATTATTTTGATTCATGTGGTATCATTATATTATTGATGAGCACGTTGTCATGAGATTTTAATATGGCACGGATGTTGGGCACCCGCCAAAATACCTATTCCCGGGCTATGGCTTGATAAAGCATATGCGAATGGGGTGAGTCCTGGTGACCCATTGATGTGTTGTTGAGAAATTATAATGATGAAATGCTATTGAGATTTGCATTTTGATTTGAATATTCGTACTCGTGTTGTTACGTTTTATTCATAGCTAACATATATTTGTTGAGCATCTTTCTTGTCGTATTGTGTACTTCCCCATATTTTCTTTTAGTGGCAGGTTAGCGCGGATTTTGGGGCGCTATGGAGATTGATTTTAGCTTGGATATTTTGGGAAGAATATTTTTGGAAGATTTGTATTATTTTGATGTATAGAGCTTTGGATATTTATATTTTTATTCGAGTTAGATAGTTGTGATTTTAATTCGAGAGACTTGTTGTAATTGAAGAGATTGAGATTAGTGGATTTATATTATTGTGGGTTTATTTAGATGTTCTATACCTTGTCACTTGTGGATTTGGATTTATTTTATCGCATTAGCGCTCCGTTCGCTCTACCCGGGCGGGCGGGGTGTTACAGGTGGTATCAGAGCTTAGGTATACGGCAACCCTCGAGACTTGATTTTTGGGTTCATTGCGTCGTTAACAATTTTTGGAGATAGAAAATTTTAGGTGATATTCGTGATAGGTTTCAAGATTAGATGTGAGGAATTTATTTTTAGAGACGAGATTATTTTGGAGATTGTTGGTATGATTTTGAGAGTTAGGCATTCGGCGAATTTCGAGGGCGAAATTCCATTGTTAGTGGGGAAGTGTAACAACCCGCGTAATTTTGGGCTATTTTAATTAATTTTTGGAAAATGGAGGAAAATAAAGTTTTTGATAAAATTATTTTTATTGCTCAAATATGTTGGTTATTATTTTTAAATGCGAGAATTTCAAACGGTTTCGAAATCAGAGTTAAAACGGATTTTAAAATTATTTTTAAATGTTTTTAACTCTTGGAGTTGTTTTGACTTCCAACTCTTCATTTCTTTGCCTTATTTAAAGGAGTCTTTTGGATTCCAACTCTTCATTTCTTTGCATTATAAAAGGAAGTCGTGGGCAAGCCTTTTAACCTACTTTTGGCACAAATTTTGGCAGCAAATATATTTTATATTCCTCTTCATTTTATATACACATTGGCCCTTGAGATTTGTGAGTTCCAACCTTAGATTAGAGGTGTTCTTGGGGCTAGGTTCTTGGTGGAGATTTTGTAGATCTTTTGTGTTGATCTTGAGGATGTGATCGTTGGTTTCTCATCATGGTTTGAGGTATGGGGTTTTACACAATATGCTCCTTAAATCTCGCGAGTGTCATTCTCTTTGAATTCTTGTTAATTGAACTCATATTTGAATTGTTAAATTCATTGAAATCTGGAAAATAATTGTTGAAATTATTTTGATTCATGTGGTATCATTATATTATTGATGAGCACGTTGTCATGAGATTTTAATATGGCACGGATGTTGGGCACCCGCCAAAATACCTATTCCCGGGCTATGGCTTGATAAAGCATATGCGAATGGGGTGAGTCCTGGTGACCCATTGATGTGTTGTTGAGAAATTATAATGATGAAATTCTATTGAGATTTGTATTTTTATTTGAATATTCGTACTCGTGTTGTTACGTTTTATTCATAGCTAACATATATTTGTTGAGCATCTTTCTTGTCGTATTGTGTACTTCCCCATATTTTCTTTTAGTGGCAGGTTAGCGCGGATTTTGGGGCGCTATGGAGATTGATTTTAGCTTGGATATTTTGGGAAGAATATTTTTGGAAGATTTGTATTATTTTGATGTATAGAGCTTTGGATATTTATATTTTTATTCGAGTTAGATAGTTGTGATTTTAATTCGAGAGACTTGTTGTAATTGAAGAGATTGAGATTAGTGGATTTATATTATTGTGGGTTTATTTAGATGTTCTATACCTTGTCACTTGTGGATTTGGATTTATTTTATCGCATTAGCGCTCCGTTCGCTCTCCCCGGGCGGGCGGGGTGTTACAGATGGTATCAGAGCTTAGGTATACGGCAACCCTCGAGACTTGATTTTTGGGTTCATTGCGTCGTTAACAATTTTTGGAGATAGAAAATTTTAGGTGATATTCGTGATAGGTTTCAAGATTAGATGTGAGGAATTTATTTTTAGAGACGAGATTATTTTGGAGATTGTTGGTATGATTTTGAGAGTTAGGCATTCGGCGAATTTCGAGGGCGAAATTCCATTGTTAGTGGGGAAGTGTAACAACCCGCGTAATTTTGGGCTATTTTAATTAATTTTTGGAAAATGGAGGAAAATAAAGTTTTTGATAAAATTATTTTTATTGCTCAAATATGTTGGTTATTATTTTTAAATGCGAGAATTTCAAACGGTTTCGAAATCAGAGTTAAAACGGATTTTAAAATTATTTTTAAATGTTTTTAACTCTTGGAGTTGTTTTGACTTCCAACTCTTCATTTCTTTGCCTTATTTAAAGGAGTCTTTTGGATTCCAACTCTTCATTTCTTTGCATTATAAAAGGAAGTCGTGGGCAAGCCTTTTAACCTACTCTTGGCACAAATTTTGGCAGCAAATATATTTTATATTCCTCTTCTTTTTATATACACATTGGCCCTTGAGATTTGTGAGTTCCAACCTTAGATTAGAGGTGTTCTTGGGGCTAGGTTCTTGGTGGAGATTTTGTAGATCTTTTGTGTTGATCTTGAGGATGTGATCGTTGGTTTCTCATCATGGTTTGAGGTATGGGGTTTTACACAATATGCTCCTTAAATCTCGCGAGTGTCATTCTCTTTGAATTCTTGTTAATTGAACTCATATTTGAATTGTTAAATTCATTGAAATCTGGAAAATAATTGTTGAAATTATTTTGATTCATGTGGTATCATTATATTATTGATGAGCACGTTGTCATGAGATTTTAATATGGCACGGATGTTGGGCACCCGCCAAAATACCTATTCCCGGGCTATGGCTTGATAAAGCATATGCGAATGGGGTGAGTCCTGGTGACCCATTGATGTGTTGTTGAGAAATTATAATGATGAAATTCTATTGAGATTTGTATTTTTATTTGAATATTCGTACTCGTGTTGTTACGTTTTATTCATAGCTAACATATATTTGTTGAGCATCTTTCTTGTCGTATTGTGTACTTCCCCATATTTTCTTTTAGTGGCAGGTTAGCGCGGATTTTGGGGCGCTATGGAGATTGATTTTAGCTTGGATATTTTGGGAAGAATATTTTTGGAAGATTTGTATTATTTTGATGTATAGAGCTTTGGATATTTATATTTTTATTCGAGTTAGATAGTTGTGATTTTAATTCGAGAGACTTGTTGTAATTGAAGAGATTGAGATTAGTGGATTTATATTATTGTGGGTTTATTTAGATGTTCTATACCTTGTCACTTGTGGATTTGGATTTATTTTATCGCATTAGCGCTCCGTTCGCTCTACCCGGGCGGGCGGGGTGTTACAGATGGTATCAGAGCTTAGGTATACGGCAACCCTCGAGACTTGATTTTTGGGTTCATTGCGTCGTTAACAATTTTTGGAGATAGAAAATTTTAGGTGATATTCGTGATAGGTTTCAAGATTAGATGTGAGGAATTTATTTTTAGAGATGAGATTATTTTGGAGATTGTTGGTATGATTTTGAGAGTTAGGCATTCGGCGAATTTCGAGGGCGAAATTCCATTGTTAGTGGGGAAGTGTAACAACCCGCGTAATTTTGGGCTATTTTAATTAATTTTTGGAAAATGGAGGAAAATAAAGTTTTTGATAAAATTATTTTTATTGCTCAAATATGTTGGTTATTATTTTTAAATGCGAGAATTTCAAACGGTTTCGAAATCGGAGTTAAAACGGATTTTAAAATTATTTTTAAATGTTTTTAACTCTTGGAGTTGTTTTGACTTCCAACTCTTCATTTCTTTGCCTTATTTAAAGGAGTCTTTTGGATTCCTACTCTTCATTTCTTTCCATTATAAAAGGAAGTCGTGGGCAAGCCTTTTAACCTACTTTTGGCACAAATTTTGGCAGCAAATATATTTTATATTCCTCTTCTTTTTATATACACATTGGCCCTTGAGATTTGTGAGTTCCAACCTTAGATTAGAGGTGTTCTTGGGGCTAGGTTCTTGGTGGAGATTTTGTAGATCTTTTGTGTTGATCTTGAGGATGTGATCGTTGGTTTCTCATCATGGTTTGAGGTATGGGGTTTTACACAATATGCTCCTTAAATCTCGCGAGTGTCATTCTCTTTGAATTCTTGTTAATTGAACTCATATTTGAATTGTTAAATTCATTGAAATCTGGAAAATAATTGTTGAAATTATTTTGATTCATGTGGTATCATTATATTATTGATGAGCACGTTGTCATGAGATTTTAATATGGCACGGATGTTGGGCACCCGCCAAAATACCTATTCCCGGGCTATGGCTTGATAAAGCATATGCGAATGGGGTGAGTCCTGGTGACCCATTGATGTGTTGTTGAGAAATTATAATGATGAAATTCTATTGAGATTTGCATTTTGATTTGAATATCCGTACTCGTGTTGTTACGTTTTATTCATAGCTAACATATATTTGTTGAGCATCTTTCTTGTCGTATTGTGTACTTCCCCATATTTTCTTTTAGTGGCAGGTTAGCGCGGATTTTGGGGCGCTATGGAGATTGATTTTAGCTTGGATATTTTGGGAAGGATATTTTTGGAAGATTTGTATTATTTTGATGTATAGAGCTTTGGATATTTATATTTTTATTCGAGTTAGATAGTTGTGATTTTAATTCGAGAGACTTGTTGTAAATTAAGAGATTGAGATTAGTGGATTTATATTATTGTGGGTTTATTTAGATGTTCTATACCTTGTCACTTGTGGATTTGAATTTATTTTATCGCATTAGCGCTCCGTTCGCTCTCCCCGGGCGGGCGGGGTGTTATAGATGGTATCAGAGCTTAGGTATACGGCAACCCTCGGGACTTGAGTTTTGGGTTCATTGTGTCGTTAACAATTTTTGGAGATAGAAAATTTTAGGTGATATTCGTGATAGGTTTCGAGATTAGATGTGAGGAATTTATTTTTAGAGACGAGATTATTTTTGAGATTGTTGGTCTGATTTTGAGAGTTAGGCATTCGGCGAATTTCGAGGGCGAAATTTCATTGTTAGTGGGGAAGTGTAACAACCCGCGTAATTTTGGGCTATTTTAATTAATTTTTGGAAAATGGAGGAAAATAAAGTTTTTGATAAAATTATTTTTATTGCTCAAATATGTTGCTTATTATTTTTAAAGGCGAGAATTTCAAACGGTTTCGAAATCGGAGTTAAAACGGATTTTAAAATTATTTTTAAATGTTTTTAACTCTTGGAGTTGTTTTGACTTCCAACTCTTCATTTCTTTGCCTTATTTAAAGGAGTCTTTTGGATTCCAACTCTTCATTTCTTTGCATTATAAAAGGAAGTCGTGGGCAAGCCTTTTAACCTACTTTTGGCACAAATTTTGGCAGCAAATATATTTTATATTCCTCTTATTTTTATATACACATTGGCCCTTGAGATTTGTGAGTTCCAACCTTAGATTAGAGGTGTTCTTGGGGCTAGTTTCTTGGTGGATCTTTTGTCTTGATCTTGAGGATGTGATCGTTGGTTTCTCATCATGGTTTGAGGTATGGGGTTTTACACAATATGCTCCTTAAATCTCGCGATTGTCATTCTCTTTGAATTCTTGTTAATTGAACTCATATTCGAATTGTTAAATTCATTGAAATCTGGAAAATAATTGTTGAAATTATTTTGATTCATGTGGTATCATTATATTGTTGATGAGCACGTTGTCATGAGATTTTAATATGGCACGGATGTTGGCCACCCGCCAAAATACCTATTCCCGGGATATGGCTTGATAAAGCATATGCGAATGGGGTGAGGCCTGGTGACCCATTGATGTGTTGTTGAGAAATTATAATGATGAAATGCTATTGAGATTTGCATTTTGATTTGAATATTCATACTCGGGTTGTGACGTTTTATTCATAGCTAACATATATTTGTTGAGCATGTTTCTTGTCGTATTGTGTACTTCCCCATATTTTCTTTTAGTGGAAGGTTAGCGTGGATTTTGGGGCGCTATGGAGATTGATTTTATCTTGGATATTTTGGGAAGAATATTTTTGGAAGATTTGTAATATTTTGATGTATAGAGCTTTGGATATTTGTATTTTTATTCGAGTTAGATAGTTGTGATTTTAATTCGAGAGACTTGTTGTAATTGAAGAGATTGAGATTAGTGGATTTATATTATTGTGGGTTTATTTAGATGTTCTATACCTTGTAACTTGTGGATTTGGATTTATTTTATCGCATTAGCGCTCCGTTCTCTCTCCCCGGGCGGGCGGGGTGTTACAGCCACTCCCTGTCCCCTGAAATAAAATAAAGTAAAATTAGTATCGGCCCCGCAAAGTAAAATAGTACAGAATAATATATTTCTGTAGTTATAGAAAAATTAAATCTTACCATCATCCTATGCTCCACCTCGGCATAAGACGTCCGATCGGAGTATTGCACGTTCGTTTTTGTTTCCCGGTTTTCCCTCCCTGATTGGGGAGATGCCAATTGTTGCTCCCCGATCTCATTATCAACGAACTTTTGCCATTGTGCCAATGAGATCGGCTCCTTCGGTGGGGCGGATTCACACCTTTGGATAATGGACTCTCGTGTCTTTCCAAAGTACCAGGTCCGCATATTTTTCTTCCACGTCTTGTGTTGCTCCTTCAACTGCTCCAAGACGAAATCGTGTAGCTTTGGATCCGGGCTGATTTGTTCCTATCCAAAAAATACAATGCCCTACCCCCTTCCCCCACCCTGCCCCACCCCCCTCCCCACCTCCACCCACCACACACACACACACACACACACATACACACACACATATGAACATATATATATACACACACACACACATACGTATATATATATATACTCACACACACATATATATATATATATATATATAAATGGAAGACAAACAGAGAGAGAGAGAGAGAGAGAGAGAGAGAGAAAGTAACCTGAAAGTAGAGAAAGAGAGAGAGGGAGAGCAGCGTAGAGAGAAAGAGAAAAAAGGAGGGAAGAATCGACGGGGGAAGAAAAGAAGGAGAAAGGGTTTCTTATTGAGACATTTGTCACCGAATTGTCACGATCGTTGACCGTGACAATATTATAAGAATTGTCACGGTCATTGACTGTGACAAGTTCGTGACAAGTACAGTTGTCACGACCTTGCCACGGTCAATGATCGTGACAAGTCTTTGTCATGGGCTTATCACGGTCAATGACCGTGACAAAAAATGCATGTTTTTTTGTCACGGTCAATGACCGTGACAAGGCTAGCCGCTGGAAGAGTGCAAATTTACCCATTTTGGTTTAGTGACCCATGGTTATTCAAGATCGTACCGAGCGTAAGTTGCGGTCCAAGGTGGTGCCACTAGTGCGAGTTCAGTAGGGACACCACAGTACGGATGAGTCAACATGTGAACGGGAGGATAACATGTGAGAGTAGTATTTAGAGACATTTACCGCAGGTATGTCCTAATTTCGGGGACGAAATTCCGTTGTAAGGGAAGAAGTATGTAATACCTCGTACTTCTGCGTATTTATAATTTAATTAATTCGGGAATTAATTGGGGAAAATACCTTGTATTTAAATTACACAAGTAAAGTAATTCGAGGTGATTGAATAATAAATGTGATTATTAAATATTAATCGAGAGATAGATATTGATTAATATTATGGTATAATATTTACTAAGTGTGAAAAGTAAATAATTGATAATTAGTGTAATACGACATAGCGAGTGATATGTGCATAGTGTAATTTATCTCAATTAGGAGTCGCGTGTAGATCAATTTGAGGTTGAGAAAGGAAATATATTTTTAGTGACTCAGATGACAATTTAGAGCTCACGGATGACCCCGAATGGGTCGAAATAGTCTAAAAAGTGTACTCGGGGGTATTGTTTGGGTCCCGGGTCAATTTTAGACGAAACCAACATTGAGGGCGTTTTGGTCATTTAGAAAATAGAGGTTAAGGGACCAACGAAACTCTAAGTGTTATATCTGATGTTTAGGACTTGAGGATAGGGTTAGAAATAGTTAAACCCAAAGAAAGCCATTAGAGAGAAAAGAGAAACCAATTTTCAAGGCTTGAGAGGTGTTCATGAAGAATTGGACATTAATCTTGCATCCTAAGCATATAAGGAGTAAGGATTTGAAGAGAGTAACATCAACTCATCATCAACACCACGAAATCAAAACCTAAAAACCTAAAGGCAAGTTATGTATTGCAATTATTTTGAAATTATAATACCCATGTTAGGAGGGTTTCATGAATTGATGATTTAATACATATTCTTGAAAGAAAAAGTTATGGGGAGTTTGGGAATTGATTTGATAAAGTAGACCACTTGGGTGAGTTAGGCTTAACTACTGAAATTTATAAAGAGGTAAATAAGGCCCTTAGAGTTGGGTGAATAATCAAATTATTACGATAGTGAGAGAAATCATAAAGTAAACAGTACGGTGAGTATACGAGAGAAATATACTACGTACAAGTGGAAATAATTAGGTTGTGTCAATACCTATCATATTAATACTTAGGCGACGTGAATACCTAAAGTATACTAACTGTATTGGGGTCAAGGGAACATCCGAACCAATACATGAGAATTTTGTGAAATCTCATGAATACGATATGTGGGATAATTCGTAAAGAAATTCAGTACGATTAGTATACGAGAGAAATATACGAAGTATAGGCGTAAATACCTAGGCTTTGTGAATACCTATCATATGAATACTTAGGTGGTGTGAATACCTAACGTATATTAGATGAATTGGGGTCAAGGGAAAGTCCGAACCAATACATAAAAGTTCGATTTGGGGTTGAGGGCTATCCGAACCAATATCGAACATAAATAATATTGGGGTCAATGGAACATCCGGACCAATATATATGTAACATATACTTTGGGGTCGAGGGCTATCCGAACTAATGTGAATGACGTGATAAATTAGGGTCGAAGGAACATCCGAACTAGTGAATCCTTAATATATGATATGAGGATATTATAGTGAGATACATATTTATTTGTATCTATTGTGTGTGAAATATATACAGTACGATTAATGAACTTATGTGCGACAATAGACGGTTAGAGAGAGCACATCTAATGAGAATAAATTAAATCGAGAAACTTAATTATGATGATGCTAACAGCACGTGTGAATGTTAATTACGATTGTGGACATCGAAATGATAATTATGTGAGAGAAACTTAATGTAGTGATTTAAAAGGTAAAATGTGAGGAATGTTACTTATGTTGATAATTAACACATGAGAGATGTTAATAAATTAATGTACTATATGGGCAGTATGGAAACTTGGAAGTAGATAAGTTTGGTGGAATACTTTAGTCTAGTTATCTTGCGTAGCATAGCTAGGTGGGCTAAGTATAGTGTACGTGAACATGTGTAATCAATAACCGAATTTTAATGTAATAAACGCTTTTTAAATCTTTTCAAAACGTTTTGTGTTCTAACACTTACTATAAAATATTTTGAAACCCTTTTAGGTGTCCAGCCATAGGGATGTTAGGCGTGACTTCATTCCAGGGATTCAGAGTTGTAGCACTATGGATGCTGACAGGATTTTATTAGACGATTCCTTCATTTAGATCTAGTGTAGGATGTCATTTTATATTCCATATATGGACATGTTGTCCGTTGTCAGTTTTTAGTCATTTAGTTCTTTTTATTATGGAATTTTTGGTTTTTGGATTTTGGCCGATGGTTTATTCGATAAACTTTTATTCATTTATATAAATTATGATGATTGGACCCTAGTGTATTGTGTCTGGCTAAATGTAGTTTTCTGCATTGTTTCCCTTATTTGTTTTTAAGAAAGACAAAAATTTGGCATCGGTCTAATTTCACTTAAGTGGTTAGTAATTAAACAGTTTTCGACAGTGATTCTAATAATGAATCATATGAGAAACTTGTTTTAATTTAATAAAGGCCTCATCAACCGATGTTTAATTAGACGGGGTGTCACACCTTGGTTGACCATTCTACTTCTCATGGTCGGGAGAACAGCTCTAATTAGTATGATAACTTCCATTGCATAAGTGAGTGCGAAGGGTATTTCCCTAGTGAGTCTTCTATGCATGGTACGATATGCCCATAGAACGTGAGGAAACTCGTCCACACAAGCACCTTTCGCTCTTTCCAACCTCTTCTTAAGTCCATCGATGATTGTTTTATTCGAATAATCTTTCTGATCATTTCTTTGAGGGTACGCTACTGAGTAGAAGCGGTGCTTGATTCCATGCCCGTCATAAAAATTTATATAAGAGGCCACTCTCGAACTGCCCGCTATTATCAGTGATGATGGCTCTTGGTACCCCCTAAGCGTGTTAAATATTCCTCTAGATGAACCTTATCATGTTGGAGTCTCTGATATTGGCTAGTGGTTCTGCCTCTACCCACTTGGTGAAGTAGTCTATGCCAACCAACATATACTTACGATTCCTGGGTACGATAGGTAGTCATCCCACGGTATCGAACTTTCGTTGTGCAAACATCCATGGGATGGTCAAAGGCCTCAAATCATTAACTAGTTGATGAACCATAGGAAAAAACTTCTGGCACTTCCAAACATAGATACTTGCATCTTTCTGCATATATGGCCACCTGTAGGCTTCCTTGATTGCTCGGAATGCCAGAGATCTTCCTCCTGCATGACTCCCACAAATTTCATCATAAAGCTCATAAATAACTTATCGATGTCTTTGGGTGGACGCACTGGAGGTAAAGACCTTTGAAAGATCTTTTGTAGAGTTTTCCTTTGAAATCAAGATAGAAGCGAGCAACCTTCACTCTGAATTCTAAAGCCAATTTCTTATCGATTATCAACGTCTCATTCTGCGTGTATGCAATGATTGGATCCATCCAACTGGGAACCTTTTCAATGGAGAGAACCTACTTAGTGAAAATCGTTTTGTCTATATTAGGCTTTGTGAGAAATTCCACTTCGATTATTTGTTCAAGGTTAGATTCCACTACTGAGCTTGGGGCTGTTAAGGCGTCAACATGGTTATTTTTCCCTACGGGGAACTTTTGAAT
The DNA here is from genome assembly GCA_949130495.1 of Sambucus nigra. Classification (NCBI taxonomy): domain Eukaryota; kingdom Viridiplantae; phylum Streptophyta; class Magnoliopsida; order Dipsacales; family Adoxaceae; genus Sambucus; species Sambucus nigra. The sequence goes on from OX422221.1 coordinate 380,611,368, forward strand.
GTGGACTTATTTGAACTATTCTATGAGCTCGTAAACCACAGTGAGGTAGGCTTCCATCCTATTATCTTTTGTGTTAAAATCTCCCTGACTTGGTTGGACACTAGTTAGGAATCACCCAACACTTTTGAGTGATGAACGGTGATTTGTCCTTATTAGGGACTAATAATGGGATATGGTAATACCCTGAATAGGCATCCACTAAGATCATATGTTCATGCACAACCGTGGTGTCGAATAACTGATCTATCTTTGTTAGAGGGAAATTGTCCTTAGGGCATGCCTTATTGAGATCAGTGAAGTCAGTACAAACTCTCCAGCTATCGTTTCTCTTGCACACCTGCACTGGATTTGAAAACCACTTTGAAAATTGAACTTCTATAATGTACCTTACCTCCAAAAGTTTCACTACTTCGTTTTCCATCACTTTAGACCTTTCTCCAAAAGTTTCCCTACTTCGTTTTCCATCACTTTAGCCTTCTAAGTGATCAGTTTGAAAGATGGGTCTACGTGAATGCAGTGGAAAGACACCTGGGGATCAATCCATGGCAATTCATATGGTTCCTAGGCAAACACATCCAAGTTACTCTTTAATAAGGCAATGATCTCCCTCTTTTCGTGATCGATGATAATTATCCTAATCAGAAACTTTCTCTGTGGCAAGTTGGAATCAAACGTAACCTGCTCTAGGTTTTAAAATACCCTGTCAGCAGGGTGGACCCTGGTCTCCTCTACCCTTAGTCGGCCGTACCGTAGTTGCTATTTTAAAGGAGTATCCTCATTCTGGGCTTTCTCGAGAGGAGCTTCCTTTAATTTCTTCTTTTCTTTTCGAGGCTAAATGGTGGAGATGAAGCATTTCCTGGCAGTGACATGGTTGCCTCAAATTTCCACTACTCCTCGGTCTGTGAGACACTTGAGATTTTGGTAGTAGGTTGACGGTAAGACTCTTATTGCACTAAGTCATCCTCTACTTAGAATGGCATGGTAGGGAGTGTATATATCTACTACCAAGAATTTAATTAATTTTAAAATATTCCCTGCCCTCACTAGTAAGACTATCTTACCCAATGGCATTGTGATCTTCCCCGCGAAGCCATCCAGTGGAACCATTGTCTCTTTGAGATTGACCAAATTGAGCTTTAATTTATGGAAGAGTTGTAGGTACATCACCTTAGACGATCTCCCTTGATCCACTAGTAGCCTATCAATGTCCCAATTCATAATTCACAACCTGATCACGAGTGCATCATGGTGTGAATTCCTTGTCCCAAAAAAATCTTCCTCAGTGAAGACGATGTGTTTGTTATAGTCGATGTCCTCGAGTCATCGATGCTTGCTGGACTGGATTTTAATGGGGTCAATCTGGAATGCTTTTATAACGATCGTCACCTTCTTCGGTCCTATTCAAATAGTGTTCCCTTGGATCTGCTTCAGGTCGGCCGCTCCACGAATTACTTTGAGTTCTTGTCCTTTATCATCATCTAAGATGTTATCTAGCTTCTTGTTATCTTTCATGTCTATATAATCGTTGTGATGCCCAACTTAGGCCCACTTCTCCATGTGAGATTTCAACTCTTCGCAGTTTTCCATTCTGTGTTCGCTTTCTTTATGGAAAGTGCATTGTAACGCATTGATCCTCTTCATCGGTTCACCACCCATCTTCATGGGCCACTTCACAAACTGTTGATCCTTGATCTTTCCCAGTATCTTATAGATTGATTCCTTGAAGACTAAGTTGATAGCTTGAAAGGCTTTTGAAGGATCCTCCTTTCTCCCATTTTTGGAACCATTCTTGTCCCCCCATTCGTTCTCTCCCTTTTGGGACTGTTGTTCTTATCACCTCCCTTATTTTCCTTGACACGTCCACTTTCAGTATGACTAGTGTGAACCACAGCCTCAACCTCAGCATATTTCTCAATGTGTGCTATGAGGATGTTAATGGTTCTAGCCTCCTTCTTTATAAGGGACTAGTGTAGCATGGAATGGTTGACAGACCAATCTTAAAGGATGCCACGGTAACTTGCTCTGAGCAGCCCTGTATTTTGTTGAACACTTACCAATATCTTTTGGCATACTCACGAAGGGTTTTTTATGGATTATTCTTCACCATGAGCAGTAAATCCATCCTCTTTGAATGAGAGCTATTGGTTATGAAGTGACAGGTGAAGGCCTCAATGAGGACCTTAAAGATCCTGATGGATATATGGGGCAACCTCTCAAATAAATTCTGAGCTACGTCATGTAGGCTAGAATGGAAGATGCGACACATAAGAGAGTCTTTATAGGTCTACAGGGTCATGGCCTGCCTGTACTACCTAACGTAGTCTGTGGGATCGATCTTGCTATCATAGATTTTAAACATGGGGATTATGAAATTCTTTGTGGACCTTGAGAAAGGGGATCTCATTTGTGTGTTAAGATCTCTTCTAGATAGTTCTTTGGTTAACTTAGCCCCTCAATAGGTTGGGTGTTGACCCATCTCTCTTCGGACCACAATTGTTAAGTCTAGATGCTCATCATCCCTATGGAATTGTAATACCCCGAGATTTTTGGGACAATAAATTAATTATTTTTGGGAGAACTAATATTATTTTTAATTGGAGAATAATTAAATTGGCAATTGAGGTCACAATTTGAAGATGTTAGAAAGTAATTCGAATGGCGATTCTGAGTGTGCGATTGATTTCGAAAGGGTTAAGATAGTCGAAATGACTCTACTTGGGTCTTATTTGGGTTCCAAAATATTTTAAGATCGTTTGACTCGAATTAGAGTAACCGAGTCATTTAAAGTGTGTTTTATCATTTAAAGTTGGGTATTTTAGAGATAAGGCTTAAAAGACTACGTGAAAATCCATTCTCATTTGAGAGAAAGATAAGCCCTAGAAAGAAAGAGAGAAAGAGAGAGAAGAAGAAAGGAAGAGAGAAAAGAGAAGAAAAGCTTAGGAATTTCGGCAAATCCGCGATTTCAAGGAAGATTCTGACTCTACAACTTTGAGGCAAGCGATTAAACTTGCTAAATAATTCTTGTGCATCTTTTATTTCATGATTTGTGGATAAATTTATGGATTTGGGGTTAAAATTGTTAAAACCTAGATTTTGGGTTAAATCTTACATTCGATGTGTTTATGATGAATTTGTGGTTGTAAATTAGTTAGGTTGAGTTATTTGATGTGTATTAAGGTTAATAATATGATTGGGTTGAAGATTGATCAGTAGAAGTTGGTATTTTGGGGTTTATGGGAAGTTGGAGTTCCTTAAAAATGGAGTTTGGCCGAGGTTACTGGTAAGGCCGGTCAACCGCGGCCAGGGGGCTGGTCGATCGCGCCTCAAGGGAAAAGTATACTGTCTTCGTTTTTAGGCATAATTGAAAACCGTGATCAATCGCGGCCTGGGGGCCGGTCGACCGGGCCTCTGATTTTGGTTCGTGTTTTGGAATTCTCTTTTATCCCCTTTTCTTCTGGGTTTATATTTATGGACTTTCCTAATTATTGTATCATAGAGGATTGAGTGATCATATAAGGGGGCTAATGACTTTATTAAGGTGAGGAGATGTTCGAGGCTATTCTATAAATGGAATTAATTAGGAAATATCTCTCGCATTAAGGGATAATGAGAGAAAAATTAATAGATAGTTGGATGTAAATGTTGGGGTTTTAGTGATTGATTTCAAGAGAGTGAGAATTTAAGTTATCGTATCAATTTAGTGGAAAATCCTCTTACTGTCGAGGTTAATATTTGAGGAATAATAAATGTTGATCGATGTGCATACGGATGTAAAGTATCCTTAATGTTTGTTGAATTGGGAGATTAATCATAATAATGGAAGTGAGGGGTGAGTTTCAAGTGAGAAATCGTATCGTGTACATAAAGTGCGGAAGTTATGTGAGTTAGAGGTGAATAGTATATCGAGAGTAACATATACTTATAAATGAAATTATTCCACTAAAAATATGAGCGTAATATGAGTATGTATACTTATATGGTGTGATAAATACCTTTAGTGATGGTATACATTTTTATTATGTGATTGTATATGTATATCTAGTGTGAATGGTATAAGTATATTTATGTGAAGCATACCCCCTCTATACTATCATGGGAAGTTGGGCGATGTGGGTCAGGCCCCTAGCTTGAGGAGCAGGGTGCGTATAGTCCCCAGGTCATAGAGTCCATTATTATTGTGTGATTTTTATTAGGGGTGAGACGTGGTGGGTATGTTTCGCCTCATTTCCGGGGAGGAACTATGACCTCTTCCCATGCGTTGTGATTTTGTTTTTACCAAGGCGGTGTGAGATTCCGACCGTTGGTACCCAGGATGATATGTGAGCAATTCCCTGGTAGATGATAGCATTGAGAAACTGCGTCCTCGAGTTATAGCTCGCTTGGATGGTTATTATTATACTTGTGTGTGTAGTATATTACTTGTGTATGATTATGAGATATCATACATATCTCTCTAGTGTAAAGAGATATAAGAATAAAGTTTGAATCTCATTCCGAGAGATTTTATCTGAATGTAAATTGTGATGAGTATATTAAAATGAATATGATACGTAAAAGATTTATATGAGTATATATATTATGTGGGTACCGAGGGCATAATGGACCTCAACAACCAACATTGTCAAGGAGTAGTGTATTGGGGGGTCCTTGTTTGGATTTCGCTTGCGAGACGTCCCACGCACGAAACGTAGTGCAATGTTGGGAGTGGGGAGAAGTTTAGTCCTTAGCACTCAGACTTATATATTAATAAATCTCGACAATCGACAGTACCCATGAGTAGTGTATCGTTCCTTGTTTGGATTTTGCTTGCGAGACGTCCCACGCACGAAACGCATTGCACTGTTGAGAGTTGGGAATAGTTAAATTATATATATTAATTAAGTAATTGGGGTTATATGCGTCGTGCATTGAGGTCATAATGAATCTCGATAATCAATACTGTCAAGGAGTAGTGTATCAGGGGTTCCTTATTTGGATTTCGCTTACGAGACGTCCCACACACGAAACACAGTGCAGTATTGAGAATTGGGAGAAGTTTATTCCTTAGCATTTTGATGCATTTTGATGCTATTAACTCATTTATGTCAATAACTAAAATCTGAGAAATTCTAGTAAGAGAATATGTATATGTATAATTATATGTTAAGTAAGTGACGCACATTTGGGCTTATGGTAGTATTGGAAGTTGATGGTTATATTGTAGATGGAGGCTTAAAGGAGTATATATTTGGGAATAGCTTAGATTATATTGCCCCTAGATAGTGTTGGGAAGTTATTTGATGATCATGTGCATACGTTTAGGTGCGCGCTTTAGTTGAGGGGTGAGTTGGATTTTCTGGAGAGTGCGACTCCAATTTAATCATGTCATAATGCATTTATAGTTATTATCCATTTTAATGCACGTGCTAAAAATGTTTTACACCTTGGGATCTGACCCGTTTATATTTTCTTCTTGCTATCTATATTGTATTATATTAGGTGTTCCTCCGCAAGGACGCCATTGATGTTTTCTATTCAGAGTACTCGGAGAGCAGTAGCAGATGCGGACTGTTACTGGATTTTCATGTAGCCGTTTCCTATCTTTTGTGTATCTAGGTTAGGATTCAGTTTGTATATCAGATTTATACCCAAGTGTAGTAGATATAGCACTTTTATATTTCCTTCTCAGAATTCTGTATTATCTGTGACCTGACAGCATATTCGGGTATTTCCTTTTTGTATATCTGGCGGTACTCTTCTTTTTATATAGCATGTGCGTGTTCTTTATCAATTCAGTAGTTATTAGGTTGTTAGTTGGTTATTGCTTTGTATGTTCTAAATTTTTTTGGCACCCTCTTTTTGTGGTAATGGGTAGTTAGCTAGGTTTGTTTTAGTATCGTTTGTAGATGCTGAGAATGATCCACTTGAGATTCCTGATTATTTTAGTATAGGGCTGGACACACGTTATTATTTTAAGCGGGGTGTCACAGGCATCTCTCTGGTCGACCATATTCTGATCTATCCAATTCACGCTTGGAGCTCCACCCTCGGCAACGAGTGTTGCTCGCCTAAGGACTAAAAGTCCTTGCATGATGCTTTTGATTATCGCTGTGGAGCTCCCTTTCCATTATTTCCAGTCATCTCAAAAGGCGAGCATTTTCTTCCATCTCGAGGCGTGTGGCCTCCTCTTATTCTTAAAGCCTGGCTTTATAGGAGTCAACCAACCTGGAGATCTACGTGGACCTAGACTCACCATAGCTCTCTTCAAATGGTAGTCTCTCTTAGAGAAATCTTAGATTGGACTCCTGACGAATTTGAGACCTGACCTTGGGTAGAACTGAGTCATCCTGTATGTTGTCGGCCTGAGGTAGGTTATTGTTGTGGTGAGACATTGTGGCACTTTTTTTCAGTGATTACTTTCGTAGGAAAAGAGATTCGGTTCCCACAGACGGCGCCAATTATGAGTGCAAGAATAATCAAAATGAATAATCCGAAGAAAGCAAGTATATAAAGAAAGTAAATCAATTACACGCACAACACATAATATACGTGGTTCGATAAATTACCTACGTCCATGGAGAGGTTACTATTTTTCTTGTTAGTGTATCTTCGAGATGATAAAGTTGCATCCTCTTGACCCCAGGCTAAGGGTTTATATTTATAGTCACGTTCAAGAGTGTGAGTTTTACAAGATACTCTTGTAGCTTGAATTTAACTCATAAGGTGTCCCTCAGTATCTCTCTGAGCTTGTTGGTCACCGATTTGAGCTTATTGATATGTATTTAAGAACATGTTAAATACTCGTGTGGAGTTAATAATTTGAGTTGGGTCAATCGCATTTTATTTCTTGTTGGGCTGGTCGATTAAAATCATGGATGGGCCTAGTGAATTGTTTTAGTCCCCATAGTTTGTGTTTGATCATTTTATCTTGTTTTCCATAAATGATTTCGATGAGGATTAGTTAATGTGCCCCTGATTGAATTACAACACCAACAACCTCCAATAACAACTAGATACAATCAATAATAGTCTCGAATTACACAAAAAAAATTAAATTTGTTGATCAATAGGTATCTAGTTTTGAATTATACCAAAAATATCAAACATTTCTTTAATTCAATAAACATTGGTTCTAAATTTCCCTAAGAACATCAAACTACAATTATTCAACTATGTCATTACATACTACCCATTAAAACACTTAAATTGAAGTCAATAAGCATTTAGTTTTAAATTACACAATAACATCAAACTTCTAGTCTTTAAGTTGCCGACATTGGGCAATAATTTTCTTGATCATCGATGATTGGAAAAATGTCATCTGATTATTTTTAAACTCGGATAAGATAGACTTTCTCTCCGACAGTTTATTCATAATGTAACAAAAAAATGACACCACAGTCCATCCTGCAACAAGAAAAACATGTCATTAAATGAGCATTTTGATACTAAATTTTCTTCTATATACCAATCGAGTTTGAAAATACATATGATATAGCTTCTTATTGAGGACCGTTCACAATTTTCTTCATTTCACACTTGAGTTTCTTAGTGGTGAGGCCTTTTGTTTGAGACCTTCAAATGTGGCTTCGTCTTTAAAGAGTGACTCCTCTCTAATAGTCTTCAACACAATTTCTCTAAATACTGATTTTTGAGTGCTCAAAAATTCAAAACCCATTCAATATTTATAGTCAATTTGCATCTATCATCATAATAAATCTTACACCCGTAATATAATTGTGTTACAAAAAGTATATGTAGTTATTATTGTAGTTATTACCACCATAAATGCTTCATGTACGTAATAATCCTATTCATTCTTCTAAGTAACATAAATGGCAAATGGATTCATTGCCCTTCCTCAATGTCCATCACAAGTAGAGTCAAATGGAAATAGGAGTTTTCATTATTGTTTTTCTCGAGTTGATGCGGGAAGAATATGTAACTGAATTTCATAATGTTAAGAGCGGGAAAATAATATGTACCTGAATTTCATAATGTTAAAATTGGGAAAAGAATATAATACAACTTCAAATGGGGTAAGAATATGTACCTGAATTTTCAATTTATATTTATCGCCATCTCAAAGAAAAGGTAGTTAACTAGTATGAAAATAGACACACTTGTAATTTGTTACTTTGGGCAGGTCGCATCCAGAATTATTTTTTTATGACATGTTATCTTTAATCACGGGTGGTTGATATGAAGTTGATAAATATTCGAGAATAATATTATTATTTTTCTTTAGAGTTGGAAAATAAAGGAGAGGTACATACCCAAGCCATAACACTAAAGAAGCGCTCCGTCTCACCAAATAGTGTTTAAGATGGAGACAATTGCGTTATTTCATGTCTAATCTTTTGATCATGCTCCAAAAGATGGATGCATGTATCAATGACCTCTTAATTTAAAGTTTTTTCTTTTAATTTGCAATAAAATGCCATCGTAATATTATATAATATGAAAATAAAGCATAGTTATATGTTCAATACATTATCTCTAAGGGTCCCTATGTTGATCAGTTGTATATCTTCGATTCCATCCCCCCTAAACTGAGATCTCCATATATACTTTCTATGAATGTTCTAAAACAAAATTGTATTAAATATAACATTTTAAGTGCAATTATTAAGCAAGTAAAACCAATGGATAATGAAAGCTAACACTCAATGGGTTAGCACTTACCCTAGACACTCTTGTTCAAATATAAAGTTGAGTGAAAAAAATTATAGACTTTGGAAGCCACTCAACTACTGGATTCTTTTTTGGAAAAGACACTTTGGACAATTTCGGTTGTTCGGGGGTTGCTTGTTTTAGTCGGTCAACATGAATTGAAAACTATTTACTTGTTATGGAAAAAAAATTGCCTCTAAATTCCCTTTTCACCCTTATAGGAAGATACTCAAATCCGTTTTTTTTCTTCCTATCATATATCCTTTTTATCTTAAGAAACGTTGAACTTGTTTCTTTACAGATGCAACATCAATCATGTCACGGTCATCGGTTTTTGGTTATTTCCTTTTCTTCTTTTGAACCGTAGGAGTTTCTAAAAATGTTATTATTCCACCTTTTCGGTGATCATCAACCTTTTCTTCTTCAAGACTTTTATCTCTCTCTGTGTGCATTGATCTCATTGTCCTTCTCTTTCAGTCTCTTTTAATTTTCAATTTCCTTTAAATCATATTTTTTTTATTGATATTTTGAGTTGTTCGTTCGTAGCATTACACTCTTGATCTTTTTCTGTTGCTCCTAGAGTATGGATGCACCAGTTATGACATAAGTATCAGGATTTTCAAGTTGCATCAAAGTCATCAAATTTATCTGTTCTATCAAACTTTCACACTTTTCGTTTTTCAAATAGAAGTGTTGTCTGCACTCATGAATCTATGTATTGTGTATGTAATGATATGTTGACGGATTTCTTGTCAAATTGACTTCTTCTTGAGATAGAATTATTTTATTTTCTTAACCTACATAAATGGAATGAACTTGTCCTTATAAGTTAAATTTTTAGATTTTAATTTTATTTAAAAAGATATTCTCAGTACATGTTACCTCTAATGTAAGAAATGATTTGATTGGCTTCTCCTTCACTACACGATTCAAGTAATCAAGGTTCCATTTGACAAAACATGGGTATTGTGTGGTGTTTTTTATCTTAAGATTTGTGGTGTGCTCACGAAACGAGTAATACAAAAGTTGACGTATAGTTTTTTTCAGCATTTCAAATGTAATAAGAATTTTTAATGAATAAGCATTCAAACCAATATATATCTTCTTTTTTTCCATTTATATTTGAGGCAGATTTTTGTGTTACTTGCAACTAATAACAACACTCAACTAGAAACATAAAAAATAGTAAGGCCCAGTTTGGTTGTGCAAATTGTTTGATTATGTAAATTGGTTCATTGTGAATTACTGAATTATAAATGAGTGAATTTGAAATGAGTTAAATTCAATTTTACATAATGTTTGGTAATTTGAAATTGATGTTAAGGTTCTATGAAAAAAAGATAAAAACAAATCAAGAGAGAGAGGGGGAGGGAAAGAGAAAGAGAGAGGGAGAGGGGGGGGGGGGAGGGGAAGAGGAAGAGGGAGAGGGAACATGCACTTAATGTCACTCCTATTTCAAATGGATTCATTTCATATTTTTTGTGAAATGATCCAATTTCAGATTTTACACATAAGCTAAAATGGGATAATTAATGAATCATTTCATTAATGAAACCAAACACAATTAATGAGTCAATTTGTAAATGGGACAATTTATTAATGATCCAATTTACAATTTTGGAACAACCAAACGGTGCCTAAATATATCTTTTTATTTTTATTTCTATTTTCAAGGCAGGTTTTTTTGTTACTGGCAAAGTAGTAAGACCACACAAGAAGAAAATATACAAAACAATAAATATATCTTTGTATTTTATTTCCATATTTGACGCAAAAAAGATACAAAATGATAGGTTTTTTTTATTACTTACAAGTAATAACAGTTAACAATCGAAAACCTTCTCTTGCTCTTTAACAAAATTTTGGTATATAGAAGACATCAATGAATCAAGTATCACAACTAACCAATTAAGTTTTCTCATACCCCAAAGGTTCTCGGTGTACTTCATAGCTCACCACTTCAATATATTCCCAGTTGATGTGAAACAAAAAGTGGAAAAAAGGTACAAGCATAGAAAATCTCTATATCTCTAGCATCTTCTAGTTTCTTTCCTTTAATTCCAGTCCCCAACTGATTTTGTATTCTTGTTGCATTTATGATGCTTATATCTTTAAATCTCATTTGCACAAATGGTAAATCCGGCGTGAACTCATATCCCAATTTGACTTATGCTTCCCCAATTAGAATTCAAAAAATAAGAGACACGTCATTGACCACTTTCTTGATGGACTTGGTCAAGAAGGAACCCAGAATAAAGTCCTTGCATCTCTCTTTTATGGAGGCCCTTGAGTTTCAACTCTTTTAGGAGGCGTGCAGTGGATAGTAGGTTTGATCGGAATTAAATGGTTTTTAGTAGGGGGCCTTGAAGTTGTTACCAACTCCTTTGTCATCGTCTCGATTTTTTGTTGGTTTAGTAGAGGGTTCATTTTGGGTCTGACTATCCTCAAAGCCGGAGTCATTATGTAGCTTAAACGTGGGCCTGCCCGGTGAATATTCAGATTTATGATCATCTATTTCCTTGCCTCTCTCTGTTTCGAAGATAATATTGTTGTGAATTCCTTGTACTCAATTTTTTAGAGCTTTCTCCGCAATGAAAAGTCATATTATCAGTAGTATAAATATCTAAGTTGAAAATATAAAGGGACATTTACGTTTAGACCCTATTAGATGTTTTTATATACATTCTAGTCCCATCATGTTTTTCTCTTACATATAAGTCCTATTCCTAATTTTTTAGAACCTTTTTTCCAATTTTACCCTTTTAAAATCAACAATCCGTAACTTCCTTGAGGAAGTTACATAAGTGGTTGAACTTTTTTTTTTAATCTTCAAATGATCATAACTTTTGATTCACAAATCCGTTTTTCACAAAATTACTATTTTTGAAATCTGCTCGACGAGATCTATCAAACAAGATCCATGAAGGCTATAAAATTTCAAAGAAAAAAATTTACACAAACAGTAAACTTTACTGTATGCACTAGAATATGAAATAGTTTTATATATTTGACATTTTCACAAACAGACAGTAACATTTACTGTGCTAATACTACACAGTATATATATATATATATATATATATATATATATATATATATATATATATACAGTGGATCCAAACCCTTTTTTTTCAAAATTACCTTATATTTGAAGGTTCGCGCTAGCGGTATCCAATCCTTACCACCATTATTGGAGCTTCAACGACCTTCGTCAGAGCTCCGATTTGGGGTGGGTAACGGTGGCATGTGGTGTCGCTGGCGCGGACCTTTGAAAATAAGAGACTTTTGAATAAATGGGCTTTGGATCCATCGAAGTATCATGAGGGGCCGCTGGCGCGGACCTTTGAAAATAAGTTTGGATAAATGGGATCGGGATCATCTGGAGCGCCAATTTGGGGTGAATAGGGGTGACACGAAACTTTAAAAATAGGAGCATATTGGATATATATATATATATATATATATATATATATATATATATATATATATATATATATATATATATATATATATATATATATATATATATATATAGTTTGTAAAAATGTCATAGATATTAAACTTTATTGTATACACCATAAAATGAAATAGTTTTATATTTCTGACATTTTCACAAACAATAACATTTACTGTGATAATATATTTATGAAATAGTTTTATATATATAATTTTTTCACAAACAGTAACATTTACTGAGTTAATATTACACAATATATATAACATTTTCACAAACAGTAACATTTGCTGTGATAATATATTTATGAAATAGTTTTATATATATAATTTTTTCACAAACAGTAACATTTACTGAGTTAATATTACACAATATATATAACATTTTCACAAACAGTAACATTTGCTGAGTTAATATATATATATATATATATATATATATATATATATATATATACACGGTAGATTCAAACCTCTTTTTTTTTCAATTACCATATTTTTAAAGGTTTACGCTAGCGACATTCAATCCCCACCACTACCCACCCCAATTGTCGAAGCTTCAACGACTGTCATCAGAGCTATGATTTAGGTGGGTAGTAGTGGCATAGGGTGCCGCTGGCGCGGACCTCTGAAATTAAAAGAATATTAGATAAATGGAGTTTGGATCCACTGGCGCTCCGATTTGGGGTGAGTAGGGGTGACAGTGGGTTAGGTTTATATCTATAACATTTTTACAAACGTTAACATTTACTGTGTTATAACACAGTGTGTGTATATATATATATATATATATATATATATATATATATATATATATATATATATATATATATATATATATATATATACGATGGATCCAAACCTCTATTTTCTGATATTGTCTTATTTTTAACGGCCCGCGCTAGAGGTATCTAATCCTGACCACCACCAACCCCAATTGTCGGAGCTCCAACAACCTTCATCAGAGTTCTGATTTGATAAATGGAGTTTGGATACACCGGCGCTCCAGTTTGAGGTGGGTAGGGGTAGCATTGGATTAGGTTTATATATGTAATATTTTCACAAATAATAAATGTTACTGTTTGTGAAAATGTTACATCGGCATCCCATGCCACCTCAAATCAGAGCTCTGATGAAGGTTATTGTAGCTCCGATAAAGGGGGTGGGGATTGGATGCCGCTGGCGCGGACCGTTAAAAATAAGATAATATCAGAAAAAAGAGGTTTGAATATATATATATATATATATATATATATATATATATATATATATATATATATATATATATATATATATATATATATATATATATATATATATACATATATAATGTGTTATATGAACACGGTAAATGTTAATACTTGTGAAAATGTTATAGATATAAACCTAACTCAATGCAACCCCTACTCACCCCAAATCGGAGCTTCGGTGGATCCAAACCCCATTTATTCAATATTCCCTTATTTCCTAAAGTCCGCGCCAGCGGCACTCCATGTCACCCCAAATCAGAACTCTGATGAAGGTTGTTGGAGCTCCGACAATTGGGGTTGGTGGTGGTCAGGATTAGATACCGCTAGCGCGGGCCGTTAAAAATAAGACAATATCAGAAAACAGAGGTTTGGATCCACCGTATATATATATATATATATATATATATATATATATATATATATATATATATATATATATATATATATATACACACACACACACTGTTAATATATACACACACACTGTGTTATAACACAGTAAATGTTAACGTTTGTAAAAATGTTATAGATATAAACCTAACCCACTGTTACCCCTACTCACCCCAAATCGGAGCGCCAGTGGATCCAAACTCCATTTATCTAATATTCTTTTAATTTCAGAAGTCCGCGCCAGCGGCACCCTATGCCACTACTACCCACCTAAATCATAGCTCTGATGACAGTCGTTGAAACTTCGACAATTGGGGTGGGTAGTGGTGGGGATTGAATGTCGCTAGTGTAAACCTTTAAAAATATGGTAATTTAAAAAAAAAAAAAAGAGGTTTGGATCTACCGTGTATATATATATATTAACTCAGCAAATGTTACTGTTTGTGAAAATGTTATATATATTGTGTAATATTAACTCAGTAAATGTTACTGTTTGTGAAAATGTTATATATATAAAACTATTTCATAAATATATTATCACAGTAAATGTTATTGTTTGTGAAAATGTCAGAAATATAAAACTATTTCATTTTATGGTGTATACAATAAAGTTTAATATCTATGACATTTTTATAAATTATATATATATCCAATATGCTCTTATTTTTAAAGTTTTGTGCCACCCCTATTCACCCCAAATTGGCACTCCAAATGATCCCGATCCCATTTATCCAATCTTATTTTCAAAGGTCCGCGTCAGCGGCACCTCATGATACTCCGGTGGATCCAAAGTCCATTTATTCAAAAGTCTCTTATTTTCAAAGGTCCGCGCCAGCGGCACCACATGCCACCCTTACCCACCCCAAATCGGAGCTCTAACGAAGGTCGTTGAAGCTCCAACAATGGTGGTAAGGATTGGATGCCGTTAGCGCGAACCTTTAAATATAAGGTGTTTTTGAAAAAAGAGGGTTTGGATCCACCGGATGTGTGTATATATATATATATATATATATATATATACTGTGTAGTATTACCACAGTAAATGTTACTGTCTGTTTGTGAAATGTCACATATATATAACTATTTCATATTCTAGTGCATACAGTAAAGTTTACTATTTGTGTAAAAAAATTTCTTTGGAATTTTATAGTCTTCATGGATCTTGTTTGATAGATCTCGTCGAGCTGATTTCAAAAATAGTAATTTTGCGAAAAACGGATTTGTGAATCAAAAGTTACGATCATTTAAAGATTAAAAAAAAAGTCCAACCACTTATGTAACTTCCTCAAGGAAGTTACGGATGGTTGGTTTTAAAAGGGTAAAATTGTGAAAAAATTTCCTAAAAAGTTGGAATAGGACCTATGGGATTATTAAAAAGTCAATAGGACTTATAAGCTTGTTGACCCGATAAATGGGACCTAGATATAATTACCCCAAATATAAATTCGTAATTGATTTCTAGAAAATTTTCGCAATGTAAGAAGCAAGACGTATATGACTGCGTAGAGAAAATAAATAAATTTACTGTAATGTCAAAGCAAAGTTCATGTCTTATGTATAATTCCTCACAAGTATTATAATCAATCATAATACAATATGATAGTCAAAATTCATCTATCACGAATCCCCAAAAATCATTTATATACTTCTAATTATCTTTACAACACATAATACCAGTTTCCATCTTAAAAGATATATGTAGATTATTTGAAGTAAAACATTATGTTTTTTTTTTATGAAATTAGAATATTATTGATGATAAAGTAGAAAAATAGCCTTTCTCCAGTGGCTTACAGTCTAGAGGTGGATAGATCAAAGTCATCAATAAAATCATTAAAAAATCTAGAAAGATGACCTTTATAAGGTCGAACTTTAAAAACAAGAACAATATCATAGTGAATTGCCTAGATGATGAATTTGGATTTCATTGGGATACCGTCAAAATTAGCTTTGTTCCTGGAACACCATATCTGCCAACAAATAAAGAGGGGAAGAATTTTACAAAGAATAGATCTAATATTTTTTCCACGATAATTAATCCACCATGGAATGATTTTAGATCTCGATGAAAATTTTGAGTTCTGAAGCCCATCAAATTTCCAAAATGAATCCACACTTCCTTAGCAACTTCACTGGAGTGAAATAAATGATCATAATCTCCTTCTTGGGATTGAATACAGCATCGACATTTAAAAACCATAGGAATAAAGATGGACTTGAGATTGAGGTCCAAAGGGGGAGCTTTATGAAGAATACGCCATAATAAAATAGAAGCTTTAGGCATAATCCTCGGATCCCATATCATGGAATATGAGAATGGAGAGCAATGTTTCATCCGAATTATTTCCCAAGCCTTTTTAAAAGTAAAATTTATGTCTTTCCAATATTGTTGGCAAGATAGATGATCTTCATCAAAAAATTCCTCAATAGCTTGCATTCTCTTCCATGTGACACTAGCAAAAGAAGGAATCCCCCTGAAATTAACATGAGCAAGTTTTTTATATTTGTAATGCATAAAGTTGGCCCAAAGAGAACTATTTTATTAAAATTGGAACCATATTTGGCAGGCATATGCATTACATATATCCTTTAAATCTCTGAGACCGAGGCCACTTTCAAGTTTGGGACGAGAAATTACATCCCAAGATACCCATTGATGCTTTCGCGATCCATCCATCTGACCCCAAAAAAAATTCGAACATATTTTTTGGAAATCCTTAAAAAAGATTGCGTCGGCCGTATAATAGAGAACACATGTAAACCCAAAGTGTGCAGAACAGATTTTATTAGCATTAATCGACTTGCTTGATTAATAAAATTGCAATTCCAACCCTTTATTTTATCCACAGCCTTAGAAGTGATACCATGAAATAAGGAATTCTTTTTCCTGCCAACAAAAAGAGGAACTCCCAGATAATTTATCGGAAGAGAAGACTGCTTGAATCCGGACCTGTTAAGAAGTTGGAAACGTTGGTGCACTAGGCAGTGGCGAGAAAAAACAATGCATCTTTTCGATGTGTTAATCTTCTGACCAGATTGAACTTCAAATCGTGACAAGAATTCCATGAACTGCCGAAATGATTTAACGTTGCCATTTAGAAAAAAAAATGATGTCATCGGCAAATGAGAGATAGGATATAAGCGGACATCCACTAGGAGTAGAAAAGTGCTCAATAGACCCTTGAATCATGAGATCATGGACACCTCGGTTTAGAACTTCAGCTGCTATAACAAACAAAGCTGGAGATAAGGGATCACCTTGTCGAACTCCTCTACCAGATTTAAAGAACCCATATGATTTTCCATTGAGGATAATTGAGTACCAGCAGTTAGAAAGAATTCGCCAAATCATATCAATCCACATTTCTGAAAATCCATAAGCCCGAAGCACGTTGATAATAAATAGCCAAGATAACCTATCACAAGCTTTTGCCATGTCCACTTTAATCACCACATTGGATCCACGAGATTTTTTATTGAGTTGAGTAATCAATTCTTGAGCAAGGAGAATATTGTCCGAGATGGAACGTCCTTTGATAAAACCTGCTTGGGATGGAGAAATAATTTTTGGAAGCAAAGAACCAATACAGTTAGATAAAATCTTTGAAAAAAATTTATGAGAAAATTGCAAAGACTAATGGGTCTCAAGTCAGATAAATTTTTCGATTTTTCCACTTTTGGAATAAGGATTATATTAGTGGAAGACCAACTTCTTGGAATATCTTTGCCAACAAAAAAGGATTGAATAACATAAACAATATCTTTAGCAATGATATTCCAACAAGTTTGATAAAAAAAACCCATTAAATCCATACGGCCCCGCGAAACTCTCTTTATCCATGGAGAAAATGGCTTGTTTAATTTTATCTTCATCTGGCACCTTAGAAAGCATAATATTATCCTCTCAATTAATCATCTTGGGAATGTGATCTGTAATCGAATCCTCCTCTATACAAGATGAAGGCTATCCTAGAAGAGCTTGAAAGTATGAAGTAACTTCCACCTCCTTTGGATTATTAAGAGTTACACCCATATCATTATCAATTTGGTGGATAAATAGATTATTCCTCTTTTTCTGAACCACCGAATGATAGAATTAAGAATTGAGATCTCCATCTTTAACCCATTTAACAAGAGACTTTTGCTTCCAAAAAATTTGTTCAATTTTAATCTCCTTATTAAATTGAGCTTTGGCCAGGTGCCAAGCTTCCCGATTGAGAGGAGAAGGATCCATATCATACATGGCTTCCGTAAGAATAACATCATCTTCAGCTTTTTGGACCCTTGAAAAAATATTAGAGAGCACATTTTTATTCCAAAATTTTAAGGAATTCTTTACATTCCTCAATTTAGTAGAAAATATCGCCATGGGACTTCCTGAACAATCATAATTCCAGGCTTGAGCAACTTCATCCAAAAAATAATGGTGAGTAGACCACATATTCTAAAAACGGAATGGTTTAGGAACTAATTCAGAATTAAATTTTAATTTAAGAACTATAGGGGCGTGATCAGAATTAGTACGATGAAGATGTTCAACTGCTGAGGAAAACTCATTATTAAACCAACCATCATTACCCAAAATACGATCAAGAAGAGCCCAAATTCGAGATTCTCCTTCTCTATTGTTGCACGAAGTAAAGTTTGAACCCGAAAATGATATTTCCTGAAGACCCACTTGAATCATAATAGAATTGAAATCAATAATGGCTTGACTATCAACTATATTACCTCCCAATTTTTCCTCTACATTAGCAACAATGTTAAAAATCCCCCTATAACCCAAGACTCATAGCGAAGAGAAGCAATAGCATTAATTTCATCCCAAAGTAGGTTTCTTTCATCTCTATTACATTTGGCATACACACAAGATACGAGGTAAGGTTTGAGAGAATTGGAAAAAGTAGCTGAAATGGTCAAAGTTTGGTCCATGTCTTTAACTATATCCACGTGACACTCAGGTTCCATAGAATCCAAAATTTACCTCCCACATTAGATACATGCCCAGAAAACCCAATTTTATACGAGAGAGAAGATAAATTCATAACATCAATTTTTGTCTCCTGAATAACAATCATACATATATTATATTTTTTGATTATCTGTTTAAGTCTTCTTATTGAAGCATTATTCCCCACCCCTCTGATATTCCAAAAGAGTAGACTTATCATAATGAATTGATGGGGAGATGAGTTTGAGACAGTTTAGTAACAGACCTGATTTTAATAACTGATACAGGAAGTTTTTTATTATTCTTTTTCCTTCTCTTAGTCATACCCGCAAAAGAGATATCCACGTGAGCATCATCATTACTCAATTCATCAGGTCTCGGTTTATTAGAAGAATTTCCAAGCCAACTGAATCTTCGTTACAACTGATCAGAGAAATTCCTCATATCTGCGATAGAGGGCAGCTGAAGAGATGTAGAATTTAAATCGTCAGTAGTATTTAGGGATGGCAACGGGGCGGGTTTGGGGCGGGTTTATCCAAATCCGACCCCGAACCCGTTTACCCCACCCCAAACCCGACCCCGCCCCAACCCCGTTTACCCCACCCCCGTCCCCGCCCCCGCCCCGTTTAAAAAACCCGCGGGGACCCCGAACCCGTTCCAAACTCGTTCAAAATATTTTTTTTTATATTTTTTAATCTTATTTTATATAATTTTTCAAACGGATTTGAATTTTTTTTTTCAAACCCATATTTTGAAGCTGAGAATACAAACCCATATTAAGAACTACTTCTGTAGAAAACTACATATATGTATATATCTACATCGTGAAAGAAATGAAGATACATATATACTTCGTGAAAGAAATGAAGCACTAGAGAGACAACCCAAATCATACCCTAGAGAAATGATGCAGTAGAGAAATGAAGCAGCAAAGCAGTAAAGAAATGAAAAAAATAGAGCGTACCGGAAAAGAACAGAGCGGTGGCCGGCCGGAGTAGAGCAGTTGCCGGACGGAGCAGTAGAGAGAGAGAGAGATGAGCAGTAGAGCATGGGACGGAGAGAGAGAGGGAGAGCGGCTGAGTGTTAGAAGGGTAAAATGAAAACCCTAGAGTTTAATTCTATATATGTATATATAGAAGGGTAAAATTGTAATAATACCCCTAAACGGGGCGGGTTCGGGGTTTTTGTATACTAAACCCGACCCCACCCCGAACCTGACGGATTTTTTATATTTCAAACCCGACCCCGAACCCGCCCCGTTTATTTACTCCAAATTTCCCCCATTAGGGTCGGGGTCGGGGTCGGATCGGGTCCCCACCAAAATCCGCCCCGTTGCCATCCCTAGTAGTATTCCACAGCGGTAATAATCTTGCATGAGAATCTTTAATATTAAAACCATTTTTCGATTTAGCAGATGATTGGACGCCAGCTGGTAAGTTATTTTTAGCGGGGGAAATAGTTATTTCTCTATCTTCGGTATCTGTTTCTTCCATCAGAGAAGCGAATGAATTGTGAACAATGAGATCCCCACTAGTGTCATCATTTATACCAAGGTCCTCAATAGCGGGAGGTAAATGAGTTGTAAAACATAAATGAGCCTCTGTTGTAGACGAGGAAGTCAGGCCATGAGGTGTCATATTAACTGACCCACCAATAGGAGGCGCGCTTTTAGGACTCAACTGATACGCACCTTTTAGTTTGTTATCAATATTTGAAACCTCTTGGGAAATAGGAGCTTTAGGAATATCATTAATAACCACCCCAGTTTGAGTTTTCTTTTTTTCTTGCCAAGTTGTTACAACATTGTTTGACTTTAACGAATCCTTATCCACTGGATGTTGTGTGATTCCAGCCGGATAGTTAATGACTGCAGGTTTAGGGTTACCTTCAAACCCTACTGTATCTCCATGACATTCACTGGACATATGCCCAGTTTGCATGCATGAACCACAAAATGTAGGTAAATTCTCGTAACTGATTTTCTGCCAAAACCCTTTAGTCCCATTAACAATCCAAAGGCAATGGGTAGCGATTTCAAAACATCAATCTCTAAACATACCCGAGCTTGACTAGGTCTAGAGACAGATGATGTAGCCTCATTCATTTTCAAAGGGGTTCCGATCCTCTGGCAAATAGCAAATAACGCAGGCTTAGCAAAAAGATGAACTGGAAGGTGGGGAAGAGATACCCACACAGGAAATATAGGACAGTCATAGCCCGAAATGAAATCCGTTGACCATTTCATCACTTTCAGCGGAGCTTTAAAGATATATAATTGTTCACGAAGCCATAACCGCAAGAAGTCTTCTTCACAAAACAATATAATTAAAATGTGATTATCATCTAATAAGACAATAGAGAAGGAAGCTTTTAAACAAAACCCATGAAAAGCCTTCTGAATGGATTCTAGTGAAGGTCTGCCAAAGCTGAATCTACCAATCAAGGAGTATTTGTAAAGACTAGCCAAATGGGTAGTTTCTTCAATGGAGAATTCAATAGAAGATTCACCTTTAAAGGATGTAGAAAGTTTAGGAGATATAGCAAATGAAGATGAAGAGAAGGAAAATAAAGATGCGAAGCTTTTGGCGAGATTCCCGTCAGGACCCGGAGGATGGAGGTATGGAGGTTCAGGCGACATAGAGAGAGAGAGAGAGAGAGAGAGAGAGAGTTTTTAAGTAAAATATTATGTAGTTGCTGAAACATTTATATTAATTTTGAGATACATTTTTAATTGTATAGCCAAGGAGGATGTTTTGTTCTTATATATTTCTCTGATGGTAACAATTGGTTTTTTATGTCACGGCTAATAAGAAACATGTATCCCTTTGATTTACATATTCATAAAAAACAAATACAAAAGTTGCATGTTGAATGCACTAACATTTTCAAAACCTCATAATTCAATTTGTTTAGCTAAACCAGTAGTGTTCGCTACATTGGATCTATCTAAGTGAAGTGTACATTTGATATCTCCATGAAAATGGTGGAAACCTAATATTTGTCTAGCTCTATTATCCACCCTGAAAATAAATGCAATGGTCTTACCATAAATCCCTTTCACTATTAATATAAATGGTTTTGTGTTGTTAAGATCTCCAAATGTGTGTGCTACAGTTTTGTAGTTGAACATTAGTTGTAATTTGTTTATCAAAGATCAATTTTTGTTGTCTTCCCTTCTTCAGGTTCCTACACAAGCATAAAATAGAGTACATAAACATAACCAATAAATAAGGATATAAGCTTAGCTAGAGAAAATAGATAAATTTATAAAAAAATTACACAAGTGTTCATGCTATTCAAAATTACACTCGTACGCCCTCCATAATATTCCATGCCATATATTATACTCTATTATTGATTGTGGTCCGCTCCAACAGCATCTCGTTAGTGAGAAACACAACCAATAAGAGAGTGTAGGCCCCTTATTTTTTAAATCAGACTTTCCTTTAAGGATGATTAAACACTTTTTCTTTTTGAAAAATTCTTTTTTCAATTTTATGTGCACCAATTTTAACTTGACCAAATTTTATCTTGATTAATCCTAAAAATGAATCTAGTGATTAAAGAAAGTAAAGTAAGAAAAGGAATGCTCAAAACGTCGGATGTACGAGAAAACCACCAAGGGAAAAAACCTCGGACGGACCAAGCCAAGCAATCACTATGATGTGAGATTATAAGGAACTAACATAAGTCTTACTCCAAGACTCGATCCCCACGAGACTTAATGCTCTTTTGATCTTCAACCACTCATCCACATTGCCCACCCAGAAATTCCTTTTTCCACGATGCTCTTCCACAACACACGCGTCCATGTATGTCTCGGTGTCCACTGATATGGCTTGTAAGGTCTATGATGTTGAACACGAACGCCTTCGTTTATTCACCGTAAAACCCAATTTTCAACTGTATAACAAACTCTTCTTGGTTCAACCAAAGATCACAATAGCGTATAGTAATGAAAACTCGGATCTTTGAAACTCTATGGATGTTTTAAGCTTGGAAAACCTTGAAAAACTTTTTGCAAAAACTATTGTTATGAAAAGTTAATTCTCGACTGCACAAGCACAAAATTCTGATGGGAATCACGCCTTAAATAATTTTCTTAAGTCGGTGGCAAAGTCAAGAGAGTTTGGCATGTCGCTCGAACGACGCATGGATGAGAGTCCTAATTAAACACTTCTCTAATCCGTCCTTATTAGAATAAAACGAAGTGTAAACAATTTCAAACACTTTAAAAAATATTTTAAAATCATTTCTTCAATAAAATAACATCCTTAAACAAAATAAATTCCGAGTCCCATTAAAATTACACATTCACACCTGAGTGATCTCAGAATGCAATTAAACTTGAAGAGGAAATATGCACCATAAACTGGTAGGATAAATCCTTTGAAGCTTTGCCACAAAGTATTAAATAAACTTCAATACGTCATAGTCTTTGCAGGATTGTGATAATAAAAGTATGACCTATGACTCAAACGTGTTTTGTTCAAAGAATAAGTCAAATAATCATACAACAGACTCAATTGGAAATTTTGTCCTTACAGAGAGTACTCAAAATAGCTAATAAGCAACAACATCGTACTATGTATATATTATATTATCTAATAAACAACAACATTGTACTTGAAAGAAGGCATGCCAAGTGAAGCTTCAAATTGACATTAAATTATTTCCTTATTTTTCTCCGTCTTTCGGAGCTCATACTGTTGTGAACTCCTTGCACTCACCATTTTTGTATATTTTCCACAATAATGAAAAACAATATTATCATTAGTAAATATATCTAAGTTAAAAAATGACACACGTATGCCCTCAATAATGTTCCATACCATTTATTAAAGTCTTGGTTGTGGTCTTCCCCTGTGGCATCCAGCTACCAAAGACCACAACCAATAATAACGCACACCGATATACATAACAAACAGTAACTTTGTACTATGTATTTATTATAGTGTATAATATTGGGTGAAGAAAATCAATAAATTTCATGAACGATTACAAAAATGTTCATGTTGTTCAAAATGACACTCGTATGACCTACATAACGTTTTATACCATCTATATTGAACTCTCTTGTATTGATTGTGATCTACGTCAATGACATCCCATTGGCGTGGACCATAACGAACAAGAGAGTACATCACTATAAGACACAAACATCAATTATGTACCACATATTTATTATAGTGTCTAATATAAGGTTGAGAAAATATATAAATAAACGAAAAAATTATACACATTCAACATTATTCTATGATTAGTCAAGATACATTAGGCATGATAACTAAATTTCATTTATTAATTTCATAAGCATGAGAGAGATTAGGAATAGCGGATATAATAAATATTAAAGAATTTATTTTTTAACTACAATGAAATATGAAAACCTATGAAAACTCCAATAGTAAATATATCTAAGATAAAAATACCTTAGCAAAAACTATATATTTTTGTTCACAATTAATGTAACATTAGTAATGGTCCAAAATTGATTAAGACATTTTGTAAGCTCAATTTGCAAAGATATAATCACAATTACTATAACATCGTACTATGTATTTACTGGTATTTATAATTAAACCTAATTCATATATGAGTAAAAACGAGATAAAAGACTTACCGGACGATAGAGTGTTGTTTGATCACCAACAATTGTACTCTAGAGATTCGAAGAATGGTGATTTTGATTACAAAATCATAGTTGATTTATTGAAAACCTAAATTAAGGAGAGAACTGAAGGATGCGAAAAGAGAAATAGAGATTTCAAAATAGGAAAGTTCCTAGGTTTTGATGAGGGTTTTGTTTGTAGTAATTTGCAAATAAAATAGGGTCCTTATATTTACACCTAAAAAATATCTCCAGAACACCCTTTTGTACAAAATACCACATAAGTACCCAATATTTATCCAAAACACCAAAAACATACAATACCACATTAACCTTGACCCATATAAAATACCCCAACATTTTAAACCTCATTTTTTCTTTGTCCCCTCTCTCTTTAACTTCTCTCCTAAACCTTCCAACTTACTTTAAATTTCTCTCAAACCCTAGTACTTATCCTCAAGCTTCATTTCGGGTACGTTACAGCATTAAAACTTACTCCCATCACTGTCATGCTCTCATTTTGTGTTAAAATCCTATCATGTAAACTACATATAAAAAATTCACTATAAACTCATTAAACCACACAAAATATAACCCTAATTATTCTAATTGAAAATAAATTGCATTTTGCGAAAAAAATTAGGGTTTAACCCATTTGAACAACCTAGGATTTACCGACTTGAAAAAAGGAAAAAAATTGCTCTCTACACCCACGGTTGCCCGTCGCCAAAGGTGCCAAGAGTATACGGTCACATCCAACTGTGATTCAACTAGTTATGGCCATATCTCACCGTGTTTAGATTTTCACGGACATAGACCGTCGTGTTTTATGTTTTCACGACCATAGACCACCGTATGTACTAATATATTTCATATTTCATATATTCATGTATTTTTAGTAATACAACCCATTTTTAGGGGGTTTACATATTATTTGACAACCATCCATTTTATATTTTTAATGTATGCATGTATCCCTTTCACCAATTTTTATTTCTTCGGTGATATGAACTTATTAATTTGATGTTCATTTGCTAATATAATTTGTTAATTTCTTATGCAGGTCATATAAATTGTAAGAAGAAAAAATACTCCTATTGCATTCAAGCGGAAGAGGAGGTTGGAGGTGGTGAATGGAGTACGACCACCCGTATCTTCCTCTAGTAGTAGTAGTGTCGTTGAGGTCACCAGTTTGTGCAAACGATATTCTCTTACGAGTTCGTTGGATAAAGTAGTAGACTAAGTGGTATGAGATTTACTTAATATTAATGAGGGTTCTACATCGCAGTCAATTGAGCAAGTGGTTGAAACGGTGGTAGGTGATTTGTTTGGGGTTAGTGAAGGGGGTGAGGTAAGAGCGGGAGATAAAGAGGAAGAGAAAGAAGAAGAAAAATTACGAGAGGAAGATATAGAGGAGGACAGAGATGAAAAGATAAAGGAAGAAAGAGAGGAAGAAAGAGACGAGGTAAGGGAGGAAGAGAGAGAGAGAGAGAGAGAGAGGAAGAATGAGAGGGTGAAGGAGAGAAAGTAGGAGAGGAAGAAGAGGTAGAGGGTACAGGGACGAGTCTTCTTCATCGGATGATGAAATTCAACCGTCCACATTTAAAGTGCTCAAGAAGAAAGCCCGTAAAAAAATAAGCCACTCTGATTCCCAAGCACTTGAGGGGTGCACGCCAAATAACCCCGAATTGAGGAAAAAATTTCATAACTATATCGGTTATTCTATATAGAACCGAGATGAGGAGAGAGGAATAATGAAGTGCGTGTACTAATACAAGAAATTTTCCGCGCGGGATATAGACACGGAGGATGAGAGGATACGGAGTTGGTGTGGAACTCGGGTCTATAAGGTTTGATAAAACACTCCTATATATACATAAACTATGTATCGGTGTTTGCATTCATCGAAAGGTGGCAGTCGGAGACGAATTCTTTTCATATGTTGTTCGTCGAGATGACCATCACCCTTAACGATGTGTACCATCTCCTCCAAATCCCAATAGTTGGTAAATGAGTATACAGTACTATTTTTAGGAAAATCGAGGAGAAGGTGGCCTAAATCTAATGGCTTATGAAATATCTGGGTTGTGACAAGGAGGAGGCTAAAGAGGAGTGCAAGTCTATCCATGCCGTTAATTTTTATTGGATAATGAATTTGTGCAAGGGGAGGGTTAAGAAGCTGGGGGGAGGTGTCACGAAAAGACAAATTGAGTAGGATGCTAGGGGGTGCTTGCTTTTTATGGTCGGTTACTTATTATTTTCGGACAAATCGGGCAACCGAGTCTCAGTGTACTACCTACAGTATTTGCGAAAAGTCATAAAAGGCAATGACTGTTCTTGGGGGATGGATTTATTGGCCCATTTATATCGGCAGTTGGGGATTGCCTCACGGATAGACATTCGATAGGTGGTCGGATATCTTCCCCTTCTCGAGGTACATTTTTTAAATTTTACACGTGATTTTAATTTTGTTTTGTAATATATTAATTTCTTAATTAATATGTCTATTTGACTTCATGCGTGGATATATGACCACTTCAATTTGGTGAGGGGAGTCACGTCTATGCAAATGGCGGGCGCTAACGGTGTCAGGGGATGCCTTTGCACAGATACTTAGAACTAAGGGAAACCTTAGACGATTTAAAAGATTAAGATGTAAGTATTATTTGTTTTAAAGTCAGTATTTATTTATTTTTATTTATATACTAATATTTGGAAATACGTTTAGGTTGTATGGGATCCCTAATCTGAAAAAGTGAGGCCTACCCATTTTAGGAGGTTTTAAGGTATAATAGCCTCCTCATTTGCTATGATGTCGCGGAACCTTATTACTCGAAGAGGGTCCTATACTAGGTTGACCGAGTTTAAATAATCCCTAAACCACCAATGTGACCTTTATCAGAGGAGAGGGGAAAGACCGAGGCTCGATACAAATTAAAGTTTGATATCGAGAAATGGTATCAACTTAACTAGGTCGACCATGTTATTTACGATGCCAGACGTTCGACCCTAGTGAGGTCCATGCCTTGGGAATGTGTGGATGGGTATATGTCTTGGTACCTAGAAAGATCCCATCCATACATTCAAAATCCCTAGCATAGACTACGAAAGTCGGAGTTAAAGCAATCGGAGAAAATGGTAAATGTTTTGAAATTTATCTGTAAATTGATTTATTTTGCTCAAGTATTGTCTAACACATTTTATGTTAATTTATATATATCCCCGGTGGATAAATGTATCCATTAGCCTTCTACAGGAGGCAATTGAAGCAGGCTCGGACTAGGAGGTCACGGATGTCCTTGAACTATCACGTGCAGTGCTTGACTCCCTGCTTAAGGCCAAGGGAACGTACGCGCATACAAAAAAGAGAAAGGCACCGGTGTATCAAGAAACTTGGACCAAGGCATGGAATGATCTATCCCCCAATCAAAAGGCCCCCCAAGCAAACAAAAATACCGAAGAAGCATTTAAAGAGAAAATAAAGAGCATTTGTTGGAACAATTTCAATGTAAATGTATTTTTTTTAAAAACTGATTGTAAAGTATCACAATTTTAAATTATCACATGTTAGAACAATTTTGAAACAATTTTGTTATGTGTTTGAATGTTATGTTCTTGAATTTAAACAAAATTATGTTATGTGTCTGAATGTAAACAATATTGTGTTTGAATATAATTCTGGTTTGTAATCCTTTAATTATATTTAGTCGAATGTAAACGAGTACCATGATTAATTATAAATAAATACTTGGTTGAATGTAAATAAGTACCATGATTAATTATAATGTAAATTACATTATAATACTTTATAAATAAATACTTGGTTATTCATAAAAGGTACAGTAGGATCCAATTGTGGATAATTGTTATACGGTGTGGTGCGAACATATGTGTACAACTTTCGGTGTGGTGTCACCACGATATGAATAACCACGGTCTCCCGTGTCTGTGATATTTGGGTTAAATAATTCTTAAACTTTTTGTATAAGACAGACGGTGAGATTGAACCGTGGCGTGTGAAATGACGGCTAGTACCCACCATGGTTATGTTTACCACGGTTTCATTGGACCGTGCTGGTTGGGTTGAATAATAGCGCAAGTCAATGAATGAATGGGACGGTGAGACTACACCGTGGAATAAGATATTACGGCTAGTACCCACTGTGGTTATATTTAACACGGTTGCATTAGACCGTGTTAATTGGGTTGAAAAATATCCCAACTCTCTGAATATATGGTACGACAGTGAGACTACACCGTGTAGTATGATTTTATGACTAGTCCCCACCGTGGTTATTTCTACCACGGTTTCATTGGACCGTTTGTTGGTTATGATGTAAAATAGCTCAACTCTCTAAATGAATGGGATGGTGATACTACACCGTGTAATATGATATGACGGCCAGTACCATTGTGGCTATGTTTAACATGGTTGCATTGGACTGTGTTAATTGGGTTGAAAAATAGCCCAACTCTCTGCCTCAATGGGACGGTGAGATCAAATCGTGTTTTGGGATTTTACGGCTAGTGCCCACCGTGTTAATGTTGTCCACAGTTTCATTGGACCGTAACGGTTGGGTTGAAGAACATCCCATCTCTGCCTTATTGGAACGGTGAGGTTAAACCGTGGTGTTTGATATTATGGTGAGGTGAAACCGTGTGTATGTTTTTCACGATGTGGTGTCAATGTATATGGTGATTTAATGGTGTGGTGTCACTGTTTATATATATATATATATATATATATATATATATATATGTATATATACTAGGGTATGCCCGTGCCTGAAGGCACGCTAGTAATTTTGAAAAATATACAACCGTGTATAATATAAATAATAAATATTTTATATATTATAAGTGTAAATTTTCTAATAATATGGTCGTGTAAATTTAAATCATAAAGTTATTTTACAACACAAATGTGTAAACAAATAAGAAAATTTGGGGAAAAATATTTTAAAAAATATTTTATAAATTATTAAAAAACGGTTTCAAGTAAAAAAACTTTTTTAAATAAAAAAAACTGTTTTAAAAAATTGTTAAAACTGTTTTAAAAAAATTGCTAAAACTGTTTAAAATAGGTTTTTAATTATTCCAAACAATTTTTTTAAAACAGTTTTAATCCAATCCATATGAACACAATACTTGAATATATGGAAAGCAATTTTTACAAAATCACCGAGTCACATGGTGTATAGTTATGGGGTAATTGAACATTTAGTGATTTATATTCCTCAAATTCTTTCAATTATTCTACTTTTGACACCATGTAAGAATACAAAACCACTTCAACACATAATTCTTCGACTTGGTTACTGCTAGCATGATTGCCAGCATTTCCTTCTCATAAACAGACTACCCTAAGCTTTGAGGGCCCAATGCCTTGCTGAGAAATGCTATAAGTCTGTTTCCTTGCATCAGGACTGCTCCAATGCCCTTATTTCTTGCATCAGTTTCCGTAGTAAAAGGTTGTCTAAAGTCCAGTAAAGCCAGTACAGGGCTTGAGTTTATGGCTTGCTAGACTAATATGAATGTCTGATCAACCTCTTCACCCTCTAATGGCAGGCCTTCTTGATATTGTTGGTCAGGGGCTTCGCAATGCTGCCATAATTCTATATAAAGCTTCTATAAAAAACAGTTAGACCAAGAAAGCCCCTCAATGCTTTCACACTATTTGGTGTTGGATATTGCCGCATAACCACTACTTTGCTAGGAGAGGAACAGTTGACACCCCACTCGGGTACTTCACTGTTGGCATTGGAAATAAGCACTTGTTTTTCTTGGTAAAGTGTTACGATCCTGCAATCTATTATTGAACACCAAAATATTATCAAAGAAAATGGATGACAAAGATGAATAGCTTTTGCCAAAGTTCAACTAACATTCTTCCACTTTGAGGCACATCTACCACTAATAAAAAAAATTAAAAGATGCGAAGCTAGTCTAAAACTAAAGTCATGATATAACTAAGATTTCAGCAAATAATTTCATAATGGCAAGTGTTATAAGAAGCCACTGGACCAAAAACATTCAACATTTTACCACATTTCCTTATCCACATTGCATATAAAGTAAAGCTTCCAACAGTCATTTCGAACTCAATTTTTCCACATGAAATTACATTAAAATATATGATTATTAATACATCATTTTTAAATCAAATAACATTTGAAGCAGAGTAAGTTCGATTCAACTTTAATGAAGTCACAACTTGAACATTTGTACCAGTTAAAATAACAATTTCAGTTTAGAATGATTGTATTAGTAACAATTTCAGTGGTGGACAGTGGCTGCTCAGCAACACAGTGTAATTAACGGTTTTTAAAACCGATGACATGTTGACATACTATGCAAGTTCACCATTTCGTGCCAGCATCTCTTCTGTCACTAAATTTTGAAATTCTGCAAAGCGCGAGTGCCCCCAAATGGTTCTCCCCTCGTGAGGAATACCCGTGCGTCGTTCGGTGCACCTAAATCCTTTAGTAGTCTTGTCAAGCATATCACTTTTATGTCAACCTATATTCTGAACCACAATTAAAAAAGATCAATGTATATAACTATTGAAATTACAAAACATAAATAAATTAATTTTATCAAAGCTGCATACATAGTATTAAACCACCATACAGTTTTCTTACCTAACATGAACGGTGTTACTTTCGAGTTCCCTAGATCTTAAAATTATCACATAGAACCGGGGGATTTCAATGTAATAGAAATAAGAGGGAAATCATCCGAATAAAATCGTATGTACAAAACAGGTATGCCCAACAGTTAACAAAATAATGGCCAACATTTACTATAGTTACCAAAATAATGCCCAACAGTTCTAAAATAATGCCCAACACTATTATTCCCCAACAATTACTAAAGTTAGTCCAGCAGCAAAGTTCCTAAAATAACTAAACTTACCAAAAAAATGCCCGACAGTTACTATTTATAAAATAATGCATCCATCGTTCTACCGATTATCATCATAAGAGGCAAAATAGAGATATACCTATTACAAAGCCTATCATAGTCTGGAAGTCACTAATCATAAAGCCTAGCAATACCATTCCAAAGTGAACTTATGTAAAATGAAATAATCCCACTTCATGATCATATGTATAACGAACCAAAAAAATGGAAATATCACATAGAACAGGGTGATTTCAATGTAATAGAAATAATAGGGAAATCACCTGAATAAAATCGGCAAAAAATTTCAGACTATATAATTGCAAAATGAAATAAAATTCGTCCCCAACAAAAAAATAAGTACTAAACAAAAAAATAGAAGAAAAGAAAAACCAATAATTTAACAAACTCATCTTCGCCACTTTAACAAACTTATTCAACAGAGGCACACAAAATGAAAATCTTCTTATTTATAATCTATCTTCAACTTTCTATATATACATCAGTTTTCACCTGTACAAAACCTAGTTTAACTTTGAGAGCTGTACAAAAGAGGAGAAATTGTATCGCGTGTCTTCTTTTTTTTGCTGCGAGATTTAGAGATTCATGTGTCCTTTTTTTCCCTTGTGATGTCATATTTTGGATCGAACGTTTATCATAGCAAACGGATCTAGCATTTCACCAGATTTCTCACCAGAAAATCTGATCTCGAAAGTTTCGTCGTCGTTTTCGTTTCCTTCATCGACCTTTAAATCTCTGAACGGCGATCGGAAGAAGTATTTCTATTGCAAATTCCAACGGGTCACAGTTGACTATTGGAAAACTGGAAAAATGGGTTGTGATCGAAGAATGGGTCACAGTTGAGTATTGCAAATCAACTTTCGTCGCTAACCTAAGAGGTATTATGAAAGAAAAATGCTGAAATGGTTTTTTTTGTGGTTATTGAAAATTTGGGTTTTTGTTGTTCGGAGAGAGAGGGGCTGTTGAAATAGAGGAAGCAAAAAATTAAAATGCGGGAGAGAGAGAGGCTACTGTTGTTATGGGTTTCGAATGGATGGACTGTTGTTATGGGATTGTGGATCGAAATATTAAACATGGAGAGAGACAAAGAGAGGGATGGGTTTGCTGAATCATGGGTTTTGAGAGAGAAAGAGGAATGAGTGTTCTAAAAGATTCTTGAAGCTATTGTTACTTTCGGCGTATCACAGATTATTGGAGCTATTGTTACTTTCGGCGGGATTGGTAATCTGAATAAAGGTACAGTGCAATAAATGTAGGAGGGATAAAACTTATTACCATAATGAATTTGGAGAGATAAAACTCATTTTTATAATAAATCATTGTGAGCCGTAGGATACAGAAGTGGTTATGACCAAAATGTCGCAGATTTTGAATTAAAAAGAGAGTTTGATAAGCAGGAAAAAGTGGTGAAAATAAAAGAATTAAGAGCAAATTGAGAAAATGTAAAAAAAAATCATTCAATGACATCATAGATTTTACTTGTGACATACATAAGTTTTACACTTTATTATATATATATATATATATATGTGTGTGTGTGTGTGTGTGTGTGTGTGTGTGTGTGTGTGTGTGTGTGTGTGTGCGCAACCTCAAGGGACCATATGTTGCTTACAATACCCTAAGATTTCAAATGTTTTGCTTTTAAAATATAACCAATAATCTTGCTTATCATATATAACCAATTTATATTATACTAATGAGTGAAAAAAGATACAAAAAGTTATAACCAATAATTGGTAAGAACCTCAAGATTTTACATATAATCAACGATTACAAAAAGATACAAAAAGTTACAATACATTTACATATAATCAATGATTGCAAAAAGTTACAATCATCCACAAGACATTCTCCAATAACCAATTTAGATATAATCAAAATTTGTAATATTGATAATTACAAAAAGTTACAATCATCCCTAAGACATTCACCAATTTAAGCCGCCGTCAAGTCCTCGTCCTCATTTGACGATATCAAGCACGATTCATCTTTCCTCACAATGTCTTTGGGACATAAATTCTGAAACGTTTATAAGCAGACTTAAACAAAGTAGGCTACTCAAGGGAATCTTGATCGGCCCTTGATCTCCAGTGAGAGGCAATTGGTGGTAGGGGAT
This sequence comes from Sambucus nigra, assembly GCA_949130495.1. Lineage (NCBI taxonomy): Eukaryota > Viridiplantae > Streptophyta > Magnoliopsida > Dipsacales > Adoxaceae > Sambucus > Sambucus nigra. Next base: position 380,644,715 of record OX422221.1, read on the forward strand.
AAAATCTTGCGCATTTAAAACTCACCCAATGAATATTTCATACGTTGAGGATATAGATGATGCGATTCTCTTCCATCATAGATTTTGGACCAACATAGAATGGAACAAAAGTTAATCATTAAAATTTGGATATCAACACAACCATTAGCTAAAGTGCATTTGCAACAAGCTAGCCAAACTCTAGCATTATAAACCAACGCTCGCTTGTGCATGAGTGTCTAAAATAGTCCAATTCCCTCTCACACTCATCAATATCATAGGAAGTCATAATGGTAGACCAAAGCAGCTTGTCCCTACGTAATTCAGATAACAAAGCACTACGAATAGCATGAGAATGTTCTAGTCCATCCCCAACGCCCTCACCTTTGGAAATATCCCCATACCCACAGTTTCCATTTGATTTTACATCATATATATCGTCCACAAATGATTGGAATAACTCGAGAATGTCCTTTATATACATCTTCTTCTCCCGAGACCATGTATTGGATTTCACGCCCATCAACGGGGTCTTATTTTTTATGACTTTTTTAATTTCCGCTATGGACGGTACATATTTATCCCAAGCATAAGGGGTTATGTTCATAGATATATCAACATACATGTTCCCCTTGGGTGTCCTATCCTTTTGATGAATTTGTGTGGGCTCCATGAAGGGTGTGCTATAGGGTTCAACAATCTCCATTAACTTGCTTAGCATCATCTTTCTAACGTCTTCACCTGCCTGTATCCACCTTTTCTTAAACAATATCATATCGAGTGGATATTCAAGGTCACGGTACCGAATGATTTCCGGGACAATGGAAAGTTTCTTCTAATGATCGATTAGTGCCCATAAGGGAATTTATTGGCCTACTTTCTCCCATTAGGCTAACTCGTGGACACATGGTAATTCGTAGATGGTGCGAAGTACGTGGGTTCATTGTATCTCCATATATTGGGTGTTAGTGACTGATGCGCTAAACACCGATCGCATGAAATCTATCTCAACAACAAATAGGTCCAATGCATAATGTGATGCCCTACCACGGATCTCGTGTAACAATACGTCATTATGTCCATGCTTGGTGGATTGAATTTATTTATGAAACTATATTTGTATTTGAGTGACTTGGTGGCCAAGCAATGCGTCTGTATCCTCCCACACTGTCACAAATGAACCGATGCAATTTGTTAATTATTTTACAGTTGCGCATGGGCACCCTCCGCTCTGTTATTTGTTCGGTTGCCATGGTGGGGTAGAAGATTAGTCCATACATGTGCGAACTGAAAATGCGAAGGCATCCAATTCTTCTGTATATACCCAACCATGTTCAGGTAGTTTTTGGCGAAGTCAATCGTATTCTCTAACTCTAACACCCCAATCCAACCTTGCATAAATACCTTCTTATCATGGTCTTTGATGTTGTGTTTCACAAACACGTTTGGCAAAGCTTTTAGACAAGATTGTTGTTTGTCAGAGACAATAACTTACGATAAAGCTTCTGGTTCATTGACACGACCACGAATGTGTATCTAGTGTGCATGATGATATAGGCTCAAGTGAAAGCCTATCGTGTTAATAATAAACCCATTAAGTAGGGATCGTCTCCATAGGGAATTAGGACGATGAAGCGTAACGAGGCGGAATAGGTGACTAACCCGAAAATTGACTCTAAAAAGGAAATAAAAAAGGTAATTAGGGAGAATGGAGTATCTACTAACTATAAAAAAATGCAAATTACTACTAAATAAACTAAGTGTAGAGAAATAAACATACTTAATGGAACTATGAATAAAGAAAGATAGGTCGGGTTACAATCCCCCGAACCCTAGTATATTTACCTTATAGAATGATAGATTTTGAATTAGAACTTAAATTGAACCCGGACTTTATTAATCCTAAGCATTATATATATGAGGATACAAGTCCGCACCATATATAATCAGAGGTAAGAATAAAGCGGTGCTGAATAGCTACACGCGCATCGCACTCTTAAACACCCCGATTACCTAAGGAAAATGAGGTTGAAAGATCTACGATGATTGTGCGTACTACAAAACACGATTCTCTAAAAATTCAATTCAAATCCTATTTTCTACATGGGTAAATTACATAGGGTTGGGTTCATGCACCCCAACCCTTAAAAACATAGCCAGACATGATCAAATTAAACAAAAAACAATTTCTAAAGAGTAAGAATTCATGATTAGTTTGGAAAATTTGAGAAGAAAAATTTTGAATTAAGAATCGAAGACTACGAATCACGAATTACTCTTACTAACTACTAAGGATATTAAAAGAAAATTTTTAATATTATTAGAACTGAAGAAATATGGAAAATAAATGTTGAATCTTGAATTAAATGCAAAATTTCAAAACTATGGCTCTTATCTGCAAGATCCCTTTAAAACTACTGAAATTCGAACCCCTTAATGTTTGACAATAAACCAAATTAAATACACTTTGAATTTTGCAAGAGTTTGAACTAAGCAAAACTCTAAATAAGAAAAGAAAAATATGGGAAAATCCCAATCGGACCGATTCGGCGGGCTTCATCGGTTTGGTCTGGTAGTCACCCAGATCCGTTCGTTATTTTCTTTAAACGGATTGGTTTAGCTGTGAAAAGTGACTAGTGTGTTGTTGGCTTTCCCAGACTGATTCATTTTTGCTAATAATCATATCGGCCTGATCCCTTAAATGAGACAAAATGTTTTTATCTTCCCGGATCGATTCATTTTTTATTATATCCGATCCAGTTCGGTGTTGAATTTGCTCCAGTGTTCTATTCTTGATTTTCTTATCTTCGAAACTTCATATCTTTTGACTCGTTGCTAGGATTGGGATGTCGTTTCTTCCTACGCACTTGTTTACGCGAAGACTTCATTTTTCACGTTGGTCCCTCATCTGAATTCTCGATGTTCATTGACCATTTTCCCCTCTGACTTTCCTTCCTTTATTGATTCCTCAATTTTGGATTTCTCTTTTCTTCACTTAGCATTAAATACCTGTAAAAAGCACAAAAAACATATAAAACTTGAGGCACTATGTGGGAATGATCAGTAGCATATAAATGAGATAAATAAATACGTTTTACATTATTCGAGGTGCTAAAAGCTACTTAATTAAGGGGATAAATTTGGAAGGATTTAAGCCTAATCAAATCCCCCTAACTTAGAACTTTGCGTGTCCCGAGCAATGTAAAAGAATCCAGCTACGGATCAACTCTTGAAACTCAGTTTATTAAGATAGAATACCACTTTCTTGGGCAATGCGATTGCATTTAGCGTATGCAACAAGCCTTTTGACCCCTAGGTTAACCTAGTAGGACGAGTTATGTCTTGTGAGGGTTTGTAGTGAATATAGCCACAAAATTCGGTTTTCTACGCAATGAAAATTCAAAATACCTAAAAATTTGTACAATTTAAACTTTGCAAAAAATAATCACCATGTATTTATATGCTCAAATCTCAATTTGTCGTGTGTGTGCGCGAAGCCAAAATTAAATCGCAAATTTCCACTGATTGATCATTACGTTACTTTTCGAAAATTCATTTTGATTCAAGTGCTCACGGGATAATCTTGCAAACGAATCACTCGGATTGTGGATATTTTCTCTCGGTATGTGTGATTTATAAGGAGTAAATATAATGGACACGAATTCACACATGTTATCTTCTTTAAACCGTACCTCAAGTGGGTCTTTTATGCCTTTCTCAAATTTGTTAAGTCAATGGTCTACCCAGGTATTTTGATTCAATTGGTATAGACCAGACGAAACAGGAGTATTTGACACTTGTCAAGGTCATTTTTGGGCATTAGGATCGGAGGTGTCCCATACTTGAGTAGTCTCGACGACATACTTAAGATGATCCTCGGCGTCACTCGAATCTAATTACCAAAATGGTCTTTCACACATTGTTTGGACTAGTTTTTTAGGCGCTATTATAAGCCCGTGAAGGAAGAAGGAGATAAGGAGATGCCTCTCAAATCCATGATGGGGGCAAGCGTTAATCAAATATTCTAATCGTTCCCAACATTTTTCAAATGGCTCGTTGTAGAAAGGAATGAATTTGAGTCTTGACAGAGTTAGTTTTATGTGGTGGAAAGAAATTTGAAAGAAATTTGGATTGCATATCCTTACATGATATAATCGAGTTCGGGGGTAAAGTCCAAAGTCAGGTCTTAGCCTTATACTTTAAGGAAAAAGAAAAAGCTTTAGGCGAACGACATCTTGTGTGCAAGCTTGGTCACTGAAGGTTTCGCACGCCTCTTAGAACTCTCAAATATGGAGATATAGTTTCTTTGAATCCATGCCGTGAAAAGTTGGAAGAATTTGTATTTTTCCATTGTAGAAGTGGAACTGACCGACATTATATGGGAGTAAAATGCAACCAGAAGTGATAGTTCTCTTAGTAAATATGAGGTCCTTCATGGGATGATACGATAGGTTTCCCTCACCCATACCGAAACTGGCTATATCTAACATGGGTCTCTCTCCAATGGACTCATAATCCTCACTCAGTGTTCTAGACGTGTGACTAGTGATGGAGTTTGTAGGGGTAGGAGGGGGAGCCTATAATTGTGGAACACGTATGGGGTCTTTTGGAATTATACTCGACGATGGGATTTTCATGAATTCTTATTGGAGTATTCTGAGGAGTTTATTCTTAATTTTACATGAACGGGCATTGAGAGATGATTTCTTTTTGGATTTTTTTCTTATTTTTTTATTTTTTTGGAATCAAATTTGGGATTGAATCAACTAACCTAAAGTCTACCTAATGCCCCGGGAACGGTGCCAAAAACTTGACGCGACTATAAATGTGTATCTAGTGTGCGTGCTGATATAGGCTTAAGTGCAAGCCTATCGCGCTAGTAATAAACCCAGTAAGTAGGGATCGCCTCCACAGGGAATTAGGATGATGAATCGTAACGACGCGAAATAGGTAACTAACCCGAAAATTGACTCTCGAAAAGAAATAGAAAAGGTGATTAAGGATAATGGAGTATATACTAACTATAAGCAAATTCAAATTACTACTAACTAAACAAAGTGCAGAGAAATAAACGTACTGAATGGATTAACTATGAATAAAGAAAGATAAGTTGGGTTACAATCCACCGAACCCTAGTATATTTACTGAATAGAATGATAGATTTGGAATTAGAACTTAAATTGAACCTGAACTTTATTAATCCTAAGCATTATATATATGAGGATACAAGTCCGCACCATACATAATCAAACGTAAGAATAAAGAGGTACTGAATAGCTACATGCGCATCGCAGTCTTAAACACTCCGGTTACCTAGGACAAACGAGGTTAATAGATCTACGATGATTGTGCATACTATAAAACACGATTCTCTAAAAATTCAATTCAAATCCTATTTTCTACATAGGTAAATTACATTGGGTTGGGTTCATGCATCCCGACCCTTAAAAACTTAGCCAGGCATGATCAAATTAGATAAAAACACAAATTCTAAAGTGCGTGAATTCATGACTAGTTTGGAAAATTTGAGAAGAAAATTTTGAATTAAGAATCGAAGACTGCGAATCATAAATTTCTCTTACTAACTACTAAGGATATTGAAAGAAAAATTTTAATGTTACTTGCACTGAAGAAATCTGGAAAATAAATGTTGAATCTTCAATTAAATGCAAAACTTCAAAACTAGGGTTCTTATCTACAAGAGCCATCTAAAACTACTGAAATTGGAACCCCCTAATTTTGACAATAAAACAAATTAAATACACTTCGAATTTTGCAAGAGTTTGAACCAAGTAAAACTCTGAATAAGAAAATAAAAATCTAGAAAAATCCTAACAGGACCGGTTCAACGGGCTTCATCGGTTCGGTCTAGTAGTCACCCGGATCGGGTCGTTATTTTCTTTAAACGGATCAATTCGACTGTGAAAAGTGACTAGTGTGTTGTTGGCTTTCCCGAACTGGTTCATTTTTTATAATAACCGAATGGGTCTAGTCCCTTAAATGAGACAAAATGTTTTTATCTTCCTGGACTGGTTCGTTTTTTATTATATCCGATCCGGTCTGGTGCTGAATTGTCTCCAGTGTTCTATTCTTGATTTTCTCATCTTCTAAACTTCATATCTTTTGACTCAATGCTCGGATTAGGATGTCGTTTTTCCTATGCATTTGTTTATGCAAAGACTTCATTTATCATTTTGGTCCCTTATCCGAATTCTTGATGTTCATTGGCCATTTTGCCCTGTGACTTTCCTTCCTTTATTGATTCCTCAGTTTTGGTCTCTTTTCTCCACTTAGCATTAGATACCTGTAAAAATTATGAAAAACATACAAAACTCGAGGCACTATGTGGGAATGGTAAGTTTCATATAAAAAAGATAAATCAATATATTTTTTATTATTCGAGGTGCTAAAAGCTACTAAATTAAGGGGATAAATTCGAAAGAATTTATGCCTAATCATTCGTATAATGACCACAAACATTGTAGTGCCCCATTAAAATTATCCTCTTTCTCACTCTTCAGAAAAATAAATACATTGCAAAAATATTGCCCAATGGAAGTGACCCCAATCCTCTCAAATAATGGTACATTGCACCTATTGGTCTTGTAGGTGCAATTGATCACATGTGTACTCAATAAGCATTTCACCAACAAGCAAGATGTGGGATGTGCGAAAAATAAATCCTCAACCACATCAGTTTGCTCATTCCTTCTATGTCAATGGACATAACTCTTCTTCGCAAGCAAATTCATCAACTGTTGCATGGCGGTGCCACCTTGCATCTCAACATTCTTCATTTTTCTTTTAGCATTATATATTGTTCTTATGGATGAACAATTGTATTCCGATCTCTTTTTTAATATCTGGAGTACTTCCTTCGGGCCCACCCCATTATTTATCATAAGCAATGTTCCGATCACTCATAAGAAATGTTCCACTCTTCTTGGGAGAGTCGGTCGGCATATGGGTGTCCAACAAGTCATGGCTGTGTATCCCATAAACAAATTCAACCCCCGAACGGCCACTACCGTGGGGAACACCTTTCAATCGAAAGGGGCAATCACATTTTTGTATTTTGAAATAGCGATTCCTCTTCTCGTCCATGCGCTCGTCTTTTTGGGGCCTATGAAGCTCGCTTCGCTCACAACCAAGTACGAACCTCCCCTTTCAGACTAACTGGCCTTGTCGTATTTCAAAATGATCATGATCGCATGAAGCTTGCGACCAACTTGTTAACACCAATCAATCATCTTGTCGCAGCCATAAAAAATCTGTACATGACGAACATTGTTAAATTGAAGGAAATTTTAAATGGAAATTTCAAGTATAAATGAAAATTCATGTTGAGTACAGTCAGCGATGAATTTGACTGTATGGTCTTGATTACTCGCATTAATATCCAATCCTTTTTTCGTTTTCGCATCATAACAATACATATAATCAAATTATGTCATACAATCATGTCATACATTTAAAATCTCAAAGTGTTGAAATTTAACTACATGATATGGTTTTTTACCATAGACGATGTGAAATATGGAAACAAATCACGCAAATATTTGGGCGAGGTTGATGTCGTTGCTTGTTCGCTCATATTCGGTTCACGCATATTTGCTTTCTCTGTGGAAACATGTTGAGTTGATACACTCGGTATAATGAGATTGTCTATATCTTGCCATAATGTACCATCGATACCAAGTCATCTAACTGAAATGATAATACAATAATCAGTACAAAAATAATTGACAATATAATAATAAAGTCAATAAAAACACATACACTGTTTAATAATTGAACTTTAATTTGAATATGGATCCCATGGACAATTACAACCTCTACAGGAATACATACGGTGTCAGGTAACCGTTGATGTAAAACCATGGCCACATCAAACTGTGTAGTCCTTACCACGATTACATGAAACCACCGTGGATGATCCCACGTCCAAATATAATTATGGTAAAGGTTACGGTCACTTATGACCGAGAGTGACTGTCACTTACGGTGACAAGCAACAGTAAGTGCAGTCACCCCATTTTTTTCATCTTTTCATCATTTTAAATGTTGTTTTTTAGATTATATAGTGTGTAGATGTGTTTTAATACCTCAAAATCATCAAGTATTAGATGTATGTTCTGAGTTTGGGAGGCTTGATCATCAACTTTCTTTTCCTCAACTATTGCAATGTAGTCCCTTTATCCTTGATTTCTGTATAGAAACAACACAACAAAGACCACAACACAACAAACACACGAAAATGGATATTTGGGAAGAAATAAACAAGATGATTTTGTCTAGGTTTAACCATGGGTTTGGACCTTTCGATAAGAAAATTAACCGATAAGATTTTTGTTTGTTATGGTATTTTAGATTATGTGGTGTTATTTTGTGTGTAATATTTGGTTTAGTTTGGGTTATATTAGACATTTTAAATAAAATAAAAGGTACATCACTTTTGGGTGTGGTTAGTAAAGTTTGTGTTTAAATATTTTGTGGTGTGTTAAAGATGTTTTTTGAGTGTAAATATCAGGACCCAATAAAATAACGGTTCGTTTGTCATTTACCACGAAATAAGTTGTTGGCCTCTGGAAGAGGACATTTGATTAAAATTGTCGCTGACAGGTATTTGTGGCTGGCACACGCATGTGTATAAGACGTACGACCATAATCCTTTTTAATTAATTAAGGTTATGTAGCGGTTATGTCGTTTGTTTCTCTTATTAGGTTTCATTGATGTTTAAATGTTTTGGATTTGATTGATATCCCTATCACACCGCAGCGATCTTATGACACCTGAATACTGAGCTTAGGAGGCTAGGCGACACATGCATTTTCATCTTCATTTTTAGTTAATACAAGTTTCTTTATTTTTTTCCTAGATACATGCTAACTTTTTATTTCACTTTTCTTGGGTAATGTTTATGGAATTCTAATATCTTTACATTGATTTCAAATTATTATATTCTTGATGATTTTAATGGATTATCATAATCTCAATTGATAGTTAATTATTTGTCACAATTATTTTAAGGATTTGAGACTAGAAACCCCTTGTGTGAAAGTTGGGGGTGTCATATTTTGCTATAGTTACATGTGTAGAAATACATGTATATGATCTATAACATTGACGAGTGTAACACTAGATATTCATATTGACACCAAAAGGGAGGTGCTTAGAGGTTGACCAATAGCGACAAAATGATAAATTGGCAAATAACAAAAGTGAACTCACAATTTTCACATTCATTACCTATAAATATGGGGAACAAATGAAAATCTCGTAACACGCACTACATTACGATATTAACGATGTATCTGATTGATTTCACTACCTATGTGATAATGTCGCTAAAGTAATTACAAATTATTTTTAAAAATACGGTGGACCGAATGGCAAAAGAAATATTTTTTACGAATTAAACATTAATTAACCGTATAAATATTTGGACAAATAATTTCTAGTTGCTCAAAATAATTTTTTATGAAAAAGTATATTTTTTCTAGTATCTAAACAAAGTTTACAATTTAAATGCATTCTCACTAAATTAAAATTATTGTCTAGAATAAAAACGAATTGAGGAAACTGTAGTTTTAATTTTTTGATCAGATTAAATTTTGACTGTTGATAAGGGTATATTACATCTAATCTTATTCGCGAGATCAAATTAACATGGATTATGTCTTTTTTTAATTATTTGATCGGATATTTAAGGTTAGAAAAATGGAGAAAGATTGTTTCAAAAGATTTAAGAAGAGATGACGAAAATTTTGAAAAATCTTCACCATTGTACCATATATTTATTTTTCAAATAAATAATTATTTTTTCAAGTAACTTTTTTTTGTTTCTTCTTTTAAAAAAGAATATATTTTTTGTTAGTTTTTAATCCAATTATTATTTATTAAAAAAATGTCTGTTTGTTCTTCCTTTTGTCCCCTTTCATAATTTACTTTGAATGCAAGTTTTATTTATTAAATTTTTTTTAAAATGGCTTTCTTTGTTTTTTTTTGTCCCAATTTTTATTTATTACAAATGAGATTTTTCCTCTTTTTTACGTTTTATTTATTAACTCCAAGTTTAATTTATTCAAAAAAAATTCCATCCCAATTTGTCCACTTTCCTATCAAATGGACTTTACATAATTACTCCTCTCAATCTTTTATATCGCAATTATGGACAAGTGTCAAGTTGGAAATATCATGCAATTTTTCAAGTTGACTAGTGTTGGCCCCGCATGATATGAGGGAGTAATAAAGAAAATACTAACAAAACTTGATAAATTAAGAAATATAAAAGTAAAAGTTTACTCATTAGAAAAAGATATATATATATATATATATATATATATATATATATATATATATATATATATATACACCTTAATTAATCATCAATAACCATTTATTCCAACGTTTTCCCGATTTGGGTATTATCCGGGTTTCAAATCTCCAATACGAATATCATTCATATTCACAGCAATTAACCATTTAGTCTTACTGGTTTTAACATACGATTCATTCCTCTACATTCTAGAATCATAAACACGATCAATCTCCCCCTTAATCCCATTAAGGTATATCAATTTCCAAAAACCCAATTTAAATTTTGGTTACACACCCAAAACGAATTTTGATTTACACATCACTATGATATGAATTGATTATCATCAATTTAGAAATCACAACAGTTAACCACTTGCCTGAAATTGTTCATAGGGTTTGATTCCGTTGGTGTAGAGATTGGTTGATGAAGAACACCCCAAATTAACCCTTTAATTTGGCCCCAAAAGACTCCCAATTGATCTTGATTTTCTTTCCTTTGTGCCTCTCTCAAATCCTAGGTCTGGAATTGTGTTTACTGTCGTTTAACATTTCCCCAAATTAGTTTACAACCCTTAATCCCATTTTTGGCCATCTGGGCCTAATTAAAATAGCCCAACTCACCCCGTGTGGGCCCGGCTATACCAAAAAATACCCCGAGACCCAATTACTACCCCCGGGTACTCTTTTCTGACTATCTCGACCCATCCGGACGCAACCGCGTACTCGAAATTGCCATTCAAAATACTTTTTGACATTCCAAATTTCAACCTCAAAATGCGACACACATTAATTCAAACAATTAAACTTAAAGTCGTCAATTATAATTAATTTGGCTCACTCAAATAAATTCTCCAACTCATGAATTTAAGTTTATCCAATTTAAATATTTTTATCACTCCCAAAAATAATTAAATATTAAATCCTAAAAATTACGGGGTGTTACATACTCCCCCCTTTACAAAGAAATTCCGTCCTCGAAATTAAGATGAGCGTAATGTTTCAAGCTTCGCATATTACTCTCTAGTCATGTGCCTCTAAGCTTGCTATATCTATACCATCCTCTTCTAACCATAAGTTACACAAGTATGCATTTAAATTAACCAGGGCGCCCATACACCCTATACCCATGCTTAACCGCACGAAATTTGCCTGAATTAACCCGGGTGCCCATACACCCCATCCCCGCGCTTTACCGCACGAAAGTTACCCGACTATGCTAGTCGTAACCTGTAATATAACTTCGAACCTATAGTCACATCACACATGTATATCTACATATATGTCTACTGCCCGGGGTACCTAACCCATGTACTAACGACCAGACATCTCCCCACTTTCCAACGTTGCGCTAAGTTTCATGCGTGGGATGTCTCGCAAGCGAAATCCAAACAAGGAACCCCCCGATAGACTACTACCTAGCATTATCGGTCGTTGAGATCCGTTAGACCCTCAGTACATAACACGTACCCCTAAATACTTGTCTCTTAACACAAAAGTATATACGCTTACCCTTATGCTACTAAGGACAACATAAAAAGTCGCGCCCTTACCATCACTAGTCCTTGCGCAGAATAAACCCCGAGCTATCTCTCTTTGCTCGAACATAATTCTAACCACCCTGTTTCACTTTAGTAAACATCCCTACTTACCGGGATAAAATGTGAGAACATAAAACCTCACTATGTGCCTATCGTACCATGCAATACAACATATATATAGGATATACGCCCTCTCAGGTGATACCTAGTACCAATCATCTCCTCGTGTCTCGAACACCAAAACTTAATACCACTATCCACAATAGTTAAATTCCATCGCTATCCAGCTGATATTTAGGAAAACATTATTAACCTTATTCCCATAATTCTTGAAAGTAGTAACTCTTAGCATAATTCAAACCTTCACTCAGTGTACACCTCCACTCTCCCGTGAAGAACACCAAGGAACTCCGCTACCCCACGGAAAGTTTATCCACATACTATAGCTGCTACATCCAACCCACCGACTAAATTCAACTCACCCGCGAACTCTAGTGAAAAATAAGTCCTATATTGTGACATCCTCCTTGTCACTAAAAAATATATCCTATGCCCATAGGGTAAAAACAATTACCTCCATAGTCCAGCTGCAACGGCTGATCCTCGGGTTCCGGAGCATCTTCTCTCTGCCCGAATGCGCCCACGACTTGCTGTAGGGGTTGTACATCCAGGACCTCATCCTGTATTTGACCCCTACTTCACTTACGACAATCTCTCTTTATGTGTCTTGCTTTCCCCACAAACTAAACACCTTCTAATACATTCACCCTTCCATTGGTCCCTTTCATGCCGACCTTGTATGAATTCCTGGCCATCCTATCGATAGCTTCCAGTTCTAAATCATTTGGCATGATTTCCCTGTAGGAAATCCTTCCCCTGATCTCCCCCAGTCTGCTGCTGGGATACCCCACTGGTATTGTTCCCTCCTGCCTTATCCGACTGCCTAGTTCCCACTCCCCTCCCGCTTCCTTTCACGTGGAAGCGATATTCCTAACAGTGTCGGAGTGCTTCATTATCGACATCAGTATAACCTACTAATGCGAAATTACCCATTAAATGTTGTCTGATTCTCCAGACTAACCCATACTTAAACCTGGCTTTCTTTATCCCTTCATTGCTTACCTCATCCGGTACAAAATTTTCTAATCGAGTGAATTCTTCCTCGTTATCGACCACTGAACGGTCTCCCCGAGTCACCTCTCTAAATTTTCTCCTCATTTCGGTCTCAACCGCTGGAGGAAAATACTTGCGGTCGAACCGCACCCAAAAATTTGCAATAACTAGCGTATCCCTTTCCTCAACTGTTTTGATCGACTCCCACCACTGTAGCGCTGCTCCCACTAAACTAAAAATGGCTAGCATTTGCTTCCGCACCTCATCGCAATCTCTCATGCGTAGATGATGATGGATATATCTCTTCCTTAACACGCTAGTGCTACACCTGAACCCCTCACAGCTCTGGTGGATGCCCACTCCTCAAAAATCTCTCATACTTGTTGCCACCCTGACGACCCTGGGTGAACCTGAACATCTGGCGCACCTAACACTTGTGGCTGATTCTGTGAAAAGTACACTGCCATTGCGACCACCGTCGCTTCAACTGCATGTGCCACTAGTTCAGTTACCTGTTCAGCCAAAATCATCTCTGGCCATTACTGCGGTAACCCTTGCTCCTGATGAGCCTCCCTAGTCTCATCTCCCCCTGTTGCCCTAGCTGCTCCCTCTCCTGGGCGAAATCTAGAATGAGAATTCAATCGTATGAGTTCACTCTCAAATATAAATTTGGTAGAAGAACGTACATGCGCATACGTATGAGAATACAACAATTCTATAATAGGGCTCCATATCAAAGATTGCTAAGCCGAAACGTGAAAAGATGCACAGATCCTAAGGACACTAGAACCTCATGCTCTGATACCATCCGTGACACCCCGCCTAATAAAATACCGGGTGATCAGTCCTATACCAAATTAAAACAGGAATCCTAGTTAGTTCATCCTTAGCATCACTGTCGAAAACTTTTTAAAACTTACTAACCACTTAGTATTCCAAAAGCTGGTGCCAATTTTTAACTTTTTAATTAAATAAAAATAGTAAATGCAAAAATAAATATGAACCATTCACACAACTGAATAATTAAATAAATAATTTGCCGAATAAACCATCGGCCACCAAAGTGAAATCTAATACAAACATACAACTCCTGAATAAATACATCTGAAAACTATACTGAGAAGACTGGGTGACAAGCCCAAAATAAAACCGGAACTGATAAATGATTCCTACTCTAGGAATAAATGAACGATGCGTCTAATCCGAACTCCTGCTAGAATCCACATATACCGCAGCTCTGTGTCCCTGAAATAGAATATCAATCCTGGCGTCTCTCTGGCTGGACACCTAAAAAGTTTTGAAAATAGTTTTATAGCAAGGGTTAGAACCCAATACATTTTGAAAATATTTAGCAAGTGAAATAACTGCAGTAATTTAAAATGCATGAATGCGCTTCATATTTAAGTTAGTGTCGCACTCCCTTGTGGACATTCTCACCCCTCCACTATTGTGCACACCTAACGGTAACATTGATCCCCACCTAGTTGTACTACCCCGTCCAACTATTCCTGGTATAACCTCCCCTTGCTATACTACTCTAACCCAAGTATAATGATCCTTGAATTATGTGTTATCTCACAATTAACTTAATTAATTCCTTCTTAAATAGTAGCATATAATCGTGTCACAAGTTATATAAAGTAAATACATCACACACTGTATTATTACCCGCATATAATATTAACTACCATTATATATGTACCTTTACTAAAACATCCACACATATAACATATATATATCCATCCCTTCGAGTATACCCTCGCCGGATGATTTCCTCTAAAGTGCCATCTCACTAGGTGTACTCACATAACCTAGCTACCCACGTTGGAAACGCTCATCAACATGGCCCAAAACATAAACGAAGTGGAGGCGGTCATATTCCTTCCCTGAAAGTCAGATAAATCCCTCACCCATATACTGGAAGCTATGACCTGGGGATATACTCGCCCTACTACTCAAGATAGGGGATTCACCCACATCGTGCAACCTACCTTGATAGCACTAGAGTATATAAATTAAGTAAATATCTAATCACTGATATTTAATAGCGCACACACACACACACACACACACACACACACACACATATATATACTATCACATACCGTATAGATATAAGATAAACCCCAGCTTTACCGTGTACTCAAAATCCCGTACACTAGCCTGTAATTTCCTGAGTCTGTGGCCCGACTCAACATAATTAATTTTCTCACCTAATAAATTTATCATCTTCCCGAGTCTACGGTCCGACTCTAATATAATTAATTCACACCTCAATTAATACAATACTTTCCCCGAGTCTATGGTCCGACTCTAATTAAATATATTAACATACCCATTAATTTAATACCTCCCCGAGTCTATCGTCCGACTCTAATTAAATTAATTAACACACCAATCAATTTAATACCTCCCCGAGTCTATCGTCCGACTCTAGTTAAATTAATTATTACATCCATTAATTTAATACCTACCCGAGTCTACAATCTGACTTTAATTAAATTAACTATCACACCTATTAATTTAATACCTACCCGACTCTACAATCCGACTCTAATTAAATTAATTAACACACCTATTAATTTAATACCTTCCCGAGTCTGTGGTTCGACCATCCTTTAATTAATGTACACATTAATTAATTAACACAAATCTGAGTCTGTAATCCGACTCTAATATAATTAATTTACACATTAATTAGTCAACACAAATCCGAGTCTGTGGTCCGACCCTCATTTAATTAATTTACACATTAATTAATTAACACAAATTCCAGTCTGTAATCCGACTCTAATATAATTAATTTACACATTAATTAGTCAACACAAATCCGAGTCTGTGGTCCGACTCTAATATAATTAATTTACACATTAATTAATCAACACAAATCCGAGTCTGTGATCCGACTCTAATTTAATTAAATTAACACATCCATTAATTTAATAACTTGGTGTCACCCAACTATTATTCCCAGACTCGCTCACTTGGCCTATGCCTTAATACTTTCCGAGTCTATGTTCCGATTCCAAATTAATTTACTCTCTCAATAATTAATTTAATACTTTGGTGTCACTTAACCAACATACCCGGACTCACTCACTCGGTCCATTTTTACATCTCATAATTTCATTCCCACATTTTCGCCCACAATGTGTCACACATTCATCTCCATAATTTTCCCAATTATATTTACCTATAATTATCAACATACCCGGACTTGCCCACTTGATCCGTATCTCACTATTTTGGAATACAATTTCTCAAATTCATCCATAAAGTGCCCCACATAAATTCATCATAGTCCCAATTACTTTCTCCCATAATTGCTAGGAATATTTGTTTCATAATTATTTATCACTTATTAATGTATGAAACTTAACTTTCAGATAAATTTCCCTTTATATAACCAACTGCCCATATTTCTGCATCATCGATCGATCGAACCCCCTGGGTCGATCGATCGATCGTTCCAGTATTCGTCCTCTCCAGCCCACTGTCAGCCATGGACGAAACCTAAAGCTTTGATTCTCAATCTAAACCCTTACCCAAATACAAATAACATATTCTCCACATAAGAAAAGGGTTTAAACATCCCACATACCTTAATTAATCATCAATAGCCATGTGATCCAACGTTTTCCCGATTTGGGTATTATCCAGGTTTCAAATCTCCAATACGAATTTCATTCATATTCACAGCAGTTAACCATTTACTCTTACTGGTTTTAACATACGATTCATTCCTCTACATTCTAGAATCATAAACACGATCAATCTCACCCTTAATCCCATTAAGGTATATCAATTTCCAAAAACCCAATTTAAATTTTGGTTACACACCCAAAACGAATTTTGATTTACACATCACTATGATATGAAGTAATTATTATCAATTTAGAAATCACAACAGTTAACCACTTGCCTGGAATTGTTCATAGGGTCTGATTCCGTTGGTGTAGAGATTGGTTGATGAAGAACACCCCAAATTAACCCTTTAATTTGGCTTCAAAAGTCTCTCAATTGCTCTTGATTTTCTTTTCTTTGTGCCTCTCTCAAACCCTAGGTTTGGAATTGTGTTTACTGTCGTTTAACACTTTCCCAAATTAGGTTACAACCCTTAATCCCATTTTCGGCCATCTGAGACTAATTAAAATGGCCCAACTCACCCTGTGTGGGCCTGGCTATACCCAAAAATACCCCGAGACCCAATTACTACCCCCAGGTACTCTTTTCTGACTATCTCGACCCATTCGAACGCAACCGCGCACTCGGAATTGCCATCCAAAATACTTTTTGACATTCCAAATTTCGACCTCAAAATGCGACACACATTAATTCGAACAATTAAACTTAAAGTCGCCAATTATAATTAATTCGGCTCACTTAAATAAATTCTCCAACTCATGAATTTAAGTTTCTCCAAATTAAATATTTTTATCACTCCCAAAAATAATTAAATATTAATTCCTCAAAATTACGAGGTGTTACATACTCCCCCCCCCCCCCCCCCCCCTCCTACAAAGAATTTCGTCCTCGAAATTAAGATGAGCGTAATGTTCCAAGATTCGCATATTACTCTCTAGTCATGTGCCTCTAATCTCGTTATATCTATACCATCCGCTTCTAACCATACGTAATACAAGTATGCATTTAAATTAACCAGGGCGCCCATACACCCTATACCCATGCTTAACCGCACAAAATTTGCCTGAATTAACCCGGGTGCCTATACACTCCATCCCCGTGCTTTACCACACGAAAGTTACCTGACTATGCTAGTCGTAACCCGTAATATAACTTTGAACCTGTAGTCACATCATACATGTATATCTACATATATATCTACTTCCCGGGTACCCAACCCATGTACTAACGACCAGACATATCCCCACTTTCCAACGTTGCGCTAAGTTTCATGCATGGGATGTCTCGCAAGAGAAATCCAAACAAGGAACCCTCCCTGATACACTACTACCTAGCATTGTCGGTCGTTGAGATCCGTTAGACCCTCAGTTCATAGCACGTACCCCTAAATACTTGTCTCTTAACACAAAAGTATATATGCTTACCCTTATGCTACCAAGGACAACATAAAATGTCGCGCCCTTACCATCACTAGTCCTTGCGCAGAATAAACCCCGAGCTATCTCTCTTTGCTCGAACATAATTTTAACCACCCTGATTCACTTTAGTAAATATCCCTACTTACCGGGATAAAATGTGAGAAAACAAAACCTCACTATGTGCCTATCGCACCACGCAATACAACATATATACAAAATATACGCCCTCTCCGGTTATACCTAGTACCAATCATCTCCTGGTGTCGTGAACACCAAAACTTAACACCACTATCCACAATAGTTAAATTACATCGCTATCCAGCCAATATTTAGGAAAACATTATTAACCCTACTCCCATAATTCTCGAAAGTAGTAACTCTTCGCATAATTCAAACCTTCACTCAGTGTACACCTCCACTCTCCCGTGAAGAACACCAAGGAACTCCGCTACCCCATGGAAAGTTTATCCACATATTATGGCTGCTACAACCAATGCACCCACTAAATTCGACTCACCCGCGAACTGTAGTGAAAAATAAGTCTTATATTGTGACATCCTCCTTGTCACTCAAAAATATATCCCATGCCCATAAGGTAAAAATAATTACCTCCATACTCCAACTGCAACGGCTGATCCTCGGGATTCGGAGCATCTTCTCCCTGCCCGAATGCGCCCATGACTTGCTGTAGGGGTTATACATCCAGGACCTCATCCTTTAGTTGACCTCTGCCTCGCTTACAACAATCTGTCTTTATGTGTCTCGCTTTCCCCACAAACGAAACACCTTCTAATACATTCACCCTTCCACTGGTCCCTTTCATGCCGACCTTGTATGAATTCCTGGCCATCCTGCCGATAGCCTCCAGTTCTAAATCGTTTGGCATGATTTCCCTGTCGAAAATCCTTCCCCTGATCTCCCCCAGTCTGCTCCTGGGATACCCCACTGGTATTTTTCCCTCCTGCCTTATCCGACTGCCTAGTTCCCACTCCCCTCCCACTTCCTTTCACGTGGAAACGATATTCCTGACAGTGCCGGAGTGTTGCATTATCGACATCAGTATAACCTACTAAAGCGAAATTACCCATTAAATGTTATCTGATTATCCAGACTAACCCATCCATAAACCTGGCTTTCTTCATCCCTTCATTGCTTACCTCATCCACTACAAAATTTTCTAACCGAGGGAATTCTACCTCGTAATCGACCACTGAACGGTCTCCCCGAGTCACCTCTCTAAATTTTTTCCTCATTTCGATCTCAACCACTGGAGGAAAATAATTGCTGTCGAACTGCACCCAAAACTTTGGAATAACTAGCGCATCCCTTTCCTCAACTATTGTGATTGACTCCCACCACTGTAGCGCTGCTCCCACTAAACTAAAAGTGGCTAGCATTTGCTTCCGTACCTCATCGCAATCTCTCATGCGTAGATGACGCTGGATATATCTCTTCCTTGACACGCTAGTTCTACACCTTAACCCCTCACAGCTCTAGTGGATGCCCACTCTTCAAAAATCTCTCATACTTGTTGCCACCCTGACGACCCCTAGCGAGCCTGAACATCTGGCGCCCCTAACACTTGTGGATGATTATGTGAAAAGTACCCTGCCATTGCAACCACCGTCGCTTCAACTTCCTGTGCCACTAGTTCAGTTACCCGTGCTGCCAAAATCATCTATGGCCGTTGCTGCGGTAACCCTTGCTCCTGATGAGCCTCCCTAGTATCATCTCCCCATGCTGCCCTAGTTTCTCCCTCTCCTGGGCGGCATCTGGAATGAGAATCGAATCGTATGAGTTCACTCTCAAATATAAATTTGGCAGAAGAACGTATATGCGCATATGTATGAGAATACAACAATCCTATAATAGGGCTCTATATCAAAGATTGCTAAGCCGAAACGTGAAAAGGTGCACAGATCCTAAGGACACTAGAACATGATGCTCTGATACCATCCGTGCCACCCCGCCTAATAAAATATCGGGTGATCAGTTCTATACCAAATTAAAACAGGAATCCTAGTTAGTTCATCCTTAGCATCACTGTCAAAAACTTTTTAAAACTTACTAACCACCTAGTATTCCAAAAGCTGGTGCCAATTTTTAACTTTTTAATTAAATAAAAACAGTAAATGCGGAAATAAAATGAACTATTCACACAACTGAATAATTAAATAAACCATTTGCCGAATAAACCATCGGCCACCAAAGTGAAATCTAATACAAACATCCAACTCCTGAATAAATACATCTGAAAACTGTAATGAGAAGACTGGGCGACAATCCCGAAATAAAACTGGAACTGATATATGATTCCTACTCTAGGAATAAATGTATGATGCGTCTAATCCGAACTCCTGCTAGCATCCACATATGCGGCAGCTCTGTGTCCCTGGAATAGAATATCAATCCTGGCGTCCCTGTGGCTGGACACCTAAAAGGTTTTGAAAATAGTTTTATAGCAAGGGTTAGAACCCAAAATATTTTGAAAATATTTAGCAAGTGAATTAACTGTAGTAATTTAAAATGCATGAATGCGCGTCATATTTAAGTTAGTGTCGCACTCCCTTGTGGACATTCTCACCCCTCCACTATTGTGCACACCTAACGGTTACCTTGAACCTCACCTAGTTGTACTACCCCGTCCAACTAGTCCTGGTATAACCTCCCCTTGCCATACTACTCTAACCCGAGTATAATGATCCTTGAATTATGAGTTATCTCATAATTAACTTAATTAGTCCTTCTTAAATAGTAGCATATAACCGTGTCACAAGTTATATAAAGTAAATACATCACACACTGTATTATTACCCGCATATAATATTGACTACCATTATATACGTACCTTTACTAAAACATCCACACATATAACATACGTATATCCATCCCTTCGAGTATACCCTCGCCGGATGATTTCCTCTAAAGTGCCATCTCACTAGGTGTGCTCACATAACCTAGTTACCGAAGTTGAAATCGCTCACCAACCTGGCCCAAAACATAAACGAAGTGGAGGCGGTCATATTCCTTCCCTGAAAGTGAGATAAATCCCTTACCCATATACTGGACGCTATAACCTGGAGATTTACTCGCCCTACTCCTCAAGCTAGGGGATTCACCCACATCGCGCAACCTCCCTTGATAGCACTGGAGTATATAAATTAAGTAAATATTTAATCACTTATATTTAATAGCACACACAATATATACACATATATATATACTATCACACACCATATATATATATATATATATAAGATAAACCCCGACTTTACCGTGTACTCAAAATCCCGTACACTAGCCTGTAATTTCCTGAGTCTGAGGCCCGACTCAACATAATTAATTTTCTCACCTAATAAATTTATCATCTTCCCGAGTCAACGGTCCGACTCTAATATAATTAATTCACACCTCAATTAATACAATACTTTCCCCGAGTCTATGGTCCGACTCTAATTAAACTAATTAACACACCCATTAATTTAATACCTCCCCGAGTCTATCGTCCGACTCTAAATAAATTAATTGACACACCAATTAATTTAATACCTCCCCGAGTCTATCGTCCGACTCTAATTAAATTAATTATTACACCCATTAATTTAATACCTACCCGAGTCTACAATCTGACTTTAATTAAATTAACTATCACACCTATTAATTTAATACCTACTCGAGTCTACAATCCGACTCTAATTAAATTAATTAACACACCTATTAATTTAATACCTTCCCGAGTCTGTGGTCCGACCCTCCTTTAATTAATTTACACATTAATTAATTAACACAAATCCGAGTCTGTAATCCGACTCTAATATAATTAATTTACACATTAATTAGTCAACACAAATCCGAGTCTGTGGTCCGACCCTCATTTAATTAATTTACACATTAATTAATCAACACAAATTAGAGTCTGTAATTCGACTCTAATATAATTGATTTACACATTAATTAGTCAATACAAATCCGATTCTGTGGTCTGACTCTAATATAATTAATTTACACATTAATTAATCAACACAAATCCGAGTCTGTGGTCTCACTCTAATTTAAATAAATTAACACATCCATTAATTTAATAACTTGATGTCACCCAACCATTATTCCCGGACTCGCTCACTTTCCCTATGCCTTAATACTTCCCGAGTCTATGTTCCGACTCCAAATTAATTTACTCTCTCAATAATTAATTTAATACTTTGGTGTCACTTAACCAACATACCCAGACTCACTCACTCGGTCCATTTTTACATCTCATAATTTCATTCCCACATTTTCGCCCACAATGTGTCACACATTCATCTCCATAATTTTCCCAATTATATTTACCTATAATTATCAACATACCCGGACTTGCCCACTTGATCCGTATCTCACTATTTTGGAATACAATTTCTCAAATCCATCCATAAAGTGCCCCACATAAATTCATCCTAGTCCCAATTACTTTCTCCCGTAATTGCTAGGAATATTTTTTTCATAATTATTTATCACTTATTAATGTTTCTCTTTATATAACCCACTGGCCGAACAACCCAGATTTCTTCATCATCGAGCGATCAAACCCCCTGGGTCGATTGATCAATCGTTCCAGTATTTGTCCTCTCCAGCCCACTGTCAGCCATGGACAAAACCTAAAGCTTTGATTCTCAATCTAAACCCTTACCCAAATACAAATAACATATTCTCCACATAAGAAAAGGGTCTAAACATCCCACAGACCTTAATTAATCATTAATAACCATTTATTCCAACGTTTTCCCGATTTGGGTATTATCCGAATTTCAAATCTCCAATACGAATTTCATTCATATTCACAGCAATTAACCATTTACTCTCACTGGTTTTAACACACGATTCATTCCTCTACATTCTAGAATCATAAACACGATAAATCTCCCCCTTAATCCCATTAAGGTATATCAATTTTCAAAAACCCAATTTAAATTTTGGTTACACACCCAAAACGAATTCTGATTTACACATCACTATGATATGAATTGATTATCATCAATTTAGAAATCACAACAGTTAACCACTTGCCTAGAATTGTTCGTAGGGTCTGATTCCGTTGGTGTAAAGATTGGTTGATGAAGAACAACCCAAATTAACCCTTTAATTTGGCTCTGAAAGACTCCCAATTGGTCTTGATTTGCTTTCCTTTGTGCCTCTATCAAACCCTAGGTCTGGAATTGTGTTTACTGTCGTTTAACACTTTCCCAAATTAGGTTACAACCCTTAATCCCGTTTTTGGCCATCTGGGCCTAATTAAAATGGCCCAACTCACCCCGTGTGCCCCCGACTATACCCAAAAATACCCCGAGACCCAATTACTACCCCCGAGTACTCTTTTCTGACTTTCTCGACCCATCCGGACGCAACCGCGCACTCGGAATTGCCATCCGAAATACTTTTTGACATTCTAAATTTCGACCTCAAAATGCGACACATATTAATTCGAACAATTAAACTTAAAGTCGCCAATTATAATTAATTCGGCTCACTCAAATAAATTCTCCAACTCATGAATTTAAGTTTCTCTAATTTAAATACTTTTATCACTCCCAAAAATAATTAAATATTAAATCCTCAAAATTACGGGGTGTTATATATATATATATATATATATATATATATATATATATATATATATATATATATATATATATATATATATATATATATATATATACACTAGGGTATGCCCGTGCCTGAAGGCACGACGTTAATTTTCGAAAGTATGCGTCGTTGATAGGATAAGACGTCGTATGTAGTTCACAATAGATTCACACATACATACATACATTCATCGTGTTTATATACATACATACATACATACATACATACATACATACATACATACATACATACATACACGGTGCTACAAACCTAATAAGTCAAAGTTTTTTTACAACAGATAATTGTAAACAACTTTAAAATTTAGAAAAAATAATTCATGTGTTTATATGACTATTCACCATGTTTAAGAAAAATATAGTCCAACAACAATACTAATAATCCATCATGGATCTCATAATAATTATTAACTATTGCATAACACATATTTGTAAAAAAAATTAAAAATATTGGACAAAGTTCTTTGTTTATATAACGAAATTTCTTTGTTTATATGACAAAATAAAAAAATAAAAAATATTGGACAAAATATGTAAAAAATTAAAAATATAGTCCAACAACAACACTAATAATCCAAAGTACGTAATTGCAAAAAGGTGAAAATTTTCAAAGTACATAATTACGAAACAGAAGAAATTTCGTTCAACAAAATAAATTGTAATTTAAAAAAAATTGGTTTTTATACATATTCATTTTGTATCGTGTTGTCATTTTTATTTTGGTCGGGTTCGTTTTTTTAAATATTGTGTTGTGATGCTTTTATTTGGGTATTTTTCTTGATTAATTAAAAATAATGACATGTCATTTTATGATGTATTTATTTTGGTTGGATTCGTTTTTTATTAAAAAATAATTTTCGTTGTGCCGTTTTTACTTGGATTGTTACAAAATATCTAAAAAAACAATTGAGGGATCAGTCAATGAAGTAGCAAGTCATATTAATCAAAAAATATTTTGAACTTGTTTAACACATAATAATAATATAGCCCTCCAAGTAACATCAGTCAATGATGAATTGGACACCATTTTCTTTTTTTTTCCACTTTACTTCAACACACTTTGACACATGCGTATTATTCTTTTTTTTAAATGTCTTTGCCTATTAAAACTTCAATACTGAGGAACTCACTACCTAGTGATACTTCATTTTTAAATACTATTTAAAACCGAGTTTTATAACAATAATTTTTTAATCAAAAAATAAATGTTTATATAAAAACATGAAAAAAATAGTTATTAAAAAAAGGTCTTTTTAACATTATGTTATTTTTAAATTAATTAAAAAAAACATTATGTTATTTATAAAAAAAATTAATTTTTTTTTATTAAAACGAACGTTAATAAAAAACGGTTTCGTTATTTATTTTAAAAAAATGAACGTTCTTTTTATCAAAAAGTGTTGACGTTAATTATATTAAACAAAAAATCTGAACATTATTTTTTGTTAATAAAAATTAGACTAAATCATATTCATCACATCTGGATCCAAAGCTCCAAACCTAAGTCAAGCCTAAATCGTAAAAATACAAAAAATAGTTTTGTAAACCAAAATAATACTTCATGGGGCGCTTAGATCTCTCAGATCTCTCTCGTCGCTCCATCCGTACATACTCATGAGGTGGACCTGCTTGGAATAAACGGGTCAGATCCTCCGCCCGGATCCACTCCCACAACGGAAAATCCGTACTCGTCATCGGCGCCGCCCGGATCTGATTCAGGACAACAAACCCTTTGTTGGAAACCCCATGGCAGTATCTGATATTCAGCAACTGCGGATATGGACAACCGATGGCAGACTCGAAAAACCCAACCCCTTTGTCGGATCCCTTTATACTTGGGAGAGAGAACTCGTCAAATTGTCTCACCGGTGTCAAATGTCTCATTGGAGTAAGAAAAAATAAGAAAACAAATTACAAAAGGAAAAGATACATATATATAAAAGAAAGCAAACAGATCTCACAAATAAGATTCGAAGTTGTTGGGAACTCACCCAAAGCATTGAAAGGGATAAATTTTGGTGGGTTGATAGAGATGAAATACACAGACAAAGATCTGAAATTCATGAAATACACCTGCAAAAATTATAAGAGGAAGAGTTAGAAAGATGCTTCTATCTCATAGCTCCTTTGTCCTATACACCTGCAAAATTATGAGCTTCAACTGCAAAAATTATGAGTAAGGAACGACTCTTCCTTCTCCTGAAAGAATTCTTAAAAGCCAATTAAACTATAACAATACCTGACATAAATAAAGTTGTGAAACTACGTGTTAAAGAAGTCTAGATCTGAAACCCAGTTAAATCCTCTGAAACCCAGTTAAACTACGTGACATAAATAAAGTCGTTTGCAAAACCCAGTTAAACCCTCTAAAACCCATCCTCACCTACAAAACAAATTAAGTTTAGATCTGAACAAAACTCCAATAGATACAAAATAACAACATTTTGAACCAAGGCCCGATAGAAGTCGAGATCTCATTTCATACGAAGTCTAGATCTGAAACCAAACATAATATCAAAAATAAAAACATAATCTAAAAAATATAAAAGTGAAACCCAGTTAGGAAAATACATTGGTCTCTGAAGAACCCAGTTACGAAGATGAGGTTTTGTATGTGGCTTACTTTTGAGGCACTTTCTGAAACAAATCGAAGAAGCTGAGAAGACGAACAACCAAAAAAATGGTAGAAGCTAAAAAAATTACGTTTTTTTGTTTCAGAAGTTGGTGGTTTTGTTGGTAATTTTTTTTAGCTAAAAAAAATACCCAAATAGCTAAAACAACAACAGCGATCTCTCCTATTTGGGTTTCAGAACAACCCCAACGATTTGTCTTAGAATGGGGAGATCGTTGTTGTTGAACAACAAAACTACAAACTTCTAGAAATCGTTCCTACAGAGGTACAAACTTTTGTACAAACTTTTGAAACAATCCAACAAATGTAAATGAGTACAAAATTCTGAAATAAATCAAATATTGATGGCACGCTTGGTTTGAATCAGTTGATCCAGAATCCCATAGTCGCAGAGAGAGAGAGAGATAGAGATAGAGAGAGAGAGAGGTTGATTCGTGTGTAATGAATGAGTAACTTAGGGTATGTGTGAAATATGAAAATTAGGTCTTTTACGATTTTACCCCTTTTTTGAATTTTGAAAATGTGTGAGAAATAATCTTTAGTACAAATTAAGGCGGGAATTCATATTTTGAAGGGGCAAAATAGAAAGTGCAACAAAAGTTCATCCGATGACATCATCTTTTCACCTTATGACATATATAAGTTTTCTCTCTCTCTCTCTCTCTCTCTCTCTCTCTCTCTCTCTATATATATATATATATATATATAGAGAGAGAGAGAGAGAGAGGAAAATTTGTAATACCCCTTACTTTCGTGTATTTATATTTCTATATTACATTATCGGGTATGGGTGATTCAATATAATTGAGAATTAAAATAAGGATTTAACATAAAATATTGATTTGGGTAGAATAGTTAATATTTATATAAATTGTACATTTACTATTCTGACTTAGTAAATATAATCTGATTCTATGCAATTACGTCGCATGTGAGTATTAGTGGCGGGAATTAGTTGTTTCTCAACTAGGGCATATTTGAATGAGTCATATGAGTTTGGGAGATGGTTTTTATATTCAGAGTCTCAGATGAAAATTTGGAGGGCACGGTTGATTCCGAAAGGGCCGAGAAAGACAAAATAATTGCCCTAGGGTTTTTATTTGGGTTTCGGGATCTTTTTGACTAGTTTGACTCGAATTGTGGTATATGAGTCATTTTATGTGTGTATTATTATTTAAAGTTGGGATTACTAATATTAGGTATTATTAGGCTTAAGATAGGTAATGAATTTCATTTAGATAGAGAACCCACTTGAGAGAAAAAATGTGGGAAGAAGAGAAAGAGAAGAAAAAGATTGGGAACTTTGGAAATCGTGAACAATCCATGACTTTGAGGAAGAATCAGACCTTAATCTTTGAAGTAAGTGGATTAACTTGTTAAATGCTTATTTGTGTGATTTATTTTATAATTTGTGGAAAGATTATGGTTGTATTGGGTATATATGATAAACCCTAGAGTTTTGTGTTGAAGTCTAGTATTTGAGGTGTGTATATGGGTTTGAAGGTGTAGAAATGGTGGAGTTCATATTTTGGGTGTTTTATGATGATAAAATTTTATAGAAGAAGGGTTTGTTGGAGAAGTAGGAGAATTTCGTAGGATCAAGAACTGAACATGACAGACTAGTTCGTTTTAACACCGGGCCGATTTGTTTTAGAGGCGGATCTGTTCGTTTTTTAGAATAATCGATTCGGTCTGGCCATAAAAAGTCTTTTTGTTATTTTTAAAGTATCGGACCGGTTTATTTTTGGGGACCCTCGGTCCGATCCGATCACTACAGTTTGTTAACCTCTGTTTTACTCTTCTCCAGTTGGTTTTAATACTTAGGAAACCTCTAATATGATGTGGTAAACATGTTTATGGAATATGATGTGGGTTTATGTTATGACACAATGGAGGGGCTACTTTTGGGCTATAATAGAGGTATATTTGAGAGTGTATTAGGTTGTTTCCTTTTTGTAAATCCTCCAACGATTTGGGATTCTATCGAGGAGGGTTATGGGCTAATGAGTGAGAGTACGCGGGTCCTTAACGTTGATAAATTTGAGGAAAAACCATAGGTTTGATTGATTACCAATATTCAAGTAAACAATTGAACTATAAAATGAATTTGAAATGATCCGGTGGGCTATTAGCTAGTGTAAGATGTGATATATACATATATAGCTGGGATTGTTAACATATACACTCTAATATGTGATGACTTGTATATATTATATGCATATATATCTGGTGCGTATGATATATATTTTGTGGTACATACCCCTTTAGTGCTATCATGGGATGTTGCACGATGTGGGTGAATCCCCCTGGCTTGAGGAGCAAGGAGAGTATAGTTCCTAAGCCATAGAGTCTAGTACTTTATCGTGCGTGAGGTAAGGGTGAGACATCTTGGGTATTATTCTTTTTGCCTTTAGGTAAGGAGCTATGGATGCTTCCCATATGCTTGTGAATTGGTTCTATATCAAGTCGGTGTGAGAGTCTGACCGCTGGTAACCCAGGATGATGTGTGAGTAATTCTCTGGAAAATGATAGCATTGTAGAGACTGTTAGTATACTTATATGATGTGTGTTATCTGTTGCCTTTTTTAGAATGAGGGTGGATAAGTATACTTTTAGCATTGTAGAGACGGTTAGTATACTTGTATAATGTGTGTTATGTATTGACCTTTCTAGCATGAGAGTGGATAAGTTTTCTTTTATGCCAATAGTCGGGAATTTAGGAGTACGTGATATGGACTGAGGGCCTAACGGATTTCCACGACTGATAATGTTAGGTTGTAGTGTATCGGGGGGGTCCTTGTTTAGATTTCGCTTGCGAGACGTCCAATGCACGAAACCTAGTGCAATGTTATAAGCGAGGAGATGTTTGGTCATCAGTACATGGGGTCACGTACAATGATGAGGAAATATTATACAAGCATTAAAGATGATGTGTAGTATATCAACTTATAATTAGTGAAAGATATTATAAATGAATTTTTATAATCAAGGAGCATGACATTTAATAATGATATTAAGATTATATATGCTAATGGGAGTTACACGTAGGCTTGAGGGGGTATTATCCTTAGATTGTGTTGGGGTAGCTTCACATAATATTTAATGCATACGTGTAGGTGAGGGATGTAGCTGAGAGGTGAGGTTGAATATTAAGAGTGTGCGACTCCACTTCAATTATGGAATATTGTATTTATAATTATTATGCATTTAATTCACTGGCTATAACTATTTTTAAACCCAGGACTCTGACCCGGTTATATCTTCTCCCTTACAATATATATTGTGATATGTTATAGGTGTTCCACCGTAAGGACGCCAATGATGGTTATTTGTTCTAGAGTTTTTGGGAGCTGTAGCATTTGTGGGATGTTATAGTACTTTTGCTATAGACGCAACTTTTTTGTAATCTAGTTAAGAATCCACAATTATAAATCGAGTGTGTATACCCAAGGGTCGTATATGTTTAACCCTTATATATTTGTCTTTCGATATTGTATGGTATGTTGCCCGACAACGTATTCGGGAATATCTGTTTGTATACCTAATCATAGCGTATTGATGACCTAGTCTCTTATTTGTCTATTATGTTCATGCTCCGCAATAGGTGAAGTTTTTATTGTCATTACTCCTTATAAAAAAAAATTGGCTCCAGTTTATTTTGTATTGGGTAGTTGTCGGTTATATATATATATTCAACAGTTCATGCTGAGAATGATACACTTGATATTCCTATTTTAGTTTAGTTTAGGGTTGACCTTATATTGAATAAGTGGGGTGTCACAGGTGGTATCAAAGCATCAGGTTCTAGAGTCTTAGGATATGTGCGTATTTTTACGTTCTATCGTAGCATTTTTTATATAGAGCCCTAATTATTAGGATTGTTATGTTCATATTTCGTCCTCGATCTTCTTCTTTGATCAATTGTTTGAACTGTGTGTTAATATAGTTTGTTCCTTTCACGTATGCCGCCAAAATGAGGTTGCCCGACAGGGCAAATAGAGGGGCTGAGAATGTGGAACCCCAAATGCATCAGGGAACTATGATTGCAACATAAGTTGCCAATATTGTGGCATATAACGTTAATGCGACAATGACCACGATGGCACAATTGTATCCTTAGGCTCCGTAACAGCCTGCAGCCCCAGTAGTTCCACGTTGGAGAGAGTGCGAGAAGCTTTTCCAAAAGGGCATTCTATGGAATTCCCAAGAGGACCTGATGTTATCCTTGCTAGTCAGTGGAAAGAGGATATTCAGAGGCATCTTCATATGGTTGAATGCAGCGATGTTCAAAAACAAATACTCGCCACTTTTAAATTAGTTGGTGCAGCTCTCTAGTGGTGGGAGTCGGTTACTACCTCTGAGCAAAGAGATACAATGACCACAACAGATTTTTGAATACTCTTCAATTGTAAGTATTTTCCTCCGGTAGTTCAGATAGAGATGACAAGTAGATTATTGGATGTAACCCAAGGAGGACGAGTAGTGGCTGAGTACGAAGATGAATTTATTCGCTTGGAAATTTTTTAGTCGGATGAAGTCATTATCGAGGAGAGGAGAATTTTAAAGTTTATGGGAGGCTTGAATTGGAGAATTCGATAGCATTTATTGAGGAACCCGGCTTTGTTAACATTTGTAGATGTAATGAATGTTGCACTCTTACATTATCATGATCATCGTTTTCATTTGAAGGGGAGCAAGAAATTGGTGGACTCAGGTTTATCGAGTAAGACGTGAGTAGATAGTGCCAGTGGGGCACAACAGGCTCAATAACAGGGGAATAAGAAGAAGAAGAAGAAGAAGAAGAAGAAGTGTGATCTCCCTTAAAGGGATTCAGCTAAAAGGCAGCGTTCAGGAGGCTTTAGATTAAATGGTGGTGGTTTTAGACAAAATTTCCAAGGGATCCAACAGTAGTAACAACAAAATGTTCCTCAGGGCCAAGCATGCTGAGGGAATAACGAGGGAGGTCAACAGGGTTGAGGTCGTTAGGGCTAGCGATAAGGGCAACCCAGATTTGGACAGCAGGTCCAGAGGCCGGGGAACTTTATAGGTTATTGTTATCAGTGTGGTGAGGTGGGTCACAGGAAGTTAGATTGCCCATAGAAAAATAGGATACATGTGTAATGAGTTCACCAGGGTTAGCAAGTACTTTTACCACCTGCAGTGCCCATTCAGATTGTCCCACCTCCATAGGGACAATTGCAATATGGGTGAGTTTTCAATGTTAAAAATGTAGTTCTACCGCAGTTGCAGCAGCCTCCACCAAACATTGAGGGTAAGTTCCCTATCCATGGGCATATGGGTCAAGTGTTATTTGATATGCGAGCATCCCATTCCTTTATTGATGTTCATTTTGCACGCATGATATGAATGTTAAAGTCAGCTGATAATCTTCATATGTGTGTAGAATATCCCTTGGGAGATGGATCACTTATCCACTTCATGTGTAAAGGGGTAGAGATAGATTTTATAACATTATGTTTAGCTCCTGACTTACTTCTATTAGATATGCATGGGTTTAATGTTATATTAGGTATGGACTTGTTAGTTAAATATCGAGCGATGGTGGATTGCTTTGGGAGGTCGATTGTATTTGCTATTTTGAGCTAGGAAATATTTCTTGTTGCTATGCCTCTTCTGGAGGGAGGTTCAAGCACCCATTGTACTATATCGAGGAGGAGACTTCGCAGGAAGTGGTTGTTTCCTTAGATTCGATTTCGTTAGTTCGGGAGTTTACAGATATTTTTCAGGAGATTTCAGGCTTACCTCCGAGTCGTAAGATTGAGTTTATTAGTGATCTAGCGTCGGGGAATTAGTCAATTGCGTAATATCCATACCGAATGGCTCCTGTGGAAATGAGGGAGTTAAGAGATCAAATCCAGCATCTTTTAGGACAAGGTTTCATTCGTTGGAGTACGTTACCTTGGGGAGACCCTATGTTGTTTATGAATAAAAGGGATGGTTCTCTACGGTTAGTGTAGATTACCGAGAATTGAATAAGGTGACAATCAGGAATAAGTACTCGTTGCCTCGTATTGATGATTTATTTGATCAGTTGAGAGGAGCTTCTTACTTCTCAAAGATAGATTTGCGTACAGGGTATCACCAGCTTTATATTAAGGAGAAGGATACCTCCAAGACTACACTTTTGACCCGATACGGATCCTATGAGGTATTGGTTATGCTATTTGGGATAACAAATTCCCCTGCAGTGTTTATGGATCTAATGAATAGGGTCTTTCAAGATTTCTTGGACCAATTTGTAATCGTGTTCATTGATGATATTTTGGTCTATTCTCGAACGGAGGGCGAACATGTTGAGCATTTATGGTTCGTTCAGTAGATATTACGAGACCATTAATTGTACGCCAAGTTCGAAAAATGCAAATTTTGGTTGCGAGAGGTGCAGTTTTTAGGTCATATAGTGTCAGAGAAGGGTATTTTCGTAGACCCAAGTAAAGTGGTAGCGGTGAGGGAGTGGGGTCAGCCCACAACACCGATAGAGATTCAAAATTTCTTAGGTTCGGCGGGTTATTATCGCCGTTTTATAAAGGGCTTTTTAAAGATTTTTGGCCCTTTGATGAATTTGACCCGAAAGGGAGTCCAGTTTGTGTGGGATGATTCCTGTCAATTAACCTTTGATGAGCTAAAGGACAAATTAACTTCGACTCCCGTTCTTACATTGCCTAAAGTGGGAGTGGAGTATTTAGTCTTTACCGATGCGTCTCTCTAGGGATTAGGATGTGTGCTTCAATAAGAGGAGAGGGAAATTCCGTATGCGTCTTGTAAACTCAAACCCATGAATGTAATTATCCTACACATGATGTGGAATTAGCTACAGTGGTTTTTGCGTTGAGAATATGGATGCATTATCTCATAGGGGAGAAGTTTAGACTTTTCACGGACCACAAGTCATTGCAATATTTGTTCATCCAGAAAGGTTGGAGTTTATAAAGGATTATCAGTTCGATATCCAATACCATTCGGGGAAAGTTAACGCAGTAGCTTACGCGTTAAATCATCGTCCCACTGGGAAGCTAGCAAAGGTATGAAAAGCTAAGTGGAAGGAACTTCGTCAGGATAATGTTGTAGCTAGGGCAGTGTTGTTAGTCACACCCGAGATGGTGATAAGGGTGGTGAAAGCTCAAGCTGAAGCTGCGTATTATAAGGTCATGGTAGAAAAATTATTGATCGAGGGAGCGAAATCCTACTCCATTAGTTCTGAGGGTGGATTACGTTTCAATGGTGGGTTGATAGTCCTAAATAATTCAGATCTACGACATGCTATTATGTTATAATCTCACAAGTCAAAATTTGTGATTCACCCAGGTGGAGATAAGATGTATCAGGATATGCGATGACAATACTGGTGGCCATGGATGAAAACGGATATAGCTGAATTTGTTTCTAAATGTAACACTTTTCAGTTGGTAAAAATGGACCACCAGCGACCCTCGGGAATGTCGCAACCATTGGAAATTACGATATGGAAATGGGAGAGCATTTCCATAGATTTTTATCATAGGATTACCGATGTCACAGCATAGCCATGATTCTAATTGGGTTATCATGGATCGTCTGATGAAATATACACACTTTTTATTGGTGAGGAAAAACTTTATGACATCACAATATGATCAACTCTTTATTACATAAATTTTTAGATTGCATGGAGTGACAATTAATATTGTGTCCGATCAAGATAAAATCCTTATCTCCTATTGATTAGGCATAAATTCTTCACATTTATCCACTTAATTTCGATATTTTTATGATCCCGTGCAGTGTAAATAGCTTGGATTTGTCTCATATTTATGCTACTAACCCTTTTTGGCAAGTGTTTCATATTTTGTGTATCTCTTATGTGTTTTATAGGTACTTCATGCAAGAAAGATGGAAAAGAGAACTCAAAATAGTGAAAGAAACCAAGAATTGGGGAGTTGAAGGGCATTTTCGTAACTTTGCACCCTTAGTTCGGAGGTGGGTCCAAGTAGAAAGTTTAAGAGCTTTTAATTACAAGAACATTAGAAAAACGGCACCTCAATCCGAGCTACGATGAAGAAGTTATGCCCATTTGAAGTGGAGAAATAAATCCAAGAAAAAAGCTGTCAAGCTGTGAGACCCAAACCAAACCGAACCTGAGAAAAAAGAACTGGTTCGCCCATTTGTCACGCACCAGATCCATTACAAAATTAGTCACGCTTTCTAAGTGTGACAATTTGCCAGATACGGAATTTTTATTTTATGCTTATCTTTTAGCCAAAAGAGTTTTATATTTTGGGCACTCTTCTAAACGACCTCTAGCCTATATATTTAGTCATAAGGACTCTTTTTATTCATATTTCATAGATGTAAAAGATCCATAACAAGTAGGAACATTTAGGAGAAGAATTTACATACTTTGAACCATTGATTCAAGAGCTTTTTCGATTTTTATTCAATCTTTGATTTCTTCTTGCATGTTCGTATTCTTCAATCTTGGTAACTTTTATTTTCAGCATTTTTATTATTATTTCTCATGTTTAATCTCCCTTTCCACGCAATTATGAATTCATGCAACGTAGTTAATTCATACATAGTTAGATTCAATATGTCTAGCTAAATTCTTTATGGTTGGGATGCATAAACTCAACTCGATGTGATAGTTGCATGTGTATAAAATTAGTCCTCTAAACTTAAGGATTTATTAAGACCGTATTGCGTAGAAACATGATAATTGTAGATATTTGGATCTCGTTTGCTTCAGGGTAATCGGGATGCTTTAGAATGCAATTCGAGTGTAACTATCGCAATACCGATTTACTCGTCCTCTGATTAAGTATGGTGCGGGCTTGAACCTCATATACGTAATGCTTGGGAGTACTAAATTCTGGGTCTAATTAATCACTTAAATTTACAATTAGTTTTATACCAGCAATATTCTAGGGTTGAGGGATTATATTCCCAACCTGATTTTCTCATCATATAATTCAAGTTTTAGTTTGATCATCTTCAGTCTTTTAAGTAATTTAGAGTTTGCATTTAGTTAATTAGTTATTTCCCATCTCAATCATCTTTTTATTTCTTTTAAGAGTCAAGTTAGGGTTAATAGCCTTACCTTTGTCGTCGTGTTCACTCGTCCTAGTTCCCTGAGGATTCAATACCCAGACTAGCCACTATACTCTGCAAGAGTGTAGTTATAGTTTAGGTTTTTGTATTGTGGTTGGAAGCCGATAACAACGACTAGCGTATTACACGGACGCTCGATTTTTCACTCGATAAAAATGGCGCCGTTGCCGGGGAATTAGGTAGACTTAGGTATAGATTGAGTTAATCTAAAACTTTGACTATAAAAAAAATTCAAAAAAATTCAAAAATAAAATTAAAAAATGATGAGTATTACGAGGGAGATGCTGGAGGAGAGAGAGTGGCAAGATATAATAGATGAATTCCTTCGTAGTAACTATCCCTTCACATCACAAAAGCCTTCGTAGGAGAGTGAGAGAGAGTATTCAGATAATGAGCAAGAAAGAGCGTTAGGAGATATGAGCCTAGAGGACTTTGAGAACGAATTCGGGCCGGTGGATGAGAGATTCACTATCGAAGTCCAATCTCTATTGGACTCATTTTGTCACTTATAAGAGAGCACATGGAAAGTTAGGATAGATGATTTCCTTCTTTGTGACCATCCACCCATTCCACTGGAGTTCTTGGATGCAATCAAGGCCATGGTTAGAATATCGTCCGATTTAGAGCTCAATCCATGCATCATCAAGTTTAGGGACAATCTAGGCCATTCCAAAATTCACTTTGATATTCTCTCCAAGTCGGCCCATTTGATCTAATAGGTGATTGAGCACCTCGTTGACTTCACTCACCTCATTCATCATATGCCTCGAGGTGTTCATTTTTTCTATTGGGTCGAATCCCAATTGTTCCGACTTTTGGTTTTCGATGTGAGGAAGACGAGTGAGATAAGAAGATCACCATTCCCTGTGCAAGGGGTCGGGTGAGTTTATATAGAGAGAAAATAGGTCGGCGCACCCCCGACGCATATGGGGTGATTTTTGTTGTATTTTTGAGCCATGTATGAGTGTCATATAGTGTCTTAGTGCATTTTGATAATTTGCTTGTTTTATTTCTCGCACTTATTTTTTTCTTCTTTAGATTTTAGTCCTTTTGATTGAGGACAATGCAAAAGTCTAAGTTAGGGGGGTCACAAGTTCGTTTTTCCAAAACTTCACAAATTTTAAAAAATGCCCAAAAATCTAAAAAAAATCAGAAAATTTTGAAAAATCCAAAAATATTTTTCTTCAAAATAAATAAAAATTGGAATTCAATTTTTTTAAAAATATCATTAAAAGTCGGTTTAAAATCTCAAATTGTAAAAACCCAATGCACAAAACCGAAATTGACCAAAGATGGAAATCGTGTGAAAATTGACGACTTAACGAATAAGTGTGGAGATTAACAAAACCCGGTGAGATTTCGAGCCTATCGATCTTTTTGAGTTTTTAAATCAATCCGAGTTAATGGTTAACTCATAGTTCTAATTCAGCATTTTAAATAAGTCGTTGATGATCTCAATTCTTTATTTTGATCGGTTATGAAAAATAGAATGTTGTCTCAAAATGTGCGCTACAAATCTCTAAATTAAATTAATCTTGAAACGCATATGGTAAATTAATAAGTAATTCGGACAATGAAATAGGCCATCGTTTGCTACCCAAAAAGATTAGCTATAAAAAGTCATGAAAAAATCATCCCTTTTGTAACCCAAATTTGAGTCGAATAATTTTTCCTTTCGTTTGACAACCCAAAAAATCCAAATAGCCCGGAATTGTGAAAAATGGAAAAAGTCAGAATTTAAGTCCGAAAAGTGCAAGAAAAGGGGGCAAGAAAAAAATAGAAAAGTGCTCAACAAAAATAGCAAGAAAAATAAAAATAAAAATAAAAATAAAAATAGAAAAATATAGAAAAAGAATAAGAAAATGAGCAAAAGCCCGGAAAAGCACTAACAGACATCATAAGCAAAAAATTTCAATTTCGAAATTCTTAACCTTTTTCAATTTTATCAAATACACCTTTTACCCATAAAAGTCCTAACCGAGTCCAAAATTGGTTGCCGCGTGGAGAGCTAAAACACCAAAAGATAATAAAAGAGATCAAAAATGTGAATTAGAGGCAATGCTCCCGTTTCTTATATCCGTAACCCTTTGATGAGATCCGATTACCATAAAAATTTTCGTCCTTCAACTTGTGTGCGTGAACTTGGTTCCAATACATTTACTCTTATAAATCACGCACACCGAGAGAATAGCCACATTCCGAGTGATTCATTTGTGAGAGCATCCCGTGAGAATTTGAAATGAAAATGAATTTTCGGATAAGTAACGTAATGGTCAATCGGTGGAAATTCGCGGTTAAATTTCTTGCTTCGCACACACGCACTATGATTTGAGACTCTTGAACATGATTTGATGATGACTATTTTCGGGAAACGTTTGAATTATACAATTGCTATGTATTTTGAATTTTCTTTGAGTCGAATTTTGTGGGTACATTCACAACAAACCCTCACGAGACACCATTCGTCCTACTAGGGTAACCTCGGGATTTAAAGGATTATTGCATATGCTAAATGCAATCGCTTGCCAGCGAAAAAGGTATTCTATCCCAATAAAGTTTTTGAAGGGTCCTTAACTCATACTCTCATTCTTTTAGATTGCTCGGAACGCGCAAAGTTTTAAGTTGGGAGGTTTGATTAGGCATAAATTCTTCACATTTATCCCCTTAATTTCGGTATTTTTATGATCCCGTGCGGTGTAAATAGCTTGGATTTATCTCATATTTATGCTACTAACCCTTTTTCGCAAGTATTTCATATTTTGTATATCTCTTATGTGTTTTACAGGTATTTCATGCAAGAAAGATGGAAAAGAGAACTCAAAATAGTGAAAGAAACCAAGAATTGGGGAGTTGAAGGGTATTTTTGTAAATTTTCAGCCTTAGTCCGGAGGTGGGGCCAAGTAGAAAGATTAATATCTTTCAGTTACAAGAACACTGGAAAAAATGGCACCTCAATCCAACCTACGATGAAGAAGTTATGCCCATTTGAAGTTGAAAAAGAAATCTAAGAAAAAAGCTGTCTGGCCCAAACCAAATCGAACCTGAGAAAAAGAACCGGTTCGCCCATTTGTCACGCACCATATCCGTTACAAAATTAGTCAAGCATTCTAAGTGTGAAAAATTGCCAGATACGAGATTTTTATTTTGTGCTTATCTTTTAGCCAAAAGAGTTTTATGTTTTGGGGACTCTTCTAAATGACCTCTAGCCTATATATTTAGTCATTAGAACTATTTTTATTCAGATTTCATGGATGCAAAAGCTCCATCAAAAGTATGAACATCTAGGAGAAGAATTTACATACTTTGCACCATTAATTCAAGAGCTTTTTCAGTTTTTCTTCAATCTTTGATTTTTTCTTGCATGTTCTTCTTCTTCAATCTTGGTAACTTTTATTTCCAGCACTTTTATTATTACTAGTTGTAAATCCGTGCGATGCACGGGCGGTTCACAATTCATATATCAAAAGTAGTTAAACAAATTAAATTTTGATAATTTAATTTGTAAAATGTAAATTAATAAATAAAAAAGTGATAATTGAAAAATATAGATATCTCTTTGTCAAATTTAGAAATAATACAAACCGAAAGTGCATTCATTAAAATGGAAAACATAACTATTGATTGCTCAAGTTTGTGAGATAACTTTCTTCGTTTTGAAAATTATGTTCCATGATAAAAAAAAAGTCCCTAATTAGTATTGGTTTAGAGTTCTAACCCATAATGAACATAAGGTATAATATAACTAATAATTATGAACTACTTATCTAGAATTTAATTTTATCATATTAAACATTCACCAGATTAAAAAGAAATTAAATAAATAAGTGAGTCTCGCTAAACATTTTGTATGTGTAAATTCATTAACATTGTTTCACAAAGTGGTATAGACAAAAATATTAACTAATTATTATTACAAAGTATTTACATAAAGATGGTGTCTTCTTTGTGTCATTTAATCACATGCTTAATGTCCAGCTTGCAAAATCAATGGAATTGAGAAAACATATGTCATCTGCAAATTACATAAGCAACTGTATTATCCCTTACCAGATTCCATGATCATTCAAAACTAAATAAAAAATTTCAAATTTAAAAATTATGATGGTAAAGAATACAAGAGTAACATAAATGAAGACACTATATTAAACCTCAAATCTAGCCAATATATACGTAACATAAATACACACTCACCTTTAAGTCATAGCACAATATCAATATTTCCTACAAATGGTAAAATTGATTGTCGCTTCATTACTATATAGACAACATAAAGGATTAAAAGTCATTGTGATAATAAAAAAACCATATGATGAACCTATACAAAATCATGTTGCAAATACAATAATGCATCCAAATATGGTGTTTTTGATCGAGAAATTAGTATACCCAAACTTTCTCTGGTGAACCAACATTCCGATGCTGATGAAAGTCATTGGATTAGTAAACAAACATGTTGATATAATATTCATCGACACAAAGACCCATCAATTGAACCGCTACTTGAGAAGACACATCAATCGTCAGCAAAGATGGCCCCGACGAATGAATTTAAACACGCCACTTGATGAACCGTGATATATATATTGTGCCACTAACTTTTTTTTGTTCCACTAAAAGTTTCTCCAATAGCGTAATTAAAATAGTTAAGTTAAAAAACGACACATCAACATTTAATTAGTCATATTCACGGTTATTAATTTTAGCAATTTTAACCTTCTCAATGGTTATTTTACCACATAATCAAAATTTAAACACTTCTAACAAAACTATGCCATTTAATATATTCCAACAATTACACAAAATCATTTTTAACTGCATCTTGAGAAATAAACCCTATTTCCCATGGTTGCATGCTCTTTACGGTCTTCATTTACTAATTGCATCTCACGTATGATAATTGAACTAAATTATTCTATCTTATAAATTGATATTATTTCAATAAAAAAACATTTATTTTTAGACACATAATTAATTAATTTGACTCAAATCTCTAGGCACATACTTTCCAACAATAATTTTTCACGTACATATGTTATTGGTTTGTAAGTTCATGCCTGCACGTTGGTAATTAAAGCATATACTTTTATGATTCTTCCGTAGAATTTTTAGAATGTGCCCAGTTCCCCATGAGTCTGTTATGTTGTTGGTTATTGTGAGAAGTGGACAAATAGTTTTAGGGATATGGTGTAGGGTTTAGGTTTGGGGGGGCGTAGGGTTTGCATTAGTAACACTACAAGAAAAAAGTCTTTTATGGCAGTTAAAAACCGTCATAAAAGGCCTTTTATAACAATTTTTTAGACAAAATCAGTCATAAGTTTTTGTGTCATAATTGATACATGAAAAAATTGTCATATTACACAGGCATTATATATGTCTGTTTTTTTAAACATTATTAAACCCACAAAAATTTGTTATATATGATATAAAAACAGTCATGACAAATCCTTTTATACATTAAAAACTATTACGTATTATCTAAAAAACGGTCATGTATGTATAAAAACTATTTGTATATATTAAAAACTATATGAAGGTTTAATATAAACGTCATAAAAGGATTTTTTTTACTTTAATATGTTACTAATTGACGACTTTAGACTTAAATACAAATTTGTTTGAAAATTAGACTTTAATACAAAATGTTAAAAAATCTTTTCACTTAATTGAAACCTTGCATTTTGAACTAAAATAATTCAAAAATCCAAAAAATAAAAATAATTAAAAAATAAAAAATGAAAAAAATGCATACGAATTTAAATAATTGAAAATGTCCACCTCCCCACTCTCTTATCCCCCACAACGGGGCGCACCCAACACCCCTGAACTGCTCCCTCCTCGCTCTCTCATCCCCCACACTACCCGCAGCATGACACCCAAACCACCATCTCCACCCACTCTCCCCCACTGCCTTTGCTTCCCCTCCACCCATCATCGCACCACCTGTCAGCAAAACCCAAAAATCAAAATCAACATCAAAGTGCGATTTGGGGTTTTGAGATCTACACCATTTTAAAACATACCAAACCAAACAAAACAAAATCATTTCAGCCCAAATTATTTCACAAACCCAATACGTTTTTAGGTTTTGAGAGCTACAAAGTGCGATTGGGGGTTTCAGATTTGGAGGTGGGTAGGCTGCCCGAGGGATGGGGGCGGCTGAAAGAGAGAAGGGAAGTCTCAACAAAAGCTGATACACATACATATCAACACACACTAAAAAACCACAACCCATTATATCATGTTCCAAACCCATCAAAAGTGAAACAACAAACTTTGTAGTGTAATACACTAATACAACAGAAAGATAAGGAATTACTTTTTGTTTGCGGTCGTTTTCTTAACCCAAGCATAGCTTTGGGTCTCAGGGTTCAACCCTAGAGTGTTTCCACCTGAAATTTTGGGGGAGAATTTTTTCAAGACAATAAAATCCACAATATTCTACCCATACTGCAATGTAACATTGAATATGGGATTTGGCCATATTTAAAGTCACCATCAAATTTAAGAGACTCAAATCTCTCTCTAAATTGAGCCCAAGCGCACCTTCTCATAGCCGAAAATCTTATACTGCTTTTTGGAAAGAGGAGCACATGGCCTGTTAGTCTTGGAGTGATGATCACTTAGGCTCACACGTTTGATTACCTTGTCCAGTCCTTTCTAAGTCTTCAACTTCATTACCAATCACCATATATCGCCTCTCTCTCTCTCTCTCTCTAGGGCTGCAGAATATTGGGTTCCTAAACATGTATGTGGGGATAAATGTCTTTTGGTTTTACACAAATTGTCTTCGTGAATGCTCTCGCCTTATATTTATGGGGAAAAATAGTTTATACCAAAAGAGACAGAGGGATAGGCAGTAAAACAGGACATGTGAAGAGACTTGACTATTTATTTCTTTGGTATTGTTAACAGTTGGGAACTTGGGATACTAAACGAATGAAAGGTAATTGAATCAATGAGATGAGAGAGAGAGAGAGAGAGAGAGAGAGAGAGAGAGAGAGAGAGAGAGAGAGGACCGTTTAAGAGATGAGTATACAAGTCACTAAATAGAGTGACACGTGGATACTTTTGACGAAAAGAAATCTTAAATGATTTGTATAGCATTTTATAGTATTATATAGATTTCTCATGTTTAATCTCCCTTTCCACACAATTATGAATTCATGCAACATAGTTAATTCATGCATAGTTAGGTTCACTATGTCTAGCTAAATTCTTTATGGTTGGGATGAATGAACTCAACTCGATGTGATAGTTGCATGTGTATAAAAATAATCCTCTAAACTTAAGGATTTATTAAGACCGTATTGCGTAGAAACACGACAATTGTAGATCTTTTGATCTCGTTTTCTTTAGGGTAACCGGGATGCTTCGAAATGCAATTCGAGTGTAACTATCGCAATACCGATTTACTCATCCTCTGATTAAGTATGGTGCGGGGTTGAACCTCATATACGTAATGCTTGGGAGTACGAAATTCTTGGTCTAATTAATCACTTAAATTTACGATTAGTTTTATACCAACAATACTCTAGGGGTTAAGGGATTGTATTCCCAACCTATTTTTCTCATCATATAATTCAAGTTTTAGTTTAATCGTCTTCAGTATTTTAAGTAATTTAGAGTTTGCATTTAGTTAATTAGTTATTTCCCTTCTCAATCATCTTTTTATTTCTTTTTAGAGTCAAGTTAGGGTTAACCGTCTTACCTTTATCATCACG
The DNA here is from genome assembly GCA_949130495.1 of Sambucus nigra. NCBI lineage: Eukaryota > Viridiplantae > Streptophyta > Magnoliopsida > Dipsacales > Adoxaceae > Sambucus > Sambucus nigra. The sequence goes on from OX422221.1 coordinate 380,687,826, forward strand.
TTCACTCGTCCTAGTTTCTTGAGGATTCGATACCCAGACTATCCATTATACTCCGCAAGAGTGTAGTTATAGTTTAGGTTTTTGTATTGTGGTTGGAAGCCAATAACAACGACTAACGTATTACACGGACGCTCGGTTTTCCACTCGATCACCTATTTTGGCAGAGTTTTCAGGAAGCCATGGGGACTGAATTGAGGTTGAGTATGACATACCATCCCCAGACCGATGGTCAAACGGAGCGAGTAAATCAAATATTGGAAGATATGCTCCATATGTGTATGTTAGATTTCAGAGGAAGCTGAAAATAATACCTATCGCTGGTAGAATTTTCTTATTATAATTCTCACCAGTTTATAATAGGTATGGCACTTTACGAGGCATTGTATGGATGCCCGAGTCGTTCACCTACGTGTTGGTTGGAAGTCAGCGACAATAAACTTCTTGGACCGGAGATGATTCAAGATACTTCGATAAATATTGATTTGATTCATAACCGCATACGTGTTGTGCAGGACCGACATAAAAGTTATGTCGATGCGGACAGTAGGTATGTGGAGTTTGAAGTAGGAGACCAAGTGTTGTTAACAGTGTCTCCGATGAAAGGAATAACTTGGTTTAGTAAGAAAGTCGCCATTTCCAATTATCAAAAGGATTAGTCCTGTGGGTTATAAACTAGACTTTCCAGAACATTTGCAAAGAATCCATGATGTGTTCCACGTTTCATCCTTGAAGAAGTATAGAAGATGTGAGGGGGCTCAATAGCATCTTCCATTGGCGAAAATTGAGTTGCAACCTGATATCTCGTATGAAGAACGACCAGTTACCATTTTAGACCGTAGTGGGCGAAGGCTACGATCCAAAGTAGTTCCTTTAGTTTGAGTCCAATAGGGGTATCATATTGCTGATGAGTCAACGTGGGAACGAGAGGATGATATGCGAGCCAAGTACCCTTACATCTTCCCATAAGGTATGACTAAATTTCGAGGACGAAATTTCTTTGTAAGGGGGGGGAGTATGTAATACCCCTTACTTTCGTGCATTTATATTTCTATATTAAATTATTGGGTGTGGATGATTCAATATAATTGAGAATTAAAATAAGGATTTAACATAAATATTGATTTGGGTAGAATAGTTAATATTTATGTAAATTGTTCATCTACTATTGTGACTTAGTAAATATAATCTGATTCTATGCAATTATGTCGTATGTGAGTATTAGCAGAGGGAATTAGTTGTTTCTCAACCAGGGCATATTTGAATGAGTTATATGAGGCTGGGAGATGGTTTTTATATTCAGAGTCTTGAATGAAAATTTGGAGGGCACAGTTGATTCCGGAATGGACGAGAAAGTCAAAATGACTGCCCTGGGGTTTTTATTTGGGTTCCGGGATCTTTTTGACTAGTTTGACTCGAATTGGGGTACACGAGTCATTTTATGTGTGTATTATCATTTCAAGTTGGGATTACTAATAATAGGGGTTATTAGGCTTAAAAGAGTTAATTAATCTCATTTAGAGAGAGAACCCACTTGAGAGAAAAAGAAGTGGGAAGAAGAGAGAGAGAGAAGAAAAAGATTGGGAACTTTGGAAATCATGAACAATCCATGACTTTGAGGAAGAATCAGACCCTACATCTTTAAGGTAAGTGTATTAACTTGCCAAATGCTTATTTGTGTGATTTATTTCATAATTTATGGAAAAATTATGGTTGTGTTGGGTATATATGATAAACCCTAGAGTTTTTCGTTGAAGTTTAGCATTTGAGGTGTGTATATGGGTTTGAAGGCGTAAAAATGGTGGAGTTCATATTTTGGGTGGTTTATAATGTTAAAATTTTGTAGAAGAAGGGTTTGTTGGAGAAGTAGGAGAATTTTGTAGGATCAAGAACTGAAAAGGCCGGACCGATTCATTTTAACACCGGGCAGGTTCGTTTTAAACGCAAATCGGTTCATTTTTAAGGGTAATCAGTTTTGTACGACCATAATAAGTTTTCTGTTATTTTTAAGGAATCGGACCGGTTTATTTTTTGGGACCCTTGATCCGGTCTGGTCACTGCAGTTTGTTAACCTTTTGTTTTACTCCTCTCCAGTTAGTTTTAATACTCAGGAACCCTCTAATATGATGTGGTAAACATGTTTATGGAATATAATGTGGGTTTATGTAATGACACAATGGAGGATCTTAATAGAGGTATATTTGTTGTTTCATTTTTGTAAATCCTCCAACGGGTTAGGATTCTTTCGAGCAGGGTTATCGGCTAATGAGTGAGAGTATGTGGGTCCTTAATGATGACAAATTTGAGGAAAAACCATAGGTGTAATTTATTACCAATATTCAAGTAAACGATTGAATTATAAAATGAGTTTGAAATGATTCGGTAGGTTATTATCTAGTGTAAGGTGCGATATATACATATAGTTGGGATTGTTAACACATACACTCTCATATGTGATGGTTTGTATATATGATATGCATATATATATATATATATATATATATATATATCTAGTGCGTATGATATATATTATGTGGTACATACCCCTCTGGGGCTATTATAGTATGTTGCACGATGTGGGTGAATCCCCCGGGCTTGAGGAGTAGGGAAAGTATAGTCCCCAGGCCATAGCATCCAATATTTTACCGTGCGTGAGGTTTGGATAAAATGTCTTGGGTAGGATTCTTCTTGCCTTTAGGTAAGGAGCTATGGCCGCTTCCCATATACTTGTGAATTAGTTCTATACCAAGTCAGTGTGAGAGCCCGAACGCTGGTAACCCAGGATGATATGTGAGTAATTCGCTAGAAGATGATAACATTTTAGAGACTGTTAGTATACTTGTATGATGTGTGTTATCAGTTGCTTTTTCTTAGCATGCGAGTGGATATATATACTTTTAGCATTTTTAAGACTGGTAGTTTACTTGTATGATGTGTGTTATGTATTGTCCTTTCTTGCATGAGAGTGGATAAGTATGTTTTTATGCATGTAGTCGGGAATTTAGGAGTACGTGTTATGGACTGAGGGCCTAACAGATTTTCACGACTGACAATGTTAGGTAGTAGTATATTGGGGGTTCCTTGTTTGCATTTCACTTGTGAGATGTCCCATGCACGAAACCCAGTGCAACGTTGGAAGTGGGGAGATGTTTGGTCATCAGTGCATGGGGCCATGTACAATGATGAGGAAATATCATACAAGCATCAAAGATGATGTGTGGTACATCAACTTATAATTAGAGAAAAATATTATAAATGAATTTGTATAATCAATGAGCATGACATTTAACAATGATATTAAGATATAGATATGCTAATGGGAGTTACACGTAGGCTTGAGAGGGTATTATCCTTAGATTGTGTTGGGGTATCTTAACTTAAGATTTAATGCATATGTGTAGGTGCGCGCTGTAGCTGAGAGGTGAGGTTGAGCCTCAAGAGAATAAGACTCCAGTTCAATTATGAAATCTTGCATTTTTTATTATTATACATTTAATTCACTTGCTATAACTATTTTCAAACCTAGGGCTCTGACCCGTTTATATCTTCTCTTTTGCAATATATATTATGATATGTTATAGGTGTTCCACCGCAAGGACGCCAATGATGTTTATCTGTTCTAGAGTTTTTGAGAGTTGTAGCATGTAAAGGATGTTACGGGACTTTTGTTATAGACGCAACTCTTTTTGTAATCTATTTAAGAATCCACAATTGTAAATCGGGTGTGTATACCCAAGGGTCATATATGTTTAACCCTTATACATTTGTCTTTTGATATTGTATGGTCTGTTGCCCGACAACATATTAGAAAATATTCTTTTTGTATACCTAATCACAACATGTTGATGATCTAGTCTCTTATTTGTCTATTTTGTTCATTACACCTTATAAAAAAAATTGACACCTGTTTATTTTATATAGGGTGGTTACCGATTATATTCATATTCGAAAATTCATGCTGAGAAAGATACACTTGAGATTTTTGTTTTATTTTAGTATAGGGTTGGCCACCCATTATATTGAATAAGCGGGGTGTCACAAAAATCTCTAGAAAAGACCTCACTTAATAGACCTAAAAAACTTACCATTTTTTAAAATAGCAAAAAAAGTATGTTTTAATTGTTTTCTTTACGGTTTTTAAACATTTCAAGGAACCCTTAAAAAATCAACTCAAAATTATTTTATTTGCTATTTTAAGAAAATGTCAAAATATGTCACTTTTTAAGCACCTTAAAACACTGACATATTTTGTTCGATTTTTTTCAAAAGCAAAAAAAATATTTTCAACCGATTTTTTATGGATTCCTTGAAATGTTTAAAAACTACAAATAATTAACTCAAAAATATTTTTTACTATTTTAAAAAAAGGGTCCGTTTTTTATGGTCTGTTAAGTGAAATCCATTTTAGAGGTTATGTATGTATATATATATATATATATATATATATATATATATATATATATATATATATATATATATATATATATATATATATATATATATGAGAGAGAGAGAGAGAGAGAAAGCTAACCTAAAATTTTCAAGGCTCAAACCAAAATACATGATTGGATAGATACACCTATTGTGAAATTTGTTAAAATTGTGATACATATAAATGGTGGACACTCCAAAGTTTAATAGTAATGAGAAGAAGGGAAAAAAAGAGAGAAAACATTTCAAATTTATAAAAAAAAAAGTCAAGAGTTACTATTCCAAAAAAAGAGAAAGAGTTGTATGTTGATAGAATCAGGAGACCTTCCTTCTTACTGGCTGAAGTAGATGACGCCTTAAAATACCAACATTAAATATAGGACATGTGGTGCAATAACGCTTACACACACCATTTTTATATTATAATAATAGATCATTTATTAGATGTTACTCAAGTAATGACTTTCATGAATTCATTATCAAAATCAAACTATGTAAATATTACTAATGCATAAAATTATGTCCTTGTATATATATACACTAGCGGATACCCGTGCCTGAAGGCATGATGAAAATTTTTAAAGTACGTAATTGCGAAACGGTGAAAATTTTGAAAGTACCTAATCGCGAAACGACAAAAATATTGTTCCCCAACAAAATATCTATATATCATTCCCCAATATATAAAAGTGCATAACTATTACATATTCTCTATTGACATTTGTTTTAGTTACTTTGAAATTTCAATACAAGGTGATAGCAGCACTCTTTTATTTAACAATGATATAAAAGATCATGACGTATTGTAGTAATATTACTTTATAAGACCCAAAACGCATCCAAATTCAATGAAAAAAACAGATGAATATGTTTTGGGGTTGTCGCCTCTATATAACCAATGAAAATATGTGTCCCCGAGAAACATGATTTAGACAAAGCATATTCTCAAACATGATAATTTCAAGGATTCATATTGATATGCCCTAAGTGTCACCTCGGCTCAGAAACTACAACCTCGTCCAAGACATTACCGAGGTTGGGAATGCCTTGGTTCCATGAGAACAGACCTCGAACATGGCAAGGTCGGCCCTAGCCGACACTACCACCAAACTCATCAAGGGGACACTGCATGTATCATAAGGGTCAGCAGCTCTTCAGTTCACCTGGTAATGACAACCTCGACCAGGGGTAGGCCGAGGTAGCGAGGAGCCATACTTCCACAAAAGGTCGACCTCATCAGTAAATCAGCCGATGTTCCACGCACATGCCAGCTTAACCTCGGCCCAGGCCGACCCTAACTCTTTATCTCGGCTTCACTTAAGCCGAGACCTTAGTGACTCATCTCGAATTATATGGATAATTGGACCTTACCATCCTCGGCCTCTTCCAGATCGAGGTCAAGACTAAGCATCGAGGCCGAGCTCTTATTGGCATATGTGTGGATAAGGACACGTGGACACAATTCAGTTATAACAAATCATTCCCCTCACGTGGGGGGAATATTTTATCATCAGTCTCTACCTGTGACAGTGACAGATGTCTTCATCAGATTGGCTAGATCAACACACACATGCTCATTGCATGCATAGGGGGTACATTACACCCCCCAGGCACTATATATAGAGGTCATCCTCTACCTTGCAAAGGATTCCCGAAATTAGCAACCCTAGCTGAAACTCTGTTCAAATACACAGTAGAGAGAGAAAGCTTGAGAGATTGTATCTATGGCCATTAGTGCCCCACAAATTGATACACATCATACACTTGCACAGTGGATGTAGGCCTAATTGGCTGAACCACTTATATTCTGGTGTAAATCCTCTTCTCCTCATCTCCTTCTACTATGTGTGTATATACCCTATGCTTCCATTGTTAACATTGAGTTGAGCTCATAAACACCTTGAAGGGTGGTGTTGTTTCCAGCATCATCATTTTGGCACCGTCTGTGGGAACGAGAAGCTGTCTCTTCCTCTTCTTCAGCTTAGCCTCACCAGAGACTCTGGTGGTGAACCAGGCACCACCCCTTGTGTGGAGCTATTTCACCATTGAAAGAAGTCCTTTAAGGTATTAAGCTCACCTGCTACTCAAGCTCTTATTTGCTAGCACATGGCACCAGAATTACCACCGCCTCTTCCGTCGCCTGGTGGGGGAGGGCCTAGTTCCATCCAGGCACCGCCTCAATCCCAAATGGCGGAGGTATCTATCGCCTTGAGGTCTTTGGCTGCAACACAACAAGCTATGCAGGAGCAGTTTGCACAGCTCAGCCAAACTATGATGAGGCCACCTGGAGTCTCACCGGAGATGATCACTCTGGCGGCTGTTCAGCCTCATCTTGATGCCAGGGGACCACCCCAGGCACCAATGAAGGACCATCATACACCCCAGTGGAGGAGGGACGTTGTCGACTCTAGGCGCTTACACCTGGGGAGGCAAGGAAACCCTTGCCCGGAGGACAGGTATGACGATCTAGAGGCGAAAGAGGTCCCGGAGGATTGTTAGGAGCCGTATGAGGTTTCAAATAATACGGTACGTCCTCTTCAGTAAAGCCGAGACTGTATCGACCTAAGAGGTGAAGAGGCCCAATAAAGAGGATCAGCTTTTGATCGATTGAGCAGAGGGTCAGCCTTTGAGAGGTTGGGCCCAGTGAATGACCTAAGACAGAGGTTATCAAGGTCGAGAAGCGCAGCCGGCTCGCAAAGAGGAGACAGACAGGGTCGGCCTGATCAAGGCTGACCCCGTGAAGGAAGGGGCAAAGACCAGGAAGAGGTCAATAACTGACGTCGTGCTGCGGTAGGGGAACCCTCGGTCCATCCCTTGGAGGTGGCTGGGGACAACTTCGGCCAGGCCGATGGTAGGAGACCGTGGAATGACTCTATCCAACGTCTTAAAGAGAAGATAGGAGACCGCATCAAAAGTAGGGATCCACTGCAAAGGGGCTACTCAGAGGGCTCTCCATTCGTAGCTAAGATAGTGAGCTTCCTGACCCCTGCTAAGTTCAAACCACTAGTGGTGTCTCCTAAGTATGATGGTAGCACCAACCCTGTACATCACATTGAGATGTATTAGTCAACGGCGGACATCTACTCGATACCGGATGAGATGAAGTGTAGGGCCTTCTCTGAGACCTTGACAGGAGCAGCGCACAGCTGGTTCACCTCTCTTCCGAAGAATTCAATTGAGAACTTCAAGGGCTTGGCCGAACGATTCATGCGCAACTTCTTCTTTGGGGTAAGACCTCAAAAGAAGACCACTCATCTAGTGTATGTCAAGAAAGGCAAGGACGAGAGACTAAGGGACTATATCGCCAGGTTCAACAAAGAGAAACTTGAGGTTGAAGATTACGAAGATAATATAGCCATGACTGCCCTCATAGGAGGTCTTCAGAAAGGGAAGTTATTGTGGAAACTCGCGGAAGACCCTCCCAGGTCCATGGCAGAGTTATTGGCAACTGCGGGAAAAGTCATGAATGCCGAAGAGGCAATGGTCGCCAAGTATGAGGATGAGAATCACGGTAGTAACGAGAAGTCCCAAATAAAGAAAGATGGAAAGAAGAGGTCACCTGATGACAAGTTCGCTCACTATACTCCTCTAACCATGAGCTGTGAGCATATAATCAACGAGATCAAGAATGATAGGACTCTAAGATGGCCAGAGAAACTGAAGGCCCCTCCGCATAAGAGGAACAAAAACTTGTGGTGTGATACATTGGACCCGAGAGATGAAACAAAGTTGAAGAAGGGAGAGTCCGCGGAAGAGGTACAATCCATTGTCCTCAATGAGGATGAACTGGAAAAAAACCATCCAGGTCGGCAAAGCCCTAAAGACAGAAATCAAGGAAGAGCTGATAAACTTCCTCAGGAAGAGACAGAGTGTCTTCGCTTGGAGTCACGCAGACATGCCCGGTATCAACCCTAAAGTTATGAGTCACGAGCTCAACATGACCAAAGAGGCCAAGCCTATCAAACAAAGATGAAGAGTTTACTCCAGAGAGAAGTACGACGTCATCCGAGAAGAGGTCAAAAAATTGGAAGAGGCTGAGTTTATAAGAGAAGTCATATACCCGGAGTGGTTGTCAAATGCAGTCATCGTGCCCAAAGCCAATGGGAAGTGGAGAATGTGCGTTGATTTCACTGACTTGAACAGGTCTTGCCTAAAAGACAGATATCCCCTACCTCGAATGGATCAGATGGTAGATGCTACTGCAGGGCATGAGCTCATGAGATTTATGGACGCGTATTCAGGATACAATCAGATCTTCATGGATATAGAAGACTCAGAGAAGACAACCTTTATTACCGACAAAAGAACGTACTGCTACAAGGTGATGCCCTTCGGTCTAAAAAATGCAGGGGCGACGTACCAACGTCTTGTGAATAAGATGTTCGAAGACTAAATAGGCAAAACCATGGAAGTGTATGTAGACGATATGCTGACAAAGAGCTTAAAGGCCTGCACTCATGTGGCAGACCTTGAAAAGACCTTTGATACTATCGACTTGTATAGAATGAAACTTAATCCCGCGAAGTGTGTCTTCGGGATAGGAGCTGGGAAGTTTCTTGGATTCATTGTCAATCAAATAGGAATCGAAGCAAACCCAGAGAATATCAAGGATTTGCTTGACATGAAGACACCAAGAAGCATAAAGGACGTCCAAAGACTCACGGGGAGAGTGGCCGAACTCAACAGGTTTTTTTCCATAGCAACAGATAAGTGTCTTCCGTTCTTTAAAGTGCTTAGAAAGGCCTTCCAGTGGGATGAAGAGTGCGAAGAAGCATTTAACCAACTCAAGTCATACCTTGGGTCTCCATTGTTGTTATCTCGGCCCATAGTAGGAGAGAAATTGTATGTGTATCTAGCAGTCTCTAAATCGGCTATCAGTGCAGCCATAGTACGGGAAGACGGTGGAATCCAAAGGCCTGTGTACTTCAACAGTAAAGCCCTTCAAGGGTTTGAACAAAATTACCCTCGTATGGAAAAGTTAGCCTACGCCCTAACACATGGTTCAAGGAAGATGAAGCCCTACTTCCAAGCCCATTCCATGGTAGTCCTCATCGACTCCCCACTAAGACAGGTCCTGCATAAACCTGAGAAATCTGGAAGGTTGATGACTTATACCATTGAGTTGGGGGAGTATGACCTTACCTACCAACCTAGGACAGCCATCAAAGGGCAGGCCCTAGCAAACTTTGTTGCTGAGTTCACATGGGAAGAGGTCGAGGCAGAGAATGGCCTGATTGGTGCTGAAGGGTCAAACGGCAGTGTCTTATGAGAGCAGGAAGAGACGACACCAAACGTCTTTCGAGAATAGGAAGAGATGGCACCAAACATCTTCCAGGTCCAGGAAGAGGTCGTATCCGAAAAGATAAAGGGCAGAATGGCGGAGAACGAGGAGGATCGATACCTCTTCAGGTAAGGAATCATGTCGGAAGGGGATTTCTCATCAGATACAAACATTTGGAATCTCTTTGTTGATGGTTCCTATTGTGACAGTGGAAGCGGCGCAGGACTGATACTTTCATCTCCAGATGGTGCCAACATTGAATACGCTTTGAGGTTCAACTTCAAGGAATCTAACAACGAGTCGGAATATGAAGCTATGATAGCAGGTCTCTCGTTGGCAAAGACTATGGGTGTAAGATGACTCCGACTTCATAGCGACTCAAGGTTGTTTGTTAATCAAGTGTTGGGAGTCTATGAGGCCAAAGATGAAAGGATGGCCAAGTATCTGAAGAGGGTGAGAACGATGTTAGAATACTTCGAAGAGACAAAACTGAAGAGGGTACCTCGACAAAGTAACAACCACGCAGACGCATTGGCAAGGTTGGCCTCGGCGATGAAGATAGATGTCAGAAGGATAGTTCCGGTCGAGGTCTTAGAAAAAGCGACCATTGAGGAAGAAGAGGTATGTAACTCTGGTCTCAATTTGAACCTAGGAGACTCGTGGATGGACCCCCTCGTCAGATATATCAAAGAGGGAGAGCTACCCGAAGCTAAGCTAGAAAGGAGAAAGTTGAGATATAGGGCCGCCAAGTTCTCGATAGTAGGAGACGTCCTGTACAAGAAGGGATTTGTGTTGCCTCTCCTTAGATGTGTGAATCCCACCGAAGTTCCTCGAGTCTTACAGGAAGTTCATGAGGGTTCTTGCTCCAGTCACATAGGAGGAAGACCCTTGGCCAAGAGAATCATTACACAGGGATACTGGTGGCCAACCTTAACCAAAGATGCTGCATCTTAGGTGAAGAGGTGCGATAAATGTCAGAGATTCTCCACTATTCCTCATCAACCTCATCAACCTATGACGTCAATCACCTATCCATGGGCATTTGCAGTATGGGGGATTGACTTAGTAGGACCCCTACCGAGAGCCGCCAACAGTTATCGGTTCCTGATAGTTGCCATTGACTACTTCTCAAAATAGGTGGAGGCAGAGCCGATGATAACGATCACAGAACAGAAGACCTTCCAATTTATTTGGAGGAACATCATATGCAGACACGGCCTCCCAAACACTCCCATCTCAGACAATGGGACCCAGTTCAAGAACTCCTCTTTAGAGAAGTATTGCGTAAGAGTTGGGATAAAGAAGTTCTTCTCATCTCCTGGCCGACCTCAGGCAAACGGTCAGACCGAGGTCACAAATAGAACAATCCTTGACGGAATTAAGAAAAGTTAAAATAAGCGAAGGGAAGATGGACTGAAGAGGTTTACGCTGTGCTATGGGCCTACAGGACCACGGCAAGGATACCAACAGGAGAAACCCCATTCATGCTTACACATGGCTCAGAGGTCGTCATACCAAGAGAAGTGGGACTCCCTACTCATAGGGTTCAGACCTATGACCCTGATAAAAATGGGGAAGAGAGGAGACTATACCTAGATCTGATTGAAGAGAGAAGAGAAGACGCAGAAATCAGGCAAGCATCTTACCAGCAGAGAGCAACAAAATTCAATAATCAGAGGGTGAAGTCAAGACCCATTGTTGTGGGAGACTTGGTACTAAAGAAGACCTTACAGAAAACAAACAAACTCCACCCAAACTGGCATGGCCCCTACAAAGTAACAGAAGAGGTTGTACCTGGGACCTACAGGCTAGAAAATCTAAAAGGAGAATCTTTTGCCAATCCCTAGAATGCTGATCATCTGAAAAAGTATTACATATGATGTTGTAAAAAGTTATGTAAATGTACCATCTTATGAAGAGTTTATTAATAAGAGATCAGTTTCAATGACGGTTCTTGCTTCATTGTGCTCTAATGGTAGGAATTATGAGGGTAACATCCTAGGTGATGAACTCAGACCCTTACAATATTATTAAGTGGTGACAAGGTCTGAAGTCAGACACCATAATTGGACGACCTCACACCTTTAACATCATTAATTTGGTGAGATTAATTATGAGGGTAACATCCTAGGTGATGACCTCAGACCCTTACAACATCATTAAGTGGTGACAAGGTCTGAAGTCAGACACCATAATTGGACGACCTCAGACCCTTAACATCATTAATTTGGTGAGATTAATTATGAGGGTAACATCCTAGGTGATGACCTCAGACCCTTACAACATCATTAAGTGGTGACAAGGTCTGAAGTCAGACACCATAATTGGACGACCTCATACCCTTAACATCATTAATTTGGTGAGATTAATTATGAGGGTAACATCCTAGGTGATGACCTCAGACCCTTACAACATCATTAAGTGGTGACAAGGTCTGAAGTCAGACACCATAATTGGACGACCTCAGACCCTTAACATCATTAATTTGGTGAGATTAATTATGAGGGTAACATCCTAGGTGATGACCGCAGACCCTTACAACATCATTAAGTGGTGACAAGGTCTAAAGTCAGACACCATAATTGGATGACCTCAGACCCTTAACATCATTAATTTGGTGAGATTAATTATAAGGGTAACATCCTAGGTGATGACCTCAGACCCTTACAACATCATTAAGTGGTGACAAGGTCTGAAGTCAGACACCATAATTGGACGACCTCAGACCCTTAACATCATTAATTTGGTGAGATTAATTATGAGGGTAACATCCTAGGTGATGACCTCAGACCCTTACAACATCATTAAGTGGTGACAAGGTCTGAAGTCAGACACCATAATTGGACGACCTCAGACCCTTAACATCATTAATTTGGTGAGATTAATTATGAGGATAACATCCTAGGTGATGACCTCAGACCCTTACGACATCATTAAGTGGTGACAAGTTCTGAAGTCAGACACCATAATTGGACGACCTCAGACCCTCAACATCATTAATTTGGTGAGATTAATTATGAGGGTAACATCCTAGGTGATGACCTCAGACCCTTACAACATCATTAAGTGGTGACAAGGTCTGAAGTCAGACTATTGATTAAGTTTAAACAGATATCATTGCAACAATACTTCAGAGCTAAAACATCACATGACAAAGAAGCATTCAACAAAACAGGTGAAGTGAAAATCATCCTCAGAGGTTGTCATACAATTATAAGATTCCAAAAAATATGAGTTAATGATGTTCCTCAGAGATTACAAATAGTCAGGGGTTACAAAATAAAGCTTCGCAATTAAGCCTAAGGATTAGAAGGAAGAGTGCTGGCATCCTCGGCCTGATTTTCTTGGCCAATGTTTGTCACTTCGGCCTCGTCATCTCCGTGGTTATCTCTGCCTGTCTCTATACCATCTAGAGGCACAGTATCTGCAGGAGCAGCGACCTCCTCTTCAACCTCCTGAAGTGCTTTGGCAAACTGAGGGTCAGTAAAACCCAGACCTACGAAGTCAGAGGCCTTCAGACTCCCTGCCTCCTTCTCTTTGGCAGCCGCCCATTTGAAAGTAGCTTTGATACTTCTTTCAAGGTATTCGAAGCCAAATCTCATGAACTCGTCCGAGACTTTGTAGTCTGCTAAAATCTCCTCAGAGGCATTTTCAAGGGCTGCCTTCACCGCAGAGTCGACCTTTTGCTAGAGCACATCATCCTTGGCCTTTAGAGCCACAGCATGGTCCTTTTTAAGCATGGAGATATCTTTCTCCAGCTCCTTCACCTTCTTATCAGACCCATCAAATGCAGACTTCAGGCGGTCGACCTCTGCATTCAGAGAGTTCTGCACCTTCTCGGCTTGTTGACCCTTCTGGATGAGGGGTAACTTCCTCAGAGTCCAATTGGCAAGATGATGTATGGCAGCCAGGCCCTGAAAATAATGTGGTCGTTTATATGAGTTGAAATTCAAATCAGAGGTTACACTTTGAAGCTATACAGAAACCTGAAGTCATACCTGAATTGACCAGTGGAGGCCGAACTCAATTAACAGAGGTGTGTCCATGGACCTGCAAAAACGCTTGTCAGCCTCGGTCATGGTAGAGCCGATAGCATCCAGAGCCTGCAGACTGTGGTCTATGATGCTGTCATTGATCTTTAGCTGCTTTATACGAGCCGCCAACGCATCTGCAGAGGATATGGGGATGGCAGAATCCCCGCCTTTCTTCTTCTGCCTTTGATCTTCAGGGGCAGGGTCGCTAGCACCTCTCTTTTTTGTGGCCTGAGCCTTTGAGATAGGAGGAGGAGGAGCATTCAGACCTGCCTTCTTAGCAAGCTTAGTCGGACTCGGTGCTGCCATTTCCCAGAGTTCGTCTGATATGCCCTTTGGACGCTCTGTAAAATTGAAAGGTCTGAGTTAGTGAGTCAGACATGCATAACTCAGAGGTATAACTTGAATAAAAGCACTTACCAAGCTCTGTAAGAGGACTACCCCCCAAACCAGTCTTAGAGAGGTAGTGGGGGGTCATCAGATGTTCAAACTTAACGAGCAGACCATGCACCCCCTGGTCCTGAAGGTCCTTGACCTTCTTAAGGTTTTATAGACTAAGACCAGGGTCGGCCTTGGCAGACATCGTTACCTTACCCCATCTTACGGGCATCCTCGGCTCTAGCAGGGAAGAGGGAGCACATGGACCAAATTCCCATGGCCCTGAAGCAAAGAAATATCGAGGCTTCCAGTTATGGTTGGAGTTCTGAGTTATTTGGAGCATCTTCTTCTCAGAATTTTGAGCTATAAAATGATAGTAACTCGGATGGTTTTTGGCAAATGAAGGGACGTAATATCCTACAAAGACCTGGACTGGAAGGTCTGAGTGGTGAACAGCCCTCCATAGGACTATGGCCCCAATTATAACCCTCCAAGCATTAGGTGACAATTGGGAAGGGGCCAAATTGATGTAGGCTATGATAGACCTAATGATGGGATGGATGGGAAAACGAAACCCTAACTTGAACATCTGCTCATACAAGCAGATCTCACCATCTCGGCCGTGGTAAGTCCTCTCTTCCCTCAGAGGTCTCCTGAGCTTTATGGAAGGGCTGATGGAGTATAGATATCTGAAGCAAAGAAGGTCTACCTCAGTAACTGAACTCTCAATCTCGATCGCCTCAGAGACGTCGGCATCACTCTCGACGTCATCATCATCATCATTGTCTAACTCAACGTCGACCTGGGCAGACGTCGGGGGATTACTTAGGAACCTCTGAGCGAACTCAGCCTCGGTGACGGTCGACAGAGGAATGGCGTCAAGTATTGGTGGAATAGCCACACTCGGTGTAACAATCTCAACCTCTGAGGAAGAGGACGATGTGAATGAATTTTTATGGGACAAGGCCCGACTAGAGACCTCGGCTTGATCAGGATCTTGATCTTGTTGAGTTGTGAAGTCCATGGCCTCTTGGAAAGAATCCACAGACATAGGGTCTGATGTGGAAGACTCAGACTCAGACTCAGACATCGGTATGGGTTCAGTAGGTACCTCTGCTGGGATAACTGGTTCCAATGGTTCAGGGTATACTACCTTCAGAGGAGGTGGAAAGATAGGTCTGAGGGGGAATTCCTGTGACCTACGAGCCTCCTCCTGTGCTCTTTCTATTTGCCTAATTTTCTCTAGAGTCTTCTCCCTCGGAGAAGGGAACCCCTCTAAAAGTTGGTAAAGGGGTCTGAGCATCAGAGGCCGACCCTACACTTACAAATCTCCTAAAACTACAAACAGGACTGGCTAATGGAATGATTCACCTAAGGATCAAACTACAAAAATTTAAAGGCCGACTATGAAGAACACCAAGAACAGTTCGTCTGAAAATATGGAGACCTCGCCGAAAAACTCCCAAACTCACCGAAAAACACAAAAGTAAGGGGAAAACAGGGAAAATAAAGAGAAAAGGATGGCAGAGAATACCTGAAGAAGAAATAGTAGGAGGGAATGAAGAGACTGCGAGGAATCACCCACCAAAATACCTCGAACCAAAGCTTTTCTAGAGAGAGAAAGCTGCAAAGATAAATCGCGCCAGAAATGAGAGAAGTGGAGAAGAAAGAGAGAAAATGGGGGTTTAAACCCTTAAATATGGGGGCACGATTCCCAAGGCCCATCATTGCCTTGGGAGCCCCAAAGGATGGCTGACAACACATGCTTGCCAGGCAAGCCACACTTCAGCAATGGACAAGTGTCAAATGAACATTGGCACATAGGAGAAAGACCTCGGAGGTGTAGAGATCCCCCAATCACCTGCTCTCACATGTAACTAAGGGCTGGGGGTTGATTGATATGCCCAAGTGTCACCTCGGCTCAGAAACTACAACCTCGGCCAAGACATTACCGAGGTTGGGAATGCCTTGGTTCCGTGAGAACAGACCTCGGACATGGCAAGGTCGGCCCTAGACGACACTACCACCAAACTCATCAAGGGGACACTGCATGTATCATAAGGGTCAGCAACTCTTCAGTTCACCTGGGAATGACAACCTCGGCCAGGGGTAGGCCGAGGTAGCGAGGAGCCATACTTCCACAAAAGGCCAACATCATCAGTAAATCAGCCGATGTTCCACGCACATGCCAGTTTAACCTCGGCCCAGGCCGACCCTAACTCCTTATCTCGGCTTCACCTAAGCCGAGACCTTAGTGACTCATCTCGGATTATATGGATAATTGGACCTTACCAGCCTCGGCCTCTTCCAAACCGAGGTCAGGACTAAGCATCGAGGCCAAGCTCTTATTGGCATATGTGTGGATAAGGACATGTGGACACAATTCAGTAATAACAAATCATTCCCCTCACGTGGGAGAATATTTTATCATCATTCTCTACCTGTGACAGTGACAGATGTCTTCATCAGATTGGCTAGATCAACACACACATGATCATTGCATGCATAGGGGGTACATTACACCCCCCAGGCACTATATATAGAGGTCATCCTCTACCTTGCAAAGGATCCCCGAAATTAGCAACCCTAGCTGAAACTCTATTCAAATACACAGTAGAGAGAGAAAGCTTGAGAGATTGTATCTATGGTCATTAGTGCCCTCACAAATTGATACACATCATACACTTGCACAGTGGACGTAGGCTTAATTGGCTGAACCACTTATATTCCGGTGTAAATCCTCTTCTCCTCATCTCCTTCTACTATGTGTGTATATACCCTATGCTGCCATTGTTAACATTGAGTTGAGCTCACAAACACCTTGAAGGGTGGTGCTGTTTCCAGCATCATCACATATCGCGACAACTCGACTACAAAATACGAATAGAAAAAATAAAATACAAAAAATATTGTGGTAATTATAGTTACACACATACGTCGTTGGTAGGACCATACGTCGTGTTTAGTTCACAACAGATAAACAATTTTTTAGAGTTAATTATATGATTTCATGTGATGTCGTGCTCATACGTAGTGTTATCATGTATTAGTCGTGTTTTTACTCGTATTAAATTGGGTGTCAAAATTGTTAAACGTGTCAAAATTGGGTGAAAAAATGTCTTGTATATTCATGTCAAATTGGATGTAAAAATTGTTAATCTTGTCAAAATTGGGTGTCGATACTTTTATCATCATTTTAGTCATGTATTGTAATGTTAAATTGGGTGTCAAAATTTTTAACCGTGTTAGTCGCATAATGTTGTGTTTGACACTGCTAGCATATTGACCCAATGCTTGCGGCATGGTTATGAATTTAATAAGATGCATTTGAGTCTTAAGAACATCTAATTTAGATTTTCAATTAGTATTTTTTATTATAACATTTCAAACTTTACTGAACCAAATTTTACAAACTTCACTGACATTGTGAGTTGCCCTTATACTCCGATTTTATTTCAAACTTTACTGAACCAAATTTTATAAATAGATTTGAATTCTGAGTACTTTATGGAATATAATGAGATTTGAATTCCATAAAGGTACCATTGAATCTAATGTCATGCCTTTGCAATCAGTGTAGAACCCAACCAAGAGCCTTCATTATTTTCTTCCTAACATTTGATACTCATACATTCCAAGACTAAACTTTAACATAATCATCACTTAAAATTCCTCACCCCCCCCCCCTACCACGCCTTCCAATCGAATATTTTGAAAATCTTTTAGTTTCAGATTAAATTCAAACCACCCCTAAAACATCAAGTAATTTCATCATGTTTTGTATTGGGAAAAGGTGGTTGGGAGAAAAAAAGAAAAAAAACTCAAATGCATCTCATATTTTTCTAATTTAGCATAAATTAACTAATTTTTTTCAAAAAAAATAAATACAAAACTAAGCATAAATGGCTCAGCATTTTAACTATTTAAAATCAAGAGACGGTAAAAAATATATATTAAAACAATATGTGAAACGATACAAACAAACATAGATAATATAGTTTAAGGCTAACTGTTGTTAAGAGTTACCTATAAGCATTTAAAGACAAATACCACCCACATACTAATTCAAAGAATCAGATTGTAAACATAAATTCGAATTTATGTTTCGTAATTTTCAGAACACATGGAAGTGAAAAAAAGACCACTCAACATATACCTTGCTTCAAATTTGATTGTCAAACAGATCATGTGATGGGTTGGTTTCGTCCCATTAGTAGATTGTCAAACAGATCTTGTATAAAATTTAAATCTAAATATGTTAGAAAAAGACATGAAACATATCAAAATGCATAAAAATAATTAAATCAAACATAGACTAACTATTGAAATGTCAACGACATGTACAAGGAGCAATATATAAAACTATCGAAAGAAAGCAAAAAAACTAATATTGATCCACAATGCAATTTTCACACTTGGAAAAAATCAAATTAAAGAAACAAAAGGAACAAAATCTTAATAAGTTGATCTGAAAAATTATACAACTAAAATTAGAAACAATATAACTACACAATACATTATGATCTTTTATATCATTGTTACATATAAGAGTGCTGCTATCACCCCTGTATTGGAATTTCAAAGTAACTAAAACAAATGTCAATAGAGAATATGTAACATATATGCACTTTTATATATTGGGCAACGATACATAGATGTTTTGTTGGGGAACAAAATTTTTGCTGTTTCGCGATTACGTACTTTCAAAATTTTCGCTGTTTTGCAATTTCATACTTTGAAAATTTTCGTCGTACCTTCAGGCATGAGTATTTGCTAATATATGTGTGTGTGTGTGTGTGTGTGTGTGTATGTGTGTGTTTTATAGTCCCACGCTAACCCCACGCCTAGAAGATTGTACATTGAGTTCAAAATTATAAATCAATTATTTTATATTTACATGTTTGTTGACCTAGGATGACTATAAAAGGGGGGAGATCGCTTTCCTTTTATTTTTGGGAATTAAAAAAGGAGGCGAAAATAAAGAATTTGCATGGTTTCAAATTCTTCTTTTAGGGTGAATATGTAATTTTTTCTGTTTTAGAAGATTTTTAAACTGCAAAGGATTTTCTACAAGACTCTTGTGCTCCAGAACCGTTGAAATATAAAAGAGAGGCAACATGCTATCATCACTTTATTTCCTCACAAATACAACAAACCATAGCCTGAAACTGAACCCAAATATTCAAACAAGAGAAGCCTTGAAAATAAAGAAGCCAGAAAAACTATAATCAACCAACACAGTGATTAAAATTATACAAAACCACCCTCATAAGTCGAACACTAACACAACACTTTTAGCATCTCACATTCAAAATGTTGGTTTACGCACCAGAACAACTGAGTTGACCACATCATCAGTGGGATGATAGACCGAGAGAATCTCAAAACCCGTCAACTCATCTTCCTCCACCACAGGGTACAAAAATGCCCTTGCCCCTTTGGCACTCCTCACAAGCAAAAAACCCCCTTCCTTCATGTACTTTCTTATATGCCCAATAATCTTCACCTTCTCTTCTTTGTTCATCCCAACAAGAGCAGCCAAAAATATACATTCATATTCCCCTAACTCCTCCTTCACTCCCATTATATCTCCTGTCTTAAACTTCATCCTCTTCTCAAGCGCGTGATCCGATGCAACAATCTTGCGCGCCACATCATTAGCCACGTCATCAATATCAAAATTATCAAAATTTGTGGATTTCAAATGATTGATGGCCAATACATATGAAGTGAGCGGCATGGGACCGGACCCCACGAATGCGACCTTCATGGGGTCCACCACGCAGTTGTCTTTTAAAATCTTATACTCCAAGGCAGCCAGCTTGACGTAGTTTCGGTAGTAAGGGAAGAGGTCGAGATTGTTCATGGGGAAGGGTATTTTGGTTAGGAAATTTGCGAATTCGAGCTCGAGGAGACCCTCGGCTCGTCCGCATAGGCTTATGAGGCTTTGGCGGATGATTTGGGCCTCTTGGGGCAAGGTTGAAATGTCTAAAGAGGATGGTAGGATGCATAGGTTTACCAGCTTGGTGAAAAGGCTATTAACTTGGTTACAAGGTTTTAAGGATTTGAGCGCACATATGCTTGAATGGATTTGGACTACCTGAGCTATGAGAACATCCGCAGCTACTTGGGTTTCCAAATTTGATTGTTGGAGGGAACCCATTTTGCTTGTTCAATTATATATCAAGTGTTAGATATATGTTTTGTAGGTTGGTTGAGATTGTCGAATGAGTTTTCTTTCACATGTATTTATAGACACAAAACATTGGAATTACATGTATATTTTATCAATGTTTTGTGTGGCGATGCACTACAAAGCAGCATGGAGCTGATACTAATGTACTTAAAAAAATTGAGTTTTATGGTCAGCACAGGCATGTTTTATTACAATATCCAGTATATATTGTTAAAAACGAAAAGTCGCTGGACTTGAACAATCATTGACGCGACGATAGATCAACTTACTTTAGTAGAAAATATTGAACCTGATATAGTTTGATAGATGTTCCTTTATGCATATTTTATAAATGTAAATATATTAAATAATCTAACATGTACAACAGAACAGAAGTTATATTAATATGTGTCTTAACAATTGATATTAAAAAGTGATAAATATAGATTTGTTCCTCCAAAACATTATGATCTCTCGATTAGCAGCCATTGACACTATAATCTATTTCTTGTATGTGGTCTCTAATATTTATTTTTGGACCTGTTTAGACCTTTCCCTATCTTGTTTTGTTAGAGATAAAATCAAAACTCCGTTTTTTTTTTTGCATAAAAGATTTAGATCAAAATAATTTTTGAATTCGAAATTCATTTTATTTAAATAAACAAAATAGGATGCGCTAGGACATTACAATTTTATTTAACTCCTTCTAATTTGAAGAATTTCTATCCCAAGCTTTCACATTTTAACAAGGTGATAAACCCAGATGGATTATTTATTTGGATAATTAAATTAGGCATATAATTTATGCTTTTCACACGAGGTGTCCTGCTGTCGTGAATGTACATTACCAAGTCAGCAGATGCTATAAGGGGTTTTATGTTCACACTATCGAGTTGGAATGGGAACCGGGGACTCATTCAGGCATGAGAAGTGCCTCTTCTAATCCGAATGGTCAATTTATAGGTCTAACAATTAATTTTAAGTGGCATTTACCAAATATCAGTTATCCTAATGAAAAATTACCAAGTTGAAATATAATAATTCCTCCACCTGAAATTAACAGTTCATATTTATAAATATATTTTGCATAGATTAAAGATTTACTCAATCAACACTTAAAATTAACTCAAGTTCATCACCATGAAACTTGATTCCTTGATTATGTTTTAAAAAAGAAAGCGGATTCTGAATTTGGAATGGCCAAAAAGAAATAGTGGATTTTTAATTTGAAATTGATAGAGTAATAAAGTAGTCCATTTATAAGAAGTTTCAAAAAAGAAAGTGAAAAAAGATGGAAGTCATTTGACCTTTCTTTTGGAATTTATCATGAAAATACTCTTTGGGACAAGGTAAGATATATTTTTCATGAAAAATAAGATAGTTATGAAACACTTTTGATATTTATAATTATACTTTTTTTCAAATGTATTTAAAATGAAGCAATACTAAAGTAAAAGATGAATTAAAACAAGAGTTTTCCATGGAAAAAAAATTAATACCAATCAAATGGGTCCTTCATTGAATATATTTTTTACATAACAATTGGTTCAATGGTGACAATAATACATAGAATGATGACATTATACAAAAATAGTTATTTTAAAAACACCTCGTATCAAGCATAGCAATGTCACGTCATTGTAGGTTGTCAGCTCAACACTGATGCAAACGAGATAATAACCCTTAATTATTTTCAATGATGTGATTGAAAAATATTTACGTGGCATTCACATATCATCATCGGTGTTGATGTGACATTACTGCATGTGTCATCAACAAAGCTATTATAGCGTAGATAAAAATATTATAATATTTGTTTATTTACATAGGGTGAATTTAATATTAATATGGGTTATTTTCGAGCAAATAAATTATTTTCCCTTGTTTTTAGTTAGTGAATATACGTGTGGACCCCAAATGAAAAATTCTTGCGTTTACCTAATTAATATAAAAACAATAATTTTGACTATCAAAAAATACTCAAAAAATTCCATTATAATGATAATCTTTATTTGGAATGCCATGATAAATTAACCTTGGATTCTATTTTTGAGATAGAACTTGTATTCGATGTATATACAAAAATATTAAAGAAATAGTAATACAATAAGAAATATATATCTTGTCACTACACCAAATCCTGCGAATGGTCATGCCCAGTTGGTCACGGCCCCAGTTCGCGACCAGCTAGTCGCGAACTTAGGTCGTGACCATATTCATTACCACACTGAGTCATGGATGATTTGGAAGTGGTCACATGAAATTATGAAATGGAATTAGGTAAAGAAATTATGAGGTTTGGGATCCAAAATCCACTTTCAGGGTACATTCATTGTCTGTTCCATAGGTTCACTATCAATGTGTTTTTGCAAGATTCGACACCCTCGGCGCAAATGGGGAAGAACTTTGTGGTTTCTAGAGTTGGAAGTTGGCAGGCATGAAAGTTTCTCTTTGCAACATTGAAGCTCGGTTGGCAACAAACAAAGGAGTGTTTTATTACAATGAAGCTCGATTTCGATAGTCGAGTCTCGTAACAAGCAATCGATAACGGCATGAAAGATGCATTCTAATGGGGGCATGTTAGGTTTTTTCACATGTAACACTTTGGATATAAATAAATGATGAGAGAGATTTATCTTTAGGGTTTTAATGACATTGAGTGAGACGCATCAGAGAGAGAAGAAGGTGACATACATTTAGGACTTTTAAACTAGATTCCAGTGTGAGATTTGGGAATATTTAAAGCTTGGGTTGGAAGTGCACATAATTCTTGTGTGATTCTACCATTGTAGCAGATTTTCTTAAATAACGGAATTAGTTCATCTCGCTTGTTAATGTATGTCATGTAATATTTGTGAACCATGTTAAATCACTTGTGTCCATCTTATCTTTTAATGGATTATTTATGTTTCCATCAGATTACACATCAGGCCTTTCTAGTTCAAATGTAAACCCTTCTAGTTATAATGTGAATGCAAGATGTATCAAGACCAAATTGAAATAATAAGAGGGCCCTTCATTTTTAAAAAGTTATGTAGCAATAAGGTGAAAGTAAATACTTCAACCATATATAGTAACTATTGTGATATATTGGGAACACAAGACAAAATTGACTTCTATTGGTGCTAAAATCCTACTAAGAATAGTTCCAAACAAACATAGATGAACCTAAAAAATAAATCACATGATCTCATAAAATAATATATACGTGGTTCGACAATATACATACGTCCACGAGGTGTTTCTCTCTTCTTCTTATTAATCAGCTCGTAATAATAAGAGTTACATGGCCCTTTTTCCAAGGTGATGATTACATTAATAGAGAACACAAGGAGGATGAGCCATGTGGGAATCTAGGACTTACGGTTTTAGTTGCAACATGGTCGAATGAATCTTTACCCGAGATTATTGCGTATCGGATCCTCCTTTGTTCTTATCCCAAGTCATGATCATTTATTATGAGTTTTCGGACAGATGTAACCCAATCCGAGTAACTTGTATTGACCGAATAATTCCACCATAATTTCTCCCAAATTTCTGCAACCTAAATGGGGTAAAGAGATTTGATCGTCGGCGAGCATCGATTTTCGTCGATAATAATGCCTGATCGCCAGTTGAGGATGAGATATGAAGCACAAAAACACTTGTAAAATTCTTGAAGAATAAGCTTTATCTTGTCCTACTCGTTGAGCAGTAGATAACATATTAGTAATTAATCATATTTCTTATGGGTACGCCAGTAAAAAACGTATGAGAAGACCAAAGGTTGGTGTTGATGTAAAAAATTAGATGATATCTAATTATTTAATCACAGATAAAATAAATGAGACAAAGAACTTTTAAAGTGGTTCAGCCTTATAAGAATGGCCTACATCCACTGTTTTTGTTATTGATGATTGTTTGGGAATTCTCGATTACAAGTTTAATCAAGAAATTCCTGTCCCCTTACAATGAGGGTAATACAATGTATTTATAGCCCTAAGGTTGTAATGTGAAAGGGTAATACATTCAATGATGTACATGTGAAAGGGTAATACATTCAATGCCCCTTAAGTGTATACATCTGAATGATAAGCATTTAATGAATAGTCAAACTGTTGGTTATCCTGCTATTAATACTTTGTTCGAGGTGCAGCTCGGACCGCCTAAGCTGCTCTGCACTCAAGAGTTGCTCGGTACTGAAGAGTTCCTCGTAGAGTTCTTATTCCTCGGAGCATCTGAGTTCCTCGAGGAAGCAGTGTTCCTCGTTGTAGTATGGTTCCTCGGAGTGTCTGAGTTCCTCGGAAGTGTTTGTTGTTGCCATGTAGATTGCCACGTGTCTTCATTCGATTGAGCCATGTCAGCAGACTAAATTTGGTATCAACAGAAGTCCCCAATGTTTCATAGTTCGAAATTTGAGGAGTGTGAAACATTCTTTCTCGGAATATGGTAGTTTTAAATGGTCCTCCTGATTTTTAGGAGTCATTCCTTTGTATTTATTTTTCCTTCCAAATTCGTAGAATCAGGCTTTTTTGAATTTTTATAACCGCCTCGATCTCCGCGTACTTTTTGTCCTTCTAGCCGCCGGTAGCGTAATCGTTTCTTTTTGTAATCATTAACTTTACCGTTTCCCAAGATAAGGTATTTAAGCGTCACAGACAGTCCCATCGTCTTCTATTTTTTCAAATTTGTATCTTCGAGTTTTCCATTATCTTTCTCTCTTGTGCGTTCATCCTTTTCATCGTTCGTTGTCAATAGATCCGCTCTTTTTCTGTAAGATCTTTTTCCTTCTTCTTCATTTCCTTTATTCATCATGGTTTACCTTGTTGAATCTCTTGATAAATTTCGTTCTGATTTTTCTATTCCTTCATGGGTTGTTCTGGAGGAACTTTCTGAACCTTTCGATTATTTCCGTTTGGCTGAGGGACATTGGTTCCCCAGTCTCTTTATTGCTGAATGTGGCTTTTCTTTTTCGCCAAATCCTTTATGTCTGGAATTCTGTCAATATTTTGACGCTGTTCCTGCAAGAATAGCCCCCAATACATGGAGAATAGTTAATGGGGTTCATAGACTAAATCAAATTCATGGAACTCGCATAGGAATTTCAGAAATCATGTTTTGTTATAGATGGGCTGTTGGTGATAATACTTTTTATTTAAAAACTAGATTTTTAAATAGGGCTTTAGTGGTCAAACTCTCGGATGCCAATAGGGACTATTTTGAGCACGGGGTTGTTATAAAAAATTGGCAACATGCTCCTTTATCTGGAGATGAAGTGTATCAGGGTCCCAGATGCCCTCCCTATGGCAATGGGATAGGTTATTTTTATTTTATTTTATTTATTTTGAGATTATGCTTCCTTTATGTTTGATAAAATGTGTCACTGATATTTTAATGTTTATTTATTTGCAGTTGACAGTAAAAGAAAGTGTCCAAAAGAGCCAGACGTTAATATAAGGCACTTAAAACTTATCTGGAGTTTGCATCAGACTGTTGCCGACGAGCATATTAGGTCAGCTTCATATCTGCTTCAGTACAAGAGTTACACCTCCTCTTTCACTGCTCGTCCGGTGATAAGCGACGCAGAACCAATACCAGCCTCTACAAGTTCTTCGCCTGAATCACATATTCCTTTGAGTGAAAGGATGAAGAAAAGAAGACCTCCAACCCTTTTTGAGAAACCTGCCTCTGGTGCTAGAGAGGCAAAAAGAAGTAAACATGATATCCCAGAAGGGATAAAGAAAATTGATGTAGTCCCTCCGGCTGCTCCTGTGAAGGTTACCGAGAAGCCTCCAGTAGCCCCGAGCAAGACTGATGCTCCAAAAGAAGTGATTGTCATATCACCGACCAAGAGTTCCTCCTTGGTCGAAACTATTCATGTTCCCTCGAGGAAGCTGAAGAAAAGCTCCTCGGTCAATTTGGCTGAAACCATCTCTCAGCCCCCAACTACTGGAACTGGTGTTCCTACTTTTGTTCCCCCGAGCTCTGCCATGAGCTCGGTGAAGACTTGGATCATTCCCGAGATCCAAGGTATTGAAGAAAACCTTTTTCGGGACATGGTTACCTCATTGGCTGCTCGCCATATTGCTTCTGTAAGTCTTATTGTTTTGATGTTTTGAACTTTTCATCTTTCCCTTGTTATATTTGTCTCTGACTTGCTTTCATTTTCTTTTCACAGTTGGTGAGCTGCTTTAATATAATTTTGAAGAAAGATGAAGCTATTAAAGCTTCAAGCTCCTCATCTGGTGTGGAGGAAGCTCTGATGGGTCTGACGCGGTCTTTGGAAGATTCTCGTCAGAAGCATGATGCTGACAAAGCTACTTGGGAGAAGAAACTTACCTCAACTGAGAAGGAGAAGGCTCAAGTTGTTGAAGTCTCCAAGGGGTTGGAGAAAGAAATAAATGATTTGGAGAAGAAGAATAAAGAGCTCGAAGGGAAGCTCAAAAATGTTGTGGAGCTTGAAAATAAGCTCAAGGTTGCTGAGGAGGAGTTGGGTCAACTTCGGGAAGTAAGTCGGTAGAAGGAGGAAGTTGAGAATAAACTGAAGGCTGCTGAAAATCTTCTGTCCGAGAAGCTTTCCTCGGAGAAGTTAAAGAGGAAATTGGTTGTGAAGAAATCTTTCAGCGCTGGCTGGGATAAAGGGTGGAACAAAGGCTTGGCTGCCATGATGTCGCAAGCAGAATATGGCAGCCTCAAATACTTTAGAGATGGGTGGGTCGCTTCTCTACAAGCGATAAAAGTTGATGAAACTTCTGAACTATTTCAGCGGCACATCCCTGGTCCCCCTCCAACTCCTGAAGACGAAGAAGAGGACGAAGCTGCCTCTGAGGAGCCTTCCATGGTGATGGGAGATCAAGTTTCTCATCCCCCATCCATCCAGCCTACTAACGAGGAACTTCAGTAACTCGCTACTTCATCCGAGCAACTGCCAGCGCTCCCCGAGCAACTTTCTATTCCCTCTGAGCAACCTACCTCCTCGTCCCAGCCTCCCGAGAAAGTTTTGGGAGATAAGGAAAAGGTGTAGAGTTGTTCGGGTTTTTCTCTATTTTATTTTTCTTTGTCAAATGTAACCCTGAACATGTAACTCTGAACTTTGTGATGTAATAAAATTTGAACTTTTGTTTATGCATACTGTTGTTTCTCCTCTTCATGCTCTGTTGGTACTCTTATTGATTATTGCTTTTTCTTCCTCTACTAGTTTCTGGCCAGGATGGAATTATTGTCTGCTCATGATACAAAGTTGTTACGGCAATGTAATGAATATTTTAAGGTTGGTCACACAGATCTGAGTGCAGCACAAATCGTCGACATCCTCGGCCAAGATGCTTCGGAACAGGCAATTAAAGTCTACCAATATTTGAAGTGTCTGCTTGATCGTGCAGTGGCCAATAATGTAGCTTATTATGATATGATTGAGGATCTCCAAGGCACTCTTGAAGAACTTCAGCAACAATATAAGGAATCCACTGCCCTTTTGCATGAGGGGTACGAGAAGAAGTATCAGCAAATCATTGCCGACAAGGGATATGATAAACGATTTGCTGCTTACGATGTGAGGGAAAGGACTTTGAAATCCGAGGTCGAGGAGCACAGGCAAATAGCCGAGTTGTTGGAGAAAGAAAATAACAACTTGCAAAGAGAAGTATCTCAATTAAAATCTGCAGATTCCACCTCAAATGCTTTGATCCCAGTGACTGACGAGGGATTCTCGTTCTTGAAGGTCGAGAACGCCAACTTGAGGGATGAGTTGGAAACCTTAAAAAGAGCTGGCCCTTCTACATCTTCTCGTGGACGAGCAAGAGTTGCTCGGATTCCTGTCGAGGAACAGAGGACTCAATCTGCTTTAGAGAACCAGGTCTTCCAGCTGATGGCGAAGAACCAGGCATTGGCTGAGATGTCTAAGAAAATCAGGGACCTGTAAGAGCAGCTTTCTGCGCAGAAGTCTGTCTTGGAGAATAAAGAACTTTTTATCAAAAATCTCCACGAGCAGCTGGAAAGATTGACATATCAATTCCACAAGCAGCCCAGGGAGTTCTGGATGGCTGGCTACAACGAGGCTCTCTACCACTTGGACGATCCTATCCAGAATGCAAATAATGAGGGCTACAAACATGGATGGATGAATGCCTTAGGTGTGCTGCAACTCGAACAGGGTCATTACCTGTGGGATTACCATAATCCTGGGCTTCTCGACCTACTAGTGCCACCATTCAAGCTTGATATGAGTTGGATCCCTGCTCGGGCCATCCCTCGATGTCTGATTTCCAAATACCTCGGCGATTACAATCTCCACTCCAATGTTGAGATATCTCGTCCCGAGCACCTACTAGATCGACCATCTGTGATGAATATCAGGATATTAAAAGATCGTAACTTCATAAATTCTCCTCTTGCTTTAAATGATCCACCTGCTGGCGAGGAACCTGTTTCAAAAGCAGAGGGGAAGAAACCAATAGAATAGGAATAGTGATGTAATAAATTTGTATTTCATTCCTGATGTATTTTGTTCTACATTTAATGAAATAATTTTATTTGTAAATCTTGACTGCCATTGTCTTGTAACACTTTACATTTGTGCATGTGTATCTATTAAAAATATAATAATATTGTGTTATTTGTCGATCAACTTATCGTCGACTAGTTTGAATTTGTGGTAATCATTTGACAAAAAATGATGTTTTGTTTCTCGACCAACTTAGTAGTAATTTAAAAAGTTACGAGTATCAAAAATTTTGCTCGATCACTTTCTCGTATTCATAAAATGTTTCCGACCAACCAAGGTCGGTAAATTTTCCTTTTCGACCAACTACAGTTAGTGGGTTTTTATCCCCGACCAGCCATAGTTAGTGGATTTTTGAGAATATATTTACTTCCTGACCAACCTTAGTTGGCATTTTTAGGAATGCTTTTACTTCCCGAGGAATACATTTACTTCCTAACCAACATAAGTTGGCATTTTTAGGAATAGTTTTACTTCCCGTAGGAATACATTTACTTTCTAACCAACATAAGTTGGCATTTTTAGGAATACATTTCCTAACCAACATAAGTTGGCATTTTTAGGAATAGTTTTACTTCCCGTAGGAATACATTTACTTCCTAACCAACATAAGTTGGCATTTTTAGGAATACATTTCCTAACTAACATAAGTTGGCATTTTTAGGAATACATTTCCTAACCAACATAAGTTGGCATTTTTAGGAATAGTTTTACTTCCCGTAGGAATACATTTACTTCCTAACCAACATAAGTTGGCATTTTTAGGAATACATTTTCTAACCAACATAAGTTGGCATTTTTAGGAATAGTTTTACTCCCCGTAGTAATACATTTGTTTCCCGACCAACCTTAGTTGGCGTTTTCGAGAATAAATTTGAGTAGTCCGAGTTTTGCCGAGTAGTGTGTAGCACTAGTATTCCCCGAAAAACTTTCAATAAAAGGAGAGAATTTGGCAGAATATCTTCATTTTATTCATACTGACGGAACTGCGTTACATGAGAATATACATCACTGATAATACTTGCGTAGGTGCTCTGCGTTCCATGCATTCTTAAACTCCTCCCCCTCTAAAGTTGTTATTCGGTAAGTTCCTGGTCGAACAACTTCTGTAACTCGGTATGGTCCATGCCAGTTTGCCTCCAGTTTGTTGTGCTTTTGAATCACTTTCTTTAGCACATAGTCTCCTTCTTTCAAGTCACACTTCTTCACTCTCTTGTTGTAGAACAAAGTTGTTCGCTGCTGGTAAGCAGCATTTCTAATGGCTGCTTCTTCTCTAACCTCCTCTAGCATGTCCAAGTCTAACCTTCTCATTAAATCGCTGACAGGGGAATTGAAATTCAGTATTCTGTGTGTTGGGAGACCCAATTCGGCGGGTATAACAACTTCACTTCCAAATGCTAGCATATATGGAGATTCTCCAGTTGCTGCTCGGGGAGTAGTACGATAAGCCCACAGTACTGACTGTAACTCGTTGATCCAGTTTTCTTTTGCGTCACTTAGTCTTTTCTTCAAGCCATTTAGTAATGTTCTGTTCGTTACTTCAGTTTGTCCATTGCTTTGAGGATGGCCTGGTGCTGAGTGGATCTTCAAAATATTTGATTGATGATAATAGGCAGCGAACTCCTCGTTGTCAAATTGTGTTCCATGATCTGTGATGAAGGCATAAGGAAGACCATATCGACAAATGATATTCTTCCACATAAATTGGTACACCCTGTCGTACGTCATATCAATGAGAGGCTCAGTTTCAACCGATTTAGTAAAATAGTCCACAGCGACCACGAGATACTTAAATCTTCCCCTGGTCGTCGGCAGTGGCCCAACCAAATCTATTCCCCATATGGCAAATGGCCAAGGGGAAGTAATGGGTGTCAATAACGCTTGGGGAGTTCTTCGGATAGAGGATAAGCGTTGACACTTGTCACCTTTCTTAGCATAGGCTATGCAATCAGCCCTCATCATCGGCAGTAGTATCCTTGCGTCATCACCCTTTGCAAAAGAGTCTGACCTGCTACATGGGCTCCACAGGACCCTTCATGGATCTCTTCAATCAAATCTTTCACCTCGGTGGGATGCACACATCTCTGCAAACCTGCTATAATTCCTCGTCTCTATAGAATACCGTTAGTGAGTACATAACGAGCAGCCTTAAACTTCAGTTTCTTGGCTGCAAGTTTGTCAGTTGGTAATTCCCCTTTCTTAATATATGCCCTGATGGGATCCATCCATGATGATCCTAAATCGAGGGTAATAAAGTTCATCGTCAGATCTTCATCTATACTCCGACCAGCTAAAACTTCAATTGGGATTGTTCTTCGTAGCTCGGTACGAGTAGCTGATGCTAATCGAGCTAGGGCGTCTGCTCTCGCATTCTCCATTCTTGGTATTCTGACCAGCTGAATAGCATCAAATTCTGACACCAGTTCTTTTGCCTTTGCATGATATCTGATCATTAATTCTCCTTTGGCTGCATATACTCCCATTATTTGATTTATGACCAGTTACGAATCACTGAAGACAATAACTTGTTCCGCCCTCATGGTTTTTGCCAAACTAAGACCTGCAATCATGGCTTCATATTCAGCCTCATTATTGGAAGCTTTGAATTGGAAGCGTAGGGCGTATTCCATGTCGACCTCGTCCGGACTGTTCAAAACTATCCCTGCGCCACATCCGGTAGTGCAAGATGAACCATCCACATACATACTCTATATAGGCAACTCGTCTTCAAATTACTGATCTGAAAGAGTTCCTCGGTGGAAAATTTGTTGCTTCCTTTCACCATCTCCTGATTTTTCTTACTGTTCGTCGATTATCTTTTCTTGCCCTTTTACCAACCTGAGTTGGTCTGAGCTTGAATTTGATGATCCTGTAACATCTACTTGCCCTTTTACTAAGCTAAGTTGGTCTGGTATTGCATTTGGTGATCCTGTAACATCCACAGGTTGATCAGCGAGTAACTTTTGTTCCTCGGGGGTATCAGGATAGGTGAACTCTGCTATAAATTCTGCTACAGCTTGCCCTTTTAGTGATGATCTGGGTTCATAAACTATATCATATTCACCCAGTTCTATTACCCAGCACATCAATCTTCCTGATTTCTCTGGTTTATGAAGGGCTTGCCTCAATGGCATATCAGTATATACTACTATAGTGTGAGCCTGGAAGTATGGCTTCATTCTTCTACTTGCCTCGATCAATGCTAGTGCCAATTTTTCCAGCCTCGGATATCTGATCTCTGCTCCTCGGAAGGCCTTACTTGTGTAGTAGATCGGTTTTTGTACTCCATTCTCCATTCTTATCAATGTCGAACTAACTGCATTCTCGGACACTGCCAGATACAAGTATAATTTTTCTCCCATCACTAGCCTGAATAACAGTGGAGGTGCTCCCAAATATTTCTTCAAGCCTTGGAAAGACTTCTCACATTCATCATTCCACTCAAAAGTCTTTCGGAGCGTCTTGAAGAATGGAAGACATCGATCAGCTGCTCGCGATACAAATCTGTTGAGTGCTGCTACTCGTCCTGTAAGACTTTGCACCTCTTTCTTTGTCGTTGGGGATCGCAGCCCTAGTAGAGCTTTGATTTTTTAGGGTTAGCTTCAATGCCTCGCTGATTGACAATGTATCCGAGAAACATGCCTTCTCGTACTCCAAATATGCACTTCGTCGGGTTCAACTTCATTTGATATTTATCTAGTTCATCAAAAGTCTGGCTTAAGTCAACTAGATGATCAGCAGCTTTCTTGCTCTTTGTCAGTATATCGTCAACATAGACTTCCATATTGCAACTGATTTGTTCTGCAAACACTTTGTTCATCAGCCGCTGATATGTTGCACCTGCATTTTTCAAACCAAAAGGCATAACATTATAACAATAAGTTCCCCTAGGGGTAATGAAAGAAGTACTCTCCCTGTCTTCAGGTTTCATTTTAATCTGATTGTAACCATAATAAGCATCCATGAAGCTTAGCAGCTCGTGTCCCGAGGTAGCATCCACTAGTTGATCAATTCGGGGCAGCGGAAAATGATCCTTTGGGCATGCTTTGTTGAGGTCGGTGAAGTCTACACATATCCTCCATTTATTGTTCTTCTTTTTCACCATCACCACATTTGCTAACCAGTCTGGATATTTAACATCTTCAATAAAGCAAGCTTTCTGGAGCTTCTCGACTTCCTCCTGTATAGCTTGATTCTTCTCGGGACTGAATACTCTTCTTCTCTGCTTCACAGGCTTGATCTCCTTATTCACATTGAGTTCGTGACATAAGAAATTTGGGTCTATCCCAAGCATATCCTCATGACTCCACGCAAAAGTTTGCTTTCTGGTTCTTAGGAAAGTTATCAATTCCTGTTTTAGTGAGGCTTCCAATGACGAACCTACTTGATTAGTTCGTTCAGGGTGCTCGTCGTCCAGAATGATGTTTTCAGTAGCTTCCACCACTTGACCCTTCACGAGTTGCGACTCATCTCTAGGATCCAATGTTTCAATTTCTGCACCTTCATCCACTTGATAGGTGATGGTCTTTTTCCTTAATTCCTCCATTTCTTCTTGCTCGGCGGATGAATAATAGCATTCCCGAGCTACTTTCTGATCACCTTTCACAACTCCTACTCCAAAATTTATTAGAAATTTTAGGCATTAATGTACCGTAGATGGTACAACCTCGAACTTCTTCATTCCTACTCTTCCCATGATGATATTGTATGATGATTGAACATTCTTATCCATCACGAAGAAGCGTATTCTTTCTGTTCGACAAGCAGGCCATGTACCAATGAATATATCCAATTTGATCGTCCCAAGTGGAAATACTTTCTCGCCAGCAAAACCGAGGAGGGGTCTATGATAAGGCTCCAGTTGAGATAGCTTTAGATTTAAACTGTCGAAGCACGAGTAGAACATAATGCCTGCCGAGCTATCATTGTCTACCAGTACTCTTGAAATCATTACCTCCTTCATCCTCATTTTGATCACCAATGGGTCATCATGAGGATATAGAACACTTGCGAGGTCGTTTTTTAAGAAACCAATGACCAATTTCTCTTTGTTCACCTTTCTCGGGCGATCCTCCTCAGTTAGATTTATTCGTTGAACGTACGAGCAAGCTTGAGCCTCACAGAGGTAAGCTTTTCTTTCTGCAGCAAGGTATCCTCCTCCTGCATCTCCACCTGTAATAACATTACAGTCAAATGACCCAAAGCGTATTGAAAATACCTCACGTTCTGGCTGCCTTGGTCTCTTGGGAAGATCGGGGTCGTCTTCTGGATCAACTTCATGGTCTCTCTTCTTGTTCTCCTCTGCTCGACGAGGAGATCTAGACCTCTCTCTTGCTCGGTCGTTGTTTCTTCTATCATTCCTCCGATCAACATACTTTGTCAGTTTTCCTCGTCTGATGAGTGTTTCAATCTCATTCTGAAGAGTTATAAAATTTTTAGTCATATGGCCATGATCTTTGTGAAAGTCGCAATATTTTGCCTTATTTCTCCTTTCGGGGTCTGCCTTCATTTTCTCTGGCTAATTTAATTCCTCGTTGTTCTTGATTTCTTCTAGAACGTGGTTGATGTCTTTCTTCAAGGGAGTATAATTATCAAATTTCTTCAATACTTCCCGTGACGACCTTGTTCTTGAATATTTGTCACTACCATTGTTCTTATGCTCTTTCTTCTTAGCTTTATCACCTTCCACCTTAGTTTCTTTGGCATCCATATTCTTCTTCGCAGCCATAGCCTCCTCGGCATTCATGATCTTGGCCGCTTTTCCCATCAGATCTGATATGGTTCTAGGTGGATCTTTGGCCAAAGTGTAGTACAACTTGTTGGGCAGTAGTCCACTCATCAAGGCGGTAATCACTGTCTTTTCCTCATAATCAATGACTTCGAGCTTCTCGTTATTAAAACGAGTTATATAATCTATGGTACTTTCACCAGATTTTTGTCTAACACTTAACAAATGCGCTACTCGTTTAACTGGCTTTGCCCCAAAACAGAAATTCCCAATGAATAACTCGGCCAGTTGAAAGAAAGTTTAGATCTTACCCCGAGGAAGATTATTATACCATATTTGAGAAGATCCGGTAAGAGTTCCCGAGAATGCTCTGCATCTCATCTCAT
The DNA here is from genome assembly GCA_949130495.1 of Sambucus nigra. Classification (NCBI taxonomy): domain Eukaryota; kingdom Viridiplantae; phylum Streptophyta; class Magnoliopsida; order Dipsacales; family Adoxaceae; genus Sambucus; species Sambucus nigra. Next base: position 380,722,712 of record OX422221.1, read on the forward strand.
CTGGAACAGCATAGATGTCGGCTGCAGCTTGGTATTGTTCTATATGAAGGAAAGGGTCGGTCTTTTCATCATATTTGGGGGTCACAACAGGTGCTTTGAACTTTGATGGTGTTGGAAAATCTACAATGGCCTGGACAAAAGGTGTTCCTCGAACAAAAGTTCGTTATAGAGGGTTCTTGGCTTTAGCCATTTCCCCTAATCTATCCTCCAGCCTCTGAATAGAGCATTTCCATGCATCATTTCCTTCCTCGGGCCTGTTGGTTCGAGCAACTGATCGAGTTGATGTGGCTTCCTGGGATCTATCTTGACGAGCAGCTGGTCGTGACTGGGCAGATCCTTCCCTTAAATCTGATGGTCATCGAAAACTCCTCGATACGACTTTAGGAGGACTTCTACTCCTTCTAGGTCCTAATCGATCAAAAGGTGATACCCTGCTTAACCTCTCTAACGCACTAGTCCTTTCTGGAGAGAGAGTGATACGTTGTTCAGTATCTGTGGCTCGCACTGACGAAGTTCGTCCAGGTTGATATGAAAAATCTTTATACTCCTCAGTACGATAGGAATTGGTACGCCTAGTACGTGAAGAAGGTAAACGGGTATTTCTTTGAATACTTCGCGATTCTGAATGGGTTGGTGCACCGCCATGGAGGGTTCGTATGAGTTGTTGCATCGTTTCTTGCATGACTGTCTGGCCCTGGGCCAGATTTGTCATTATTCCAGTCAGATCTGGAATATTGGGTGGCGCAGATGGATTTGGAGGGCTTCCAGTGTTTCGATTGCTGGGTTCTGGAATATCAGCCATTTGTGATGAATTATTTTCGATGAAAAACGATATTACCAGTCGTTTTCCACAGACGGCGCCAATCTGTTGATGTAAAAAATTAGATGATATCTAATTATTTAATCACAGATAAAATAAAGGAGACAAAGAACTTTTAAAGTGGTTCAGCCTTATAAGAATGGCCTACATCCAATGTTTTTGTTATTGATGACTGTTTGGGAATTCTCGATTACAAGTTTAATCAAGAAATTCCTGTCCCCTTACAATGAGGGTAATACAATGTATTTATAGCCCTAAGGCTATAATGTGAAAGGGTAATACATTCAATGTTATACATGTGAAAGGGCAATACATTCAATGCCCCTTAAGTGTATACATCTGAATGATAAGCATTTAATGAATAGTCAAATTGTTGGTTATCCTGCTATTAATGCTTTGTTCGAGGTGCAGCTCAGACCGCCTAAGCTGCTCTGCACTCAAGAGTTGCTCGGTACTCGAGAGTTCCTCATAGAGTTCTTGTTCCTCGGAGCGTCTGAGTTCCTCGGGGAAGCAGTGTTCCTCGTTGTAGTATGGTTCCTCAGAGTGTCTGAGTTCCTCGAAAGTGTTTGTTGTTGCCATGTAGATTGCCACGTGTCTTCATTCGATTGAGCCATGTCAGCAGACTAAATTTGGTATCAACAGTTGGGATGAGTCACAGTGGGCCTTGTTTCAAATGATGAGTCACAGTGGGAGTTGAACCACACAGATTTAAAGTTCTCTCTACCGCCATTTTTCATTTGTCTTCAACTATTCATGACATCATGATCTCTCTTTATCCTTCTTCACTTGTAAGTTTTCTCTATTTTCTCTATACTTTATCTTCAGACTACCGTTTTCTTCGCGTTCCTTCAAATCCTCTTATATTTTTTCTTTCTTGAACTGAAAATACAGTCTACACTATAAATAAATAAAATCTAAGAGATTTTAGGGAGAAAATTTTGATCCCCGATTGGGTGGAAATGGAATGCGCTGAGGAACCAGACGACTATTATAATGTTTCTGGTGGAGATTGGATACACACCCAGTCTGTGGTTGAGGGCAGTGTTACTTCCCCCCAAACCTATTATTTTGGGAGTTCTACGAGTACTTTAGAATGGTACCTGCTTAGTTCACCCTAAACATATAAAGGATTGTAAATGGGATTTAAATAATTAATGAGTTATACGAAACCCAAATTGGGATTACTAAGATAAGGTATTGCTATTCGTAGGTTAAAATGGGTGATAATACATTTTATTTGAAAATAAGAAAATCTGATAGAGCGTTGGGGGTTAATCTTCTTGATTCCAATAAGGGTTATTAGAGCCATGGTATTATCGCTAGAAAATGGCAACATCCAACAAATCCAGAGGGTGATCAGTCCTATAGATGTTTTAGATGCCCCAACATGGGCACAAGATAGGTTGACTCCTGCTCTGATTATTTTTCGTCAATGTTAAGTAGGCATTGCACGAATTAATTAATAATATTTTCTTTTTTTCTTTGTTTTGTGCAGTATACTCTAAGAAGAAGGAACCGCTTCTTTGACATTAATTGGATCAAACTTGCAAAAGTTTGGAATGTAAGGAGGCCATCATCTCCAAGGGCTGAGCATCCGAGATCGGCTTTGTTGTTTCATGAGTAAACTAACAGCACCACTTCTTTCATCGCTAGACCAGTGGATACAATTCCTAGTGTCTTAGTACTTTCATGTGGGAAAGAATATACATAAGAATACACCTCGAGCTCCTTTGAATTTATAGACATTAACAACATCCCAGTTGTTGTCCCAGCCACTTCAGAGGATGAAATGTCTTTAGTGAAGATAATCCTTATTCTGGTTGATGAGTCTGACCTCTTTACCTCTTCTAAGGATAAGACTTCCAAAAGAAAGGAGGTTGGAAGAGCTTCCGACCGCTTTACTTTGTTGGATTCGCTCAACAAGGATAAGGCTCAAAATAAAAGAGAAACTAATATCGGTACTTCCATTGTTTCCGCTACTCCCACCAAAATCATTTCGGTGGCCAAGAATCCATCTACGGTCGCACACTATTGGGGGGTCATTATGGATTCAGACAATTATCAAGTTCGAAGGTTGACTTTTGACTAACTTTTTCTCATGTCACACAAGTGCTATCTCTCGTAAGTTCTTGAACTTCTAATTGGATTTTTTTCTTTAGAGTTTCTATTATTGTAGTGACATGTGTTTGTCCTATACTTGTATTTTGTGGCATAATTTGTCAACATCCTTGACAGAAGGGATAGCCAAGCCAAAGAGAATGACAACATGTAAAAATCTTGGCGAAGTCTCAGTAGTCTTTTAAGGATTCTAAGAAGGCATATAATGTCAAGAAGAAATCCAACAACTTGGAGATGTCCAAGTTAAAGTCAAAGAATGATCTAGTGAAGAAAAATGTGTAAGAAAATGCTTGGTTCTTAGTTTATGCCCTAACTGCCAAAGGCAAGGCCCACAACTAGGGCTATGTGGATGCCTTTGGTCAGGATAAAAAAAGTAATTGGATTACATTTATGAGTTAAACTTCAAAAAGGGTTAGGATGCATCTCTAACCAAGACTAAGGTCCCCCTTGAGGTTGATCTCTATGGGAAGCATGATTCAGGTTGTCTACTATGGGAGGAAGAGGAGCGTTAGGCCTGAGCTAGAGACCAAGTGAAGGATAGGGACGATCAGGAGGTGGTGGATGTTACCCAAGGCAAGACTTCATCTATTTAAGAGCAGGTGATGGATAAAGCGGGTCAAGCTAGTTAGATTTAACTTAGGTTACATTGTTCCTTGTATTTCATATCTTTTGAATCTTGTAATGTCATGCCCTATCTTTTGACTAAATGAAAAACTTTATTCTTATTTTGGCATTGTTCGCTATTTCTTGATTTCTTTTTGTATGCATTTCAATTGTTTTCCTTATGCTTGAATGTCTTTCTATTTATTCATGTTTTTTAAGAATAGGTTGATAGTGGTGCTTGTACTTCTTAAGGTTGATGATTTGGATTTAGTCCTTAGTCGAGATGCTAGAGGCCGAGCTCATAGAGAATTCATTTCTATTCGACAAGTTCTTTAAAAAAAGTTGAATGATAGATGCCGAGCTCGCAGAGAATTCATTTTTTGTCAAACTCCAATGATAAACACTTAAGATTTTTCGTCAAACTCCACCAGTAATGGTGACTTAATAATGATAAACATTTGTTAAGATTTTTCACTTAACTTATTATTTTCTTGATCTGTCTCCAGGTTGTTGGCGCGTCCCTTCCAGTTAGAGAGAGTCCTCCATCAGTCCATTCGTCCATCGCGTCGCCCCATCGTAAACAGGCTATTTCGGAAAAATCTATTCACAATAACCAAGGTTCCACGACAGGTGCTACAGCCGATAGCGCATCTGGTTGTGATCTTCCACTACCTAGCCTCGATCCTCATGAATACTATCTCATAGTCCTTCAACGATCTCCCCAAATGCCTACCAGCCATCGTTTGGTAATTGAGCATATTTCAAACCATTACCCTGAGACTTTTACTGTCGCCTGTCTTCGTATAAACATTATGGTGATGAGCTACATGCTTTAAGGCATGGCCATAGTTATCAGTGATCTTGCCAGTACTCCAACTGCAAATGTTACCAGGCCCCTTCTTAATCAATTTTTGGGTTATCTAAAGGAGTTAGGTAGAGATGGATTTCAACTTAACTGGCTGATTGATCACTTAAAGACTTTGAAGAGCCAGCAGTTGGCAAGCTAGAGAGAACTACTGCAGAAGCACCGGGAGGCTCAGTGAGTTGAGGAAGCTAGGATGGCCGAGCTAGAACCTCTACTTGAAGCTGCCAACAAGGAGGTAGATGATATCGAATAAGCTCTGCGTCAAGAGAAGCTAAAATGGGAGGAACTCCTTATTGAGTGTGCACAAGTTCAAATAAGGCTAGAGGTTTCCATTAATGGCCAACAATCATGCCTAGCAGCTTATTCGGTCTTGCCTCTAGATTTTTTCTCTGCTCTGGACTTATGGTTCCTCTTAGGCCAATAATCTTTTCTACACTTTTATATATTTTCCCATTTTCTCTTATGTAATTCTCGAGCAATAGTTCCCCATTTTGTAATGCCTCAAAATTTATTAATGAAAGAAAGGTTATATGTTTTTCCTTATCACTTCTTTGTGTTATAATTGTTTGCATAAAATACCAACTCTGCAATCTTTCATTTCACCTAAGTTGCAACAAAAGACATCTTTTCAGAAAGAAGATATTTATATACTTATAACAAAATAACTAAATACAACGATGACCTAAAGTTAATTCTTATAAATTATAGACTTTCAACCATTTATTGTTAATCTTAAACGGTTTGTCTTCTTCCATCTTAGAAATTAAGCAATAACCTGAATCATGAGCCTCCTTTTTTTTTTTTTTTTTTTTTTTTTTTTTTTTTTTTTTTTTTTTTTTTTTTTTTTTTTTTTTTTTTTTTTTTTTTTTTTTTTTTTTTTTAAATCAGGATATTTATTGAGACTATAGAGAGAAAAGCCCTCTCACATGGCTTACAATCAAATCAAATAAAGCATTTGTTAGAAACTACTAAAATAGTTGCTCTAATCACTCTAGGAAGATCACTATAATTTTGAGAACTAAAAGAGCTTTGGTGATAGGATCCATGAATGGCAAGCAACTCTGCAGATTTATTGGCTTCTGATGAACATAACTTGATGAGGCAATGATTAGTTTGGAGAAATTCATTGATGAACACATGAATGAGCCTCCTTTATAATGAAAGGTCCCTCCCAATTTGTTGTAAACTTAGGCAGAGAAAGCCCCCTAATGTGCTTCACTGTTGCCTTCAAAATGAGATCTCCCTCAATGAACTTCCTTGGTCTCACCAAGTTATCATACACCCTGGAAAGCTTCCTCATGTACATTTAAAAGTGTTGTATTGCATTATCTTTGTGATCGTCCAACGCTTCCAACTGTACATGTCTGTTCTGAGGGAGCATGCTACTTCGCAAGGCATATAGGGCAGAGGGAACTTACAACTCCATCGGGAGGATCGCACTAGCTTCATACACAAGAGAGAATGGGGTATATCCTGTGGGCTTCCTTTTAGTTCTTCCCTAGGCCCACAATACAACTGGTATTTTATCATCCCATGATACTAGGAAATCCTCCATCGTCTTTGCCAAAATTTTAACTAATGTTTTGTTAGTTGCTTCGGCTTGACCGTATCCCTTTGGATAAGACACCATTGAAGTGTGATAAATAATGGAATATTTATCTGTGAGCATTGTTACCTCTGAATTGATTTAAGGGGGTTCCGTTATAAGAGAGAATAACCTTTAGGATCCTAAAACGGAAAATATTATATTCTCTGATGAAGTTGCTCACCACCCTTGTTGTTGCCCTTCTTAGTGGTATCACTTCAGCCCACTTTATATATCACTCCGTTGCCACTAGTATCCAGATCTTCCCCCTCAAAGAAGGATGTATTTCCCCTACTAGGTCAAACACCCAAGTGTGAAAAGGATAAGGTGTTTCCATAGAGTGTAGATCCACCGATGGAGCATAGATCATATTTCCATGCAGTTGGCAAGCTTTACATTTTTGAACGAACTCAGTAGAGTCTTTCTCCATCGTTGACCAATAATACCCCAACGTCATTAGCTGATCATATAACTTTTTCCCTCTTATGTGAACTGGATCATGATCTTATTTGAGGACTTTGGATGCTTCTTCCTTTGTGATGCAACGCAATAGCCTGTTGAAGTACCCTCTTTAATAAAGCTTCCCCTCCTGAACGTAGAACCTTGGGGAACTTCTTTTGAGTCCCATCACATTAATCTTCTCTATTGGGATAACTCTATCTTTAATTAAGTCAATATAAGGCTGCCTCCAATCCGATTGGGCTTCAATGAAATGGCATTCAGTTGTCTCGAAGAACAGTTGGCACTTGTCACACTTTTGTTGTAGCTATGCTGCATCTTGCTTCATTCTAGGCCAGAAGTATCCCTCCCTTTAAATTTTTTTGTGAAGAGGGATCTCAGTTGTCTCGCAGTGCTCTTCATGTGTTTTCTTTAGTCTCCGATCTACTTCTTCTAGGCCAATGCATCTTGACAGCCATCCTCCCGCATTTCTGAAGTAGTGGTTTCCCTGATTTGTACAGTATTGGGATAATTCTCTCAATACCATTGCTCTTTCCCCGGACTCCAGTTGTTTTCTAATATCTCCCTTCCAGTTAGAGTCATCCTCCATCGACAGAATTTACTGTACCACCGAGGGAGATGTTCTTCACTGAATCAAGATTGTAGTTGCATCATCTCTTATGATCATCTTTTGAGCGATGGTGGCATAGGCATGTAGATAATGATTCATCGTTCGGGGATGCCTCTTAATATTGGTCCGGTGGAACTGGTTGAGAAGCCTCTAAATGATTGTCCTGTAAGGTGCCAAATTGAGGTGTTTCAACACATATTCTCCATTTACTTTCTGAATCACCAAGTTCGAATCACCCTTGATGCATAGTGAATGAATTCCCCTTCGAAGGGCCTCCAACAACCCTAGTACCAACTCTTCATACTCTGCTTCATTATTGGATCAAGGGAAGTCTAACTTGTAGGGAAAATAAATTTCTTCGGTACCTCTTAAAAGAATAACTCCTGCTCCTCCTTTCTTCTCGGCTGAAGATCCACCGAACTGCTTCATCCATTCCTCTTCACTTGCGTCTAAGTGATTAGCCTGTAAATCTTCTCCTGGAATGCTCTCTCGTGCTGGCTTAAATAATCCAAATGAAAAGATTTCCAAGAGGTCTGTGTATGCCTGGTTTTTTATTGCGCAAGGGGCCACGCATTTCAAGTCATACTTTGAGAGGATGAGGAACCACCTAGCTACCCTACCAATAAATATAGTTTTTTCCAACAAAAACTTAATAGGATCACATCTCGTTACAATATGAATTATAAAAGACAATATATAATGCCTAAGATTTTGTGGTATAAAGACTAAGGCTAAACAATGCCTTTCCAAGCTACTGTACCTGACCTCTGGCCCGTGTATGATTCTACTAAGGTAGTGGACTGGTCGTTCCTGCCCGTCAATCTCCTATACTAAAAGAGCTCCAACGGAATTCTTAGTGGATGTGAGGTATAACTACAGCGGTATTACTGCCCTTGGAGGAATCATGGTTTGTGGTGAAATGAGAAGCTTCTTCAGCCTGGTGAGAGAGTCCTGGTGAACTTCCTCCCACTTGAACTTTGTGTTCTTTGGCAAAAGCTTCACCACAAACCATGATGAGAGTCCTGGTGAACTTCCTCCCACTTGAACTTTGTGTACTTTGGCAAAAGCTTCATCAATGGGTGGGTTATTTCGGCGAATCCAGGCACACATCTCCTAAGGTAGGAGATTTTTCTAAGGAAACTCTTGAGCTCCTTCGTCATTTTTGGACTTGGCATCTCTAAGATCGCTCGCTTTTTATCTTGGTCCATTTGTACTCCCTGCCGATCTACCAAAAAACCCAAAAACTTTCCATTGGTTACTCCAAAAATGCACTTCAGCGGGTTCATCTTCAGTTTGTACTTCCTACATCTGGCAAGCACTTTCCTCAAATCGCTCAGGTGGGACCCCTCCTTCTTCGATTTGATGACCAAATCATCCACATAAAACTTCACAAATTTTTTAAAGAAGTCATGGAAGATGTCCATCATTGTTCTTTGGTCAGTAGCCCCAGCAGTTTTTAGTCCAAACGACATTACCTTGTACATGAAGTTACCCAACGGGGTTCTAAATAATATTTTCTCCGCATCTGTGGGGTCTATCTTGCTCTAGTTATACCCTGTATACCCATCCATGAATCTATACATCTCATGTCCAGTCGTTGCATTTATCAAGCTATCGATGGAGGGTAGAAGGAACTAATCTTTGGGGTAAGCCCTATTCAAGTCTCTGAAATCCACGCATATCTTTATCTGATTCTTGTCTTTCTTCCCCATCGGGATGATGCTAGACGACCAGAGTGGGTGTTGTATCGGTTTGATGAATCCTGCTACCAACAGGCATTGGGCCTCTTCTTTGATCTTTAAATCCAGATCAGGCTTGTAGGTCCTCGTTGCTTACTTGACCGAAATGGTTGAAGGAATCACGTTTAATTTGTTGCATCTTTCTTCATGTAGCCCCTCCATCTCCGTATATTTCCATGAAAAAACATTTATAAACTCCCGGATTAGCTCAATCAAAGCATCTAGTTTCTTCATACAGAGATCCTTCGTGAGGAAGATGGCCCTTGGGTACTCCCCTTCTATTGCCAAGTTCAGTTTCTCTAGTTATTGTGCTTGTGGCTTCGGTTGGTTCGTTATGTAGTCTGGCTCTTCGGTAATATCCTCCATTAACTCATGTATATTAGAATTGTCTATCATCATGCATTGTCCCCATTGATCCACCAGAAAACACTCATATATCGGGCCAGCCTCCTCGTCAGTCTCTTCCATAGCTCCTTTGGCTGCCCGTTCACACCATCATAGGCGATAAACCACATTCCCTTCCTTAGTAATAATTTTCTTACATTGTCTGCTAGCCATTGCAACTGCCTTTCTTTTTCTTTCCCTTGAATCCTCTTCCCTTCTTCCTTTAGAGAATCGACTCAGCACACTTTACCGTGTGACTTCGTATTCCATCGGGTCCCTTTTGTGCTGCATTTTGTCTTTTAGCTGCTTCTAGAGTTTCTCAGGTCGAGGGACCGCTTGGTGGGCTTCTTCTGTTACTCCTCTGCCGCTTGCAGTTTTATCATTCTGGTCGTTCACCGGTCCCATCCTTCCCGGATCGAGGGAACCCATACTCCCTCCATTCTTCTCGTTAGGACTCTGATGTCCTATTCTAACTCTGTATAGAACATTACATCCACTAGGTGAGCTTTTTTACAGTGAAGGGCCTCTTCGTAGCTCTTATAGTGATCTCCGTTCCTTTAATAATTGACTTGTCACATTGGTGGTACGTTGAGGGAACCAATCCTTAGTTGTGCATCCACACTCTTCCTATCAACAAATGGTAGAAGTTGTACTCTATATCATGTGGAACTTAATGTGGGAACTCAGATTTTTCATTACAATCCCAATATTCACATAGCCAATGGAGCTGAAAAACTGATTATCATTACCTAAAATCATCAATGGCATGGGGACCAATCTTTCTTTTGGGATGTTAGCTGCATGGAAAGAGCTGATTGGCATGATGTTGATGGATTCTCCCCCATTCATAAGAACCCTCGCGAAGATTACCCCGTTGATGATAGAAGTCACATATAATGATCGATTGTGAGGAAATCTCACGGCCCTATCTGCATCGCTGAATGTTATTTCTGACAGAAATTTCTTCACCAGCCTAGTCATGGGTCCCTTCCATCTCAACGAAGGGACTGCATTCTTCCTCGCAATATACAGTATTGATTGGGTTATCTCCAACCTATTTTCTTTTGGTATTCCCACCTAGTCGAAGAACCAAGAGAACTTTAGGGACTGTAAGATCGTGCAGTACTCCAAGCTTTGGTCCTTTTCCTCTCCTTCAATGTTTTATATATCCTCCATATCCTTGGTACTTGCTTCGTCATAGATTAACACCACATTATCCATTCCTCTGGTACACTCCTACAAAGCCTCTTCGACCCCCCCTCTCTGTCTTCAACTCCTTCGCTTCTCTTTCTCCCTCGTCATCATAGGCCACCACCAGACTGGCCCCATGAGCTGGGAGTGGGTTGTCATTAATATTTTACGGAGCGATTTGTAGTGTCCTTGCCTTTACATGTTTATCAATGATTCTCCTTAACGTTAAATAACTTCCCGTTGGATGTTGAATCTTCCGATGGATATGGCAATACTTGGGATCTACTTTGGTCACCGCATTTGGTTCCACGACGGGGATGCCTTTAGGTTCATACATTGTTCCTCCTTGAACCATGTCATTGTAATAACTAACAGCCTCCTCTACTATACAAGGTAATGGTGGTGGATCCTCCCTATCTCTCCCAAACTTTCTCTTATTGTCCCTCTTTGCTAGTTTACCCCCATCCGCTCCTTCGGTATATTCCACCCGTAAGGACTGCGACCTTCCTCCCATCGGTTGTATCGACTGCCTGAATATCATGGGCACCACCACTGGGTTTGGTCATACCACCAACGAGATATTCCTTTCTACTTTTAGGAATGTCGTAAAAGTCCCCTCTCATGTCTCATTAATAAAATGGCAGATGTACTCAGGAAGCAGTCCTTTCGCACAGATCTGCAACAGTTTGGACTCTTTGGCTTCCTCTCTTACATCGAGGGACCTTTCCCTGAACCTTTGGATGTACACCACCATATCTTCCCCTGGTCGTTGCTTCTCTCTCCCCAATTGGGTTAAGGTGAACTCATCTTCATCCAGAAAGAACTTCTGGATGAATAAAACATACATGTCCTCCCATATGGAAACACTCTTAGGAGCTATGTAAGAATACTAGGTATATGACTTATCGGTTAAGGATTCGGAAAACTCCCTTAACCTGAGTTTTTTGTTGTTGCAGTGCGCCCCCAAATGTTCAACGAAGCTTTTAATATGCTCCTTTGGGTACCCTCCCTTTCCTATGTACTTTTCAAAGATAGGAGGAATATAATATTTTGGGTAAGGCTCATCGTTATATTCCTGAGGGTAAGGCATCTGAAAGTTGTTATAAATCGAAGCTACCTTGCCAGCAGATTACGAGGAAGCTTGTATGAACTTCAGCATCTCCTTTTGTATCTCTTTTCTCATCTCCTCCATGGCCGATACCATTATAGGAACGACTAGAGGGACCATGGTTGGGACGCCCGTTGCACCTAGAATAACCACCATAGTTGGAACGCTCGTTACTCTTGGGGTTCCCACCGCTGGAATCACGACAGGGGGTATGCTTGTTGGGGTATTTCCTCTTAGAACTGCGCTTGGTGGGGCCGTTGGGAATACCCCTGGCGTTACAAAAGAGTTGGTCTCAAATCCCCCCAAAACCGTTGAAGCTACAGGAGTTTACAAAAACTCATACAATTTATTCATGAGGAGTTGAACTTGAGTTGGTCCCAACCCGGTGCTCATGGGAGCTTGTGTCACCTCTGGAATGCATGTCACCATTTGAATTGGAGGTACCTCCACTCAAGAAGCTTCATCTATGGAAGCCTCCAGCTCCCTCGCCGCTTGTTCTTTATTGTGTTTAATGTCATCAAAGTTAAGTATTCGATTAACATTATCCTATGCCATACTCTTTGCTTAGAAGAATACCTCCCCAGGAGAGTCGCCAAATGTAAGAGGGTAGTTTAGATTAGGTGGAGGCGTAACCCCTTTTGAGTATAATAATTATAAGTTAACCGGAGACACTCTTAATTAATTACAAAGACACACACTCACAACTTAGTGAAGATAAACTCAGTTTGAACTCACAAATTGCTCATGTATAACTCAGAAAATAATAACGAACTCAGAACTAAGTCATTTAGAGGGAGAGAGAAGTAAGGATCCTAGATACACCTTGGTAGGTAGCCAAACACCCCAACCACCCTCAAAAGATCTCTGTCAAGTATTAAAAGCTTCGTAATAAATGGCAATGGTGGATGAGTGAACTCTGGTTTATAATAAATCTCTCTTCCTGATGTATATTTTCTTTTTAGCAATAACTTCTCAACTCTCCAAAGAACATCCCTTCCTTAGAGGTGGTTGGGGCCACTAAATATCCCCCACACCAATCCCGAGATGACTCAATCATTCATAAATGTGAGAGACATCCCTCATACTTTCTATCACAAACATTAAATGTCTGATGTACTAGTTAGCTCCACGTCATAAATATTAAATACCAAGACATGACTTCTGCCTAACTAATATGTGTCAGGGGGGCTGTCGTGACAGAGGTGGCTCACCAACTGTCTGACAACCCCAAATACCATGGTGGTTTACTCAAGTGCAGATTTGACATTGTCTATCTGGCTAGTGACATCACATAAGTAGATGTAATATTAAGTAGAGGTTTATTGGGTTCACAACTCAATGCCCGATAGGACTCAAGGCTGCTCTGCCCAAGGTTCCACGGTTAAGGTACTTTGGTGTTTTACCAAGTGTATCTAGGATGGTCAAGACAATCCCCAATGGTGCCTCACTTCTCAATCCTCCAAATAAAGTCCCTTTGAAGTTCCCACGAGGAGGTCGTTCGGTAGAGCATAAAAGCTTTCCCAGACCTTGCCAAGCCGGTCTCTCGCGAGTACCATTCGAACACACAATGAATGCCATTATAATCAATACATTATTACAATCGTTATAGCTCGTGGTCCATATAAGCAAAACATACAACATGACTAAGTAACGCAGCGAAGCTAAAGTATGAGCTGTCACGCTGAGCCATCACGCTAAGATGCCTCACTTGAGCTTCTTCGGTTGAGCTGCCCCGCTATCTTAATCCCAAACACTGTTGTTAATGGGGGATTATCTCTAATCTCAAGATTTCCTTCAAGCCCCCTCCACAATCTTATTGGGAGTTTCCTCATACACATGTTGATTACATGCTTAGGGGGTACATTACACCCCCCAAGACCTATATATACACTTCATCTTCTCCATAAGAAGGGATCGATCTATCTTAATCTAAAACCCTAACATAAATCTATCCAATTCTATACAAAAGAGAGATAGAGCTTTCAGTGTTGTATCCATGGCCATTAGAGCCCTTGCTTAGTGGATTTCTCACACAGTGGATGTAGGCCTAATTGGTTGAACCAATTTAAATCATTGATTTCATCTTCTTATCCTCATATCTTTCTCTCATATATACATATCTCTATGTCCATTATTGTGCTATGATTGAGATTAATCTATTCATAATCTCATCTTAATCTGGTGGTGCTGATTACATCATCATCAGTGTAGCATCGTTGGTGAGAATATTAGATAGCCATCTCTTCCCTATTTTATCTTATACTCATCAGAGTCTCTGGTGGTGAACTTGTCCTCCCTCTTTTTGGAGCTATTTCACCATTGAAGGAGCTCTTATTGAGCATTTAAGCCCTCATTCTCCAGCTCATAGCTCAAACAGCTTGCCCCAATGGCAATAGAGCCACCTCCTCCTCCTGAGAACCAACTGAAACCACCACATGAAAGTGGTGCAAGTTTCAATCAAGCACCGCCCCAATCCAAGATGGCTGAGGTAGCGATTACGTTCCGCTCCCTCTTGGCCAGCCAACAGTAAATGAAAAATCAATTCGCCATATTTAGCCAGAATTTTGTGGCTAAAACTCGTGGTGTTGGAGTTGAGTTTGTAAATCTAGTTGTTAGAGAAAGCTTTCGAGATAAACAAGTTAGGGGACCACCCCCGACACTGGAAAAGGATATCCCTCCATAATAGAGACAGAGAGATGTTGCTGACCCCAAGCGTCTATACCTAGGGAGGCAGAGTCAAGAACTCCGTGATGATAGGGTGGGAGACGACCTCTATCAGGACGAAGAAGAGAGGGAATGATGGGAACCATATCGGATCTCTAGGGGCACTATTCTCCCTTTACAAACGAGTTGGGAGCAAGAGAGTCGTCAAAGTCGGGATGATAGACCAAAGCGATCAGCCTTGGACCGGCTAAGTAGAGGGTCAGCCTTTGATAAGCTCGGCCCTCATTGAGATCTGAGGAACCATCTATCCATATCAAGAAGTGTTGTCGGCTCAAGAAGAAATGAGAGGAGTGAGGGTTGCAGACCTCCCTAAGATCGAGAGGAACAAAGAGAGGTCATCAATTGACCTAGGTGTACAGAGAGGGTACCCTCATCCCGTCCAGTTAGTAGAGAACGATCAGCTCAGCCAGACGATAGAGAATGGGTCGAGGAAAATGCTATCCCTGTAAAAGTCGATGTTACAGCAAACAAGCCTTGGAATGAGCCCATACAAAGGTTGGAGAACAAATAGGGGACATCGTAAGAAGTCGAGGCCCATTGCAGAGGGGATATACTAAAGGATCTCCATTTGTAGCAAAGATACTAAACTACCTAACCCCGACCAAGTTTAAGCCGCCGATGGTTACTCCGAAGTATGATGGGATATCGAATCTGGTTCATTATGTTGAGATGTATCAATCGGCCTCCGACAACTATTCAATTTTAGACGAGATGAGATTCCGAGCATTCTCTAGCATATTGACAGGGGCAGCCCACGTATGGTTCACCTCCATTCTTAAGAACTCGATAAGGAGTTTCAAGCAGCTAGTCGATAGTTTTGTCCATAATTTTTTCTTTGGGGTGAAACCTAGGAAGCAAACGATCCACCTATTGTACACCAAACAGGGGAAGGACAAGACTCTTAGGGAATATATAGACCGTTTTAATAAAGAGAAGCTGAAAGTCGAAGATTATGAAGAAAGTATCACAATGACAACCCTTATGGGAGGTCTTCAGAAAGGAAAGCTACTCTTGAAGCTGGATGAGGACCCTCTAAACTTCATGGCTAAACTCATGGCTACGGCTGGGAGAGTCATGAACGCAGAGGAGGAGATGGCTACCAAAGAAGATGAAGAAAAGAGAGCCCACACTGATGAAATGTTTCAGAAGTCTAAGGGTAAGGATAGCAAGAAAAGGTCGATAGACGACATGTTTGCGGACTATACTGCTCTGATAGTTAATTATGAGCACATTTTGAACGAGATAAAAAATGATCGGTCTCTTAGGTGGTCGAAAAAGTTAAAGACAGCTCCTCACAAGAGAAATAGAAATATTTGGTGCGAATTTAACCAAAATCACGGGCACATCATTGATAAATTCTTTGCCCGCAAAGACGGGATATAAAAAATGATGAAGTCTGGTAAGTTAAGGAAATATGTTGATAAGAGCGGTTCTAGCCAAGGACGAAATGACACTAGAAATAGGAGAAATGTTAAATGCAGAGAGGACGCTCTATCCAAGTGGGATGACTCTTCGGATGATGATAGTGATGATCCAGATCTCACACCAAAGGACGATAACGTCCCAGTGAAGGGGTTAAACATGATTTCATTAGGTGTAGGCATGATTTGTGTTGGCCTAGCAGGAGGAGGCTCTGCGGTGGACGATCGCAAGGCGCATGTGGTCGAGACAGAGGAAATAACTAAGGCCGAGGTTATAAACTCAGCCTCTGTTGATGTCAAGCCCAAGAAAAGGAAGAAAGTGGATATGGAAACCCTCATAGTCTAATTTTTAAGGCTAGATTTTGAAGGTATCCTAGCTCCTCATGACGACCCGCTCGTTATTACCACCAGGATACATGAATGTGCGGTACCAAGAATCTTAGTTGATGGAGGAAGCTATGCATACATCATGTTTTGTTCGTGCTGCAAAGGCTTAGGACTTATCTAGGCTAGGCTCATCCCGTACCATCATCCTCTGATAGGATTCAGTGGAGAAAAGGTTCACCCTCGGGGGATATACAAAATGGATATCAGAATGGGAGATGAGTGGACGAAAAGGCTAACCAAGAAGATCAACTTTTTTGTGTTGGATGAGAGTGTCTTCTCGGCTTACAACCTCATATTGGGATGGGTAGCTCTCAAAGAGTTTTAGGGCGTGCCTTCGACAATTCACCAAATGATAAAATTCCTGACTCGTTATGGATTAGGGGAAGTTCAAGGTGACCAAACGTCGGCACGAGGGTGCTACTTTAACTTAGTAGAGGAGAAATAAGTACACAAGAAAGAAACAACCATATAAAAAAATTGACACCCTAGATCCCAGAGATGAGATAAAACTTAAGAAAGGGGAGGTCGTGAAAGAGGTAGAATCCATCATCCTCAATGAGGACGAGCAAAAAAAAATCATCGAGGTCGACAAAGCCCTAAAAGAAGAGATCAACGATGAGATGATGGAATTTCTGAGGAATAGACAAAGTATCTTTGCCTCACGACGACATGCCTTGGATTGACCCCAAAGTAATGTCTCACAAGTTGAATGTTATTGATGGTGCAAAGCCGATAAAGTAAAGGAGGAGGATCTACTCGAGGGAGAAATACGAGGTGATTAGAGATGAGGTTAAAAAGCGTGAGAAGTCTGAGTTCATCAGAGAGGTGATATACCCTGAATGGCTTTCAAATGATATCATAGTACCTAAAGCCAACGGAAAGTGGAGAATGTGCATGGACTTCACTAATTTGAACAAATCTTATCCTAAAGACAACTTCCCTCTCCCTTGTATTGATCAGATGGTAGATGCCATGGACGGGCATGAATTAATGAGATTTATGGATGCCTACTTAGGCTATAACCAAATCTTCATGGACCCGACTCATGAAGAGAAGACAACCTTTATCACCAATAAAGGGACATACTGCTATAAGGTCATGCCCTTTGGTCTGAAGAATATTGGGGCCACCTATTAGGGTATAGTAAACAAGATGTTCGAAGATCATATAAGGAAGACGATGGAGGCATATGTCGATGATATGATCACAAAGAGTCTGAAGGACGACACACATGTGGTCGACCTTAAAATAATGTTTAACACAATGGACGGGTAGGTTGATAGCCTGGGCCATTTAGTTAGAAGAATATGACATAGTATATTAGCCAAAGGTGGCAATCAAGGGGCAGGCATTAACAGACTTTATGGTAGAGTTCACCTGGTCTGAATTCGATAGTGAAGAAGCAGACAGTCTTGAAAGGTCGGCCGAAACTAGTACCGAACTGGCAGAGGCCGAGAAAAGCACGACGAGACCTCTTACAGCTAAAACTGATAAGTTTTTGCTCAGAAATGGTGTTATTGAAGAAGGACCATTTCTAAAAGGGGTAGTGTGGAACTTATTTGTTGATGGTTCGTCCTGCGAAAATGGGAGTGGAGTAGACCTGATTGTGTCAACCCCGGACAGAATAGATATAAAGTATGCATTAAGGTTTAGTTTTAATGCTTCTAATAATGAGTCAGATTATGCGGCCCTCATAGACGGAATCTCCCTCGACAGAGATCTATACGTCGGCCAACTTTTAGTCCATAACGACTCTCAACTTCTAGTTAATCAGGTCCTGGTGATTTATGAAGGCAAATACGACAGAATGGCAAGGTACCTAGCAAAGGTGAGGAAGATAATGAAGGACTTTAATGAGATCAAAGTCAAAAGGGTACCTCGGCTGGATAATAGCAGAGCCAATTCCCTGGCAAGGCTAGCCTTGGCCACACGAATATAGACCATGAGGTCGGTGCTAGTAGAAATCCTTCCTCGGCTGACCATAAAAGAGGATGACATGAAAGAAGGAAGGCATAAAGAAGGAAGTTGATTAGGTAGTTTAACGGAGTCTTGGATGGACCTAGGATCATCCTTGACAGACCCGCTTATTTAGTGTATCAGAGAGGGTAGTTTGCTGGAGTCTAAGGCTGAAAGAAGAAATTTAAGACACAAAGTCGCTAAGTTATTTATCTTAGGGGGCGTGCTATACAAGAAGGGGTTTCTTTTACCTCTGCTCAGATGTGTGCACCCAACCAAAGTAGATTATATTTTAAAGGATGTTCACGAAGGTTCTTGCTCAAGCCATATTGCGAGAAGATCATTGGCAAAGAGGATCGTCACTCAAAGGTATTAGTGGCCGACCCTGGCCAAAGACTCAATCGAGTATGTAAAGAAGTGTGACAAGTGCCAGCAGTTTGCCATCATCCCTCATTAACCTTATCAACCTCTGGAGCTTATCACCTCACCATGGCCATTTGCAGTGTAAGGGATTGAGGAGTGTGTGAGTCTTATAAATACCAAGTGTGAAATATGGTATTATCGGTAGCCCCATGTTTTTTCTTACAAAGGTTACAAGGGATAACGCTTGTCTTTTATGGATGAGTGTTGGGGACTGATATCACTAACGTAACTGAGCGTTTAATAATGGAGGTAGAATGACATAACTCTAGTCCTTGGGGGCTATAAAAGAGCCCCTTTTGGTGAGTTAAGTTATTCATTGTTAACCTTAACTTTCTCTCTTCTATTTTATAATTTGTTTGAGCAAGAAAACCCTTTCTTCTAAAAAAATTCTCCCTCTAAGGTCTTGGACCCCACACCTAGATCTTATGTTGGTCCTTACATTTCATTACCACCCGTGGTGAATCCAAGCGATGAGGCTCCACTCACCTTCCTAGTGTGTCATCTACCTTGGTCCGGAGGTGATGAGTTATAATGGGTTTTTTAACCTCGATATTCCTGGTGGGTCTCACTTTGCCTCATAACTTACTAATCAAGATCAAACAGATATCCAAAAGACCTATCAGATATTGAAGAGTGTCATACTGAGGGCATGTTCAATGGTAGCTAATCATGTGTGCTTTAACAAATGTTTCCTTCAGCATGGAGACATATCCGTGTGCCTCTACTTGTGGTCAGGATCTCAAAAGCTATCAGTATAAACCCTTATCAATTGTTGTACAATTAAGGGAGACATTTGATGGCCACAGTCTTGTCCTTTAAAGGGTCCATCGAGTATAAGTGTAATCCTTATCCGACCTAGTTCTTCAAACTGTATAGCGTAAGAGCATATTTGTTATCATTGATCAATAGCTTAGGCTTACACACTTGTTTGGCTTATCCCGTTACCATTTGACTCGAGCCATCACGAAGAATCGAATCTCCAACTTTTGTAAATTCAAGATGATATCCACATTATGAGGTATAAATAAACTAGGAGGTCAGATGAATTCGCATTAAAATTAGGTGATATTTTTATTACAAACAAAGAAATTTTTTATGTTTATATTTTTTTTCAAAATTCACCGACTTTGTTCAAATGAGAAGTCATTCTCGTTCGAACGAGAAGTCTAACTCATTAGAAGGCTCATTTTTACATTTTATCTAACGTGCATCTGACAAGGGCGTAGGGTTTGGCTTCGTCTGAATATCATTTGAATGTCGTTTAGATGAGATATTTCTTTCGTTCGAACGACCTTACTTTCATTCTAACGAGATGTTATTCTCATTCGAATGAAGCTTATTTCCATTCGAACGAGTGATGTCACCCCGAATTTTGTGCCATCTTATAAATACCTGCTTTGTAAAGTTTTTTAGAGAGACTTTTTGCAAATTGAAAAGCGCATACCTACTGCAAAAGTCCTTAGAAGGTCAAGGTAACTATCTAGGATACATCGAAGAAGGTAGGTAAGATTCTACTCAACCCCACAAAAGGTCGAGAGGTAAGGAATAGGTTATGATGATGCATCCATTTACCATGTTGTACCAAGATGGTTCTCGAGTTTGTGATGGATCCTTATGGCCCTCGACATAACCCACCTAGGCATCCTACCTACCTAGAAGAATTCAACCTAGAAAATCAAACTGAGGTGGACATAAACCTTTCTATGTTTACACTTTTTACAAAAGAAAAGGTATCCTTTGAGAGTTTTGCTATAAATGAGGTAGAACTAGTTGTACACATACTACCGTACACCACTCTAGAGACTTTGCTAGTCTTAGGAAGCAAGTTGAATTTCTAGTCATAACTTCACATAGTTTAATGAAAGAATTTCAACAGGTGTCTTTGCTATTTGATAACACTTCCAACATTCAAACTAGAGTCAATAACAATAAGGCCAAATAAAAGGTTACCTCCACTTGGGTACCTAAGTGAGACGACAAACATCTTGTTGTTCATGTTTCTATCAAGGCTCAAAATACTTCCCAATGGTATTTTGATAGTGGGTGTTCTAGGCACATGACCGGTGACATCTCATTTTTTACCCACCTGTAGTGATGGTCGATGACTTTTCTAAATAATCAATTGTAGAATTCCTTTAAGAAAAGTTCGATGCGATTAAGTTCCTTACAACTAAGTGTCGTGTCTATAAAACTAACACGGTGTCGCTATTAATCGGATGCATAATGACAATGACACTAAATTTAAAGAAGAGAAAATGGATAGCTATTGCGATGGAGTGAGCATCAAACATGAGTTTTTGGTCATTCATACTACTCAACAAAATGGAATTTTTAAGAGGAAGAACCGGACGATACAAGAAATGTCTAGATTCACACTACTTGGGAGAAACATTCCTAGATGTTTTGGGGCAGAGTCGGTGAGTAGCACATGCCATACGGTGAATAGGGTATATCTTTGTCCGCACACACTTCACACGCCTTATGAGTTATGGACATGGAAGAAGCCCTACCTATTATATTTTTGTGTCTTTGGGAGTACATGCTACATCTTGTGAGGTAGAGAGCCCTTTCAACTCCTAGAATGACGACGGGATAGTTTTAGGAATGTCATCGATGAGTAGGGCTTACCAGGTTTATAATGTAGTTAGATCTAAGGTTATGGAGTCAATAAATGTTACGATTATAGATGATGATCCACCGAAGTTTATTCCTCTTAGCCCATAGTGTGTGGATAATACACCCCCTGGTAACGATCCCATCCTTTCTCATGCTACCACGCTGAACCCCGTTCCTGTATCAGGGGAGACACCATCTTAGGTTTGAAAGAGTCATGACCCTTTTCCTATACTTGGTGATCCTATACTAGGTGTCAAGACTCATGCTTAACTCAAAAATGTTATTAGCTATCTATGATACACATCCTTACCCAAGAATGTGAACGAAGCACTTAAGGATGAGCATTTGATATTTGACATTCAAGAAGAGTTTCTTCAGTTTAGAAAGAATGATGCCTGGGAGTTGGTCCCTCAACCTAGCGATACTAATGTGATAGGTACCAAGTTAATTTTTAAGAATAAGGTGGATGAAAATGGTCCTATAGTCTATAATAAATTTAAGTTGGTTGCTCAAGGATACAAACAAATCAAGGGTGTAGACTTTGAGAAGGCATTATCTCCTATTGCTAGGCTTGAGTCCATCCACTACTACTCGCCATATCATGTCATCTACGCTTCAAGTTATATCAGATGGAAGTCAAGAGGGTCATTCTATAGGAGGAGGTTTACGTGAAATAACAAAACGGGTTTGAAGACCTTAAGCACTTGGGACACGTATAGTGTCTCAGGAAAGCCTTGTAAGGTTTGAAGCAAGCACCTAATGCTTGGTATGAAAGGCTTACTTCCTATCTCTTCGCTTGAGGCTCCAAGAGAGGGGGAATAGATAAGACGTTGTTTTTGGGGAGAAAGAGTGGTGTTATTTTGGTTACCCTAGTCTATGGGGACAATATAGTCTTTGGATCCACGTGCTCCCGACATGCTCACACTCTTGATGAGGAGAGAGAAAGTTTGAGATGAGCATGATAAGTGAGCTTACATTTTTCCTAGGTCTCCAGGTTCATTAGCTTGAGGATGGGATATTCATATCTCAATCCAGATATACAAGAGACCTTGTGAGTTAATCCGGTTTAGACTCCTCTAAGCACTCCCACACCCCTATAAGTACATCAACAAGGCTTAGCAAAGACACTCTAGACAAAGACGTATAGAAGACCTTATATTGGATTATAATAGGTAGTCTTCTTTACCTTACCGCTAGTCATCTCGATATTATATTTAGTGTTGGAGTATGCGCACGATATCATGTGTACTTGAAAGAGTCACACTTACACGAACTTAAACATATTGTCAAATATGTGAGTGGGACTCTATCATACGGCATTTGGTACTCCTTTGATACCGATGATCGTTTGTCCGCCTATTCGAATGCTGATTGGGCCAGGGATATTGATGGATGTAAGAACACTTCGGGTGGGTTTTTTTATTTTGTTGGTGCTCTTGTCTCATGGATGAGCATGTAACACCTCGTATTTTCTGCGTATATAGAATTTAATTAATTCGGGAAATTATTCGTTTTATCATAAATTACGCAAGTGAAGTAATTTAATGGAATTAAATAAAAATGTTCTTATTAAATATTAATCAAGAGAAAGATATAAAGATAAATATTATGTGTTAACTTTACTAAGTGAATAGTAAATGATTTATAGAAATTATTATGCGTCATAGCAAGTGAAATTGGCGCAATTGAAAATATCTCAGTCGGGAGTCACATGTAAACTAAATTGAGATCAAGATAGGATAATTATTTAGAGTAGCTTGAATGATGATTTCGAGATCACGGATGACTCCAGTAAGGTAAAAATAGTCAAAATATTATACCCGGGGGTGTTGATTAGGTCCCGTGGCAATTTTAGACTAAATCGTCACCATACGAGGGCATTTTATTCATTTGGTAATTAAGGGTTAATAGACATACTAAATTACAACTTCTTTATTAGAATATAGAAGGGAGAGGCTAGGGTTGAGAGGTTAGAAAACTCAGAGAACCCATTGGAGAAGAAGAGAGCTCATTTATGAAGCCTAAGAGAGAGTTTTTGAGAGATTGAAGTGTGATCTTTCCCCATTATTGATCTTGGAGTGAGGATTGGAAGAGAAGAAATATCATCCAACATCAAAACCATGAAATCAGATAACACAAGACTAGTCAAGTGTTTATTTATAGTTTTCCTTGAAGTTATAATACCCATGTTGTTATGGTTTTGAAATATGATGATTAAATTTATGTTCTTGGAAGAAAAGAATAATGAAAACTCAAGTTTGGGAAAGGAATTGCATCTAGTTTGATTTAACATCTGTAGAGGATATATGACAATCTCCATGAATCTAGTCTTGGTTTTTGATGAAAATGGTGGAAGAACACAAAAGCTAGGTTTTTTTATGAAAACTTGATTTAATCTATGATTGGGTGTAAATCATGAAGTCTGGATGTTTTATTTACGTTAGAATTTTCCCTAATACATATATATGACGTTTGAGAATGTTGGATTTTGATTTCATAAAGAATCATGAAGAGAAGAGTAAGAAAAATGGTGAAAAATGCATTTCCGTATTGAGGAAAATGATGATCTGCGCATTTTCGAATCGATTTGGCCTCCTGAAGAATCGATTCAGTTTCCAAGAAAATGTGAAAAAATTCCTTTAAACCTAGAACTCCTAAAATTTGGTCGGGAAAACTTTTGAGACTTTATAAAATTATAATGAGAGATTTGTTATATTACAGTAGGCTTGTGATGGGATTATGACTTAGTCATAATGAGAGGATTAAGGTTACATTTAATATACATAAATAGAGGCGTAATTAATTCAAGATAAAGAAAATGAATTATGGGTAATTTAAGTGAATTTATGTAAAGACCAGGAGTGTATGATAGAGCTAGATGCTGAATTTCATTAAAGGGTAACAAGGACCCTTAGAGTAGAAAGTAATACTCGGATTAACAAAATAGTGAGATAAATTGTAAATTGATGGTACAGTGAGTATTCAAGGGAAAATAATAGATTCAAAAAATAATAAATGGGTTGTGTGAATACCAACTGAATTGATAGATATATATAGGTTGTGTGTATTCCTATTATATGATTGGTGATTGTACATGAACAGACCTACGCCACCTACTATCACGGAGGTTCCCGCATAGTGGGTGATCCCACCTTGATGATTAAAGGGAGGTCTAAATTTGTGCCCTAGGACATAGAACTTAGGGCGGCTCACTATATGTCGTGGATTAGTGAGACTGACATGTCATTTGGGTACGTTAGGTATTTGCTTAGCCCAAAGGCTTTGAACTATGTCCACCTCCATTGAAGTTATTTAATTTTTGGGTTCGAGGAGAGATACTGAACCAATAGTCCTTATTTTAGTACGAGAGGTATATGGACTGATCGCAGAGTATGCCTATTTGTACGCTGGTCCTTTTGAGAGACACTGTAGTTATATATATTAGTTAGATAAATATATATAACCGTTTGAATAATTCTACTTACGTGTGATAGTAGACAAATTGATAGTGTATATATAAATCATCAATTAAGTAGTGAAACTTAATTAAACGATTGAATGACAAGATATGGGGAACGTCACTTGTGATATCAATAACATATGGGTAATGTTAATTCGGATAGCGTACTGTATGGGCGGTACGGGGACTTATAGCTGTCCATAGTCTAGGTAGATACGTACATCTAATTAGCTTGGGTAGTATGGCTAGGTGGTCTGTGTATAAAACTTTAGGCGTGCACAATAGTTGAGGGGTGAGGAAACTCAAGGGAGTGTGCGTTAACCTAACATGTGTAATTAATAACTGATTCTTTTAATTGTGATAAACACTTGAAAAATATTTTCTCAATATTTTGGGTACTAACCCATGATATAAATATTTTCCAAAACCTTTTATGCGTCTAGCCACAGGGATGCTAGACTTGATGATCTATTCCAGGGACGATTTGTTGCATTGTTATGGAGGCTTACAGGACTTGAGTAGACGCTTCTACCTTTCATTCCTAGTGTAGGATTTCATTCGAGTCCCCCTTTCAGACTTCATATATTTCAGTTATTCATTTCAGACTTATAGTGGGATTTATTTACTATTTGTTGGACATAGTGTTTGGATTTGGATTTTAGAGCCGATGGTTTATTCGGCAAGATAATATTTATTTATTTATTTCATTGTGATGGTTGTGACAATTAATTGTGTGAATGTCTTAAATTAGTTTTCAGCATTTTATATTAAATTGTTTCATGAAATAATTTTTTTTGACACCGTCCTAATTAACTAATAGGTGGTTAGTAATTAAAATGTTTTCAACAGTGATGTTGAGAATGAACCAAATGGAAAACCTCTTTTAATTCAATAAAGGATTGATCGCCCGATATTTAATTAAGCGAGGTGTCACAGATGGTCTTAGAGCATCAGGTTCTAGTGTCCATAGGATCTGTATGACTTAGTATGATTTATGTGTATCATTCTTTTGATATAGAGCCCTATTATTAGGACTACTGCTTTTATCTTTGTGTGTATGAGATATCGTGCTTCTACTATTAAATTTTGTGTAATCTATGTACTTATACAGTTTGGTCTATTTTTAAATTCCACTGAGGAGAGAGCCAGCAGTGCGGGCAGCGGGCAGGGACGAGGCGAGGGAGGATCCCCAGGATCCACAGGTACCGCCACTATAACCACCATCAGAGATGATCTCGACTGCACGAGTGGCTAAGATACTAGCCCAGGTAGTCAACGCAACTACGACAGCTATGGCCATTAATTTCCCACATCCACAACCGTAGCCTCCAGTGGCACCGGTGATCTAGGCCCAACCGGTGCAATTTACTTGGCAGATACTCTGAGAGACATTTCAGAAGGTCCACCCGCCCAAGTTTCAGGCTAGCTATGATGTAGCTGAGGTGTGTTAGTAGAAGAAGAATATACAGCGCCATGTATGCATGGTAGAGTGTGGTGAGATACAAAAGAAGATGTTAGCTACTTTCAGGCTTATGGGAGCAACCCTTTAGTGTTGGGAGTCAGTTACCACCATCGAGGAGAGAGATATAATGATAATTACTGAGTTCTAGGTCCAGTTTGACCGTAAATATTTTTTTCCCATAGTAGAGATCGAGATGCGAAATAAATTTAATGAGGTGACTCAGGGTGACCGCTCCGTGGTAGAGTATGAGGAGAAGTTCTTTGGTTTGTCCAATTTTTTGCCAGACGAGGTGAGAAATAAGGAATGAAAGAAAGAAAAATTCATGGATGGATTAGCCTAGAGGATCAGCAAGCACTTAATCAGCAACCCCGCATTAGTGACATATACATATGTTGTCAATACCCCATTATTATAATGCCAGGACCATCGCTTCCATATGAAGGGAAGTAAGAGAGGAGGTGATCCTAGTCAGCCGGGCAAGGCAAGTGGGAATGGTACCAGCGAGGCACCACAGTAGCAGGGAGGTAGACAGCAGGTGCGGGATTCTCGACAGGGGGATCAGGCCAAGTGATTTAGACCTGAGGGTTATCGATCGAATTGTCAGGGTTTCAGGCAAGGTCAGTAGGGCCCTAACCACCAATAGCATGTTCCTCAGGGCCGTTAGGGCTAAGGGAACAATGGAGGTGGCCAGTAGGGTCGGGATTATATAATGTCAGGGCCAGCCTTGACAGGGCCGACAGGGCCAGAGCCAAAGACCGTTTCTAGGGCAGTGCTTTATATGTATCCATCAGGGTCAAAAAAGGAAAGATTTTCCATAGTTTGGCAAGGCACAACAGGTGGGTTCCCAATAGGGGCAGAAGGATCCATTACCTCTGCCACCAGCATCAGCACCCCCAACCCCACAACAGCAGTAAGGATAGGATTCATTTTGATATTGGGGGCGTACCCATGCCCCCAGTACCTCAGGCGTCGCCAACAGTTGATGGTTCATTTCCTATTTATGGTCATAGGGGTAGGATTCATTTTGATATTGGGGCATCACATTCTTTCATTGCCACTAGATTTGCCCGAGCAGTCAGTCTTTTAGAGACAACCAACACTCGCCTTATGTGTATAGAGTCATCGTTGGGTAGTGGGTCACTTATACACTCGGTATGTGGAGGTGTGAACATTATTATTAGTAATTTGAGCTTAGAAGCGGACCTCCTTATGTAAGACATGGAGGGATACGATGTTATCCTAAGCATGGATTGGTTGGCGGGTTATAGCCTTCTTAACGATGCCTCTTCCCGAGTGAGGGTCATGCACCCACCTATATTACATTAAGGAGAATACCTTACGAGAGGTATTTATATCTACAAACTTGATTCTAGTAGTGAGAGAGTTTGGGGATGTATTTTAGGAGATACCGAGGTTACCACCCAGTCGAGAGATCGAGTTTGTTATCGACCTAGCACCGAGTACGAGATCGATTGCTCGAGCACCGTATTGCATGGTCCCTTCAGAGACGCGGGAGTTGAGGGATCAAATTTTGCAGTTACTAGGGTAGGGTTTCATTCGGCGTAGTACATCGTCATGGGGAGCACTGGTGTTATTTATGAATAAGAGGGATGGTTCGCTTTGCATGTGTGTAGATGTAATACCCCGTATTTTTATGGCTTTTAAATTTAGGGATTTATTAAATTTAATTGAGATAGATTAATTTAATATTAATCCAAAAATTTGTTTCAAATATCTACTAGCGTGACGAGAGTTGGTAATTATTGGAAAATTATTGATTTGATCAATATTACTTATTGAGTACAATAATATGTAGAATTGAATGTATTAAAATTGTCAAGTGGGAATAATATGACAATTATGGAAATTAAGTCAGGACGCACCCGTGTCGTGTTGGGACTAAAATATTATTATTATAAGTGAATAAATTATAAGTCTCCTGTATGGTCATTTCGAGTGCATCAATGTGTTCGTAAGGGTCGAGATAGTCAGAAAAGTGTACGCGGAGGTTTAGTTTGGGTCTCGGGACGTTTTTAAACCTAATCGGTAACCCGGGAGGGCATTTTGGTAATTTCTATTTTTGGGATTTAATTACCTACGAAAATTAGAGAAGTATATCGGGAGTTCGAGGTTTCATTTTAGGGTTAGAACCTGCATATTTCACAGAGGCCATTAGAGGAGGAAGGTGGGGAACTTCCCAAGGCTAGAGCCACCACAGTTGCACCATTTTCACCACAAATACCGCCGGAGAGTAGATCGGAGGAAGGAGAACACAACCACATCATCAAATCTCTGAAATTCAGACTCATATTCTCGAGGCAAGTATCTATCTTGCTATTTCCATGCTAATACAACATCCATGTTAGAATAGGAAGGGAAATTGTTTATTTTTTGGAGATTTCATGATATTGGAAGAAGTAAATTGAGAGGTTTGAGTAGGAACTATACGGGGTTGATATCCTTATTAGGTGTAGAACCATAATTACGAATTTTCATAATGTTTAGAGAAAGAAATATGGTAATGACTAAGAAGTTCTTGAATTTATATGATCAACTAGGGTTTTTAATAGTTTCTTGAATTAATCCCATGTAATAATGATTCCTTATAGATTTAATCAAAAAAATTCGTTAGAAATCATTTATACCTGTTACTATAACATTTGTGATACTTGGTTGGGAGTTTGGACGAAATTGATGGAGGTTTTGAGGACTTTTGGTGATGAAACCCGTAGGATAGTATATGCAAATTCTGGGAAATATCTGGGCGATCGATTGATCGACCTTGAACGTCGATCAATCGACCCCTACCTTTGATCGATCGACCTCTTCTGGATTTTGAAGCTTGTTCTTTATTCTTAATGATACACCATGTGCCACTTTGTGGGAACCCTTATATATATTTTATATACCATAATGGGACTTGGGAAAGACCAGTAGGGTTGTAGAAAAGGTTCGGGTGACACGATTCATATGTGATTTAACCGTGGGGGTTCGGGAATGAAAATTTAGTGGGAAATCTTACGTACGTTATATTATATCTTGTGAGAAATAAGGAAGACTTAGACCAGTAGAGTAGTGAGGGCGCACCTACTGATTTTATATTATTTTGAGAGGATATACTTAGAGAGATGAGAAGTAAGTATGAAGTAAATTATATATGAGAATAATAATGACGAATCCGTTATGCAAGATAATCGAGGAAAATGTGCTAAGAACGGATAATTATAATTATGGGTCGTGGGCGCACCTAATTTTGAAAATGTGAATATTTATATATATGACTGTGTGATTGTGCATATATTATGTATCTGTGTAAAAATCATACCCGAGCTACTTTCTATCACGGAGGTTTCCGCGCCGGGACAGTCTTATCTTGATTGGGCCTTTATGGACGATAACGACTCGTACCCTAGAAGATAGTATCCTTGATATAGGCTATCTGAGTGATAGTGAGATGTTCCTAAGAGACGTGAGGGTATGTGCTAATCTCTTAGTGACTGGGAACTATGCTTCGCCTCCATTTGTATGTATTTTGTGTTAATACAGTTCGAGAGTGATTCCGAACTAGTATTTCCCTTAGTACGAGAGATATGGGAACTTGATAATAGAGTATGCCAGCACCGAAGATTTATGTGAGGTGCCATTAATATATATATATATATATATATATATATATATATATATATATATATATTATATGTGTGACTAATATATATACGTATATCTATATGGGAACTTTCTACTGTGCGTATAAGTGGATAAGTAATGAATAAATGCTTCAACTTTATTATAAGTGTTCGGGAACTTTATAGCGGTAATGGGTTGTTCTAAATAACGTAAGAAATCTTGAAGAGAATGATTTCCTAAAGTAAATAACATAACCTTTCTTTTCACGTGATAAAACCTTATGGAGAATAAGTTATAGAAACTTATGAGATTTATTAGTATGGTAGGCATGCCCACTAGATGAGAGGTGAGAATTCTCAAGAGAGTGTCGCATGCTAACATGGTTGTTGCATTAGCCGGTAAACATTTTAAATACTTGCTAAACTATTTTTAAAACTATTTTACACTTGGGCTCTGACTCGTTTCCTGTCCTTTTCTCTCTCTCTTGTATATATATATATATGTATGTATTACAGGTGCCCAGCCACAGCGACATCTTGCATAGGTTCTTTGGATTAGACGCGCTGCAGCTGATGTGGGAGTTGCAGGACGTTGCTTTAGACGATCTCTTCATTGATCCTATTCTTGTTTTAGTTCTGCTTAGTTAGGGCATGTTTCGCCCGTTTCCCTATTCAGTTTGGATTTGTTAGAGATTTACGTTTGTTTATATTTCCAGTATTCAGTATTCCATGGGAGTTAACTTTTGTCAGGATGATTTCATGTATGGTTATTTGACTTGGTTTGGTTAATCTAGATGGATTAATTATTTTGTGTTGATTGATATCCATACCACTTATATAATTCTTAGACTGTTGATAATTTAAAAAGGTTTTCAAGTTGAAATTTAAAAATGGAAATAAGACTTTAAATTGTTTTGACACTTAGCTTAATTATTTAGGGTGTTTAATTTGGAAATTTTATTTTGCGACAGTGATGCTAAGAATGAACCAACCGTTCACCTTGATTTTTAAATTAATAAAGGTCTGATCACCCGATATTTAATTAGGCGGGGTGTCACAGGTGGTATCAGAGCATCAAGTTCTAGTGTCCTTTAGGATCTGTGCAGCTTATTATGTTTCCAGTGTTGCTTTGTTTGATATAGAGCCCTGTGTTTAGGATTGTTGATTTCTATGGTGAGATTTCGTTCTCCTGCTATAACGTATATATATTAGTGAATTCTAATTGTGTCCGGATGTGTACGTGTGCCGAGCGATGAAGAATGTCAGATCAGGGCCGTTAGGTGGACATCAGGAGGCAGGGCTTAGTTGAGGTTGTAAAGTATATTCGAGGATGATGACCGTAGTCGAGGTCACCCCTATTATGGCACAAGAGGCCATGATTGTAAAGATGGCTAGGATGCCGCCTACGATTTCCAAATACTACTATAGTAAAAAGATAAGTCGAATAAGACCCACCCAACGTAGTACGCTTGGGAGAGGGTCAAATGGAAAAATTGAAGAGAGTCATCAGCGGAAAATCTAGAAATGAGGGAATTGTGTGTGTTACCCAACTAAGGTAATATATTCAAAAGGTTTGGACATATGACAGAGTGTGGTTAACTGAAAGTGAAAATTTGGAGTAAAATTTTTCTTGGCTTGTCGGAACAAAGTTATAACGGTGAGAGTCAGCTACCACTTTCAGAACTAGAATGTTGGGTCTATAGAATGATCTTAGGTACAGTTTGACAGAATATTCCTTCATCAGATGTGCAGGATAAAATGTGGATGTTATTCTGAACTCATCACGGGAGGACCTGACAGAGGTCCATTTGTGAATATGAATCTAAACCGTTAGGGACTCTTGTATCAGAGGATGTAGATACAAATGGAGGAGAGGACTCCAAGTGGGAGATCGACTCGTAAATATAGTTAATAACACTTATAAGGGAATTCTGATGGACGTTCGATTCAGAGGTTGACAATGTCGTGCTTTGTCAATGGAGATGATAATGCTTCTTTATGTGGGAAGCCAAAAGAATCGAAGGATTTAGTCAAGAATAAGACTGGATACAAATGGTGGTAGTGTAGTACCACAAGGGGGTGTGAATACATATCAGGGGACCCATTTAAATGAATCGGACAGCTGAATTCTTACCGAGTGATGGTGAATTTAGTAAGGACTACTATAGCCAATAGCATGTTATTTAGGGCCAACAAGGCTAAGGGAACAACGGGGGTAGCCATCAGCAATCGAGCCTACCAAAGTCTGATAGAAGGACAATACTAATATGGTTAGTATGACCAGTGGATTATGTGTAGAGGTATTTTGTAGAGAGTGATTCACATGCATTAATGTTTTCTCTAAGTGAGTAAAGGGACAAGAATAGGATGCCTAGTAAAGGGCAATGATTAAAGTAATTTTTTTTGGTTTGGACAAGTGTGTTACGTCCAGATACCATTTGTACAGTCAAGACGATTGGCAAGGTAGAAGTATGAGTTTTATCCTTGGAGGATGAGGCGTGTTTTAGGTGACACAAGCGAGTCAGTATATTTTTTTCGTTGCTAGATTAGCATGTGAGACGAGCTAGTGCATATAACTATAAACGTTATTAGTATGTTAATATTTTCCCTAGTGTAGCGAGATTATCCTTAGTGCTATCCGCGGAGGATGAATGGGTGTATTAATAGTGTTATATACTTTATTGAGATTACTCGTTTTAGTGATGTGATATACGAGTAGGATATTGTCTTGGTTATAACTTTATAATAATGGTTAGTACGATAGTAGTCAGTTATTGCAAGGCTATCAAAATGGTTGCATTAGTGAAACATGTTTTGTTCTGGTTAGGCCTCACCTGCGAGAGGGATGGACTCGCACTTATATTATATATCCTAGAGACTTCGGAGGGGATAGTGGGCTCGAGATATTCGATCCCGGTGTGTACACGGACTTTGTTGTTATGATTAAGTATGTGTTGGGTTTACTGTTGAGAAAAAAGATTTAACTCATTATTATGTTTAGCACTCAGGACTTCGTGATAGGAAGAGCGCATTGATATATCTATCCTTTAGAGATGTGAAAGTTAAGAGTTATACCCATATGTTTGGGGACAGGATTTCGAGAACCCCGATTGTATGTATTCGAGGTTTATGGAATGCGATTACCACCAATACTGAATGATTGTACAATTGGCAAAATATTCTTTGTTAAGTGTAATTACGGGAGGAGATGTAACTTTTCTATCAAGAGACAGAATAAGGGGGTACATGTTATGGACGGAGGGCCTAACGAATTTTGGTAATCGATAATACTAGGTAGTAGTGTATCGGAGGGTCCTTATTTGGATTTCGCTTTACGAGACATCCCACGCATGAAACTTAGCGTAAGGTTGGAAGTAGGAAGATGTTTGGTTATTAGTCTATGAGTTTAGTACCTCGGTCGTAGTAGGAGCAGGCAATTATATATGTAAATTGGAAGTTGAATTATGAATTAAGGCCAGTGGAGCCGGTTGTGTGGTAAGAAAGCATTGAAAGTTTTATCTTATCACCATGAGTTGAGGAGTGGAACGATGATAAGGAGGTTTTTAAATTCCAATTTTTAGGGTAATTGAGAGTGCCCAAGTGCTGTAATTACGTTGTGAGCACAAGGAAAAGAAAAAATTGGGTGTTATGTGTGAAGCGTATGTGATGCTTACGCTAGTATGCACGGTTTATAGGGTGTGTGGGCACCCTGGTTAGCTGATGTTAGAATCGTCCGAGTTGTAGGGATGTGGGAATAGACATGTGGAATATATGTTTGTGGAACTAACATAACGAGGTGGAAGTGGCAGAGTGGATTAAGCGTCGCGTGAAGAACGATAATCCATATATACGTGTGCGACTAGAGTAGCACACCCGAATTTGGTTGGAAGGCTATGGGAAGCCATTTAAAAAGGGGTATTACTTGATAAGGGTAGAATTTAATTATCATGGAGAACACTCAGAGCGGAGTTATAATTAGTCAAATATTGAGGGTGAATGACGCGTACAAAGAGTGAAGATGTTAGCATGGTATAAAAGGTCTGGAAGTGCACATCGTGGAGAAAAGTGCATGGGTCGAAACTTTCAGTATATGCAAAGTAATGAAGGGGAGTATTTAGTGTCACTTACTGTGAGACATTACAAGTATAATTCGATGTTGAGCGGGACATAGTGATTAGTCTCCGCGGGCACTACTTATAAATAAAAATCAGTTGGAACAAGGGGATCAACCAGCGAATTTTGAGACTATTGACAATTCCTATAATGGAAGAGGCCGGTAAAGTTTCTTGGATGAGTTGAAATGATCAAGGTAAGATCAAGAGTTGCTTCGAATGTGTGGAACTAGATGCCCAATAAGGAAGTGATTGACATTCCTTTGGGGTGATTTACAATATTAGCTAGTGTACCTCGGTCTTCCTTTGAAAGGAAGGATCGTGCCAGTACGTGGTCCTACACGGTATTTTTCTGAATTAGGTTGAGATTTTTTAATCCCACCTTCAATATGGGATTTTAGGAAGCATCGGGGATATCATTTCATTTTGAGCAGGTTGTATCACACATAATTCGGGGAGTAAACGAGCGGTGATTAACCATTAGTGGAGCAGTGTGAAAGTAATTTTGGATTCATTATGATCGTTTATTTTCCACAACAGTTATAGCTAGCAAGTGAACTATAGTACGGTAATTGGGGGAGGATATTACCTAATGGTAGGGTTCCATAGGAGCACTCGTACCTGTTTATTGTGAACAAGATACTTATTGAGGTTTTGGTGTGGAAAAACCTTAACTTTTCTCACTCTGAATGTTAAGAGATGGGCGTATAATCAGAATTTTGGATTGGTTAAGTTAGATTTTTAGGACTCTGGTGGAATTCCACGACTGTTTTATGAGAACAAGAATGTTCAGATGTTCGTATGGTTTCTCTCAGAATGGGAGTTTTGTGTTTAGATAAATCCAAGTAGTTGTCAAGTAGTGAGGTGCGGCCTCCCAATGATATTGAAATAATGGAAATTAATAATGTATAGGCGTGTCTTATGTGAATGTTATCGGATAGGAGCACAATGTGAATTGTCTTGAATGAGAGTGGTAAACAAGCTTGCTGTGAGGCGGGGGCTATAGTGATTGAGCACCTTACTATATAAATAGTTTGCGCACGGATAAGGTATCCAATATTGTTTTACCAGGTAGGCCATATTTTTCGAATTTCGGGACGAAATTCCGTTATTAGGGGGAAGTATGTAATACCCCGTACTTTTATGGCTTTAAAATTTAGGGATTAATTAAATTTAATTGAGATAGATTAATTTAATATTAATTCGGAAATTTGTTTTAAATATTTACTAGCGTGACGAGAGTTAGTAATTATTGGAAAATTGTTGATTTGTTAAATATTACTTATTGAGTAGAGTAATATGTAGAATTGAATTTATTAAAGTTGTCATGATGGAATAATATGACAATTATGAAAATTAAGTGAGGACGTGCCTGTGTCATATCGGTACTAAATTATTATTATTATAAGCGAATAAATTATAAGTCGTCCGTATGGTCATTTCGAGTGCGTCAATGTATCCGTAAGGGTCGAGATAGTCAGAAAAGTATACCCGGGGGTTTAGTTTGAGAATCGAGACATTTTTAGGCCTAACCGATAACCCGAGAGGGCATTTTGGTAATTTCTATTTTTGGGATTTAATTACCTACGAAAATTAGAGAAGTATATTGGGTGTTAGAGGTTGTCTTCTAGCGTTAGAACCTGCATATTTCACAGAGGCCATTGGAGGAGGAAGGCAAGGAACTTCTCAAGGACAGAACCACCATAGTTGCACCATTTTCACCACAAATACCGTCGGAGAGTAGATCGGAGGAAGGAGAACACAACCACATCATCAAATCTCAGAAATTCAGACTCATATTCTCGAGGCAAGTATCTATCTTGTTGTTTCCATGTTGATACAACATACATGTTATAATAGGAAGGGAAATTGTATGTTTCTTTGAGATTTCATGATATTAGAAGAAGTAAATTGAGAGGTTTGAGTAGGAACTATACGAGGCTAATATCCTTATTATGTATAGATCCATAATTGTGAATTTGCATGATGTTTAGAAAAAGAAATATGGTAATGACTAAGAAGTTCTTGAATTTATATGATCAACTAGGGTTTGTAATAGTTTCTTGAATTAATCCCATGAAATAATGATTCCTTGAAGATTTAATCAAAAAAAATCGTTAGAAATTGTTTATACCTGTTACTATAATATTTGTGATACTTGGTTGGGAGTTTGGGCGAAATTGATAGAGGTTTTGAGGACTTTTGTTGATGAAATACGTAGGATAGTATATGAAGATTCTGGGAAATATCTGGGCGATCGATCAATCAACCTTGAATGTCGATCGATCGACCTCTTATGGATTTTGAAGCTTGTTCTTTATTCTTAATGATTAACCCTGTGCCACTTTGTGGGAACCCTTATACATATTTTATATACCATAATGGGACTTGGGAAAGACCAGTAGGGTTGTAGGAAAGGTTCGGGTGATAAGATTCATATGTGATTTAACCATGGGGGTTCGAGAATGTAAATTTAGTGGGAAATCTTGCGTACGTTATAGTATATCTTGTGAGAATTAAGGAAGACTTAACCAGTAGAGTAGTGAGGGTGCACCTACTGATTTTATATTATTTTGAGAGGATATACTTAGAGAGATGAGAAGTAAGTATGAAGTAAATTATATATGAGAATAATAGTGACGAATCCGTTATGCGAGATAATAGAGTAAAATGTGCTAAGAATGAATAATTATAATTATGGGTCGTGGGCGCACCTAATTTAGAAAATGTGAATATTTATATATATGACTGTGTGATTGTGCATATATTATGCATCTCTATAAAAATCATACCGAGCTACTTGCAATCACGGAGGTTTTTGCGCCGGGACAGTCTTATCTCGATTAGGCCTTTATGGGGGATAACGACTCGTACCCTAGAAGATAGTATCCTTGATACAGGCTATCTGAGTGATAGTCAGATGGTCCTAAGAGACGTGAGGGTATGTGCTGACCTTTTAGTGACTAAAAACTATGCTTCGCCTCCATTTGTATGTGTTTTGTGTTAATATAGTTAGAGAGTTATTCCGAACTAGTATTTCCTTTAGCACGAGAGATATCACTACACCAAATCTGCCAAATTGTCAAGGTCATTGACCTTGACAAATCCAACTTGTCAAGGTCAATGACCGTGACATTTCGAGGTGAGACAACTTTTTTGTCACGGTCATTGACCTTGACACAAAACTCGCGTTTTGTGTCACGGTCGTGTCGCGGTCAATGACCGTAACACGTTTGTCACGGTTTATAACCGTGACAAAGTCGTGACCCTTTTTAAAAAAATTGTCACGGCCATTGACCGTGACACGTCCGTGACAACTTTTTGTCACAGACGTGTCACGGTCAATGACCGTGACAATTCTGGGCAGAATTTAAAAAAAATCTGTTGGGCAGTATGGCCACTGCCACTGCCCAGCAGTATATTTGTACCTTTTATAGCAACGTTGTACCTGTTCCAAACATCATATATCCAAACAAACTAAAGATAATGCAAATATATATTCAAAATAGAAACAATATGCATCACGATATAATTCAAATGTAACAACTTAAAACAATTCAATTCAAACTTAAAACAATGTCACTACATGTCTGGTGTATTGTTAAAACTGAGGAGGTGAGTAGGCCACATGACATACGAATTGACGCACCCACTAATATACGTCATGCCGCATTGTTCGCGCAACCACAATAGGGAGTTCTCCTTCCTGGGTATGACATGCGTGACGAGCACCCTGGACTCCATCTCTTGAAGCGCACGTCCATGAACTATTCCACCCTGGACGATATTCGGGTCCCTCAACCCCCGCCCTGTCCGCTGGCCATCAAATACGTCCAATATGAACACGCTCGGCCAACCAAGTGTCGACATTGGTCTGTTGAAGGGCGCCAAATAGGGAAGTGGATCATCGAAGTACGAACGTGTCGGTGATGAAGCAGCGAGGTCCACATCCTCGTCATCCTGCGCCTCGTCCTCCCGAACCTCCTCCTCCACCGCCTTCTCCTTCCCTTTCCCTTTCCCTTTACGGTCTCCGTCCAACGTACGCTTCATGAATGCATACATATCTTGGACCGTCGCCTCCAAACGGGACAGCTTCGCGTCGTGTGAATCCACCGTTCGAGTCAACCCGGTGTCGCTCGTCTCCAATCCGATGATCCTAGATTTGGCCACCCGCGAGCTCACCCCCTTGTCCTCCCCTTGCGATCAGAGCCAAGCACTTGGCAGAGTGCATCTGTGGACAAAGATGCCTTGTCGGCATCAGACTGCGACTCATGCACTTCCTTAAGCTTTGCCTGAAACGACAAAAAGCACATGATTAGTAAAATAAGTAAACTAAAAAATTATAACGTAATTAACAAAAATTAAACTGTCGAATTACTTACAATCGTGGTCGCGACGCTCGGGGACACCTCCTTGTCCTTCCCCTTCTTCGTCCGAAGAGCCACATAAGTATCGAGCCTATGTGGCTTACCCCCTGGCCCACTCCCTACCCCCTGAAATAAAATAAAGTAAAGTAAAATTAGTATCGGCCCCGCAAAGTAAAATAATAAAGAATAATATATTTCTATAGTTATAGAAAAATTAAATCTTACCTGCATCCTATGCTCCACCTCGGCGTAAGAGGTCCGGCCGGAGTAGTGCACGTCCGTCTTTTTTGCCCGATTTTCCCTCCCCGATTGGCGAGATGCCAATTGTCGATCCTCGATCTCATTGTCAATGAACTTCTGCCATTGTGCCAATGAGATCGGCTCTTTGGGGGGGACAGATTCACGCCATTGGATAATCGACTCTCGTGTTTTCCCAAAGTGCTGTGCCCTCATATTTTTTTTCCACGACTTGAGTTGCTCCGTAATCTGCTCCAACACGGGATCGCGTAGCTTTGGATCCAAGTTGAATTGTTCCTGTCCAACAAATACAATGTTAGTTGCGAATAAATATAAATATAAATATAAATATAAATATAAATATAAATATAAATTGAAATATAAATATGAAATTGAAATTGAAATTGAAATTGAAATTGAAATTGAAATTGAAATTGAAACTGAAATTGAAATTGAAATATTCATATAAATATAAATATAAATATATTACCTGTAGTGCCGCCCAAACAGCTAACTTGAGCTCATATGGCACCTCCTTCCAACTCATAAACCCCAGGCCGATGACCGTCTTTAGCAGAACGAGGGATCTCGCTAATGTCTCCGATTTGTTCTCGACGGTAATCCCATATTTCCCATATTTGGGGAGCCTAGGGGCGGAAGAGCCCTCGTCGCCTCCACTACCACCGGCCCCAGACGACATAATCATAAACAGCATCATCATCTTCGCCTTAATATCTGAAGGAGACATTTGCTGTAAAAAAATGTTATTAGTACAGATATAATATTTTCAATTTTAAGGACTATTTTCATCACTTAGTGTTCATCTAAGTTCTAGTATAACAAGTTCCCATAAAAATCTTTAATAAAATTCTCATATCTTCTTTCAATTTAAACACACACATAGTAGTGACTGTCTATTTAAAATAATCTCAATGTTAATTTCAGGTATTGAATTTCTACTATTATTTTGTGATTTTTATAAATCATACCCCACCCCACCACCACCCACCCCCACCCCCACCCCAACATGTTTACGGGCTTTCATCACCCGTCATAAATTTTTCGGTCCGTGACTTACTGGCCAGTTGTCTTGGGTCTTTTAGTCCCTTAACATTACTTTAAGAATTTTACCCAATCTAAATACCACATTTTCTTTCTTGTTATACACTTGAACACGTTTTGTTATTTAGTCCTTATTAATTTATCTTTGATGTATTACCAGCATCTTTACTTTTATAAACTTTATTTAATTTTCAATTTTAAGGACTATTTTCATCACTTAGTGTTCATCTAAGTTCTAGTATAACAAGTTCCCATAAAAATCTTTAATAAAGTATTATCACAAATATAAACTAAGAGTGATAAAATAACTTTGAGGCATATAAATTAATTGTGACAAAGTAAGATTATGGAAACCCCACTTTTCTTTCTATAACTCCTATTTTATTAAACTTTAAATATAATTAGGGGTGTATAGAAAGAAAAGTTAAATAGGAATAAAAACAACATTTTTAAAATATGAAGGGCTCACCAATTTGATCAAATTTTTCAACAACATAGACTAATTGATCTTTATTATAAGACAATTACTACAAATTTATGCGCATCGCCCGAATTCAAAAAGTAATTTAATGACTAAAGTAATACTTTTTTTAACTTTAGTTATTCACCACAAATCTTAAATAATATTTTATTTTTTATGCTTTTAGCAACTTCGGATGCCATTTTAACCCTTATTGTAGTTTTTTAGTTTTCATGCTTTTATTTGATGGATATAAAGTCATGTGATTATTTCACCATATAAAGTCAACAAAAAATGCCATATATGGTTTTTTTCTCCATTAGTATAAGTATATAGCGATTATTTCACACTTAAATCACATATTAAGCCGGCCTTCATTTTTTTATGAAATTTGTAGAAAATTACTTATTTATTTTGAATGAAAATAAATTGTTATCCAATATTTTTGGATATTATTTACATTTACATTTTTGGATATTATTTTTGGATATTATTTACATTTACATTTTTGGATATTATTTTTGGAAATTTATAGAAAATTACTTATTTATTCACATTTTTAACCCCTACCCCCACCCTGCCCCACCTCCTACCCCCACCCTGCCTCCACCCTACCCCCACCCTGCCCCACCCCCCACACACGCACACACACACGCATATATATACACACATACACACATATATATACACACAAACATATATATAAATGGAAGAGAGAGAGAGAGAATTAAACCTGAAAGTAGAGAGAGAGAGAGAGAGCAGCGTCGAGAGAGAGAGAGAGAGAGAGAAAGTGAACGGCGGGAGGGAAAAAAGAAGGGGGAGAGGGTTTTTGTTGGAACAATTATCACGGTCGTGTCAAGGTCATTGACCGTGATAATTATTTAAAGAATTGTCACGGTCAATGACCGTGACAAGTCCGTGACAAGTAAATTTGTCACGGCCTTGTCACGGTCATTGACCGTGACAATTCTTTGTCACGGTCGTGTCAAGGTCAATGACCGTGACATAAAACGCGTGTTTTTTGTCACGGTCAATGACCTTGACAAGGGTGGCCTGCTGAAAGGTGACAATTTGGACATTTTGGTGTAGTGTATGGGGACTTGATAGCAGAGTATGCCAGCACCGTAGATTTATGTGAGGTGCCGTTAGTATATATATTATATTTGTGACTAATATATATACGTATATCTATATGGGAACTTTCTACTGTGCATATAAGTAGATAAGTAATGAATAAATCTTCAACTTTATTATAAGTGTTCGAAAACTTTATAATGGTAATGGGTTGTTCTAAATAACATAAGAAATCTTGAAGAGAATGATTTCCTAAAGTAAATATCATAAACTTGCTTTTCACGTGATAAAACCTTATGGAGAATAAGTTATAGAAACTTATTATATTTATTAGTACGGTTGGCATGCACACTAGATGAGAGGTAAGAATTCTCAAGAGAGTGTCGCATACTAACATGATTGTTGCATTAGCCAGTAAGCATTTTAAATACTTGCTAAACTATTTTTAAAACTATTTTACACTCGGGCTCTGACCCATTTCCTGTCCTTTTCTCTCTCTTGTATATATATATATATATATATATATATGTATCTATTACAGGTTCCCAGCCACAGGGGTCGTCTTGCATAGGTTCTTTGGATTGGACGCACTGCAGCTGATGT
The DNA here is from genome assembly GCA_949130495.1 of Sambucus nigra. NCBI lineage: Eukaryota > Viridiplantae > Streptophyta > Magnoliopsida > Dipsacales > Adoxaceae > Sambucus > Sambucus nigra. The sequence continues at coordinate 380,764,184 of OX422221.1, forward strand.
TGGAGTTGTAGGTCGTTGCTTTAAACGACTTCTTCGTTGATCCTATTCTTGTTTTAGTTCTTCTTAGTTAGGGCATGTTTCTCCCGTTTCCCTATTCAGTTTGGATTTGCCAGAGATTTACGTTTGTTTATATTTCTAGTATTCAGTATTCCTTGGGAGTTAAATTTTGTCAGGATGATTTCATATACAGTTATTTGACTTGGTTTGGTTAATCTAGATGGATTAATTCTTTTGTGTTGATTGCTATCCTTAGCACTTATGTGACTCTTAGACTGTTGATTATTTAAAAAGGTTTTCAAGTTGAAATTTAAAAATGGAAATAAGACTTTAAATTGTTTTGACACTTAGCTTAATTATTTAGGGTGTTTAATTTGGAAATTTTATTTTGCGACAGTGATGCTAAGAATGAACCAACCGTTCACCTTGATTTTTAATTTAATAAAAGACTGATCACCCGGTATTTAATTAGGCGGGGTGTCACAGTAGAGTATAGGGAGATGAACAAGGTCATGATACAGAATAAATATCCATTGTCGAGGACCGATGACCTATTGGATCAGTTGAGAGGGACTGCGTACTTCTCTAAGATTGACTTGAGATCTGGGTATCACCATTTTCTCATTTGGGAGGGGGATGTTCCCAATATTGCTTTTCTATCACGGTACGGGTCATATGAGTTCAAGGTGATGCCATTTGGGCGCACTAATGTGCCAATAGTGTTCATGGATCTCATGAACAGGGTATTTATGGTGTTATAGAGCAGTTCATGATCGTGTTTATAAACGACATTCTGGTTTACTCTTGCACTAAAGAGGAGCACCTAGAGCATTGGTGTAGGGTCCTACAGACACTTCGGGACCACCAGTTGTATGCCAAATTCAAGAAGTGTGGATTTTAGCTACGGGAGATATAATTTCCTGTCCATATCATTTCCGATAGGGGTATTGCAGTTGATCCAAGTATGGTATTGGAGATGAGGAGTTAAGACATCCCACGACACCGACAGAGATACACAACCTTTTTAGGGTTGGTCGGGTATTATTTTTGCTTCATTAAGGTATTTTTAAATATTATGGGTTCGTTGATAAGCCTGACTGGCAAGGGGGTACCATTTGTAGGGAGTGATCACTGTCAGATAGCCTTTGATGAGCCAAAGGAAAAATTGATGTCATTACCTGTACTTGCATTGCCTATAAGTGGGTTGGAGTAACGGGTTTACATCGACGCATCCTTATAAGGACTTGGGGGTGTATTACAGCAAGAGGAGAGGGTTATAACTTATGCGTCTCGAAAGCTTAATCCCCATGATAATAACTCCCCCACCCACGACCTTGAGTTGGCAGCGGTTGTGTTTTCTTTGAGAATATGGAGTCACTATCTTTTGGGGTAGCAGTTTACATTGTGCACAAATCATAAGTCACTTCAATATCTCTTAATATAGAAGGATTTGAATATGAGACAAAGGTAGTGGCTAAAATTCTTTAAGGATTCCCAATTGGATATACAACATCATCCTGGTAGGGATAACGTTGTGGTAGACACGTTAAGCTAAAGTCCCACTGGAGAGTTGGCAGGGGTTTAGAAGGCGAAGTGGAGTGAGCTTCAACACGATGATAAGGTTTCCACAGCGTGCATGTTAATTATAACTATCACTCCTGAGATTATCATGCGGGTAGTGAAAGAACAGGCGGAGGATCAGTACTATCAGGACAAAGTGCGATAATTATTAGCTGAGGGTGGGGAGTCTTACTCGATCAGCTCAGAGGGAGGTCTACGTTTTAATAGGAGGCTAGTAGTGCCAGATGATGAGGATTTGAGGCATGTATTTATGACTGAGTTTCACGGTTCAAGGTTTACGGTACATCCCAATGAGGATAAGATGTACCAGGACATGAGGAGACATTATTAGTGGGCAGGGATGAAATGAGACATAGTAGAGTTTGTCTCGAAGTGTGTTACATGTCAGTTAGTTAAGGTAGACCACCAGAGATATTGAGGGATGTTACATCCATTTGAGATTCCCGTGTGAAAGTGGGAGAGTATTTCGATGGACTTTATTATCAGTCTGTCGACATCACCGAGGGGTCACAATTCCATTTGGGTGATAGTGGATCAGCTGACCAAGGTGGCACATTTCTTGCTAGTTCGCACTGACTTTGAGATGATGAAGTATGCACAACTATTCATAGCAGAGATAATTATGTTGCACGGGGTACCGATCAACATTGTATCTGATAGAGACAAGATCTTTTGTGTCTAATTTCTGGTAGAATTTTCAGGAGGCCATGGGCACTGACTTACGAGTGAGTACCGTATACCATCCACAGACAGATGGACAGACTGGAATAGTATATCATATGCAAGATTACATGTTGAGGATGTGTATCCTGGATTTAGGGGACGATGGGAGAGGTATCTTCCACTGATAGAGTTTGCGTATAATAACTCTTACTAATTTACTATCGGCAAGGCACTATATGAGGCGTTATATGGGAAGCCTTGTCGTTCGCCCGCTTGTTGGTTAGAGGTGGGGGACAAAAAGTTATTGGGACCATAGATGATATAGGAGCCAATTTCTAAGATCGTGCTAATTCGAATATGTATTCAAATATCTCGGGACAGGAAGAAGACTTATGCCAATGCAGGCCGGAGGCACGTAGAGTTAGAGGTTGGCAACCAGGTGTTAGTACGTGTGTCTCCCATAAAGGGGGTTATGAGGTTCGACAAGAAGGGTTATCTAGCTCTGAGATATATGGGACCTTTCTCGATTATTAAGAGAGTGTGACCAGTGGTATATAGACTAGGTCTACTAGAGCATCTTTAGCGGATACATGACGTGTTCCATGTGGCATCACTGAAGAAATATAGGAGTAGCGAGAGAGCTATTTTGCACGTTCCACTCAAGGAGATTGATTTACAGCCAGATGTCTTGTATGAGGAGAGACCATGGCTATTCTAGATCGTAGTGAGCGAACACTATGGTTTAAGGTGGTACCATTAGTCAGAGTTCAGTGGGGACACCACAGTGTTAATGAGTTTACATGGGAACGGGAGGATGACAGGCGAGAGCAGAGTTATTTGCTACAGGTATGGACTAATTTCGGGGACAAAATTCCCTGTAAAGGGGGAAGTATGTGACACTCCATATTTTTTACGTAATTGGAATTTAATTAATTCAGGAAATCATTCGTTTTATTTTAAATTATGCGAGTGAAGTAATTTAATGGAATTAAATAAAAATATGGTTATTAAATATTAATCAAGAGAAAGAGATAATTACTAATATTATGTGTTAAACTTGGTAAGTGAATAGTAAATGATTTATAGAAATTACTATGCATCATAGCAAGTAAAACTGGCGTAATTGAAATTATCTCAATCGGGAGTCGCGTGTAGACTAAATTGAGGTCAAGATAGGATAATTGTTTAGAGTGACTAGGATCATGATTTCAAGGTCATTAATGACTCCAATAGGGTCAAAATAGTCAAAACAATATACTCGGGGTGTTGATTAAGTCTCGAGGGAATTTTAGACTAAACAGACACCATACGAGGGCATTTTAGTCATTTGGTAATTAAAGATTAAGATACCTAATAAATTTCAACTTCTTTATCATCATATAAAAGGGAGAGGATAGGGTTTAGAGGTTAGAAAACTCAAAGAATCCATTAGAGAATAAGAGAAGCCATTTATGAAGCTTAAGAGAGAGTTTTTGAGAGATTGAAGTGTGATCTTGCCCCATTATCGATCTTGGAGTGAGGATTGGAAGATAAGACATATCATCCAACATCAAAACCATGAAATCTAATCACACAAGATAAGGTAAGTGTTTATTTATAGTTTTCCTTGAAGTTATAATATCCATGTTGATAGGGTTTTGAAATATGTTAATTAAAGTAATGTTCTTGGAAGAAACGAATAGTGAAAACACATGTTTGGGTAGGAATTCATGTATTTTGATCTATCATCTGTAAAGGATAAGAAATCAGAGGATAGATGATAATCTCCACGAATCTAATCTGTGTTTTTTATGAAAATGGTAGAAGAACACCAAACCTAGGGTTTTTAATGAAAACTTGATTTGATCTATGATTGGGTGTGAATCATGAGGTTTAGATGCTTTATTTACTTTAGAATTCACACTAACACATGTATATGATGTTTGACATTGTTCGTTATTTATTTGATAAATAATCATGGAGAGGACACTAAGAAAAGTGGTGAAAAACATATTTGCGTATTGAGGAAGAAGATGATCTGCACATTTTCGAATCGATTCGATCCAGGGGCAAATCGATTCTGCCTCATGGCAAATCAATTCGATTTTCCAAAAAATGTGAAAATTTCCTTTTAAGCCTAGAACTCCTAAAATTTGGTCCGAGAAACTTTTGGGACTTTGATAAAATATAATGTGAGGTTTGTTATATTATAGTAGGCTTATGATGGTATTATGACTTAGTCTTAATGAGAGGATTAGGGTGAGATTTAATATACTTAAATAAAGACGTAATTAATTCAAGAAAAAGAGAATGAATTATAGGGAATTTAAGTGAATTTATGTAAATACCAGTAGTGTATGATATATCTAGCTACTTAATTTCATTATGGGGGTAACTAGGACCCTTAGAGTAGATAATAATACTTGGATTAACACGCTAGTGAGATAAATTTTAAATTGATAGTACGGTGAGTATTCGAGGGATAAATACTACATTTGAAATATGACAAATGGGTTGTGTGTATACCTACTAAATTGATAGATATATATAGGTTGTGGCTATACCTATTATATGATTGGTGATTGTATATGAACATACCTACGCTACCTGCTATCACAGAGGTTCCCGTGCAGTGGGAAATCCCACCTTACCGATTCCAAGGTGGTCTGGATTTGTGCCCCAGGAAATAAAACTTAGGGCGGCTCACTATGTGTCGTATATTAGTGAGGCTGACAGGTCGTTTGGGTATGTTAGGTATGTGCATAGCCCAAAGTCTTATAACTATGTCTACCTCCATTGCTTGTTATTTAATTTTTGGGTTCGAAGAGACATGCCAAACCAATAGTCCTTATATTAGTACGAGAGGTATATGGACTGATAGCAGAGTATGCCTATTTGTACGATGGTCCTTTTATGAGACACCGTAGTTATATATATTAGTGAGATAAATATATATAACTGTTTGAATAATTCTACTTACGTGTGATATTAGACAGATTAATAGTGTGTATATATATCATGAATTAAGAAGTAAGACTTAATTAAACGCTTGAATAGTAAAGTATGGGGAACGTTACTTATGATATTAATAACATATGGGAGACGTTAATTTAGATAGCGTACTGTATAGGCGGTACGGGGACTTAAAGGTGTCCATAGTCCAGGTAGATACTTACGTCTAATTATCTTGGGTAGTATGTCTAGGTGGTCTAAGTATAAAACGTTAGGCATGCACAATAGTTGAGGTGTGAGAAAACTCAAGGTAGTGTGCGTGAACCCAACATGTGTAATCAATAACTGATTTTTTAAATTGTGATAAATACTTGGAAAATATTTTCAAAATGTTTTGGGTTCTAAAACTTGCTATAAATATTTTCCAAAACCTTTTATGTGTCTAGCCACAGGGACGCAAAACTTGACAATCTATTCTAGGGACGATTTGCTACAGTGCTGTGGAGGCTTACAGTACTTGAGTAGATGCTTCTACCTTTTATTACTAGTGTAGGATTTCACTCCAGTACTTCAGTTGGGCATGTTGCCCCCTTTCAGACTTCATTTGTTTTAGTTATTCATTTTAGACTCGTAGTGGGATTTATTTACTAATTGTTGGACATAGTATTTGGATTTGTATTTTATAGTCGATGGTTTATTCAGCAAGAGAATGTTTATTTATTTATTTATTTATATATTTCATTATGGTTGAGACTATAATAATTGTGTGAATGTCTTAAATTAGTTTTCAATGTTTTATATTAAATTGTTTAATGAAAAAAAATTAACACCGACTTAATTAACTAATAGGTGGTTAGTAATTAAAATTTTTCTACAGTGATGCAGAGAACGAACCAAATGGGAAACCTCTTTTAATTCAATAAAGGACTGATCACCAGGTATTTAATTAGACGGGGTGTCATAGAGCAAGAAGCAAAACTCCATATATTTGTCCATGATGGATGCTGAGTATATAGCCGCCGGGAGTTGTTGCACGCAAATTTTATGGATGAAGCAAATGGTGGAGGATTATGACATTTCATAGGGCATGACGACTATTTCATGTGATAATACGAGTGCCATATATATTTCATGTAATCTAGTCCCTCATTCGCGCCCAAAGAACATTAGGATACACAAGCGCTTTATTCAAGACCTAGTTGAGGAGAAGGTCGTGTCATTGAGCTTTGTGAGCACCGTTCGTCAATTAGTTAATATTTTTACGAAACGGATAGATGCATTTCAATTTGAAGATCTTAGAAAATCTTTAGGTATTTGCACCATTGACTGAGATTGGATATTTTATCTAGTATAGGATGATTTTCATGATTATTTGCATTTATTCTTATTGCTAGATTGTATTACCATTGTATTATCATTGTATTTATATTTGTTCAATTTTGATGTATTTTTTAAAAAATCCAAAAACAGTTTTTGTTTTTTGGAAAATTTTTGAAAAATAAAAAATATATTTTCGTTTTTTAAGAAAAGATAAAAAAGACAAAAAGTTTTTATTTTTGAAAAAATTTATTAAGAGTTTTGTATTTTTTTACACCTTATATGGATGAAACTTAAAGATGTCTGAGTCACCCATTCATTCCATATCCACATGACTATTTTGTAATATTTTGAGACGTGACATCATTTCATTTATGTGCTTTGTAATGTGTGGAGTCATTAAGATGTGATTTGATGACAACTTGCTACATGTTTGACTCCTTGTCTCCTTTAATGCGCACGAGAACGAATTATATGAGTATTGCACTTACCTGTCACATGTCGATCATAGTGTTTTCATCTCAATTTTTCTTTAAAAACGAATCGAATGCGAAAAACGAGATAATAAAAAAATTTATTGTAAGAACTATTGCCCGAATTTAAAAAATTATTTTCCCGATAAAATTGTTATATTTTAAGCAATGTAATCGGGCTGCGAAAGCCAAAGTCTTTGTGTGAAAATCCACCATTTACAATGAAAAGGGACAAAACGATTAAAGACACATCAAATCATAAGTGCCAGGCCATTTTCTAGAGTATTGATGCTTCGATAAAAATGAACATTAGTTTCTTTTAAATAATTAAGAGTATAATTGCAATATGTGAGATTTTATGGGAGTTAAGTGAAATATCAATGGGTTTTCACATACTATAAAAATATCGAAAGACATTACGTAGTTTTGGGATTCATTTGTGTGAAAATAACTTACAATCTTGATTTGTTGATTAGGTTAACTAAATTTCACACGAGTTTGCCATTTTTACACCTAAGGTAGACGTTGAGAACTTTTGTCAGTGGTCTCTCAATCCTTCATGAACATATGTTATGTTTGTCTACGTTGATTAACCTATGGCGTATGTTCACACCCCTACATTACGTTTTCATGATTCGGTTATTTTTCTGTTTCTCTATGGTGTGTTGTATTTGTTAAATTTTATACTTGAAAAAATTAAAAAAATTCAAAATTTATTTGTGGGGCCTTTGAGTTTATCATTACATGTTCGTTATTCATATATTGTTGTGATGATACCTTATTCTTATTCGTGATGCTTTTCAATTCCAGGTTAAATTCTACTCCTTGTCTATTTCGGACAAAATAAAAGGGGGAGAACAAATTATGGGGTAGAATACATAAGTTTGATTCATGGGGAAGAATTTTCATTAATTTTATTTGATATGTCAAACTCTATGCATCATAAGTATTTGCTTTGCTTCATGTGTGTAGCTACTTTTGGAAGATCATATTCACATTCCACTCGATGAAGACAAAGTGACCAAGAGATGAACAAGAAGAATTGGAGATTTGACGACATCATTTGAAAATGTCATTATTTTGTACCTATCCATTATCTAGTCTTTGGAAGGGTATTAGTATATTTTTATCTTATGGGATTTTTAATGTCATCATAATGCCGACGAGTCCACTTGGGAGCGCGAGGATGAGATGCGCGAAAAGTATCCACAGTTATTCGCACCAGGTATTTTCTTTTTTCGAAATTTGGGATGAAATTTCATTATTGGGGGGAAGTATGTAACACCTCGTAATTTTTATTAATTTTTATTTTGGGAATTAATTTGGCAATTAATTTGGGATTAATTAAATTTTATTTGAAAATTAATAAGGTAAAATAAATATTAATTAGAGAGATAAGTGTTAATATTTATTTATATTGAATATTACTCAGTGAATGAGTAATAATAATGATAAGGAAATATTATAATTATCGTGAGTGAAAAATACGACACTTATGGTAAATTTAGTCACGACGCGCATGTCAGTCGTGTCGTGACTTACTTTGGGAAATAAAATATAAGCTTAATTTTCAAATTACATATGGTCATTTCGAGTGCGCCAATGTGTCCAAAATGGTCAACATAGTTAGAAAAGTGTACCTGGGAGTTTAGTTTGGGTCCCAAGACATTTTTAGGCCAAACCGATACCCCAGAGGGGTATTTTAGTCTTTTGAATTTTTGAGGAAATTAGACCCGCGAATTTTATAAGTATAAATCAGATTAAGAGTTGGGCAAGTTAGGTTACGTGAACAAAACTGAGAGTCCTGAAAGAGTCCCAAGACTGTCCAACACAATTCCTGAACCAAAATCACCGCAGTTGTGTAGATCGGGAGGAGAGGAACAAACCTATACCACCAATTTTGTGGAAATAAGATCTAAACACAAAGGCGAGTATTTATCTTGCTTAATTTAAGAAGGATATATCATTCATGTTAGAGTATGATGTTAATTATCTTGATTTCTTGAATATTGATGACAAAATTGCGAGATTTTATCATGTTATGGGGGAATTAATGTAAAATGTGAATCCCTTATGTAAGATGACGAATTTGATGAGTTTCTGATGATCAAAACATGAAGAAATCTTGGTTTTATAGTGGTTCTTGATGAAAAATGACGAACTAGGGTTTTTAGAGATAATTCTTGAATTAAATCCATTTAATGATGTTTCTCGGTGTTTTCAAGATTCTACCTTATTGAAAATCATGTATATATGTTAATATGGTGTTTAGAATTTTTGGTTGGGAGTTTGGGTTCATGTAATGAAAATTTGGTTGAGTGAAAATGGTGTAAACCCGTAACAGTTAAGTGGAGAAGACAAGACTTGTAGAAGCGAATCGATTCGGCTGCCCAAATTTTTGATAATTTGCTCTCTTTTTGTTTAAAACTCGCGGGAAACGATGAGATTAATCTTTGAGATAATTTTTAAATATAAAGAGAGTTATTTTAAGATACCAGTAGGTCAATATTGGATTTGAGACTTAGTCACACGAGAAGAAGATAAGAGCTAAGATTTATTAAGCTTAATTGAGGAATAAAAACCTAATTCGGTGAACGATATCGTGTCCTGAGAATTGGGTAGAAACGTTGAACTAAACCAGTAGGGAATGAGTGACATATCTACTGAATATACTTAAGTGACAATTGGTAACGTTCCAGGTAAGGGGAAACAGTCGTGCTTATACGAATAAGAAATTTGGCAGTATATTAATAATACGTAGACTATACGAACGTGATGTCGACTACGTACGGAATATATATAATAAGGTACGTGCTAGCCTTTATTGAACATTTATACACACAGAGGTTTTGTGAATACCTAATGTGTGACTTATTATTTATATGACATACCTACGCTGCTTGTTATCATAAGAGGTTCGAGAAGGGGATAGTCTTATCTTGATGATCCATCTTGGGGGATTTTGACTTGTACCCCAGAACATAGAACTTAGGGATGAGCACTACTTGTGTGAAAGTGGGTGTGACCTATCATTTAGGTTCATAGGTATGTGTGTAGCCCAACGGCCTAGAACTATGTTCGCCTCCAATTATGTTTGAATTGTATATTATGGTTCGAGAATGATTCCGAGCCTACAATCTTTTATTTAGTACGTGATGTACCGGGACTTGATAGCAGAGTATGGATGCATTACAGGTCTCAGCCTAGGGGTGATGTATTAGTATATATATCAATAGAGTGATAAATATATTTACTTGTGATTCATCCTATTGTGTGTGCTTAGTAAATGACAAAGATATTGATGTCTAAAATAACCTAAGGAAGTGGAAACTTAACATCCATTTGGTGAACCCTAAATTGATTTAATGATATGAGAAGGTAAATCAATAACGAATTGCATGGATGATATGAGTAAGTGTTATGAGTAAGTAGGTGTATTAAGATAAGGGATTGGAACTAGTTGGATGGGGTAGCATAACTAGGATGGGGTAGCAGAACACGTTAGGCATGCACAATAGTTGAGGAGTAAGGAACTTAAGTGAGAGAACGTGGAACTAACATGTATATAATATTAACTGATTTTGCATTTTAAATACTTGCAAATATTGTTAAACTATTTTACTCGGTCTCCGACCCGTTTCCCAAATCTATTTAGTAAAAACCATTTTAGGTGCCCAACCACAGGGACGCCCCGCGTAGGAGTTCATTTTCATTTGACGTGCTGCAGTTGCTATGGACGATTATAAGATTTTGATAGTAGACGCTTCCATTTCATTCAGATATGATGGATCATTTTATTTATCTCAGATATGAGACATTGCACTTCTTTTATTTTTAGTTGTTGGATTCAGTTTTAGATCTAAACTATTGTACTGGAGTTTCAGGTTGGAGTGTTTATCCCAGTCATTTCTTATTTGATTAAGTTTTTTCATTATGTATGTTGTTGATTAATTGGAATGGTGAATATGTTTTATTTATTTGTTTCAGATCATTGCATGTTAATTTAAAATATTAAAATTTGACACCACCTTAATTAACTATTATAGGTGACTAGTAATTAACGATTTTCGACACTGATGCTAAGAATGAACCAACTGGATATTCTGTTTTAATTTAATAAAGGATTGATCACCCAGTATTTAATTGGGAGGGGTGTCACACATTGATGTTATTGTTATTTGAAGTCATTTAAAGTTTCATTACTTCTTCTTATTACTTGAACAGTCCTTTTCCCATAAAATTCTTAAGAGAATTTAAATATTTTAATATCTAAAAAATATTTATGACATTATTTTGATTAGCGAAAAACTTTTAAAACTTTCATCAACCAAAAGGAATATCTCATCCTAGAAAGTTATAAATTCATTAATGTTTTCTCACTTGTTCCATTAGAACACAAAGTTTTCTTCAACATTAAATAAGATTTGTAGATTGGATCAAATCCTGCATTATCAACAAAAGTTGACACCTGCGACATGGTGAATCGTCGAAAGAGCGGTCCGTGCTTGCTCTTCCTACAAAAAAGGTGGAAAATTTGGATTGTGGAAGTTGTGAATTATTAACTGTAGGAGAGGTTCAAGCCTATAAGTCATTTCTCCTTTTCTGTAAATCTTTACCTGTATAGCGGAAGGTGTCAGTTTGGCCTGAGATTTTTATCGAAAGGGTTATTTCCTTGCTTAAATCCTCATCTAAAGTGCATGATTTACTATTCAGAAATTTGATTCCTTTTTAACTTTAATGAACATATGTGAAAAATTAATCATTTTTTAAATCATGTTATCCTGACTTATATGCTAGTATGATATTTTTCCCGAATTTGTATTGAAGAAAAATATTACCTCAATAATCGTAATAATTTAATTTGAGTAGTTTCGATCTATCTCCGTTTGGACTACACGAATTCTCATATTTAATTCATTTTATTGTTTAAATTTCCTCACGTATGTATGCAATTATCTATTATTACTATCTTTATTTATTCTGCATGCTTAGAATGATATTTGATTTTTTTTGGTATCCCTTTATTTACTATACATAAAACTGACCACTTTATCTATAGAAAATAGAGAGTGTCATAGAAAATCATAGTGAAACTTGTGTGTTAATAAGGTACTCTTATGGGGCATTTTGTGATAGTTTTTGAGAATTATTATAAGGTTGATACTCACATGAAAGTTAGACTGACATGAAAGTTAAGGTTCAACCATTGTTTGAGATAATTATCACATGAAAGTTGAGGTTCAACCATTTCATTGTTTTACATGGATTTGGATATAGTCATGTCATATTTTGGGAGTTTGTGATTTTTATTTTGTTGGCTAAGTCTCTTTCTGGTGTTTATTCCCTAACTTTATCTTTCTTCCATTTGTGTTCGCATGGTTGAAATTCCTTACCATTCACACGAATACTTATCCATGTATTAATTATGCTTTATGGATAAAACCATTTACACGGTTCATTTTTTAGTCGTACACACGACGCACTTTTCAACTATTTTCACGAACTTCGCCAAAAGTTCAAAGAGGATTTAAATTACAAGATAAAGGGACAATTTCACTTTCGTTTCATCTATTTCATTCCTAGAGCTCTTTCTAGTGTGATTATTTTATAGGATTGACATTTCCTACTGGATTTGGTTATTGGATTGCATTTGGGTTGAGATTTTTCAATATTTAGGGTGTAAACCCGAAGTTTAACAAATTTTGGGTTTTCTTAGATTCAACTGAGCTTTGTCTTTATCTCTCAGATATTTTTCTTGATTTTATTCTTATTAGAGTTTTTTGGGTTATCTCATTATTTATGGGTGTTATCTTACCCGTTTGGGTTGACTTCAAATAAATTTGGACTTTTTCTCTATTCATTGGTTATAATTTCTTTAGATTGTGTATATTTTATGTTTGTATGCATATTTTATGACCTAGTTTATCTCTATGGGTCATGAAAAGATTCTTGCACGCAAAAGAGTTGTATCCAGACCTCCTAGGCCTCATAGTGATATTTCCCATTCTTATGAACACCTTATTTCTCCTATGAGAAGCCTTAAAACTTCTCGTTCATGTATTCAATCGTCGAGTGCCTCTCTTCTAGTCCCCGAGATGACTGGGGATTCTTACTTCATTTATTCATTAGAGCTGGTAAATCTTCTAGGAAGGGTTTTCTTGTGCATGCTGGGACAGAAGGTGATGTGGATCTTACGCATCGGTAATGCATCACAAAAGGCTTATATTTCCGAAAGATGATTATACACTTAGTATTGCCTCATCTTCTTATCCCAAATGAGTCCGATAATGCTACCCTTATTTGCAAGTTCTATGCAAACATGTTGGTCACTTATGATACTCCTTTAATTACAATCTCAATTGTTCATGACATTGGGATTGTATTGGCTGATGATCTTTTTCCTACGCACTTGTATTTAGGTTAAGAGAATAACATCCCTATCTATACACCCTACTTCGATAGTGGTTTCTCCGCATGAGTTGGCCACATTTGTTATGGGGAGAGAGATACCAATTATAGGTAATTTATTTCAACAAGAGTCATTTCTTCAGAGACTAGGATAGTTATCGGATACCTTTATTCTCTAGGTGTGCCTAGGTTAGTTTCTGATTATACTCATACCATTCCTGGTCCTATTACAAACACGAATGTTACACTTTGTGAGGGTTTGACTGTGCAACAAATTCTATCATCTTTCATTTACCTCGGTGCTCGGGACATAACTCCTGATCATGTCACCCTTACTGGTCCTTCTCCAGCTAAACTTACCCCTTAAGTTCCTCAATCGTCAAGAGAGTAAATGGATTCCGAATTTTCTCTTATCATAGATGAATTTAACCATCTTGATGTGAAACCCTGCAAAATCCATAAAAAAATTGATCAGATATAATACAAAAATCATGGAAATCAAAAACTTTTGGTAAGATTCTCACCATAAGAAATAATTAAAAACAAATGAAAAAAATAATATAATGATACACCGAATTAACACAAAATCAAATTTGATACCAATCACTACAGATGAAACATAAGCCATCTCTAAATATAAAATGTGTTATTACAAAATTCCAATTCTGAATATAAGTATACACGCACAATCTGGCGAAAAATAAAAGAGTACAATAAAATAATGAGCTACACTTACTCGATTCCTATAATACTAGGAGTAATAAATGGGATGTCGCTAGAGATGCTCCTTTAACAAACTCGCTTCTATTGTAACTAGCACAATAAGGACCTGTAAAACTAGTTTTAAAAGAAAACGTAGACAAAAAATCTGCATAAAATAGGATTATAATTTCATATGTGCCACATTATAACTACACGTCTTCCTCTCGTATTTTAATATATTTTAAGTTATTAGTTACCCAACCCAAAAACCTAAGTATCATGTGGACCTAAATGCTAAACCCATTTTTAGCCCTTATACTTAAAGTCTTGCAACATCATTATTTAATATTTGCTGATAACTATACTAGGTTAATCTCTTTCAGTAGGAATCATGTGTTAGATTAACGCCTCACACCTAAGGTACATTTTATGCCATTAATGTAATCTAAAATCCCCTAGTATACTAATACATAAATCCCAAGTCATAATCATGTAGGTAAGTATCCTTATCATAAGGTATATACATATCTATGATAGTACAAAAATTGGAACAATTATCTCTAGTACCACCATACATAATCACATAAGGTAGGAGGAAGATAATAAATACATCTAACATCCATATCTAAACATAGTCCTTTACTTTCACAAATTAATGCGCATCTCCCATGCCTATATATAACGAAGTCCTACACTATATACCTTTGGGGATCATTTGCCTGTACTAGCTGTAGTTTTTGCGCGTCCCAAACCTAAAACATCATCATGGCAAGGGATAAATCACTATATCTACCCATCATTTATATGGCCTACAATACCAAGACCATATGAAATAAATCTCTCCGTTAACCCTCTTGGTTCCATGAATACCTAGATGTAGAACCATGGGGTAAAAAAGACCATTGTTAATGGCAAACTCATCTGCTCACCGAGGTACCACCATAGTCTGCATCACATGTGCCCCGTCATGGAATCCCTCCCCTGTTATGGTATCCGTAAGAATTTCCAAATGGTACGTATTGCATGTAAAACGCGTAATAAGTTTCAAACTCACTAATGGCATATAGTAAAAATAGGCATGCACAAACCTCACTAATGGTTTAATCTAAATCATATAAACGCATCCATCATTATAGGGTCATACTAATATTACTATCATAAAAGGTATAATCATATTTAATCTTAAATTCATCGCATGCTACAAATAACTTTAACACTCCAGGTCCCCTAATCTAGGTATAGAATCACCCTACTATACACCAAAATTTTGCAGATCAACTATATTCAAACTCAATTTTCTCTAGTCCAAATTCCAAAGGCATCACGTCCAGTCATCAACCCACACCAAATTTATATAAAACTATTGAACAAAATAACTACCCCGCCCTAGGGAATTTTAACCAAAACCTAGATTCACCCAAGGATATAAACCGAATTAGTATATGACCATGAATATAATAATCCTGGACAACTATACAATCCTATAACTTCCCAATTCCCAATAATAAGCCATCTAACTTTAAGGTTCACAAGTTAAATTCCTACACTTAAAATGGACCCTTTTAAATAAACAATTTCACCAAATCTCAAAATAACCCAACACCAGTCTAACATTTCAAATCACAAGAATCTAACTCTATTCCATGAGTATATAAAATCTATAGGTGAAATAATCCTAACCCTATGCTAAAAACCTAAAAAACCCAACCCTTTAACCAAAAGCCCAAACCAGGCCATATCTGATACCACCAATCGATAGGTGGCCAAGGGTCGATCGACCGGTTAACACAAAACCTTCAAAATTTCCCTTGTTATGATATTCTTCATGTTTCACCCCCATGTTTCTCTCTCCAATCTAATCCCCCAACCAACATCAAGTTAATAAAACCGCATCATATACCTAATTAGAATCTATTATAACATCAAATCTTAAATCTAAATCAAGATTCAAAGTAAAAACATAAAATTCACTCAAGAGCCCTAGGTCTATAAATTTCTACAAAAACCTACTATTTTCATAAATTGATTCAATTAAACATAAGGCTTTTACATGATTTACACTATAAATCATATCCAAATCATTCTCTATTAGTTTTAATCCAAGATCATGAAGGAATCAAGCAAAATAAATGTAAATCATTCAAATTATTATATAGGTTATGTTAATTATAAATATTAACTATTTAATTATCTAAAATCATATTTAAAACATAATTTTATTTAGATTTACAATGAATAGGTACAATCTTAACATATATACAATCATAATCATATTCTATATAAACTTGCCTTATGATTTATGGAGAAAACTAAGTCAAATCTCCCAATTTTCTCCTATTCTATGCATGCTCCTTCTCTCCAGCCTCCTTAGTGCTTCTTAGATCTACTTTGTACTAAACATTAAAACCATTAACCCATAAAATTACACTTGGTCCCCAAATAGGTCACACACAATACAAATTCAATTTAGTAAATTTTATCTTGATTAATGAGGTGAACATAAACATGAAATATATTGAATCTATTTGAAAGGAACAAACCAAAGCACAAAATTTATGAGAAAAAATCCCTTTCGGGAAAAACCTTGAATTTTTCAACACTGTTACAACTAGGTATTAATGAATGACACGGATAGACTTACAGTCTTAAGCATCAATAAGTATTACCTTTATGACTTCCTTCCCGTTGGTTGATATAAAGCGATACATATCTAGCAGTGCCCCACATAAGAAGATGCACTTTCCTCGGTGTCCACCGATCAGCCTCAAAAACTCCTTTCCTATCTTCAGTAGTGAAGAATCAACTCTAAAGGGATTAGAATTTGTGATGTGTTCTTAAGGGTTTGATAAAGTGATCAAAAGATTTCCAAGGGGTTTATATTTGAAAAAACAAAGTGTTTGATCACAAAAACATGTCTACAATCCTTGAAAGACAAGTTAGTATCTCTATATATAGGGAGAAATATCTCTAAAAGATATACTTTCAATATTTCATTTCAAATCAGGAGAACAAATATTTTTTTTCCACATCGTTGGAACAAGGTACGTCTCATTCGAACGAAGCACTTGATCTCGTTCGAACATCAATTAAACAACATATCTAATAATATAACAAAGAGGGCCAAAAGTTCCAAAAATTGATCTCGTTCAAAGTTGTTCTAGTGACATATATGTACTCGTTCGAACAACATCCAATGTCATTTACACGACTTCGTAATTTTTAAAATATATATATTTTAAATACATTTTGGAAAAATATTTTATGTTTTAAAACATACCCCTGAAAAATTGATTACACAAAATAAACCTCATATACCTTCTCCAAATGATTTTAATGAAGATCTAAATTCTTCGATCTTCAATTGTTGCATTCAGTCACTAACTTGTCTTCACTTAAAGCTTTTAAGAATGTACATTATGATGTAAAGGTGTAACGAAATATGCCAAACTTAAAAACGTAATGAACAATTATAAATTTTGCTCTTATAAATCTCCTTTTTTTTCCCTATTCTAGTACAAAATGCAAAGTAAAAAAAACTCCTAAGACAATTTCAAATAATGTCCCTCCCAAATCCAAAAAGGAAAAAACACTTGCAACTTTGTATATGCTGAAAATCTTCATCGCGTAGTCCATGATATCAACAATGCGGAAAAAAAACCTATGCTTATGAAACAAAGAAAATATCGTAACGCGTGGAGTTTAAAACATAAAACTCTCCCCCTCAATATGTTCTCCCCCTTTTTTCGAAATAGATAAAGGGTTAGAAGATAAACGAGAAACGTATGCATCATGAGGAAACAAATATGAAATATCATCACAAAGTATAGACAACTATGCATATGTGATTAAATTTCAACAATCCAACAAACTATTTTTGAAAAATTTGAGTACATAAATATACTTATAAATACAAATACAACCAATCACACCATGTAATAGCAAGAAAATAATTGAATCATGGATATGGAATGAAATTATGTGAATGCAATGCATGGAAAAGTCAACATAGGCATACGTAGTGATGGTGCACGAAGTCAAAGTGACACTGCTAAATAAAGAACTCAATTCAACCTTTGGTAAAAAAAGTGAATGAATTGAAATTGACTCAACTCATATAAAATGTCACGAATTTCAATACTTCTCAAATCAATAAGGCCAAACTATTTAATATTTTTAAAGGAATTTTAATGTGCAAACCCATTGATCTTCAACTTATAACGCCCTAAAAATATCAAAATTTAAGCATAAACTCTCAATTGGTTTGAAGGAATCATATTGCTAATTTTTAATGAAGCATCAATGAAACAAATGTGTCCTTTGCACTTATGTTCTATATACTGAAATCATCTTTTAAGATCTTACCAATGGTGTCCTTTAACGCAAAGAACACTACTTCTTTCATAGCCCCTTTCCATTACTTAAACATAAATCAATTTTTTTGGTAAAAAAAATTGGGCAATAGTTTTTACATGCATAATTAGTTCCTAGTTCATTCGGTCCATTACTAATCACAATTGAGATGAGAACATCCTATTTAACATATGACAAGAAAGTATAATGTTCAAAAAGATTATACAAGTGTGAAATCAAGGCGATATAATAAGTTAGCCAATAAGGTAGTAATAAAAAATTAACGACGCAATGATAAACATGCTTTATTAAGCACACAAATAAAACGTAGCCAAGTCTCATAACACCAAGGTTAAGTCACATGAATGGATATAATGAAGTTTTTATTCAAACACCTTAAATGTGCATCCATATATGATGTAAAACAAAATACAAAAATATTTTTGAAATTTTTAAAAATTTATCAAAATAGAATATTTTTGAAATTTTTTATAAAAGAAAAGAAAATCTTTTTGGATTTAAAAAAAATATAAACATAAGAACAATTTAGTTGTAGTGAAAAATGATTACAACTTGAAAATCACCTTAAATTAAAAATAATGCCCAAACTCAATTAATGGCAAAAATACCCAAATACTTCCTAATATCCTCAAATCTAAGTGCATCTAAAGGTTTGGTGAACATATTGGCCAATTTATGTTCAGTATTCACGAAGATCAAGGAAATGATATTCTCCTCAGTAAGATCACGAATAAAGTGGTCATGAATCCTAATGTACTTCGTGCGAGAATATTGGATAGGATTACACGAAATGTGAATTACACTCGTATTATCACAATAAATAGTCGTTGTGCCTTGCATAATATCATAATATTCCAACATTTGCTTCTTCCATAAGAGTTGTGTTCAACAACTCCCGGTGACTATGTACTCGGCCTCCGTCGTGGATAAAGAATAGAGTTTTTCTTCTTTCTCAACCATGAGACAAGAGCACTCCCAAAGTAGAAGCATCCACCCTCTGTGATTATACAACCATAAACATCCGCAGCCCAATCGGCATCTAAATGGCCGACCAACGGTCATAGGTATCAAAAGAATACCAAATGCCATAAGAAAAAGTATCGCTCATGTATTTGATGACACTTTTAACTAAAAGTAAGTGTGACTATTTTGGGGACGCTTGGTACTGTGTACAAACTCTAACACTAAAGGAGATATCAAGATGACTATCGGTCAAGTAGAGGAGACTACCGATCATACTCCTATAGAGTGTTTTCCCTAAGTCCTTACCTAAAGTGTCTTTGGTAAGCTTTAACGAGAAACACATGGATGTGTGAGAGTTCTTAGCAGAGTCCAAACCAAACTTCTTCACTAGGTCCCTAGCATATTTAGATTAAGATATAAATATCCCATTCTCGAGTTGATGCACTTAGAGACCTAAAAAAAGTAAGTTCAACAACCATGCTCATCCCAAATTCACTCTTCATTTCCTCCTCACGTGTGTGCATATTGGGAACACGTGGATCCAAAGACTATGCCGTCCATATAAACTTAGGCAACTAAGATAGCACCACCATATCTCCTAGCATACAAAATCATATCAACCCCCTCCCCCCTGAAGCCACCAGATAAGAGATAAAAAGTTAGCCTTTCGTACAAAGCACGGGGTGCTTAATTCAAACCATACAAAGACTTCTTTAGATAAAAGATGTGTTCTGGGTGCTTTATGTCCTTGAACCCCTTTAGTTGTCCCATGTAAACCTTGTCCTGAATAATGTCATTGAGGAAGGCACTCTTGACATCCATTTGGTAAAGTTTAAACCATAGATGACATGTTATATCGAGTAGTAATTGAACATATATAAGTCTATCAATAGGAGCGAATGTCTTATCAAAGTCCACACATTTAACATGTGTGTAACCTTGAGTGACAATGCAAGCCTTATTGCGAATGATGGTACTATTCTCATCCATCTTGTTTTAGTACACCCACGTGAAACTAATCACATTAGTCTCTCTAGGTCGGGAAACTAATTCCAAACATCGTTCTTTCAAAATTAAAGAAACTCATCTTGTATAACACTTATCCAATGCTCAACTTTGAGTTATTCCTTCACATTCGTGGGCTCTACTATGGAAGTGTAAAAAAATTAGGTAAACTCATTTTCTAGTTGAGCGTGAGTCTCGACACCTAGTGTGGGATCACCATGTCGATAGGGTCATGACTCTTTCTAACCTAAGAGGGTTGATCCTCTTCGCGTGTGGGTAACAATGAGTTTGTCATCGAACGTAAGATCATGATCAATAACTGATTAGGCATAAATTCTTCATATTTATCCCCGTAGTTTAGAGTCTTTTAACACTCCGTGCGGTGTACTTCGAGTTAATTTATCTCATATCATTGATACTAATATTTTCTAACGAGTACGCCGAGTTTTGCATATTTTTCATCTATTTTGCAGGTATTTAGTGCACGCAAAGAAAGAAAGAAATCGGAAGAAAGAAAGAAGAGAAAAAAAAAAGTCAATGGGTAAAAATAGTAACTTACATCACAAATTCGGATAAGAAGCCTGAAGGAAAGTTTAAGACCTTGATATACAAACACATAGGAAGAAACGACATCCAAATCCGAGTCCCGGATAAAAAATTATGAAGATTAAAATTTGAGAGAAAATCATAAGAAAAAGAAAAAAATGGAGAGAATCCAACCGATGGTGATATCACCTGACCGGTCCCCTGAATTGCATAAACCAAAATGAACCAATGAATATGAAAAACGAACTGGTCCGGTGTTGGTAAATGTTCTGAATAAATAAAACCGAATAGATGAAGATGAAAAACGAATCGATTCGGTGTTACTAGGACTTCTGATTAAAGCAAACGGGACGAATACCACAGGCCCGAACCGGTTCGGCTGAAGGATTTTTTAATTATCTTTCTTCTAAATTAGAGTTGTGCATGGACCAAACTCTTGTAAAAACTTAGTGTTTTTATTCGAACTTGTTACCAGACATTAGGGAGATCCTTTTTGCATAGTTTTAGAGAGAGAAAACGGCCAAGAACCCTAGGAACTCAAGTTTACAATTTTATGGTTTGCAATTCAAAATTTTTGCAATAGAGTCTGTTTCTTATCCTTTATTGTTTGAAGCTTATAATTCGTGCATGCTTTGTTTATTTCCATATGTTCTTAGATTATCTTCCTCATCTAGGTATAACTTCATAATTGTTTTTAATATATGCATAGTAAAAAACATAGCTTTACTCAATTGCATCATGTTAGGCCAGACTTTTAAGGGTTCGGATGCATGAATCCAACCTGATGTGATTTTCATGACTATAAAATTAGTTCTTTGAATTAAATAAATAATTGAATCATGTTGTGTGGCAGTCACAATCGTCATAAGTCTTTTTACATCGTTTGCCCTAGGTAAACGAGGTGTTTAAGAGGAGACGCGCGTGTCAGCTATTTCAACACTGCTTTATTCTTACTCTTGATTATGTTTGATATGGTTTAGTACCCTCATATATGTAATGCTGGAGATTAATAAATCTTGATTTAATCAATTATCTAATTCATGACTAGTTTTATATCCGGTAAACATACTAGGGTTCGGGGAATTGTAGTCCAACCTATCTTTCTCAATTATATTTAGTTAATCAGAGCAAGTTTAACTTTGCATGCATAGTTTAATTTAGTAGTTTAACTTAAATTGCACTTAGTTAGTAGATCAAATTCAAATCCCATCATATTTTCATTCATTTTCCAATTTATCATAGGATTAGTCATTTTACCTATCGTCGTCACGAGAGATCGTCCTATTTCCCTAAGGATTCAACCCTGTCTTAATGAGTTTATTACTTACGCGACTGGTTTGAACTTGAACCGAAATTAGCACGCACTAGAGACACATTTTTAGTCGCTTCAAGTTTTTGGAACCGTTGTCGGGGAATTAGGTAGACTACTAGGTGAGGTCAATTTAATCTAAAATTTGACTCCAAATCTTACAAAATCAAAAAATTTGAAAAGAAAAAAAAATAAAACCTCTCATAGACCTTTCATGCAAAATCCGCAACAAACCTCTCAATATACTCCCACACGTATTCACGAGAATCTAATAGTTGAGTAGGATCCTGATAGCCCACACACTCCTAACGTACCTCAGTTTTGGGTTCCACCTCCTACACCTCCAAATTCCATTATAAGTCACACTTCTAGGACACCCAGTGAGGATACTGAGTCAATTGGAGAGAGATCCATGTCTAAGCACTCTAGTTTTGGTACGGGTGAGGATGAGATGCCATATCGTCCCATGAGAGAACTCCTCTGTCTCGAGAGAATTGTCACCCCGGGATTCATTATACTTCCGTATAATACAGGATAGTTCCATTTTCATAATGGGATGATACAAATTCTTCTCACATTTCA
Organism: Sambucus nigra; assembly: GCA_949130495.1. NCBI lineage: Eukaryota > Viridiplantae > Streptophyta > Magnoliopsida > Dipsacales > Adoxaceae > Sambucus > Sambucus nigra. Next base: position 380,787,032 of record OX422221.1, read on the forward strand.
TGGGTTGGATTCGAAAAAGACTCATCTCAATATCCATGAGTTTGAAGAGGCATGCGATACATTTAGCGATCAAGCTTGCACATAAGATGTTGTTCACCTAAAGATTTTCCCTTTTTCCTTAAAGGATAAAGATAAGACCTGGATTTGGTCTTTATCACCAAACTCAATTGGATCATTGAGGAAGATGGACTTAAAACTTCTCTTAAAGTTCTTTCCCCAACATCGAACAAATTCCATCCAGACTCAAATTCAAACATTCCGACAATAAGAAAATGAGTCATTTGATCGATGTTACGAACGTTTCAACGAGCTAGTTAGTACATGCCCTCATTATGGTTTTGAGAAGTACCGTCTCTTATCCTTCTTTCACCATGGGCTAAGTATAGCCTCTAAACAACTCGTTGAGACAATGTGCGAGAGACGATTTTAGGAATTAGATGAACACGATGCAGAAGCCCACCTTAAGTTTGTCACTGACACAACTCAATCGTGGGACACATCCGATCCTAATACCCAAAACCGGGTTCGACAAACTCCCACTGTTCCTTCGGTGTCAGACCTTTATCATGTGGAAGACGTATTCAGATCAAAGTTAAGAAAATCCACTCGACCCATGAAAGAAAAGGCGCGTGCTATTTGTGAGGTGGACCATTCAAAGAAGGAATGTCCGATGATACCCACCTACAAAGTAATGCTCCATGAATAAGTGGATGCAATATGAGGATTTAAGATTAATTTAAATTCCCCGCATGGGAATTCTAACAACCCATTATGGAGGAACCATTCTGGTTTTATCTACGGGCAACAACATGTTGTGTTGAATCCTAATTCACATATTGCCCCACCTCTACCTCTATATTTCCAACACGCTCCACATATGCAAGCACCACCTCCTACACCATATATCACCCCACCGCGGAGAAATCTCGACGATACAATAAATTAATTCATTCAATCCCAAAATGCAACCAATGTTAAACATAACCTCATGTTTATCGAAATAAATGAAAATATCTCTAGGTTGCCATCATCTTTAAGTATCCAAGAGAAGGGTAAGTTTTTGGACCGAGGTCAAAGTCCTCCCCAATGTCAAACTAGTGTTAGATCTACTTCTAATAAAGATCAAGAGCAATGTCAAGACATTACCACTCTACGTAGTGTGCGAGTTTTTGATTTATCACCTCCCCCACACGACACACCTAAAGACAAGGAGATTTCGCCCGACATGAAAGAGGCCAAAGATGACCCTTGAAGGAGAGTGACAATGATCACACTAGTGAGCCTGAAGTCGTAGTGAAACCACCCACCATCGTGCCGTTCCCTCAACAGTTGGTTCCTCCCCAAAAAGGAATCCCCTATAATGATGTGGTAGATGTCTTTAAGCAAGTGAAGCTGAATTTACCTTTTCTCGATGTTATACATCAAATTCCCATTTATTCTAAAGTCCTTAACTTATTGACGGAACATCGTCCTAGCACAAAATGCGAGCTCCGTTATACTTAAGGACCTCCCACTAAAATTTAAAGATCCGAGTGAACCTACCATTTCATGCATCATTGGGGAGAATCGAATAGAAAAGGCCTCACTTGATTTAGGGGCGAGTGTCAACATTTTTCCCTACTCCATATATAGGAAACTCTATTTAGGGGACCTAAAGCCCACAAAATCACTCTCCAACTCGCGGATCGTACCGTGAAGATACCACAAGGCATTGTTGAAGACGTGATAGTCCAAGTTGACACATTCTACTTCCCGGTAGATTTTGTCATTTGGGACACAAAACCCTCCATCACCCCAAGTAATCGTGCTCTCGTCATTCTTGGCCGCCCATATTAGTTATGTTTAATGCCTTGATTAACACTCGAAATGGGCAAATGGAATTCACTTTCGGGAACATGACCTTAGAAACAAATATCTTCAATATCGCGAGTCAAGTGGGTTATGAGGATGATTTTCACTCAGTGGATCTTATAGAGGGGATAGTAAAGGAGCACATAGAGGGAATTTCAATGGGGATGTTTTAGGATCATGAATTATCTCAAGTAGTGAGAGCGATGGGACGTACACCGATTTTGAGAGAGAGGTAAAAGAGTGGATAGCGGCATTAGATGAGGGAGCGTCAAATGAGGACATGAGAGATGTGAGTTGGGTTTTTAGATTCGAGGAATTACCATCGAGGGAGTCGCACACGATTCCCTTCGATGAAAAATTTCCCATCCTTGAATTAAAGAAACTACCCTCCAACGTTTAATATGCGTATTTAAGAGAGGATGAGACATTTCTTATAATTTTCTCCTCTAGGCTAGATAAAGAGCAAGAGGGTAAACTTTTAGCTATATTAAGGAAGCACCGAAGTGATTTTGATTGGTACATAGAGGATTTAAAAGGTATAAGTCCCTTGATTTTTACCCATAAAATCCACCTCGAGGAGGACGTGAAGCCCTCAAGAGAAATGCAAAGGAGATTGAACCCCACCATGAAAGAGGTGGTACGAGCAAAAATCATTAAGTTATTGGACGTCGAGATCATTTACCCAATCTCGGAAAGAAAATGGGTGAGTCCTATCCAAGTCATCCCAAAGAAGTCGGGAACGACTGTGGTCAAGAATTCCAAGGGTGAGTTAATTCCCCAACGCACCACCACCGAGTGACGTGTTTGCATTGATTATCGAAAACTCAATGTGGGCATAAGTAAACTTCATTTCCCCTTACCATTCATCGAACAAATACTAGAGACAGTAGCGGGACACCCATATTATTTATTCCTTGACGGTTATTCCAGATACAACCAAATAGAGGTAGATGTTCTTGATCAAGAGAAGACAACTTTCACATGTCCCTTTGGCACGTTTGCCTACAAACGTATGCTATTTGGATTGTGTAATGCGCCCGGTACCATTAAAATGTTCATGCTTAATCTCTTTAGTGACATGGTTGAAAGAGGCCTTGAGATATTTATGGATGATTTTAACATTTTTGACCCCTCTTTTGACCTTTGTCTTGCAAATCTTGAAAAATTACTTGTTCAGTGTATCAAAAAGAACTTGGTTTTAAATTGGGAAAATTTTCATTTCATGGTAACCGAAGGAATAGTTCTTGGCCACATTGTGTCATCCAAAGGAATCAAAGTCCATAGGGAAAAAATAGATGTCATAGATGAGCTTCCCCCACCTAAATCACTAAAGTACGTGCGTTCCTTCTTGGGCCATGCGGGGTTTTATAAAAGGTTTATTAAGGATTTTACTGCCATTGCTAGACCCTTGAGTAACCTCCTTATGAAGGACTCTCTCTTTGAGTGGAACGAAGCATGCCAAAGTTCTTTCAAGAAATTGAAAAGCATGCTTGTTTCTTCCCCCATCATGCAAGCTCCAGATTGGTCCTTTCAATTCGAGCTTATGTGTGATGCGAGTGATTACACTATGGGGGAAATTTTGGGCTAAAGAAAGGATAAGACGGATCATGTCCTCTCTTATGCTAGCCGAACATTAACCGGATCGCAACTCAATTACTCCACCACGGAGAAAGAATTGCTAGCGATAGTTTTTACCCTAGATAAATTTTGATCCTACCTCATCGGTTCGCCCATCGCATTCTTTACTGACCGCACGGTGAAAAAATATCTCCTTACTAAGAAAGATGATAAGTCGCGCCTCATATGGTGGATCCAACTCCTACAAGAGTTTAATCTCTCCATCAAAAACAAGAAAGGAGTATAAAAAGTCATTGCTGATCATTTGTCCCGGCTTTTGTCCAACGTGCCCACTGATCCCATACTAATATATGAAAACTTTTCGGATGAGTAATTATTTGCCACTTCTTCTCTCCCCTGATTTACAGATATATTTAACTACCTTGTTATGGGATTCGTTCCTCTCAATTGGACACCGCAAGAGAAGAAGAAGTTCATTACTTGGTCACTCATGTTTTTGTATGAAAATCCCTGTCTCTTTAAGTATTTCACCGACTAACTCATCTGAAGATGTGTACCGGATGACGAGACTCATAGTGTCATCTATTTTTGTCATACGGAAGCATGTGGAGGCCACTTTTCCACGAATAAGACGGCTACTAAGATTCCTCAAAGCGTTCTCTATTGGCCCACGATCTTTCAGGATGTGAACGCTTATTGTAAATCTTGTGATCGATGCCAAAGGATGGGAGCCATCACTCGACGTAACATGATGCCATTAACCCCTATAATTTCCATTGAGATCTTCAAATGTTGGGGTATTGACTTCATGGGTCCTTTTCCCCCCTCCCTTGTCTTCCGATACATCCTTTCTGCGATAGACTATATGTCGAAATGGGTTGAGTCCATAGCTACAAGGACAAATGACAACAAAGTGGTGATCAAGTTCTTACAAGAACACATACTTTCTCGCTTCGGTGCTCCGAAGGCAATTATCAGTGATAATGATAAGAATTTTTGCAATAGGACATTTCAAAAGCTTACAACAAAGTATTGAGTCATCCACAAGGTTGGAATAAATTATCACCCCCAATCGAATGGGCAACCTGAGTTAGCAAATCGTGATGTTAAGCCAATCTTAGAAAAGACTATCGATCCTAATTGGACAGTTTGGTCCCTACACTTAAATGATGCACTATGGGCTTATCAAACCGCATACAAGAACCCCCTCAGGATGTCCCCATTTCTCTTTGTGTATGAAGAGCCTTTTCATCACCCCATGGAGATAGAACACAAGGCATATTGGGCCATTAAGAGGTTTAACTATAATTTAGATAAAGCTAGTGAAGCACAAAAGCTTCAATTGAATGAGTTGGAAGAGCTGCGCAATAATGCGTATGAGAATGCCAAAATATCCAAGGAAATAATGAAACTCGTCCATGATCGAATTATCCTTTGAAAAGAGTTTCATTCGGGACAAAAGGTTCTTCTTAATAACTCTAGGCTACACTTGTTTCCCGAAAAATTATGGTCGAGATGGACTGGCCCATTCATTATGAGAAATGTGTTCCCCCACGGAGCTGTGGAATTGGAAGATCCAAAGGAAGGAGATACATTCAAAGTTAATGGGAAATGCCTAAATCCATATCTATAGGTGTGTATTGAAGAATCCAACACCATTTGGTTGTTGGACCCCATTTACGGGGTTGAGTGAGTTGTAACAGAGAAGTCGTCACACCCCCGACGTGTATGGGGTGAATCTTGTGTATATTAGTAGTGTGTAGGTTAGGATCGCATGACACCCGCCTAATGAAATACCGGGTGATCAGTCATATATCAAATTAAAACAAGAATTTCATTTGGTTCGTTCTTAGCATCACTGTCAAAAACCTTTTTAAAACTTACTAGCCACCTAGTATTCAAAAAGCTGGTGCCAAATTTGATCTTTATTAATCTAAGACGAAATAAGTGCAGAAATTAAATAAAATAGCCAATGCTAATAGAATCAATCATCACATAGAATAATAAAAGCCTTGCCGAATAAACTATCGGCTAAATCCAAAACCAACCAAACTAACAGAGAGTAATAAATCCCATACAATCTTAAAAGAAACTAAATAAAATTGTGAACGACATTTTAGAAATAAATTGATATGAATCCCTACACTAGGAATATAAAAATAGATGCGTCTATCCCAATCCTGCAACATCCACATATGATGTAGCTGTGAATGCCTAAAATGAAGTCACACCTAGCATCCTTGTGGATGGACACCTAAAAGGTTTTGAAAATATTTGATTGCAAGGGTTAGAACCCAAAATATTTTGAAAATATTTAGCAAATTATTAACTTGCAGTAATTAAAATGCATGAATACTCTCCATATTTAAGTTAGTATCGCACTCTCTTGAGGACTTACTCACCCCCCCACTATTTTGCACACCTAACGTTCCTTTTTATAATCCCCTAATTAGACTACCCCGTCTAACTATCTTGGTTATAATTTCTCCTTTCAACCACCCTACTCAAACCCGAGTATGCTTAAGATATGATTTATAAGTTGTTAATCATATTAACTTAGTTAATCATTTTCCATTTTTAAATCCATATAATATTCACACCCGTTATATAATTTATACAATACACTCCATGTATGTAATTACCCGTATATAACTATATATCCCATTATATACGTAAAAACATATTACAACATTCACACATTTGTTAAATATATAATAGCCCACCCTACCGAGTAATAACTCACCAGATGTATTCTCTAAAGTAATATTAACCTATGCTACTCAGTCCCACCTGGAGTCCCGAGACAACTATGGTCCGCCGAATCGGACCGTAAATAATAAGCGTAATGGAGGCGGTCATATTCCCCCAAGTATGAGGACATCATCACAATACCCCATATCTATAATTGGACGCTATGTCCTGGGGATTTACTCACCCTACTCCTCAAGCTAGGGGATTCACCCACATCGCACAACCTGCCTTGATAGCACTAGAGTATATAATTTAAATGAATATCTAATCACGGATATTTATAAGTTCACAATATATATATACTATCACATATCGTATATATATAATAATAACTAATTCATGGCTTTACCATGTACAAATACCGTAGCACTAGACCAAAAATTCTGAGTCTATGGTCCGACTCTACTCTAATTAATTAGTTCCACTTTAATTAATTATCTTAAAGTAGTGTTGCTCAACTACATTACCCGGACATTTTCCCTCTGCCCGAAATTAATACTTAGGAATTATTATCGCAAAATTTATCCATAATGTGTCACCCACATTGCATCCCTAATCAAATTATATTCACCATAATTGTTTGGAAATTTATTTTTCCCTAAATAAATACTTTGGAATTTCATTCTGTAATAAATCCCCCTTATATATTAAAACTGGCCGACCTGCCAAAATTCTCGGACCGTCGACCGATCAACTCCCTAGGTCGATCGATCGATCGAGCAGATAACCTTTTTCCCCGAATTGTCTGTTTCCTCCATTGTTAAACTAACCAAGCTTTTAGTTTCACTCTCAGTATTCTCCGATCATAATCAACAAGAGTATCACATGAAAACATGTTCTAATCATCCTATAAACCTTAATTCAAGAACTAATTTCCATGAATTCCAATGTTTTCCCGATTCGGATTTTATCCGGGTTTCAAACACCCATTAAAATTTTACAACTCTATTATCAGAAATTCAACATCGATTCTTATTGGATTTAACATACGATTCATATTCCTACACTCTAGAATCATAAAACACAATTAATTTCACGCTTAACCTCATCAGAGTATTCCATTCACCGAAAACCAAATTTCACCGGAATACCCACCCAAAAATGGATATATGATACACTCACTACAATATGAATTGATTATCACAATTAAAAATCGCAGAAAGTTAACCACTTGCCTTTTTTGGTTCGTAGAGTCTGATCCGTTGAGGTAGAGAAAGGTTTGATGAAGAACACCCAATTTATTCCTTGTTTTGTCTCCAAAAAGTTCCCTAATTGCTCTTCCAATTGCTCGCTCTAGCTTTCTATTAAACTCTTAGGTTTAGGTTTGTGTTTTTCTGCCGTTCAACACTTCTTAGATTTAGGTTTAATACACTAATCCCGTTTTTAGTCTAATGGGTCAAGCCCAAGTGACCTGAACACCCCCGTGTGGACCCGATTATGCCTAAAAACGTCCCGAGACCCATTTACTACCCCTGGGCACTCTTTCTCGACTATCTCAGCCCATCCGAACTCAACCATGTGCTCAAAATTGACATTTGAATTAATTTATTATAAGTTCCTATCTCACACCCAACTTAGTCTATATTCGACTCACGACTAAGATAAATAAATGTCACATCACTAATACACGTTATGATGTAAATAAGTTATTAATATTCATTTAGTAATTCAATTTAATAAATATTAACCATTTACTCTCCGATTCATATTTAAATTAATATTACCATAATTAATTCAATTAAATTACGACACGCAAGTAATTTTAAATTTACCCGAATTAATTAAGTATTTAAATGCACAAAAATATGGGGTGTTACAGATCGTTAGGAGTCCGCAGGTGAAAGTCATGAGAGTATATGATCTCAAGCACATGGTTCGAGAGAGCGAGAGAGCCTCGAGGGAAGTTGTTAGGCAGTCTGAGCTAATTATGCGTAGGAATAGTTGTGGAAGTGTCCGAAAAATAGAGAGAGAAATAGTCCACATTTCGAAGAGAAGAGGAGAGCTTTATAGCATACCAGATTGGCCCACCCCTGGAACCTAAATCGATTCGGTAATAAAAGAACGAATAAAGAAAAAAGGAACCAGACCGGTCTGCTTCTAGAACCCATATTGGTTTGCTTTTTGTAGACTTATGTTGTTTCCCTAGGTACACCCCCTTTACCCTCAATCCATTACTCTCCCTCCAACTCCGAATTTAACCCATTTCCACATCCATTTCCCTCCCTTCTTCACCCCTTTTCCCCCATCCATTTCCCTCAAAATCCTTCCCCCCCCCCCCCCCTACACACACCACCTATGAATACACACCATATCCCACCCAGTTCTCCTCACACCATCCACTTCCATCTCTTACTCTCTCTCCCTATCTCTTTCTCTCTCTCCCTATCTCTTTCTCTCTCTCTCTCTCTCTCTCTCTCTCTCTCTCTCTATCTATCTATCTATCTATCTATCTCTATCTCTCTCTCTGTCCCTCTCCCTCTCTCATTTTTCCCGCAACACCAATTTATTTCCAAATGGAAAACAAGGCTCTATCCGTAAAATACACCTCCGTTGAAATCCTCCCCTATGGATACGGGGAGTTCTGTTCGCATCTAGAGCTCCTATGGTGCGATCGATTTTTTAGTCATTCTCGCAAATCACACATCGAGCGCCAAGTCAAATGGAACGAGTTAACTCCCTTTGTCACTAACCTTTTCCTTCCTAGGGGATTGTGCCAATTTTTCAACGAGACACGGGAAGTGGTGTGGGCAGACGAAGTGTGTTCTTTTTATGGCTCTATCATCCGCACGGGCGAGTTTGAAGCCGAAGCTTATGTCGATGTGCCCTCAGTCCCCTTTTCATTGGAAATTCTATCCCCAAAGCTAAAATCCAAGGGTGTTTCGAGCCCTGACCTGTACGGGTACCCCACTAATGCCCCCAAAATTCTGAAAAGTACGTGCATCGCTGCCTTGCACTAAGAGAAAATTAGGCTCGCGAGACTTTCCCAGTGGGAAATCTTAATGGCAAAGACCGCATCACTTAGAAAATCGTATGCGCTAACATCCTACAAAATTCAAACGAATCGGGGATGCGCCCCAGCCAAGCCACCCTTGTATACCAACTCTTCGATCCGAACACCACTATCCATCTTACCCGAACCTTCTACACCAATATTCTTTATGCAGCCTTGGATAAAAAAGGGTAAGGCCCCTCTCCCGAATCCCCGTCTCATCGCCTTAATCCTCATCGATGCCGGTATTGCCCCTCGAGCAGTTCCTCGTCTTCTAAAGCCCATTGGGCAGGAATCCTGCACAAGGAGTGAAAAGCAAAGGGAGGTGATATGAGCCGCGAGGGTGGATGATAATTATGATAATGATGACGATGAGGAGGAGGAGGAGGAGGAAGAGGAGGAGGTTGCGGATGGAAGAGGTCGGGTAAGAGGAGTATGACGAAGAGGTTGATTCGGATTATGAGCTGACGGGAGCAGACATCACTCGTCGCATTAAGAACTTGGAAACGAGTTTCAATGACTTTTTAAGGGATTATAGGGCGGACCAAGAGGCATATTGACGTGACACTAGCATGATGTTATGCCTTCAAGCGGAAATGTACAAGCTCCAAGTAAGTGAGGGGGTACCACTCCCCACTTACTTCTATGACCCCTATGATCCCAACGCACCCGGACCCTCCCACCCACCCCCACAGTAGGCCATGTTTTCTTGATGTTCCGTTTTCTTTGTTTGTTTTTTAATTTTATTCATTTGTCACAACGAGCTATGTATCTCTCTTTCAAGTTCTTGTACTCCTTGTTTAGTAATACAAAAAAATTGCATTTTTCCTTTATTTATTTTTACGCACTTTCCTTTATTTAAGATTTTAGTCCTTTTGCATAGGGACTTTGCAAAAGTCTAAGTTGGGGGCGTACGCATAAGCTTTAAAAAGTTCACAATGTCCAAAATGCCCCCCAAAAAATCAAAAAAATAAGAAATTTTCAAAATTTTCAAAAAAGAACAAATATTTTTCTTCAAAATAAATAAAAATTAGAATTTAAAATTTTCAAAAATATAACTAAAATTTTGTTTAAACTCTAAAATTGTAAAAATTCAAATGCAAAAAGACGAAATTGACCAAATATGGAAATTTAAAGAAAGTTTATGACTTTACGAATAAGTGTAAGATTATTAACCCAATGAGATTTCGAGCCTATAATCTTTGTGAGTATTTAAATCAATCCGAGTTAAAATTAAATCAAAGTTCAATTTTGCTATAAAAAGAGTCGTTGAGGATCTCTATTCCTTTTCTTTCATCGGTTATGGGAAACGTGTGAGATATTGTCTCGAAAAGTGTGCTAAAATATCTCTAAATTAAATGATTCTCGAGGCACATATGGTAATCTAATTAATAATTCGGATAATGAAGTTAGGTCATCGTTTGTTACCCAAAAATATTAGCCATAAAAATTGTGACAAATTATCCTTTTGCTACCCAACTTGAGCCGAATAAAATTCTTCCTTTTCGTTTGATAACTCAAAAAACCCATTTAGCCCATAATTGTGAAAATTGGAAATTTCATCTGTGGGTACCCAAAATTGGAATGATGGGCCTGGACGAGTAGCCCACTTGAGGCAGCCCAAAGTCTAGACGATCCGTATCTTAACCAATTATGATCTAGTCTCCTCCCACGTTCCCATTAAGAGAGGTTCTAGGGAGAGATGGAAAACGTGGGGGAGTCCAACACCCCCACTTACTAAAATGAACATGTATATAATAAACCCTAGGTCCGTGGAAAAGGACACATTGTATTCTATATAACCACTCTCCGGAGAACATAGAAATAATACTGACTGCACCACCGTGGACGTAGGCATCTTTGCTGAACCACGTACATCCTTTGTTGCGTGCTTGTCATTTTGCATTCCTTATTCTTACTTGGTGATTGCATTTCTCTTATCTATTTGTGTTGCATAATAATTGTCACCACAATTGGCGCCGTCTGTGGGAACGTTTATCTTCCCTGAGAAAGCCCACACCAAAAAAGGATTTCGAAATGTCTGGTCACAGTAGTAATGCCCCCAGGCAGGGGATATTAAAGAACCCCCTGCTCCTCATAGGATTAGGTCTGAAGTTCGGCGTTCAGATCACAGAGCTCGCCCAAAAAGTCCAGCCTCGGAAGAAAGCCAAGGACCAGCGAGATCCACGTAGATATCCAGGCTGATTGATGCATAGGAGGTGAGGCTCCAAGAGCAGAGGGAGTCTTCTCGCAGGCACAAGGCTAAGAACGCTTGCCTCAAAAGCAGATTAGAAAGAATGGAGAGAGAGTTCCACCCCCGAACCACACTCCTAGCCCTCAGGCAATCAAGCCTCGCAGCCGAGGAAGGAGCCCTAGGCGCGGATCCCAAAGAGCCTAGGGAAACGAGTCAGAGGACGACCTGCTCTAGCAACTGCGACTAGTTGGCAGCCACAGAAGCCCGGATGCAGCAACGAGAACATACAAAATTTGGTCCGAAGGGAGATGGATCAACATCCTGCCCATCACGGTACCAGATCGACCCGAGAACTCACTAGGCGAGATCTCAAAACTCAAATGAAATCACCCTTCTCGAGGGGAATTGAGGAACAAGAAGCCCCCAAGAAGTTTGCCATTCCAAGGTTCAAAATTTACGACGGTAAAACTGATCCCATTGATCACGTCAGACAGTACCGACAGGCCATGACCCTCTAGAACAATCGAGACGCACTAATGTGCCGAATTTTTCCCTCGAGCCTGCATGACGTGGCGCAGAAATGGTTCGAAAGGCTCCCCCACTGGTCCATCAGAAGTTTCAAATCCCTAGTCGATCTCTTTACGTCCCGATTCATTACTAGTATCTCCCATCCAAAAAGGATGGATGCCCTACTGACAATGAAAAAGACGCCCCAAGAGACCCTCCGAGACTACGCGAAGAGGTACTGGGAATTGTTCAACGAGGTCGAGGACTGTTCGGAGCAAGTGGCAGTGGCCTCTTTCAAAATTGGGCTACCCAGCTCTTCCCTTCTGTACCAATCCTTGACAAAGAAAGAAGCCATAACCATCGATGACCTAATGGCCCGCATTGAGAAGTATGCCAAGGTGGAAGATGTGACCCGCCTCGATACAGCGAAAAACGGTCGAATTATGCTCGCTGCCAAAGGCGGTGACAAAAATAAGAACCAGAAGAAAGGAGGAAAGAATGGGGGCAGAAATGGACCCAAGAACGGAGGCAACAATGATGTGTCAAGAGCATTTCAGTCGATCAACACCGTCTTCCGAAAACCAATTTACAAAATTCTCACGAAGATCAAAGACGAACCATTCATCAAGTGGCCCAAGAAAATGGGGGGAGATCCCTCAAAAAGAAACAACGCGCTGAGAAGCGCTTTTCATAAAGAGGGAGGACATAAGACCGAGCATTGACAGGCCCTTAAGTCTCACCTCGAGGAGATAGCCCAATCCGGGCATTTGAACGAGTTTGTGGAGAAGAAGGCAGAGAAAGGGACTGCCAATAGAGAGACGAGACCTGACAACGTGCTCGAAGAGGATACTGGACATGAGTTCGCGATAATTCATGGGGTATCTGATGCCAAGCAAATCCAAGGAAATTCAGCTTGAATGGAGATGAAGAAGCTTATAGAGGTAATGCAAGCTTTTCAGATCGATCCAGCGAAGTCACAGTCAGGAAAGCGTCGACGAGGAGATGACGTCAACTATAATAAGCATATTATTTTCACATATGAAGATATGGTGGGAGTGAGAACCCCACATCACGATTCTTTTATCATTACCCTCAGGATAGCTAACTTTGACGTCGACAAGTAGCTCATCGACCAAGGAAGCTCGTCCGAGGTAATGTATCTCGACCTATTCAGAAAATTGAAGTTAAGCGTCGTCGACCTAAAGGAAGCTACTGTCCTTTTAGTTGGCTTCGCTGAAAAAATAACTATGCCCCTGGGAAAGATTGTACTGCCAGTACGCGCGAGAAATTTCTCCAAGATGATTGAGTTTTTAGTGGTTGACATCGACTCGCCATATCAAGCCATCCTCGGCAGGGGATGGCTACATGCGATGAAGGCAGTCTCATCGACCTACCATCAGAAACTAAAGTATATAATCGAGCGAGGAGTAATGGAGATCCACGACGATCAAGCAATGGCAAGAAGGTGTTTCATAGCAGCCATCCGACCAAGGCCAGAGAAGAAGGCCGATCAGCCCAGCGAGAAAGTTGAAGAACAAGAAGGTCTGACACCTTCTAAATAGCAATTAAAGTACGAAAGACCTGGAGTAGAGGAGACCAGGATCCTCCCCTTTGAACGGGTTGTCGAAGACCTGGTAGAGTTTACAGCCGGAGATAGTGAAAGTGACAGAGCCTTCTTAATTGGAGCCTCTCTCACCTACCAGGAACAGAAGGAATTGACAACCCTGCTGAGACGCAACGTAGATGTTTTCGTGTGGGAACCATACGAGCTGCCTGGAATAAATCCTAGTATGGTTTGTCATCAGCTGCACATCAATCCCACCTTCAAACTAATCAAGCAGAAGGCATGGGGAACTTCACCCGAGAAGGCAAAGGCCGTGGAAAAATAAGTAGAAAAACTGTTGGATGCAGGATCCATACGGGAGGTGAAATTCCCCGAATGGTTATCCAACCCAGTAGTAGTTCCAAAAAGCAAAGGGAAGTGGAGAGTTTGCATCGACTTCACCGACCTCAATAGAGCATGCCCTAAGGACAGTTTCCCCCTCCCAAAAATTGATCAACTGGTAGACGCTACTGCAGCTCACGAGAGAATGAGTTTTTTGGATGCATACTCCGGGTATCATCAGATCCCTCTATATGCCCCAGACCAGGACAAAACAGCATTCATCACCTCAGTCGGGCTATACTACAACAAGGGCATTCCCTTCGGGCAACCTACCAGCGGCTGGTCACCAAGATGTTCAAGGGTCAAATGGGAGACACCATGGAAGTCTACATCGATGATATGCTAGTTAAAAGCAAGAAGAAAGAAGACCACCTCTCAGACCTATCAAGCACCTTTAAAATCCTCAGGAAATTAAGAATGAAACTTAACGCGAGCAAGTGTTCTTTCGGTGTCCAGTCAGGATAATTTCTTGGGTAGTTGGTCAGTAAGAGAGGCATCGAGGCCAACCCAGACCAGATCGATGCAATAAACAGGGTACAACCTCCTCGCACGATCCGGGACGTACAGAAGCTCACCGGTATGCTTGCTGCCTTAAACCGATTCATTTTAAAGTCCTCCAAAAAGTGCAAACCTTTCTTCCAGATTCTAAAGGGAAACAAAACGGTAGAATGGAACCAAGATTGCTCGCAGGAACTGGACGAACTCAAGGCCTACCTCAGTTCCCCACCACTACTCGGCATACCACAGGAAGCAAATCCCTTGTACTTATACTTATCCATTTCCAACCACACTGTCAGTTCTGCATTAATGTGCGAAGTTGCAGGAATCTAGCACCTCATTTATTACGCGAGCAAGACCCTACTAGACGCCGAGCAGAGGTACCTACCACTAGAGAAGCTCGCCTTTGCACTAGTAGTGGCTTCGAGGAAGATGAAGCACTATTTTGAATCCCGCACTATAATTGTCCTTACATCACACCCCCTTAAAGCAATCCTGAGGAAGGCGGATTTGTCGAGCAGACTGTCTAAATGGTCAGTCGAGCTCAGACGATTTGACATCCAATTTCAACCAAGGAACGCAATCAAGACTTGCTGATTTCATAGCCGAATTCACAGGTGACCAACCTCCTCCAACAAGACAAATGGGGAACAACGCAACGAAGGAAACCTGGAAATTATTCATTGATGGAGCCTCCAACTCCAAGGGGGCAGGTGTAGGCATTGTCCTCATTAGTCCAAAGGATACAATCCTTGAACAAGGAATCAGGCTTGGATTTACAGCCTCCAACAACGAAGAAGAATACGAAGCCTTAATAGTCGGCCTCCAGAAGACGCAAACTTTGGGAGCAAAGCATTTACAGGTGTTCGGCGATTCTCAATTAGTCTCCAATCAGATAAATGGAGATTACAATGCAATAGATGAAAGAATGGCAGCGTACCTCTCCTTAGTGAAAAGGCTAATGGCGAGCTTCGAAGAGATCAATGTCCAGCAGTTTCCCAAAGGTAAAAACATCCATGCTGATGCCCCATCAGCCCTAAGCTCAGCAATCAATTCCGACCTAAAAAGAACAATCCCCATCGATTTCCTCTCTCACCCGAGCATTAACCGTAACAACGAGCTACCAAGCGTGGAGCAGGTGCTCCGAATTGAGTTTGCACCCAGTTGGATGGACCCATTAAGGGACTATTTGAAGGATGGCACACTTCCAGAAGATAACAAGACTGCTCACCAGATAAGTGTCAAAGTTGCTCACTTTCACTTATCTCCTGAGGGCAGGATTTACAAGAGATGGTTTTTCGGTCCCTACCTCCAATCCGTTCACCCAAAGGATGTCGAGCAAGTTCTACATGAGCTTCATGAAGGAATCTGTGGAAGCCATATTGGAGGAAGATCTCTGGCTTTCCGAGCAATGAAGGAGGGCTATTGGTGGCCATATATGCAAATGGACTCTGCGGTGTATGTCCGCAAGTGCTTGAAATGCCAGCTTCACGCTCCTATGGTCCACCAACCTGCTAGCGACTTAAAATCATTATCCAGCCCATGGTCGTTCGCCCAATGGGGGATGGACATCGTAGGACCACTTCCTACCGCCACCGGCAATCGCAAGTATCTGTTGGTCGCGACTGACTACTTCACCAAATGGATCGAGGCAGAACCCTTAGCGAACATCCGAGATGCAGTTATGATAAGTTTCATATGGAGAAATATAATCACCCATTTTGGCATCCCCAGAACCATCATCACCAATAATGGAATGCAGTTCGAGAGCGGCTCTTTTCAAAGTTTATGTAAAGAATATGGAATGAGATACCATTTCAGCTCGGTGGCCTATCCTCAGAGCAATGGCCAAGCTGAGGCTTCTAACAAAACTGTGATCGACGGATTAAAGAAGCGATTAGAGCGATCCAAAGGCTCGTGGGTGAATGAATTACCACATATTCTATGGGCTTATCGAACCACTCCACGATGAGCAACAGGGGAGACCCCATTTTCGCTGACATATGGAATGGAAGCAGTCATCCCATTAGAAGCTGATTGGCTGACAATGAGGTCCAGCCTTGTCGACCAGGGCCATAATGATGCAGCATTGCTTGCTGAGCTCGACCTAGCCGACGAGCGCCGAGAGCTAGCCCTAGTAAAACTAGCGAGCTATCAGCAACAGCTCGCAAGGCATTATAATAAGAGGGTCAACCTAAGTACATTCCAAGTTGGGGACTATGTCCTAAGGAAAGTCCTGGGCAGCGCAGTGAAACCATCAGACGGTAAGCTAGGGCCAAACTGGGAAGGACCATTCAAGATAACAAGAGATAATATGTAAGGCGCCTATCACTTAGAAATGATGGATGGCAGGAAAATCCCCCGAGCATGGAACGTAGCCACTCTCAAGAAATTCTATTTTTAGATTCTTCTTTTATACTTTTGTTATGGAACTAGTAGTTCATTTTCCTTGTCATTAATGAAAGCTGTTTAATGGCTGCGTTCTAATGGGTAATAGTTATGTAAGCTTTATCACACACCTTTTCCAAATAACAGGCACATTGATCATTACACCATAACAGGGAAATCACCCTCCTCAGGCTTTCGTTATGAAACACGAAAGACCTCTTAGCATTGCCCCTTGCAATATATAAAGCCCTACAGGAGATCCTTAGGCAATATGGCCAAATTAAAATTGGTCGCCAAACCATCTTTGGTTGAATAAAATCCTGATCGGATAGAGCATCCAACACCAGGTGTGTCCTCACCAATTGCCACACTTAGGCCTAAGGGAGTGTGACGACACGACCTAAAAGGTAAAGTGGTGCACAATGGTATCTCGATAGTATACTGGACTGGAAGGATACTTTTGTAATAATACAAACTTAAAGATCATAAAGGATCAAGAATATGGAGAATATAATACACTTGTTTAGTCGGCTAAATCAGCTCAAAACATAAATTTTATATTAATCCACCATATTTACAACAAGTACAGTACACGTTTAGTCTGCGAGCTCGCCCAAAACATTGACATAACATCACTTCAATACAAAATACATAGAGTAACTACTGGCAAAATCTTAATGGGGGTAAGGCCTTTGAACGTGATAATCAACCACTCGAGCTCTTCGTCCATCATTAGGAGAAGGAACTAACTCTTCCTCGACTTCATTTGCATCCGACTCCAATAATTGCTGAGGGATGGAGTCGATGGGGATCCATTGATCATCTCTCCGAAATGGGTTAGGCATCAGGGTGGAAGGAGAAATCTCATAACTGTACCAGCGCATCGAGTTACTCGAGACTTGCAGCTCCCTCAAGGCACTCAGCTACCCTCTGATAAAGGAAATCTCTTCAAGCTCTGACAGCCTCGTTGGAGCATCTAACCAACCCTGGTCATAACCGTCGGCCCACACTCGCCGAGGTCCATTTCTAAACAGGTTCCGCAACCGAGTGACGTCCCTCTGGGGCCCAGCAGCAATCACATACGCTCGCTGGACATCATCACGAAGCTCTTCCATTTCCCTAGCTGAACCTCTGGTGTTCCTGCGAGCTCGCGTAATGGATGGAAGAGAAGAGCCTTGCAATGCATGAGGAACATTGCCCTGACCAGTTCTAGCTCGCGATGAGGAAGAACCTTGTAATACTGCAGGAGAAGTGCTCGGCGCATGCTCCCTAAGTCGCGAAACCTATCTCCTTAAAGCCTCATTCTCCTGCTGAAGAACTTCCCCAACTTGATTGATCTCGGAAGCCTCTAATAGTTTCGCTCTCAGTGCATTAACCTCCTCTTGGACTGAGGCACCAATATCCTCCATATCTTGGAGTCTGTCCTTTATCTTAGCAACAAGTTCAGTCTGCTCTTTGAAGCGCTCGTTCCTTAACCGCAGTGATTTGCAAATCCTCATAAAAGTATGACGAACTTCAGAGCTTACATCAGGCCCAAGCATACTTCCCAATTGAGAAGTGGAAGGAATATAATCATCAACATCAATCTACTATAAGCAATAAGAAGGCAATAGAGAGAAAAATCAATCAATGCACTAGAAAAGAAGCCTTTTCATTTCACTGATAAAAGTTAAAGTACATCGAGCAGAAATTGGGAAAATTACAAGCAGAAATACAAAAATAGTCCTAAAAATAAATTAACTAGCAACCTCAGGTTGCCCAGAAGTCGATGGCTGCTTCCCTTTATCAACATCAGCAGGAGCACCCCCCTCAGCAGGGATAACCTCTATCGCCACAATAAGGGGAACGTCAGCAGAGATTGTCTGGGAGACAGGGTCAGCGCCTTCAATAGCAGGGGCAGGGACTTCATCCACAACTGGCCTTGGCCCTAGGTCATGCTCATCGAACAGAGGAGATGCAACATCCACACCAGAAGCTAGGAGGGCCTTATTCAAGCCTTTCTTGAAGTTTAGACGGATGATGTAGCCTATCTGAACCTCAGCATCTTCATATGTAGTAGACCACCCAGAGTTGTATGAATCCTCCTTGATGGTGGCTGCCTGGGATTCCTTCTCCTTCAGCTGCTCGACTAGCACCCTGTTCTCCTCTACGATGGCCAACTTGCTCGAGTAAACCAAGTCATAGGCTTGCCTCATCTCGACCAGCTCTTTAACCGCCGCGTCCCTCTCTCGATTGGAATTGACGAGGGCCAGTCAGAAGAAACTCGGGCGGCATCAGCAGCCTTTAAATCAGCCTCTAGTTGAGTACCCCTGACTTCCAGAGCAGACTTCTGCAGCTCCAGCTCGCCATTCCTTCTCACCAGCTCATCGTGAGAGCGATAGTGCACGGCGAAGTCAGTCACAAACTGCCAGAAGCAAAGAAGAGATAAAAAAGGAGAACGATCAAGAAGGAGAAACAACCAAAAGTTGTTAAAACATTAGAAAATAGAAAAAAAAAACTACCAGGGCTAGCCTCTGGCTAGCTTATAGGGCCAATTGATCAGACCCCAACGCCCTCTGGCGATCTGCTGGAAGAACTTCCCTATCGATCAGCGCAGGATCCAATTGAGGGGAAACAGCAACAGCGACTCCCTCGGGCAAAGCAGACACTAGGACTAAGGCTTGCCCAGCCTTCGTACTTGACTCCATCTTTCTCCTCTCTTCCTCTTTCTCCTTCTCCATCCTCTTCTTCTCCTCCACCCTCTTCTTCTCCTCCATCCTCTTCTTCTCCTCTATCTTTTTTCTTTCCTCCTCCTTTTTTTTCTCCCTCTCTCTCACCTGCTCTTCCTCTCTCCTCTTCCTCTCTTGCTCCAGAGTAGAAGACCGAGAGCTAGTAGCTACAACTCCAGTACTGTACTTCTTCTTCTTTGACCTCTTAGCAAGGATCACGTGATCGTCGTCATCATCATCCCGAATCAGGTTTTTTCTTGGAGGAACTATCTCCTCGCTTGAACTGTTGGATGTGCTCGACGACTCCCGAACTTTAAAAACTTCCCCCGAAGCAGAAGAGTTGTTACTGCTGGAGCTCCGCTCACCCAAATTGCCTTCATCACCACCTGCGATATCACTTTCAGAGCTGCTCTCCTCCTCGTCCAACTGAATAGGATCCGCAGCAGTCTCTTCAGAGGTATCAAACTCGGGGATACTGTCCATCGGCCTCGCTATAAAACTAGAACCAACGTTCTTATATTCAAGCAAAAAAGTAGCAGGCTGGGGATGCTCGTCGTCAGCTAAGGGCTCCCTGATATTCCAGGCCTTGACCAATTCAGAGAGATGAACCTCGCTGAGAGCAGGTTCCAAGTTCTTCGGCGTCGCTGAAGACAAAAAACAGAGAAAAATCAGAAAGATCACAAATCAACAAAAATTAAAAGAACAAAGCAAAGTCTACCTATGTATTCTTCCCCATAAAAAGGAACAGAGAACCTATCAGACCTCGACCCTTCAAACTGGGGGGGAAACTGCCAGTTTCTAGCAAAGAAACCCTCCTGCCAATAGTCCTAATGGGAATCAGGTAGGTTTACTACCAATACCCTGTCAGGGCTCCTGGCTTTGAGATAGAGAACACCAGAACTAGTTCGAGAAAAAGAGTAGCAAAAACAGACCTCGGTAAGCCCTAACTTGGTACCATATAACTGATTGATTCTATGGACACCATTAATTATCTTCCACACATTGGGCGAACACAGTGCAGGAAAAATATTAAAGTAACCAAAGAAGTGCAAGAACAGGTCGTTGGGAGGAAAGGTAAGTCCCCCTTGGGAAAGCATCAAAATATGGATCCAATGGGAACCCTCTATGTCTCTAACATTTCTAGGGGGAGGAACACACTCAATATCTATCCACTCTGGGATGTTATAAAACTTCCTAAACTCAAACACCGACCTATTACCAATCTTTGCCATTGGGAAACCCTATAAAACTATAAATTCAAAGAGAAAATACAAAGAGAAGGCACAAGAAACTTACAAGATGAAAATTTAACTCGAACGATGAAGAATCACGAGCCCAAATAACAAGGAAGCAATAAGAATGGAGACTGAGAGATGAAAGTGTGAATCGCTAGAGCTCACAGGAAATTGAAGAATACTGAGAAGGTTGAAACGACGGTCGAAAAATGACTGCTCTAGAAAACCTTTAATTGTTGCTAATCATAGTGCACGGGCCACGAAGCGGGTGCCGTCAAAATCAGTTCTCCAACTTTTGAAGAGTCGCACGATGTAGGAGAAAGCCATTATGATAAATCATTTAAATTTATTGATCCCAAAGCATGGCCCAACAAACTTAGGGGCAATTGTGGGTACCCGAAATTGGAATGATGGGCCTGGACGAGTAGCCCAATTGAGGCGTCCCAAAGTCCAGACCATCCGTATCTTAACCAATTATGATCCAGTCTCCTCCCACGTTCCCATTAAGAGAGGTTCTAGGGAGAGATGGAAAACGTGGGGGAGTCTAACACCCCCCACTTACTAAAATGAACATGTATATAATAAACCCTAGGTTCGGGGCAAAGGACACATTGTATTCTATATAACCACTCTCCGGAGAACATAGAAATAATACTGACTGCACCACCATAGACGTAGGCATCTTTGTTGAACCACGTACATCCTTTGTTGTGTGATTGTCATTTTGCATTCCTTATTCTTACTTGGTGATTGCGTTTCTCTTATCTATTTGTGTTGCATAATAATTGTCACCACATCATCAATAAAGTCCAAACAGTGGATAAAAATGGGGTAAGAAAAAATAGAATAATGCTCAACAAAAATAGCAAAAATAGAAAAGAAAAATGAGAAAAATGAAAAAAAATAAAAAGGAGAAAAATGGGCAAAATCCCGAAAAAGCAGTAATGGATGTCATAAGGAAAATTTTCAATTTTGAGGTTCCCAATTTTATCTAATACACTTTCAAACCCAAAAAAGTCTTAATCGAGTGCGAATTACGATATTAATTATCGCGTGGAGAGCCTAAGACACAAAAGGATAATAAGAGAGATAACAAGATGTGAATAAGAGGCGATGTTTCTCGTTTCCCAATGACCGTATTCCGCTGAAGATATCCTTTCACCCAAATAAATTTTTTCTTTCAAATTATGAGCGTGAATTTGCATTCCATTATATTTACTCTTTATATCACGCATACCAAGAGAAATTAGCCACATTTTGAGTGATTCCTTTGTGAGAGCATCCCATGAGAATTGAATCAAAACAAATTTATAGAAAGTAACGTAGTGATCAATCGGTGGAAGTTAGAGGTTTAATTCTCGGCTTCGCACACACACACCACAAATTGAGACTTGTGAATATAAATTTATGGTTACTATTTTTATAAATGTTTAAATTGTACAATTTTTAAGTATTTTGAATTTTTCTCTGAGTCAAAAAACCAATTTTGTGGGTATATTCTCTGCAAACCCTCACTAGACACAACTCGTCCTACTAGGGTAACCTAGGGTTTAAAGGCTTGTTGCATACGCTAAATGCAATTGCATACCAACGAAAGAGGTATTTTATCCTAATAACAAATTTTATAAGAGTTTGACCTTATTTTGATTCTTTTACATTGCTCGAGACGATCAAAGTTCTAAGTTAGGGGGGTTTGATTAGGCATAAATTCCTCATATTTATACCCGTAATTTAGAGTCTTTTAACACTCCGTGCAGTGTAATTCGATTTGATTTATCTCATATCATTTCTACTGATATTTTGTAATGAGTACGCCGAGTTTCATGTATTTTTCATCGATTTTGCAAGTATTTAGTGCATGCAAAGAAAGAAAGAAACCAAAAGAAAGAAAGAAGAGAAAAGATGAAAAGTCAAAGGGAAAAAAGAGTAATTTTACATCTAGAATTCAAATGGGAAGCCATAAGGAAAGCTGAAGACCTCGAGTTTACAAACACATAGAAAGAAATGGCATCCAAATCTGAGTCCCGGATCAAAATTTATGGAGCTTCAAAGTTGAGGGAAAATCACGAGAAAAATAAAAAAATGGAGGAACCGAGAGATATCACCGAACTGGTCCCCTGAACTGCATAAACCAAACCGAACTGATGAAGATGAAAAATGAACCGGTTCAGTGTTGGTAAATGTTCTGAATAAATCAAACCGAAGCAATGAAGATGAAAAATGAACTGAGTCAGTGTTTCCAGGACTTCTGAATAAAGCGAACCGAATAGATACCCCTGGCCGGGATCGGTTCGGCTGAAGAATTTTTGAATTATCTTTCTTCTAAATTAGAGTTGGGCATGGACCAAAATCTTGTAAAAACGTAGTGTTTTTATTCCAACTTGTTACCAGACATTAGGGAGTTCATTTTTGAATAGTTTTAGAGAGATAAAAAGGCCAAGAACCCTAGAAACTCAAGTTTACAATTTTATGGTTTGCAATTCAAGATTTCTGCAGTAGAGTGTGTTTCTTCTCCTTTATTATTTGAAGCTTATAATTCGTGCATGCTTTGTTTATTTCCAGAAGTTATTAAATGATCTTCCTCATCTAGGTATAATTTCATAATGGTTTTTAATATATGCTAAGTAGAAAACATAGTTTTACTTAATTGCACCATGTTAGGCTAGACTTTTAAGGGTTAGGATGCACAAACCCAACCCGGTGTTGTTTGCATGACTATAAAATTAGTTTCCTAAATTAAATAAATGATTGAATCGTGTTGTGTAGTAGTCACAACCATCGTAGGTCTTTTTACCTCGTTTTCCCTAGGTAACCGGGGTGTTTAAGACTGCGACACGCATGTCAGCTATTTCGACACTGCTTTATTCTTACTCTTGATTATGTATGATGTAGGATAGTACCCTCATATATGTAATGCTTGAGATTAATAAAGACTGGATTTAATCAAAAATCTAATTCACGACTAGTTTTATATCCGGTAAACATACTACAGTTCGGGGGATTGTAGTCCGACCTATCTTTCTTATTCATATTTAGTTCATCACAGCTAGTTTAACTTTGCATGCGTAGTTTAATTAAGTGGTTTAACTTAAATTTCACTTATTTAGTAGATCAAATTCAAATCCCATCATATTTTCGTTATTTTTCTGTGTAAGCTTAGGATTAGTGATCTTACCTATCGTCATCACGAGAGATCATCATATTTCCCCGAGGATTCGACCCTGTCTTATCGGGTTTATTTCTTACGTGACTGATTTTCACTTGAGCCAAAATTATCACGCACTAGTGACACATTAAATCGCGTCAATAATGTAGTCAATGCATCATTTCTAATAATGACGTTTATCAATTTGATGACCTTAGAGCTTTTACAGTTATACCCCTTGTAGCCTTTACTAGTCGATGAATATTTTTAAAAGCATTCCCTCATTGCTTCTAGATTCTAATTTCCCTAAATTATCTCTATCTCTATTTATATAGCAAGGACTCCCCAAAAATCCGAAATACGATAGGGTTGGTTTCTTACCGATCCACGACACATATGGAGTGTGAAGTGTGTTTGGACGAAGATAAACCTTATTCACTATATGTCATGCGGTGTTAACCTCCTTTAGCCAAAAACATCTCAGCACTTTACTTTTAAGTAGCATGGACCTTTCTATCTCTTGAATTGTTCAATTATTACTGTCAACAGCAACATTTTATTGAGGAGTACGAATGGTCAAAAACTCATATTTGATGCCAACTTCATCACCAAAATAATCAAGCCTAGTAAATTTAAATTCGGTTCCATTGTCACTAAGAATATTATTTATATGACACCATGTTAATTTTAAAGAACCTGACACTTGAAAGTTAGAAACTCAACATCACCAGACTTTTATCTAAGAAATCCAATGATAGAACATCTTAAAAAGTCATTAACCATCACTAAATTATACTTCTTACCACTAATATTCTCCACACGTATGGGACACATAAGATCCATGTGTATCAACTCTAAAACACAAGAGGTGGTAGTTGTATTCAACTTCTTATGGGTACTTTTGATTTGTTTCCCTTATTGGTAAGGAACAAAAACCGAGGAAGTTTGTTCTCCAAGTGATGGTAAGCCAAGAACTATGTATTTTTTAACTAATCTCGCAAAATCTATAATATTTTCATGACCTAGTCGTTGATGACAAAGGTCCATGGTGGAGACCTTAGAACTATTTCACACTGAAGATGACTTGGGAATAATACCTTAGCAATTATTGGTAGTCTTCACACCTTATAGAAAAATTCATCAAACTGATAAAAAATGTTACACTCTGATCAGTTAAACTTTACTACAAAGATATCATTGCAAAGTTGGCTTATGCTTATTAAGTTAGTCTTCAACCCTTCAATATACAACACATTGTCTATCTTAGGAAAGCTGGAAATCTACATTCAAACTCGTCCCAATATTCTAAATCTACTCTCATCCCCAAAAGTGACTTTTCCTTCCTTGTGATCCACAAGGCTGGTAAAATATAACTTGCCACCGGTCATATTCCTAGAGAATTCGCTATTAAAATACCTTTGATATGTATCTGGAACCTTAAGAACGATATGAATAATAAGGTATTTTCCATCACTTTTAGGTTTACAAAAGATCGTAGCCTTTTCCTCCCCCTTATCATTTTTGGCACCAATATTAATGTTGGAAATGTTTTTAAAAGACTTAGATATACTTTGAAATTCTTCCCTTCAAATCTTGGAAGTAGTGACTATAAACTCAACTTGTTATCTAAGACTAGCAAGGTCGTTATTGTGGTGTGTAGGATTGTGTGCATGAGAGACTCTTCCTATCTTGTAGCAAAACTCCCCAAGGTGACCTCTTAGTTTTCAATGGGTACAAACATAGATTTTCTTGGTTTTACCTTGGTTAAAATACCTAGGACGAGTTCTCCTTGATGGGTTAGGTCAAGGCCCATAGATATCTAACAAAAACTTAGCAATTAGTTCGGTTGTAGTAATGGAAATGGATTCACCCTCGTAACCTATGACATGCCCCTCATTAAAACCTGAAGAGGGGCCTAGTAACATCTTACCAACTTTCTTAGATGTGTCTTCTAAGGTGACTTTGACTTCCCGAGCACATTTGAGATATTTCTTAAGTAGAAAAACACGGGCTTCAAGTTTCTGAAGTGACTCCAATGATGGTTGAATATATCTCGTAAGACTAGCCACTTTGTTGCTTAAGTTGTTCTTCTCCCCACCCATCGGAACAAGTTGCTCACTTAAAGGGATTATCACCGAGGTCTCACCCTCTCTCGAAACTTTCAACTCCTTCTATAGTGACAACACTCTAAGAATCTAATTTTTATTTTTATTTTTTTTATTTTTAACGACTCACTGTAAATTTAGGAGTATGCACATTGAAGACCACATCCTCCCTCACTAAAATCATCACTCTCAAACTCTCTTGAACGATTTGTTTCATTTTCAAGGTTATCACAATTTGAAACATCCTCATCGGTGTGAGACATACTTGAAGTGCTAATGTGACTAGCCATGAACGCGGTGAAGTTACATATACATGATGATTCAACCTTGGAATCCACCGACTTAACATCACTATTGCTTAAAGTGGCATTATTGATGACTTTGACTTTGCCCTGTGTCTTAGTACTAGTGGGACACTCATAGTAATTGTGACATTGCCCTTCACACTCATAATATCTCTCTTATTTTTCTTTCTTATGATACACATCTCTAGCTTTCTTTTGATCATTCTCATAAAAAAAAATTCTCTCTTTGAAATTTTATTTTTGTCAAATTTTTAATTTTCCATTTTGCATGAATTTTGATTTTTGAATTTGAGAAATATTTTGAAGTTTCTTGTCAACACGGCAAGATCATCTTGATCAAAATCAGAATTAGAATCGGATACCTCTTTTTTCTTTGATTTAGCTTTTAGATCTATTCCTCTTTATTTTGGGTTCTGGGTTTTGGTAAACATGTCTAATTCTTATATCTAGAGAATATATACGAGCTTTTCTAGCCTAATTGTATCTAGAATTTCCATAGAGTTAAGGATAGTGAATTTTTCACTAAAATGAGACAGGAGTGACTTCAAAATTTTCTTAATAATGCTCATTTTGGGAATTTTCTCACGCGAATTAAAACTAGAATTCACAATATATCAGATAAACAAACATAGAATTAATCAATTGTTTTAGTTTCAAACATGCTAATAGTCTCAAATTATGGGGTGAGTTGGAGCATATCCCATTCTTTTTTAGACATGGTACACGTCATGATACGATAAAATTTGTCGATTGTGACAGCACCAAAAATAGTATTCAAACCACGAGAGTTAAAATTACTAAGTCTAAAATCATCTTCTGTCCAATTTTTTACTTTCTTGAGTCTAGGGAAATTTTCATTAGTCATAATAGGATGAGTCCACCCCCTTTGCAACAATAAGCTAAATACGCTCATTGATCAATTTTCGAGATGATCGCATTCGGGATTTCCAATAGGCATAATTTGTGCCTTCATACAAAGGAGTCCTATTCTACGAATTCTATATATAACCACAAGGATTCATCTAAATAACTTGTAGGAAAAAACTCTTATACGAATTTCTAAAAGTGGGTTTTATGGGGTGGTCTGATTATATGGTCAAATATAGAGTTCGTAGATTAGGTCACCAACAAGACAAATTCAATTTTAGTCCAATTTTATCTTCATTAATTAAGTGAACCTAAACATGCAAGATATTTCATATAAATTAAAAGGGAGAAAAATACAACACAAAATATATGAGGGGAAAAATCCCTTTCGGGAGAAACCTTTTGTTATTGAGCACTGCTATAACTAGTTATTAAAAAATGACACAAACAGACTTACAGACTTAGACATCCATAATTATTACAGTTATGTCTTTCTTCCTTATTGTTGATAGAAAGTGATGCAGATCCAGCAATGCCCCACACAACAAGCACCATTTGCCTCGGTGTCCATCGATCAGTCTTAGGAAACTTCTTTCCTATCTCTAGCAGTGAAAAATCAACTCCACGGGGATTCGAACATGTGGTGTGTTCTTCTTTAGGCTTTGATAAACTGATCACAAAACATCCAATGAGTTTGGATTGAAAAAATAAAATGTTTTATCCCAAAAAGATGTCTAAAACACTTGATAGAATTTACAAGTTCATATATATATATATATATATATGTGTGTGTGTGTGTGTGTGTGTGTGTGTGTGTGTGTGGTAAAAAAATCTTCAAGACCTATACTTGAAATATTTCATTTGAAATCAAGTAAAAAAACATTTTTTTTCCAGCTCATTGGAACATAGTACATCTCATTCAAACGAAGCACCTGATCTCGTTCAGATGAAGAACCTAATCTCGTTCGAACGTACATCAAATGACATATCTGACGAGATAATAAAGCGGGCAAAAAGTTTCCAAAATCAATCTCGTTTAAAGTTTATTTGAAGTTATTCTAATGAGGTACATGTACTTGTTAGAATGACACCATATGTCGTTCTAATGACTTCGCGATTTTTTTCAAAATACATTTTAAATCTATTTTGTAAAAATAATTATTTTTTCAAACACACACCTGAATAATTTGATTACACAAAATCAACATCACATACCTTCTCCATAAGATTGTAATAACAATCTCTACTCTTCGATCTTCGATCTTATATTGTTGCATTCTATTACTAACTTAATTAATTAATCATCTGAATTAAATAATATATAAAGATAAAATAATGGAATCTACAGTCACAAGAAGTACACATGAATAATTTTAATCAATTTAGTAATTCATAGAGAATACGGGGTATTACACTTGATATTCATTTGACGATTGTGCTTGATCATTTTGACTATCACTTTACTCAACCTGAGACCACTACAGATCATATCTTTATGAGGATCTCATCTATACTGTGTCGTGGTGTGTCTTTTGTTGGCTCTTCGAAATCAAGTTCAGTTCCTAGACCTTCTCATGTTTCGGCTAAGGATATTGATGATAAGGAGGAGGATAATAGTAAAGATGTTGCAAAGGGTGATAATGATGATGGTGTCGGTGATATCGTGACCATTCTGAATGATTCTTTTGAGGAGTATTATATATTTTATGTATATCTCTATATTATTTTGACTTTGATGGTGTGTCTTTTTACTTATTCAGTTTTAGTACTTTATAAGATACTTTGGTTTCCTTGTATCACTTCTATCATGTTTTGGCGTTGTATTGTATTTTGGATACACTTGGTTTGTAATTTTCTTGGTTGATGGAGTATTTTGTTTACCTTGTTGGATATGTAGAGTTTGTTTGCTTAGATCATATATATTGTATTTCTCTATTCATCCCAGTCTCTTCTAGTTAGTCTTTGCGATATTATCTTGTTTTACATGCTCGCATGCTTATATATATCTTGTTATTCTAGTTTTGCTTGCGATTCACTTTCTATACATCATATTAACTTGCTACACATGTTTTAATTGATACTATAGCCTCATCATGAGATTTTATCATTATTCCCCATGATTACCTTTGTATTGACATTAATTTTATCACATGTTTTCAAGCTTTTATCTTATTATTTATTTTATCATTGTGATTTTGTTTCGCTACCATTCTATACCCATTATCTATGCTACTTATTCTTCTCTTTGATTTTTCTATGTGACAAGGGGAGAAATGTCTAAGATAAGTACTCTTGATTTTTTAGGTGAAATGTTGTTGCCTCTCGGGGGAATTCTTTTATTATCCTATTTATGTTTGGGGGAGTAAATTTGATGAAGGGAAAGAAATCTTGGTTATGGGGTTATATCATTTATACTCATTATTGGTATTACTCAATGAGATTGATATGATTTTTAGGTACGTTATATTATTTTAATTTCACATGTTTTTTCCCTTTTTATGATTCATATTGATTTGTGGCACTCTACTCTCATTATATGAATAATATGGGGTGAGTTTGGATGTTATAACCAAGAAATTTTTAGTTGTGGGTATTTTGCCTTGGAATAGCTAAGGGAAAGCTTGAAGATATAATGGATTTTGTAATAGGTTGATTTATACTTTGGTTTGCTACTTCCCTTGATGAAACGTTGATTCTTTCACAAATCAAGTCAACAAACTTGATTAAATAGATAAAAGATAAATAAATAGAGTCTTGTTTATTAGAATCTATGGAATTGAAACATGGAGATTATTCAAAACTTATGTATGTCAAAGCTTCAACGTGCTATTTAAATATTGAAGAATATATACTTTTTTGGTTTTTTTGGTTGAATCCTCTTAAAAAGACACATACATGTTTTCATATTACTTTGAAAATATCTTTAGTGATTATAATAAGTGAATGTGACACCCCGACTAATTAAATACCGGGTAGCTACTCCTTTATTCAAATTAATACAAAATGCCAAGTTGGTTCAGTTCATAGCATCACTGTCGAAAACATTTTAAACATTACTAGCCACCTAATATTTAAAAAGTGAGTTGTCAATTTTAATTAAATCCGATTAACATACAATCCATTTAATTTATAAAATACTGATACCACAACCACATCACAGTCGCAAATAAATAACGATGTAATAAACTAAATCTGGAGGAATACACCTCACAACAATCCAAATACTGAAGTAACAAATACATGCCTGAATCATTAATTTAATTACAACCCAAAATATGGAATAAAACTGAGTAAATGAGGAGTCTCTAAAAGAAATTGGTCGACATGCCCTACAGATGAATAAATCTGAAATAGAGGGTCAAGATCGAAAGTGGAGGCGCCTACTGTCAAGTTCCTGTAACTTCCACAGCAGCTACAGTACGTCACCGGAATGGAACTCCTATGCTTGGTGTCCTTGTGGCTGGGCACCTAAAAGGTTTTACAAAAGTAGATTTGGAAGAAAACGGGTTAGAGCCCGATTGTGAAAACAGTTTAAAAATAGCAAGTATTTAATATCATTAAACAGTGAATATAAAGTACATGATAGTGTGTGCACTCACATGAGTTCCTCACCTCTCAACTAATTGTGCACTCCTATCGTACCCGTACCCATTCTAGTTATTCCCTTCTCTAACTAGTCCAATACAAAATCTAACATTACTATACGATTCACCATTTAATTCCGGCATCTTCATTTAAACAGAGAGTTTTACTTTTCTTCACAGTTTCCCATATTAGTAATTCTAATTACTAGAAATCTTCCATTTTATCTTTACAAAACATTGCTATTATTTATGCTCACATTTATACATGACAGTTCATTTCAGTTAACAGTATATTATTCTCATCATCAATATGCAATACTAGCACCCCGAGACTAAGCTGCGGTGTACACATACTCTGCTATCAAATCCCAGTACATCACGTACATAAGGACCACTCATTTCGAATCTCTCAGGAATCGTTCTCAAATAGCAACAATCACACATAATGGAGGCGAACATATTTCACATCACATGGGTCACGCACATACCTACGCTCCCATGATCAGCAGACTTATTAACTTCTCAATAAGACTTTCTCTGACCTATATCCTCGAGGTACCAATCTAAATCCCCCCGTAGGCACACAAAGATTAGATGGCCCTAATCGAACGCCGACCTCCCATGATAGCAAGTACGATAGGTATGTTATACACAGATAACTACATATACAAAGCCTTCGCACATCTTAGATATCTCAAAATATTAATAGACTGTTCGTGCCTTTGATTGTAGCTAAGGGGCCACTCGTGGTGGACCCCTCACCACCAGTTATTTTTTAACATTGCTCTTGGTCGAGGGGCCACTCATGGTGGACTCCCTTGATATAAACTATTGCTTGTTGTAATCTTGACTGAGGGCCCACTTGTGGTGGACTTCCTCATCCTCAAACTGTTACTTGTGTTGGTCTTAGTAGAGGGGTACTCGAAGTGGGCCCCTTCTCCATAAGTTATTTCTTGTATTGATCTTGGCAGAGGATACCACTCGTGGTGGACCCCTCACCCTGAGTCATTTTCTGTAGCATCAGGTTTGGGAGGAGGGGCCACTCAAGGTGGATCTCCTCGCCCTAGGCTATTTTCTGTCAAACTTGCAATCTTGGGCAGGTGGAGCCACTCTAAGTGGATCCCCACGCTCTAGGCTATTTGACTATTTGTTCACTGGCTTGAGGACTTATCAATATTACCCCCTGTGCAGAAGTGTCTTGTAGTGTCGAGAGACTTGTGCATGAAGTGTCATAATTAAGATTTCACTCTTTGTTCACTGGCTTGAGGACTTCTCAACATTATCCCCCTCGTGCAGAAGTGTCTTGTAGTGTCGAGAGACTTGTGCACGAAGTGTCATAATCAAGATTTCACTATTTGTTCATTGGCTTGAGGACTTATCAACATTACCCGCCTTATGCAGGAATGCCTTGTAGTGTCGATAAACTTGTGCATGAAATATTATAATCAAGATTTCACTCTTTGTTTACTGGCTTGAGGACTTCTCAACATTAGCCCCCTTGTGTAGAAGCGTCTTGTAGTGTCAAGAGACTTGTGCACGAAATATCATAATCAAGAATTCACTCTTTGTTTACTGGCTCTAGGACTTCTCAGCATTAGCCCCCTCTCAAGCAGAATATAGGTTAATAGTATGAGTTATCCAATGCCCTTAGAGACCCAGGTACTAAATTTTCGTACCTCGTATTTATACTTGGCACTTGTTCAAGACTGTGAGCGCTCCGGAGCCCTTGGAGACTTAGGTACAAAACTGTCGTACCTTATATTTATACTTGGCACTTGCTCAAGACTCTGAGCGCTCCGGTTTACTTATAGCCTTAGGTACTAAACTATCGCACCTTATATTTATAATTGGCACTTGCTCAAGGCTGTGAGCACTCCGGTGCCATTGGAGCCTGAGTTACTAAACTGTCGTACCTTATATTTATGCTTGGCACTTGCTCAATACTGTGAGGGATCCAGTGCCCTTGGAACTTTAGGTACTAAACTATTATACCTTGTATTTATACTTGCACTTTCTCAATACTGTGAGTCGCTCTATTTTCTGTGAGAACTTCGAGATTGGACTGTCCCGTAGTCTGTGGAGTACTTGCCTATGATCTGAGAAAGTTATCATTTTTGAGTTGTCCCCTCTAACTGTGGGGTACTTGCATATGAGATGAGCAAGTTATCATTTCAGAGTCATGCCCCTCTGACTGTGGGGTACTTACATATGAGTTGAGCAAGTTAAAATTTAGAAGTTGCCCCTCTAGCTGTGGCGTACTTGCGTATAGCTGAGCAGGATACAATTTTGAAGCTACCCCTCTAACTGCGGGGTACTTGCATGTAACCGAGCAAGTTAAAACTTTGAAGTTTCCCCTCTAACTGCGGGGTACTTGCATATAACTAAGTGAGTTTAAATTTGGAAGCTGCCCCTCTAACTGTGGGTGATATGCCCATATATATCCTCGGTCAGGCCGAGGGCGCCCTCCAACAAGACGAGTCCAAGATTATCCCACCATCCGACTCCAGACGACCCCTCAGGGGGCCGACCCTTCATCAGGCTCCAGACGACCCCTCAAGGAGCCGACCCTTCATCAGGCTCTAGACGACCCTCCAAGGGGCCGACCCTCCTGGGGGCCGACCCCTCATCAGGCCCAGACGACCCTCCAGGGGGACGACCCTTCATCAAGCTCCAGACGACCCCTCATCAGGCCCAGACGACCCTCCAAGAGGCCGACCCTCCATCGGGCCCAGACGACCCTCCAGGGGGCCGACCCCTCATCAGGCCCAGACGACCCTCCAGGGGGCCGACCCTTCATCAGGCTCCAGACGACCCCTCAGGGGGCCAACCCCTCATCAGGCCCAGACGACCCTTCGAGGGTACGACAGTACGAGGCCTAAATTGGGCGAGACTCCCTGCTAGAGGGAACTTTTCCCTCGGCCTCATATCATAGGCCGAGGGACATCATCACAGCGCGTGGTTTGGGAGACGCGTGGAACAGTGCGCGTGAGGCTCACATGGCACGTGGAAGACCGTTATAACAATATCACCCCCTCACGTGAGGGAATATTATGTCATCATTATTCACAAGTGGCATCTACAGGTGTCAACGGGGGATTGGCTAGATCATCATTCACATGAACCATGCATACTTGGGGGGTACAATACACCCCCCAAGACCTATATGTACTTGTCACCTACAACCCTACAAGGGAGAGGATCGATGGATAATTCTAACCCTAGCAAAAACTCTGCTTATACACAGTAGAAAGAGAAAGTGATCTTATGTGCATTGTATCCAAGGCCATTAGTGCCCATACTTAGTGGAACACACACTCACAGGGGATGTAGGCCAAATTGGCTGAACCACTATACATCATTGTCTTATTCCTCTTATACTCATCTCCTTCTACATACTTATACACTTACATCTCTATGGTTGTCATGGTTACTATAGTTTGAGCTTATCATCACTTATCTAGTGGTGCTAGATTTCAGCATCATCAGTTTGGCGCCGTCTGTGGGAATGAGAAGACATCTCTTCCTTTGTACAGCTTGACCTCACTGGGCACTCTGGTGGTGAACCAGCTCTCCCCCTGAGAGGAGATGTTTCACCATTGAAAGAGACCCATTAAGGTTCTCAAGCTCACCAGTCTTTCTTCCAATTCAGCTGTTCACAGCTAAAACACATGGCACCGGAGATGCCACCACCACCACTCCCTCCACCGGATAGTGGAGTAGGACCCAGCTCCAGCCAGCCGCCACCTCAGTCTGAGATGGCTGACGTGGCGGCAGCCTTGAAGTCTCTGGCAGCAAGCCAGCGGATCATGCAGGAGCAGTTCACAGCTCTAAGTCAGAACATACTAAGACCACCAGGGGTCTCACCTGAGATGATTACTCCGGCAGCAGCTCCAGGGCAGCATGAGGCCTGGGGACCACCCCAAGCACCACGCAAGGACCTGCCACCCCCCTCAGTGGCGGAGGCATGTTGTTGACCCCAGGCGTCTACGCCTGGGGAGGCAAGGAAACCCTTGCCCTGAGGATATGTATGACGATAGGTATGATGATCTGGAGGGGGAGGAGGCCCCCATAGAATGCTGGGAGCCGTATGAGGTCTCCAACAATACTGTACGACCCCTCCAGGAGAGCAGAGGGAAGTGCGAAAGGCAAAACCCTGACGATCGCCCGAGAGGCTCTGCTTTCGATCGCCTGAGCAGGGGGTCGGCCTTTGAGAGGCTGGGCCCAGTAAATGACCTGCGAGAAAAATTGTCCAGATCAAGGAGTGCCGCGAGGTCCAGAAGGGAGGCAGCAGATGACCGACCCCACGGGGGCCGGCCCCTGGGATGGGACGACGGCCAGGGGGAAGTAAACAGCCGACACAGGCCGACCGCGGTAAAACCCTCCGCCCATCTCGAAGAGGCGGCAGGGGATAACATCGGCCAAGCCGACCCTACGAGGCCCTGGAATGACTCGATCCAGCGATTGGAGGATAAGATTGGCGATATACTAAAAAGCCGAGACCCTCTTCAGAGGGGATACACCATAGGCTCACCCTTTGTGGCGAAGATAGTCAACTTCCCTACGCCATCAAAGTTCAAGCCACCTGTGGTCACCCCAAGATATGATGGGAGCACCAACCCTGTCCACCATGTTGAGATGTACCAGTCGGCAGCAGACATATACTCTATCTCAGATGAGATGAGGTGTCGTGCCTTCTCTGGTACCCTGACTGGGGCTGCAAATGTCTGGTACACGTCTCTCCCAAAAAACTCCATTGAAAACTTCAAGCAGTTGGCAGACCGGTTTATCCACAACTTTTACTTTGGGGTGAGGCCACAGAAGAAGACCACCCACCTGCTCTATGTTAAGCATGGGAAGAATGAGAGTCTAAGGGACTACATAGCCAGATTCAACAAAGAAAAGTTGGAGGTGGAAGACTATGAGGAGAGCATAGCTATGACAACCCTGATCGGAGGACTCCAAAAGGGGATGCTGTTATGGAAGCTTGCTGAAGACCCTCCGAGGACGATGGTTGAATTACTGTCAACAGCAGGAAAGGTGATGAACGCCGAAGAGGCGATGGCCGCAAAATACGAAGACGAAAAAGGAGGCGCTAGTGGGGGTAAATACCCTAAGAAGAACAAAGAGGGGAAGAAGAGGTCTACGGACGACAAGTTCGCTGGTTACACCCCTATAACAGTCAGGTGTGAACAGATTCTCAATGAGATAAAGAGTGACCGGTCTCTGAAGTGGCTTGAGAAGTTAGGGGCAGCCCCCAACAAGAGGAATAAAAACCTATGGTGCGAATTTCACCTAGACCATGGCCACATAACAGAGAAATGTTTCGCTTTGAAAGATGAGATTAAGAAGATGCTGAAAGAAGGGAAGCTCAGAAAATACGTCGACAGAGGTGCCTTCAAGAGGGGCCGAGGGGACGACCCCAGAAAAAAGCGAGGTGATACATGTAAAGAAGGTCTTCAAAAAAGAGGGGACGACCCTTCTGATGATGAGGACGACCCTGACCTCCCGTCGAGAGACGATCAAGGCCCTGTCAAGAGGCTTAATATGATCTTGCTCAGAGTGGGAATGATCTCCGGGGGTCTAGCAGGAGGAGGGTCAGAGGTCTCTGACAGGAAGGACCATGTGGCTGAGGCCA
This sequence comes from Sambucus nigra, assembly GCA_949130495.1. NCBI lineage: Eukaryota > Viridiplantae > Streptophyta > Magnoliopsida > Dipsacales > Adoxaceae > Sambucus > Sambucus nigra. The sequence continues at coordinate 380,823,317 of OX422221.1, forward strand.
AGGAAGTGACGAAGACGGTACACTCAACCTCTCTGGAGGCGAAGTCAGAAAAGAGGAAGAAGGTCGACATGGACACTCTGATAGTGGGATTTTCAAGAATGGACTTCAAAGGCCTCTTAGCCCCACATGATGACCCTCTCGTCATCACTGCCAGGGTGCACGGGTGCGAGGTGCCGAGGATCCTAGTAGATGGGGGCTCATCTGCAAACGTGATGTTTTGGCCATGCTTCAAAGCCTTAGGTCTCAGCCGTGCTAGACTCATCCCATACCATCATCCATTGATTGGGTTCGGTGGGGAAAAGGTTCATCCCCTTGGAATGTATGAGGCCGATGTCAGGATGGGGGACGAGTGGCCGAGATGGCTTACCAAGAAGGTCAGTTTCTTTGTGATGGATGAACATGTGTTTTCGGCCTACAACATCATACTGGGGCGTGTGGCCCTCAAGGGGTTTGAAGTTGTGTCGTCTACGGTCCATCAAATGATTAAATTTCCTACCCCTTACGGGGTGGGGGAAGTTCAGGGAGACCAGACGACAGCGCGAGAATGTTACTACAACTCCGCTGAAGAAAGAGAGGCACACAAGAGGGCGACAACCACTTACAATATTGATACCCTAGACCCCAGGGATGAGACAAAGCTAAAGAAAGGAGAGGCCGCGGAAGAGGTAGAATCCATCATCCTCGATGAGGATGACCCGAAAAAAACCGTCCAAGTCGGCAAGTCTCTGAAGCCCAATATCAAGGAAGATCTCATTAAACTGTTGAGGAGAAGACGAAGCGTCTTTGCGTGGAGTCATGTAGATATGCCAGGGATCGACCCTGAAATTATGTGCCACAAGTTCAATGTGGTAGAGGGAGTAAAGCCGATAAAGCAGAAGAGGAGAATTTACTCTAGAGAAAAGTATGAGGTCATAAGGGATGAGGTCAAAAAATTAGAAGACGCTGAATTTATCAGAGAGGTCATCTACCCTGAATGGTTGTCCAATGCAGTCATTATCCCAAAGGCCAACGGGAAGTGGAGAATGTGTGTGGACTTCATCGACCTCAACAAACACTGTCCCAAAAATAGCTTCCCTCTCCCCCGCATTGACCAGATGGTAGACGTTATCGCAGGCCATGAGCTCATGAGCTTTATGGATGCCTATTCAGGGTACAACCAGATCTTCATGAACCCTGAAGACTCGGAGAAGACATCCTTCATTACTGACAAGGGGACATACTGTTATAGGGTGATGCCCTTTGGCCTAAAAAATGCGGGGGGGACGTACCAACGCCTTGTAAATAAAATGTTTGAAGACCAAATTGGGAAGTTTATGGAGGTATATGTAGATGACATGCTGACTAAGAGTTTGAAGGCAGAGGATCATGTGGAAGACCTAGAGAGGACCGTTAATACGATGGACAAATACCAGATGAAGCTCAACCCGGCCAAGTGTGTCTTCGGGGTCAGAGCAGGGAAGTTCTTGGGGTTCATTGTCAACCAAAGAGGCATCGAGGCCAATCCTGAAAAGATAAAGGCCCTTGTTGAGATGAAGACCCCCAAGTCCATTAAAGACGTTCAGAAACTCATAGGGAGAGTTGCTGCCTTAAACAGGTTCGTGTCTAGGGCCACAGACAGGTGTCTACCATTCTTCAAAATTCTCAGAAAATCCTTCGAATGGAGTGAAGAGTGTAATGAGGCTTTCAAGGAGTTAAAATCATACATGGGGTCTCCCTTGCTGTTGTCACGGCCCGTGCAGGGTGAACGACTTTATGTGTACCTTGCCGTCTCAGAGTCAGCCATCAGTGCAGCCATTGTGAGAGATAAAGATGGGGTACAGAAGCCCGTGTATTTTAACAGCAAGGCACTCCAGGGGCAGAGCAAAGATATCCAAGGATGGAGAAGTTGGCCTATGCCTTGATCCATGCATCGAGAAAGATGAAGCCATACTTCCAGTCCCATACAATGGTCATCCTCACTGACTCTCCCCTTAGGCAGGTTTTGCACAAGCCTGAAAAATCAGGGAGGCTAATGGCCTGGGCTATAGAGCTGGGGGAGTTTGACATAGTGTATCAGCCTAGAAAGGCCATTAAGGGGCAAGCATTGGCAGATTTCGTGGCTGAATTTACTTGGGAAGATGATGAAGTTGAAGATGAGAGCCTCGAGAAGACAAATACCCTACAGGGAAGGCTCGTCGACACACCCGCAGATAAGGCTGAGACTAGCACCGCTAGAAGAAAAGTGGCCAAAAATGAAGAGGGAAGATATCTCTTCAGATAGGGGACCCTCACCGAGGGAAGTTTCTCAGAAGAGAAGACTGTGTGGAGCCTCTTTGTTGACGGGTCCTCCTGCGATAGCGGAAGTGGGGCTGGACTGATAGTATCAACACCCGATGGCACAGACATTGAGTACGCCCTGAGGTTCAACTTCAAAGCCTCCAACAATGAATCCGAATATGAGGCCCTGATAGCAGGACTCTCCTTGGCCAAATCCCTTAGTGTCAGCCAGATTTTGGTCCATAGTGATTCAAGGCTAGTAGTGAATCAGATACTAGGAGCCTACGAGGCTAAGGATGAGCGGATGGCCAAGTACCTCGAGAAGGTGAGATCATTACCGAAGAGCTTCATAGAAGTGAAATTAAAGAGGATACCTAGGCTCGACAATGGCCGTGCTGATGCCCTTGCTAGGTTGGCCTCGACGACGAGGACAGACATCAAGAGGACAGTCCCAGTGGCAACTTTGCTTCAATCAACTATTGAAGAGGCTGAGGGAACACTTGGCACTTGCCTGAATATTGCTAAGGAAGCTTCATGGATGGACCCTCTGATCAGATACATTAAATAGGTGGAGATGCCAGAAGCAAGGCAAGAAAGGAAGAAGTTGAGATACCGGGCTGCAAAGTTCACTGTCATTGGGGACACCTTGTACAAAAAGGGATTTTTACTCCCCTTACTTAGGTGTGTGCACCCATCTGAAGTCCCATCCATTTTGCAAGATGTGCACGAAGGATCATGTTCAAGCCACATTGGGGGCAGGTCCTTAGTGAAGAGGGTGATCACCCAAGGGTACTGGTGGCCAACCTTGGGGAAAGATGCCGCGGCATATGTAAAAAAGTGCGATAAATGCCAGAGATTTGCCACCATCCCTCACCAACCCCATCAGTCTCTTACCTCCATTACATCCCCATGGCCATTTGCAGTATGGGGGATTGACCTAATAGGACCCTTACCCAGGGCCATCAATAACTATCGGTTCCTCATCGTGGCCATTGACTATTTTTCAAAATGGGTGGAGGCAGAGCCGATGATAACAATCACAGAGCAGAAGACCTTCCAGTTTATATGGAAAAACATTATATGCAGATATGGTCTCCCAAACACCCTCATCTAGGATAACGGGACTCAATTCAAGAATACATCTCTACAGAAGTACTGTGAAAGGGTGAGTATCAAATAATTCTTCTCTACCCCAGGCCGACCTCAGGCTAATGGGCAAACGGAAGTCACAAACAGGACGATCCTAGATGGGATTAATAAGAGACTTGAGGAGGCAAAAGGAAGATGGGAAAAAGAATTATATGTCGTGCTGTGGGCCTACAGGACGACAGCGAGGACCTCTACCGGAGAGACCCCATTCATGCTAGCTTATGGCTCGGAAGCCGTCATCCCCACCGAGATTGGGTTTCCTACTCATAGAGTCCAAATGTATGACCCCCAGAGAAATTCAAAAGAGAGGAGACTAGACTTGGAACTGATTGAGGAAAGGAGGGAAGATGCCAAGATAAGGCAGGCCGCCTACCAGTAGAGGACTGCAAGGTTTTACAATCAGAGAGTGAAACAGAGACCAATTGCGGTGGGGGACTTGGTCCTCAAAAAGACTTGGCAGAAGCCCAACAAGCTCCATCCTAATTGGCATGGCCCATATAGGGTCATCGATAAAGTCGTCCCTGGGACCTATAGACTAGAAAACCTAGAGGGGAAACCATTTTCCAACCCCTGGAATGCAGATCATTTAAAGAAATACTATCCGTAATTTTGTAAAGTCTTATCGGACGACAGTTGTAATGGGTGTTGCTCCAGTAGAACACTTGGAAAATTAATGAGAAATATCAGTGATTACTCTCATCTTATGTTTATCGGTTCTAGTACGCATGGAAACATCTTCGGAGAACAACCCTCGGCTGTAATGAGGGTCAATGGAGGGGACGACCCCACCATTGTCCTCAAGAAAGACGAGGAAAGACTTGATTAAAAACCATTAATTTGGTAATTATAACCCTCGACTATAATAAGGGTCAATGGAGGGAACGACCCCACCATTGTCCTCAAGAAAGACGAGGGAAGACTTGATTAAAAACATTAATTTGGTAATTATAACCCTCGGCTATAATGAGGGTCAATGGAGGGAACGACCCCACCATTGTCCTCAAGAAAGACGAGGGAAGACTTGATTAAAACCATTAATTTGGTAATTATAACCCTCGGTTATAATGAGGGTCAATGGAGGGGACGACCCCACCATTGTCCTCAAGAAAGACGAGGGAAGACTTAATTAAAAACCATTAATTTGGTAATTATAACCCTCGGCTATAATGAGGGTCAATGGAGGGGACGACCCCACCATTGTCCTCAAGAAAGACGAGGGAAGACTTTAAAACCATTAATTTGGTAATTACAACCCTCGGCTATAATGAGGGCCAACGCAGGGGACGACCCCCCGTTCACCCTCAAGAAAGACGAGGGAGGGGTTAGTGATATTAACATAAAGACTCACAATACAAATCACACAAGAGACAAATACAGAAGACGAAGAGAGGCATTATATTACATTACAAAATGAAAATGTTCGTCTAATAAAAGAGTACAAAAATATTAATTACACGAAGAGGGTATGGGATACAGATAGCCACCCTATTGAGCAATGTCAGAGGGCAAGGCCTCAAAATCTATTGGAGATTCTTCTATGACCATGACAGGCCGAGCCTCAGATGTGCCTGTGCCTTCTACATGCTGAGATTCCACTTGGGCTAGGGCTTCAGTAATAAGTGGCTCGTCCAGTTGAACTGCCTCAAGAGAGGGGCGGACGGACGATACTGCGTCAACAAACTTAAGGACGACCCACCGACAGGCCGTCCTAATTCCCCTCTCTAAGTACTCAAGACCGAAGCCTTGGAACTCGTCTGAGAGCTTTTAGGCCTCCACAGCATCGTCCTCTGCCTTCTTCACTACCTCAGATAGCTCAGTCTTGTGCTGAGCCCCTATGTTGGTCAAGGCCTCGTCCCTCTCCTTTATAAGCAAGTCCTTGGCCACCATGTCTGCATCATGCTGCCTTGTCAGCTCGTCCAGAACCCTTGCATGTTCAATTCTGGCACTCTCTAGCTCAGCCCTTGCAGTCTCCAGCTCCATCTGCAAATAGGCCTCGTGCTGGATGGCTCTCTCTGCTTCATGAAATTTTTGTTAGTTTTCAGCCATCCACTTAGTGGCCGAGGTAAAGGCGCACACAAACTGCACAGAAATAATAAACAGTTGTCAAGAGGCCGAGAAAACAGTTAGTGAAAGAATGCAACTAAGGGAATGAAAGGAGAACAAATACCTGAGCTAGGGCATGCAGACCATAGTCATATACTTTTGCTGGAGGCATCTTTGACAGAAATTCATAATCAGCAGCCGAGGGGGCTGAAAACATGGACGCCTTGGCTGCCCTCAGGTTCGAGATGAGGGAGGATGGCTCGGCCTTCAGAAGTGCCAAGTTCTGGGACCAAAAGGCCCCCATGCTAGAAGAGGAACCAGCCCCCTCGGACGACTCTACCCTCGTCCTCGTCCTTGAGTCCGGCCGAGGGTCAGCAGGAGCTTCAGGCTCTTTCCTTTTGTGACTGTCAGCAGTCGGCTCAACAGCCGTCGGCCCCACGGCCCTCGTCTTATTCGGAGCTTGCTGAGGCTCCTTGCCTTTCTTTTTGCCTAGACCTGATAGTAAATTGGGAGCAGTCATTTCCCAAAGATGATCCGATATACCAGAGGGACGACCTGAAAGGAGGACGACACGTCAGAAAAATGCAGAGGCAAAGATGAAACACTTGAAGAAAGTAAAGAATGGAAAAAATAAATATAACTCGCATAGTTCTGTCAGGGGGGTGACCCTGAGACCAACTTCCTTGAGGAACCGAGGGGTCATCAGATCTTCAAACTTTGCAAGTTCACCCCCTCTCCCTCGTCCTCTCAGATACTCTACTATATCTCTCTCATCCAGACTAAGTCAGGGGTCTGACCTGGCCTTCATTGAAGGGTTAGACCATCTTCTGGGGACCCTCGGACCATCGGCTATAGGTTGTGCCTCGGCGGAGAATTCCCACTCTCTAGAGACAAAGAAGAATCTCTTCTTCCAATCGTGGATGGAGGTTTGTGCCACGTGGAGAAGTTTTTTATCAGACCTCCTCGCCCCCAGGTGATAGTACCCAGGTTGTTTGGACGAGGAGGTGATATTGTAACAGGCCAAAAATACGTCGGCCGAGGGCTCATCAGTGAAAGCATTCTTCCATAAGTAGATGTAGCCCAGGATCGTCCTCTAGGAGTTGGGAAGAAGCTGAGAGGGGGCAACGCCGAGGGCTGACAAGATATCTACGACAGCAGGATGCAGAGGGAATTTGACACCAACCTTGAACTTTTGTTCGTATACTGCAACCTCTCCCTCTTCACCCTCGAAGACCCTCTCAGACTCAGAGGGAACCCTCATAGTTATGTCGGGGGACACTACATAGGCATGCCTCCACAGCAAGCGGTCACGATCCCTAATTGAGGAGATATAGGACGAGGCATGGGAGGTGACAACTGGGTCAACATCTGAGTCCTCACCCTCGTCCTCAGTCCCCTCTCCCTCGGCCTTATCGCCTGTCATAGGCCTCTGTGGATAAGCCATCTGGAAGGCATGTGGGGATAGAGTAGTCACAGGGACGGCCTCGGAAGTAACCATACCCTCGGCTAGTCGGCCTGGGCTTAGATCGGACGTCTCTCTTCTCCCAGAAGGTCCAACACCAGTTGGCGACGACGCTCTCTCATCCATCTCTCCTGAATAACTCTCGGCTGGACGATGGGATGACCCACAAGACTCAAACGGCTCAAATGGCTTTATTGTGGCAAGAGGAATGGGAAAAATGGGTCGATCCCAATTAGGGTCGGCCCCTCGTCTCCTCTCCTCCTCTTCCTCTACCCGTATGATCTCAACAAATAACTTCTATCTCAGGGAAGGGAATTCCTCAGCTAAGCTGTAAAGCCTCCTAAGCGTTAAGAGGGAGACCCTACACTTGGAAGAATTTGGGTAACCAAACTACAAACAAATCTCATAATTGACCAGGATGGACTTTTCGATCAAAACCAAGGAATTGAAGGGTTTTCTATCAAGAACAATTCAAGAACAGCTTACCGGAGGTTACACCGGAAAAGCTATGGAATAACCTAAGGAAAAAAATCTTACCCTACGAGCTTAAAATAAGAAAACAAGCATAAATGAGAATAAAGAGGGCACTAGGGTAAGGGGGTTACCTGAGAAGAACTAGCAAAGCTGCCAAACTCGAAATGTCGAAACTGCAGAAATGGCAATAAGGCTGGAAACTAGAGAGAGAGAGCTCAGGCGCGAAGAAGAAGAAGAAAGAGAAACTTCAAAAAATTATTTAAATACCTTGCCAACGAGTGGGCCCACTAACCAATGCAGAGCACAGCCCACGAGGAGGGAATCATTAGGGCACAAAGCCCCAAGCAAAGTATGCAGTCGCCACGCCTTGGAAACTGAAACGACAATGAGTACCTGCCTAGGTGTCATATCAGCTTAACAGGTGTCACTCACCTAACAGATCATACACCTATCTTAATTACAACACTATCCCTCAGCCACCTCAACAACATCAATGGCTAAGGGCTGGGGGTGATTGATATGCCCATATATATCCTCGGCCAGGCTGAGGGCGCCCTCCAACAAGACGAGTCCAAGATTGTCCCACCATCCGACTCCAGACGACCCCTCAGGGGGCCGACCCTTCATCAGGCTCCAGACGACCCCTCAGGGAGCCGACCCTTCATCAGGCTCCAGACGACCCTCCAAGGGGCCGACCCTCCATCGGGCCCAGACGACCCTCCAGGGGGCCGACCCCTCATCAGGCCCAGACTACCCTCCAGGGGGACGACCCTTCATCAGGATCCAGACGACCCCTCATCAGACCTAGACGACCCTCCAAGGGGTCGACCCTCCATCGGGCCCAGACGTCCTCAGGCCCAGACGACCCTCCGAGGGTACGACAGTACGAGGCCTAAATTATGCCAGACTCGCTGCCAGAGGGAACTTTGCCCTCTGCCTCATATCATAGGCCGAGGGTGACATCATCACAGCGCGTGGTTTGGGAGACGCGTGGAACAGTGCGCGTGAGGCTCACATGGCACGTGGAAGACCGTTATAACAATATCACCCCCTCACGTGAGGGAATATTATGTCATCATTATTCACAAGTGGCATCTACAGGTGTCAACAGGGGATTGGCTAGATCATCATTCGTATGCACCATGCATACTTGGGGGGTACAATACACCCCCCAAGACCTATATGTACTTGTCACCTACAACCCTACAAGGGAGAGGATCGATGGATAATTCTAACCCTAGCAAAAACTCTGCTTATACACAGTAGAAAGAGAAAGTGAGCTTATGTGCATTGTATCCAAGGCCATTAGTGCCCATACTTAGTGGAACACACACTCACAGTGGATGTAGGCCAAATTAACTGAACCACTATACATCATTGTCTTATTCCTCTTATACTCATCTCCTTCTACATACTTATACACTTACATCTCTATGGCTTCCATGGTTACTATAGTTTGAGCTTATCATCACTTATCTAGTGGTGCTAGATTTCAGCATCATCAGTGGGGTACTTGCATATAGCTGAGCAGGTTAAAATTTTGAAGCTACCCCTCTAACTGCGGGGTACTTGCATATAACTGAGTAAGTTATAATTTTGAAGCTACCCCTCTAACCGTGGGGTACTTGTATACGAGCTGAGCAAGTTATTATTTCTTAAGCTTCCCCTCTAACTGCGGGGTACTTGCATATAACTAAGCAAGTCATATTTCTGAAGCTACCCCTATAACTGCGGAGTACTTGCATATAACTGAGCAAGTTAAAAGTTTTAAGTTGACCCTCTAACTACGGGGTACTTCTATATAACTGAGCAAGTTAAAATTTTGAAGTTACCCCTCTAATTGCGGGGTACTTGCATATGAGCTAAGCAAGTTATTATTTCTGAAGCTTCACCTCTAACTGTGGGGTACTTGCATATAACTAAGCAAATTAAAATTTTGAACTTGCATCTCTAACTGTGAGATACTTGTATACAACTAAGCAAGTTAAAATTTTGAAGTTGTCCCTCTAACTACGGGGTACTTACATATAACTGAGCAAGTTATTATTTGGAAGTTTCCCCTCTAGCTGTGGGCTACTTGCATATAACTGTTCAAGTCATATTTCTAAAGCTGCCCCTCTAACTGTGGGGTACTTGCATATAACAGAGCAAGTTAAAATTTTGAAGTTGCCCCCTAACTGTGGGGTACTAGAATATAACTGCGCAAGTTAAAAAAAATTGAAGTTATCCCTCTAACTGTGGGGTACTTGCATATGAGCAGAGCAAGTTATTATTTCTGAATCTTCCCCTCTAACTGTGGGGTCCTCATTCCAAACTTTTCTTAGGAACCTTTTTGTCTTATAAAAATAACGAGTTTAGAGAGGGGGTTCAACCCCCTTCTGCATATTTTCTGAAAACTGGTCAAGTAATTTTTTCTTGAGAACAGAGATTAGGACTTGTTCTCTAGGCTATAAATCTGTATGGAATAAAAAAATAAAAAAATGTGTTTTATTCTTTTTTATTAACACTACTAGGAGGATAACCTCGTGCTGGTCTGGAATAAAAAAATTATATGTTGTGTCTGTAAGAACTTTGCTCAATATACTTTTCCCTTGGGATGGATATTCCCCCAAGTATAATGAGGAAAGTTCCTTGTATCATGGACACTCTTCTAGTCTAGTAAAGGTTCTACTATTCTTTTAAGAAAAGAAAAACATAAAATCTGGTGTACCCACCGCAGAATGTAGGTAAATGAGTCATGCACAAAATCTCAAGTGCCAACAAAAATAACTATTATTCATTTATGCACTTTAGTCAGTATTTGTATTTCTTATAAAGAGTGTGCTCATAAAATTGCTTTTAAAAAAAACTTTTCTACCAACTTTTAAGAAAATGAAACTTGGCAAGAGTTAGGCATAGTACATCTTCAACCATATTAGTGAGCTAGCATGGAGTTCTCATTAACACCTACTCACCAATGATCCTCCTCTGATAGTAGCAGTCCTGGATGGAGTGTTGCACCCTCTGATGCAACGCAAAATACTTAGGATTGGCTTTATCAACTGCTGTTGGGATTTCCCCATTCAACTGAGGGGGGCCTGCTACCCCCTCTCGCACCAATGTATGATAGTAATCCATTACTTTCGCTATGCTTATACTTTAGTGGAAATGCCTGGGTGGTTAGATTCGGGAACGAGAACCCCTGTGGATTCCTTGTCGCTACTTTAGACGGGGGAGGGGTCCTTGCACAAAGGTCTTTTTCTTATTGGATATTCCTCGACGCTGCGTGAGATAGGGGAGGGGTCCTCTCACAGAGGCCCCTCGTCATGATCTGATTTTATCGGAGATTCCTCGTTGCCAGTTCTGTCAGCTTTGGATTCCTAGACCATGAGCTTGAACGCGGGGAGTTCTTCACCGCTGCTTGAGATTGAGGAGGGGTCGTATAGAGTCCCCTCGTCACAATATGATTTCATAAGTCATTCCACGTTGGGTTCCTTAACCACGAGCTTGAGAGCGAGGGGTTCTTCATCGTCGTTTGAGATGGGGGAGGGGTCCTCGCACAGAGTCCCCTCGTCACAATCTGATTTCATAGGATGTTCCATGTTATATTCCTTGACCGTGAGCTTGAGATGGGGGAGGGGTCCTCGCACAGAGGCCTCTCATCACAATCTGATTTCATAGGACATTCCACTTCAAATGCTTTTATAGCTCGGGATTCCTCGATGATTAGTTTAGAACTGAGGGGTTCCTCATTGGAAATTTTCACGATTTTGAGTCCCTCGTGTAAGGCTTTGACCATGAGGGGTATCTCATCTACCATTTTGATCTCAAGGGGTTCATCGCTTGTCCCTTCCCTTCCGTTTTCGACTGACGTAATCACTATATGCTCCTCGCCATTTGAGTTAGAGGGAGGGAGTATGTCTGTTGGCGATTTGACATTTGGGATGAGGACCCCTAAGGGTTCCTCGCCACTTGCTGGAATGGGGGAGGAATCCTCGGCTAAGGGTTCCTCGATTATGTCTCCGCCAACGATAGGTTCCTCGTTTGCTCCTCCTATAGTCAAGGGTTCCTCGATTATTTCTTCGCCAACGATGGGTTCCTTGCCCACTTCTTCCATAACCGAGGGTTTCTCGACTACTTTAATCGCAGCTTTGGGTTCCTCGCCCGTTCCTATTATTGCGACCTTGATGGGTTCCTCAAAAACTGAGGGTTCCTCGCGACCACCACTAGTCGAGGTGGGTTCCCCGTCTGTAATGCATGTGGCAGCGGGTTCCTCATTTACCACTTCGGGTCTTCACTTTTGAGGCTGGCTGAATTTGGTTTCTCGTCCTAGGATCTGTTGACGGAAGGTTCCTCATGAACACTATTGGATGAGATGGGTTCCTCGCGATCACCATTAGTCGAGGTGGTTTCCTCAACCCCAAAGGGGGTCCTCGCATACTATTTTAACATTTGAGGGTTCCTCTACTACCATTCTGATATTGGCAAGGGACTTTGGCCTTTATCAACTTGCACCCCTTTTTTTTCTTGCTTATACAGTGGAGTTTCCTCACCTCTGAGAGGAAGAGAGAATCTTCCTCACCTCCTCCATGGTAATAGCCTTGGAGGGTGACTCCTCCAAATTCATTCTATTGGCTTCTAGTGAGCCTGATGGTGCCATGACCTACTCCAGCACCACCTTCCATGGCGGAATTATCTCAACTGGAATTAAACTTGGGTGGCTACCCCTACAGAGGGGTAGATGCTAGAGTTACATAGCCTTAAACCAAACTTGATAGGTCTATGTTATTTTTCTTCAAGAAGTTAAAAAATATGGTCATGAGACTCATACCTATCATCGGAGCTGCTATCGGTGAGCTGGTCTACCCTGCCTAAGGAGCAGGTGTCTTTGCTCCGGTCGCCACCACATCCTCCTGAGTGGTCTGGTCACTTTGAGTTCCATTCCCAGGTGGAATGTCATAAAAATCTAGTTGCTTAAAAATGTTGAAACCTTCTTTCTTCATGAAAGTGAGGATACCTCCCCACCAAAGTCGCCAAATATAGGAGAGTGGTGAGACTGGGGTCTATGAATAACTAGAAAGGGTGAGGCGTAACCAACTCCGATGGACGCTGTCTGCAAGGTTCTCAAGAACTTCTAGAGCAACTTCTGATGAAACCTTCTCCTTTTGGTAAAAATGGAGCTCAAGCTGGATCTCCCTCCCTACAAGAAGATGAACTTCCACAATAATAATAGTAACTTTTCTCAAGAGGAACTCCTGAGAATGATGGCTGTCAGTGAGGAGTAAAAGAACAAGGAAATTAGCACTAGGGAGAGAGCAGGGAGAGAATACTAGGAGGTTCGAGTTTTTTCTCTCATGTCTTGACCTTTCCCAGGGGTCCTATTTATACTTGGGCACCAGGGCTGAGTTGGCACTTTTGGGCGCCAAAACTTAGAGGGTTAGTGGGGGGACAAGGTCTGCAGTGTACCATTTGTCCCTACCTGTGTGCAGCAGCCTATCCCCTCAGACAGGTGCCACCTGGTGCAAACCAAAGTCAAAAAGAAAATATGTCTACTCTAGATGAGAAAATATCTGATTTGGTAAATATCCTTTCAAACAGTAACTTGTGGTACAAGCTTTGTAAACTTGAGAGAGGAGGCCTCGAGGACCTCCTTCTATAAAATTATCAATCTTGAGGGGGAGTCCTTGAGGACCCCTCTCCTCAAAAATTATTTTTCTTGAGAGGGGCCTTGAAGACCCTCCCTTCTAAGATAATTATTTTGTAAAAGTTCATTTCTAGTGAGCAGCCCTATGGATGCTCGCTTCACTTGTGACTAAGTGTGAGATGTGTATGTTCTTGAGTGACTCATGGGGTCTTCTACTAGTATTATCTCAATCCTAAATTTCTAAGTGATTGAGCTTAATCAATAAACCTTATTCCTCTACCACTAAGCCAAAACTCCCAAGAGATCCCAACTGTCCTATTTGAGTCATGCCTGCTCAACTAAGCTACATGTACAAGAAGTAAGTGTTAGTACTTTTGTGCTTTTAAGCAATGACTTTTCATGATGAGGGGTTGTTAATGATAGCCACTCCCTCATCCTGGCTTATTTTTTAGAAGCTGAGGGGGAGGACCATGAGGGTCCCTCCCCGAGGTTTTGGTTGAGGACCCTGAGGGTTCCTCACCCAAATGTGTTCTTTTAATCTAGGGAGGGGAACCTTGAGGGTTATATGACCAATGTTTTCTGGAGGTTGAGGGACCCTGGGGGTTCCTCAATCAATATGGATTTTCTATCATTGAGTGACCCTGGGGGTTCCTTCACAATATGAATTTTCTGCCATTGAAGGACCCTAGGGGTTCCTTGACTAATAGGATTTTCTGTCGTTGAGGGACCCTGGGGGTTCCTTCACCAATATGTATTTTCTATCATTGAGGGACCCTGGGGGTTCCTTCATTAATATAATTTTTTTGCGATGGAGGGACCCTGGGGGTTCCTTCACCAATATGGATTCTTTGTAGTCGAGGGACCCTAAGGGTTCCTTCATCAATATGAATTTTCTGCGGTTGAGGGACCCTACACTAATATGGATTCTCTATAGTCGAGGGACCCTGGGGGTTCCTTCACCAATATGAATTCCTTCACCAATATGAATTTTTTGCGGTTGAAGAGCCCTGGGGGTTCCTTCACCAATATGATTTTTCTGCGATTGAGGGACCTTGGGGGTTCCTTCACCAATATGGATTCTCTGCGGTTGAATCGAGGGACCCTGAGGCTCCTTCACTAATATGAATTTTCTAGAATCGAGTGACCTTGGGGGTTCCTTCACCAATATGAATTTTATGCGGTTGAGGGACCCTGGGGGTCCCTTCACCAATATGAATTTTCTTCAGTTGAGAGACATTAGAGGTTCCTTCACCAATATAAATTTGATGTGGTTGAGGGACCCTCGGGTTCCTTCACTAATATGGATTCTCTGCGGTTGAGTCGAGGGACCCTGGGGGTTCCTTCACCAATATGAATTTTCTGCGGTTGAGGGATCCTGGGGGTTCCTTCACCAATATGGATTATTTATAGTCGAGGGACCTTGGGGGTTCCTTAACCAATATGAATTCTCTACAGTCGAGGGGGCCCTAAGGGGTTCCTATACCAATATGGATTCTCTGTAGTTGAGGGACCCTGGGGGTTCCTTCACTTATATGGATTTTCTGCGATCGAGGGACCCTAGGGGTTCCTTCACCAATATAGATTCTCTGAGGTTGAGGGACTTTGGGGGTTCCTCATCCTCATCTTTTCTGTAGGCTAAATAGGGGGTGTTTGAGGGGACCTCACCCCAAAATATAGTGTCCAAACTTGATACACCCTTCTATATATTCTTTTATGCTTAATGTCTCACTTCTATAATGACATGCAAAACTATTGTGAATTCGATAACAATATCTTAAAAGATGAGTCTATACTTGACTGGCTCTATTATCTCTATGTTATAAAGGGCCTCAATTTATAGGTATTAATTTCCCTTATCATCGGACCAAGCCATCTCTCCTCATGGGGTACACCCTCAGCAATCCCTGCCTACTCATATCAGGCCTCGAAATTTTAGTTCACGTCAACTGATCTCATTACGTTTCTGAACTATATGAAAATGATGTGGATTGACTCAATCCTTTTCAACGGATCATGAATGACTTCGGATCCGAGAAACTTATTATTTCCCCTTTTGCAACTATCTAAAGATATGGCCCGATATCAACACACTCAACATCTCACATCTTGTGGAACATCTTAATCACCTCATCCTGAAATATACAAAAGATATGGCCCATGCGTTTGATCCAAAACTACGCACATCCTAGTCCATTTTTTCGTCTATTAGAAACTTGACAACCAATCTATGCGCAAACCACTCTACATATTCGACTAGGTGAGGCTCCATTTATTCCCAACGTATTTCGAATCACCTTTCAACTCACTTCGGTTGCTGGAGTTTTCTCGTGACATACGTACAGTCAGACTATCTCCTTTCCTCGAACGAAGTTTAGCCTCTCCTACATTTTCACTTATTTTTCTGACTGTACCATGGACACATTTACAACATCTTTCTAAGCCTCCTTATCACAGACGATACCAAAAGTCAAATAGACCAGGGCACCCATACACCCAAAATCCCGTGCACAACTGCACAATCATCTTTAACGTTCCACATATAAACATCCTTATCTCAACTCTGACCCCGCATTCTCAGTGTGGTTCAACTGTATGGCTAACCTCAGCTACCTTATTAAAATGATATAATTCCACTCGAGACTGTCCCACCCATCAACTAGTGGTGCAAAAAGGTTTTCCCCGGTGCTCCCCACACAGCACTACTCAACTCTACAGTTCTCATATCATAGAATAGTTGTTAGCTCATGCTTTCACCCACATGCACATATAATAATTAAATTTATAAACTCATGCCCTAGTGACCAATACATCTCTCAACTCTTAATATTCACTAGGATTCGTGGGTGGGACGTTTCACAAGCGAAATCCAAATAAGGAACCCCTCTGATACACTACTACCAAGCATTGTCGGTCATCGAGATCCGTAGGTCCGACACATATGATCAGAACATTCAAAATACTATCCCCCAGATGTTTAAGTCTAACATTCCACTCCCACATCACTAAAGGATATATAAAACACAGCGCCCTCACTATCACCAGTTTTCGCATGCTAAGTTGCTAACGAGCTAAACTTCTCCGCTCGATAGTTAACTTTATATACCCCGAATCATATTAATACATTCCTTACATATTGGGATCAAATATAACGAGATAACTATAACCCTCTAAAGTCTCCTCCACGATATAATATAAACATGAGCTCAACTTGCTTCCAGTTGACACATCACTAATCAACATATCCTGCCCTGGAATAGCGAACACTATAGTCTTACTATAACAGCCCACCATCGCTCAATCCATCGCTAACCAACACATACCCGGAAAATATCATACTCGAATATCATCTCTCTAAATGAGATAATCCACTAAAATTTATCCTCTTAGTGATTATACTCACTTTCCTACAAATGGGACCAAACGCCCTGCTATTAAATGGTAAAAATATAGGCACACAATAGTAATAATAACAATACACCCACTAAACCCGTCTCACGCGTGAATTTAGTGCTAACGAAGTATTGTGACTCGCTCGTGTCACATAAAACATATCCCATTTACCCTAGAATTAAAAAAATTCACACTGTTAATTTCCAATAGCACTGGCGGTCCAAATGCTTCCTGGACATAACACTCTCGTCCACATTGATTTAAAAACTTTTACAACTATTTCCCATACTGGGCATTTCGCTCATGTCTCCTAACTCGCGGCGGACAAGATCAATACATGTGGCCCTACTTTATACACATAGGACACCTCTTGTGTTAAATCCCTATCTCTAGTCCCACTGGCCATATCAGGATTGTCCTTCTATCGGACCTGGTAGTCTTGGCCTCGTTTGCTACCCCCGTTGATCCTTTGACTTTGCTGGTCCTGCGGAACACTCTATTGTCCATAGCGACCCTAATAAATCCATCCTCACTTGATAGGATTTCCATTGATCTACATCATTTAAATGGGTCCCCTGCTGGGTATCCCTCTGTGGTGCATTATTATCACTAACTACCTTTAGTCTTGCCCTTCTTTGGCTATGTTCTCCAACTCTCTTGGCTCTATTCTCATGGAAACGTTGATATAAATATTGTAAAAGTACGTCATTAATGCTATGTGCATAAGTCATCCAAGACTGATTTCCCATAAATACTGGCGACTCCTACTCGTGATTCTATCATCACCTTTCATAATATTCCTCTCCACTACCTATCTCCCCAGTTATGAACTTCACTTATATAAATAAATTCTTCATCCCAATCAACCTTTGTTTGTACCTCTCGTGAAAAGTCCATAAACTTCTTTCGCATCTCCGTCTGAATAGCAGATAAAAGAACTTGTGGCTAAATATTGCCCAAGATTACTCGATTAATCACTAATCTAATTCCTTATATGTGGTGACTATATCCCACCATGGCAGCACTGCTCCTCTGAGTCCAAATTTAAACTAAAATTTAAATCATGCGTGCTACTGCACTCCACCATACGCTATTGCCTCTGGATTATCTCTTTTTGTTGGCCCATCACAATTCCTCTCTTACCCAAATCCTTACAAATGGTTTTTTGAAAGAGACCTTCTGACTCCCCCTTGTCGACTACGCTGGCTGAGTCTGAATTTGCACTACTGTTATATATTATAGTGATTGGGGATGCTATTACTCTTGAGTGATTATCCTATCATCGTATGCCTGAGCAATACTCATCGTGACTCCCATCGCGGCCAACGTTCCCACAATACTTTATGGCTTCTGCTGAGACTCTCCTCCTGCATTCCTTTTAACGGCCCTCATTGGTCGTCCTATATTATTCGATGTACGAAACCCAACTAAACTCGCAATATGATTCATATTAACTATACTTAATATCAGGAGAACGTAAACATGCATACGAAGAGGAATACATCAATCCTATAATAGGGATCTATATCAAAGAACGCTACACTAAAACGTAGTAAAGCCGCATAGATCCTAAGGGCACTAGAACCTGATGCTTTGATACCATCTACGACACCCCACCTAATTAAATACCGAGTGATCAGTCCTTTATTAAATTAAAATTGAAAATCCAGTTACTTCATTCTTTGCATCACTGTCGAAAACTTTTTAATATTTACTAACCACTTAGTATTTGAAAAGATGGTGTCAAATTTTATCTTTAACATGCAATGAAATAAATTTGTAATTATCACATTCAAAATTTGATAATCGAACACATAAATGAATATAGTGACATAATGATACAAGTGTGTTTGGAATACACAATCCAGTCTGAAATAATAATACAGTCGTCCGTAATAAAACTAGCCCAACAGTCTGAGAAATTCAACAAAAGTCCCCTATCTTTGAGTAAAGTCTGTATAGATGTGGGTAACATGCCCGACTGAAATAAGTAGCTCATAAGGAAGGAATGATGAATATGGAGGCATATAACATTAAGGTCCTGCAACTTCCATAGCAGTCGCAACACGTCAATTGATAAGATCTACTAAGCCTGGTGTCCCTGTGCTGTGCACCTAAAATGTTTTACAAAAAAATATGATTTGGAGAAAACGGGTCAGAGCCCAATGTAAACATTTAAAAATTTAACAAGTATTTAAAATTCAAAATTAGCAGATATTATATACATGTTAGGTTTACGTGCACTCACTTTAGGTCCTCGCCTCTCAACTAATGTGCACACCTAATGTCTGTTTTCTAACCCATCCTAATTATGCTACCCCGCCTAACTAGTCCGAACTAAATCTATTTCTTCACAAACTAACTCGTTGTGCCCACCCGTTTCGCCCATATTATACATTGCCAAATTCTTTATATCAATTAGCCAATTATGAAGTTCTCAATATATGTTTAATTCTCCATATTCTAGGGTTATTTGAGATGTCACTATCTTTCTCATCTACTAAGCACACATAGTAAAATATATCACAAGTATATATATATATATATATTTATCACTTTATTATATATATACTAATACATCTCCCCTAAGCTGAGTTGCGGTGCATGCATACTCTGCTATCAAGTCCCGGTACATCACGTACTCAATAAAGGATCATTGGTTCAGTATCTCTCTCGAACCATAATTACAAATCACACATATTGGAGGCGAGCATAGTTGTTAGCCTTTGGTCTACGCACATACCTACGCACCCAAATGACCGTGCACACCATCGTTCACACACATAGTGATCCAACCTGAGTTTTATGTTCAGAGGTATAAGTCTAAAATCCCCCCAGTGGGCTCATCGGTATAAAGTTGTCCCATTTCAAAACCTCTCGTGATAACAAGAAGCGTAGGTATGTCAATACATATAAGAAGCATACAATAGGTATACACACAACCGATATTTTTGTATTATAAGTATAGGTATACTCGTGACCTATATTATATATCTCATACATAGTATATATAACTCCCGAAAATCCCACATATTATTAAACATTCATTTTTACTTCCCATCACATATTCCAAAAGTATCTCTCACTACTCGAAGGGTGCCCATTATTCTTTAACATATTTTAGTAGGTAACTCACTCATATCCTACTGGTTTAAGTCACTGTTTCAACCAAATTCTCGTGACATGATATCATTCTCCAAATTAGGTTTTCATTCCTCAATTATGCCTAATTAATCTTAGCCCTTAAGTTCCTCTCGTGACTAAGTCTCAAACCCAACATTGGCCTAATGGTATTTTAAAATAACTCTCTTTATATTTAAAACTATCTTAAAAGTTAATACGATCGTTTCCCGTGAGTTCTAAACAAAAGGGAGAAATTTCATCAAAATTTGGGCAGCCGAATCGATTCGGCAAAGGAGCTGAATCGGTTCGAACATAGCAGGTCATCATCTTCTTCGATAGAAAGCTACGGGTTTCACCATTTTTACACAACCAAAACTCCATTAATCATTCCCAAACTCCCAACCAATCATATAAAATGTTATACCAACATATATTAACAATTTCTAACGTAATAGAGTCAATAAATCTTTACATAAGTATTTTAAATCGAATTAATCCAATAAATCTTCCAAAAACCCTAGAATTTTATATTTATTTAAAACTTCGACAAGGATTTCAGATTTCTTCACCAAGATCTAATGTAAATTCATGAGTTTCACTCTACATGCATGAAGGACCCTATCTTATATTAATTTTAACCCAAGATTATGTTTGATGTCTTCCAAATTCACCCAAAACACATAAATTTCCTAGATAATTCATCCTACTCTAACATGGATAATATATCCTTCATAAAGCCTCTATTAGTAGGTTTGATCCTCTGGAGCAGAATTATATGGGTGTGATCCTCTTCTCCCGATCTACGCAACGGAGGTGGTTTGATGCAAGAAGGTGTGGAATGGCCTTAAGATTTCCTCTCTTCCTCCTCCTACGGCCTCTCTATAACTTGGTAACTTCTAACCCTAGAAGACTTAACTTAGAAGCTCATAAAAAACTTCAAAATTGGTAGGTCTTTATTCCTCAAAAGTACAAATGAGAAAATACCCTCCGTGATTGTCGATTTGGCCTAAAATTGCACCGAGACCCAAACTAAACCCCCGACTACACTTTTCTGACTATTTCGGCCCTTCGGGACATACTGGCACACTCAAAATGACCTTTTGGATTTTCAAAACTGAAATTACCTTTTATTTTCCCAAATTTAGTTCCGACATGACTGACACGCGCGTCCCGACTAAATGTACCGTAACTGTCGTATTTCTCACTCGCGACATTCATACTATTTTCTTATCATTATTATTACTCATTCACTAAGTAATATTCAATAAAAATAAATATTAACCCTTATCTCGCTAATTAATAATTATTTTACCGGATTAATTTTTCAAATATAATTTAATTGAACCTAATTAATTCCCAATATAAAAATCAATAAAATTACGAGGTGTTACACACATTTCTGGCCAGCATGTTATTCTACCCTAGCACTTAGCCTAGCCATCTCAAAATCCTAACCTAATTTCCCAGTTCCCAGACATGATTATTTACTTGCTTCGTTTCTTATTTTTTTTACACGAAATCCATCTCCGGTTAGCCTACGACACTTCCTAAGGTTCTTGAAAATAAGTTAACATGAGTTATAAAAATTACTCCCATGATCTCCCATTAAATAGCTAAAAATATAAAAGTCCTTATTATATTAGAACTCTTAAAAATCACAAATTTGCACAACTTTAATATTCCGGCAGATTAACCACCTATTACTAAAACGGCTATTACTCCCTCTAAAGAAGTTCAAATGACTTTGTTCAAAGCTCATTGGAAAGATAAATCCATAACTTTCTTTTCGTCGATGGCTCATAATCTATTTCAAAGTGAAACAAAAATGGCATACGTTTAAACGTGACGTCAATTTTTACGAAAATAAGATATTCTCACAGATTAAACACTTGTTACTAAAACGACTATTACTCCCTTTACATAAGTTCAAATGACCTGATTCAATGATCATTCAAAAGATACCTTTCTCTTCATCTATGGTTCATAATATAAATGTCATGCGTTCGAAGTAATGTCAAAATTTCTATCATATTCGTTAATTTTCTTAATACAATTTCAAGGTTTCTTTGATTCTCACAAGAACCATTCAAGATCACATATTTTTTATTCAATTTTGAATTTTTCCATTCAAGAATAATATATATCTTTTTAATTCTTAGGTTTCCCTATCAAGAACCTACTTTTCATGTGGGCTTTATTCTAACAAGATCATAAGGAATCATCATCAATTTCACTTTTATCAAAATCCATTTATATGTTAATCCCACCCCAAAATTAGTTTAAATTCTACCAATTATGATATGACATAAATAGATGCACGAAATAACATTAAGCAAGTCATTCACTTACGTTAGGTATGAAGAAGGCTCTGAATCCTCCTTGTATATTGAGTGAGGCCTAGAAATTCTTCAAAGATCCTCTCTAAGTTGGCCTCCCTTGGTTATTCTTGTGTTTCCTCCCTTTTCTCCCAAATTCCTCTCTTAAGGGTTTAATAATGTAAAGTGGCTGCCCACAAGCTCCTAACCTCTTATTTAAATTCTCTAATCCCGAAATTAGGTTAACTAATAAGATTAAAATGACCTCAATACCCCCATACCAGCCCCGTATGGCTTAAAAAGTCCATGAAACCCAATTATAACCCCGGGTACCTAATTCTGACTATCTTGACCCATCCCGGATCAATAGTGCATTCGAAGTCACCATATTAGTCACCTATCATTAATTTATAATCTTATTTCCATCACGACCCCACACACGCATCCCGAATAAGATTTTATTGACCCGTCGCTTTTACCCACTTATGACATACTATAAAATAATACAATTTCATTTACTTATCACACAAGTAAATAAAATATCACACAAGTAATTAAAATAAATCATAAATATTACTTCATTTCTCGCTAATTAATATTTATTCAATTCACTTTATTTTTTAATTTGATTAATTTATCGGGACACGTGCAATTTATATATTCCCAAACATACGGGGTGTTACATAATTCCCCCATTACAAAAGAATTTCACCCCCGAAATTTAGATATGCCTGGTACTAAAAATTTTGGATCCTTACAGGCACTGCATCCGAACGTATTCAAAGTTAACTGGTGATACTATTTTGGTGCCTCCACTATACACCCGCTAGTGGTACCATTCTAACTAAAGGCCTATTCGCTATAGCCCAAGATTAGTAACAAATCTATTCCAATAATTTTATACTAATATATTCCATAATTCTTAAAGTATCACTTATACAATGATACGAAAATTTATCATGAATCCTCTAACAGTGCTTCAAAAAGATGAGCCTATAACTCCATTAGCTCTATCATCTCAATTTTGGTAAGGCCCCACTTCCCTGGGTGTCAACTTCCCTTGTTGTCCAAATCCCATACTCCCTTCATGGAAGTCATCTATAATAATTCATGAACTATACCAATATAACTTCAATTAACTCAGTCCCTGCTGACTAATTCTAAATCACATCCGGCCTACATAACTTATTATCTCCCCACACTTAACCAACCACAAGGCGGATGATAAGACCACCCGCCACAAGTCTCAAAAGACGCCTTTTTGATAATAACATGTACGAGTTGTTACACGCAACTATACCAATGGTAATTTCTCCTCTAAATTACCTTAATGTCTAGAATACACATTTCTCAAATTCTTCAACATCCTAGTCACCCATTCCTCTACCCATCGGTCTACGGCTAATACTCCCTGCTCAAACACAACTCTGTCCCCACCACCTTATGATAACCCAAACAAAGGCGGGACACAAGGATCTTATCTCGATCCATAATAATATTGGTCGACACCTTGTGCCACACCTCATTCCTTTTTTCAATAAAGAACTGAATATGCGTCAACATCGATGGATCAAATTCGTGAAGGATTATCAGTTCGATATCCAATATCACCCAGGAAAGGCTAACGTGGTAGTAGACGCATTGAGCCGTAGGCCAGTGGACGTGAGGACCGAAGTGTGGAAAGGGAAATGGAAGGAATTGGGACACCAGGATGCCGTGGCCCGATCATTTATGTTTGCGATGACAGTTACGCCTTAGATTTTTACGAGAGTAGTACAGACACAGGCAGCGAATTCGTTCTGTCAAGATCGAATTAGGCAGCTTTTAGCCGATGGAACTGAGTCTTATTCAGTGAGCTCCGAGGGCGGTTTGCGCTTCAATGGGAGACTCATTGTTCCAAAGGAGGAGAACCTTCGACATGCAGTGATGACGGAATCGCATGGGTCCTGATTTACGGTACATCTAGGTGGGATAAAATGTACCAGGATATGAGGCGGCAGTACTGGTGGAGCGAAATGAAGAGAGACATTGTGGAGTTTGTCTCCAAGTGTACCACTTATCATCTAGTGAAAGTGGACCACCAGAAGCCACCAGGTTTACTTCAGCCGTTAGAGATCCCTACGTGGAAATGGGAGGGCATTTCCATGGACTTTATTATCGGGTTGCCTACTTCGTAGAGGGGACACGACTCTATATGGGTTATTGTGGATCGGTTGATGAAAGTAGCCCATTTTCTGCCAATCAGGATAGACTATACAGCGGGACAGTACGCTCAGCTATTTATTACAGAGATAGTGAGACTGCATGGTCCTCTTAATATCGTGTCGGATAGAGACAAGACGTTTGTATCTCATTTTTAGGAGAGTTTCCAAGAGGCTATGGGTACCGAGTTGCGGTTGAGTACAGCGTATCCCCCGCAGACCGATAGGCAGATTGAGAGCACTAATCAGATACTCGAGGACATGTTGCGCATATGCATCCTTGACTTTGGGGGAGGTTGGGAGCAGTATCTTCCACTGGTGGAGTTTGCTTATAACAACTCCTATCAGTTTACGATTGGCATGGCCCCGTTAGAGGCATTGTATGGTAGACCTTGTCGTTCTCCAGCTTGTTGGGTAGAAGTGGGAGACAACAAACTACTCAGTACAGAGGTAATTCAGGATACATCGAGCATGATTGAGATGATTCGGGATCGTATACGGGTAGCCCAGGACAGACAGAAAAGCTACGCTGATGCTAAGAGGTTCTTCAGAGAGTTCGCAGTGGGGGACCGAGTTTTGTTGAGAGTATCTCCGATAAAGGGAGTAATGAGATTTGGGAAGAAAGGGAAATTGGCTCCGAGATACGTAAGGCCATTCCCTATTATAGAGAGGGTCGAACCAGTTGCTTACAGGCTTAGGTTGCCGGAGCACTTACACCGTATCCATGATGTGTTCCACATTTCATCACTGAGGTGGTATCTTCGGAATGAGTTGACACACACTCACATCGCGATTGAGGAGATTGAGTTGCATCCAGACCGTTCAAATGAGGAGAGACCGGTGGCTATCCTAGATCATAGTGAGAGGAGACTGAGGTCAAAGGTAGTTCCACTTGTTCGGGTGCAATGGCAGCATCACAATATGGAGGAGTCTACTTAGGAGTGTGAGGCGGATATGCGTGATAAATATCCAGATTTATTCGTACCAGGTATACCTTATTTTCTGAATTTCAGAACGAAATTCCGTTATTAGGGGGAAGTATGTAATACCCCATATTTTTATGATTTAAATAATTATGTGATTAATTATTATTGTGGGATTAATTGAATTAAAATGTGAGAATTTAATCGTTAATTAATCCGGAGTTAAAATAAATATTAACTAACGTGTCAAGGGTTAATACTTATTGATTGAATATTAATGTGCGTCATGTAATATGGAACTATATACTTCGATAAATTGTCAAGAATAAGAAATACGACAGTTTAGTAAATTAAGTGAGACGTGCGTGTGAGTCGTGTCGGGACTAATTTAACGGAATAAAAAGATTAATTATTTTTGGTAACTCGTATGGTCATTTAGAGTGCTCCGTTGAGTTCTAAAGGGTCGAGATAGTCAGAATAGTATACCCGGGTGTTTAGTTTGGGTCCCGGGGTAATTTTAGGCCTAACCGGCACCCCGAGAGGGCATTATGGTAAATTGTATTTTGGGGTTTAATTAATGGACGAAAATTAGTAGTTATTTTATCAGCCAAGAAAAGTCCATTAGGGTTGAGAGATACAGAAAGTAAAGAATGGCCATAGAGGGTGTGAGGGAGAACCAAATTCCAAGAGGGAAGGCCTAATTAGCACCACCTTGCACAACCACCACCACCGTGTAGATTGGGATGAGGGGAACACGCCCATACCAACAACGTCAAGAAGGCATATGACTAATTTGAGGCAAGTGTTTATTAATTGCTTCTCTTGAGAATTTAATCATATTCATGTTAGTATAGGGTTGATATAAACATGTTTTGTTCCTAAAAGTGATGAAAATTGGAGATTTAGGATGTATGATTTTAATCTGAGATTAATTAGATTAAACCCTCCATGTATGTAGAATAGAAATCACATTTTGATGAACTTATGTGAAGAACGAATTTGGAGATCATGTGCTCTTGAATAAGAATTTGAAGAACTAGGGTTTTAGTAATTAAATTTGGGGATTTCATATTTATTTGATGATTTGAAATGATTTAATGATTCTACGATGTTAGAATCCATATGTAATTGTTAGGATTCGATTTGGAACTATTTGATTGGAGTTTGGGATGTTGATTTAGAGGTTTTAGGTTTAAAAATGGTGGGAAAATGCTGAAATTCTGGGTAAAAGACATAACAGTAGGTCTCGCGCGAAGTCGCGCGAAGTCGTTCGAGGGAGATTGCATCTCGCGCGAAGTCGCTCGAGCAACATGTGGCAGTCGTTCAAATGACATGCCATCAGGTTCGAGCGACAGGATGAATTTCAGGGGAACTTCTTAGGGACGATTTTGGAATTTTCCAGTCTTTACGAGTGAGAGAAAATTACCAGTTAACAGATTTGAAACGAGGCAGGTCTACGAGAGTTTAATTAATCCGAAAAGAAGAGGGACTTTGGTAATTACTAAAGAGTTGTGGTAATTTAGTAATATTATAAAATACGTAATAATGAGGATAAAATACGTATGGTAAATATACAAGAAGGTTGGGAGAATACCCATAAATATTAATAGGATGTGTGGATACCTATTACATGCTTAATATTATGTGTATGACATACATAGCTGCTTGTTATCACGGGAGGTGGTGTAGAGACAGTCTTATCCTGGGTGACCTTCGGGGGGATTATTGACTTGTATCTCAGAACATAGGACTGTGAAGACTTATTGGTGAGTTAATAAGTCAGCTGACTATGGGAGCGTAGGTATGTGCGTGACCCATAGATATGTGAACTATGTTCCCCTCTACTATGTGTGTTTTATATATATTGTTCATGGGGGATTCCCGAGCCAATAGTCCTTATTGGAGTACGAGATGTACTGGGACATGATGGCAGAGTATGCAATGCACTACAGGTTTAGCCTTGGGGTGTTGTATTAGTATATGTATATAATAGTGAAGAATATATATATTTTTACTTGTGTTATTCCTACTGTGAGATAAGTATAGGTTATTGGGATAGTAACATCTTAAGGGATGTAATCTATGAATACTTAACTTAGTGTGATAATACTTAACCAAATTTATAAATGATGATATTAATAAATTGGAAAACTAGGGATTTCGGGTTGCTACCACGAGGTATAACTAGGAGAATAAGTCTTTATCTATTTAGAAGTGTTATGGATGACTAGGTGAAAATATATGTACGTTATGCGTGCACAATAGACGAGAGGTGAGAATCTCATGTGAGAGTTCGAACTAACATGCATTTGATACTTGCTTTATTGTAAATTTTAAATACTTGCTAAAACAAATATTTTTACGCATCGAGCCCAGACCCGTTTCTTGTATCTCTTCTCTCTCTTGCTATATATATATGTATTATATTAGGTGCTCAGCCACAGGGACACCATCCATAGAGATTTGGATTGCTTGGCGTGCTGCAGCTGTTGTGAAAACTTTCTACAATGTGTGTGTGTGTATATATATATATATGGAAACTTTCTACTGTGTGTATAAGTAGTTAAGTAATGAATAAATGCTTCAACTTTATAACAAGTGTTCATGAATTTGGTAATGGTACTAAGTGATTCTAAGTAACGTAAGAATATGGAAGAGAATGATTTTCTAAAACTAAATATTATGGCCTTGGTACTTCTCGGGATAAAACTTTATGGAATATAAGTTACATAGACTTATGAGATCAGTAGAACGGTAGGAGTGCACACTAGATGAGAGGTGAGGATTCTCAAGAGAGTATCGCATATTAACATGGTTGTGATATTAGCCGACAAGCATTTTAAATACTCGCTAAACTATTTTTTAAAATGTTTTACACTCGGGATCTGACCCGTTTTCTGTTATTTCTCTCTCTCTCTTGTATATATATGTATACATTATAGGTGCCCATCCACAGGGGCATCATGCTTAGGATCTTTGGATTGGACGTGCTGTAGCTTTTGTGGAAGCTGCGGGCCCTTGCTTTAGACGACCTCTTCATCGATTCAGTTCCTATTTTAATTCTTCATAGTTAGGGCATGTGTTGCTCAATTTCCTATTCCATTTGGATTTGTGAGAGATTTACGGTTATTTATATTTCCAGTATTCAGTACTCCTTGGGAGTTAACTATTGTCAGGATGATTTCATTTATGGTTCTTAACTTGGTTTGGATTATCGAGATGTTTCAATTCTTGTGTGTTGATTGCCATCCTTAGTATGTATGTGATTCTTAACTGTTGGGTATTAAAAAGGTTTTCATATTGGTATTTAATAAAGGAAAATGAGACTTTAAATTGTTTTGACACTTAGCTTAATTATTTAGGGTGTTCAAATTAGAAATTTTTATTTTGCGACAGTGATGCTGAGATTGAACCAACCGTTCACCTTTATTTTTATTTAATAAACGACTGATCACCCGGTATCTAATTAGGCGGGTTGTTATAGGTGGTATCAGAGCATCAGGTTCTAGTGTCCTTTAGGATCTGTGCGGCTTATTATGCTTCCAGCGTAGCTTTCTTTGATATAGAGCCCTATGTTTAGGATTGTTGATTTCTTTGGTGAGATTTCGTTCTCCTGCTATCACGTATATTAGTGAATTCTATTTGCGTTCGGATGTGTACGTGTGCCGACCGATGAAGGATATCAGATGAGGGTCATTAGGCAAACGGCAGGAGGCGGGGCTTAGTTGAGGTTGTAAAGTATATTCGAGGATGATGATCGTAATCGAGGACATCCCTACTATGTCACGAGAGTCCAGGACTGTAAAGACGACAAGGATGCTACCTATAAATTCCAAGTGCTGCTATAGTCGAAAGTGAGGACAGATTTGACCCACCCAACGTGGTGCACTTGGGAGAGGGTTAAAAGGAAAAATTGAGGAGAGTCATCAGTAAAAGTTCTAGAAATGCGGGAATCGTATGTGTTACCCAACGAGGTAATATATTCAGAGGCTTGGACATATAGTGGAATGTGGTTAACTAGAAATAAAAATTTGGGGTAAAATTTTCTTGACTCGGTGGAACGAAGTTACAATAGTGGGAGTCAACCACCACCACTAGTAGCGAAATGTTGCATCAATGGAAGGACCTTAGGTACAGTTTAATTGCACGTTCTTTCATCAGTTGTTCAGAATAATATGTGAACATTGTTCTGAACCCATTACGGAAGGGTCGGACGGGGGTCCATTTGTAAATGGATTTAGACTTTTAGCAAATCTTGTATCAGCGGGAGTGGATACCAATGGTAAAGAAGATTTCAAGTGGGAAATCAACTCATGAGGAAAGATTGACAACACTTAAAGAGAATTCTATTAGACAGTCGATCCATATGGTGACAATGGCACGCATTATCCGTAGAGATGTTAACGCTCTTATGAAGGGAGCTAAAGTAATTGAAAGATTTATTGAAGAGTGATACTAGATGAAAATTAGTTAGTAAAACACCACAAGGGGGAGACCCATCAGGGGGCTCATTCAAATGAGTCGGATGGCTGAATTCTTACCGATCGATGGTGAATTCAGTAAGGGTTGTTGAAACTAGTAGCACGTTCCTTAGGGCCAACAAAGATAAGGGAAAGACGGGGGTATCCATCAAGATCGAGACTATTTAAGTCGAGAGAAGGACAACCCTAATAGGGTCAGTATGACAGGAGATAAGTGGGTTATGAGTTGAGGTATTTTGTGGAGAGTAAAACCACACGAGTTAACATTTTTCGAAGCGAGAAAAAGGACAAGGGTATGGTGCTTGCAAGGGAAATGGTTAATGTAATTTTTTTATTTGGTTCAGACAGATGCGTTATTTCTGGAAGACCATTAAGTAGCCAAGGTGATTGGCAAAGTAATAGTATGAATTTTATTCTCGGATGATGAAGTGTGTTTTAAGTGACACGAGCTAGTCGTTTCACTTTTGTTTATTGCTAGATTTTCATGTGAGAAGAATTTAGTGCATATATTTATAGTGTTATTATTATGTGTATGTTTTCCCTGGTAGAGCGGGTTGTCTTCAGTGATATCCGCGGAGGAAAATGGGTGCATTGTTTATGTTATATAATTTTTTGAGATTACTCGTTTTAGTGATGTGATATGCGAGTATATTATTGTACTGATTGTGGTTTTATAAAAATGGTTAAAATATTAGTAAGCAGTGATTGTAAGGCTATTGGGGTTTCTGCCCTAGTGCAGCATGTTTTGTTCTAGTAAAAACCTCACCTGTGAGAGGGTCGGGATCGCACTCATATTTTATATTATAGAGACTTCGAAGGGTCTAGTGGAACGTAAATGTTTAATCCCGTGGTGTTTAAGGATTTTGTTATTATGATTCAGTGTGTATTAGGTTTACCGATGGGCGGAAAGATTTCACTCATTATTATGTGTAACGCTCAGGACTTAGTGTTAGGAGGAGCGCATTGTTATATTTATCCTTTTGAAATGTGCAAGCTAAGACTTATATTCATATGTTTGGGAAAGGGATCTTGAGAGTCCCGATTGTATACATACAAGGTTTATGGAAGGTGATTACCACCAATACTAAGCAATAGTGCAATTAGTAAAAAGTCCTTTGTTTCAGTACCATTGCGAAAGGAGATGTAAATTTCTATCAAAAAACGGGATAGAGGGGTACAGGTTATGAACAGTGGACCCAACGGATTTCGATAATTGACTATGCTAGGTAGTAGTGTATCGGGGGGTCTTTGTTTGGATTTCGCTTTGCGAGAGATCCCACGCATGAAACTTAGCGTAAGGCTGGAAGTAGAGAGATGTTTGGTCATTAGTCCATGAGTCGAGTACCTCGGTTGTCATAGGAGACAATAATATTGATTGTAAGTTACAGTTAAGTGACAATTTAAGGTCAGTGGAACCAGTTGTGTGGTAAGGAAACATTGGAAGTTTTGTTTTATTACCCAACTGATAAGCACCCAAAACTGTACAATTTATACCCCAAATAGACGTACTTTTATTGTTAATTCTCGACAATATGGGTCTTATGTGCTTAAATGTTTATTTTGTAGGTCAATTGTGCATTGCAGAGTTCAAACGCTTAAATCAAGGAAATTGTGTACAATATGGAGCTAAATACCCAATTCCCTAAACCCTTACCCGAGCCTAAACCTAACTTAAACCCCCGTATGTGTCTAATTTGTCCCTTTTTATTATTTTTTAGATTTTTTTAGTTTAAGTCATTTTTATTTTTAGGATTTACTTTAGATTTATTTAATATTTTCTAGGTTTATTTTCTATTTTTTATTTTTATTAGTATAATTTTATTTTATTTTGATTTTTATTAGTTTTGAGTTTTATTTTATTTTATTAGGATTTTATTTTTAGGATTTCATTTATTTATTAGTTTTTACATTTTCTTTTTAGGATTTTAATTTTAATTTTTATTAGATTTTATTTTTATTTTATTTCTTTTTAGTTTCATTTTTTTTATTATTGAGTCTTTATTTTATTTTTAGAATAGGAATTTTATATTTAGATTTTTAGTTTTAATCATTTTATTTTATTTTTTTAGTTAGTTAGTGTTATTTTTAGGTGTTCAAATTAAATACACACACACACTTTACATCCTAACACCTCACTCATACCCAAATAACACTATCCTACACCCTCACCCTCACCTTTATCCCCTACACCTCCACACCACATAATCAAGCCCCAACATCATCTTCTCTATCACTACAGGAATATTGATTTTTTCCGGCATAAATTAAATGCCAAGAAAAGCACTAAAAATGCCGGTAACACTTTTTGCGGCACTTTTTGCGGCATTTCCACAAGTGCGGTAATAGCCAATGTGGTAAAAAAAAACAACGTCATTTTAAAAAATGCCGCGAAAAGTTAGCGGCACTTTTAGCGGCATTTCCACAAATGTGGTAGCCAATGTGGTAAAAGAACAACGACATTTTAAAAAATGCCGCGAAAGTTAGCGGCACTTTTAGTGGCATTTCCACAAATGCGGTAGCCAATGTGGTAAAAGAACAACGACATTTTAAAAAATGCCGCAAAAAGTTAGGGCATTTATATTAATGCTGGTAATAAACTTTTAGTGGCATTAAAAAATGTTGATAATAACTTTTTGCAACATTAATTAAATGTTCAACACACTTTTGGCGGCACTAAAAAAATACCGAGAATGATAATAGCGGCATTAAACAAAATGTTGATATTATTTTGCAATATATGACTGGGAACAAGTGTTAAAAAATCATTTATGAGAAGTATTGTATTTATGTGCAAATACATTACCATAACATTAAATTAAGAGGGAAGTAATCAAATTAAAACGACATTAAATTAAAACCGATAGCATTCATCATAAATAAACATAATTGTGCTTGGAACAATTATCCATCCACGAAATAAAATGTATCACATGTCCAATAAGAAAAAGCGGGGAAACATGAAGCGAAACAAAATTTTATATAATGTACGATCCTTCTTCATCAAAGTCAAACATCCTCTTCGACCTACAATCGTTAGTCATTGATACTTATTCTTCAGTATTTAAAAAAAACTTAAAATTAAAAATTAGTACATTAGCAATATGCCACGCTACAGTTGAATTATATGCATCTCCAATTCTGGACTTGTTTCCATAAGGTCTAGGCCATGGTTCATTTGGTACAAATGTTCTCAATATATACTTTCCGAAAGTCTTCACCCAGTGGTGTACCCCCTACTTTTGTTGAAAGGTCCTTACTCACAATGAATCCACGTGCAATAATCACTTTTGAAAGTCCGGAAGTAATAAGGTCTACAATTTTAGAAAGTGTATTATTTGAGACCTTTTGTTGTGGTTGATGGTGCTTCTTCTTCTTCTTTTTCTTTGATGGTTCTTTCTACAAACAAGATGAATATGTCATCAACCATATATTTCTTGAAAAAAATCGGCAAAGTTTTATTTGTTTTTAAGACATCCCAAAAATTTTAAGACTATATACAACCAAATAAACCAACAACCCAATGTCAACTATACATAAATTTCCCAAGAAAGCACAAATATATTGTGCCCTTTAAAATACTTTAAATTAGTAACATGCTTAATTGAAGTAACATTCGTTTTTTCACTAAGACGAGTAGCAGTCTAGGGGGCAGCCAAGTGTTGAGAATTTGCAATCTACAAAAAATGAATTATCTCAATCATGAAAATGTAAAGTCTTAAATTATGATTTTAAAAAGTAGTTATCTACTTACCTGTTGAGATGGAGCTAAATGGTGATTTGATTATGGTACCACTACAGGTTGAAATTGGTTGGTTTCTTCTAATTATTGCTCGGGTTGCAAAATAGACCTATA
Organism: Sambucus nigra; assembly: GCA_949130495.1. Taxonomy (NCBI): domain Eukaryota; kingdom Viridiplantae; phylum Streptophyta; class Magnoliopsida; order Dipsacales; family Adoxaceae; genus Sambucus; species Sambucus nigra. The sequence continues at coordinate 380,856,610 of OX422221.1, forward strand.
TGATGGTATGTTTTATTCGTTTGAGGATTGAGGAACCCGTTAATAGCATAATTTAATATTAGAACATAAATTTATATATATACACGATAATTAAGCATAGAAGATAAAAGTGTGTACTTATTAACCTGTCTGTATACAATGGAAGGGCAAGTCATCATGTGTGTGCGTATCAACTCAAATTGAGCCTCTAAATGAATAAATTTATCCTGAAATTCAGATCGAATCTCAGATCGTAGTCGCTCATACTCTTTTTCATTAACCTTCGGCCGCTTAATTCCATGCACATCAGTTGGAGATGGTCCATGCCCATATTCTCGACAATGACCGTGTTTATCTGGTCCCAGTACTTCATAAAATATCTCGTCTTTACGATTGATGAATTCATTACAATCTGATGAAAGTTGATCTAATTTTTGCCTCATTAATGAGAAAATATTAAGTATCATGTACCATCCAATGAAAATGTGACATGAGTACAATATGGGTCCCGCCTTGATAGATTTTATCCTTCGGATGAGATCATGAAGGACCCATATCATAAATATGTTGCATTTGCCAAAATTTGACTGATTATTTTGGAGACTTGTCCTTACTTATTATGTACAAATTTTAGGTATTCCTGAACTGAAGTAGCATTCACTAAACACTTGGCATTGCACGAGTGATAGATTGATAAATTTTGTATTATGATGAAAATAAGCTATGTTGACACTAACTACGAAAATTGTCCACTATTTGCTGAACACAAGATTACCCTTCGATTTATTGAAAAATACATGAGGAGGAGATACCTCTGAACTTATGGATCATATCTGATCCATCATAAATTATGAACTGCTAGTCGGTAGAAGCAACGAGCACTTCAGATGGATTCCATGGGGAGAACTGTGAACAAATACACAATTAGTCATTTTGTTGTGCATGCTTGGGGGAAAATAATCCGAGTTTATGTTGAGATAGAACATAAAAGAGAAGAAATAAGCTTACCTAAAAATCAATAATCTTTTTTCCTGGGGACTTTTTCTTATTTCGTATTTCAATATGATCTTTTAGTTCTAGCTTGCGATCTACGTCACACCCAAAAAATATGATAATTAACTGATGTATTTATGAATTGAGTGATTAGATCAGAAACTGGAATTCAAAAGCTATAAACAAAGATTGGCAAATTCTTATAATAAGGACATTAAAGAAACGAGGAAAGAAACCAAATCTAGGAGAGAAGAATCCACGGGAGCAGCCTGTACTAGTTGTATCATACACGCGATAATTCCCCTTATGTGAACCAACTACGACACCCTATAACTCTACCGATTTTTTATTTTTATTTTTTAATTACGAAAAACATGTGATATATTCCTCATCTTCGTCCTTGTAGTAGAGGGATGGAGACATCAAATTCAATTTTCCATACAATAATTATCAATCATAATCGATTTCCCAAGAACCCAAAAATCATAATATCCAAAAATAACACAAAGAAAAATGAACTCATAGCAAACCACTTATTTTGTTTCAAAAACTGCTTCATTAGTCCATGCATTGATGGTTCGTGTAAAAGAAGTAATGGTAGTTTCACACTCAAATAGCAGTCTCCCTGCACAACAAACTATCCCAAACCTACAGCCACGTAAGTGTAAAAGAACTACTACATTGAGAAAAATGCGGATTTACACTTGATGATGAAAATCAGTACCTTCATAATTGCATCAGGGTCTTGAAATGAGATTAAGGAGATAATCCCGCGTTACAGCAGCCACCAAGGTTTAAGGTCACCCACTAGGCCCGCAGTCCAGTTCAAGATTTTCTCACTGGGCCTCAAGTAAATGCTCTTGCCATGAGGGAGTTTACTAGCAAGACCATTCAAAATTTGATGGAAGGCATCACCTGGTTGAGCAGGTTGTGGGAATAACATTGCCTGCTTCATTGAAGGGTTTGCAAGTAACCTATGCTTCCTCAATATAACTTCTGGGGGAATCGAGGTAAGAATGGTGTCCAAATTGGGAACATCCTTCTCTGCTACATACAACCCAATGTCTTCCCATGGGATTGCTTCAGCAAATGGCAAAATAATTTCGTCTGCTATGATAACGGGAATTCACCTAAATATCACCGCTTTGACCAATCTTGTCTCCATGGAGCCCACCCAATCGGGCACAAACAAAAAAAAAACTCTCTGCATGTCTTCATAGTAGGTTGTCGGGTGCTCTGTGGAGATGTCAAAAAGCATATTATCCTTGATGTTCTCCCATACTGCTGCTCATGCTCCTCTTGCATAATAACGACCTTTTGGATCATTTCCCACATCATAAAACAAACCTCAGAAGTACACAAAGATGGACCGAGGAGTACTAGGTTGGATCAAATGGTATTGCATATTTTGTGGAGGAGCGTATGGAGGAACTCTAATGGAACCCTCCTTTAAGCAAACATGGTTCTGCGATCCAAAAGTTTAACTCAAGGTAGCAAGTTGTGGTTATTATGCAGGTGTGTAGGTCACAAGTGGTGTATACAGGTGTGTACAACCAATCAGCTTCTTCAGGATTGAGAGTTTGAACGACGCTAGATAATAGGAACCTATGCTTATAGATCTCAGCTGCAAACATATGAGTGAGGCATCAAGGGTCCTTCTGCAGAATTTTCTTCTTGTATTTGCTTGGGAGTTCGTAAACAAAAACATTCAACGTTCGAATAGGATCATCTTCCAAAACATCACCAACACTACCTGAAATCCGCTCAGTTTGGTGAGTTAGACGGAACTCCAGGGCATCAATCTTCAAAACAAGAGCACAATAAAGAAGCACAACGAAACCCCAACTCCAATTCCTCATCTCTCTTTTTTTTCTCTCAAGGTAAAAAATATATATTAAATATATGAAACTATATTACATTACATTTATTGTACACAAGAACTTGATTATATGATTATGATTGTTATTTTTTTGTCTAAATGTTGATTCGGTAACATGTATAATAGGTTGAAACAAAATGGGATACTCAAAATTTTAACTTTGAAACATGTAATTTCAAAAACTTCCAAAAGCACTCAAAATTCTATATCAAGTCAGGTTATAGTCCTACAGATTATATCTTGATAAAATTATAATATTAAGCTCTCTTATCATGTGCAACAAACAGAGCATTTTAAGTGACCTCATTAAATTAACTATGGTAACTTGAGACATACACTGGAAGCCTGCCCAAGAATTATCATCAGCAGAAGCTATCCCCGAGCCATTTTCAGTAATATTATTCATCGAAAGCATGTTGAAAAGATCAGCAGTGTAACCAACTTTAGGATGAGAGAGAGCTTCACAAACCTGCATTACTGATTCGGTTGGTGGAGCTGCTGGTTCTGATTTTTGCAGCACCTGTTGAGGTTTTGGTGCAGGAGTGAGATGTTTTTTTTACGGAGAAACGAGAAAATACTTTTATTGATACAGAAAATATATACAAGATCATCTCAGGGTTAAAATGAATGGGTACAATGAATATAAATCGACTAAAATTCAGAATAAAAATACCAAATAAAAGGTATAAATAAAAAATACAGCAACACTCAAATTACAAGAACACTTTACTCCATTTCAAAGCTATCGAAAAGATGTTCAATTCTTGTAAGCTTTGAAAATAGAAGCCCATGGGAATGCCATAAATTGAACCATAATCCATAATCCATAATTCATCTATCCCCATCTTCTTGCCCTCGAAATTTCTACTATTCCTTTCTAGCCAAATGCACCACACAAAAGACAACACTGCCTATACCATCGACAATGTGCATGCGGTTCTTCAAGACCAATGGAATGCACTCCCTGCGACACCTCTAGATTTTGGGGCAGTTCATGTTAGCCCCAATAAAGCCATGGACCCAGGACTCATCTACGATGAGGAATTCCAAGATTACGTCAAGTTCTTATGCAACCTTGGTTATAGTAAGAAACAAATGGGGGTTGTAATTAGATGAAATCAATGGAGCTGCACCCAAAATAGCCGCGACCTCAATTACCCTTCCTTTTGTTACCATATTTTCCAAAAAAGAGGGCATTTTAACAGGAAAGGATTTTAGTAGGACACTGACGAATGTTTGGAAACGAAAATATATCCATATATCAAGAAGTTTTAGTGGCTCCTATTGGAATGAGAATCAAGATAGAGCCCCGCACTCTTGTATTCACTCGAAAGTATTAGATGCAGAGTTTTGTCGTGAGAGTGGATGTTGATGAAGATGCCCCATTCGTAAAGTATGGTTATCTCAAATGGATTGATCAACATAACCACGTAGTATCCAGCCCCATTGTAGCTATGTTTACCTGACACCATCAGCAAAACCATTATCGTGATATTAAGGAACAATAAAATTAAAATGGAAATATTATAATTCTTGCCAGAGTCCAAAGAAATGAAAATAAGAGATAAAAGGCCCAACTTGTTCCAACTTCATGCCAATGGATATTGAATAGCAGAATAGCAGATATAGTTATGATTGCCACTTACAATGGATTTGATTAGCATGATGGAAACATAAATGTTTTTTTATTCTGACACTATTAGCATAATCACTATTGTCTTAATATCACTAGTAAAGTTGTGATTCTGCATAAGACCATAAATTTGTAAACGATAAAGGGGTGGCAGTGTCAAAACAGCACATCTTGGTGGTAGTGGTTACCCTGCTCCATTTTACTTTGTTCTCTCATTTTTAGGATTGCTTTTGGAATAACAATGTTGAGAGTCACCACTTAGCTTTCATTTTTTAGATTGAGGAGAGTATACGCTCTTTATCTTCTATTTTTGGATGCTCAGCTTTTTGTACCCTGAAGCGTGAATACCCAAAATCCATTGAAAAAATGGAGGTTGGATGTGGGAGATGGTAAAGAAGTATCATAGAATCGTGAACATGTATATTCATATATTCGTTTATTTTGAGGGGTAATTAATGTTGTCATGAGACATGAGAATGTCTGCAGCCTGTGAAGTTATCTTGAAACCCACATTTAAGAAAACTAATGTTTGTAAAACTTGTAATCATCATAAAAAAAATCAAACCAATCAGCAACGGCTATGGCAATGTACCAAATAAACATCCACGATGACCTGAGGGACAATTCATCTTCCTCAACTTGGTCATTAGGCTTCAACGCGCACAACGCAGGGGGAGGTGATTGCTCAAAATAGCACAACACGGTGGTGGTGGTGGTTGCACTGCTGAAGTGTGGCTCGGTTCAGTATCATTTCCTATTTATTATGCTAATAGAAAACTCAACAACCATACAATCTCTAACATTGTGGATAAAAATCTTGGTCCTAATCTCATTTACATTCAAGGAAAAGAAGATTGACAGTAAATTTCGGAATGCATATTTTAGAGCAATTAACTAACATGCATAAGCTTTTTTTCAAATCCAAAAACATCAAATTTAAATACACATGTGGTGAGACATTGATTCGAACCCAACATTCAAATCCGATGAAAAGAAGATTGAGAATAAATAAATATTAATGAGGACCATCCAAACTATCATATTCAAGTTTTAACTATACTTTTTTAATGCAAATAGAGCATGTATTGTATGAAATGCAAACAAAGCATACCATTTTTTTCCTTGAAATTATAAAAATAAGTTTGGTCATATTAAACTACTGTATTGATGATTCATTGATACTCCATCAAAACAGGACACACCTCCTTATGTCTCCCTACTTATGTATGATTCTCAAATGATTAGAATTCGATTGTAACCAAGTATTATATCTCCAAAATCGAAAGCGATAAGCCACTGTAGATAGTGAAAAGACCATATATAGGTTCTGAAACTAACAGAAAATAACCATCTGCAAACTTCACACAACAGAAAATAACCATCTGCAATAGTATTGAAGTAGTCATGATCAACAAATTTTAAAAATTCAACCAGTGTACTATAATAGATCTTGTCCACATTGTTACCTCCAATAGTACCTAAACCGACTATAGTAACTATTGTACTAAACCAAATACACAGAGTGCATGCACGCACAAACATTGACAGTCACCAATACACAATTCTAGACATATTACTATAATGTACGAATCCAGGGTGAGAATTATTTATATAAACTTCACCAATATGACACCATGAACAACTTTCAAGAATTTATTGAGTGGAAAAAAAGCAGGACCTTTCAACAAATAAATTAATCAAATTTTATCATTACTTAATCAAATTAATCAGATTAGAGGTATGCATACACTGTATGTGTGTCACTGGTGTCCGTGTGCATCAATGTGTATGTCCCAACAGCCATCGTGAAGCCAATATAGTTGCCAAAATAGATTGGACCCATATGTTTTACTGAGCTTCTAGTAGTTTACCAATACATCATTATTGGCAACTGACCAAATCTTTTAGTGAGAATGTTTTCTTTCATTAAATCTTGAGGTTATATGTATACGGGACTAATCCCCATCTATTCTCAAAACAGAAGGCCTGCTTTGGATATAAAATTAGTATATGATTATTACATGTAATAATAATACATACACTGACATATTCAATATTTCGAAAATAGCATTATATATATGTTACATAGAAATTTTAGTATTTGAACTGAAATACTTAATTCTCTCGATCTGCTCACTGAATCACGTGAACAAATACACGGCAAATCATCTGACAAAAAAATCAACTAAATTATCAATTTCTTTCAAATTATCATTTTATTTATGAGCATAGTTTATGATTATATATAATTTCCAGTTCTGCTTCCTTATAGCAAATCACACATTGCTTCTTCTCCATCTTAATATCTAAACCTTATACCTCTGCTTAAGTAACATAACTCAGTCTTATTACTAAACATCTACTATTGTCATATTCATGGAGTGACATAATTATTACACTCTCTGTTGAATATTGGAAAAAGAAGTCGGTCACATTTTCCTGAAATCCATGCTTGGTATAAATTATAATAGTAAGTTATATCATATAGTAACGCATCCATGGATCCAATTACATCAACACTAGATGTTAAATTTTCTCATTTATCATATATTTAAAAACTATGTTAATAGATTGGTCATTCGAACAACATATACTTTATGCATAGATATTCTTACATATATCACTTTATTTCTCAACATCACATAATAATTTAATAAAAAATTACAATTCTTATTTAATAAGAGACACATTAACTTCAAACTATTTTCTAATAGCCTATTTAACGGGTATTTACTCACTCTCATCAACGAATGTGACCAAAGTTTACATCAACCCAGATATTCCAGAAGTCTCATCTTTGAAGGAAAGGTAATAGTTTACAATTCGTGCAAGAAAGCTCGTATTCAAGTGTAGTAACATGTATGACCAATATCGCCACTACATTACGTTCAAAAAATTGATAAGGATGAGATACAGAACTCAAGAACGTAAAGGAAGGTCACTATCATGAAAAATATACCTGGACAAGCATTATTTCTTCCGCTTCAATACCTCCAATTCCCCAGCCAGCAACTCCTAACTCATTAATCATACGGTTGTGTGGGAATCTATTCTCACCACACTATCAGGGTAAATAATGCCATTAGTGTCGAAAACATGTCCAAGGTATTCTAGATTGACCTGACAAGTTATCATAGAGACATGTTGAGTACCAAATCAGTAAATAAAATGTCATTAAATTAAGAAGCGAGGTTTAAAATGACAAAGACGATGTAGAACTGAAGACCAAAGCAGAGAGATGGTAAAATAAACAGATTATACATGTATATGAATCTTTCCTTTTCCTTTTATTTATTTATTTAGGGGTGGGGAGGATATACCCTAAATTTAACAGATTATATTACCATGAATTGAGACTCAAAAGGTAAATATTATTATGCCCCAGGGAGGCTCACAAAATGACGAAGAAACTGCAAACGTTTACAATCAATATTTTAAGGGTGACTTTTAAAACTTCGCATATAAAATCATCCTCAATGCAATCAAAGATACTAATTTTTACCTAGTGGAAAATACCAGAAACAGGAGTAACCACAAGCATATTGAGGAAGGCAATTGATCCTCATTTAAGAAAAGAAAACCTCCCATTATTCCTCTGGAATTCAAGGTTCATGTTGTCCTGCACTGCATTCTCCGTTCTTACTACGTTGACCTGAATTGAATGATCAATAATAAGGTCTAATGACATCTGTACGAATTTCAGATCTTATAACACGTGATAAGAAATATAAGGAAACCCATAACATTGAAGGGAAAAATGCCGCTCTGCTATTCTAGTATAAAAACTAGAATTCTAGTATAACAAAATACCAAATATAGATGGCAGGTACTAATGAATAATCTAATAGAAGGGTTCTTATATGCAGTTTGAAAAGTTAAAATAGAAGGATGATCATTGGTAAAGAATAATTTCCTTGACATGTGATATCCAATTACACTTTAAAATCCAAATTGAAGGGAGAATGATATACTAAGGGATTGATTTTTTTTTAGTCACCACCAAGCCTGTTCATAGCATCTCGCATACAAACAAGGTCGACCACAACTAGAACTCCAGTGAAATCCTAAAGCATAAACAAAGTTTTAGAAATGGTATAACTTCAATAAATGGATTGTACAACCAAGCATCTGATTTTTCGTCTGGTAATTTGATGATCGCTAAATAAGCTTTTACCAAATGCAAAACCTAAACCAATAAAAATCATTTATAAAACACTTAACAGAGAAACATAATAATCAATTTAGATATTAACAACCAGTGCATGGATTCCCTATTTCTATATAGTTCTTCTTTTATTTTTTTTAATAGGCAAAATAAAAAGATATAGTAAATTTATAATGCCTAAAATCTAATAACAAATATATTAGGGCCTTTCAAATGAAAATTCAGCAAGCATCCAATATGTATGTATCAAAAACAAAATTTGGCATTAGATAACTCAACATGATTACATAAAAACATATGCATCCATCCCATAGGTGAATAGAAACTGGAGAATCTTAATAATAATATTTCACGTTAATTATCTTAACTTTTTTCTTTAAGTGTATTGTCTATAATTAAATCAACTCATTTTACCTATATGATCTATGTAGGCATACACTGTACGCACATCATACAACACTTGGTGTATAGGGGAACCCAAACTATGAAAACATTTTAGGTAACCTTAGTATTATCATTTTAGGCCAAATTGCCTTGACTTTTCTTTATCCAAATCAAACCTTTGATTTCCTAGTTAGTTTTTTCTATTGGGTCACCCGTTGCAAATTGATTTTTTCATATTTTCTTTCAAAAAAGATGTTATGGATCACTTTTTTTCCCAGTTTAGTTGCCATTTGCCCAGTTCAGTCACTAACTATGACTACTCAGGCTTGTGATCATTCCAAAGAGTCACAAACTCTTATTTTTTCATAATTCTAGACATTCCTCCAAATTTTAAGACTCTGTGTGTTGAGAGAGTACAATGTAAGAGTTTTTGCATTCAATTTTCTGCTTCATTACTTTTGGTTTATGATACACTGTCTTAACAATCTCTAGAAATTGGTTTCTAGTTTGTGCCTTTGTATGATTATGTTGCTCATAATCGTTATCGCAATTGACATGAGACAACAAATACAAAATTACGGTTGTTATTGCCTTTGTCTGAGTTTGGTTATCTTTGTTTCTCATTCATATTATGTTTCAACAACAAACTATGAGTCAAAAACAATAAAATGCACGTGTACCTTATCCTTAAAACTTTAAGATTTATAAAAAAAAATAGAACTATATAGGGCATATATATTTTCTACTTTCATGCCTATCCTGAAAACTCACATTCAATGCACTTTTCGCTATTCTAAATTCGGTGCAACGTCAATTGATTACATTCGCTAAATAAGTCTTCATAATTGGCCATTATGGGGATGAGAGTGACTTAGTAGTATATAAGTCTATGTATTTTCTCATGCATGTTATGTTAAATACAGCCTATAATCTATTGAGAATATTGGGGGCAATCAGTATCAAATTTTTGTCAACATTGATTCGTTTATTTGTTCGACCGATATTTGGTTACCTATGGTCTAAGGAACATTAAATATTTATTTCGAGTATTGTATTTGAATTTTTAGTTTTCAATAGTACTACAACGATCGAGCTTGCTTCACCAATTTGTTCTAACTTATTACATTGAATTTGGAAAATTTTATTTAAAAATAAGAACTTACTCTAATGATTAAAATATCAACGCTAATGGTTTGTGAAATTGGGTGCAAACGTCAATATAATAATATAAACCTACTGCCCCTTATCTATAAGCTAAGTCCGCCCATGATCACAATTGCCTTTTTTTAAGAAGGAAATTTTTTAGTTGCCAAACACATAAGGAAAACAAATAATCCCCTAATAGAGTATGTATGCACTTATATTTGGGCAATTCTTTGTGACTTGATTCATATTTAGTCTTGATTACACATCATAAGCTTTGTTGAGTAACTCACAAAAAATATCTAACTCGCACACATCTATATATATATATATATCTGTGTGTGTGTGCGCGTGTGTGAGTCCGGGGACTATAATCGATTAAAAGAGATGTGTATAAAAAAAATTCGAGTACATATCAATCAAAAATTAGACAAAGACATAGTTGAGTATCCGATTTGTCATAAACACAGTTGAGTATTCAAATTTTCATGATGTATATATAGAGAGAGTGAGAAACAGTTTAATTTTTATATCTGGCACCAACACAGTTTAATTTTTTCATACCCTAATTTGTGTTTTTGATTCATATATATATTTGGCATCAATATAGTATAATTTTTAAATAATAAACAACAACAAAAGAAAAAAGATGTCAAAAGTTATTGATTCATGATATATATATATATATATATATATATAGGGAGAGAGAGAGAGAGAGAGAGAGAGAGAGAGAGAAGCCGATCAAAACCCACATTATGCAGCGAAATAAAAAAAAATAGCAAGGGTCCCAAGTGACGCGGGGTAAGTAAAATACATCGAAATAAGAAAAAAAAACGTAGGTCGTTTTGATGATTGAGGGATACCTAAGTCGAATAGGTCCAAGAAAGTGACGCGGGTTCCAAAAAATCTTCAAAGAATAAAACGCAACAGCAATGTCCCAACCAAGAAAGTGACGAACTTGTAGAGAGGATTGAGGATTATTAGGTCAAAACAATTGAGGGAGAGAGAGGTTTGGGAAGGATCGGATTGAGGAGATTCTTTAGGAGAAGAAGAGACGTGACAGAGTGAGAGGGTCAAGGTGGTAGCTTAGAATAAGGAAAAGTGGTTTTTTTTTTCTAAGAAAAAATAATCCCCCGCCAAAAATCGGAGGAAGCGGCGCTTTTTTTTTTCTAACTTTAGTGGCATTAGTTATGAAATGCCTTAAAAATACCATATTTATTTCAATATTAATTTAAAAAGACTCTATTTATGCGGCACATCAATATAAATGCCGTGAATTTTCAATACTTATAAATAAATGCTGGTAAAAAGAAAATTCTCAGCATTTTTTAATAATACCGATAAAAAAATGCCGGAAAAAATTAGTTTTCTTGTAGTGCTAACTCCCACCAAACTCTCTTTCTCTCTCCTCTCTCTTTCACCATTTTCATACCCAACCTCCATTAACAAAACCATAAACCACCATTAATTTCACTCTCTCTCCCACCTCCATCATCCTGTCAGCCCAAACCGTCACACCCCCCTTTACCCTGTCGCCGCCGGCGACATCATTTCGGCCGGCAACCTAAACCAGACGTCCAGCCAGCGGCGGCGCTTCCACGCCGGCGTCGCCCAGAACTGACCCTTTATCTCTCTACCCGCTGCAACCCGATCCAGAACCCTGCCCCAACTCCGACCGAAACCGCTACCGACCACCCCTTTCCAGCCACGCAGCCCGGAGACGCCACCTCCAGCTCCAACCCGCCGGTACCCATCGATCTCACCCCTCTCTCTTATCCATCTTCCAAATCCGACCACAACAGGCCGGACCTGACAAAATCCGAACCTCCACCCTTTCGACCCCATACCCGCCGGCCTCTCTCTCTCTCTCTCTTCGCCGGCGACGATTCCACCCAGACCCCTGCTTCCCCCTACCTCCTACGAACCAAAATCCGACGACCTCCTCACCTCCGGCCACCATCAAGCCTACTCAAACCAAGAAGACCCATTTCACCTTGTAAACCCATTTCTCCAAGACCTCCAAAACCGTGACCTGCCAACAAACAAACCAAAAACCAACTTAATTCCCACATGTGCAACTTAAACTCTTTTTACCCCATTTACCCATTATACCCCAACTAACCACTCAAAACAAAATCCCAAAATTACCCCTCACCATATCAGATTTTATTCCTCACCTCACTTCCCACATGACTTCACACACCCCCATGCACATGTGCTCTCACCTCTCCCATATGTTCACCATAGCTAATTGCCATTTTTACTCCTAGCTCCATGCCTATTATAAAATGAAGATGAATACCCCATTTGCAAGAGGAGCTTTTAGATAGGAAAATTCTAGAGAGAGAATTGTAGAGAAAAATACCATTTGTAAATAGTTTTGTATTATTTTTTTTAGATATTTGTGAGGTTAAATATTGATTGAGATTTAATTGAGTGTTCATTTATTTTCAAATTAATTGGATTCTCAATTGGAGGGTTGTATGCTTCTCATTCAAGGAGTGAAGTTTATTGAATTCAAGAGATTGGTTTGATTATTCTTCTCTCTACTCTTTTATATTAAATGCCTACTGAATATTTGTTTATTATGTTTGATACCATGTTAGGCTAAAACCCCTTTCAAGGGGTGGGGTGAAACCCTTATTTGATGTTATTTTAGTTTAATTAGTTTGATTACTTGAAATATCCCTTTGAATGTTAATTTTGATCCCTCACCCTTAAATTTACGCCTCGAGAGAGGGTAAATAATTTTCGAGAGAAAATCGAAATTCTTGTTATAATACCCATTTTAGATTCGAACTAGAGATAGGGGTTTCTTAAGTGGAGTATTATAACTTGAATTTCAACTCTAAATTTATTTTCTAAGATTGACATGAATTTTAATGGATCGATCTTAGCGGGTGATTAATTAAAAGGAGTGTTGATCTATTTTTCTAAAGTTGTGGGGTGTTAAACTTAACATTCTAAAAGGTTACTATCATAATTACACTTGCAACGAGAGTTAGTTTGTAATTTTGATATTAATTTGGGAGAATTCAAATAATTAAATTAATTAATTAGAATAACTAAAATTTGTGGTGTAATCCCACTCTTGATTGTTCTCACAATTATTTGCCTCATTTTATCTCTTATTTTTAGTTTAGAATTTAATTTTCATTTTAGTAAATTTCTAGTTAGTTGTTTTCATCTCACACTTTAGTTTAGTTTAGTTTAATCATCACCTGACCCTATTGTTTTAATATTGAAAAAGCTAAAAAAAATTAGAAAAGTGAAAAAGCACAAAAATAAAATAAAAAGTGAATTACAATTGAATTTGTCTCCAGATTACTCCTTAGAAAGTGGATTGATACCCTTACTTACCTCTACACTTGAGTTTATTATATTTTGTAGGTAATTGAGGTTTTTTGACTAACTTGGCTTTCAACAACGATACATTCAAAAAGCTAGTTATCAAATGGCGCCGTTGCCAGGGAACAAAAAAAAAATATCCAAAAATATTTTTCCTCCTTTATTTTTCACAAAAATTCAAAAATATTTTCTTTCTTTATTTTTATAGAAAAATCCAAAAATATTTTTCTTCCATTATTTTTAGAAAAATCCAAAAATATTTTCCTTTCTTTTGAAAAAAATTCAAAATCCAAAAAAATATTTTCTCTCCTCATGGGCGAAGAACGTCCTTTACGGGACTACTTTGGTCATTTTCCATTGACACGTGACACGTGTGAGAGTGATCGTAAGCCGTCTCTTTATGATATTCTTAGTCGTTTCACCTCTCTCACGAGTACCGTTGGTTCTCTTGACCCATCCATGCATGCACCTCCTATTCCATCACCCTCGATGTCAAGTGTCACCGTGCCTCATCCTTTGTTGTACACCCATTGTTCCTATGCCGATCACTTGTCCCATGAGTGCCCATACTCATCATATCCATACAAACCCACCACAGACCAAGTGTATCCATATGACACTGTTCCGGAACCCACCTCGGCCTACTACCCCGCTTTACCTAATCCCGAGTTGTGTGAGTACCCGAGTTATTCATGGAGGCTTGATCACCCTTCCTTGCAATACAAATCCCAACCCGATGTTGTGGATCCTCACACGTTCCAACAGTCATCATGGCAACCTTGTGCACCTGTTCACGATCAGTTCCCTCACTACGCACCCCATGAGTATCAACCATTTGTCCATCACTAAAGCACTCATTTCGTGTATGATGAACTTGGCCCCACCCCACACACTTCATATGAGTATTCTCCATATAGTCCCGATTATAACGAGTTGTGTCCACCTCACCCACCACCACCACCCATCACTCCACCAACACCTTCATCCACATCCACTCTCGAAACCCTCTTGCAAAAGTTCATACTTGAGCAAGAGCAAGCCACTCAAACTCAAGCTCTCCAAAGGCTTGAACAACGGTTAAATGAATTGGAGTGTGAGCGAGAGTCGGATTACATTCCCATGGCCCCACCCATCGTTGCAACTGAGTGTGATGATGTTGTGTCCTCTTGTGACACGGATTTTGAGTGTGACCAACCCTATCACCCCGAGAATCTCGAAGTTGAGACCATTCCATGGTCTGGGTCCCAAGTCGACAATTGTGTTGACTTACCTTTATATAGTGATCCTGATTAAATCCCACCATGTCCAAATGAACCCCACCTTGAGGTTCACATTCCCACTCCCTCTGAATCCAAAAAAATGCCCGATTCTATACCTATCGAGCTTCACCCTTGTGTTCCCGAGGAAACTTGTATGGAAAAGTGCATCACATGATGCAAAGCATCGGTGGACCATGGGCTGGTGGGTATTAAGGTAAGGGTGAGGGTGAAAAGGTATCGGTATCTAGTTTTATTGAGCCAGAAGGTGAGGGAAACTAGGGCCCTATAAGCATGGTGCTCAAGTTGTATGGGAAGGCAAAAGGGTTTGGTAAGTGGAATGGGGTGAGGCTCATAAAATTCACACGACCATTCTATAAATGGGAGATGGTATTGGTCGCGCCGTGACATGCCAGGGAGCTGTAGAGAAGAAAAATCAACACCACAAAAGAGTGGCGGGTATGGAAGAACAAGCTCTATGTCACGGAAGTGGAGAGTAGCACCAAAAATACTCTCATGTGTGGAGGATGGTTTCAGGTTAGGATCTAAAAATTTAGATGGAAACTTGAAATGTGTAAAATCAAGATCCAAACCAGGTGGTAGGGTGGAAGGAACAATGGGTGGGTCGAGTGGGATAAATGGTGGAGGAAGATGATCCAACTCAAGCGTGAGAGACACACACTCATTGGGAGGAGTAAAGGAATACTCACAAGGGAGTGTGGTTTCTAAGGATGGAGTGGTCAACTTCTCCATAAGAGTAGAATCGGTGGATGTGGTGGGTGGGTAAGACGAGGCACCAAGATCAGAGATAGAGGAATCACTAAAAATATCGGTCTCAACGGGAGCCATGCATGGTGGGACATCATCCATATCCGGATAGTTAGTAACTATCACGGATTCTATCTCGGGAAATTGGTGAGCACTCGTAGCCGGAGCTAACCTAGGATAAATTGGTATTGACCCATTTTAGCCTCTATCCAACAAGGCTGACGCTTCAGTCTTGTTTGGAATTTTTCTGCCACCCCGTGCTTTCATAGATCTTATCTTTAGGGTGAGAATGGTTCGGTCTGGCTGAAGACATTAAACTTAGAGCTACCGGGAGGCAACCGCGTTTCTTGTACTAGTCTCATCCTGTTTGGGGGTGGTATTTCACGCCACCCAATGTTCTATCATGCTTATAGACTTGTCCATATTTTGCTATCTCACTCGTTTATTCAAGTTTCATATTCGCTTCATCTATCCACTTCATGAGCGGTTGATTCTGGTAAACTCTTTCCTACCTTATGCTCTCAATTTTAAAAATCATTTTACCTAACATCGAGGACGATGTTCCTTTTTTGTTTGGGGGTGGGGAATTTTATCAAAATCGTGCCTCTTTTGAAAAATTTTGAGTTTTAAACCTGATTTTTAAAATTTCGCGCAGTTTCTTTCATCTTATTCATTGATGTGAATTTTCAATCATCCATCTTTCAAAAGTCTAGGAATCAAGCTAGAGAATATTTTTTTTAAATAGCTTATGTAATACATAACAAGGCATGTTGCACCATGAATTCCTACACTCAACAACATTTGTGCACTTATCACGTCACTACAGTTAGAGTTGAGGAGTATTACAATTCTAAAGAGAACTTTAAGGATCACTAGTGGAGACTTTAGCTTGTGAGATTTGTGCCTTTCACCCTTTCAGAGTGTCTTTACGCAATCTCCGAGTCACAAGTTGATTCAACTTCTTTGGGTCCGCACTTGAATTGTTGTATGATCTCATTATCTTTCATAAAATTTTGGCTTGAAGATGAGGGTGACCGATTCTGCGGGTCGAAGCCAATTCTGTGGGCTTAAAGATGAGGGTGACCGATTCTGCAGGTCGAAGCTAATTATATGGGATTGAAGATGAGGGTGACCGATTCTGCGGGTCGAAGCCAATTCTGCGGGCTTAAAGATGAGGGTGACTAGGGGTGGGCACGGTTCGGTCCGGTCCGGGTTTTGCCTATTTTTTGGACCGGACCGAATATTCGGTCCTCAAATTTTTTGGACCGAGATCGGACCGATTAATTCGGTTAACCTACTAATTCGGTCCAGGCTTTTTTCGGTCCGGTCCGGGGTAAAATTCGGTCCTGACCCTATTTTATATATTTGTACATTTTATGAATTTTTTATCTATTTTTCTCACAAATATATATACAAAAAATATTACTTGAAACTCCAAGTGATATTTATATGGGTTTTTTTAACCCAAATAAAAAAATGTCTATACATATATAAAATGTTCCAAATTAAATTCATAAGTTATATACATTAATTCAAAAACTATACATAAGAAACACAATAACATTATTTTTATTATATATATATCGGAATCGGTCCGATCCGGTCCAAATCGATCTTTTAATATAGTGGACCGCGGACCGGACCGGTTTAATCGGTTTTTAGGTTTTGTGAACCGATTTTCGGACCGGTTTCAAAACAGCCTTAATTTTCGGTTCGGTCCGGTTCGGTCCAATCGGTCCATTCGGGTCGGTCTTTTTTTTGTCCACCCCTAAGGGTGACCAATTCTGCGGGTCGAAGCCAATTCTGCGGGCTTAAGTAGAGATGACCAATTATGCGGGTCGAAGCCAATTCTGCGGGCTTAAGTTGAGATGACCAATTCTATGGGTCGAAGCCAATTATGCGGGCTTAAGTTGAGATGACCAATTATGCGGGTCGAAGCTAATTCTACGGGATTAAGTTGAGATGACCAATTCTGCGGGTCGAAGCCAATTCTGCGGGCTTATGTAGAGATGACCAATTCTGGGGGTCAAAGCCAATTATGCGGGCTTAAGTAGAGATGACCAATTATGCGGGCTTATGTTGAGATAACCAATTCTTCGGGTCGAAGCCAATTCTGTGGGCTTAAGTTGAGATGACCAATTTTGTGGGTCAAAGCCAATTCTGCGGGATTAAGTAGATATGACCAATTATGCGGGCTTAAGGTGACAATCCAAGACCGAGGTCAATTTTAACCTAAGAGAGGTGACGACCGAGGACTGAGGTCAATTCTGACCTAACTGAGGTGACGATCTAAGATCGAGGTCAATTTTGACCTAAGAGAGGTGACGATCGAGGATCGAGGTCAATTCTGACCTAAGAGAGGTGATGACCGAGGATCGAGGTCAATTCTGACCTAAGAGAGGTGACGATCCAAGATCGAGGTCAATTCTGACCTATGAGAGGTGACGATCGAGGACCGAGGTCAATTCTGACCTAACTAAGGTGACGATCCAAGACCGAGGTCAATTCTGACCTAAAAGAGGTGATGACCGAGGACCGAGGTCAATTCTGATCTAACTGAGGTAACGATCCAAGACTGAGGCCAATTCTGACTTAAGAGAGGTAACGACCGAGGACCTAGGTTAATTCTAACCTAACTAAGGTGATGATCCAATACCAAGGTCAATTCTGACCTAAGAGAGGTAACGATCGAGGACCGAGGTCAATTTTGACCTAACTAAGGTGACGATCCAAGATCGAGGTCAATTCTGACCTACATTTCCTTTGGGACAATCAGGGATTCTGTTGGGGGTAAAGATTAGACTTTGGATTCCGCTGGGGAATAACGAATGAGCTGGAGAAAATGTAGTGTGCCTCGGAGTTCCGTTGGGTAAATCCTTGTGATTTTGGGGATTTTGCGAAGGAAAGGCAACTTTGATATCGTAAACTCCATTGGGGAACTGATTAGGTGGTCCAGGGTTTGGACGTATTGCTTGAGACCTTTGAGGTACAGGGGGTGATCTTTAGAGATCCTCCGGGGACGTTGTCGGGAGGAATTTTACTTGGTTTTTTTAGAGTTCCGCTGGGAATTGCGGGTTTCGCTTGAGGGAGTGTAAAATTTTCTTGGTAAAAATGTTCTAAATCCTTCCTGGGATTTTTAGGAATTTTTTGAGAATTTTTCAGGGACTTCTGGCATTTTCTAGAAATTTTTGTACGAAATTTTAAGGGGGTGCCGGTCGGCATGGTTCAGAGGGTGCCGTTCGACAGTGGCATGGACTTTTGGACTGCCTCGGGAAGGTAAGGAGTCAGTGTCGATCGGTGGGTGAAGGGTTAATACCGATCGGCATGACCCTTGGCATCCTATATAAAGGGGGCGAATTCCCCTCATTTTTCACAGCTTCTTGCTTTCTTTCTTTCTGCGATTTTCTTTTGCAAATCATTCTAGCATTTCGATCTCTAAGAAATAGTTGCCTTTGTGAGCACTGCAGCGCATAGGGAATGGTTGACTGTTGATGACTGGGCGAACGTGGAGTAGAGGTCCAGAGCGCATCTTGCTTTGGGGAGCGAGAACTCCTTCGATGCATTCGAGCCTGTTGCGGATGAGCGGACCTTGCTACGGGAGTCATCGTATCATCAGTCTTTGAGGGTGGTGAATCCCAGCGGTTATGTAAGTAAAGACTTTTGGCATTCTTCTCTTTTTGATGATTTTTCTTCCTTCTTGAATTTTGACGAGTTTTTTTTCTTTTGACAGTCTGATATCTCTTTGAAGAACATGCTTGCTCGTGGGACGACGGGGATTAAGGATATCTGGGAGCATCTTCCATCTGTGGTGCATTGGATGGTATCTTCAATGGGTTTTGGGAGGTTGGCATATGTGCTGGATGAGACGCCTCGTTCGACAGCGGTCTTGTGCGTTTTGGGGGAGAGGTGGTGGGATACTACCCACACCTTCCATTTTGGCTTTGGGGAGATGATCGTGACTCCTTTAGATGTACAGCAGCTGCTGGGGCTGGATTACAATGGGGAGCAGATAGAGGTGGATCGCTCTCTGAGGGTAAGGCCGGAGACGGTGAGGGCGGTGCTCGGTAACGTAGGGAGGATAGTCTCTGGGATTCCATCCGGCTGTCCTTGTTGAAGGATGTTCTACTGAGTAGGGTGGTTGATGTGGAGGACGGGCTGGAGGTGAGGCAGATGGCCCGGTTGTTCATACTGCTGGTGCTGGGAGGTTTCATGGTGGCGTCGAGTGGCGACGTCGTCTATTTGTGGTTCTTGCCGTATCTGAGGATGTTTTCGTACATCCCTCTCTATGATTGGGGGAGCCTAACTTTAACGACCCTCTATTTTTTTTTGGATGCATTCAGCCGGTGCTACCGGCAAACTTTTACTGGAGCCACGTATATCCTCGAGGTATTCTTTAATTTTGTGCATTTTCCTTTCATGCATTCGGATTTTCCTTATGCATCTCTTTTTTATTGTGAATTCTTATCTTTGGCATACGTGGTTTTATGAGGTGATTGGGTGTAATACCCAGTTGATCGTTCTGAAGGATGATACCATTGGGGACTTTTACCAATTGTATCGATGGCGCAAGGTCAATCGGCAGTCGAAGGGATCTCTCTCTCTGGAGGCGGTGCATCAGGTCTTGAATGACCTGACCAGTGGTAGGGTAAGACTCTTTTCTTTTCAGTCTTGGTTTTTGGCACATTCTAATTCTATATTGCCTTATGCCTACTTTGGATTTTTAGGTGACCTTTTACCCTTGGGGGACAGCCATTCAGGATACGGGGGTGACCAGGGTGAACGTGCAGATAAGGCGTTTGTTGGCGCATGAGTTCATCCATTCTCGGTATCTCGGGGAGAGGTTGGTTCAGCAGATTACCGAGGAGGAGGTGGTGGTGCCACCTGCGCAGCCTCCTATGTCTATAAGGCGGGAGCGACTATTGCTGGAGGATGCGAGGATCGCGGCGATGATCAGCGAGTCCTACTTGTTGTACACTGATATGACTGCGCCGTATGACTATATAGACTTTGTGATGAGCTGGTTGATGGCGCCCAGCATATATAGTGCCTTGCCTTTCCCTCCTGTGGGTTCAAGTCGGGCGGTGGGATCCTTCCACAACGGCGGTGGTCCATCGGCGTCTGCGGCAGCGACTTCAGAGGTTCCCTTTGTGCGATTGCATACCCCTTCGTAAAACATTTGGCGTGCTGATGGAAGGATGGTGCCCATGTTGCACCGTCCTCGTGCGATGGATCCGGAGGAGTTGGGTTTGACAGAGGAGGTTTTTCGTCCTGCGGTATACATTTCTATTCTTTTCCTTTTATATTTTGATACTTCTTTGATACTAATTTTACCTTTTACTTGCAGTAAGTCCGGGTGTCGACCACTTGGCTGAGGGACATCAGAGAATGGATATCTTCGGAGACTGCCCACATTCGGGATGCGGTCCCAGTTCTTTCTTACTTGGTGCCGTCTGCTTCGTCCTGGGAGGACTCTGGCTCAGGTAGCGGTGGTGCGTCATCTTGTCGTAGGGGAAAGAGAGCGCGTCGCAGGGGTGGAAGTTCTTAGAGAGAGGGGTGAAGGGTAGGTGAGAGAGAGAGAGAGAGAGAGAGAGAGAGAGAGAGAGAGAGAGAGAGAGAGAGAGAGAAAATGTGGGCTCGGGTTGAGTCCCGTTGTTTCTTGCTCTTCTTTTATTTCCTACAAATTTTGATGTAACACGGAAGAATATATATATATATGCAATGCAATGGGATTTTTTTTATCATCTTCTGTTAATGATGAATGAATGCATGCACATGCGCTTTTTACTTTGCTACTGAGACCGTAAAAAGAGATATTTTTGGGATTTTGAGGAAAGTTTTAAGAAATTATATAGGGGTGGAAAAGGATTTTTAAAATTCTGTTGAGAATATCAATTTATTTTTATTGAGCTTCTGATTTTGACAAAAGAGGAAAAAAAGGAGAAATTTCCAAAAATGGGTAGTTGCCGATCGGCAAGCCCCTTGTCATGCCTATCGACAATCAAGTCTAGTCCCATCAATTCAAAGCTTTGATTAGTGCCCTCTTCAGCCTTTTGTACCTTGTGGGTAGGATTCCCTCCGATTTCTGCAGGGATTACGTCTTTTGTGAGGGTTCTCAAGTATAAAAAGGGGCGGGGATGGAGTGTTTTCACCACACCTTCACATTCTTACTTACTTGCCTACTATATCTTAGTCCTGCAAAATGGCTCTCCCTGGTAGCATTGAGTTTGCTAACTACCTCGAAGCCTTAGAAGCGATGTGCTCTTATAATGTCGACTATGATGCTTTCAACATGCGTCGAGTCTCTTTGTGGCGCAATCGGTCCATTGAGTGGAACATGCTGATGGCGGCGGTACAATTTTGGTACCCCGAAGACCATGTATTTCGCTTTGGGTTGGATGAAGTTTGTCCTACTTACTAGGAATTTTCTGCCATGCTGGGGATAAATCCCAGTGTTGCTGCGGCTTTACCCAAATTTTCCCATTCTCCTAGGGATTTGCTAGCTGGGCTTCTTCCTATTTCGCCTTCGGTGACTATATCACTTGTTACTCGAGGAATGATCTCCCTTTTGGTGGTGTTACAGTTCGTGCTTTTGCAGGAGGTTGGCGATGTTGGATACGCCAGAGCCGTTGTTCTGGGCTTAGTATCAAAATTACTGCTGGTGACTGGAGAACTGCTGATGGACCCACAACTTGCAGCCAATTCCTCATGGATGTCATACTGTCGCAATCCTACGGCGGTGATACTGGCGGAGACTTTGAATGGCCTGGATACCTGGCGAAAAGGTCATTCTGACTTCCTGCAGGCTAGCCCCGTGATGCTGTTCATGTGGTTGTCTGAAAGACTTCGCCTGGTGACTCTTCCAGAATATCCTTTGTCGGTTGTGCCCAACTTCTTTTCGCGTCATTTCTTCAGCGTTGGCCTGGATATTGAGAGCTGGGAGAATTGTCTTGTGGAGCATGGGGCTCGAAATCTGTATTGGTCAGTGCCTTGGTGGGGACAGTTGTTACCTATTCTGGAGCTAAGAGAATACCCGTATGTGCGGTTGGTTGGTCTTAGACATACCTCTTTCTATTTCCCTTGGCGACTTCCGTGCCAATTTGGCTGGGCACAGGTCGTGCCACCTCGGACACTAAATATCTTTCCGGAAGAGGATTTTACCGAGCGTCTGCGCCTGCGTCTTGGCTCTCTGTGGGAGAGTCGGCATCCGTCGACCCGTCCTTCTCAGTCTGTTGGGATAGTTTGGCATATCCCTTGGGATTATATCAAGTGGTTGTGGAGGAGAGTAGTTAGCAAGATGTTGGAAGTGGAGACTGGACAAAAGTGGCTTGTCTCTTTTGACACTATGAAAGGAGGTGTTGTTATTTTTTCGAAGCTGGTTCGAGTTTATCGGTCCATGGAGTGCCAGGCAGGGGAAACTTGGGGACCCCAGAATGTAGATGATGATGATGAAGCGGGCTCCTCTGGTAGTTGTGGCTAGGATGGTTTACTTTGTAATGGGGAATAAATGTGGGGATTTTATTTTGGCTTTTTTAGGAAGGTAGGGGAAAGGGAGTTATCCGTTCCTTTTCTTATGTAATCTGTACCATAATTTCTTGTTAGTGAAATAAACAAGTTTCTGATCATCCAATTGTGCCTTTTGATGAATTTTGTGCTGTGTGAATTATCTATATCGATCGCTAAGGCATACATAATCCTTTTGTTCAAGTATATGTTGGAATTGACTGTTGTTCTCGGAGATAAGAAAAGAATAGTATTTTGTGAAAAAGAAAGGGCCGTGCTCATGTAAGGTGTATGAGATGCCTACGTACCTCTGGGGTTTTTAAAAAGTTTTAATTTTGTTTAAAAATGGTTTTTGCAGAGGATCACGCCCACGTAGTTCTGGATAGAAGGAAATGAAGAGAGATTTTTTTTTAAGAATAGAGGGGAGATGAGAAGAGTCGTAGCGTGCCAAGATTTCGGACTAGGGGTAGAATTCTTGAGACGGTCCAGGTTGACTGGATGATCCATCTCTCCCCCTATCTAAGTCGATGAGCATGGCGGCACCGTCGGACAAGATTTTCTTAACAATGTAGGGGCCGCTCCAATTGGGCTTGCATTTCCCTCTGGGGTCCTAGATGGTTTCTATGATTTCTTTGAGGGCTAGGTCCCCTTCTCGGACACCGCGGTCCTTGACTCTCTTGTTGAATGAATGCGTTATTCGGCGATGGTACCCTTGTATGTGGTATAGTGCTTTTAATCTCCTTTCCTCTAGGAGGGTCAGCTCGTCAAGACGGCTTTGGTACCAGTCTTCTTCACTGACCTTGCTTTCAAGCATGATGCATAGTGAGGGTATTTCCAACTCCACGGGTAAGACTACTTCCATTCCGTAGACTAGAGAGTAAGGGGTAGCCCCAGTAAAGGTTCGAATTGAGGTTCAATAGCCCCAAAGGGCATAGGGATTCGGTCAGCCCAATCCTGATAGCTTTCGGTCATTTTGCTGATGATGACTTTGAGGTTCTTATTGGCGGCTTCAACTGCACCATTGGTCTGAGGTCGGTAGGGAGAAGATTTGTGTCTCTGAATCCCATATTCATTGACCACTTCTATGACTTCTGCCTCGAAATGCAACCCGTTGTCTGATACTAGTTCATGCGGGACCCCATATCGGCAAATGATGTTTTTCTTGATGAATTTGGCCACTTTCTTGGCGTTCAGTACTGCGTATGACTCCGCTTCGACCCATTTGGTGAAGTAATTAATGGCAGCTAGGATGAACTCATGCCCATTGGAAGCCTTCGGTGTAACCTTCCCTATGATGTCGATGCCCCAGGTGGAGAACGCCCAGGAAGAGGTCATGTTGTATAATTCACATGGAGGCATATGCTGAAGGTTGGAGAATTGTTGGCATTTGAGGCATCTCCGGACATAGGCGGTGCAATCTTGGGCTATGGTGGTCCAGTAGTAGCCCTGTTGAATGATTTTCTTGGCAAGCATGTGATCGTTCTTGTGGGGTCCGCATTTTCTGTAGTGAATCTTTCGCATTATCTTTTCAATGTCAGCCTCTGCGATGCAGTGTAAATGGGTTCCATCAAAGTTCCATTTGAGCAGTGTTTTATGACAGATGATGTACTAGGCAGCCAGTCTTTGGAAGGTTGCTAGATCTTTCTAGTTAGAACCCTCGGGATACCTACCATGCTTGAGGAGGCGCCAGATATCATAGTACCAACAATTGGCTAGCTCGGGATCTTCTGTAGTGACAAGCTCAATGTGGTAACAGTAGGTTGGTTTATCTTTCTTTTGAATTTGGAAGGGGGTCATAGTTATTCCTTCGGGCATGTCGACCATGAAGGCCAAGGTAGTGAGAGCATCGGCTAGGTTATTCTTTGCTCGAGGCAGGTAATGGAAGGTGCTATCTTAAAATCGAGAGGCTAGTTCTTCTAAGTGGGTATGGAAGGGTTGAAGTTTCTTGTCCTTAAATTTCCATTTTCTAAGCACTTGACCGATGATGAGGGCGAAATCCCCGTAGACATCTAGGCATTGAATACCTTTCTTGATACTTTGAGGCCTACTGTGCATGCCTCGTATTCAGTCATGTTATAGGTGCAAGGGAAATCCAACTTGATGGCGATGGGAGTGTGGGAGTCCTCTGGGGTGATCAGAAGTATCCCAATGTCATATCCCTTTTTATTGGCAGCGCTGTCAAAGAGCATTTATCATCGAAGGTTATCTTGAGCAGTGCAAAGGATGTTTTCATCTGGTAATTTGGAGACCCGGACATCGACTTCATCCATGGGGTAATCAAAGAGGTAGTTAGAGATGGCTCTTCCTTTCATGGCTTTCTGCGTGATGTATACGATATCAAACTTGGCTAGGGCATCAACCATCAGGCCATTCGGCTGGACAAGGCGGGTTTCTCAAGCAAGTATTTGATGGGGTCCATTCGGGATACAATTTTGATGGGAAAGGTGAGCATGTAGTGCCGTAACTTTTGGGTGACCCAGACAAGCGCGACACATGCCTTTTCCAAAGCAGTGTAGTTAACCTCGTATCCGGCCAATTTGCGACTGGCATAATAGATGTCTCTTTCTTTGTGGGAATCTTCAAGGTATTGGGCTAGCAAAGCCCCAGCTGCAGTGTCGGTTATGGTTAGGTATAAGAGAAAGGGGAGACTAGGATGTGGTGGCATGAGTACTGGGGGTTGAGTCAGGTATTGTTTGATTCGATCAAAAGCTTCTTGGCATACCTCGTTCTAAACTTTAGTTGAATCCTTTCGGAGGAGTTTGAAGATAGGTTCACAGACGGAGGTTAGTTGGTTAATGAACCGGCTGATGTATTGCAATTTCCTAAGGAAACCTAGGACTTCTTTCTCTGTTCGTGGAGGTGGCATCTCAAGTATGGTTTTCAGCTTGGCAGGATCTGCTTCTATCCCATTCTTACTGACCATGAATTCCAAGAGTTTTCCCTTTGTAACGTCAAAAACGCATTTCTGCAGATTGAGTCTCATCTGATACTGTCGCATTCGTTCGAAGAATTTTTGGAGAGCAGGAACATGACCTTCTCTAGTCTTATTTTTGATAATCATATCATCCACATAGACCTCAACCTCTTTATGGATTAGATCATGCAGGATGGTTGTGGAATCCCTCTGGTAGGTAGCCCCAGTGTTCCTGAGACCAAATGGCATAACGGTGTAGCAAAAGGTTCCCCATATGGTGATGAATGCGATTTTTTCTTGGTGGTTTGGGTGCATTTTAATTTGGTTGTATCCGGCAAATTCGTGAACTAATGACTTGAGAGAATGACTGGCTGTGTTGTCTACGATCATGTCGATATTGGGTAGCGGATAATCATCATTTGGAGAGGCTTTGTTCAAATCTCGATAGTCTACACACATCCAAACTTTTCCTCCTATTTTTGGCACGGGCACTATGTTAGCTAGCCACGTGGGATATTCGATCACACGAATGAAGCCTACATTCAACTATTTGACCACCTATTCTTTTACCTTGAGCGACCATTTGGTGTGGAGCTTTCTCAACTTTTATTTGACCGGCTTGTAATCTGGGAGAGTGGGGATCTCGTGCTGAGCTATTTCAAGATCAATTCCGGGTATATAGTCATAGGACCATGCGAAGGCATCCATGAATTCTTTTAGCAGTTCTTCGAGTTCTGCATGATCATGCTCGTTAAGGGCAGCCCCTATCCTAATCTCGCACAGTTGGCTACTAGAACCGAGGCTAATAACAACAGTCTCTTCTTCATTAACTTGAATGCGGTTATGTTGTTTATTATTAACCTTATTTAGATCAGTTAAGAATTATTCATTTACAAAATCATCATCATCAAAAGTTTGATTAGAATCCAAACAGTTAATGTAAGGCAATGCAAGATACTCAAAATCTCTGTTTATTTCATTGATAGGAAAAATAGTATTGATAACCTCATCAAAAGAGGACTCGATTACATTTGAACAAGGATAGACAACAAAAGAAGGAATGGGGTAAACATTGGGATTAGGGGAGATTTTAACATGTAGAACTGACGCAGCATGCCAGTTGAGGAGAGATGTATCAGCAGCTTTAATCAGTTAGGACGGATCCGGTGATGTAGTGCATGAGTGAATCATGCAGAGTGTTAGCCCTAGTGTTTGTAAGTTGAAGGAATCTTTGGAGTCACTTTCCTCAGTCTCTTCGGTATCTTTGATGAGCGGTTGTACATGGTGTTGGGAACTCTCGGCCCATGGGTAGCTGTCTTGGAAAAAGATCTCTATTCCAGGCTTCATCTTCTTGTCGGTATGGTCATACCGTGGTTCTGGAAAGCTGCAAAAGGGGAAGTCTTCGCCCTTGTTTAAGGAATCAACTGGGATAGTCTAGATGTAGTCTAGTCTTCTCTTTGGTCGAGGCAGGCGGATCATTCCGAGCTCTTGTTTTGACGGTTGATACCCCAAACCACAAGGAGGGAAATCCTTCTTTAGTTTAATCGGCTCGAGTATCCCTTACTGTCTTTGTCCTAGCCACAGTCCGGGCATGAGGTGCATATTTTTGAACATCTGAATCACATTGACGTTACCATGGGGGTCGTATTCTGGACAAACCCTTTCTTTGAAGTCGTCCCCTGCAGGGAGTAGGAGTGGTTCAACTCGAAATCCTGATAGAATCATATCGTTTTACCCGTGTTGTATTTCAAGGATTGGACTTCTGGTACTTTCACCATTGGTATTTTTGTCATCGCCCAAAATGGTGACGACTCGTCCGTCTGCGAAGAATTTTAATTTATGATGGAGTGAGGAAGAGACACCCGTGATACTGTGAAGCCAAGGTCATCCGAGCAATAGATTGAAACAAGCTGGGATGTCAATAACTTGGAATTCAACAACAGGGTTTATAGGGCCAGCCCCTATTACAATCTTTATGGACCCCATCACCTCCCAACGGGTATTATCGTAGGCACGCACAGCAGCGGAGGTTGGAGCGAGGTCGCTTTCTTTTAGTCCTAAACATTTGAACGTTCTCAGTAGGCAGACATTCAAGGCGGATCCATTATCGACAAGAGAGGGTGGCACGACCTTCCCCATAACTTCAACGGAGATGTTGAGTGCATGATTATGGTTTGGCCCAATATTGGGGATTTCTTCTTCGAAAAAGGATAGCATTCGGGTAGAGGTCAAGGATCCGACCAAATTTACTGCTTCTTCTGGTGTGGTAGAAGGATGAACTGTGGGTCCAGTAAGTAACTTGATCAAAGCGTTTCTGTGTTGCTGAGAAAACATGAAAAGCCCCATGTTAGTGAGGATATTGCTCTCCTCGAGGGTCATCTCTGGCATAGGAAGGTTTTCAACACCCTTCCCCTTGTCATTTGCTAGTAGTGAGCTTGGAATCTGGTAATGCCTCCCTGATCTGGTCATGTGATTTATTGAAGAAGGGAAGAATATGAACCTTGTTTCCTCGTCAATCTCGGGTTATTCTACCACCTTGTTTATTTCTCTAAGAAGTTCTTCAAATGATATTATTCCACACATGTCGGCTACCGGGCCAGTTTTCTCGAAAGCTTATTTTTCATTCGAATCTCCTAATTCTCCCCCCCCCCCCCCCCCCCATCCGGTGGCAACAATTCTGTCTTTACATGTAAAGTCAATGAATTCCACGACTTCAACGGCTTCTTCATACAGGTCTTCCCATTCTGTGGGGATGTGTAAGGGTGAAGGGACCAGGAGCCCTTGTTAGTTCAAAGCATCGAATATCTCGGTGATATTGCAAATGTTGTTGATTTACCTGAATAATTTTGCCATTATCTGGACAACATCATCCAGACTGACTTGATCGGTCGACACTACCCAACTATTTGACTCTCGGGCCCATTTTCGTGCTTCCAAGAACAGCGTACTGAAACTCTGGAAATCAATGACCATCTGTGAGGGCAATTTCAGCCCGAACTCTAGGAGTTGGCTTAACACTTATGACAATTCCATGCTTCCATTTTCAGAATGGGTACGGACAGCGATGCATGCTCTGGTAAGGAGTGACAGTGCCTGATCAGCGAGGCTAGTAGGGTATGGGAGGAAATATGGGTAAATTTGGATAGTTTTAGGAAAATATATGGGCGTGATTTGAGTTGAGGGGTCGAATTCGGGGCTCTCTTCTAGAAAGATGGCATTGGCGTGATTTGGAAGTGAGTTGTGAGTACTGTTTGGCTTAGGATTAGTTGGTGGGGCGATGGTACCCCGATCAATTAGACCTTGGATTATTTTTTGGAGGTGAAAGTATTGGTCGGTGGTATGGCCAGCAGTTTGGTGAAAGGAGCAATGGGCATCTGCCTTGAAGTTTCTTGGGAGTGGATTTGGCAATGGATGGGGATCCAAAGGTTTGATAAGGTTTTGACTTAACAAGGCTTGATAAACTTTGGAGAGGGGAGCATGGAGCTCGGTGTATTCCTTTTGGACTGGGACATAGAGGCTTTCTAGTGCCCATGAGGTGGTTTGTTGAGAGATGTTGTTGATGGTTGAGACTTTAGACTGGCAGGCTTGTCATACTTTCTGGGGATGAACTGTCCGGACACCTTCTTTGGGTCAACTTCTGTTTTGGCAAGACCTTCCTCGATTTCTACTCCTGCTTCTCTGAGAGCTCGGAAATGGGGATAGTAATGTCCTCCTATCGTTGCTCGGATATGGGGTAAGAAGTTCTTCTTCACTATGCTGACTTATTCTTCCTCGAAAGGCCAATCGGGCATGGTTGCTACTTTTTCCCTCCATCGGGCGATGAAGTTACTGACTGATTCCCCAGAGTTCTGTTTGAGCAGCTCTAAATCACGGTGGGTGACCTCAAGCTCTTCATTGTATTTGTCCTGTGATATGAATTCCTGAGCTACAACCTCCCAGCTACGAATTCTGGACTCTTCGAGAGACAAAAACCATCGGAGGGCACTATCCTTCGGAGTTTGCTAAAATAATTGGGCCATCACCTCTTCAGAAGCCTCTAGTAGAGTCACGAAACGGTTATAACTTCGGAGATAAACAGTCGGGGTCCACTTCCTCTTAATTTCTCGATATTTGGCATCTTAAACTTCTCGGGTAACCTCGCTTTAGGATAAGGAGATATGTGGGTGTAGTCCATGTAATTTCTTGAGATTTTGACTTGGTCAAACTTCTTGGTGAGCATCTTGAGGTCCTCTTTGACTTTGTTCAGCTCTTCTTCCTTCGGATCAATGATTATAGGCAAGTTAGCCCCATACTGGGCAAGATTCGGCATCGGAAGCTAGGCAGGCGGTGGCCCATTAACAGGAGGGACACGTGGAGCGTGCTGATACTCTTCAGGAACCCAGATGGGCTCGGGTGGATCCATAGCACGAGGGAGTAGGGCCTCGGGCTCTTGAGGAACGGGAACCTGGTTTCGTTGTATCTCTCGAACCTCAGTTTGGAGGTTGTCAATCTTGGACACAAGCTGAGCTAGGACTGCCGTCAGATCCGGCTACACAACGGGTACTTGATCTGTGTTCTCCATGGAAAGTGGATGGATTCCGAACTCGAAAGGAGTAATAGGGGAACGTACGAAACTCCGGGTTGACTTGACTAAAGATCGAAGCCAATAAGGAGCCAGTCCAAGGGTTTGCGATCGACCTGAGAGGGCGTAAAATGGGATTTATTTTTTAGAAAAAAGGGATAAAAAAAATTAGATTTTTGATAAAGAGAGGAGAAATATTTTTGGATTTTGGATAAAGAAAAAGGGAATTTTCCCTTTGGAGACGGTCTCAGCAGGATTATAATAATTATTATATTTTCACTTGTATTAATTCTCCTAAATGCAAAATGAAATGCCGGACGGGACCCGAGCCTGGAAAAATTGGGTTTGTAATATATGCAAAGCGATGGCTAGACTTGTAACCAGGCTCACAGACCGGCTCTCGTTTTAAAAATGCGCAAAAATTCGGGCGGCAGGCCGACCCAAAATTTTGGCAAAGTTTCAGGTTAAAATCGGCAATCTAACATGTGTGTCCTAGGCTTGACACCTATATGCGGATATGCAGTTGGTTAGGTGAATCGGAAAGGGTTCCCCCTTTGGCGTGACTTCCACGATATACGTCTTGCTCTTGCGGGCAATCGGTACGTGTGGACAAGCCATTTGATATACCTGAGTGTACGTGAATTGCCTCACCATATACCTCGTGGGACGGTACGTGTGGGAGCGAATTCGATATACTCGGTGTACGTGAACGAGTTCCCTGCTATATACCTCCCGTCATGACTTCGGTCAAGTGGTACGATGTGGGGGAACCGTTCGATATACGTCGAAGGTGCTTTGCCAATGAAAGGTGAGAGTCATATCGCTTAGGCT
This sequence comes from Sambucus nigra, assembly GCA_949130495.1. NCBI lineage: Eukaryota > Viridiplantae > Streptophyta > Magnoliopsida > Dipsacales > Adoxaceae > Sambucus > Sambucus nigra. The sequence goes on from OX422221.1 coordinate 380,887,964, forward strand.
AACTGCGCCCTACTGGACCAGCGCCCATCACGAAGTGACCCTCCAGTTACTGGGTAAAATTTGGTCAATAACAATGCTCTTTGGTGATGTCGTGTGAATCATGCATGATCCTCTTATTAGTATCTTATGAGAATGTATTTCTTGATTATGCCAACAGGGTACCAATGGTACACCAAGCATGGATGGGTGATGCATGCAACATGTGGATATATGTGACCCTAGGTGCACGTGGTGCGAAGTGTACATGGATAATTTTCTACAAGTGTGCGAATAGAAGCATAAGCATAGGGTACACATGAGTAATAAAGGGGGAACATGCAAAATTGGGGGAAAACATAAACAAACATAAAATCCATGTAAATAGAGTCTAGCCCTCAAAAGAAATATATTCCCCAACGAAATCGCCACTGTGGCCATCCCCGATCCTCGTGACGGGCAGGCGAGCCCGATGGAGGATCCTAGGTCTCGCGCGTCCCTCTCGGGAGCGCTTCGGCCAGCGTCATTTTGGGTGAGGTGTAAAAATGTAGAGAGATTAGAGTCGTCAGACTATTTTACTCAAAACAGACAAAAGAAAGGGAGCCATCCCGAAGGACATCCAAAGACATAATGATCCATACGAAACCAAAAATGATTCGAAGAGCGTCCGAAGGCTAAGTTACGAAATGGGAAGGTGTTAGGCACCCATTCCGCCCTTTCTGTCTCTCATGGATTTTGTTATTTTCCTTTTATTTTCCCCGTGATGTGTGTGCATGTGTATATATAGTGGAGATAGGAATCATCGACTTGTACCATGGGAGAGGTAAAGCGAGTCATCCGTAGGAAGGTATAAAACTATTAGAAAATAGGATTTAGGCGATTATCCTTACGTTAATCGTTATGAGGGAACGATAACGCATATGGAATAATACGCCACTAAGAACAAATATATGTATATATATAATATAAGAGAGTGGAGTTTAGAGAAAATAGAAAATGAGAGAAAAATGTAAAAATAGGACTCAAGTCTCTGGTTTTACCCGAGACGCCTACGTAGCCTATAGAGGCATCAAATTCCACGTAGTTCGCATGCAAAACGAGGGGTGGGGGTTATCCCATAAATCCAACCGGGGGATTCTCTTATTTGTGTGTGTGTGTGTGTGTGTAGAAAAAGTGTTTTAGTTGTGAGAAAAGTGTGAAAATTCCCGTTTGGAATTTATGAGCAAACCCTCTTTTTCTTATTTTTTGGGTTTTTATTTATATGAAAATAAGAGATGTGCAATAATACTAAATAAAAAGTATATTAGGATGTGTGAGATGAGATAATGAAAGTGCTAAGTAACAAAACAAGTTATTGCGAATTTATGATAATTTAAGGAGAGAGTTGAGAAATTTGGACCTTCTTGAAGATCTTGAGCTTGAGCTTGAATGTTGGAGAGCAGACCTTAGACTTGGATGATGATGAAGGGTAGTGAATTCACCAAGTTTGATAAAAAGTGAAGGTTGAAAGGGGATTTGGGTGTGGAAATCACGTTGACTTCGAGAGAGGTTTCCTGGATTTGCTAAGGGTGATATCAATCAGATCTGGGCTCTTCTTGCAAATGAGGTCAAGGCCTTCTTTTTATAGGCCCGGGGCATTGTCGATCGGCATAACCCTATTCCTGTCATTCGGCAGGTGCGTTTAGGCACACTGCCGATAGGCAGGGTCTGGGACCTGCATTTTGGCAGTATTTTTCAGGCCTTTTTGGAAAATCGGTCGTAAAACGCAAACTGTTGATCACAATCACCCACGGGATGGACCGTTGGAAAGATAATCCATATAACTTTAAAAGTCCTTTGGACTGCTCCCAAGTTCGAGAGTTGAATTTGGGTCAAATATGGCTCGGAAGCATTTTTCAGTCCATTGGACGGGGAATCGTCGGACGCAAACGGATCGTTTCTCCGCATGCTAAGTCCGAATCGTGCACGGTGGGGACCGTTGGAAAGGTTAAGAGATGTACTTTAAATTCCAAATAGTTTGATCCGGTTCGGGGAGTTGACTTTGGTCAACCGGACCCTGGAAGCATTCGGTGACCTCTCGAAGTAAAACGGATCGTTCGTCCGTACCATAAGTCGGTATCGTGCACGGAGCGAACCATTGGAAAGGAGTTCCAGTGCCCTTCGAAGATTCATTCAGTTTTGGTCGAGCTAAAGAGTTAACTTAGGTCAAATGAAGCCCGGGAGCACCCGATGGCCTCCTGATTGAGTTTCGGGGGAAAATAGGTCGTTCGCCCGCATGATAAGTCAGAATCGCGCACGGGACAGACCGTTGGAGAGGGATTTCAGTGCCCTTCGAAGATTCATTCAGTCTCGATCGAGCTGAAGACTTTGATTTTTGGTCAAACGGAGCCCGGGAGTTCCCGATGGCTTCTAGGTCAGTACTCGGGGTATGACCTGGGTTTGTAGTGATGAAGGGAGGTGCTAGTGACATAAGGAGAGTTTAGGGGGTAACAAAATGGGGTGTCTACACACATATTTTCGCATCTCCTCATAGCAGACGATACTAAAAATCCAACTAACCAAGGTGCCCATACACCCTATATTCCATGCATATCTGCACAATTATAATATATGTAATATATTTATATCAAACGCAATCCCGCGTGCTCGATGTGGCTATATAGTAAGGGATTACCCTACTAATCGTGACTTAATTATCTTGAGATTACCCCACCTATCCACTAGTGGTGCAAACATTCCATAGTGCCTCTTGCACAGCACTACCTAACTCCCATAGCCTTAAATCGTAAGATAATTCTTAGCTCAAAGTGTTATCTACATACATGTATAATAACTAAAGTACGAAACCCATGCCCTAGCGCCTAACACGTCTCATAATTCTCGACGCTCACTAAGGTTCGTGCATGGGACTTCTCGCTAGAGAAATCCAAAAAAGGAACCCCCTCCCAATACACCACTACCTAGCATTGTCGTTCATCTCTGTAGTTCCAAAAGCATATAACTGATACACTCAAAATCTTGTCCCCAGACGTATAAGTCTAATACTCAATTCATAATTCACTAAAGGAGACATACAACACTGCACTCGCACTATCACCAAGTCCTCAATGCTAAATCAATAATGAGCTCAACATCTCCACTCGGTAATAAACTCGATATCCGATGAATCTGTAAGGACATTGTCCATTAACAATTTAGTATGTCGTATGCCGCTACAACCGTCAAAGAATTATTCAAGATCATTCAAGCATCAAGATGGATCCGAATATCAAAATTCTTCAACATTCAAGCCTTCACGAGATAAATTTGGTAAAGGTTATGCTTTAATTCCTTAGCATTTCACTTAGAGTGTTGGGATATTTTTTATCAAATATTCTCTAAGTCTTTGAGCGAACTTTTTAAGTTTTTAGTCTAAAGTTTTTTAATAGGTTTTAAAGCACAGTATTTGCTGGTGAAAGAAAAATATTAATATTTTAATATATCATTCGAGCGACAGTGACTGTCGTTCCAACGACAGAACTATCTCGCGCGAAGCTCGTTCGAGCAACGCGTGTCCCCGTTCGAGCGAGATGATGTTTTCGTTCGAGCGAGCTGCAGCCTTAGATTTTCTATAAATTTGTTTTTCCAATTTCGTTTTTGTTTAGAAGACCTGCGAATTTTTAATAGACGAAACTACTTTGGCATAATACTTTGTCTTATCAATTTTAAAGTTTTGATCCTTTTGTTTTCAATTCATAAAATCTCAATTACTTTGTGTGAATTATTTTGAAACCCCAAGACACATCTTTGTTGATGCTTCTCTTGTAGAGAAGATCTATACTGCTGATCTAGTTGCTCTTGAGGGGAGTACTGAGTTAATGATGACTGCATGTCATAGGGAGTGCTCGTAGGTAGTGCAGGCCTGAATTGGAGTTGCGGTTCTTACTAACTCTAGACTACGTGTCTATGTGATTGTTTTGAGGAGTGGTCATTGCAGATTTCATTGTAATTATTGTACGTTGAGATTTACGTCTTTATAGTGAAATAAAGGTTTTACTCGAAAGGATTTTTTCCTGAAATCTGCGAGTTAGCAATTTTATTTGTAATGGTTTGATATACACACACACGTAGTTGCATGTTTAGGGGCTGATTTAATTTCGTTTAAAATTGACTCCAGTTAAATAAGTTTAAATTGAGAATTTGCGAACTTATTTAGATCGACATCACACGGCATTTTCAAATTGGTATTAGAGACTGTTGAGCTAAGTTATTGTGTTTGATCCGTTTTCCACAAAATTGTGTAATATTAATTTTTTTGAAAATCTATTTTGTGAAAAATCGCAATTTTTTCGGTGGAGCACTTATGCAATCGGATACCCCCCTTTGATGACATGATTCACAGTTTTGATGATTTAAATAGTTTGAATTTGACGTTTGCTAAATGAATCGAATTTTTGGAAAAAGAAAATTGTTGTTTTAAATACGCGACGGATCTTTTGCAAACGGTTCAAAACCAAATAGATTTTTATCATGAGAAATTTATTTCTTTGGACCATGAATTTAATGTTTTAAAATTGTTCAAAAAGGAGAGTGTAGATAGAGTCCTATTTTTAGAAAAAGAATTGGAGGGCTTTAAAAATTCTAGGATTTGTGTTTGTGCCAAAATGGGTAAAAATATTTTACTCGATGAGTTTGTGGAACGTGAGGAGACTCTTAGGGATAAGTGTCCATATTTTAAGAAGGAACGTGATAATTTTCTAGGAATAATTGAAAATTTAGAAAAGGAGTTCCTAAATTTAGAAGAGTTCAATTCTTTGTCCGAGTCAAAAATTTTGAAGTTAAAAAATAATTTGACAACCTCGAGTAGTGTTGGTAGCAATGGTAGTGGCTCGTCGTGTTCTCATGTTTCAAGTGTTAAAGCCAAGACCATTATTTGTTTTAGAGGGTCAATCAATCCCAAGGACATTAGAAAAGGTCACCGCATAGGTGTCGTTCCACCCGTTTAGACACGTTCACATTGTGGTAGGAAAGGTCACCTTAGGCATTTTTGTTTCGATCTTCGAAAAGGACCTAGGAAAATTAAGTCTAATATTCCCTTGGTCCCCAAAACCCTATGCGTCATTGCACACCTATTTGGGTTAGGAAATCACTTTTAGAGGCACTTGATGTTAGACCAGTTGATTCTCGCTTGCTTACACATGATTCTTCTCTTGCTATATCGTATAGATGATTGTGTTTGCATGTTTGTCATACGCTAGTTGTGATTCATGTTATATGTTTGCTAGTGTTATGACTTGTGAACTTTTTGTATTATATTTTTTTTTTGAAAATTTTGAAAAAGCCAAAAAAGATTTTATTTTGATAAATATTTTGGAAAAAGACAAAAAGATTTTTGTATTTTGTTTTACATCATATATGAATGGACATTTAGGATGACCGAGTCACAACATCATTCAGTATCTATGTGACTGTTTGATAGTATTTTGATATGCGTCATCATTTCATTTTTGTGCTTTATAATGTGAGGAGTCATTAAGATGTAATTTGTGATTACTGCCTACATGTTTGACTCATAATTGCCTTTAATGCACACTTGCACGGATTTGTTTTAATATTATACTTGTCTATCACATATTAGTCGGAGTGTTGTCATCGCAATTATGTCTTTAAAACGAACCATATACGATAAAACTTGGCAATGAAAGTAGTGCATGTAAGAACCGTTTCCCGTGAGGAATTTGTTTACTATGAAAAAATAATGAGTGAAACACGGGAAAGGGCTATGAGAGTGTAAAATTGACCCATCGTGAAAGCCACCGTTTGAAAAGAGCCGAAAAATGAAAGGCAATAAAAAGATAAATGTGCCAAAAGGGGGCCACCTCAAAAGAAAAATATAATGCTTAATTATTTATGAGGGAGTTTGGATGGAAAGAAATGAAAAACGGGTTTGCACATCCTGATAGCGTCATGAAAAAGAACTACGTTGTTTTAGACGTTATTGATGTGGGAATCATTATTGACTTTGATGTGTTGATGGATTGAGTCGATGTCATGTAAATTCAACACTTTCAACACCTAGGGAGGATTTTGAGATTCATTCGTTAGGAGTACACATATTCATCGTGCACATATGTTATGCTTGGTTACTTTGATTTGCTTATCGATTGTGTTCACACCCATTCATTCCATTTCCATGATTTGGTTGTCTTAGTATAAATTCATGGTGTGCGATTTTTGTAAAAATTAATTTTGCATTTTTTTCTATGAAAAAATAAAAAATAGTTTGTGGAAGATTTTGAGTTACTATTTGCATGATCGTAGTTTGATTCATATTTGCTATGCATCTTTGTCGTGACAACTCCAAGTTTATTTTGTTTATTCGTTTCCTTGTCTATTTTGGTTAAATAAAAATGGGGAGAACGAATTATGGGGGAGTTTTTACATTATGGGGGAGATTTGATTATTGATTGATTTATTCTTATATAATTTCAAAACTGATGCGTCACGAAGGTATTTGTTTTGTCTCATGTGTGTAGGTACAAATATTGAAGATCACTATGTAGCACACCCTGATGAGAAAAGCTTGAAGATTTGAGGTTGAAGATTTTTTGAAGAAAAGTTTTAGACTTGCATGTTTAGTACCTTTTCAGCTTTGGGTTCATGGGAGGGTATTAGATTTGTATAGGAATTTTTTTTTGATAATTTGGATGTTTTTATTTTGTACTGGCATAGACATAGAGGGAGATTTGTAAGAACATTGTCCGTTAACAATTGAGTATATCGTATACCACTACAACCGTCGAAGAATTATTCAAGATCGTTCAAGCATCAAGACGGATCCAAATATCAAAGTTCTTCAACCTTCAGGCCTCCGCAAGAGAAACTTGGTACAAGTTGTGTTTTAATTCCTTAGCATTTCACTTTAAGTGTTGGGATATTTTTTATCAAATATTTTCTAAGTGTTGGATTGCATTTTTAAAGTTTTCCGTCAAAAGTTTTTTAAAAGGTTTTGAAGCAAAGTATTTGTTGGTAAAAGAAAAATATTAATATTTTAATAGATCGTTCGAGCTACAGGGACTGTCGTTCAAACGACGGGAATATCTCACGCGAAGCTCATTCGAGCGATGCGTGTCCCCGTTCGAGCGAGATGATGTTTTTGTTCGAGCAAACTGCCGAATTAGATTTTTTATAAATAGCTTTTTCCAACTTCATTTTTGTTTAGAAGACCTGGGAATTTTCAATAGACGAAACTTTTTTGGTAGAATACTTTGTCTTCTCAATTTTAGGGTTTTAATCCTTTTGTTTTCAATTCACAAAATCCCAGCTACTTTGTGTGAATTGTTTTGGAACCCAAAGACACATCTTTGTTGAAGTTTATCTTGTAGAAAAGATCTATACTGCTGATCTAGGTGCTTTTGAGGTGAGTACTAGGCTGACGACGATTGTGTGTCATAAGGAATGCTCGTGGGTATTCCTGGGTTGAATTGGAGTTGTAGTTCTTGATGACTCTAGACTGCGTGTCTGTGTGATTGTTTTGAGGGGTGATCATTGCAGATTTCATTGTAATTATTATAAGTTGCGATTTACGTCTTTATAGTGAAATAAAGGTTTTACCCGAAAGGTTTTTTTTTCCTGAAATCTGTGAGTTAGCAATTTTATTTGTGATGGTTTGGCACACACACGTAGTTGCATGTTTAGGGTCTGATTTAATTTGGTTTAAAATTGACTCCAGTTAAATAAGTTTAAATAGGGACTTTGCGAATTTATTTAAATCGATATCACATGGCATTTTCAGAATCATATCAGTAAAGTCCCTACGCACTGGGATCAAATATAACAAGACGTCTCTAATTTTTGAAGTATCCTCTACAATATAATATATATGCGGGCTCGACCCTCTTTAAAGTGAAACCTAGCAAAACAACACATCTTACCCTGGAATAGTGAACACGATAGGCTAACTGTAACCGTCCACCATCGCTAACTAATCCATACCTAGGATAACATTATACTCGCATATCGCATCTCTCTAAATCGAATATATATACAAAAAATATCCTCTCAGTATCCACACCCACTCCCCCATAGATGGAACTAAAGAGGGCCCCGCTACCCAACTGTATATATATACACACACACGCGCGCACGCGCGCGATAGTGATACTAACGATAAATCCACTAAACCCATCTCACCCACGAATTTAGTGCTAACTACAATACGTGACGCACCCGTGTCACGTAAAACTTAACCCATTGACATAAGGATAAAAATCATGCCTTCAACCATTAATAGCACTAGCTGTTCAATTGATTCCTGGATGTAATACTCGCGTCTGAACTGTCTGAAGAACTGGTGTAACTATTGCCCCTACTAGGCACCTTGCCCCACTGGCTATGTCGAGGTTGCTTTACTCTGTGGCCCTTGTAGCTTCAGCCTTGATGGCTACCCAAGTTTTTCCCTTGGCTCTGTTGGCCCTATAGAACACGGTTCTAGCCCTGATGGCCATGTCAGAATCCATATTCACTCAGTCGGAATCCCTTTTATCTAAATCTTTTAAACGGGTTCCTTTCTTGGTTATTTCCCCATATAGTACCCCACTAGCACCGATTATATATAGTCTTGTTGTACTTACTAGACTCTTAATTCTCGTATCTCCCTTTACATGGAAGCATTGATATTACCCTTATAAAAGTACGACATTAAAGATATCACCGTAAGTTATCTACATCGGATTTCCCAATCAATGCTAGTGTATCTACCCAAGAGTTTATCACTAACTTAAGGACCCCTTTTTCTCCTCCGTATCCGCCTCATTGGGTACAAAGTTCGCTAAACAAGCAAATTCTTTCTCGTGTTCGGCCACTGCCTGACCCTCCTGTAGTAAGTACTAAAATTTCCTTTGCATCTCCGTTTAAACAGCAGATGAAAGGATTTGCGATCAAACTGCACCCCAAATTTCTTTATATTAATGATATCTCTCCTTGGATGTGGTGACTAATTCCCTTCACTAACACTACTCCTATGAGCTTAAAAATTGCTTAAAATTTAATCCTGAGTGTCAATGCACCCCCACCATATGCAATTGCCTTTGGATTTTCTCCTTCTATTGGCTAACTAACACACGTCTGCATTTTCCCAGAACTCTAGCGGATGGCCCTTTTAAAAAGCCCCTCCGTCTCTCTCTCATAACGACTGCAGTGGGTGAGTCTAAATTGGCGCCACCTTCTGCTATGGCGGTACTTGGGGAAACTACTACGCCCTGGCGGTCATCACAACATCAACTGCCTGAGAAATAATAGTGGTGACTACTACTATGGTCATCGTTCCCAGTATACTTTGTGGATATGGTTAAGCCTCTCCTCCTGCAGTCTTCCCAACTGACCTCGCTAGTTGTCATATATTGTCCGATATACGAAACCCAACCGAACTCATATATGATTCACTTAACCTATACGCAATAGAAGGAGAACGTAAATCGTAATATGAATCAACAGTCATAGGCATGTGGCTCTACATCAAAGAGAAAGCAACGCTGAAAATGTAATAAGTTGGCACAGATCCTAAGGACTCTAGAACCTCATGCTCTGATACCATCTGTGACACCTCGCCTATTTCAATAATGGGTGATCAGTCCTCCACTAAAATAAAATATGAATATCATATGGTTCATTCTTAGCGTCACTGTCGAAAATATTATGAATTACTAACCACCTATTATTTAAACAAGCTAGTGCTAATTTTGTTTCTTTCATTTTATAACTGAAAGTAAACCATCGGTTACAAAAGTTCAATACAATCCACATTAGCTGAAATAAAAAATAAATAAAAAATGAATGTAAGGAGTCTAGTAAAAGCTACGACATGCCCAACTAATAATTGGAATGAAACCTAACTAGAATACCAAAGATAGAACCGACTACTCCAAAACCTGCAGGCCTCCACATTAGCTGCAACATCATAAATTCTGGAATGAGTAATCATGCTTAGTGTCCCTGTGGCATGACATCTAAAAGTTTTGAAAATATTTGATGCGGGTCAGAGCCTAATACCTTTTAAAAATATTTAACAAGTGAATAAAATGCATTAATAAAATGTAAAGCATTTGTCCATATTTAAACCGATAGTGCACTCCCATGAGACGACCCTCACCCATCATCTGTTATGTGCACCTATCATGTACATTTTTAACATCCTAGTTGTGCTACCATGCCTGAATAGTATTAACACGTATCTTAGCCCCATACCCTAATCTTCTACCCAGACCATGTCACATACCTTTGTTCAGAGTTTTAATCCGTATTTAGCTATCACACATGCAAAATCATTTTTAAGTTTCATCTAAATTAATTCACATAACTTCACTTCAGCTATTAATAAACATTCACACTTAGGTCTTATACCCGTATATACTTTTCTGCACACATATATACGTAATTCAGTATCACATCAAGCATACACATATATATCCCTCACTATATACATATAATCGCAATTCCCAGAGCATTACCTCGCAGATGAAACTCACTACCATGCTATCAAGCTCCAGGAATGTCCACCACACCGTGGGAAACTGGGTCAAAATCTCACCATCGAACCTAAAATGAAAACGAAAACCAGAGGCGGTCATTGCCTTAAGTCCGTGGGTCATAACCATATCACATTATTCCACGGGACTCCCAAACTCACATAGATGGTCGTGCACAGACCTATGACTCAGGGGAACGGTATTACCTCTTCTGGGATTTGCCAGAGTAACCTTCTATGATACGCAACCTCCACCGATAGTATATCCGCTAGGATGGGTATGTTTCACATAAATATCATGCATACGAATACGATTATTCATATATGTATATATATATATATATATATATATATGCCTATCACCCGAAGCACTAGCCTAAATGTCCCGAGTCTATTCTTGACTCCCGAATATCAAGTATTCCTTTAATTATTATTAATTCTCTAACTTCACATTTTGGCCAATACGTTATTCTACCCCAGCACTTAGTCTAGCCATCTCGAAATTCTAACATGATTTCCCGGTTCCCACCCGTGATTATTTACTCACTTGGTCTCATTTTTTCTTGTACGGAATCCATCCCTGGTTAACATATGACACTTTCTAAATCTATTAGGAATAAGTTAACATGAGTTCTAAAAATTCCTCCCATGATATCCCTTTAAATAGGTAAAAATATAAAAGTACTTATTCCATTAGAACTCTTGAAAATCAATTCGCACAACTTTAATAGTCTGGCAGATTAACCACCTCTTCCTAAAATGGCTATTACTCCCTCTACAGAAGTCCAAGTGACCTGATTCAAAGCTTATTGGAAAGATAATATCCATACCTTTCTTTTCATCTATGTCTCATGATCTTATTCGAGGTAAAACTAAAATGGCATGCATTTATAGTGACTTCAAAATTCGTAAAAATCAGATATTATCACATATTAAACACCTGTTACTAAAACGACTATTACTCCCTCTACAATAGTCGAAATGACCCGATTCAAAGCTCATTAGAAAACTAAGATCCATATCTTTCTTTTCATCTATAACTCATAATATAAATGTCATGCATTTGAAGTAACGTCAGAATTTCTATCATATTCATCAATTTTCTTAATTCAATTTCAAGGTTTCTTTAATTCTCACAAGAACCGTTCAAGATCACATCTTTTTTATTCAATTTCAAAAAAATTTATTCAAGAAAAATATATATCTTTTTATTCTTAGGTTTTCGTATGAAGAACCTTCTTTCAAATGGGATTTATTCAACAAGATGATAAGGAATCATCATCAATTTCACTTTTCTAAAAAACCCACTTACATGTTAATCCCACCCCAAAATTGGTTTGAATTCTACAAATTATGATATGACATAAATAGATGCACAAATAACATCAAGCAAGTCATTCACTTGCCTCAGGTATGAAGAAGACTTTGAATCCTCCTTGTATATTGAGTGAGGCCTGGAAATTCTTCAAATATCCTCTCCAATTTGGTATCCCTTGATTCTCCTCGTATTTTCTTGTGTTTTCTCCCTTTTTCTCCCAAATTCTTCATTTAAGGAATTGATAATGTAAAGTGGTTGTCCATATTCTCCTAACCTCTTATTTAAATACCCCAATCCCGAAATTAGCTTAACTAATAATATTAAAATGACCCGAATACCCCTGTACGGATTCCGTATAGCTTAAAAAGTCCTTGAAACCCAATTACAACCCCTGGGTACCTAATTCTGACTATCTCGACCCATCCCGGATCATTCGTACACTCAAAATCACCTTCCGAGTCACCTTCTATCAATTAATCATCTTATTCCCAACATGTCCCCACACACGCGTCCTAAATAAGATTATGTTGACCCGTCGCTTTTACCCACTTATGACATGCTATAAAGTAATACAATTTCATTTACTTATCACACTAGTAAATATAATATCACATAAGCAATTATAATAACACATAAATATTACTCCATTTCTCGCTAATTAATATTTATTCAATTCACTTTATTTTTCAATTTGATTAAATTACTGTGACACATGTAATTTAAATATTCCCCAAAATATGTGGTGTTACACGACGTCTTCACGGTTCCCCAAGTCTTATAATGGTTAAAGGTACCTGACACTTCGTTCTGATGGTGACTCACCGCCATAGACAGTTTATACCAGCGCACTTCTGGAGCACTTCATTTCCTAAATCTTGCCTATATTTACAAAACTGCCACCGAACGGGGGGAACAAAAAGTGAAGATATGTCAACTCCCTGAGATCATTAGCCGACCAAGCATTTCTATTGACCAATTTACAAACAAAGATCGATGACCAGATTTTTGTATAACCTATTAACTCCTACCATGTAACACTTCATCCACTCATTCCACACCCCTAGCCACTCTAGAGATCTAATACTCCAAAGAAGTTACTACCCGTTCTAGTCATAAATGAATTCTTAGGGGCTTTTGTTATACCATAAACATGGAATATGAATTAGGCAAATATTATTGTGATTCCAGTCATCGCAGGGAGCTCAATTTACTCATTAAACGTGATCGGATTATCATATCTCTGGCCGACCCAGTGATATTCCTGGTTGGATGAATAACTAACCACAACAAATTAATATTTTTAATTAAACCCACCAAGGCACGTGTGGGGCACGTGAAGGAATGTGGACATCTCCGCTTACACACATGGGTTAAAACCCACCCATTCAACTGAATGTAGTTGAATCATCATTTGTCGTCTCTTGGAATGTAGAAAATGGTAACTACTTGACTTATAAAGGCACTCCATCTATCCTTCTACTCCCTCTCTCCTAGAAGTAGCACACAATCCCACCTGAAGGGGGAAAATATATTGATACTTTAATGCCCATATAGGGAAATCCTTGAGAATTTGTACCCATTTTTTTTACGACTCTTGTCTAACTAAATAATATACACCTGTATGGCACCTGTGGATGTAATCACCGCATTGGGCCGAACCACGTTAATTCCTTGTTTCTTTCTATATCTCTCACTTAAATCTAAACCATTAATCTATTTATTTGTTATGTTTCACTGTTGGTATTTATTAACTAACACTCATAAATCCATATACCAATTTTAGACGGTAATAAAATCCTTATTATTATAAATTGCATGGTTTTATATTTATCTTTTCAATGCTCATATGATTGGTAACCTTTAATTGTGTTACTTATATAAAAGACATGGATCCAAAAATGCAAGCAAGCGGTGACACTTGTTTAGTTGACACTGGAAAACTCATACTGTTTTACAAAACTAGAAGTTTTTCTCTGACTTGGTGTATGATATGATAAATGTTTCCACAATAGTCGGTCGTGCTAAAATTAATGATGACTCCAGAAGAGCCCACATAATTCTATCTAATAGTACCTGGGGTATATCAACAACGAGTCATGGTCAATTGTCTTACACGCGCCAAAGCGTCTAAATAGTAGTGTGGATGACTTGCCTGCTCCTACCGAATATCAATCCATTTTTTATGATAACCCGAATTTGAAATAATTTTTCAATTTGTAATAAATATTCCAATTTGTACTTTATCAATACATTTTTAATGCTTTTAATTGATTTGCACTTTATCATTTTCACTCTTGTGTAGTGTGCATGTGTGTGGGCAGCAGGGGTGGGGGTGGGGATGTTTCGGATTTTTAGTAATTGTACATATTATGAGTTAGATGTTGTTGTTTTGGAATTCAGAACTGAGGTGTTAAACAGTAATAATTCATTTGGATTTGTAGTAATTGTACATATTTGCATGTCTTTTTTTAATTCATTTGGATTTGTATTAATAACAACATTTTTTTTATAGAAAAGTCTCCTTTGGGTATTAAGGCGAGGATGATGATGCTGATTATGATGATGTCGTCTGGGCTCGGTGGTAGCGGAGGTGACGAGGGATCCTCGGCCCCTAGGCTCCCCAAATATGACAAATTGGGGATGGCCGTCGAGAATAAGACGGGGATATTAGCGAGATCCCTCGAGCTGGTAAAGACGATCATCTGCCCGGGGTACACTAGTTGGAGGGAGGTGCCAAATGAGCTCAAGTTAGCTATTTGGGCGGCACTACAGGTAATGTATCCATATTTATATTTATATTTATATTTATATTTACATTTATTCGCAACTAACATTGTATTTGTTGGACAGGAACAATTCAGCCTGGTGCTTGGAGCAGTTGAGGGAGCAACACAAGACGTGAAAAAAAATTGCGGAGCCGGTACTTTGGGAAGACCTTAGACTTCATTATCCGAATGTGTGACTTTATCCTGCCGAATGAGCCGATCTCATTGGCACAATGGAAAAAGTTCATTGACAATGAGATCGGGGAGCAATAATTGGCATTTCACCAATCGGGGAGGGAAATCGGGCGAAAAAGACGGACGTGCACTACTCCGACCGGACGTCTTACGCCGAGGTGGAGCATAGGATGATGGTAAGATTTTATTTTTCTATAATTACAGAAATATGTTATTCTGCATTATTTTACTTTGCCGGGTCGATTCTAATTTGGTATTATTTTATTTCAGGGGACGGGGAATGGCCCTGGGGGTAGGCCATATAAGTTTGATGCTTATGTGGATATTCAGACGAAGAAGGGGAAAGATAAGGAGGTGTCCACGATTGTAAGTAATCCGACAGTTTACTTTTTGTTAATTACGTTATAATTTTTTTATTTACATATTTAACTAATCATGTGCTTTTTGTCATTTCAGACAAAGTTTGAGAAAGTGCATGAGTCGCAGTCTGATGGCGACAAGGCATCTTTTTCCACGGACGCACTCAGGCAAGTTCTTGGCGCTGATCGTAAGGAGAGGACAAGGGGGTGAGCTCGCAGGTGGCCAAATCTAGGATCATCGGATTAGAGACGAGCAACATCGGGTTGGCTCGAACGGTGGACTCGCATGACGCGAAACTGTCCCATTTGGATGCAACAGTCCAAGATATGTTCTCATTCTTGAAGCGTTCGTTGGGCGGAAAGCGTAAGGGGAAGGAGAAGGTGGTGGAGGATAAGGTGGAAGAGGATGAGGACGTGGACCTCGCTGCTTCATCGCCGACACGTGCGGACTCTGATGATCCAATCCCCTATTTGGCTCCCTTCGACCAACCGATGACGACACTTGGTTGGCCGAGCGTGTTTATACAAGACATATTTGATGGCCAGCGGATAGGTAGGGGGTTGAGGGTATCCGAATACCGTTCAGGGTATGCTAGTTAATGGACGTGCACTTCAAGACATCGACGTCAAGGTGCTCCTCACGTAAGTGATACCCGGGAAGGAGAACTCCCCATTGTGGTTGCGCGAATAATGCAGTACGATGCATATTCAAGGGTGTATCGATTCGTATATCGTATGGCCTATCCACCTTCTCAAACCTACCCCAGATATTTAGTGACACTATTTGAATTGAATTGTTTTAAGTTGTTACATTTGAATTATATTTGGATTATATCGTGATGCATATTATTTTGAATGTATATTTGTATTATCTCTATTTTATTTGGATATATGATGTTTGAACAGGTACAACATTGCTATAACAGGTACAAATATACTACTGGGCAGTGGCAGTGGCCATACTTCCCAGCAGATTTTTTTTTCAATTCTGCCCAGAATTGTCACGATCATTGACGGTGACAATTTTTTTTTAAATGCCACGGGTTTGTCACGGTCTTTGACCATGATAAATATTGTCAAGGTCAATTCACTTCTTAATTTTTTTATGATTATTATTTATCCATGAGAATTGATGTTGAGCATCCAGTTTCCCACGTTCACACCTAAAATGGTTTGGCTGAGTTATTAATTAAAACATTTATAACTGATAGCATGACCTTTGCTTATGCAATCCAAATGTCCAGTCTTAGCTTGGGGTCATGCCATCCTACAAGCTATCAAGTTAATTCAACTTCAACCAACTGCTTATCATTTTTTCCTCTTCACAACTCATGTCAGGATGTCAACCAAACAGCTTACAGTTGCAAAAATTTGGTTGTGTTGTATATCTCACCGCCACAACGTATCAAAATGGGTCCCCAACAGAGTTTGGGCATATAATTTGGTTATGATTTGCCATCAATCATTCATTATATTGAGCCATTGACAGGTGATGTGATAGATTTACGGAACATACCTAAAGTACGATACATTCTAGAAGAACGATAAGAATTAATGTGGAACATCTCCACTTTGTTACTGCTCAATGTGAGCAAAAAATGAAAGGATAATACATCTTCAAGGAATTATAAATCAATTACCGGATGCATTTAATGTTGTAGCAAAAGTGACCAAGTCTCATGTACCCGCGATTAATACGTTAGCCATAATTGATGTTCCAGTGGGACATACTTTGATTTCAGCAGCAAATGAATATGATGCACGCCAGAAGCATGGCATGCCTTTAGGTTCCAAAGATTCAACTTCCGGGAAGTGGAGATAAAATAAAAATCATGCCCTTATAATGTTCTAGAAGATGTTATGAAGACAAAATTGACTTTTTCTAAAACCCCTGAAAAGGTTAGTGTCTCTAAAAAGACACAACTCCCTTAAGTGATTATAAAAGCCCTTTAAGAGGCGAAGGAACCTAAGAATAATAATGATATCTCTATGTTTTATATATATTCAAGAGAAATGTGGGATCAAAATAAAATAGTCATCGATAATATATTTTCATATGCAGTAGCTACGTAAATTTCAAAAGGCATTGATGATGATAATAAACCACGTACTATAAATGAATGTCGATAAGGAGAAGATTGTCCAAAATGGAAAGTTGCCATTAAGATAAAACTTGAGTCTTTAAATAAACGTGGTGTATTTAGACATATGGTACAAATCCTAAAAGATGTTAACCCAGTAGGTTACAAATTGGAGTTTGTAAGAAAGCACGATGAGAAAAATGAAATCACTCGGTATAAGGCACGACTTGTGACACAAGGTTTCCTACAGACACCTGGGATTCATTATGATGAAACATAATCCCCCGATATGGATGAAATAACTTTCAGATATTTGATTAGTTTAAGAGTCTCTGAAAGTCTTGATATGAGACTCATGGATGTTGTGGTCGGTTATTTATACGGTAACTTAGACATGAAAATTTATATAAAAATCCTGAAGGATTTACTTTGACAGAAACAAATCCAAGGAATATGTACTCAATTTGACTAAGACGTTCATTGTATGGATTAAAGCAATCCGAAAGGATGTGGTATAACTGTCTTAGTGAATACTTGTCTAAGGAAGGATATGAAAATAATCCAATTTGCCCATGTGCCTTTATAAATAACTTCCAAATAAGATTTGCAAGAGAAGCAGTTTATATGGATGATATTAATTTAATCGAGATCCTATAAGAGCTTGAGAAAACTCATAACTATTTGAAGAAGGAATTTGATATGAAAGACCTCGAAAAAATGAAATTTTATCTTGGCCTGTAGATCGGGAGAAATTCTAGTGGAATTTTTATCCATTAGTCTAATTCTACTAAAAAGTCTTGAAAAATATTTGGTATAGACACACCGCATCCCCTAAGTACACCCATGGTCGCCCGGTCTTTAGAGGTAAAGAAAGATCCATACCGTCCTAAAGAGGACGATAAGGAAATATTGGGTCCAGAAGTACCCTATTTAAGTCCAATTGGTGCATTATTATACTTGGCACAATGCACTAGACTACATATTTCATTATCAGTTAACTTGCTTGCTGGATATAGTTGTAAACCAACAAAAAATAATTGGATCGGTATCAAGCACATCCTAAGATATCTATGAGGAACAACTGACATGGGCTTATATTATTCTAAACATTCTAATGCTTATGAGTTAGTTTGTTCACCTCTTTGGTCCTCATAAGAGTCGATCAAAGATATGTTACGTATTTATTAATGGTAATACTAATATTTCTTGGCGTTCTACTAAACAAACTTTAGTAGATACTTCTTCTAACCACTCTAAAATTTTAGCACTTCATGAGGCTAGTCGTGAATGTGTATGGTTGAGATCTTTAATTCAGCATGCTCATAGTTCTTGTCAATTATTTCCCATTACAGATGTTCTCAATATCATATATGAAGATAATGCAACGTGTATAATCTAATTTCAGGATGGCTTCATCAGAGGAGACAAAACTAAGCACATTTCACCAAAGTTTTTCTTCACTCACGAGCTTCAAATGAAAAAAGGAAATTAAATTCAAGAAAATGCACTTAGTTGACAGCCAACCTAATATGTTTGCCAAGTCACTTTCGAAAGCAACATTTCAAAAACTTGTATATGGGATTGGAATGCGCCGAATTCACCCACGGTCAATTTGAGATATGGAAATTAGGGGGAGTTCCTTTCGAGGGGGAGGATCAGAAACCATTCTCTTTTGGACATATGTGCATTGTATTCTTTTTCCTTTAACTAGGTTTTACCATTTGGTTTTTCTAGTAAAGGTTTTAACGTGGCAGTATTAAGCACGTCCAACACCAATTCAATGATAACAAAAGTTATATTCTTTTTCCTTTACTTTGTTTTTTCCACTGAAATTTCCCTTAGTAAGATTTTAATGAGACAACAATCATCGAGTGATGGATATGATATACATCAAAAAGGAAATGTTAAATAATACTAGGTGTAAACCCGCACGATGCGCGAGATGCACATGAGCTAAATTGATATGTTTTGGGGGGGCATTTAGCAAAAAGCTTGTGGTATATTATTTATTTGATTATTTCGTCCAATATATTTTTGAAAATAGCTTTTAATTCATAATAGTGACATTAGCATGGCATTAACATTAAATGAACACATTTTTTTTACGGATTTTTTTTTTATAAATATATTGGACTAAACACTAAATGGAACATTTTTTAGGACTAAAAATTATTTTAAAAAATATAAATAGAACTAAGCATTTGATGGAACCTTTTTTTTAAAGGACTAACCATTAGTTAACCATTATTGTATATATATTTGTAATATATTTTCCTCTTATTTTTTAGATTTTTAATATGCTTTCTTGGATATGCCATACTTTTATTTGGTTGTTGAAAAGATATGGAAGAATTATAAAAATCACTATGACAAGAGTTACTGTATAAGACAATGTGATTACGAGCTATAGACTCCACTTCTTTGTTCCCTATTGAAAATAATTCTATATGAGAGAAAACAAGATTCATTTATGGGTTTTGAAATTGCATAATCTCAGCATTTATACAATCCAGCATCTCTCTCTCTCACACACACACACACACAAACTAATATTCTGCTAATCATTGGCTTTGAGAATATTCTAGGAAGCCATTAACTGAACATAATTAGACGAAGAACGTGCACTTCAAGGGCAACAACTAATATATTCGAAGGACGCCATAATAAGTTGGGAAAAAATAAGGGTGTTGTATAGTTTAAAAGGGATGATTTTTGATACCTCAACGGCGAGATATTTGAGAACGGCACCGATTGGGAATTGGAGGTCGGCTCTACTACTATGAGAAGTGGCCTTTTTAGCGGCACTAGATCTGAGGTTTTTGCCTATTCCCGTTTTGAGATCTACCAGGTATAAGATTATGAAATTTGAGATTTGGAGATGGGGAATATGGAAAGGAAATAATAGGTGAAGGGGTTTATCCGAATGTATTGCGGTAGGTGGGAATTTTAAAGAGCAGGTGGGTGAGGATAAATTATGGTAGATGAAGATTGAATGGAGAAACGAAAACACATTGGAGAGAGTAAAGTACAACAGAGAGTAATAAAAATAGAAGAAAAAAAGAATTTAAGCGTAATGTAAAGCCACGTAGACAATCTAACAAAAGTTTAGAATTACTGTTTGGTTAAGCATTTTATAATATACTATATTTAAGCCTCGCACGATGCGCAGGCGCTTTGTAGTGATTGATGTACAATATAATAAGAGGAATCATAGTCTAATTCTTGTAGGAATATTTAGCATGATTTATGGTTAATGATAAAATTATCGTACTCAAGGATGGTCCTGCTTAGTAGCTATACATAACTTGTGTTGGAATCATTATAGGTGAAAAAAATATGGAAAGATCATTAATTATAAAGAAAATTTGGGAAAAAATAAGTATGATTAACGTCAAAAGTAAAACTATACGCAATCATACACGATACATGATTAGGTTTTGTAAGAAGTTAAGTGCAATTGATTCGAAATATAGAGAAATACTTAATGAAATTATAGCTTCAAAAGCTATGAAAACACATGCCTTAATCTAAATACAACAATGATCAAACACAATTCTAGGAGAAATTATTTTTTCGAAATTATAAAGTAGAGGTTTAATTGTAAGATTATATTTTTGGCAAAATGAGTTTCGTAATGCAATCAATATTTTATAATTTAGTAAACATAATGTTTATTCCAAAAGTATTTTCTAAACACCTAAACCCCTATTACATTTTTCAAGTCTATGCACCAATATAAATTGTAAAAGGGTGACACAAAAGATCCAACATGATTGTAACTGCAGGGAAAAATAGAAAGAAAACATTTAATTAACTGAATTTTCAATTGGAACCAAAAATAAATTATCCATGGGATAGAAAACAATATGAAAAAAGGCCTAAAATCAAGGTAAATATTAGTATTATAACGTAGATGAAAATGGCACATAAAAAATAAACATGCTTACCATGTCAAAATCTCATCCACACATAGAAACTTATTTCTTTACATTTTTTAACATAAATCAATATGACATACTTATGCAAAGCTCTCACGCATACTATTTTGAGGCTCAATCATTTTATTTAATACAAAGCAAAGGTAATATAAAATAGCAACATAGGGCATATTTTACATAATCAAACAAATAAATTAAAGTGATAATGCTTTAGGATGTTCACATTTCATTTACTATCCATGAGTAGCTTACATCAAGTTATTAGTATATAAAAATCAAAATAATTATTACCAACGAACTTAATTTAAATGGAAGAGCAATGGTATATATTTACTTGTTCGGGTATTATTTTAAAAAATAAATTGTCAATTTAATGCAAATCTATATCTTACCACTTTATTTAGCAAAGAAGTCAGATTGCATAAAAAGTTTCAAGATACAGAGCTCAATAAACAAATGAGAATCGAATGTAAATTTTAAAATAAAATAGGTGAAATAGGCTTGATTCGATTTTGGGCATTTTTTCATACTTGTGTCTTGCAAATGTATAAAAGTTCAAACTCTAAAAACATTAAATTTACCCCAACTAATCCAAAACAGTGCACCACCAACACTACACATACCTATCACATTTAGAGAGTCGACAAAACAATGCAAATAAATCTCAACATGAAAACGAAGATCATATGGTAAAGAGCTTTGAGGTGATGGTTATGGACACACACACACATATATATATTCATCACCATCATCATCCCACCATTTGTGAAGTTCCATTGGCAGTTGTTGTCTTGCTCTTATCGACGTCGTAGGTGAGTTAACTGTAGTCATGTGAATGACGGTAGTTCAAGAGATTAATATCGAGACATTGAGGGAGAGAGGGAGGGCCGTGATTTTATACAAAAAATATAGAGAGGAGTGTTATGGCCGAGGGTAGATAAATCTGTTTACACTCACTGTATTTTTTGTCTTCTCCCGTTTCACATGTCTCTTTCTTTTCAGTGACCAAAATCTCTTATATAGGATATGGAAAGGTACAAAGAGGTTTGTCAAGAGAAAGAGAAAGAGACGTTGGTCATTGAAGAAAGAAGTGAGAGTATTTTAGATTTCTTTGGGGAGTTAAAGAAATGGCGGGATAAAATTTGGAGTGTAACCGGTTTCTTCTTAATTGCACACATATCGAACGTTTTGAGCGAATGAATGGAGAGGCATAAATATACTCAATTCATTATGGGCTAATTATTAATAGAGCCACATGGCAAAGCCACACTTGAAGATACCATTTTTATATAAGTATATTAGAATTAGATAAAGGAATAAAGGATCAAGGATAACTTTTGGTATGAACTAGCATGTAACCCGCACGGTGTGCGGGTGACATACACAAAACATTTCTAATAAATACATATATACAATCAAACATGATGCTCTAGGAATATAGTGGATTTACACCCAACAATTCTTCCAGGAACGTGAAATGTATAAAGAAAAAACCGTTTGCGAATTTATAAACTCATATTATGAAAAATATTCTCAATATATAGAATACATGAACATGTAATATAACTCAATCCATCTCAACACCGAT
This sequence comes from Sambucus nigra, assembly GCA_949130495.1. Lineage (NCBI taxonomy): Eukaryota > Viridiplantae > Streptophyta > Magnoliopsida > Dipsacales > Adoxaceae > Sambucus > Sambucus nigra. The sequence continues at coordinate 380,910,688 of OX422221.1, forward strand.
TAGCCACATAAAAGAACAAAAATGAGTATGAAAATAAACAAAAATATTGGTGAAACTTGAATCGAAGTGGATCAAACGAAATGAAATGCAAACTAAAAAATGGGTCTAAATTTATATCGACACCTAAAATGAACCGAAGTGCTTGATCCCAGTGGTATTTATTCACTAAATATTAATTTAAAATAAATAGAAGTTTTAAAGGAATTGCCATTATAATCAATTTGAAATTCTCTAGTAATGTCAATGTAATAAAAACAAATGTACACAACAAAATACATATTAAAAAAAATCCAAAAGAGTATTATCATATTTTATCATTTCATATAATAAATGAATTTTAGCAAAAATAAATGATAATTAATCAAAATATCTAAAGATGTAAGAAGTTGTTAAAAATTAAAAGTAAAGAATATGAAATGATGTGTATAAAAGTAAAACACACACTAAGTTTCTCTCAGTATAAATATCAAAACTCAAGATATAACAAAGTACACCAAAAGATACATAGGAGATTAAGACTTATTTAATGACATACTTCCAATGAAATTTCCAATTGGGCCGTCATATTGTTGTCCTGGACCCTTTGTTATTCAGCCCTCATTTAGCAATGGAAGCTAGGGTTTTCGAGTACCAATTGGTCACTTTGTTCGTTAATATCCGATAGTAATAGTAAATAATAAGGGTTACTAATATTAAAAGAGGTTGAGAAAGTGCTCAGCGATGTAAAAGCAGATGATGTAAAAGTATTTCATATTCACAAAAATAACGAATTTATCGATTTTATGGTTCTTGCCACTGGTCTCCCTGGCACGTTCGTAACACCGATCAAGCCCTCATTTATAGAATTAAACAAAAGTAAAGAGGAGCTAAGAGGATGTCGATGCCCAACGTGGAAGGGCAACAGGGAGGGAGGTGGATAGTCATTGATCTTGGCACATTAATAATTCATTACCTTGATGAAAAAGTGAGAGCTTATTATAACTTGGAAAGGCTCTAGGCCATAGAGGAGTCAAATAAAGAAGAAAGTCAGGATTTGGAGAAGGGTTTTGTGAAGGAGCCCCGGAAGACTAACTCCGAGAAACCTGCAAAGACAAACGCTTATTAAAAATTGATCTTCACTGTGAAAATATAGTTACCCTTTATTCCAGTAAATGAAATAAAACCTTCCCATGGTATATTCTTACCCTTTATTCTAGCAAATGAAATAGAACCTTCTCATTATAGATTCTACATAGTAAAGCTTGGCGTTTGTTTCAAATGACATTAGTCTAACATGTGATCACTCATCAGCCACTTACAAAAGATTGTCTAGATAATGGATTTTGAACTATGGTTTTTTAGTTGGAAATATCTTTAAGAGTTACACATATATAGAGGGACATAGAAAGATGAAGGGTTTTTATGAAAATTAATAGAAGAACAATAATTATGGGAAGATGAAACATTGAGAGTGATATGAAAACTCGTGCATAGAAATTGTAAAATTCTCAGGTAGATGAAACACACAAAATTACTATTCTCAGGCAGAGAGTATAATTAAATACAGGTAGTCGTTTTATAGTATAAAATGATGATACCTATATGACCTTTGAGATTTACTCATTTTCCAATGACGTTTTTGATTCATTTAGAGTAAATCAATATCAACCTAATACATTAATGGGGAAAGTACTCTTAGGTCCCTCACAAACAAATTTTAAACGCTTAAGGAATTTTGATAAATTTTAAATACTTATGTCCACTAATTCTCTTATTGTAGAAGTCCACGCTAGTGGCATAACAAGTGGACCTAATAGTAAATTATCCTTAAATGTTTAAAAATTGTTACTGAGGGACCTAATTGTAAATTGTCCTACATTAATTACTATTAATACCTCTAATGCTATTGTATCAGAGGTATAATATAGATATTCACATATTTTTCATATCTATTGAGTTCTATGTCTATTGAAATACCAAATAAATTCTACAAATAGAACGATCCCCATATGAATTTCTACATAAAATTCAAGAATAAAATCTATAGTATATAATAAAAATTGTAGACCCAAATCCTCTGAGGATGACATGTGGCAGTAATAAATGATTGCTAATATAACTTACACACCATTTATTATTTCTCACGTTAACCATTCAACTTCAAACATAACTCAAAAGACACATGTTCGTCTTCCCCAAAAGGCACACACTCTCTCCCCTTCCTTTTATCATCTTTATACACACACGCTTTCCTCTCCCTCTTCATGTCCATCTCCCTTATCTTTTTCTACCGTCTGTTTGGACACCTCCGATTTTATGCTGCGAGGGATGTGGATCTTACCATTGAAGTGTATGCTAAATTCGGCATTGACTACACCGTGTAGAGTCTCAAACCAACACTGGTAAGCTGGTATGGCGAGACGGAGAATAACAGGGGAAGTGTTAATAAATTGGGAGGCTTTTTCATCGAGGGTGAGTCTGTTGACGAGGTCGGTGGCTCGCTGGGAAATGGGTAATGTGGTTTTGCAAAATTTGAAGAATTCGGTGGATGGGTTGGATAAGTCGCATGAATATGGAGGTTGGGTTCACTTGGTTAAGATGAGGAATGTTGTGAGTGACTTTTATTCATCACCAAAAAACTCTTTCCTCCCTTTGTCCATAATTTCTTTCCTCCCTTTGTCCATAATTTCAACTCAACCCATCACAACATTCCTGATGGTGATAATATTACTGATTTCCAATGCATACATCAAAAGAAGAAAGGTGTATACTTAATTTATGGGTTTCCTTTCTATATAATTTGATTTCTGCCATTTTATTTTATCTTCTCTTTTCATTGTTTGTTTTTCCTCTATGCATAGATCTCTAGAAATCAACTCTAAAAGATAATAGAAATGACATTGTGTTCTCCCCCTCCCCCACCTCCGATTTAGAAATCTAAGTATCTCCATTGATTTAGGCCCGATATTTTATGGATTGATTTCTATTTGGGTGGGTTCCAATTTGTAGTTGTCCAATTTTTATTTAGGTGGGTTTTAACAATGAACAATTTAAGGAATTATTTCAATCACTCTTAACCCTTTTTGTTTCTCTAATTTTCATTACTTAATTTTACTTGGTTTTGAGATATGGATACAGTCCCTTACAATAAATTTTAGGGATGGTATACATTTTTTTTCTTGCTTTTTTATTTTGTAAGGGCTTTATAGACTCAGATCCGCAACACCGGGATTTTATCCGACGTCACCATTGGAAAAATGGACGAAAGATCACTCTTCACAATGCTCTCAATGGTAAAGGAAATTGGGTCTTGCTTGGTTCACATATTTAAGATTTTTTCGTTACACAGAACGGATACGTTCCTGGTCGGTGATTTGGGTGTTAGGAAAGGAGCCCAATAGTTGTATAATTTGGAGGAGTTGCCCAGGCTTTTGGATCATAGATTCTCTTTTGGCTTGCTATTTTTTAGACCTTATTTGGTGTCTAAATATTTTCAAATATGAATATATTTGAACTGATTGTTGGAGAAATTTATAGCTTTATTTTGTATGCTATAAATAATATCGGTTGACACATCCAATGTGTTTGTAAAACTGTGGTTGCCATCCATTTTATATTAGTTAGTTTATGCGCAATTACTTTTGGAAAAAATAAGCAGGAGGGTACATTAGCTCATGCTTTGTTTCTAATAATTTGTTGCGTGTAACATACTTAATATTGGGTATTTCATTATATTGGTATGTTTTTCTGATGCTAAAAAATAGAGACGCCGATTATCATGAAAGTAGCTTTGGGTAACTAGGAAAATGATGTTGCTCCATTATGCTACATTAACCTTCACAAATGACTCATTTAGCGAATTCATTTAGCAGTATGTTTTCTTCAGAACAATTTTTACCGGCCGGGTGATTTTTCTAATTTATTTTTTTTACTATGTTTGGATTATACATTCATGTTTTCCCTAATATATAAACTGTGTTTTAGAAACCCATGTTCTTAACTGTTGTGTGAGGAGAACAATTTTCAACATCTTCTATATTTATTTTTTAGTTAGTTATTTCGCAACATAATAAACTTTTCGTTGTGTGAAGTTTTTTACCACATTACGTATAGTTCGTGCAATTTTTATAATGACATGGATATATATTCGGCCACGCGATAGTATTAGAGGTTTTAATAGCATTTAATACATTAATGTTTGTCAAGTAAGTTTCTCTCCGATTACTATTAAAATTCATTCTGAATCTATCTATCTCCATGTCCTTCTCTCTTCCCAAAATGATCGAAATATATATATTCAAGAGACTCATCTTGGGAAGATCAATGTAAACCCATTTTTAATTTATGTTTTATACCTGTCGATGTTATCTTCACTATACACTTTATGTTATAGAGCCTGTGTTATAGAGCCTGTAGAAGTAGCACAGACTCCCCGACCATTGAGAAGCTGATGCCAAATAAGAAATGGAGATTTCCTTTGTATTTGGTAAGCCCCCCCCCCCCCCCCCTCTTTCTATGTGTGTGTGTGTGTATATATATATATATATATATATATATATATATATATATATATATATATATATGTGTGTGTGTGTGTGTGTGTGTGTGTGTGTGTGTGTGTGTATTATAATCTGAAGTTGTACATGGCATCTATGAATCCCAGGATTTTTTTACATTTCTGTAATACCCCGTATTTTTATGCTTATTTATTTTATTATGAAATTATGGAAATTTGGATTCATTAATTTAAGAGAGAAAATTTAATTTATAATTAATTCGATTTTAATGGTAACAATTACTAGCGTGACAAGAGTTAGTAGTTATCGAAAATAATTGTGTTGAAATCACGTTGAGTAATAACTATGTTGAACATTACGTAGTGAGTAACGTAATAGATGGTTTCGGAAATAATAATAATATGGTCGGGGAGGAGATACACGACAGTTAAGATATAACTATTTAGGACGCGCGTATCAGTCGCGTCACTATTATATATATTGGGATTAAAAAGGTAAATTATATTTATATAACTCGTATGACTATTTTGAGTGCGCCAGTATGTCCGAAAGGGTTGAAATAGTCAAAAAATACTACTCGGGTGTTATATTTGGAGTCCGGGGCATTTTAGACCAAAATGATACCCTGGAGGGGTATTTTAGTCTTTTAGGATTTTTGAGCAATTAAATGGACGAAAATAGGATTAAAATAGGAACATTGAGGTTTAGTGACTTGTCAGTTGCAACCTATGTCAGAAAGAGAGAGAAAGAGAGGGACAACCAAAGAGGAAGGAGAACCATAGGAGAGAAAGGGGCAAACTCAAGAGATTTCACACAAAAGTTGCGCCAAAGTTTAGATCACGACGAGAGGATCAACCACATATCAATTTCTACCCGAGAATCATAAATTAATTTCAAGACAAGTGTTTATCTTGCTCCTCAATTAGCATATGTTGTTCCTGTTGATTTAGATTTGATGATATAACATTGGTGAAATGAAAACTTAGGTTTAATTAGACTGAATTGTAAATAAACCATAGGAATTGGAGATGGGTATGCATGTATAGGTTTTGCCCTTTGTTAGACCATTAAAATTTGGGAATTTTATATCTTAATCACGAATTATAATATGAGTTTTGAATAATTATATTATTGGGTCCATTTTATGAGATTTTTTAGAGATTTAAGTTCTTGTTGGGTTTCCCTTGAAAATATGTAGATTTAAACCATAAGTTGTGTTAGAAACTTCCCCATAATGACTGGAAATAGTTTAGAACTATCTAATTTGATGTTGGATGAAATTAGGGTTGAGTTTAAGGTTTGATATGTTGGAAAACTAGATTTTAGGGAAGAACAGGGCCAGTTCAGATTTCTCGTTTGAAGTCTGCCCAGATCGTTGAAACGACCTCGTTCGAACGAGACTTCCAACGACCCTTCTAACGAAATGGTAGAGTTCTTTCGAAGTGAGAACTTCGTTCGAACGAGAATCCTCTGACTTCTAACGAGATTCCAGAATACGCTTTTATAGCCCAGGCAATTTAAAAATCATTATAGGTTTATCGAAGTGAGAGAAATAACCTACGTTAGTAACGGGTGACTTAGATTCCTAGTATCTAGTGAGATGGGTGTGTGATTTTTCTTGGGATATAAAGGATTTATAGTACATCTGAGAGGATATATGTTAGAGAGAGAAATTATAGTGTTGATTCTCGGTAAGTGGTAGAGATAATAATAATAATAATTGCATATTATGGTAATTGGGTTGCGTGAACTCCTATTAAGTTGTATAAGTTGTGTGCATGATTATTACCTAGAATATTATGTGTATGACATACCTAGCTACTGGCTATCGAACGGAGGTTAGCGTGTTGTGAATGACCATATCTTGTGTGCCTTCGGGGGATTTTGAGACGTACCACTAGAGTATGGAACCTAGGCATGGGCTATCTGTGAGAACGATAGTGGTGTTTGTCGTATGTGTGCGTAGGTATGTGCGTAGCCCATCGGCTTGGAACTATATTCGCCTCCAATATGTGTATATGTTTTATTGGTTCTTGAGAGATTGAACATGTTGTCATATATGCGTGAGCATTGCAATGGTACTAGATAGCCGAGTACGCCTAGCACCAGGGGTTTCTTAACCATGGGTGCGTTATTGATATTATATTTGCATGTATACATAGTGAGATTTTATATATGTATACTGAGCTCCTATTCTATGTTTCATGTTGGCCAATATATTAACGTATATACTTATTGGGTCACCAGTTAAGAATTAAGAATGTTATGAGAATGATTTAAAGCATCTTCAAACCTATTCCTAAATAATAGAGATATGTTGTCTTCGGGTTATTTAGATATTTTATCCGGCATAGTGGTTATACTACGTATAGTCAGGCAGAGTATGGTGACTAGTATGGATAGTTAGATTCGTTAACCGATGAAGTGTAATTCACAACTTCAACTGGTGATGTTTGGCTAGACAACGGTTGGAAGGAATTTGCAGAGCATCACTCCATAGGATTATGACATTTCTTAGTGTTCGGATATAAAGGATAGACGAAGAGATTCAGTCTCCTCTCCATAAATAGGACACCCCAAATAACTATATACTAATCACCTATTAAAGGTAAGAAGCGTATATTCATGGATTAGTATAAACAAAACTTAAATTTCAAATTCAAATTCAATTTATAATAGAAAATTCCTCCAAAAGTAACAACTTTAAGCCACTAAGAATATTATACAGAAATTATGCACTCCCAAACTGTCTAAACGCATTAGAATATTTCGGTACAAATTAGAATATTTATTACAAATTAAAAAATTGTTTAAAATTCGGGTTATCATAAAAAAATGGATTGATATTCGGTAAGAGCAGCCAAGTCATCCACACAACTATTTAGACGTTTTGGCGCGTGTTGGACAATTGACTACGGCTCGTTGTTGATATAATCTAAGTAAAACACTTGGTTAACCTTTTGAAATACACAAACAAACGACTCATCGCTCAAGTAGTCGTTGTTCTTCAACTTGGACAAGTCAACCATAATCATATTGGTGACAGGATCAACTTTACAAGCATTTTTATCCTCAACTCTTACCCAGTCACAGTAAAATACAACCTCTTTGAAGCTAATATAATCCAATACAATTATATTTCGGATTACACCATAGTAAGTCATTTCAGCTTCAACGAGGTTTTTATCTTTTGCGCTCGCTCGAAAGAAAGTAAGAGCCTTGTATGAAATTCCTGAGTTCTGTACATTTGTACTTTCCTCGTACACTTTAGCGCCGAAAATATAACCGTTTGATTAGGCATAAATTCTTCCCAATTTATCCCTTTAATTTAGTTACTTTTAGCACCTCTAACAACATAATCTATTTGATTATATCTCATAATCTTGCTACTGACTTATTCTAATGATTACCCCGAGTTTCTGGTATTTCGTACTGATTTTACAGGTATTTGATGTCAATTAAAGAAAGAAAGAAACCTGAATAATCGAGAAAGAAAAGAAGGAAAGTCAAAAGGGTAAAATTATAGTTTACACCTGGAATTCGAATGAGGCATCTAAGAAAATTTGAAGATATCAAGTTCACGAGCACATAGGAAGAAACGATACCTCAATCGGAGTCCCGGTGTGAAAGTTATGAGCAGTCAAAGGAAATCCGGACCGATTCGAAATGCCAATTTCCAGAGAACCCCGGACCGAAGACGGATCGAAGCTGAAGGAAAATAAATGAACTGATCCGTACTGGATCGATCCGTCCAAGAAATAAATGAATCGAACCGAAGGAGGACCGGACCGGACCGATCCGAATGTCGAATTTTTATTTTTACTCCTCCTCTAATGGAGAGTCCTAGTTCAGCTAAAACTCTTGGAGCTTTGTAGGGTATTTAAACCCGATTTATTATCATTTTAGACGACGGAGAATTTATCTAATTTTCCATTCTTTTCATAAAATCCCTAGTTTGAAGATAGCTTATAATTTTAATTCCAAGATTAAAGATTGTTCAGATTTCTGTGATTACAAGTAATTGTAGTTTATGCTTTGAGTGCTTTGGTAAGATTAGTGATTAATTTCCTCTGTCTAATTTCCTATTTACATCATTCTTCAATTTTTCCTTAGTTTAATCATGACTTCCTGAAATTCCAAAATCGTTTTCATTACTTTCATCATTGTAGGCTAGAATTTTAAGGGTCGGGATGCATGAACCCAACCCGGTGTGGTAGTTGTATGTGTATAAAAGTAATCCTCTAAATTTCATGATTAGATTACGACCGTATTACGTAGGAACGCGATAAGTGTAGATCTTTGGATCTCGTTTGCTTCCGGGTAACCGGGATGCTTTAGAATACAATTCGAGTGTAAACTATTGCAATACCGATTTACTCGTCCTCTGATTAAGTATGGTGCGGGCTTGAACCTCATATACGTAATGCTTGGGAGTACTAAATTATGGGTCTAATTAATCATTCAAATTTACGATTAGTTTTATACCATCAATACACTAGGGTTGGGGGATTGTATTCCTGTCCTGTTTTTCTCATCACCTAGTTCGAATTTTTAAATCATTCATTGTTAGTATTTTAGGTAATTTAGAATAGTTGCATTTCATTCGTACTTAAGTTCATTAGTTAAACATTTTCAAAATTGCATTTAGTTGTAGTAAATTATCAATACCAATAATCTTTTCCTTTATCTTTAGAGTCAGAGTTAGGATTCATTCATCTGTCCAACGTCGTTACAATCCCATTGTCCTATTTTCCTGTGGATACGATCCCGACTTACCGGGTTTATTACTAACGTGATACGCTTGCACTTGAGCCTAGAGAGTACGCACTTCTGAGACACATTCTTAGTCGCATCAAGTTTTTGGCGCCGTTGTCGGGGATTTAGGTAGACTTAGGATTAGATCGAGTCAATCTTAAACTTTGACCAAAAATTTCCAAAAAATCCAAAAACATATAAAATTTTGAAAAAGCACAAAAAGATTCATCATCATCTCTCATAAGTTGTTAATGAAAAATCCTGAACTCACTCCAACTCCCCATAATATTCCAACCCACATTCACGAAAATCCACTAGTTGAGTACGACCCTGATAGCCCTCACACTCCTAACGCTCCACAATTCTGGGTTCCACCTCCCACACCGTCCCACTAAATCTCAAATAACACCCCGTTTTCCTTCTTAGGACACACTTCAGAGTGCGCTCCGAGTATACCAAGTGAGGATACCGAATCTTTGAGAGAGAGAGACATGTCACAACACGGTAGTGCAGCTGCCGACGAGGGATAGGCCCCGTATCGCCCTTTGAAAGATGTCTTATATCCCGAGCACACTGTCACTCCGGGATGCATTTTACTCCAGTACAATGCTGGGCAATTTCGCTTTAGGAATGGGATGATCCAGATACTTTCCACTTACCATGGATTGGATTCAGAAAATCCATATGCCCACATTATGGAATTTGAGGAGGCGTGCGAGACTCTCAGTGATCAAATTTGCACAAAAGATGTGCTCCGCATCAAACTCTTCCCATTCTCGCTAAAGGATAAGGCTAAGACATGGCTATGGTTTTTACCTCCAAATTCAATTTCATCATGGAACGAATTACAATCCAAATTTCTCAAGAAGTTATTTCCTCCACATTGAACGAATTCTATAAAGGCTCAAATTCAAACTTTCCGGCAATTAGAAAATGAGTCATTCGAACGATGCTATGAGCGTTTCAATGAGTTAATTGCGTCGTGTCCCTATCATGGTTTTGATAAAACACAAATCATTTCCTTTATCCATAATGGGCTGAACATTAATTTTAAGCAACTCATTAAAACCATGGATAGTGGTCCGTTTGTTGACTTAGACGCCCACGATGCTGAGCTTCACCTGAGGTATGTCGCCGAGACTACCCAATCCTGGGATACATCTGACCCTAATGCTCAAAATCAAAATCGTTAAGTGACCACCACTCCATCGGCGTCCAGCATATTTCATGTAGAAATGAATTATATGACGGACAGTCAACTCGATACGCTTGAGAAAGGATTGAGAGACCTACGTGAGGTATATGGAAGAGGACCAACTGGATCCATCCCAAACCCTGTTGAGAAGGTGTGTGCGATTTGTGAGGCGGGTCATTCAACTGAGGAATGCCCGACTATACCCACCTACAAAGTAATGCTTCAAGAATAAGTAAGTGGCATAGGAGTATTCAAGGGTAATTTCAGTGCACCGCATGGGAATTCTTACAACCCTTCATGGAAAAACTACCCTGGTTTTAGTTATGGGCAATAACATGTTGCGATGAATCATAATTCACATGTTTCCCCTCCTCCACCACCGCATTTTCAACAAGCTCCACACATGCAAGGACATATGCGACTTTACTACCTCAAGGAGCATACATCCCTCCATCGCGGAGAAGTCTCGAGGATACGATCAACCACTTTATAAATACCCAGACTGCAACTAATGCTAGGCATGAGCGCATGATCAACGACATGAATGCGAACATTTCACAGTTGAAATCATCGTTGAGTATCCAAGAGAAAGGCAAGTTTCCTGTCCAGGGCTAAAGACCGCCCCAAGGTCAAACTAGTGTTAGCTCCACCTCGACAAAACATCAGGAGCAATGTCAAGTTGTGACCACTCTTCGTAGTGGGAGAGTCATTGATTTATCACCTCCCCCACACTATGCAACCAAAGACAAGGAGATTTCGCCCGACACGAAAAAGGCCGAAGATGTCCCCTTGAAGGAGAGTGATAAAGAGGACACTAGTGAGCCCGAGGTAGTAGTGAAACCACCCACCGCGGCATCGTTTCCTCAAAGGTTGATTCCTTACCACAAAGGAAACCCTCGTGATGAAGTGCTAGACGTACTAAAGCAAGTGAAGCTAAATTTACCTTTCCTCGATGTTATTAAGCAAATTACAGCTTATGCAAAAGTCATCAAAGACTTGCTAACGATAAAAAGGAGGATGGAGGTAAAGAAAAATGTCTTTCTAGCACAGAACGTGATCTCCATCCTACTCAATGATCTCCCGCCCAAGTTCAAAGATCCCGGTGCACCCACCATTTCCTGCATCATTTGAGAAAATAAAATTGAGAAAGCCTTACTTGATTTGGGAGAAAGTGTCAATGTCCTCCCTTACGCAATATATAGGCAACTTGATTTGGGCGACCTCAAGCCCACAAAGGTCACTCTCTAGTTAGCGGATCGAGCCGTGAAGATCCCTAGAGGCATAGTTGAGGACGTGATCGTCCAAGTTGACACTTTCTACTTCCCAGTAGATTTTGTCATTTGGGATACAGAACCCTCCTTCACCTCGAGCAACCATGTTCCCATCATTCTTGGGCGCCCATTCTTAGCTACAGCTAATGTCATCATCAATACTCGAAATGGGAAAATGTAATTCACTTTTGGGAATATGTTTTTAGAGACTAACATCTTCCATATCGCCCAACAGACGGGGGAAGAAGATGATCTTCACGCGATGAGCCTAATAGACGAGGTCATAGAGGAGTATTTTGAGGAAAATTATTGTGGAGATGCCCTAGGGTCCTGTTTAGTGTCGAGCCACGAGAGTGAGGGGACGTACACCACATTCGAGAGGGAGGTTGAGGAGTTGAAAGAGTTACTTGATGAGAGAGCATCGGACGAGGACACGAGAGATGTAAGTTGGGTTTCTCGATTCGAGGAGTTACCGCCGAGGGAAACACGCATGGTTCCTTCCAGCGAAAAATTTCCAACCCTCGAATTGAAGAAACTCCCCTCCCATATTAAATATGCATACCTAGGAGAGGATGAGACATTTCCTGTAGTTGTCTCCTTTAGCCTAGACGAAAAGCAAGAGGGTAAATTGCTAAAGATCCTGAGGAAGAACCAAAGTGCTTTTGGTTGGTGTATTGCTGATTTAAAAGGGATAAGTCATTTGACTTGCACCCACAAGATCCATCTCGAAGAGGACGTCAAGCCCTCGAGAGAAATGCAAAAAAGGCTAAACCCTAATATGAAAGAAGTGGTGAGGACCGAAATCATTAAGCTATTGGATGCCTATATTATCTACCCAATCTCGGATAGCAAGTGGGTGAGCCCTATTCAAGTTGTCCCGAAGAATTCGGGCATGACAGTGATTGAGAATGCTAAGGGAGAGCTAGTTCCCCAACGTACCACCACCGGGTGGCGTGTTTGCATTGATTATCGGAAACTCAATGCGGGAACTAGGAAGGACCATTTCCCCTTGCCATTTATTGATCAGATGCTTGAAAGAGTAGCGAGCCACCCTTATGATTACTTCCTTGATGGTTATTCCGGATATAATCAAATTGAGGTAGATGTACTTGATCAGGAGAAAATGACTTTCACTTGTCCTTTTGGTATGTTTGCCTACAAACGTATGCCATTTGGCTTGTGTAATACACCCGCGACCTTTCAAAGGTGCATGTTGAGCTTATTTAGTGACATGGTCGAGAGAGGACTTGAAGTGTTCATGGACGATTTTTTTTTACACCTCTTTCGACCTTTGTCTTGAAAAACTGGAAAAAGGTACTTGCCCCGTGTGTGGAAAAGAACTTAGTGCTAAATTGGGAGAAATGCCATTTTATGGTCACCGAGGGAATAGTTCTTGGCCACATAGTTTCATCCAAGGGTATAGAAGTTGATAGAGCTAAGATAGATGTCATAGCCGATCTACCCCCACCAAAATCGCTCAAAGAAGTGCGCTCCTTCTTGGGCCACGCGGGGTTTTATCGAAGGTTCATTAAGGACTTTAGTGCCATCGCTAGGCCCTTAAGCAACCTACTCATGAAGGACACCCCATTTGAGTGGACGGAAGCATGCCAAAGCGCTTTTGAAAACTGAAAACCATGCTTGTGTCCGCTCCCATCATGCAAGTTCCTGATTGGTCTTTACCATTCGAACTTATGTGTGATGCTAGCAATTATGCGATAGGGGCTGTTTTGGGCCAAAGAAAAGACAAACAGACTCATGTCATCTACTACGCTAGCCGGACTCTTATCGGATTACAACTCAATTACTCCACTATCGAGAAGGAGTTGTTAGCGGTACTCTTTTCTCTTGATAGATTTCGGTCCTACCTTATCGGTTCTCCCATCACTTGCTTCACCGACCACGCGATATTGAAATACCTACTCGCAAAGAAAGACGCAAAGTCGTGCCTCATAAGGTGGATCCTACTCATACAAGAGTTTAATCTCTCCATTAAAGATAAGAAAGGAGTAGAAAACGTCATTGTCGACCACTTATCACGGCTTTCGTCCGACGTACCTAGTGATCCAATACCCATAGACGAATACTTTTTGGATGAGCAACTCTTTGCTACCTCTTCTTTGCCCTGGTTTGCGAATATCGTGAACTATCTTGTGACGGGAGCCGTCCCTCCCGATTGGACACCACAAGATAAGAAGAGGTTTATTTATTGGTCACGCATGTTTTTCTATGATGATCCTTTTCTGTTTAAATATTGCGCCGACCAAATCATCCGACGTTGTGTGCCGGATGACGAGATCCCAAAAGTCATCCAATTTTGTCATTCGAAAGCTTGTGGAGGCCGCTTTTCGACGAAAAAGACGGTCGCTAAAATTCTGCAATGCGGCCTCTATTGGACCATAATATTCCGGGATGTTAACAATGCTTGTAAATCTTGCAATAGGTGCCAAAGGATGGGAGATATTACCCGACGAGATATGATGCCTCTTACCCCCATACTCATTATTGAGATCTTCGACTGTTGGGGTATTGACTTCATGGGCCCTTTCCCCCCATCCTTTGGTTTCCTATACATCCTTATCGCGGTAGACTACGTTTCTAAATGGGTGGAAGCTATAGCTACCAAGACCAATGACAACAAAGTGGTGATTAAGTTTCTACAGGAACACGTACTTTCCCACTTCGGTGCTCCGAAAGCGATAATTAATGATAATGGCACGCACTTTTGCAATAGGCCATTCTCTAAGTTCATGAGAAAGTATGGTGTCGTTAAGAAGGTTGGAACGACTTATCACCCACAAATGAATGGACAGGCCGAACTAGCAAATCGGGAAATCAAGAACATTCTTGAAAAGACCGCCAATCCTACCCGGAAAGATTGATCACTTAGATTGAACGATTCGCTATGTGCCTATCGTACCGCATACAAAAATCCGCTCGGCGTGTCCCCATTTTGATTTGTGTATGGAAAACCTTGCCATCTTCCCGTGGAATTAGAGCACAAGGCGTATTGGGCGATTAAGGAGTTGAACTTTGCCGTGGATAAGGCCGGTGAAGCTCACAAGCTTTAATTGAATGAGTTAGAAGAGATACGCAATGATGCATACGAGAACGCAAAAATTTCCAAAGAAATGATGAAACTCGCTCACGATAACATCATTCACCATAAAGAGTTTCTTCTCGGACAAAAAGTGCTTCTTTATAACTCTCGGCTTCATCTCTTTTCGGGAAAGTTGCGATCACGATGGTCTGACCCGTTCGTTGTGAAGAATGTTTTCCCTCACGGAGCTGTTGAATTAGACGATTTGAAAGGGGGAAATACATTCAAAGTAAATGGACAACGCCTAAAGCTGTATCTAGAGGCGTGTGTGGAAGAAGTCGATGCCGTTTGGTTGTCGGACCCCATTTACGGGGTAGAGT
Organism: Sambucus nigra; assembly: GCA_949130495.1. Classification (NCBI taxonomy): domain Eukaryota; kingdom Viridiplantae; phylum Streptophyta; class Magnoliopsida; order Dipsacales; family Adoxaceae; genus Sambucus; species Sambucus nigra. The sequence continues at coordinate 380,925,822 of OX422221.1, forward strand.
GAGCTGCTACAGTGAGGTCGTCGCACCCCCGACGCGTATGGGGTGAATTCTTGTGTATAGTAGATGAGAGTCGTATGAGTAGTGAGAGTCCCTAGGATTAGGGTGCAATAAGGTGAGAGCATTCGCATGTTTCGATAAATTGAGTCAAGTTACGTTGACCATAGGTAGAGAGAGGGTTTTGAGTTAAAATTTGATAGGAAGCTGTGCGGAGAGTCGAAAAATTTCGGAGAAGAGCGATTGAAATTAAGTTAGGGGGAGAATTCCAGCTTAATGCAAGAACCGGATCGGTTCTTTTATTTTTAGGCCGGATCGGTTCGTTTCTTCTAGATCCGAATCGATTCGGTAATTAAAAAGCTCGAAAATTAAAAGGACCAAATTGGTCCGGTCCTATACCAGCCGAATCGGTCCGGTTTCTGCAGTCTTTCCCCTTTCCCTTGGTGCACCCCCCCTTCTCCCCAATCCCTTCCCTCCCAATTCATCCCACCATACCCAACCCTTCAATTTTCCTCCCAAATGCATCCCCTCTTTCCCTCCAAACCCATTCCCACCAATTGCAAAACCCTACCCACCCCTCACCTATAAAAACACACTCAATTACCCCATTTTCCTCCACACCTCCAACCACATCCCTCCTCTCTTCTCCCTACTTATTTTTTTTCCCGCAACCTCTCCTTTTCCCAATGGCCCAAAGAGCCCCACCCTCCCCCGTCAAATACGACTCAACTGAAATCCTACCATCCAGCCATGGTGAATTTCGTTCCCGCCAAGAGGAGCGTTGGTGCACTCGTTTCTTTGATCCGGATTGCAAACTCCACATGGAGCGCGCAGTCCAATAGGCAGGACTGCCCAGTTCCGTCACCGCTCTCTTCATGCCTAGGGGTTGGTGTCGTTTCCTTAATGAACCCTATGAGGCGGTTTAGGCCACCGAGGTCCGCTCCTTTTATGGCTCCCTTGTTCGAACGGGCCAATTCGAATCTCAAGCCTAGTTGACGGTAACGCCATTCCCTTTTCTTTGACCCTTCTCACTGCCAAGTTGGGCGAATACGACGTTCCCGATGTTCAAGACTACACATACCCAAGGAATGTCATCCCGGTAGCCAAGGAACTGATTATGGAGCGAATTGCCCCCGACGTTGTATGGAGAGGGGAGACTGTCGATGTTGGCCGACTTAACGAGAAAGCACGCCTCACATTCCAAATTGTGTGTGCTAACATTTTGCAAATGTCCAACGATTCTGCGATGCGTCCCCGTCAAGCCACATTGACATACCACCTCTTCGATCCCCACACTCCAATTAACCTCGCTCCCTATACGCTGACATCCTCGTTGCAGCCATGGATGAGAAAGGTGCAACACCACTTCCTTATGCACGCCTGATTACCTCCATTCTCAAGGACACTGGCATTGAGGCGCCACTTGCCCGTACTCGCCTCCTCGGTTCTTTTGGCCAGGGAACCCACACTCAGAGCGCCAAATAGCTAGCCATCCTTCGGGCGAGGCGTGGAAGTGATGACGAGGGCGATGTTGCCTCGAGTGAGGAAGAGAAAGAAGAAGAGGCAGGTGCCGATGTGGAGATGGGAGACGTGGGTGTGGATGAAGAGTCGGTCAAATAAGAAGAAGACCCTGATTTCAAATAGGCGGGTAGCGACCTCACTAATCGTATGTCGGCCCTGGAGACGCGATTCAGCAACTTTATGACCGACTACCGCCGCGATACAAGCATGATGTTTCGTTTCCAAGCGGACTTGTACCGACGCCAAGGGGGTCCCAACGAGACATTGCCATCCTACTTTTATGACGCTTATGGCCCTGACGCACCCAACTCTTCCCACCTACCACCCCAGTGAAGCTTTGGTTGTTTGTGAGAGTTTTTAGTTGTTTCCCTTGTTCACATGTTGTATGCTCTTTCCTGTTTTTGTACCACAGTCCTGTTTTATAAAAATCTGCATTTTCTCCATTTGTTTGTTTTATTTATCGCACTTAATATTTTGCCTTGTTTAGATTTTAGTCCTTTTTGCTTGAGGACAATGCAAAAGTCTAAGTTAGGGGGGTCAAGTGCGCATTTCTAAAAACTTCACAAATTTTCGAAAATGCACAGAAATTTAAAAAAAATCATAAAATTTTGAAAAACAAAAAAATATTTTTGTTCAAAATAAATAAAAATTGGAATTCAAATTTTTGAAAAAAATCATTAAAAGTCGGTTAAAGTCTCAAATTGTAAAAACACAATACACAAAGCCGAAATTGACCAAATATGGAAATTGTGCGAAAATTGACGACTTAACGAATAAGTTTGGAGACTAACAAACCCGATGAGATTCGAGCCTTTCATCTTTGTGAAAATTATAAATCAATTCGAGTTAATTGTTAACTCAAAATTCTTTTAGCGTTTAAAAAGTCGTCGAGGATCTCAATCCTTTCATTTTGATCGGTTTTGATAAATGTGTGTGATATTGTCGTACAAAGCGCGCTACAAATCTCTAAATTAAATTAATCTCGAGACGCATAAAGTAATGCAATTAGTATTTTGGACAATGAAGTAGGCCCTCGTTTGTTACCCAAAAAATATTGGCCATAAAAAGTTCTGAAAAATTATCCCTTTTGTAACCCAAATTGAGCCGAATAATTTTTTCTTTCATTTGACAACCCGAAAACCTAAAAAGTCAGGAATTGAGAAAATCGAATATTTATCGAATAAAGTCCAAAAAGTGCATAAAAAGGGGCAAGAAAAAAATAGATATGCTCAACAAAAGTAGCAAGAAAAGAAAAGAAGTGAAAAACAGAAGAAAAAAAAATTAGAGAAAAAGAAGAAAAAATGAGCAAAAAGCCCGGAGAAAGCACTAACGAACATCATAAGCAAAAAATTTCCAATTTCAAAATTCCCTACCATTTTCATTTTACCCAATATACCTTAAAACCCGAAAAAGTCCTAATCGAGTCCAAATTGTGAAATTGGTTACCGCGTGGAGAGCTAAGACACCAAAAGATAATAAAAGAGATTAAATGCGTGAATAAGAGGTAATGTTCCCGTTTTTAAAAACCGTATTCCGTTGAGGAGATCCTATCACTATAAAATTTTCATCTTTCTACTTGTGTGTGTGACTTTGCATCCATTATATTTACTCTTTTTATCACGCATACCAAGAGAATAGCCATAATCCTAGAGATTCGTTTGAGAGAGCATTCCGTGAGAATTTGAAATCAAAACGAATTTTCGGATAAGTAACGTAATGATCAATCAGTGGAAATTCGCGGTTAAGTTTTCGGGTTCGTACACACGCACTATGATTTGAGACTCTTGAGCATGACTTGATGATGATTATTTTCTGGGAAAGTTTGAATTATAAAATTTTTGCGTATTTTGAAGTTTCTTTGAGTCGGATTTTATGGGTATATTCTCTGCAAACCCTCACGAGATACAACTCGTCCTACTAGGGTAACCTAGGGGTTTAAAGGCTTGTTGCATACGCTCAATGCAGTCGCTTGCCCGCAAAAAAGGTATTATATCCCAATAAAATGATTTTTAACAGTTGAGCCTTGCTAGGATTCTTTTACATTGCTCGGGACGCGCAAAGTTATAAGTTAGGGGGATTTGATTAGGCATAAATTCTTCCCAATTTATTCCATTAATTTAGTTACTTTTAGCACCTCGAACAACGTAATCGATTTGATTTTATCTCATAATCTTGCTACTGACTTATTCAAATGAGTACCCCGAGTTTCTGGTATTTCGTACTGATTTTACAGGTATTTGATGTCAATTAAAGAAAGAAAGAAACCGGAAGAATCGAGAAAGAAAATAAAGAAAGTCAAAAGGGCAAAATTATATTTTTCACCCGAAATTCAGATGAGGCATCTAAAGAAAAGTTGAAGATATCAAGTTCACGAGCACATAGGAGAAACGTTACCTCAATTGGAGTCCCGGTGTGAAAGTTATGAGCAATAAAAGGCAGAAGAAAAAGTAAAAAAAAATCCGGATCGATCCGGATCGGACCGATCCAAAATGCCAATTTCCAGAGAACCCCGGATCGAAGACGGATCGAACTGAAGGAAAATAAATGAATCGATCCGTAACGGATTGATCCGGCCAAGAAATAAACAAACCGATTCGGATTCTAGCCAGATCGAACCGAAGGAGGACCGGACCGGTCCGAATGTCGAATTTTTATTTTTTACTCCTCCTCTAATGGAGAGTCCTAGTTCAGATAAAACTCTTGGAGCTTTATAGGGTATTTAAACCCGATTTATTATCACTATAGACGACGGAAAATTTATCTAATTTTCCATTCTTTTCAGAAAAAACCTAGTTTGAAGATAGTTTATAATTTTAATTCCAAGATTGAAGATTGTTCATATTTCTGTGATTACAAGTACTTGTAGTTAATGCTTTGAGTGCTTCGGTAAGATTAATGATTAATTTCCTCTGTCTAATTTCACGTTTACATCATTCTTCAATTTGTCCTTAGTTTAATCATGACTTCCTGCAATTCCAAAATCATTTTCATTACTTTCATCATGGTAGGCTAGACTTTTAAGGGTCGGAACGCATGAACCCAACCCGATGTGGTAGTTGTATGTGTATAAAAGTAATCCTCTAAATTTAATGATTTGATTACGACCGTATTGTGTAGGAACGCGATAATTATAGATCTTTGGATCTCGTTTGCTTCCGGGTAACCGGGATGCTTTAGAATACAATTCGAGTGTAACTATTGCAATACCGATTTACTCGTCCTCTGATTAAGTATGGTGCGGGCTTGAACCTCATATATGTAATGCTTGGGAGTACTAAATTCTGGGTCTAATTAATCATTCAAATTTACGATTAGTTTTATACCATAAATACACTAGGGTTGGGGGATTGTATTCTTGTCCTGTTTTTCTCATCACCTAGTTCGAATTTTTAAATCATTCATTATTAGTATTTTAGGTAATTTAGAATAGTTGCATTTCATTCGTACTTAAGTTCATTACTTAAACATTTAAAAAATTGCATTTAGTTGTAGTAAATACTCAATACCAATCATCTTTTCCTTTTTCTTTAGAGTCAGAGTTAGGATTCATTCTTTTGTCCAACGTCGTTACAATTCCATTGTCCTATTTCCTTGTGGATACGATCCCGACTTACCGGGTTTATTACTAACGCGATAGGCTTGCACTTGAGCCTAGAGAGTACGCACTTCTGAGACACATTCTTAGTCACGTCACCATTCAATCGATAATTTTTATACTCTTGTGTTACGAATAAGGGTCCGTTGGCTAAACGAGCAAGCCTTGATGTCGCATCACCCGTCTTTAAGAGCTGAGAATATAGATGAACTAATTATATTAGTTGTAAAATTTGAGTGTAATGTAACGTTATATAACATCCATTTTCATTATAATTACCTATTATGTCAACCACAACCTAAATTCGCTGTCTGATTGTACCATTATTTTTCGTCTTTTATTGTTCTCACAGGCTTCATATTTTCTGCATATTACAAAATTAATCATGTATAAAATAATCTAAAATAATGTTAAACATTATAATAATCGAAACTTACTTTTTCCATTCTTCGACATCTTCATGTGTGTCAAATAGATAACGAGCTACTTGTTCATGTTGCAAACTCGTTAATTTCACTCGTTTTCTCATCACATGACCACCATCATCGACGAACTCATCAGTGTCATCAACGCTAGTCGAGTCAGGCATATATTCCCGAGTATATATTGATGAATCCACGGTTATGTATTCCTCTGCAATTGATCCTACAATGTATCGCGTATTCTTGACATAATCTTTAAAAACTTCCATTAATCTTTCAAACGGATATATCCACCGATATCTAACTGGACCACAAAGAAGTGCCTCGTCGCATAGGTGTACCAACAAGTGAACACTTATGTCAAAGAATGATGGGGGAAAGTACTTTTCCAACACACAAATCGCTTCGGTCACCGCCAATTTTTCGGCCACTATGTGTTCTCAATTGACTACCTTCTCACACAAGAGTGAGAAGGTAATACTAATTTGCATAATAGCCCTTCGTAAATTCTTGTGCTTGGAGAAACAGTGCTTAAACAATAGAGGAACCAATTGCATGATCACATGCTAATCGTGGGACGTACACTTATGTAAATCATGAGTAGCATAATTCATAATCCTTTGCAAGTTGGACGAAAAAGTAGATGGGGCCTTCAAATTATATATTGTGTCTAAAAGCACCTTCCTTTCTCCACTCGTCAAAGTAAATGCACTAGGGGGAATTATTGTCATTCCCCTACTATCTTCTTTCGACCATAGTTGTGGCTTAAGTTTAAACAATTTAAGGTCTTTTCGTGCATTTTCTCCATCCTTCGAATGATTCCCCCCAAGGCAAGTACCCACAATATGTTCAGCGAAGTTCTTCTCTGCATGCATCACATCCAATACATGGCGCACCGGGTTATTCTTCCAATAAGGCAAGTTAAATAAAATTGACCTCCTAGACCATGCCTTTTTTGTCTCAGTTTCATTCCCAGTTGGGGACTTCTTATGCTTGACATTCTTAAATTTGGGATTCTTACCTGGCATATTAGGGTCACATTCAGAAGATTTACTTTCAATTTCTGAACCCGATAGTTATCTCGGCGATAGCCTATGTTCAACCCCGCCCAATAAAAAATTAGAACCTTTCTCAAATCTAAAATTATGAGCCGGGGGTAAAAACCTCCTATGGCAATGGTATATATTTTTTGAGCTAAAGGATAGATGAAGAGATTCAGTCTCCTCTCCATAAATAGGACACCCAAAATAACCATGTACTACACAACCAGATAATGTCCCATAAGCTGGAAAATCATGAATTGCCCACATTAACATAGCTTTCAGCGTAAACTCTTCTTTTCTAAAAGAGTCAGATGATTGTGCACCCTCTTCCCACAACTCATTTAATTCTTCTACCAAAGGAGTCGGGTAGACGTCGATGTCATCACTTGGTGCCTTTGGCCCAGGTATCAACAAAGCCATCATCGAAAATTCAGGTCTCATACATTGCGAAGGATGGAGGTTGAGTGGGGCTAGGATCACTGGCCATACACTCTGATTGGTGCTTAGATTTCTAAATGGATTGAAACCATCTGTTGATATAGCCAAACGAATGTTGCGTTGTTCTCGAGCAAAATCAGGATCCTCATAATTCATCCTCCTCCAGGCAGTAGAATCAATAGGATGACGCATGATATTACCCCTACTTCTGCCCTAGCATGCCAAGTCATTACCTCCGCTATCCATGGTACTCTGAAAATCGCTTTAATCTAGGCCTAACGGGAAAATATTTCAATACTTTTTGAAGCACTTTTGAGCTTGTGTCTTCCTTACTAGTAGATTGGACATATCTAGGTTCATCGCATACCGAACAACGATCGATATTTTCATACTCCTTTCGGTATAGTATGCAGTCATACACACAATCATGAATCGATTTATACTTCATTCCCAAACCTTTCAAACTGTTCTTCATAACAGGATAGTTATTTGGAAGTGTATTCTCCTTGGGTAATAAGCATTTCACCCATTTCAGAATTCCTGTCACGCTATTGCCAGACAAACCGCATTGCGTCTTCAAACTGTGCAAACCAACCATGACATGTAAAGTTGTTTGATCTTTCTCATAACCACGGTATAACGGTTGGGTCGCCTTAAATTTTAAACCTTGGTAGTCATCATCAAGTTTTATCGTGATATCTTCACGAGCACTTGAACCTTCTACATCATCAGTAACCTCATTCTCTTTTGCTTTATAAACTCTATACGCACCATTAACCAAATCCTCTAACATATTATGATCTACGTCGTCCCCTTCTATATCTATCCTACTTATTGAAGGTTGTTGTGAAGGTTGGTCGGGGACAAAAGGAACTTTCAATTCACCGTAAAAATTTCAAAATCGATAACTATCTTGCATACCCGATCTTAACAAATATAGTTCAACTGTTTTCCACCCAAACACCTTACCATTCTTACACCTAGCTCACGGACACGGAAACTCTTCATCATTATGACTTCTCTTTGAATAATTCACAAATTAGTTAGCACCTCTGCGAAACACATCCTCCATTCTATTTGTCTCACCCATCCACTCTTTGTATTTCTGATATCCCATCACAGCTACCACAACTAATCACCTATTAAAGGTACGAAGCATATATTCATGGATTAGTATAAATAAAACTTAGATTTATACTATGTTTCATTTAATTATGTCTTATTTATATTCAAATTCAATTTATAATAGAAATTTTTATTTCCTCCATCTCCTCTAAAGGGTGAGTGGTCATATCCCATTCAAGACCGCATTTTTCTGTAATATACTTAACAGCTCATGCCCATTGTTACGATTTGAAAAAAATTCGGCAGCATATCTCCGTAGTTCTCCAAGTACACGACGTAGATTGGAAAGTGTGAGTGTTATTTCAATTGATCAATTGAAATAACAGTCACACTTGTCAATCTAGTATGTACCCAGAGAACATTAGGATACGACTGCAGAACTTCCTCCAAAAGTAACAACTTTAAGCCACTAAGAATATTATACAGAAATTATGCAGTCCCAAACTGTCCAAATGGGACAATTCGAGAGATCTCATTACAGGGGTAATGACTCTCGAACGGGTCTAAGAGCTATTGAATGCGTACGCATAAGAACTAGAAGGCTAGTATCTATGCACACTATATGTAATTTCAAGCATGTTTCATTTAATTATCATACTATATATATATTGTTTGACATATAAAGTAATTTTAAAAAAAAGTTAAAAAATCCCACCCCCATATGGACAATAATCCAGTGGTCATGCCACTTTTAAAACTAACTAATCCAACATCGATCCATTATAATCCAACAGCAATGTCAACAACAAATGTGTATACCGTACTCCTTCTAATTCATCTACTTAATTAATTCATTTCATCAATTAAACTAACAATTAAAGTATACAATTATTAATTTACTAATTTACAATGAGGGGCAATCCTACTTTCATATGAAATGGGCACTAATTATTAATTTACTTTCTTATAAAACTATACAATTAAAGTTACAATTAAAGCTATACAATTTATTAATTAAAGCTATACAATTGTTGAGATTTCCCCACCACACACACACACCCCACCACACCCCCACCACACACCCACCACACACCCACCACCACCCCCACCACCCCACCCCCTGCCCCCTCCCCCCGCCACACACACGCACACACCTGCACACACACACATACACCCCACCCCGTGCCCCCTCACCCCACCACACACACACACACACCTTCACACACACACACACCACCACCCCTTGCCCCCCACACAGCCCCATGTCCCTCCCCTCCCCCCACCACACACGCACATCACACACACACACCACCCCAAACCCACCACCCCCTGCCACCACACACCACCACACACATATAGAAATGAAAGATAAAGAGAGGAAAAAAATATACCTTTGAGAGAGAGAGCTGGAAATCACTTAGAGAGAGAAAGAGAGGGAAAACCAAAAACGGTGGGAAAAAAAGAAATCGTAGGGTTTTTTTTACTGAACAAATTGTCACGGACGTATCACAGTCCTTGACCGTGACAATATTATAAGTATTTATCACGGTCATTGACCGTGACAAGTACATTTGTCACGGACGTGTCACGGTCAAGGACCGTGACAAGCCTTTGCCACGGCCTTATCACGGTCATTGACCGTGATAAAAAACGCGTATTTTTTTGTCACGATCAATGACCGTGACAAGGCTGGCCAGGTAAAGGGTGTTAATTTAGCCTTTTTGGTGTAGTGGAAGAAGGCTCTGACCTGTATGATCGATCGATCGAGGGTTGGGAATCGATCGATCGATGGTTCGAAATTTCAAGAAGTTCGACCAGTTTATGTATATAAGGGTAAATTAAGTTAAATTCTTTTCCATGCCTTATTTATTGAGAAATAAATATAGGACTTTCAAAATAATTAATTATGAGTAAAATTAATTAGGATTTGAAGAAAATTACGTGTGTCACACCATGATTAAAATTAATTGGGATTTGGAGGAAATTTATGTGTGACACACTATGGTTAAATTTTGGGAATAATATTTCAAAATCATTAAATACGGATTGAGTGGGCAAGTTCGGGGTTATTGGTTGAGCGATACCGAGACGTTAATTTTATTTAGAGTAAAGGCTAAATAATTTGGAGTCGGGAATTTAGACTCGGGTATTGTTTATTTCGGGCCACGAGAGTAAGTCCGAATATATTGGTTGGGGGCGACACCAAAAGTAATTTAATTAATATGTGAATTAATTAATAATTAGAGTTGGACCAAAAAGTCATAATAATTTGAAGAGGCTTGTGTTACGGACTTACTACACGGGATAGCCGGGATAGTTTATTTTAATTATATATATATATATATATATATATATATATATATATATATATATATATATATATATATATATACGATGTGCGATATATATATATGGTGTGTGCATCAATATCAGTGGTTAGATATTATTATTATATCGACTCTAGTGCTATATGAGGGAGGTTGCGCGTAGTGGATGAATACCCTAGCTTGAGGAGTAGGGCAAGCATATTCTCAGGTCATAGCGTCCATTATATGGGTGAGGGACATCTCACTTTCAGGGAAGAAATATGACCGCCTCCAATTTTTATGTATTATCCAAGTTAGTGAGCGATTCTGACTTGGGGTAACTAGGTTATGTGAATATGCCTAGTGGGATAGCACTTTAGAGGATTTCACCCGGTGAGTTATTACTCGGGATGATGTTTAATATTAATTATTATTTCAGCATGTTTGTGAATGTTGTGATATAACTATACGTATATAATGAGGTATAAATAATTATATACGGGTAAATTAATACAGGTCGTGAATTGTATTAAATATATAATGGGTGTGAAAGTTATATGAAATTTAACAAGGGAAATGATTATTTAAGTTAATGTTGATAACAACTTAGAAATCATAATTATGGCATGCTTGGTTAGAGTATGGTGGTGGCAAGGGGATTATATCAGTTATCTAGTCATGAGATAAATAACTAGGTAAATTAATCAAGGCGTTAGTAGTGCACATTAGAGGAGGGGTGAGGATGTCCTCAAGGGAGTGCGACACTAACTAAAATATGGAGAGAATGCATATTTACTTATTGCTGCAGGTTAATTATTTTCTAGATATTTTCCAAATATTTTGGGTACTAACCCTTGCTATAAAAACTTTTAAAAACCTTTTAGGTGTCCAGCCACAGGGACGCCAGGCTTGACTCGTTTCAGGGATCCGTTGCTGCAGCATGTGTGGATGTTGCGTGAGTTTGATAGGCGCCTCGTTATTTTCATTCTTAGTGTAGAGACTTCCTATCAGTTATTCGAGCATATCGCTCACAGTTTTATTTCAGTACTTATATCAGACCTGTTGAGATTTATTACTTGTATTTACTTTTGTTGGATTTGAAACCAATGGTTTATTCAGTCAGGTAATTATTTGTGAATGGTTGAATCCAGTTAATTGTGATTGTTTATATTATTATGTTTCCGCATGAGTATTTAATTTTAGTTAATGAAAGAAAAACTTGGCACCAGTCTAATTTTCTCATTTAGGTGGTTAGTAATTAAAAGGAGCGACAATGATGCTAAGAATGAACCAACTGAGAAACCTGTTCTAATTTGATTTATGACTGATCACCCGGGGTTAATTAGGCGGGGTGTCACAATGTCGTCCCTCCTATTTTTCATTCAGAGATTTAGAGTTGTTTTATTCTATCGTTAGACTTTGATTTCTTGTTATTGGATTATTGTATGGGATTTTGACTGGAAGTGTTTACTACAGTTCCTTATTTAAATTTAGTTGGTTCTTTTCTTATGCTATTGCGATGTATGGTGATGATTAAATATTTTCCTTTAATGATGATGGTTAATAACAAGATAAAATTTTGACACCTATAACAAGATAAAATTTTGACACCTACCTTTTTAAATATTAGGTGGTTAGTTTTCAATTAAATTAAAACTAGCATGAAGGCCACGCGATGCGTGGCCGAATTTATCAAAAAATTATTTTCTTACACAATAAATTCCAAAAATGAATTGATTTTTAATTATAAAATAAAAATAAAAATAATATTATTGCAAAGTTTTGAAAAGAAATTACAATGAACAGTTTAATACAAAATGGGTAAAAAACTACAATTGCAGGAAAAAAATATTTGAATTAAAATAATGCATCAATACATAAAAAATGATAGCATATATGTAACAACATTTTAAATAATAGATAATTAAGGTAGATGTTAGGGGTGCACATGGTTCGATTCGGTTCGGTTCCACTACGGAACCAGAACCAGAACCGAAATTGATCGGTTCCATGGTTTTGGAACCAGAACCAGAGCCAAAATTGGTCGGTTCGGTTCGAAACCGAACCATCGGTTCTCGGTTTGGTTCGGGTTGGTTCATGGTTCTGGTTCTTGGTTCTGGTTTGCGGTTCTGGTTCGCGGTTTGGGTCGTGGTTCTGGTTTGCGGTTCTAGTTCGCGGTTCTGGTTCGCGGTTTTCATTAATGGTTCTGGTTCGTGGGTTGGTTCTCGGGTTGGTTAATGGTTCTGGTTAATGGTTTTGGTTAATGGTTCAGGTTCATGGGTCGGTTCTCGAGTAGGTTCTTTGGTTCGGTTTTTTGGTTCGGTTCCATGGGTTCGGTTCCCGGTTCGGTTAGGTTTGGTTCAGGTATAAAACCGAGAACCGAACCGAACACTTCGGTTCTCAATTTTTTGGAACCAGAACCAACCCGTGGAGAAAAAAAACCGAACCAACCCAACCCACGAAGGTCGATTTGGTTCGATTCTTCGGGTTAACGGTTTTTTTGCACACCCCTAGTAGATGTCATGTTTCTTTCTATATTTAGATTTTAGGACAATGCTTCTCAAGTTTATAAATCTAGTCTCTGTGGTACAATACCATTTATTTATGTGGTCCCTTTTGAATTAGGAGTTCATTTTTTTTGTCTGCGCGAGCGACATCATTTTTTTACCATTTTTCATTGTGTTTTTAGTACATGGACTAAATTTATAAAATTATTTGGAGTGTCCTATTTTTATACACTTTGAGAATTATGAGGACCTTTCCCAAAAACTCCTTTTAAATAATTGAACAACATAAGATGTAATTAAAGAAAAAATTCCTAAAATTATAGAGATATGATAAGATACTTTTATGTGATTTTCTGGCGTGAGAATTGAACGATGATCCTCGCAATCAAATTATAACTTTGTTGACAGGTATCTCTAATTGGTAATTAGAATACCCCTTGTGATTTTTCATAACGATTCTATTATTCCTCTTCTTCTCCCACTAATCTTTCTTCTTTTTCACGAAAATATAACTATAATTTCTTCACATCCCGAGATCAAAACCAAATCTGAAATAAAATCAAATCATACTAATATTAAAAGTAAAACCAAGAAGATTCTCAAATGGGTATTAGTAATAGAGTATGATTGGAGTTCATGAAAGTTATCGAATTAGTTGACAAAGAATCAGATGTTGACAAATGATCACATATTTGACAAAGGTTTCTTTTTCTTCCAACGATACGTAAATGAATATTCAATTATGCAAAGAGAAAGAAATATTACCATAGTATTTTAATAATATATTAGGAAGCATATTGCTTAATAACAGTGTTTTTTCAAAAAAATTATTTCACTATGATTTGATATTTTTTCATTTAAACTTTTTCAATAAACTTTAAAAATAAGGTTGGATTACACGTATATATTTCATTACAATAAATTTTAATAATTTATTTATTATTAATATAATTATTAGTATTAGTAGTAATAATTTTGTTAGTTTGTGTACATATGGGTGTGTTATCAGATCATGTCGAATCACGTCCGTATAAGTTTTTCACGCGTGAGGACAATATAAATTATGCTTTCTATGATTTACACAATTTTTTAAAAGTATTGGGGAGTATATGAGGATTTAAAGAAGGAAATATTCGTAAAACTCAGTTAGCATCTTATTGGCTTTTACTTCAACTTCTACAAAAATTGAGAAAATAATTGAGCCATGTGTATAGAGCTAAAACTACACCATTTGATCCAAAAGCTTCACTGTTATATAATATTATTTATTCCACATCATCTCAGTAATACTTATGAATGTAAATTTGTAATACTTATTTATGAATGTAAATCTATGTTGTATATATACCATTCATAGAATAGGATCAACCAGCCTGGGAAGCTTACCTGGTGAGGGGCGACTTGAGCAGGAGCTGGGCCTTTCTTGCACACCAAAGGAAGCTTGTTCTGTGTATAAAAACTCAGTAGTGAAAAGAAAAAAATGGAGGAAAAACTCGAGTATCTTTATAATATAAAAGAGAGAAGGATTGAAAATATATAGTCATAAATTGTAACCTCTTACCTATAAACGACCATGGCTCCTTTGAGGAGAAAGGATCGGCAATATTGATTTAAAACTGGCGACTTTATATCCTTCTTGAGATAGAGGATATGTAGAGAGGAGAAGAGTTTGGAAGGTTTGGTTTTCAACATTTGACAGAGGATATAGGTAGAGAGGAGAAGAGTTTGGAACGTTTGGGTTTTCAATATTTGGAATAATGATATTTAACGGTTTGGTTTGGCCGATGTGAAATGTGTGGAGGAGAGGAGTGCCCATTTATATTTAATTAATTGAATTCAAGAGGGTTGTATATATAGATTCATAGAGAACTTAGAAAACTCCAAAACCATTTGGTATTCCAAGAGAAATGGGAAAAGTCGGAAGAAAGAGCTAATGGGTTCCCATCCCTTATTATTTACTACAAGGTTCTTTAGAGAAGAAGGGCTTTTGGAGTTCTATAATTAAGGAAGGGACTACGTGGAGAAATGAATTGATTAATTAAATGCTAGTAAGCCTTTATTACCTAGAGTCATGTATCAACCTCATAAGATTTGAGCATTTATTATTACCACGTGTCAGCGTTATACGATTTGGGTCTACAATTTTTATATAGTCATATAGATTTGAGTTCTTCGACAGTGATGCATTTATCTGAACCAACTTAATATTCTGAAATTAATTAATTAAGGACCGATCACCCGGTAATTAATTAGGCGGGGTGTCACAATTTCCTTCATAGAATCGATGTTGTTGTTGGGAACACTCCTATGTTTCGAATCAATTACAACTTGGTTTGTCCATATTATTGTATGCATGGGGAGAGTTTTTATATTTTCATGCTTGAATTCATTTTTGATTGTTAATTGAATATGGGTTTTGTATTTCTTTCTTCCCCTTTTTGGGTGGTGGTGGTGGTTATAAGTTGGTTTTGTAGAAATTGGATAAGGGAGATCAATAAAAAGTATATTGCTTAAGAGTTTTTGAAGGGATGTTGCTGGACAAGTCAGTTCTCATATCTGTAGCAATACCATTTAAAAAATGAATCCTTAGAATAATAAAGTTTTTTATTTGAACCCTAATGTTGTAGAAGAGTTTGCTGACTTTAAAAGATCTTTGTATTTCTGTATATCCAACAATAATGGAGCCCAAGTATACCGTGTGAACTTTCTTTCCATTTGCTCCCTTTATTCATATATACATATGCAACTCATGATAAAATAGATGTTTGTTTTTATTAAGTTGTTATCTTTATTTACAAATTAAACTCTACTATTATATAGTTAAAAATGTAATTTACTCATTCCCAATAAATAGTCTTAGTAATAATACGCAAAGTTTTTAATAGTTTTATTTTCATTTATTTTTTCTATATATAATCAAATATAAATATTTCATTCTAACTTTTTTTTATATTTTAACCAAACATAATGCTAGTTCATCTTAAAATTCTCTGTATATCCATTATTATATAACAATAAAAATGAGAGTTAAGGGGTCCCCTTTTCCTCCAGAGGTTTTGTTTTGGCTTTCATCGGCGAGTGTAAAAACAGAGACCACAGTTTGAGTGAGAAACCAGCTTGTCAATTTCAAATATATACTCAATTTGACATAAACGATCAAACTTCTCCATCCTTATATACCTCCGGTACGTAATTTCATATCCCACTCCCCAGATCTATATGTAGATGCATGTGATTGATTGATGGTGTTCTGTTAGGGTTACTCAGGAGGAATAGGGCTCTGCTTTACAGATCTGATCTGAGTTGTAAAATTAGAAATGGGGATAGTGTTTACTCGATTGTTTTCTTCGGTATTCGGTAACAAAGAAGCTCGGATCCTTGTTCTCGGCCTTGACAATGCTGGCAAAACCACTATTCTCTGTATGTTTCTTCCACTTACTATGTTTTCTTTAACCATTTTGAAATTCATCTAATCTATTCTTATATTATTGCCTATCTTCAGATCGCCTTCAGATGGGTCAAGTTGTCTCCACAATTCCAAGTTGGTACTCTTTCTTTGTTCTTTTCCTTTCATTACTCTCATTATAGGTATTGTGTCCTAGTTATGGAATAATTTTTAAAATGAATGCTCACAATTGCACCACATCTCTGCATTTGAATATTTTATTTTTATTTTGAAATAAAAGGGTGAACAATCATTCGTTTGCGACTCACTGTGAAGTGGCGCACTCGTATCGGTTTGTGTTTGTGTTTGTGTTTGATGTTGGGCACGGACAAGAGCCAGTACGGGTGCGAAACGTCAGCGATTCACACAAATTGAGTCGGTAATGAGAGTTGGCGTAGAAGGACTCGGGTGAGATGATCGCTCTATCATGCAGAGTTGTCCCGTAACTCTAGAGGAGTTTGATCCGGTAGGTTTTTTACCCAATTTTTGCCTGTAGTTTTAGTTGAGTGGTGGTCATTGTTATTTTAAATAAAAAAGTTGGGAAATGATTGAAAAATAGTTCGTTTTTATGAGAAGTTGGAAAATGAGTGGAAATTTATGAGAATAGTTTCCTTTTATTTTTGGTTCTTTTGTGGAAATCAAAGAATTGGGTAAGAAATGTTTTTCATGATATACGATAAAACTATGCAACACTTCTAATACTCATAACTATCGTTTCATAGTAAGTATATGCAATCGGGAAAAACAAAAGTAAAATGGAACTAAGGGCCTTTTTGATAGGCTAATTTTGCCATGCAAAGTAAGGAATCTTTCTCATTTTCTAGCTTTTGGGCGTGTTTGATGACATTTTTTAGTCTTGGAAAACTTTTTTTAGTTTACACTAAGGTACAGGTAAATAAAGCACAATTCGATGATTTACCATGGGAACCAATTCTTTGGGAGGTGGGTAAGAATTGTTTTCCATGAAAACCAATGTCTTGAAAATTAATTCCACCCTATGCCATCAAATGGGCTCTAAAATAAGTATTTTCCGTGGAAAAGAAATCAATGTCAATCAAAACGAACCATAGATGTGAAATAATTCCCAACTAGAGCTATTTTATAATTGTTTATTTATTTGGAAAGATAGAAGATGGATTAAACAACTACACAAGTGGTGGTGGTCCTCCCCATTTAAATACCTCTGTTAAAGCAGTCCCAAAAATGGAAGTCTAAGAAACTTGACACTTCTTGCTACGTGAAAGGAGCGTGGTTACCTTTTTTTTTTCTTGAATTGTTAATTCTTATTGTTGGACTCGTGCATTAATTCATATGTATATTTTTAATGCAGCAATCGGATTTAACGTGGAAACAGTGCAATATAACAACATAAAGTTTCAAGTTTGGGATTTAGGTATGTCAAGCAAATACTTTATGTTATGTATTTCCTTTTTCTTTGCGGAAAAAAGTACTGGAGTTTCTGAACAATCTATATCTGAAAATGCAAGAATACATACTGGAAGGATACTTATGCGTGTTAGTCCTTTGAAATGGATTCGTAAGTGGATAGTGTGAGGTGAACGTGCATGACCAGGGGCGGATGTCCTTGGTGCCAGGGGGAGCGCCTGAGTTTTCCAAATTCTTTTTAGGGGTGCTATATATGTAAAGATAGAAAGTTAAAGGCATAAACAATAAGGTTTTTGCAACTTTTAGGGTTAAAAAACGTATTAAGTTTGTATAAAACTAGAAATTAAAGCTATAAATTGTATAAAATTAGAAATTAAAGCTATAAATTGTATAAAACTCAAAGTAACCCCCCCAAAAAAATTCCTGCCCCAGAGCCCCCCCACATCCTGGATCCGCCACTGAGCATGACGTCGAGTTTTGGGCGGTTGATATTTTTTGCACCACAATTTATAGAGTATACCGTATGGAGGATCAACATTAGAGAAAATACTATTAATCAGAATGTCTTACTATTGAAATAACATTCACTTGGGGTTTGCGATCCTATCTTTGCAAAGATGTACGACTGTTTTATTTTTCCTTGAAACACTCCAAGTACTTAACGTGGCATAGCCGGATCATCACCTTAGAAAGTGTACCCCGGTCATAAAGTGTTTCCTTTAAACTTTATAACAAATTATATATTTATTCAAAGAAACTAATTAAAAACCCGAATTATATAGGCAATCTCAAGAAAGTTACGTTATTTAAAAGTTTTTCATGGAATTGACAAGGATTCATGAGATTCGTTTGATTTAGGTTAGGTTATGAGGACAAAGATCTCATGTTGGGTTAGTTGGTTTCACGTGGTGCCAAGATTTGTATCTTAAGGTATTTGTGGTCTTTATATCTTGCTATTTTTTGTAGATATAGGTCTCAAATGGATGCAGGAGCATGGGGATATATATATCTTTTATCATTTCTTTAAATCTTTTTAGCTCTTTTTACTCTTTTGTACCTTTTAGTATAAATAGCCCAAAAGGCTTCTATTTGTAACAGTTTTGATACTATGATAATGAGTGACTAGAGAGAGAGATTAAGACCCTTTTGTGAATTTCCTTTGTTGTTGTTGTTGTTGTTGTTGTTGTTGTTGTGTAGTTTAGATTTCTTTTACGCTTCCGCACCTTCATTTACATCAAATTGGTATCAGAGCCAGGTTTGTTCTCGCTTAATCATGTTTATAAAAGATTGGGACTCGAATTGGATTCATCCGGATGATACACGGATTATTCCCCAAAATAGTTCCCAAACCCTAGAAACCCAAATCCTTATTCAAGACAGCGGGTTTTACGCTTCCGCACCTTCATTTACATCAAATTGGTATCAGAGCCAGGTTTGTTCTCGCTTAATCATGTTTATAAAAGATTGGGACTCGAATTGGATTCATCCGGATGATACACGGATTATCCCCCAAAATAGTTCCCAAACCCTAGAAACCCAAATCCTTATTCAAGACAGTGGGGAGGGGTCGACAATGCCTCCGGTAGATTGGAAAGAAGAGGACGACATCACCGAACTTGTTGGAATTTCAACCGTGAATTATCGGGTCAACCGCCTTCCAAATGAGGTGGATCACCATCGGACTCCACCAGAATCTTTTGCCGGCGCAACTAGCAGCTTGACCCGTGCGGGTCATCCTCCGATCATCTTTTCAGCACCCCCGATCGTGCTGGAGCTTCCAATTCAGCAGGTTGACAGTTCTATTTTACAGAATCGATCCACCTGGTTTCTCCAACGCCATCGTAGGCAAGCCGCATGTCGAAAATGGGAGATAACTCACCGGAATTTCAAGAAGTTGTTGCAATCGATCAAGAACCGTTGTCTTCCGACCCGTATCAATTGAAGATTCATCCAGATTTATCCAAAACTAATCCTTCCACAAGCCCTAATCAATTTCAACAACAAAAAAATAATTCCAAATCCAATTTACCCCATCTTCAAGAAACCTTAAAATCCACTCCATCTACAAACCCTAACCCTTTATTCAAAGGGTGTGCCTCATTGGGCATCCCTACCGATGTACCCTTATCTGCCGCCCAATCCATTTGTCGACGTCGTGATTCTTTTTCTCGTGCTCAAGCGAAACTTGCCGATGCTTCTATCGCTTACACACACACCGTCATGATCACGACTTCGGTTGACCCCAGGCACCTCCTCCTAGTAACGATGACATGTGGATCCGCACGCGCATTTTCTTTACTCGTTGTACCGCGAGAGGGAGGCTTTGTATGGTGATCATTGACGGAGGGGCTAGTGACATCTTGGTGGCACAAGAAATGGTAGATAAGTTGAGGCTTCCTACGGAATCATTCGAATTGGATGGTTAAGTAATGGTACCGCTATTACCTCGAGCCAAGATAGGAGACTACCATGATGTGGTGGTGTGTACTGTGGTAGATATGCGGTGTGCCACTTACTTTTGGGGAGACCTTGGTAGTATGACCATTGTAGCGTGCATGACGAATGAGCTAACACTTGTTCAAACACGAGGAGAGAGATTTCCTCCTTTGCCCCATGAAGCCATTGCCATTGGCATGACCTTCAGCGCTACACATTTCACCTATCATCAGGCCATTGCCAAGTGGACGACCTATCTTCAGCACTACACATTTCACCTGCTGTATAAGCTCGGGACAAAGAATCTCGTAACAGACACTCTTAGCCGACGAACGCATGCCTTGGTGACTTTGAGGAGCCAGGTATTTGGGTTTGATAAGATCCAACGCCTTTACCCGACGGACATAGAGTTCGGCCCGATATCTGTCGCGTGCCAGCAGGGCAATGGTGCATCGGGTGAGTATCTTTTACCCGATGGGTTCTTACATCGGGGGACAACTTTATGTATTCCTTCTTCTTTACGCGAGAAGATCATTTCAGAGGTTCACGGGGGAGGGCTAGCAGATCAACTGGGGCTGGCAGGTACACATGTGATGTTGAGGGATCGTTTTTATTGGCCGACGATGAGACGGGATGCTAATGCCTTCATTAGGCGTTGTTATACTTGTCAGCCGATCAAGGGGCAGCATTCCAATGCCGGCTTCTATACTCCACTACCAATACCCGAGCGCCCGTTGCAGGATGTTTCGATGGATTTCATTGTCGGGCTACCATGTACTTCCAACGGGCATGACTCCATTTTGGTAGTAGTGGATCGGTTTTCCAAGATGTCTCATTTCATCCCTTGTACGCACACAACATATATCTCCCATGTCGCGTCATTGTACTTTTGTGAGGTCCGTTTACACGGGGTGCCACGCGAAAACACTTTCGATCGAGATGTGCGGTTTACGGGTGCCACGCAGTAACGCTTTCATCCTCGGACGGATGGACAGACAAAGGTGGTCAACAGAAGTGTGGGTGACCTCTTGCGGTACCCGTCATCGGAGCATCCCCGTAGGTGGGATATAGTGATCGCCCAAGCCGAGTTTGCTTTCAACGACGCTGTCAACCGTTCTACTGGCCTCTCTCCCTTTCAGATTGTGTTGGGACAGCTCCCCACTATGCCCATTGATCTAGCAGAGTTTTTGCCGACAGTACCCACATGTCCCTCCGCGAAGGAGCTTGTTGTCCGCTTGACTTCCATTCAGGCTGACGTCTGTGCTCGTCTTCAGACCACCTATTCCTCTTATAAAGAGGCGGTTGATGACCATCGCCGTTTTATTTCCTTCCACCCGAGTGATTTGGTTATGGTGCATCTTTAGAAGGTGCAAACGATAAGACAAAGGCAACAAGCTCCTGATGCGACGCTTTTCGATTATTCGAGCTTGTGGGCCGAATGCCTATGGGGTCGACCTTCCTCCCGAGTTTTGCCTGCACCGGACATTTAACGTGGTGGATCTTTCCCCATTCCGAGGCACCCATCCCCACATATTCCCCTCCCCACATCTTCGACTCACCCGTTCCGTTCACATGTTGATCGTATTGAGGGTATCCTTGACTCGACATTTGTAGGGTCTTCGTCGAGTGACTACACATGTTACTTTGGTCCTTTGTGTTGGACGTCCTGAGGTTGATGATTCTTAAATCACCAAGGCCACCCTCCAGCATGTTGATCCTGACTTTTTTCGGGATTACTTAGCATACATAGATTCCTCTCAAGGGGGAGAATGGTGCAGTAACATAGGGATATAGATGTCATTTATTATTTTTTTAAAATCTTTTTAGCTCTTTTTACTCTTTTGTACCTCTTAGTATAAATAGCCCAAAGGCTTCTATTTGTAACAATTTTGACAATATGATAATGAGAGACTGGAGAGAGAAACTAACACCCTTTTGTGAATTTTTCTTTGTTGTTGTTGTTTAGATTTCTTTTATGCTTATGCACTTTTATTTACATCACAAATATAGATTTTTTGTTTGGGTAAATAAATATAGGGCTCACTTAGATCGTCAAGAGTTCAAACTACATCCCATAAAGAGACTCAAATGGTTAAATGTAATCACATCGAGATTTGAATTTTTAAATGTGATTTTTAGTTTTGATAAAAAGTTGGTAATTGATATTTTATTGTTTAGATAACTTATTTATATGGTGCTCGTATTTGAGTTGTATTTTCCTTTCATTTGAAGACTTGTGATTTTATATGTATTAGCAGTGGAGATATTTGATCAACTTGATATGCATTTCATGAACTACATAAGTGGAAGATTCTTCCGTAGCTTGATGTGGAGTGCATCTCAAGAGTCTAATGGAGTGTAACGTTAGTAAGTTTTATAGGGCTCGAGTCCATACTTGTTATATGCAGAATGAATGCTGTAGGCTTTCTGTAACGTCCCACGGCTTGCCTCATTTCTTCGCTGACGTTAGGTCGCTTTTCTCGCGGGAAATTAAAATGTAGTTAATACGACAATTCTTTATATTGCTGCGATCTTCTAGTAAGGCCTCGGTCTCATCATCAGAGTTGGCAGATTTGATTCATCGTTATATCTGAATAAGATTCCATAAGAAGATTTAATAAGTGAACGCTACTTCCATTAATAATTGCAAGAGTCTCTAATACAAGCTTTGAGACATAATAAAACATTTCGCTCCTCATAAGTGTCTTTTCAATATGAACGAAAGAAGATTGCAACTCAAGAATGGAAAATATGTAAAGTCCTCAAACTCCAAGCTACAATTTGTCCATGGCCTTTGATAATAGGTCGAGACCTCTGCCACTCTGATCCTCGGCCTTTACCACTCGGCAGCGTCTAACCTGAGGAAACAAGGAATATAGAATGGATGAGCTCAAATAGCTCAGGCAAGGGTTAAATCATGGTTTAAAGTCTCGGCCGAGGCAACTCGGTATCGACCGAGTTGACTCGGAATCGTAGGCCACTGAACCGATAACGAGTCACGAATAAAAAAAATTAAATATCCTATTAAATCGTAAAATCTCGTCGATATATCGGCGTTCCCGAGACGACTCGCCGATATATCGATCGAGTCGGCGATATCTTCCCGCGATGAGGGGTTTTTTAACAGGAAAGAGGGGATGAAGTCATGGACCATTTTCTTGAAAGAAAAGCAGCAAAAAAGCAAAAAATATTCAAAGATTCTTACTTTTATGA
Organism: Sambucus nigra; assembly: GCA_949130495.1. NCBI lineage: Eukaryota > Viridiplantae > Streptophyta > Magnoliopsida > Dipsacales > Adoxaceae > Sambucus > Sambucus nigra. Next base: position 380,949,193 of record OX422221.1, read on the forward strand.
GTTGATTTGTTGGAGATTAAAGTCACAAACCAATTTTTTGGTTGATTGCACCTATAAAAGCTTTGTTGGGTTGAGAATTCCAAACCACACCATTATAGCCGGATTCCATCCCCCATTAAAGCTGGCTCCTCCCAAAAACCCTTCTCCATTTTGTGTGTAGGTGAGACTCATGGTTAGAGAGTCTAAATAAGCCAGACCAATTTTGACTTTTCTTTTTCTATTTTTTACTGCTAAAACCCATATCTAATTAAGTCGAACCCTTTTTTTTCATTTTTTTTGTTCCAACTCTCACAACTACTACAAATGTTTAAAAAATATTTTTGTAGAAAAAAATGTATAAAGAAATGTTTTGTATACATTTATTTATAAAACATTTCTTTGTACATTTTTTTAGTTACAAAAATATATACAAAGAAATGTTAATTTTTCTACAAAACATGATTTTAATTTTTCAAGTGTACAAGTGTACATTTTTTTATTAACAAAACAAATGTGTACAAAGAAATGTTTTGTAAATAAAAGAAATTTTCAAAGAAATGTTGTGAATAAAAAAATGTACAAAGAAATGTTTTGTAAATAAAACCTTGCTACATATTTTTTTGTACACTAGTTATTTTGAAATTTATTATTTAAAAAAAATGTTTGTACACTTGTTATTTTGAAATTTATGAAACAAATGCTTGTTATTTTGTAGAATGACTCCTAAACCAGATATTGGATGGTAGCGTGATAGGATCCGGAGAAATGCAACCGCGAAAGTGTCGGACTTAGAGCTAGGAATTTGATGTAAAAAAATTTAATGTTTAAAATTCTTAAAAAAAATGATTTGTATTAAAAATATTAGAATTCTTAAAAAAATGTGCACTTAAAAGTATTTAGAATTCATAATAATAATGTTTTGTACAAAAAATATGTAGAATTATTAAAAAAAATGTTTAGAATTTCTAAAAATTCAAAAAAAAATATTTTGTATAAAAATATTAAGAATTCTTAAAAAATAAAAATTTCTAAAAATAATGTTTTGTACAAATAATATTTAAAATTCTTAAAAAATAATGTTTAGAATTTCTAAAAAATTTCAAAAAATAATGTTTTGTACGAATAATGTTTAGAATTCTTTAAATAAATAGGTTTACTATGCAATAGCAATATTGAATCTTACAACTTTGTCGCACTTCAGTATAACCAATTCTACAATGCAATGCATAATAAGTGATGGGTTTGAATGTATTTCATTGGTCCACATTGTTAATCTTATTTTTAAATTTTTTTTTATATTTTTTCCGGAATTTTTTGCGCTCTCTAAATAGCATAACTTTGCGTGTCGCTCGATATCTCGACCGAGTTGAAAATCGGATGTCCGATATCAGGACCGATACCGAGACTTTGAACCATGGGTTAAATCAAGGTCCTCATCAACCTGTCAATGTTAGTATTCACAAAGACAAAGGATATACAAGCGAAGCAATGCAATAACAAAACAATCAATAAAGTTATGCAGTGTAAGCAAATAGGAAAGGAAAGAATAGTGTTTTCCAACCTCTCAGAATTCAGATGTCCTCAATGACTTATAGCTCAATCTCCCAGGGGTCATAAATTCTTCACCTTCTCCCAAGGCTCTCTCTCCCTTAATTCACTTCTGCTTCCCCATGGCTCAATCGCCCACGGTTCACCCTCTTAGTCAATCACCTATATTTATAACCTAGGACTTCTCAATCTCCACTGCCTTATTCTAGGTGTCTTTCCTATTCTGTCCAATTCCAGGCGGTCCACGATTTGCTGTTAACTCTACACTTTGGCCGAGTTCTGCCGCGATGTTAAGTCCCGTAGTTAGCTTAGGCTCAATCTATCTCGACTAACCGTTTGATCTCAAGCACCGAGCAGGAGGTCCTCAAATAGACATGATGCCTCGGCCTGGCTATGAATGCCGCGACCTCAACACCGAATCCCCAACTCAAACTCCTAAAACACAATATGATACTGCCTCCCAACTCCACGACCTCTTCTAAGAGGCTGCGACGTCAAAAGAAAGAGTTGGAACTCTTCATCGGTAACAATAAGGGCATTATAGTAAAAACAATGTTTTAAAACCCTAATTTACTCCCATTCAAAGATCAATGGCATAACCCTAAATAAGGCTCCTAAGATCAAATAACAGCATCCTCAAAATCCCATTCTCTAACTCTAAAATCTCATTTCAAGAACCCTAATAGAAAACATCTAAAATCACAGATATCCTCAATATCCTCAATGAACAGTAACATGCCTAGGTCTCCAAATCATCATGAACAATGACACTCCTTGGCCTCTAAACCTTTACGAGCAGTAATTGCCCATGGCCTATAAAACCAAGAACAGTAAAATTCCATGGCCATACCCAGATTTCAAGTAAGTGCACATCTCATTCAATAAAGATCGAAAACTAGTGTTTTAACAAGGAAGAAGAGGGTGAGTCCCTTATATTTGTGGATTCAATTCGATGAACATTAGCCCTTCACTGCCTCAAGCACTTCCTTTTATGGTGAACATTAGATGTCTGCGGCCTCACTCCGACATCACCTCCTCCTCCACACACAAGTCTCACTTTCTCTCTCTAAAGGGTTTAGGTTTCTAGCAGCTTTGAGAAGTGTGCCAAGGGTGGGTATTTTATAGGTTTCAGTAGGGAATCTTAGGGTTTCTTCTTTTGTACACTTTTTTCCACAATTACCATTTTAAAAAGGCTTCTAGAATCCACTAAACTTGGTCATCAAGTCATGACATAATGAGGCCACGTCAGCACCTCTCGTGCTGCGTCCTACGGATACACGCCACTAGGCTCCGCAGCTATTACCTAACTAAGGCCATGGCTTTCCGTACATGTCTACGGGCTAGTCTCAAGGTTTCCTAAGACATATCCCACCCCTAACCGAGGCCGCACACCGGGTTGATCTATTAGGACACACATTACCACATTACCTTACATGTTGAGCCCTCAAGGATGACTTCACCAAACTCCGCGGCCGTGTCCTAAGGCATGGTCTTTCTTTCGATCTCCACGGTATTTGTCTCCAAGGCCGTGGCCCTACTAAAACTCTGGTCTTTACAACAAAAATTCACCCGTGGCCGTGGCTACCTACATGGCAACGGTCTTATCTAGATTTGGGTCGTTACTGTGGATCCCACAACAATCGAGAAGCTATAAAAAAAATCTTAAAAAGTGTTTCCTTTGTACTTATACTCTTGTTATATTCAATTAAGTTAGTAGTACAGTGGTTGTATTAAGACAGTGGTTGACATGGTGTGGAGAAGTATTTCCAACTGCTGGTTTCTATTATTGTTAAATGGAAACATCATGGCCTTTTCCAGTCTTTTTCCAGTCTGGAAGGGGATCAAGACAAGGGGACCCAGGGGGTAAGGTCTCCTTCCCCTAAAATAGTACTACTATGGTTGTAGGACTCTCTTCATTTTATTAAGTTGTAAGAATCCAGGATATTTTTGGGAATAATGATATTTGCTGAACTTGTATTTGTTGTCCATGTGTCTTAATTTCAATCAAGTAATTTTATATATAATAGTATAATATGGAGTTCTTATTGCCCTTCAATACTCTTTAGAATAATTGAGGGGGTAGGATGGACTTATGATAAGCCTTGGGGTTCTATGGTCCCTTTTGTATTCTGTTTTTGACTATAATGATTGAGGACATCTTGACTTATCAAAACCAAAAATAAAAAATAATAGAGGACATTTTGTCGTTATATCTGGTCTCCCTTGTTTTGTATCCATAATAATATTCTTCGATTTTGTTATAAAAGAAGTCTTATAAATAGTATCATTTGTTATTTGGAAAGTCTTTGCAACATTTCTATGAGATCTCCCAAATAATGTCATTTGAAAACAAGTACATTTGACCCCTTGCCCTCTATAAATCCTACATCTAAGCCAGCATTTGTTTCTCCACATATTGAGGTTCCAATTTAAGAAGTTTTCCATATTTCGAGCACCCCAAAATCATTTGTGGCCTTACTATTAGTTTTTAAATTAATATACATCTTGGGTGTAGTTCAATCACCAGTGAATGTGTGTGAGCACATACAAAGGCCTATATCTCTTTCTTTGGAGTCGAAAGTTGAGCATACTTGTAGGTTAGTACTTGACGCAAAGCTCTAAGTTGATTCCAACTTTTAACACTATGTTCCCAATGTGGGAATCCAAACTCGTGATTTCCAACAATGTCATGACGAGTGAGTTTCTTATGACATTATCCGTCTAACTGATTGATCCTTACTCTCACAACTGTCATAAGCGAGCCTTGTGCCTTGTTTCTCTTTATGGCTCACCACATGTTGCTGATGCAGTTGTAACTTGTAATACTCGTGGAAAAGTATGATCTTCACAAAGGCTAGATACATACCCGATACTTCACAGATCTCCACAAAATTTGGTCTTCATTTTTCGTTGAGAGTTTACGAATAGGGAAATTTACTCGTCATTTTCTATTGAGAGTCTGTCTAGGGATGGGAACATGCACCCGAGTTGCATTACAATGACTCAGTAAAGTATAAATAGGTGAAATATATTTTCTATATATTTGAAATGAAGTATAAACAAATAATATCTTTTTATGAGGAGTAATTTTAATATCGTATAGCTGTACTCCCAAACATATAAAGTGGAAAAGAATGTGATGGAGCCAATTATTTAGTAACATACTGTTAATGAGACGTTGAAAATCTTAAAACCTGAATAGGAAAAGTTGGAGGAGTGAACGAAGAATGTGCTGAAGTTCGGTAGCTTAGAGGAGTAGTTTGAATGTCTATTGGTCTAGCATTGAAAGCAGCTTAGAGGAATATTTTGCGGGTCAAGGGAAAGTTCATCCCTTTCAAGCAAATCAGCTTTTATTTTTTTGCTGATAATGATTAAGAGGAATAATTAGGAAACTTTGGCAGGCTCTTTTTGTATGTTGGCATCTCTGTTTACATACAAAGATGGGAGCCTTCCTTTTGCAGTTCAAACAAGTACATCTCATTTTGAGAGGGATGGATTTTTCACCTTTGAAACATTGAAGTAGTTAGATGAATTGGCGATTGTTGTGGTGGCTTTGTTTCCTTGTCAAGACGAACAGAAAAGTTGAATTCTTTTTAGGCTAGAATTAAAGTGAAAAAGAATAATGTAAGATGGATTCCTTTGAAGTTCAATGTTCTGCATGAAGGAGAAACGTTTAGTTTCGATTAGGCCTTTGTCAAAGCAGGTTTTCGGCAGAGTACACAGCAAAACTTGGGTCTAACAAAGGATGAAAATAGATGTTGCGGTTCAACAAATGGATCTTGAACTGTACAATTCTCAAGTGGGGGGAATTAGTCGTGGACTCATCAACAAGGTGTTGATCGACGGGCAAGGTGTGTGTTGATCGATGGTCAAGGTGTGTCCCTGCACTTCCTCATGCAACCTTTTATTCTAATTAGGCTGCACAATCTTCTTTAGGTCGTTTCAAAATGAAGTCACGAGCAACCCCATAAAAGCTTAGAGAAGGAAAAATTATCAAAAGGACCCCGATTCTCTGTCTCAAAGGCTGATGATGAAGTAGAAGGTAATGGGGCAATGAGGACCATGGACAGCAACAAGAGCTGGTATGAAAAGCAGCAGAAATTTTATGGAGAAAATTTCAGAGGAAACCTAAATCAGTCGGAGAAGGAACATCGATGGAGCATATCGATGAATACTTGCAAAATTTGTCAATGAACTCATCAATGGGTGAGTGATCCCGAAAATAGATGTGAAGATGATGATAGTGAAGGAATTTATTCGATACAAAGTGAAGATTTGGAAGAAAAGCTGAACGGATTGGATTTTGAGGATAGCTCATTGGGGGACCCTTAGAAGATTCAAAGGAGGGTCTTGTCATCCTGGAATCCAATTTGGAGTTGACGGATCTCCTAGGTGCAGCCTCTTCGGAGAGTTCATGCAGTATTCAAAGAAAAAGTCCTTCGCGTCCACTCTCTCATAGCAATGTTGGTACCAGTTGTATTATTAGGCTAGTAAAAATTCTGATTGGTGCAACCATTAGACCCTCTATGAATCTGTATTGCTCATATGGCTACTTCTAGGCTGGCTCTTCTTTAGAGGTTACTAATTGAATAGCAATCGACTAGAGTTTGGGTTTTCACTTAGATGGGAAAATGGAAGAGTTCAGGGTTTTCATTGGTGCTGTGAACACTACTGGGGCAATAGTGTTTGGTCTTTGTTTGTAGGTTTTAAGTTGCTAGGTTGATGGAACAATATGGGCTTTTTTAAGTTATGATACGAGGGTTAAAAAGTGATGGTTCAGGTTGAGTGTTGGGTCAAAAAGCGATAGCGCAGAAACTTTAAAAAAGCAATAGAATCAGCGGCCACTTCGAGCAAAGAAGCAAATAGCCAAATGCTAATCCGACTCCGGAGGATAACCAACAGCCCCAAAAACGTCCAATCAGCCCAATTATCAAGGAAAACAGATGAGCTGAAGTTGCCACAAGCACCAATAGCTGCACCCCTCTGCTGCCTGACTCGAAATTCTTAGGCAACTAGTCAATGGTGCGCCTAGCAATGTTTATAAAGGCGAATGAGGCGTACGCCTCGAGGCGTGACGGTGAAAAAAAGCCTCAAGTCTTAAGCCTCATGTCTGGAAAGTGAGGCCTACACCTTTGATGGTTGAGGCGTTGCGCTTTGAGGCTGTGAGGCGTACGCCTCTTGTACTCGGCTTAAAAAAAAGGGGAGGTTAAGTTACTGAAAAAGAAAAAAGACGTAAGTTAAAAAACAAAACCTTTTCTCTGTTACGAAACCCGTAAGTTAAAACCCGTAAGCCCTAGCTTCTCTTCGTTGCTCCGAAACTCCTTTACGGCCATCGGTTCTTCCCTTCGGGCCTTCGGTTCTCCTCTTTCTTCTATTCGGGCCTTCATTCCGGCCCCAGGTTAGAAATCCGGCCGTCCGTTGTTTCTACTGTGTTAACTTCTTCGGCTTTATTTGGTTACGAAACTTTGTTGTTTTTAGTTTTTATTTAGTATTTGGTTAAAAAACTTGTACGCCCTTTGTTTCTTCTGTTGTCTTTATTCAGTGTTTGTTTTTTTTAACCAAACAAAACCTTTTTTAGTTTTTTTAACCAAACAAAACCCTTTGTTTCTTCTGTCGTCTACGTTTTTAGTTTTTTTTTTTTAAACTTTGTTTTATTCAATGTTTGTTTAAAAAATTTGTTTTAAATTATAAATTCAATGCAATATGACTTCTTTGTAAAAAGGTTTCTGGTTTTTTTATTTTTATTGTAAAACTTATGTTTCAAGAAAGGGTTAGTATTAAATATTTTTATTATGTTTTTTTTACATTAAATAATTATTTTAAAGGGTTAAAGTAATTATATTTTATCTTAAAGGTTAAAGTTCTTCATCTTTCTAAAATTGCACTTAATTTAAAAAAATGTTGTTTTAATCTACTAATTCCTTTTTCCTTTTTTTTTTGTTTTAAAATTGCGCTTAATTTATACTATTTACTATTGTAACTTGAAATTTTTTTTAAAAAATAACCAATATGTGAATGAAACTTAAAAAACATATTTTGTCCATTTGATTTTGCATTGATTAATTTATTGTCATATTATACAATAACCAATATGAATGAAACTAAAAAAAAATGATTTGGTCAATTTGATTTTGCATTAGTTAATTTATTGTCATATTATAAAATTAACAATATGTAAAAAAGTCATCTTGGGGGAACAAAAAAATGTTTAATTATGTGAGAAAGTCCTCAAAGATGTTTTTTTTGCAGTTTTATTTTATATTTCTTTGTTACTTTATTTTTGATGGTTTGTTAGTATTTTTTTAATATTATTTTACTCTTTTTTTTTGGGTGAGGCTTACGCCTCGCTGAAGCCAAAACGCCTCGCCTCGCGCTTTTTAAACATTGGCGCCTAGGCAAAAGGCCCAGCAAAGTTGGTTTGAGTAAACCCAATGTGTATTCGCGTGTGTTTGGTTTATAAGACACTCCTGCCAAGTTACATTACATATGAGGCTTATAGCCTCATTTATAATGTAATAGTAGAACAGATTAAAAAAGTAACATTCAAATGTCGTTACATATGAGGTGGAAGTGTGTTCCACGAACTGGGTGGAAAAGTGTTTTGAACTTTTTTGAATGCATTGATGCTTGAATGTAAGACTAGGCTTTAGGCCACACAACAAGGTGTTTTACAATAGCCATACAGTAAAGTTGTCAGAACTGGTTTTTAAATTACAGCATTAAAAGTTCAGACTTCAGAGGGTTGTCAGATTTGATTTTTTAGAATTTTGGTCTGTTTTTAACTCCTTGAGAGCTTCATCCCGTATGCATATTATATATATTGATTGAGCTTGATCAAGAATGCCTATTGAAGAATTCTCGTTCTAACGACAGTTTTTGCAAATCTTTTGATCTTGAAATATGTGGATTTCAAAAATCATGCATTTCAATTTTCCTATTTCCTATTCACTTTAAAATTCTTCATCAGCACTGCTATTGAATTAAAATTTTCATTGTGGGTGCCCTATGGCAAATGCGGAATTCGGGAGTGAATTGCTTTACAAGAAGACCACATAAGGGGGGAGTTTACCATCATACAAGATGGAATTGGTACAAATGATTAGGATAATTTCTCTTGTAATGAAGTAATTTGGCAGGTATCGTGCATTCGGCTGCATGATTACATGGGTTGGGACCACAACAAGTTAAAATTATTTGGAGAGCAATAAACACATGCACTTTATTGATACTATACACTCAAAAGTGGTGTGTTGTCAATTCCCATTAGGTCTGTTGTCATTTGACGTAGTTTGATTAAAAAACTTAGTCGTTTGGGGAGAAACATAGCTATTTTTTGCCATATCTGTTTTTATTGTTATGAAGAATCATTATTGTTGATCTCCAGTTTTTTTATACATGAATATTCAAATGATTGGTTTGCTAAATTTAATTTTGAGTCATTCAATAGCTTAATGAAAATAAATTCATGTTAAATTTGTTGTACGTAATTTTTAATGTTTTTTAAAGAAAATTATTAGTTTTTTTGTACTAAAAGTGCCTGTTTTCTAATGTTACAGGTGGGCAGACTAGTATCAGGTAACTTTTCATTTGAACTTTGTTGTTTCTCATTTCAATTATTAAGTGTGAGTTTTTTTTGCACTTATCCCTATCAGTAGTATTTCAAATTTTGTGTAATCTCACAGTTTCGATAGTTGTTAACCTATCCCTTTGTTTTCGGACACTGTCCACCATTTGTTGATAATGCATTCACTAATTTTGGACTTACCTCCCAGGTATTTTTTTGGACAAATATACCGTTGTATTAAAACATAACATATCAACTACAAGTTAGTTTCCAAACACGAAAATGCCTCATCACTTCTCCAAAAAGAATGACGAAGATATTGATCAACTATGAGCTAACTTAGTTATTTCCATCATATAGAGAATGATGTTACATACAAAAACCACAGCCCCTCTAGCTGGTGCCCAGCCCTTGGCGCGCGTCTGCCCAAGACCTCCCGAGGTTGAGGGCCTGACCATCACCATGAGACTGATGACTCATCCGGAGACGAGGACGATAAAGCGACACCTCAAACCTTTTGTGAAATATGGAGCCCAACATTCACTAGGATATTTGAGTGGACATGCTGAATTTCGATGGGAACCAGAATAATTGTGGATTGGCTAGATTTCATGTAAAACTTCAATTACAAGGTCATCACGGGAATCAAATGCGTTTTGACTTGTGGGAACGAAGTATACTGGGCATGCAAAGAGTTTGTAAAATAGTTTATGTTAACGCATAACGGAGGATGGAGTAAACTCGTTGCGACGTGGGCACCCAAGCCGCGTTTGTACCAAAGACCTTAGTGCAGGACTTGTTTACATGAGTACAATCCTTGCAGAAAAACCTTTGCCAAATACACGGAACACTTTCATGAGGAAGCGGTTTGTGAAGCTACCAATGGTGAAATTCTATTTGCTCGTGTGGAGACTAATGACTTCGCCTATAAGCTTGAGGCCGAGCTTCCGCACTTACCCCCCCCACCCCCACCTCCACCCCGGGCCGGGGTTTGGGTAGGTGGGTGGGGTTAGTGATTTAGGTGCACGACTAGAGGAGAGAGGTGGGTCGGTTGTTAGTTGGATAAGGGAGAGAAAGTAGGGTTAGTTTGAGATTTGAAATTTGTTTTAGTAGTTCTCTTTTTATTTTATTTGGTAGTACTTTTTATTTTATCAGTTAGTTTCAATTAACTCATGTTTGTTAAGGATTCTTTGGAACATAAATAAAGGCCTCTCCCATTGTAATTGTAAGAGAAGGTGTTGGGATTTTTTTCAAAAGTGTACACAAAAAGGGATACGAGGGATGGTATGGTGGTATTGAGGATTTATAGTGGTACCTGTTAGAGTCAAGTAAAGTCGAGCGGTTAAAAAGGCCATTTGAGGAAGAGGAGATAAGGAAGGCAATTCGGAATTGTTGTGTGGACAAGTCCCCTCATCTGGACAGGTTCACGTGAGCCTTATATAAAGAGTTAATGGATATTTTAAATGGGGAGGTGAAACTGTTCAATGATTTCTATGAGAGGGGTGGAAAAAGCTTGTGTCAATAAGACGTATATTTGTTTAATCCCTAAAAAAGCTAATTCGGTCATGGTTTGGGACTTTAGACCAATTAGTTTTGTTACAAGCCTTTTAAGGTGTTAATCAAAGTTTTGCGATTTGCAGATGACGCAATGGTTTTTTTAACACGAGACAAAAATAAATTTGAGAATCTTATCTCTTCAGTGCTATTATTCTGTGAGGTATGTGGCTTAGAGTAAATATATCCAAATTAAAAGTAGTAGGGATTAACATTGGGGTAATAGACTTGGGTATTTTGGCTAAGAAGATTGGCTGTCATATAGAGGGTTGCCTGTCGTATTTGAGCCTCCCATTGGGAACCTGAATGCACTTGATATTGGAGCTCATTGCTATGGAAAATTCAACAAGAGATTGGATGGGTGGAGTTGTTTTCTTTTTTAAAGAGTCTATGCTTTTTTATCCATTTATAAGCTTCCATTGAAATCGCTAGAATAATTGAAAAAGAATGAGATTCTTATGGAAAGGGTGGGGTGAAACACAATTGAACATATAATAGAATAGAAAGTGGTAATAAGACTTAAAAATGAAGGGCGTATGTGATTTGGGAACTTAATCATTAAAAACAAAGCCTCTTAGAGAAATGGTTATGCAGATTTCCTAAAGAAATAGATTTATTTTGGTTTGCTTTTAAAATATGAGTCGAGTGTAAATGGGTGGGATTCAAAAAAGTAAAATGGAGTTCTTTAATAAGCTGTTGGAAGTTTATCTCAACCGACATTGTTTTATTTATTTGGTGTAGACCTGACAGCGGGTTGTGTCGAGTCATGTTCGTGTAAATGTTTATCGTGTTTGGTTCTTGTCGGGTTCGTGTCTAAACGAATTACTTTTTTATCTTGTGGAAAAAAATATCGAAACCCGATCCGTTATCTTTACGTGTTGTGTCGTGTTCATCCATTATTATCCCTTAAGATAACAAATCATTTTGAATCGTCTATTGGTTGACACATGAGCCCATTAACATATACAATAAGACCCATAATTCATTAATATTACTAAACCTCTCATTTAGTATAACTCGCCTTGATTGAATTAACATTAAACTACATAGATTCTTTAGGAGGCCCAACAATATTTCATAGTTACTTAAATTAATTGATCTTAACAGGTCTTAGGATTTTTAACGGGTGAAGCAGGTCAATACCAAACCCGTCTCTCGTTAATTATCGCGTCTTATTGTGTTAGCAATGGTATGACCCAAAACCATCAAGGGTCATTAACAAATAACATTGTGGCGATTCGTGTCATGTTATCATGTCTCGTCTCAGGCCTACTTAGGCGTGTTTTAGTGGAGGTGGGAGCTGGCACTCATTTATTTTTGGGAGGATGTCTAGAAGGCAAGAGTCCTCTTTCCAATCCCTATTTCCTCGCTTGTATGGCCTATCTTTGGATAACAATAAACCCATTGCGTCTTTAGCTTTTTTGGATTCTTACTCATTTGTATCTTGGAACTTATCTTTTCGAAGAAATTTGCATGATCATGAAATTTCAGAATTTATTTTTTTATTAGTCTCATTGATGGGGTCTATCTCAAGTCAGGTGTGAGGGGTGAAAGAAGATGGGAGGTTGGATAGTTAAGGGTTCTTCATGTAAATCCCATTTCCAATATTTATGTGATGATTCCACCATGTCCTTTTACCCCTTTGCAAGGAAATTTGGGCATATGGAATTCCATAAAAAATTAAGGTGCTAAACTTGTAGCTTACGAAATATTCAATACTTGTAATGTGCTCCAAAGGACTTTACCTTCACTCTCCTATCTCCGTATTGGTGCTGTCTATGCAAGAAAAGTGGGGAAAGCTTGAAACTAGGGGTGGCAACGGTTCGTGTAGAGCCGGGTTCGTGTCGGGTGATAAATGAATTGTGTGAAAAATGGCTCCATCCGCACACGATGGGAAAATTGAATTCATACACATTTCGTTTGTTTAGTGGTGACACGACACGACACGACCCGTTTTCACCCGTTTAACCAAACGAATCATGTTGACCCGTTAAACCAGACATGACTCATTTTCACCCGTTAACCCAACACGACTCGTTTTCCCTCGTTTAACCCGTTTGTAACCTGACACTTTTAGGTTTTTAATTCAATGATATCATCCAAATGTAATAACAATTGCCTAAACAAATAGTAATAACCACCAAGTAACACCAATAGGCAAAACCAACCACAATTATATCATCAAAATAATAGCATTAAAGCTTTAAAACAATCTCATCTACCAACAAGTAGCAACCAACCTCTCTTCAAAATCCAAATAAAATACAAACACATTGTTCTTGAAAATGAAAATTGCACAACCATTCAACATAAAAATAACGATTAGGTTAAGCCTTTTGAAATTTGCTACAACTTTATCTCGTCAAATCATAGCTTCTTGCCTCCTCCAAATCATACCTCCTCCAAATCAATTTTTCCTATAAAATTGAAATATATACCATTAGGTACTATAATGGACAAGTAAAAAAAAGTTAAAACTACTTGAGTATAATTATTGATAACTTTCACTACCTTCTCTTAATCATCAACATAAATTGTGTTCGAGCATTGGCTCGACGATCTCAATTGAGCTATATTATCACTTGTTTCCTCCGATTCTATCACATTTTCATCAACTCCGATTCTATCATATTTTCATCAACTATACATAAAAACGTTAATATAGTAAACAAACAAAACTTAGTAAGCAAACACGCTTAGTAGTAAACAAAAATAAAAGAATTTCTAAGTAGTAAATAAGCACCACCAAAATAAAAGAACTTAGGGTCCGTTTGGTTGACGTTGGGCAAAAGAGTTGGCATGGTCAAATTTTGCCAAGACAAATATTTTTTTTCTCACATTAGGCTATCAAACACCAAATGAGGTAAAACAAGTTTTTTAGGCAAAACATTTTAATAACACATTTTCGTCCATGTTATCATATATAATAATAAAAAAATTTGAAATTATTTATTAAAAAAACTGTTTTTAAAAATGTTATGAAAAACAGTTTTTACATAAAAAACAGTTTAAAACAGTTTTACAGTTTTTCTTAACAATTTTTAATAATATTAAAAACAGTTTTTAAAACATTACAAAACAGTTTTTAAATATTCATAACAGTTTTTTTAGTTATTTAAAACAGTTTTTAAATTGTTTTTTAAAATATTAAAAGCTTTTAAGAAGTTAGCAAATTTGTTGGCAAATATTTCTCACTCAAATAGGTAAGCAAAGTTTGCCAACCCGTCATGCATAGGAGGTGTTGTACATTGGCAAATAACTTGTAGGCAAACTTTTGTACCAAACACATTAAATTGTAGGCAAATACCCCATTTGCCAACTTATTTACCATTTGCCATGGCAAATAAGGGTAACCAAACGAACCCTTACTATTTTTTTTTACCAAAAATCCAATCCCAAGTACATATCAATGCTTGAACATTTTTCGGAAAAAGTGAACTTCGATATTCATCAAGCACTAGGCAACCGGGGTTAAATGAGGATTCCGATGCAAAGGTAGATATTGGGATTGATAACTCGTCAGTTGATAATGTCGGATAACGATATTGCCCCCCCTCCAACAATCAAGAATGTCCAAATTTGTCAACCGGTCAATTCTTGGCTCATTGTAATACATTTGAAGCTCACTTAGTTGAGCAATGCTATTCTCTCTTTCACATCTGTCAAAATCCTACATTATGATATATAACAATGAAAGTAAGTTAATCTTAATAAATACCTATTAAATTAGTTAATTGACAAACTTCATATGATATATAAAAGTACATTTTATCGTACCTCAAAAAGACAATCTCGATGCTCACCACTGTCATTTGACCCACTTGGAAAATCATTTGTTACACGACCCACATTGGAGACATTATTTGAGTGTAACTCAAATAAAGAGGCCATGGTATCCCGAATACATTCCAATTGATATGAATCATTACCATTAAACCTCATGTAAGGACACTCGACAAATTGATATTTGTATCGAGGATCCAAGATAACCGGAATTGCAAGAATTAAACTATAATTCCCGTCATTTGGCTACCCATCCTACGCATATAATTAACATCACTTGTTTCAAAGTATGTTGAACTCTAAAGACATGAGGGAAATATAAGTTTGTTGTAAGATAGGTAGTTCCCGAAAACAAACAAGTGACAATATAAAAAACTTCCAAAAATTTAGAAATCTTATCAACCTTACACCATTCTTTAGGAGATGTTTATAGTTTGAATCACTCAATTGCAATTGAGCTAACGCCCGTTAATAAAAAAGAGCACCCTCCGGCATATCATATGTAGAGTTCCATCGCATTGGAACATCTCCTCGCAATCTCTTTTACCAATTAAAGAAACTTGTACAACACAAATATCAAATTTGACATTTCTACTAGCGGAACCTTTAACATATTTTATGCTTTCACAATTTTTACCACAACTTCATCAATTTCTTTAAGTCCATCTTGGACTATCAAGTTCACAATGAACGTGCCATTAAGAGAGCATTTTTCAAATTAAGCTGACTCTTCAAAATCTCAACAAATGCAGTGTTAGTAGCATTATCCAAAATCATGGATAACTTTTTTTTCAGTTCCTCACTCCCTTAACAATGTGTATATTTTTTCACATAAATAAAAACCATCATGTGGAGGGGGCATTGAAAGAGCCGCTATAGCGGAATAAATGCGACTTCTCAAATAAAATCAATTTTAATTGTGTGTCAACCAAAGCAGTTTTAATGAAAACCCAAGTTTTAATTTAGTCCTAAAAACATGCATCTAAGTGATATGGAATCATAACGTAATAAGCATGCAAAAGAAACCAAATTTAAGGAAAAATTCCCGAAGTGCAAAATCTTTTTATTTCCACTATAATTTGTAAAAGAACGGTTTATAATCGGATTATAATGAAAATTTAAGTGACATACGAATATCCGCAGGTGTCGGTCGATGTCGTTAGCAATGGAACAATCCCAGAAGCTCAATAAGAACCACAGCCCTATCTTCAGCCCAGGAATACCGTAGCACTTCCCCGTTGACCTCACTCCGGTGAGATTTATCCTCTCGACAAAGAGTTGAACAATAGCAAAGATCTGTTCTTGGGTTCCAAAACAATTCACTAAAGATTGGGATGTTTTGTGAATTGCAAAGCAAGAGATTGAACTCTCAAAAGGTTGGAGAATAAAGTAAGACACTCAAAAACGTATTCTGTTTAAAACCAGTGTTTCTCCACCCGAAATTCAGTAGTCTGACACCCTTTACATACTAAAAATCAAGGCGGTGACGTGTCAGAAAATAACTCTTCTCGTTCGAACGACATACGCTGCCGTTTGAACGAGATCCTTATCTCGTTTGAATGACCTATCAAACGAGGCCATGATTGTAGATAATTTCGATACGAACGCGTGGTCCCCAGTTTCGTATTTTTCTGATTTTTTATGAATTAATTATGATTTTTCTACGGAAAGGTGTCCGTGAACAAAATCTTTAGATAGTATGAATTCAAAAAAAATTTAATAAAAACTTTTAAAGTTCCGCTCCAACACTTCGAAAATATTTTATGAAAAATAATCCCAATACTCTAAGTGCATTATTAAGGTACTCTAAAACGTAACCTTACCAAAGTTAACCTTGCGGAGACTGTTTGTTGAAGAACCTTGATTATTCGGATCCGTCTTGATGTGAATGAGATCTTGATCTTCTTCGACGGTGTAGCGGTATATTAAATATAAATTGATAACGGACAAAAATGTCCTTACAAATCTCCCCCTATGTCTATGCCGGTACAAAATAAAAATATCCGAATTATCAATCAAAATATGACCTATACAAATCTACTCTCCCATGAACCCAAAACTGAAAAGTTAAATGACAAGTCTTCAAACTTTTTCAATCTTCAACAAACTTCAAACCTCGAAGCTTTTTTCCTTAGGGTGTGCAATCCACTACTTTCCAACTTTGTACCTACACACATGAGACAAAGCAAATACCTTCGTGACATATCGAGTTTGAAATGAGATAAACATAAAGTCAAATCAAAACATATATAAAATCTTAAATCTCCCCCATAATTCAAAAACTCCCCTTATAAAGTCATAATTCGTTCTCCCCCTTTTTTATTTGTCCGAAATAGACAAGGAAAGAATAAACACAATAAAGCAAATTGGGGTGTCACGGAAAACCAAGCAAACAAACTATTTTTGAATTTTTCAATTTTTTTCAAACAAAAACAATTTACAAAAATAAACACACCATGTATAACATTAAGACAACCAAATCATGGATATGGAATGAATGGGTGTGAACAAATTCAATAGGTAATAAAACTCAATCAAGCATATGTGTAGATGCATACGTGTACTCCTATCGAATGAACATCAAAAGCATCCTTAGGTGTAAAGTTGTTGAATTTAGATGATATCGACTAAATCAAATCAACAAATCAAGGCCTAAGTGATTTTCACACCAATAACGTCCAAAACTTTTTAGTGCCGTTTCGAGAACTTTTCAGAGGACGTGCAAATCCATTGATTACTTTCCAACCAAACTGCCTCGTATAAAATATTGCAATTTTTATATCTAAAGAGGTACTAAATTCTCAACTTAGAGAAAACTTATTGGCCCAAATTTTGGCATATTTCATTTTTTTATTGCCTTAATTTTTTGTGCGGGCTCTTTTCAAATGGTGGCTTTCACGACGTGATAGTTATTCACTCGCAGCCCTTTCCCGTGTCACTCATCATTTTTTAAAATTTAAACAAATTCCTCACGAGCAATGGTTTTTACATGCACTACTTTTATTACTCTCGTATTATTGCACTTGGTTCATTTTAAGGACAAGATTGAGATGAAAATACTCGACCAACATGTGATAAACAAGTACAATAATCAGACAAATTCGTGCAAGTGTGCAGTAAAGGACATATTGAGTCAAACATGAAGGAAGTAACAACTGATTACATCTCAATGACTCCAAACATTGTAAAGCACATGGATGACATGATATATTGTCTCATAACACTATCAAATTGTCACATGGATAAATGGAATGAAATTGTGGCTCAGTCATCCTAAGTGTCCATTCATATATGGTGGAAAACAAAATACAAAAATCTCTGTCTTTTTCAAAATTTTTTCAAAACCGAAATTCTTTTTGATTTTTTTTTTCAAAAACTATATCAAAATTGAAAACCATAAATACAAACATGGTACATACTAGCAATAGGCATAATATCATCATATAAATCATCCTATACTAGCAAACATAAATCACACAAATGAATCATCAGTCAAAGCAGGCGTGATCAAACGAGCAATGCAGTATGAGCAATTAAGCATGACAATTAAGAATAACTTCATATAAATTGTTCCAGAAGCAACCAGCAGTACCAAAAACCAAAGCAGATGGACACAAGGTACTACAAACAGAAAATGGCAGAAAACCAGATATGTCGTTCGAACGAAGATTAATGTCGTTCGAACGAGAATGCTTGTCGTTTGAACGACAGCTTCTCGCGACATTTAATCTCGCTCGAACGAGAAAACAGTAACTTTCACAATTGCTCAGAAAGATAAACAGTGTTGCCCAGTGCAAAAATTTCCCTAAAACAGTACCAGGAAGGGCTTGATAGATGCAAAACAGAGTCAAAACAGTAGTGAAATAGCCATGGTTCAAAGTAGCGGCCGAGTTGACTCGGAATCGTAGGCCACCGCACCGATAACGAGTCACGAATCGAAAAAATAACAATATCGGAATAAATCGTGAAATATCGGGGATATCTCGCCGATCCCGATATAACTCGGCGATATCTCGGGAGAATCAAACAAATATCGCCGAGATTATAATATTTTACAGAAAAAAACAGCGAGAAGTCTCAAATAAGTGAAAGAAATCAGAAATAATAGAAGGAGGTGAACAATTATTGAACTAATCTTTATCAGAAATAATTGCCACGGACTAGTTTTGGGGCTGATTTTCTGCTATAAAAGTTGTCGTAAGACGCTTGCTTTTCACACCAGATAGTTGTCCTCTTCATAGAAGCCGGAACCCCCAAAGTTTCAGCCGGAATCAGTCCTTATTTTCAGCCGGATTTCCCTCTTCTCTCTCGGCGTACAAACCCCGCCAGGAATCGCCTCTTATTTTTGTGGTCGGTGAGTCATTTGTAAAATGAGACCCTTTTGTTTTTTTTGGAGTAGTGCGATACCCTTAAAATGAGAAACATTGCTTTTTGTATTTGTTTTTTTTTGTACATTAAGCTAAACATTGCTTTGTGGAGTAGTTCGGTGAGTCTTTTTTTTTTTTTTTTACATTATTTGTATTTGTTTGTTGTTCACAACTTTACTTTTTTTTAGGAAATCTAAACATTGCTTTTTTTTTTTTTAAACTAATGTATAGAATTCCTACAAAAATACAAATAATGTTTATAATTTAAAAAAAAAAAAAATTGAAAAAAAAATTATTTGTACAAAATATTTCAAATTATACGTACAAATAAATTCTTTGTACAAAAAATTTATTTCTACAAAATATTTCAAATTATTTGTACAAATAAAAAGTACAAAAGAATTATTTGTACAAAAATGTACAAAATTTATTTGTACAAAAGAATTTCTAAAAAAAATGTACAAAAGGTTTGTAAAATGGCTCCTAAAAATATTCTCTTATTTTAAAAAACCACGGTAGTGGCACCCATTTAACTATATTCAAATCTTTTCAAAAAAAATTGCCTCTACTAAAAAAACATTTGCAACCCTTTTAAAAAAAAAAATAACTCTGCAAATGTCATTTTTTAACTCTATTTTTTGGATTTTTACAAAAGGTTTGTACAAATAATATTTAGAATTTCTAAAAAAAATGTACAAAAGGTTTGTAAAATGGCTCCTAAAAATATTCTCTTATTTTTAAAAGTCCGCGCTAGCGGCACCCATTTAACCCAAAAATATTCAAAAATCTTTTTAAAAAATTACCCCTATCCAGTCATCCCAACCCTCTGAGCAGCAATATGATTTATATTTTTTTCCTTACCATACTGTAAGAAATTACCCCTATCCAAATCCGTATGATTGATACCGTAACTAGATAGGGAGATGAAAATGAATGTAATTTTTTTATCAAGTTCCGTGTGTTCATTAGCTTGTTTTTCAATATTATTATTAGTTTACTATGCAATACTGAATTTGATAACTATATCGCACGTCAGTATAACCAATTCTACAATGCAATGCATATTGAATGATGGGTTTGAATGTATCTCATTGGTCCATATTGTTAATCTTATTTTTTTAAATTTTTTAATATTTTTTGCCGAAATTTTTTGCGCTCTCTAAATAGCGTATATTTGCGTATCACCCGATACCGCGACCGAGTTGAAAATTGGGTGTCCGATTCCGGTACCGATACCGAGACTTTGAACCATGGAAATAGCAAACTCAATAACTAAGTCAATGTGCGCTACTACAAAATAAGTCATAACATTAGCAAAAGTATATCAATACGCACAACGAGTGTAAGGCAAAAAAACATTGGGATCAATCAAAGCTCCTAACATGGGGTGAATCACGTGCAAGCAAACGAGAGTCGTGAACAATTAGACCATAAGCCTCTAAATTCGATTTCCTAACCCAAATCGATGTGTAACGAGGTGTGGGGGTTTTGGGAACCGGTGCGACTCTCTCTTTATGTTTCCTAGGTCCATTCGAAAGCTTATAGCAGAAACGCCTAAGATGGCCTTGCCTACCGCAATGTGTGCAATTGTAAATCGGGCGGTGAGTGTTACCTAAAGGCGGCCTTCTCCTCAAATTCCTAGGTGGAGCTCTCCTCAATTTCCTAGGTGGCCCTCTCTGAATTTGCTTAGGTGGCTCTCCCCTAATGATCCTAGGAGGCTCTCTCACGATGTTCCTAGGGGTTTCTTTCCTAACAAACTTAAGTGCCTCTTTCTTAACAATCCTAGGAGACTCTCTCACACATGTGGGAATGGGTGCAACTTGTTTTTCAAAACCAATCCCACCCCTATCCTCCTTAATTTGGACAGTCCCTAAAATCTTATCTAACTTTTCGGACCGAGACTCCAAATCAAATTTCACCTTACTCGAATCTCTCAAACTTTTCTCAAGTTCACTCATCCTAGATTCAAGTAGGCGCCTAGAATCCTCAAACTCAAGAAGCTCCTTTTTCATTGCTTCCATCACGCCTCGAAGATCATCTCTCTCACCCTCGACATATCCAAGCTTCTCTCCCAAAATTTTCTCTCATGCCCTAAGTTCTTCAACTAAAACATCTATCATTTTTTAAGGCATGCTCTTGCAAATGGGCTTTCAATTTCAAATTTTCTTTCTTTATTTTCAAAGATTCAGCATAAAGTTTATTGAAAGCAGTTTGCAAGTCACGCTCATCCTCACTTGTGTTGTCCTCACTCACCTCACTTTTATCACTAGTCACACGGGTGGGAAACTCTCGCCTAGTTGCATAAAAAACTTCTTCCGAATCACTGTCACCAAGTGTAGAAACACGAGATGTCGGTTTATTCAATTTCATCCTCAAATTTTTGGGATACTCATCTATTGTGTGACCTACACCCTCACAATCCGAACACCTCTCAGAATTGTTTTCAACGGAAGATTTCAAACAAGAGTTCGTGTGAATTTTCCAATTAGATTTTTCAAAAAGTTGACACCGAAAATCATCAAAACCACCAAAAGCCATTTTTGAGAGAAGTAGGATCAAAAACTGATTTTTCAGGACACTTTTCGAAAGCAGGATCAAACGCAATAGATTAGCGATACCCGCTCTGATATCAATTTGACGACGTGAGCAGTCAAATTGTATCAAGGAAAAACTTTAAAAATAAGGATCACTCGATAATTTAGAGTAACCCGCTCGGAAACGAATTTGAAAGAGCCGCTACAGCGGAATAAAGGCGACTTCTCAAATAAAATCAATTTTAATTGTGTGTCAACCAAAGCAGTTTTAATAAAAAACCCAAGTTTTAATTCAGTCCTAAAAACATGCATCTAAGTGATATGGAATCATAACGTAATAAGCATGCAAAGGAAACCAAATTTCAGGAAAAATCCCCGAAGGGCAAAACCTTTTTATTTCCACTATAATTTGTAAAAGAACGGTTTACAATCAGACTATAATGAAAGTACAAGTGACATACGAATACCCGCAGGTGTCGGTCGATGTCGTCAGCAATGGAACAATCCCAGAAGCTCCAAGAACCACAGCTCTATCTTCAGCCCAGGAATACCGCAACACTTTCCTAATGACCTCAGTCCGGTGTAGATTTATTCTCTCTACAAAGAGTTGAACAATAGCAAAGATCTGTTCTTGGGTTCCAAAACAATTCACTAAAGATTGGGATGTTTTGTGAATTGAAAAACAAGAGATTGAACTCTCAAATGGTTGGAGAATAAAGTAAAACACTCAAAAACGAATTATGTTTAAAACCAGTGTTTCTCCACCCGAAATTCAGTAGTCTGACACCCTTTAAATACTAAAAATCAAGGCGGTGACGTGTCAGAAAATAACTCTACTCGTTCGAACGAACGACATACGCAGTCGTTTGAACGAGATCCTTATCTCGTTCGAACGAGATCCTATCTCGTTTGAGCGACCTATCAAACGAAGCCGTGATTGTAGATAATTTCGATACGAACGCATGGTCGTCAATTTCATATTTTTCTGATTTTTTATGAATTAGTTATGATTTTTCTACGAAAAGGTGTCCGAGAACAAAATCTTTAGATAGTATGAATTCAAAAAAAAATTAATAAAAACTTTTAAAGCTCCGCTCTAACACTTGGAAAATATTTTATGAAAAATAATCCCAATACTCTTAAGTGCATTATTAAGGTACTCTAAAACGTAACCTTACCAAAGTTAACCTTGCGGAGACTGTTTGTTGAAGAACCTTGATTATTCGGATCCATCTTGATGTGAATGTGATCTTGATCTTCTTCGACGGCGTAGCGGTATACGACATATAAATTGATAACGAACAAAAATGTCCTCACAGGCATAACACAAAAACTAAGAATCGTCTTATTCGACTTCCAATCTTTATCAATGAAGTGAGCCGTGAGAGTAAAATACCTATCAGTACAATGAGAGTACCACAAATAAGATGTCAAGCAAATTCTACCCGGTAATGAACTTATCAACTTTTGAAGATTTCCTTTTCCCTTATCGTATTTCTTTACTGAGCGAGCCTTAGCGGTATTTCTAAACGGCAATTTGAGATTCGGTGAAATGTAATTAATTATAGCCCCGATGCCTTTAAATTCTACAAATTAAAAATGGTAATTCATTCATGATTAGTGCATCAACAAATAAGTCAACAAACACATCATGATCAATTTTTGGAGATTTTAGTGAGAGTACTCCCTTAGTTTGATTGAGGAGTAGCTGCCCTAAGTCACGTGTATCATTTCTAGCACAATTGTTTATGTGACTTAGCATGTTACCCGTACCATAAGAATTCTCACATATGTATTCCACACCACAATTTCTACATCTAGCACGTTGTTTTCCATCATCATACATGTGTAATTCCTCGAATAAAGTTCAAACTTTTGAATTTTTTTTCCTCTTCTTAACCGTGTTTTGGAGGAGCTAATCCATCATTTCTTGTTATGTCTAGGTTTGTTGATTCAGTTTTAGTGTTATCCTCAACATCATTCAAATTTGTAGCCTCAAATGACTCTATCTGTAAAAAGTAGCAACATATTGAGGCCGTAAGAGGGTAGGGAGATGCGTGAGATGAGGCCGGAGAGGGGAGGGAGAGGGAGAGCAGCCATAATGGAGAGGGAAAGGGAAATGAGAGGAAATGAAAATGTGTTAAAGAATTAGGGCTTTTGGGGGTTCTTTCTTGGCTCCTCAAATTACAAAAATAATCACCATTGTTAAAGGGTATGCGGATCTGACATATCTAAACGGGTCACATGACCCAAAGTCAATTCGTTTAATAAATGGGTTTTGTGGATCATAAATGGTTCTCGCGAATATACACGAAATCGATTCGTTTTCCTAATGGGCCTGGTGGGTCTACCCATTTATGACCCAAACCCGTCAAGACTATACCCAAATCTGATAAAAGCGTGTCGGTTTCGTATCGTGTTAACGGCTCGTGTCGCAAATTGCCACCCCTACTTTAAACATAACTTTGCCACTTGGACTGGCGGATGTGCTCATTTGTGAACTAAAGGGTTTGGGGAATGATATAAAAGTTTTATGTTTATGGAGATGTGCAGTGTTCGCAATCTTTTGGGATATATGGGATGAGTGCGACAACATAATTTTCGAAGGAAAAGAAGAAGAGGAGTGGATGTGGGAGAGAATGATGTTCATAGAACCGAGGGGTGGATTGGTGTTATCTATCCAAGAAAAGTTGGGAAAGTTTGAAGCACAGCTCATTCTCAAATTTTATTTGGAGTAAAGTATTTTTGGAGGGAAGTGTTTGAAGAATCTGCGATGGTGGAGACTTTACCACTTGGACTAGCAGATGTGCTCATTTTTGAACAGGGTTTGGGAATGACGTAAACGTTTTATGTTAATGGAGGTGTACAGTGTTCACAATCTTTTGGAATATATGGAATGAGTGCAATAACATAATTTTCGAAGGATGAGTGGATGTGGGATAGAATGTTGTTCATAGAATCTCTTTGAGCTTATCAATTAAAACCGTTTAAAGACACTCCTCTATTCTTGATGACAATGGGATGGAAAGAGGATGTTTTGGGAAGGAAACATGTATTAGAGTGTCCAAGAGGGGTTGTTATACTCAACTCAACAAAGCTTTTTCCCAATTATTTGGGGTTGGCCCAAGGGATGCTGATATAAGTGTCCAAAATTGGAAGGGGTTTGAATGCACCTGAGATAAGAAGATTTATTATAAGAGGATATATTATAGATTACAGTTAAAAGAGTTTTTCCCAGTTTTTATTATAATTTACAGTTTAAAGAGTTTTTTCTTTAAAAAAAAGTGTACTTTTTAATAAAAAATGTTATTTATTTATTTTTTATAAAATGTTTTTTTAAAAATAAAAATCTGTTTTTTTTTTAATTTATAAATAGTAGTTGTTAGGGTATGTTGGGCAAATTTAGGATTGAAAATGAGCTAGTTAATGGTCAACTAAAGAAATCTTTCAAAATGGGAGTCAAACCCCATGAAGTGAACATTATGGGGGTTTGAGTCGATAACAAATAGTGAATGGGGGCCTAACCCCAAATAACCCTAAAAAAAATTGAAAATATTTTTTTTTCTGTACACTTTTTTATTTACCTAGATTTTGAAGTTCGAGTAGTTATTGTTTTGTTGGATTGTTAAATGGTAATTCTTTTATTCCAAGGTTTACCGTCTGTGTTTTCATTTGCAAATTTTAACTTCCATAATGGAGATTTTTACTATGCCCATCATTTATTACATGTTCCATTACTGTAGTATTTATTCGTATGCTTGCATCTATTATCCAATCAGTTTCCAAATGATTAGTTTTGCACCAATTCACAAGCGCATCAACTTATACGTTTGGTTACTCTAGGCCATATTGGAGATGCTATTTTCCAAATACTCAAGCCATAATCTATGTTGTCGATTCAAGTGACACTGATAGGCTGGTAATTGCTAAAGAGGAGTTTCATGCAATATTGGAGGTACTTTATTGCTTGCTTATTATACCTGTAATTTTTTACTGAATAGATTGTGGATACTTAACTTGGGTGTTGTCATTGTTTTGTTGGTCGTTATAGTTGTGACATTCTTTTTAATATAATTAACAGGCAGATAATTTATAGAAGTAAAACACCCAATGCATGCTTAATATCGACAACTATGAATATCAAAATCCTGAAATTTGAAATATGAGCCAATCTATGAAGCATGGATATTTTAGGGAGTTCTCTTTTGCAGCCATGTATTTCGTAAACTCACCCCACCTATTTATAGCTCACAACTTACTTTATTTTTTTTTAAATACCCTTTTAGAAACAATTTTCTCAGCCCATCTGAACCCAAAACCAACTCTTACTCTTCTCTGTATGTAATACAAGAAGATTTTTTGCTGTTTTTAATTAAAAAAATTAAAGGAAAAGGAGAATTTTTTTTTTCAATAAATAAAAACCGGGACGAAAAAGAGTGCAAAAGAAAGTCTTTATTATTTAATAAATTTGGGATGAAAAAACCAAACAAAAAAACAGTTTTTTTTAATATATAAATATTGGGACAAAAATAGCAAAAAGAAACACTCTTTTTTGGGAGTAAAATAGAAGGAAAAAACAGTAACCACATACAAGGACGAAAAAGAAAAAAATCAGTTTTCGTAATGTTTTAATTAAATAAAATCTGGGAAGAAATAGAGACAAAGAACAGTTTTTTATTTTTTAATAAATATAAACTGATATTTTTTTAAGAATAAATATGGGATAAAAATATGAAGAGAAAAACAGTTTTTAATTAGACGATTGGGAGGAAAAATAGAACAAAAAACAATTTTTTTTCTTTTAATAAATAGACAATGGGACAAAAAAGAGAAAAAATAAACTCTCTTATATTAAAACAAAAAAATGTTTACTATATAATTAAAAAAACTAATTTATTTATTAAACAGAAAAAGTTATAATAAATTATTTGTTTAGTTAATATGTTAATTTAATAATGTGTCATAAGTAAATCGTACCACGATAATTTACATGCGATTTCGTAAATTTTACCTTGATAGTTTTTTTTTTTTATAATTGTATATGTCGATTTGCTTGATTGGATATGTGTGTTGGATTAATGGTTTAAAGTCTCGGTATCGACCACTCAATTTTCAACTTGGTCGCGGTATCGGGCGATACGTAAAGATACACTATTTAGAGAGCGCAAAAAATTCCGAAAAAATCTAGAAAATTAAAAAAAAATAAGATTAACAATGTGGACCAATCAGATAAGTTTAAAACTATCCTTTAATATGCATAACATTGTACAATTGATTATATTGACGTGCTACGAACTTGCCAGATTCAATGTTCCATAATAAATCAATGTTTTTTTTCACGGAGGATACAAATATTATTTTTTTACAAAGAAAAACAAATGTTACTTTTTTAGTAAGAGGATAATTTTTTTTTTTTACAAAGAGGATACAACTATTATATTCTTAGTATTATTTTTAGTAAGGGGATGCAAATGTGTTTTTCAAGTATGTTATATTTTTCTATAAAGGATAGAAATGTTTCTTTTTTAGTATTGTTATTTTTTTACAAAGATGATACAAATAGTGATTTTGACAAAACACTACATTTTTTTTACAATCATTTTTTACAAAAAGGATGCAAATGTTATTTTCTTACAAAAAATGATGCAAATTTTTGTAAATTTTTGATATGTATGATCTTGGAGGCAGTAAAAAAACTGTCTGTTTGAAATTATTGTTAGTTTCCTATGAAGCTCGGATACGCATTGGATACCCAGTTACCTGCCCGATATGTAAGGATATCCAATAAATAAAAAGAAAATCATGATACATGGGCCCGAATCCTGTATTCATGTATTGTGATTTATTTTTTGTTTTCCAGATACATCTTGGATACCTGAGGGGGTATGGTGAGGTAATTGGGAGATACAGTGAGGGAATTTTTGCTGTTTTTGAACGAGGCCTGTTGTAATTTTTACAAAACTTTTCTAATAAAAAGTATCATTTTCATGAACTAAACCCAAACTAGTCATTGGTCTCTAACAGAATAGAACAGAAAATACTAAAATAACTTGCCTCTCTCCAACGGCATTACCACTTTGCATATACTCAAACAAGAGAATATGAATAGTTAAATTTATCTTTTATAATATTATGATCGACTTAAATATTAATTCTACTCATATTGTTCACAATTGTTAATTGAGTATATTTTAATGTATATAAAAATTTAATATATTAATATGTTATTCGCATATCCCGGCTGTATTTTATCCTACCTTTTTAGTTCTGTCGTATTCCCGTTTCCGTATTTTATCAAATATGATACGTGCATCCGTATCCATTCTTACTAGTCAGATTTTATTAATTTTGTAAGTACATTCTCAGTTTGTGATATGAAATGCTACATCATGGGCTTTCTGTTTTGTCTTCTTTTTTTCTTCCCCATCTAACTAAATGTAAGCAATATACAAGTACATCTGCTGACCACATTGTGTTTGCTTTAGAAAATTATAAAATCATCTCGTTCTACCACATTTTTTTTTCCAAAAAACGACTCTTGAGAAGAACTTCCAAATTGATCCAAAAGATTAAAAGATTTACCAAATCGATCCAAAAAATTAGAACTCCGACAAGTGGTCTTTGCTAGAGGCACTTGAATGAGAATGTAAAAGAAGTTCCAAATGGCTCTTACATTGTGGATCGATTTGGTATTGGATGTGAACTTTTTTGGTAAAACCATATTGTGGAAGAGGATCGTTTTGACGATAGCCCTTTTGTTTTTGCTTTGCTATCTAATTGTTAAAGCTTAAATTGGCATTTGAGAATGTGATTTTGACATCTTTTGCCTTTTTGTCAGGAGGAGGAATTAAAAGGTGCAGTCGTTCTAATTTTTGCAAACAAGCAGGTTCATTTTATGGCCCTGTTGTACCTTTGACAGTTGACATAAACGAGACAGCTATTTTTTCATACTTTAAGAAAAGGAATACCTTCTCATTTTATGTTCATAGAAATGCTTGTCTTATTATTTCATTACTCCGGAACCTTCAAATACATGTTTCATTTCTTGATATTGTTTTTGTTTTCTTGTGTACAGGATCTTCCAGGTGCACTCGATGATGCTGCAATAACAGAGGCCTTAGAGTTGCACAAGATTAAAAGCCGGCAATGGGCTATTTTTAAAACCTCTGCTATCAAAGGCGAAGGTCTCTTTGAGGGCTTGGATTGGTAAGTGAATACCTAAAAAATGTTGATTATATGTTATCATGCATTAGTAGTGCTATATTCTATTGGCTGCAAATATCTGCATTATTAGATAAAACTTTTCCTCACCTAAATAATGTTTCCTCATAAAAACATAAGGGTGGAATCAAGGGGTTAAATCCAAATTAGTAAGCAAGAAATTAATGAAGATTGAGAACTCTATTTTTTTTAGAAGGGTTTCATTGTGGACTAGGAAAATTCTAAATTTAAATAAAAAGCAAGATGATTATTTGACAGACAAAACAATCGATGGGAAGTTCAGGGGTCAAGAATCCACCACCATGACTAATGTATTTTCGAAAAGACCATCCCTAGTTTGATTCTCAAGACATGATTAAAATCAACGAGTTTCAAAGAAGATTATCTAAAGGGTGCATAAAGTAAGAAATTAAAAATGCAATATACACAAGTTCGCAGAGGTTTAATCTATTCTTTCCTTTGAAAGGGGGTTAACCAAACATCAAGAAATGAATTCATCACAAATAAAATGGCTCCATAGAATTTCTCGAAATATAAGAGTAAAAAATGAATACAGGAAATTTCTCAAAATAACTGGTTCACACACTAGTCAACTTTCTCCCACAAATTTTGGCCAAGGACAATGAAATTTGCTTTTAGCGGACGTGCTAAAGGAGAAATGAGCATAACAAAATAAAAAATGTAGGAAAATGAAAGAGAAAAGAAGAGAGTGATCCATAGTTGTCAAATTGTGTATCATATTGTGTATCATATTGTGTATTGAAACTGATGTGAAATACAACGGAATTGACACACATGAATAATAATAATAATAATAATAATAATAATAATAATCAAACCATATTTTCTCTCAAATCATCTATCAAATCTCAAAACTTTCATTAATAATATTTCTAATTACAAGAGATGGACTAAATAACCTTATTTATACTAATCCTAAACTTGGGGAGCAAGACTCCTAAATAAAAGGGAACTAAATAACCTAATTAAAATAGGTAACTAATTAAAAGGTAAATCCTAATTGTTATCTCTAATAATAATTTAAATAATAACTAATATTTATTTTTATCTACTTATAAAATACTTAAAATAAAAATAAACATGTGATTAAATTAAATGGGCCAGCGCGCACTTCACTCTCCCCTTTGAAAAGCTCGCCCCGAGCGCTAAAGCATTTAATGTGGAAGATGTTTGACAAGAAGTGCCATCTCTTTCTTCGAAAAGCTTTACCACGAGCCATAGGGGAGAGACTCTTGTACGCTCATAAATACCTTGAATGTTTTGGACTTTTTTCTTTGTTTGGGGTGAATGATATTTGTTTAAAAATTTTGGGGCCAAATAAATAAATTTGTGACATTTAATAAAATTATTTTCTGACTATTAATTTCTAACCGAAGTGGTTTATCTCTTAACAATGGGCCAAAGTCAAACAACGATACGACAACCCATAGTCTTCAAAAGCTTTATGACCCAAACCTCCACTTAAAAGCCGCATCTCATGAAAATAAACCTTAGCTCTTTTTTTATCATCACAAAACCTAGCTGCCCCCTTACTAAACCCAACTGCCTTGACACTTTGTGGATCCGTCGTAGCTTTACCCGAGATCATTTCAGCGTGGCCACTCTTGCCTAGAGTCGGCGAACACGTCTAAAATACTAGGCCGGCGGCCGGGAGGCTTCGAAACAACACTCGCGACTAGATTTCTAATCTCTACTTTGCACGCTGATTGGTGAACGCCCTCCACTTGGGCCGTTTGAGGTCTCCGTTGGCTAGGAGGACACCTCGCCAGGTGCCGATGAGGCTGTTAACCTTCCAGGTTTGATCGGATGTGGGCTGTTCGGAAAAGGGCTACGGTCGAAAGGTCTTGTCGGCGCTGGACGAGGAGTTTCGAAGGCTGGGGGTTGTTCACATTTTCGACATTGACTTTTGGTCGGGGGTTGTTCACAGCTTCCATAGGTGTGAACATAGGTTTTTCTTGTTGGTTGGTGGATGATGTGGTGGTTGGGCTGGCTGTTCAGCCTTGGGTGGTTTTCCAAGCTTTACCCGCCTCGTGAGTAGCCAAAATTCCACCTCTTTAAACCGTTGCACTCGCCGGATGGATTCTCGCTGCCGCTCTACCTTCAAGATTTTTATTTGTTCATTCAATTTTTGAAACGCAACAACGAAATCAAATCTAGCCACTGCTGGTGGTGGCGTGACTGTGGTGGACAGTTTTGGAGCATTGATTGTCGCCGAGTACACACCATACAGTAGGGTTGCCCCAAGCGCTTTTCATAGTTCTTGACCTAGATACACACACGATTGATACACGTGTGGAAATATCAGGAGTGAAGGTGATTTTGATACCATTTTGATGTGAAACGTAGCGGAATTGACACACATGAACACACGTGCGATTAATAATAATAATGAAATCATATTCTCTCTCAAATCATCTCTCTCAAATCTCATAAATTTCATTAATAATAATTCTAATTACAAGAGATGGCCAAAGGCCGTATTTATTCTAATCCTAAACTTGGGGAGCAAGACTCCTAAATAAAAAGGGAACTAAATAACCTGATTAAATAGGTAACTAATTAAAAGATAAATCCTAATTATTATCTCTAATAATAATTTTAATAGTAACTAATATTTATCTACTCATAAATTACTAAAACTAAAAATAAACATGTGATTAAATTAAATGGGCCCACCTGCACGTCAGAAACCGTATGTATTGTGTGTGGGTGTATCATATTGTGAATCGTACTGTACGCTTTGGTAAAAAAAATGTAAATAAGATTGTTTAAAATACATAAATACATAAAGAACACATTCTAATAAATTATAAAACAAATTATAATGTCAGTGTGTACTTCATCGTCTTCAACTAGCTCGCTATTCACAAGAAAATTGGTTAGGGATCTTGATTTTGTGTTGGTCTGCCCATCCAACTTGAATTGCATTCCACCGTCTTCTATTTTTAATTTATATTTATTCAAATTTTCTTCCTCTCTTTTTTTATTTATGTATATATTCCAGTGCCCACGCGTTGAACCTCATTAAAAAATGTAAACCTGATGGCAGTCCCATTACCTGTGACTCATTATTTGTGTCTTGAGCCTCTCGACGTCTCACTCTTTGAGTTGGTCAAGAGAGGGGTGTGTATATGTGGGTATTTGAGAGGGGGGGGGGGGGGGGGGGATGTGAGAGTCGATGTTAAGTGAGGGGGTAGAAAGAAGTGATAATGTGAGACAACAATTTAAATGTGAACAGTTTCTTCTGCCCACTAGGAAGCTGTTTATTATGTTATCTATTCATATTTTTAATCGGAAGCAGAGTAATTTTACTGGTAACAGACTGGTAAGATATCACAGGAAGGGACAAGGAGTTCACTAAAGGAAAAAAATGAAATAAATAGAGGCAGCAACATTGTACGATGGAAGCAACAGAAATACTAAAGAAAACCAACTTGTAATTAGCAATGCTCCAACCCCAAGCAAAAGTGAGACAGGACCTCCTCCTCCTAGATCTGGAGCCTTGGGAACCCAACCCAAAAAGAAGTCCAAACCCTCAATTTTTATCGTACCTATTCTTTATCCAACAACTTGTCCTGGATGTTTTGCAATTTCTTTCAAGCCAAATGTTCCACATAACACCTTTTCTTGTTTGCCAAAGAAATTCAAGTCATGTTCAGGAAAGTCTTCCAATTTTTGGTGAAAGCCCCCATCAATCCAAACTCACTAAACACCTTACACCGAATGATGTGTCCTGAACAAGCTTTGACCATATTCTAGCAAAATTTGTAGCGTTGATCACTTAAAAAAACGTTGAGGTGATTATCCTTATCTTTCTTTCATTTTTTAATATTTGTAACTAGCTTGCAAATCAATCACTGTGATAGTGTCCTCTTTCCCCTCTGGGCACACAAAAAAAAGAAATGAAAAAAATGTAATTTTTAATATATCTTTAATCCACAACTTGGAATATTATGAAGCACATGCACATACGGAACATTGTATACATCGACCTGAAAAATTCAATAAGAGTGACGAGAACATGCATATGACACATCAATAAAGAAATTAATTATATTCATATGAACTTAAATTAGATATAAGAATAGTATTAATAACAAATAAATGTTATATTGTATGTAAGTAACATGAAACCTACGAATTATAGTAATCAGTAAAGCTTGTGTTATACAGATTAAGACTTCACAATGAAATATGGATATGTCATGATTTCTGTGTGTCAAATACTTGTAATTATGATGAATATCTCTCCCTTTGACTTCACATCCATAAATAAATGAAAAAGCACTGTCTTGTGTAATAAAAATCTTACTTTCATTTCTTCTTACAAATTTACTTACTTTGCATACATATAAGAAGTGTCGACCATGTGTTGGCAGGTGTCAAAGAAGTGTCAAGTAGTACGAAATGGACTAATATTTAAATTGGACGTTTGTCGTCATTAGATATGTGTTTCTGCACTAACACGTCTTCACACAAGCTAAAATAATGTTACATGTGAATAATGCTGATGTCTCATCTTTTTTATTGCTGGTATTGTAAATATCTTTATAATAATTGTTTTTTTTCCAAATAAAACATATAGGTTGAGTAATACACTCAAGTCTGGGGGTGGCTAATTTTTTGGAGAAGAAACAGCAGCTTGCTATTTTGTGGTGAAGCCTGCACTTGAAGGGTGTGACTATAACTTTGTATGCTGTGATAGTGTGGAGTCAGTTATGCCATTTGTTGTCATTTGACTTTTTTTTTTTGGGATTAAAGTGCTGATATCATGTTAAATATTCTTCATGGACAATGAATGTTTGGCTCATTTTAATATTCTAATTTGTTCATCCTTCATTTATCACCTTCGCTTCTCTTTGAAGGCCAACATTTTCTCCAGGAAAGGAATATATACTCGCACTTTCTTGTTTTTATACGTTACCAGCTGTTCTGATAAACAATAATAGCATCTGTATGATTTGTTCTGAATAACAGTGTATTTGATCAATTAGGGCCGAGTTAATTTTGACCAACTTCTATTCCCGGTAAAGTATTGAATTTAATAAGCATTGTTTCACACCCTATACTCGACAAAATGCACACCATTGTAATTTGTGGTAATTTTGAAAATTAAATTATTTCCATTGTAATCTTCACAGCAACACAAATAAAACTGTGATTGTCCCCTGGACAGACGAACTCAAAATTCAGAAACAGAAACACCCTTGAACGTAGGTAAAAAATCAGTCTGGAGAAGCTGCTTCAACAATCTTTGTATTAGAGATATATTCACTTATTAGGGTTGTCAATGGATGTAATTTCTAGCTGCGTAACATAGATTTTTTATAGGTAGATTTGTCCATAACCCCTTTTAACTATTTGTTTATCTACGATAAGGACATGCAGGAATCTTCTTGGTATCTTGAGGACACCATATGTTCGATTTATTAAAGATAAGTCCATCTATTATATAGTTACACTTTATACAGTCACGTCTAAAGTAAATTTATAAAACTAAAACATAAACGTGTACATAGTTACTCTTAAGACATTACATTCACAAATTTACTAACTTTTTTTTTTTTGGGGGTGGGGGGTGGGGTGGGGGGAACTATGTTGAAGGTTGATAATTTTTCAGTGCTGAAACAGATGCATTTGGAAGAAAAAATGTTTTGGATGTAATATGATTACATTTGGTTACTGGAAGTAACTTAAAAAAGTCTTAATTTTTATTTAGTGACGGTGTTGTAATAGTAACGGTCTTTTTTAGAAGAAAGATGTATATTTAGTTTCATGTGGACTAATTGACAAAATTATTTTTAATTTATTCTCATTGTTAATTTTTAAATAGTTTAGGGACTTGTGATGATGTTTTCCTTTGTTATAGATTTAGATACAATGTTGGTATAGATAGGAATTTTACTATATACTTTCATATTATAATTACAAATGGTTTCGATGCCAAGGAAACCTTTGTAGGCGTAGATACCACCTGTATGGTTTGATTGCTAACGTGAACTTTATGCTAGTCACATGTTTTTCTTTAAACACCACCTGAAAATATGTTTGAAAACACATGTTGATTAACATGTTGACGTGATATACACAGATTGGTTAGTGCGTGGGTTTCTCCTTAAAACTAATAAAGCTTGACTGAACTTTGTACTTGAAACACACCACCAATTGGTAAAATTGTCTGAAGATATTGAACCTAAAATTATTAGATAGCTTACTCCTTCCATATTCCAGTTTAAAATTTTTTATTTGATTTTTGTGTTTATTAAGGGCCTGTTTGGTTGTTCCCAAAATTGTAAATTAATCCATTTAAAATTAACTCATTCATGAATTGCCTTATTATTAGTGTTTGGTTGCAAGAATGAACAAATTCAAAAATGAACCAATTCATGTTGATTCACAAAAACATAAATTAGTTCATTTCACCAAAAGCTTGAAATTGCACAATTTATAATTACAACATGAATCTTAAATGCACCACTTCCATAGAGTACTCTCACCATACTTCTCTCTCTCTCTCTCTCTCTCTCTCTCTCTCTCTCTCTCTCTCTCTCTCTCCACACACACACACGCACACATATCAAAAGTAAATAATTCTATTTTTCTTTTTCAAACACATCACAAATTAGATTTAAACCCATTTAAAATTAATACACTGACAATCTATTCATTTCAAATTGATCAATTTATAAAATTGAATAATTTACTTAACCAAACGGGCCCTAAGGATATCACTAATCAATAGTCAAACGCATGACATTAGTTATTGTGACATTTGATCAATTGATGCTCGATTAAAAAGGAAAGTGAATTCTTATTTTGAGATATCTCAAAATAAAATAAAGTAGTGAACTCTTAATTAGGAATGAAAGAAGTATTGGTTACCCATTCTTATAAAATGACGTATCTTTTTGACGTAAGGGCAGGTGAGGAGTGCGTTTGAAGAAAATGAGATATTTATTCTGAAGTGTGGTCATCATTTAAAACTAATAAAGTTTGATTGAACTATGTACTTGAAACACATCACCAACTTGTAAAATTGTGTCAAAAGATATTTAGCCTAAAATTATTAGGTAATGTACTCCTTCCATTCCAATTTAAGAATTTCTATTCAATTTTTGCGTTTATTAGCTATTGTGACATTTGGTCAATTGATGCTCGACAAAAATGGAAAGTGAATTCTTAGTTCGTGACATTCCAAAAAAGAATAATGAACTCTTAATTCGAGATGAAAGAAATACCAGTTACCCACTCTTATAAAATGAAGTATCTTTTTAACCTAAGGTCAAGAGAGAAAAGAGTTTGAGGAAGAGGAGATATATTTTCTAAAGAGTGGTCATCATTTAATATGAATTATTGAACTTGGGTGCCAAAGAATAAGGGCATTATCCACATACTTAATTATTTATTTTTTATTTTGATGGCTTAAAAGTGTTTATAAATGGATAAAATAAATGACGACTAAATTAAAAATAACGTTTTCTTTGACTCTTAGGTAAATACGTTTTTTTTGGGTTTAAGACACGATGGAAAAGTCTTTTCAGTGCACTCCCTATGTGTAATGCATGCTTAATTTTTTCAGCATGTATACATAAAATTGTGTAATGTATACATGTATTACCAACATCAACGTTCAAGAACTTGGTACATGGTATAGACATGCGATGATATTATGACATTGTTTTTGTTACACATTTTTGTTGCTAGAAATTGGTGTTAAGTAGATATGAGCTAAATGATATCAATAAACTAGCAACCTAACCAATCAAGAGATAAAATACTGAATGACTAACGCATGAATAAAGTAGAGAGCAAAGAGGGAAATAAGGAGTCCCTGATTTATGTGTTTCGGCCCAATTAAGAGCCTATGTCCACAGGTGACGCGGTCTTTATTCATTTAAGAGACAATCTCCATGAAAATACAATTGAATACAAGTTCTTTCTCTCTCTACCATTTGTCATCATAACAATATATTAATATCTCATACCTCGAATGAGGTTAATAGGATGCTATATATAGGTTACAGAGAGTGAGAGGAGATTGGCACGTGTCTCACCTTTATAAGTCAGGTGAGATAATGCTTTACAAGTTGCGTGAGAGAATAATCACAAGTTAGTTATGACACATGAGAAAAAATATCTTCATATCTTCTTCTATTGCACGTGTATTTGACTGTTGACGTCACTCAGTCACATGGTTCACAGTCTTCGAGACGTCTTAACTAAGAGTGTTGACATACATAAGTCTGGTCTCGTCTAGACGACGTCCACGGCAGTAGCATGTCCCCTCATACATGCCCTCAGAGTAATAATCCCTCAGGAGTTCTCATGACCAGTCCCGTCTTAGCTTGTCTCGACCTCAGAGACGACCTTGTTACAAGACAATATTCACCAACGAGCAGTACAGTGTTGGCCTTGCAGCAGCCTATGTACAGTGTGGGCCTCAGACAGTTCAACGAGGCCGAGTCCTTGTTATCGACCATACCAGCCAAGTAAGGGGCTAGTCTCGTCTCAGGCTCCGTTCTCAAGATCATACCTCTCCCAAGTCTCGGCCAACCTAGACCCTCAACTTCAACATTATTTGCGTGCGCAAAAATCATGACAAGGGTATTATTGACGTATCCAATCAAAACCGTTATGGGAAATCAACCAACATGTGGGGGGAATATTTTTCATTATGACTCGTGCATCTCTCTGCAGGCGTCACACATTCATTGGTTATTCTTCCATTCACACATGGAGTACATGCCTTGGGGGTAATATTATGCACCCCCAGGACTATAAATGGCACTCAATGTCTCCTTCCCCAAGCATCGAGTTCCAACTAAACCCTACTATTATACTAAATTTGTAGATAATGAGCGCGAGCGAGCGTGCGAGAGAGAGAGAGAGAGAGAGAGAGCTTGCACTTATCTTCAATGTCTTCTAGTTTATCTTTTTAGTGGAAACACTCCCATACTATGTACACTAGACGTAGGCTAAGGCCTAACCACTTAAATACTTACGTCTTTCCTTTATCTCTCATATTTTCTGTTATTTTGCTCCTATTATAATATTCACCATTGTTAAGTAAGCTCCTAAACAGTTTGAATCCTTAAGGATGATTTCTAGCATCATCATTTTGGTACCGTCTCTTGGAAGAGACTGAGTTTTCTTCTTCACTTAGCTTGAACATTCATTTTCTTATCTCTGGTGTTGATCCATCCCCACCACCGTTGGTACTCAATCACCATTGAAATAACTTGAGTTGGGTGGTTCTTAAGCTTTACTGGTTCATCTTGTCTCTTGTTTTTTTTTTACTTTCTTCTTCTTTATTCTTTTTTGCTATTTGATTGAGTCTCACCGGAGATGGCCACTGATCCACCTTGCAACGCCGGGGCCAGCTCTAGCCAACCGCCTCAGGAGTCAGAAATGTCTGATGTGGCTGCGACGCTGAGGTCCCTTGTGGCCAGCAGCAGCAGATGCAACAGCATCTCCTGGCCTTCATCCAGGACATCATGAGCAAGATCCCAAATGAACCCACCATTAATTTGATAACTCCAGCTGCTAGGGAGGCCCCACATCAGGTAGTCGAGGACCACCCCCAGATCCAGCAAAAGGAAGTTCAACACCACCTCAGGCGGAGGAACAACGTAGACCCGCGACGTCTCCACCTTGGAAAGGAAGTCCAAGAGTATCCGGATGATTTGGTGTGTGACGACGAAGGCTGTTAGGAGATATATGAGACCTCCGACACCTCATACCGACCAGGGGCCACTCCAACTCCAACTTACCAAGGAAAGAACATCCAGAACACTCCTCAAAGTCACTAGAAAGGCTCTGCATTCTAGAGGCTAAGTAGGGGCCCGACTTTCAGTCATCTCATCCCAAGGGGTGATCGTAGCCAAGACTGACGTTCTTGAAGCATGGATGACACGCGTGTCACTAGTCGTCTGGGTAATTACCGAATGAGACGAGACCAATGAAGAAGGGATCATCGAGAAGTCAATAGTGTATAGATAAACGCAGGCAGAGAGAAGGCCACCGAGGTAGTTGCAGCAGTAGATTGCGTAGGAGACAACGCAGTCCAGGAGGAAAAACCTTGGAATATATCAATCCAAAGGTTGGAGGAGAAGAACAGTTGTTTCTTTAAAATTCGAGACCCCGATCCCAGGGGGTACATGGAGTACTAACCTTATTTAAGACACTGAGAATAGTCAGCTACCCAACTCCTTCCAAGTTTAAGCTGCTGACCGTGATGCCCAGGTATGACAGGAGTACTAACCTTGTTCATAACATAGAGATGTATTAGTCGACCGTCGACATATATCCAACACCAGATGAGATAAGGTACCGAGCATTTTCCAGCAGCCTCACAGGCGTTACTCATATGGTTTATCGGCCTGCCGAGAGGGTCTATAAAAATTTTAAACAGTTGGCTGAAAAGTTCATCCATAATTTCTGTATCGGCATGAAGTTGGCCAAGCGCGTGACTCATCTGCTGAACATCAAGCAAGGAAAAAATGAGTCTCTCTGAGAGATTATATCTCTTAGTTCAATAAGGAGAAATTAGAAGTTGAAGAATATGAGGAGAGTATCGCCATGAAAACCCTTATCAGCATCCTGTAAACGGGGAAACTTTTATAGAACCTCTCTGAGGATCCTCCAAAGTCCATGACAGAACTCCTGGAAACAACCGAGAAAATCATGAATGCAGAGGAGGCCATGGTGGCCAAAAGAGGTGACTTAAAAGAAGTTAACTGTGTAAAATCTAGTCAAAGCCGAGATAAGGAGAAGGAAGAAAATAAGAGATCCAACGATGATAAATTTCCCAATTATACTCCATTGTCGGTCAGTCCTGATATGATTCTGAACGAGATAAAAGATGATAGAGAGCTCAGATGGCAAGAGAAGTTGAAGTCCCACCTCAAAAGAGGGACATAAGAAAATGGTGCGAGTTTCATCAAGACCATAGTCACACGATGGATTAGTACTTCGCCCCTAAGGGCGAGATTAAAAACTTGCTAAAATAAGGAAAGCTCCGAAAGTACATGGATAAAAGCGGAGGCCAAGACGAGGGCAAAAAAAGGTTCAAAATAAGGAAGGATACAAAACCCAAGAAGGAGATACAAGCAAACAAATTTGAACCAGAGTTAGATGACAGTGGCAGAGATGACCTTGACCTTCTTGCCAAGTTTTTTGCAGTCAAAGGTAACCTTATGATTTATTTTGATGTAAAAATGATATGCAGGGGATTAGCAAGTGGAGGAACTGGCCCATAAGAAGTCTCACGTAGTTGAAGCAAAAGTTGGATCCAAGAGGTCGAGGTTAATTCAACCGAGAGTGAAGTTAAACCCAACAAACTGAAGAAAATTGAATAGATAGTCTGGTCATGGGATTTTCAAGGGAATTTTGGCCCCACACGACGATCCTCTTATCATCAATACACAGGTTCACGACTACAATGTGCCTCGTACATTGGTGTATGGGGGAAGCTCGATCGATGTTATGTTATGTGATTGTTTTAAATACTTGAAGTTGAGTAAGAAAAGACCCCCACCATGAAAATTTGATTGGATTCAATGGGAGAGAAATTACACCCGCTAGGTGTTTATGAAATGGATGTATGTATAGGAACCTGGAAGAGATGCCTAATCAGGAAGATAAGTTTTTCGTGATGGACGAACAGGTTTTCTGGGCCTACGACATATACTTGGGGAGAATATCACTCAAAGAGTTTGAAGCTGTGCCCTCCACCCTGCACCAGAAGATGAAATTCTCGACTCCTTATGGGGTAGGGGAAGTGAATGGTGATCAGGTGAAAGCACGAGAGTGTTACTTCACCTCAACAAAAGAGAGAGAAGCTCACTAAAGGAAGATAATTTCCAATAACATAGAAACCCTTAACCCAAGGGACGAGCAAACACTTAAAAAGGGAGAGCCCGCTGATGAGGTAAAATCCATCGTCCTCAATGAGGAAGAACTGAAAAAGCTCATCCAAATAGGTTCGTCCCTCAATCCATAAATAAAGAAAGAATTGATTGAGTTATTAAGAAAAAAAGGTAAAGTGTGTTTGCATGGAGCCACGACGACATGTCGGGGATTGACCCTGAAATCATTTGTCATCGGCTGGACATAAACGAGAACGCTAAGCCAATGAAGGCAGCAAAGACGAGCCCTTTCCAGAAACCGATATTAGGTTATACAAGATGATGTCAAAAATATGTAGATTGATGATTTCATTAGGTAAGTGCACTACCCTATGTGGCTATCCAATGTCATTATTGTGCCGACGCAGAATGAAAAATGGAGAATATGTGTGGACTTCACTGGCCTTAACAGGGTCTGTCCGAATGTCAACTTTCCTCTGCCTCAAATTAATCAGAGGGTAGATGGTACGACCAACTATGAGCTCATGAGCTTCGTACATGATTATTTTGGATATAATCAAATTTCAATGCACAAGGATGATGTTGAGAAGACCTCCTTTATCAATGACAAAGGAACATACTGCTACAAAGTAATGCTTTTTGGCCTAAAGAATTCAAGAGCTACCTATCAGAGGCTAGTCAATAAAATGTTTGAAAACCTGATTGGGAAGATAATGGAGGTATATGTGGATGATATGCTTATAAAAAGTCTGAAGGTCGAGAGTTTTGTGGCCTGTCTAGAAAGAACTTTCGATACGATGGATGAGTACAGAATAAAATTGAATCCTGCTAAGTTTGTGTTCGGTATCGGAGCAAGGAAGTTCTTAGGCTTCATTGTTAATCAAAGGGGAATTTGAAGAAAATCCCGCTAAGATTAAAGCACTGATTGACATGAAAATGCTGAAGAAGATTAAATACATACAGAGATTAACGGTCTGAGTTACTGCTCTGAACGAGTTTATCTCCAGGAAAATAAAAAAGTATTTGCCATTTTCCAAGATTCTGAGAAAAGTTTTCATCTGGGATAAAGAGTGTGAAAAAGCATTTCAATAACTAAAGAATTATCTTTTCTCACCCATGCTCCTCTCCTTGACGATACAAGGGAATAGGTTGTACTTGTAGCTGGATGTCTCGAAGTCGGCCATCAGTTCAATAATCGTCCAAGACGGTAATGGAGTTCAGATGCCTGTTTGCTTCAACAACAAAGCACTTCAAGAGGCATGGCTGAGATATCCAAAGATGGAAAAGCTTGCAGATGCTTTAATCCATGATTTGAGAAAGATAACCCTACTTCCAGGATCATACGATGGTCGTGCTAACTGATACTCCTCTCCGATAAGTTCTTCATAAACCCAATAAATTGGGTAGGTTTATGGCTTGGTCGGTAGAGTTAGGTGAATTCGATACCATCTATCAGCCGAGAAACACAGTTAAAGGGAAATAATTGGCAGATTTTGTAATTGAGTTCACGTAAGAAGCCATAGATGACATAATAAGTGAGGCTCGGATTGAAATCCCACTGACCGTCCAGAAAGGAAAAAAGATCATGGACGAGGAAGTACCGATCGACATAACATATAGTATTCAAGAGCGATATTTGCTTATAAAAATTGAGCCTTAACCTAAGGTCCTTTCACACAAGGGGGGCCAGTGTGGAGTCTGTTTGTTGACGGTTCATCCTGCGAGAAGTGCAATGCCGTAGGTCTAATATTATCGATGCTAGACGGGATCGACATTGAGTATGCCCTGCAATTCAACTTCAAAGTGTCAAACAACAAATTGGAGTATGAATCTCTATTGGAAGGACTCTCCCTTGCAAAGGCATTGGATGTCGATCAAATGGTCACTCATAGTGATACCCAGCCGATAGTTAATCAAGTTTTAGGGATTTATGAGGCCAAAGATGAGAAGATGGTTAAGTATTTAGCCAGAGTAAAGAAAATGCTGTCGATCTTAGTGGATGTCTGATCTTGAGAACGGAGTTGAGATAAGATTGTCCCCTTACATGGCTGGTATGGTTGGTAATAAGGACTCGACCTCGTGGAACTGTCTGAGGCCTACATTGCACTACAGGTGAGTCCAACACTGTACATAGGCTATTTCAAGGTTGACACTGTACTGCTCATTGGTGAATGTTGTCTTGTAACATGGTCGTCTCGGAGGTTGAGAAAACCTAAGATGGGACTGGTCGTGAGAACTCCCGAACGATGATGACTCTAAGGGCATGTATAAGGGGACATGCTACCATAGTGGGCGCCGTTTGGACGAGATCAGACTTATATATATTATCACCTTTAGACCTTAGTCTTCAATGTTAATGGGAGGCCGAGGTGCAAGTACATAAATTTCATTTTGTCTTGCCCCCTGTGGTTAGGGTCACCTCCAGGTCAGTGTAGGTACGTCGATCACGTGGGTTTCCATAGATGTGTTATTTCAGTCACATGACCCAGGGACACACGCTAAGCCATTTAGCAAAGGACTGCTGTCCAGTTCATGAGACTAAAATATCACCTCTGTGGAATCCTATGTGACCGATGTGCCTACACTAACCTCTGTGGAATCCCACATACAATCAAGATGAAATGAGATAGTCGAACTTACACCTCAGTCTCCCATTAACATTGAAGACTAAGGTCTAGGGCGTGATTGATAAGCGTAAGTCTAACCTCATCCAGACGACACCCATAGTGGTAGCATGGCCCCTCATATATGCCCTCACACTCATCATCCCCTAGGAGTTATCATGACCAGTCCCGTCTTAGATTATCTCAGTCTTCGAGACGACCCCGTTACAAGATAACATTCACGAGTGAGTAATATCATGTCAGCCTTGCAGTAGCCTATGTGCAGTGTCAACCTTACCAGTAGTGTAGTGTATGCCTCAGATAGTTCCATGAGGTCGAGTTCTTATTATCGACTATACCATCCAGGTAAGGGGCCAGTCTCGTCTCGACTCTATTCTTAAGATCAGACCTAAGTCTTGGCCAACCGAGACCCTTAGCTTCAAACATTATATGCACGCATGGGAATCATGACAAATGTATTATTGACTTATCCAATCAAAACCTTTATGGAAAATCAACCAACACATGGGAGGAATACTTTTCATCATGACTCTTATATCTCTTTCTGCAAGTGTCACACATTCATTAGTTATTCATTCGTTCACACATGGAGTACATGCATGGGGGTGATACTGCGCATGCCAGGACTATAAATGCACACAATTTCTCCTTTGCAAGGGATCGAGCTCCAGCTAAACCCTACTGTTATAATAAACTTGTAGAGAGAGAGAGAGAAAACTTGTACTTATCTTCCATGGATTCTATCCCCTGTTTATATTAAAAACACTCCCATACTTTGCACAATGGACATATACTAGGGCCGAACCATTTAAAAAATAGTAAACTGAGGCAAAAAGGAGGCTTACTGAAACTGCTGCTGTTGTCGTTGATCCCAAGAGGACCAAAACTTCTCCCAAGCCAAAGATGACTAACAAGGAACCGATCATTATTGATGTAGGTTGTGAACCTACATCAGAATCATTCTCAACGAGTCCATAAGAAGTGATCCCATTTTTTTCATCAGGTTTGGGTAGAGACCAAAGATCTTGAGTGACCGATTCGACAGAACAACTCAAAAGATAAAGACGTATCGTTAATTTCTTCATACTCGTTCCAAGTTCAAAGTACCATTTGTAAAAATAAGAATCCCCTTCGTTACATGAGATGAAGGATGTTGCTCCGTAGGTGCATGTGGCTGAGGTGTATA
Source organism: Sambucus nigra (assembly GCA_949130495.1). Lineage (NCBI taxonomy): Eukaryota > Viridiplantae > Streptophyta > Magnoliopsida > Dipsacales > Adoxaceae > Sambucus > Sambucus nigra. The sequence goes on from OX422221.1 coordinate 380,993,441, forward strand.
TAGGTCCGTGCAGGTAAAAATCTATCATTTTTATTCCCACTCTGCACTTGTAATTTTATGTCTTCCAATCTTACACTTGTATTTTTATAGAAAGGTATGCTCTCTACCGTGATTTTGGATAGGGCCCGAATTTTGAAAACAGGTGGATGATTTGGGCTATAAGTTAATTATTGCTGAAACGAAAGCAACCCTGGCCGAGGACAAGTTAAAGAAGGTCGAGGACAAGTTTAGGGAGGTTGAGGATAAGATGAAGAAGTCTGAGGACTATGAGAAGGAGTTGAAAAAAAATAGGGAGGAAGATATTTCGTTAATCGAGATATAAAGGGAGATATGTCTAAGGCCTATGAAGCTGCTGTGGCCGAGTACAAAGTCTCCCAAGAATGAACTCTAGATAAAATGGGATACTTTGTTGATGGGTACGCCGAACTTAAGAAAAGGGTGGTCAAGCACTATCATGACATTGCTGAGGTTATTGGGGGGTCTGGGAGAGCTATGATGATGAGGCCATAGCCTTGGCTTAAGCTAAAGAAATGGACATTGATACCCTATCCCAAGAGACTAGACATTGACGCCCAACCCAAGAGACTAGCTAAGAGACATGACATTGACCCCCAACCCAAAGACTAATACTGCTTAGCCGACCATCATTTTGGATACTGAGGTAGCTGATCCAGCAACTGGACATGCTTCCATTGCTTTGACCCTTGTGCCATTCCTCCTCAAACTGCATGAACTTCTTGTGAAAGTTCCCTGATTTTGTAATCTTTTCCCTTTAAAGGAACTTTTATAATTTTTGAACATCATTATCAAGCCATTTGTGCTTTTCCATGAAATTTTGAAATTTCTTCAATGAATGAGTTCATAATTTCTTTTGAATTAATTACAAACTTTCATACTTTTGAATGAATGTATCATTTTTGTATTTGGTTGTTTGTTCACCAATTAGCGGTAAGCTTTTACATAATTATGTTATAGGTTTGACATATCATTATTTTAGTTGAATAGGTCATATGTTTGTGTAATGACCCCACTTTTATGTGCTCATATGTATATAGTTTGTTTTTACACTCATGTGTTACTTACTATCTTATAAATATTGTATTATTAGATATGTGATGTTATTGGCTATCAATATAACAAACCCCATTTTTAAATATGAAGAATCAATCGTAAATAGGATGAAGTCGAAGTCTTATGACATATCTTAAGGTATATAATAAGTTTTGGGGTAGAAAATATAATTTTATGAAACTTTAGGGACAAAAATAAAAATATAAAAGGGCCATTTTGTAAATAAAATATTTTCAAGGACCTCTAAGAAATATTGAAAATATATAGTGTGAAATTACCAAAATACCCTTCATGTGTGAAAAGACCCTTATACCCTTATCATCTTTCAACCACGTGCTGGTCACCTCCACCTTACACATGTCATCTTCAGAGAGAAAGCTAAAACACTTGTCATCATTTTGTGATGTTAGACTGCAAGACCACCCCGGAATGCGACACCCAAACGATGACTTGCCACCGTAATGCTTGATCACCTAGACACATGTCAACACCGTAAGACTTTTGGAAACCTATAAATAGGGCCTTAGGGTTCATTTGAAACTCACACCAATTCCTTAAGAATTATAGTAAGAAAGAGTGATAGAAAGCTTGGGAAATATCTTAAGAAGGAGTTCTATAATTTCGAAGAAAGAATTCATTTCGTAGGTATTATTTTATTTAAATGTTATAATTCATTTTTGTAGTTTTAATTTCATATTTTATAGCTTTACTTAGTAGTTATGCTGGTAAAATACACTAAAGACTTTACTAATCAAAACTTAAAATTTGGAAACAATCTAAATTGATTTTATTTTCAAAATATGTCAACTTGTTTGAAAAATATATATACTCTTTTTAAAATGATTTTTGTAAGCAATTGCTCGTATTATGGAATCTCATTTAAGTAATTCCAAAGTCAGTCCCGGTGAAATTCTGTCTAGTTGAGATGGTATTTAAGTGGTGCCCCTGTGACCCTCCATCTCTACTGGGAATAAATCCGGAAATATTCTGTCTAGATGAGATGGTATTTAAGTGGTGCCCCTGTGACCCTCCATCTCTACTGGGAACCGACTGATTAGGAAGAACTATGAATTGAAATTCTTTAAATGCGATGAATGAATATTAAAAATCGAGAAAATGGTTTTAGTAACCTTTTTCAGCAAGATATTTTAGGATTAAAACACAATATTTAGAATTGGGCTTTATTTAGAATACATAATTAAACCTTTATTGTATTTATTAGATTAACGTGTGATCCAAGACTCAATATCTATATTTTTGAGCCTCTATTTTAGGTGAGTACTCTGACATTCCTTGTGTATCTTGATTATATGATATTATGCAAACAATATATATTTTGTGAACTGCTTTTATTATCAAAATTCATGTGATACCGATGATTGATTCATTTGTGATATGTTTATATTTGTCCATATAAACATACCGATTAAAATGATTATTGAAAAGGATATTGAATAATGAAAATCTGATTCGGCCTAAGGGACCTCTTTACTGACTGACCTTCCCAGCTGGGTTATCGCTGGTGTGCCCTAAATAAGGCGTTGTGACGAACTAGTTCGATTGACCCTCAACTACCGGGGTATAATACGGTAGAAGAATACGGTATTAGAGTGTACTTGGCCATTAAAATGATATGATTGAAAGAAAAAGATATCACATTTAAATTATTGCATTCTTCTTATTCTGAGCTATCCAATTGTGATATATACACTATCATTTCAAAATATATATCTATATACTGCAAGTTCCTATCCATATATGTATATGCCTTCTCTTTTGACTTGAATAGGTATCTATATTCTGAAAACCTTGGAATGTCGGGAGATTAAATCTTATTCAGCTTTTAGCTGACGTTGTATAAATAACGATTTTTCAGGAAATAATTAGACGAGAGGATGGAGTGTAGAAGGACTATGTTGAAGATCTAGCTTGAGGAGCTCTTTTGTTATAATTTTATATATAAACGTTTATTTTTAAGAGATAGAGCATGTTTGGCTCTTTAGTAATAAGTTTTTAATTTTGGCATAAGTTGTAATCCGTTCATACTTTAATATATACGAAGTTCCCTTTTAGAAAACTCTGATGACGTAATTCCATTTTTTCAATAGTTTACGATTCATGACCATGTGAATGTATTTCCGTTGCATTTATTTTAAGAAATATTTTAAGTCCATAACATTGAATGTCTTGGTGGCATGTCAAGACACTCAATCCCTACTACTATTGGGTTGGGGTCGTGACAGAGGTGGTATCAGAGCATAGGTTATGAACCCGTAGACTACTGAACATAGGTTTTGAACGTTATAGATTTCGTGTTTCAATCCTTAAGAGATAGTATTAAATATCTGATTTATGTGATAACCCTCCCTATGTGTTATATTATTTATAACTGATATTTTAGTTTTCAATCTTGATATAGTATAGTAGATCTTACGTTTTTCCATGACTGTAGAAAATGACCAAGAGAAGATCATCTATGGGAACTAGTGATTCGAGTATTGAAGGACTGGAAGGTGCATACAAGGCGATCGAAAGTCTAGCAAAGATTGTGGAGCATCAAGTAAATAATGGAGTACCAAGGAATCCTGAACTAAGTAAATGTACTATTGAACAGTTCAAGAAGTTGATTCCTCCAACTTTTAAAGGTACTCCTAACCCCACTGAAGCAGAAAGTTGGGTGATGCAAATAGAAAAGATACTCGATGTTCTTAAGTGTACTGATGAACAAAGAGTATCATTTGTAACGTTTATGTTAGAAGGTGAAGCCGAACATTGGTGGAGAATGACTAAGAGAATATACGAGGAAAGGAATAATCCCATAGGTTGGAATGATTTCCTAGTAATATTCTACGAGAAATACTTTCCTGAAACGGTACAAGACCAAAAAGCAACCGACTTCATGAGTTTAGTTCAAGGAAATATGACGGTTAGTCAATACGAGGCGAAGTTTACCGAGTTATCCCGTTTTGCACCTCATGTTGTGATAACCGATACTTTAAAGGCCAAGAAGTTTGAACGTGCGTTAAGGTTGAACATTCGTAGTCGAATTTCCATCCTGAAGTTGACATCATATACTGACGTGGTGACTAGAGCAACGATAGCTGAGAAGGACAGTGAAGAATATAATCAGATTAGAGAAGGGAAGAGGAAGTTTGGGGAACAAAGAGGAAGGAACCCCAATAATAAACCCTTTAGGACTATACCCAATACAGGGCGACCTTTTGTGAATAAACCCTTTAATGTTGATAGATGCCAACGATGTGGTAATATTCATAAAAGGGCAACCATGTTACCTGGAAATAGGAAATTGCTTTGGGTGTGGCCAAAAGGGACATAAAATGAGAGATTGCCCTAACAAAGGGAAGGCGCCAACGAAGACTTTTAATGATAATAAAGATCATGGCAGACAAGGTAGAATTTCTAATCTTTCTGATGCAAAGGCTTCTAATGCAGTAGTGTCAGGTATACTTTCTATATGTGCACAACCTTTTCAAGTTTTAATAGATCCTGGTTCTACCCATTCATTTGTGTCTTTACGTTTCGTTAATCGCTTTCCTAATATTCCCGAACCCTTGAATCATAACATACACGTTTCTACTCCTTCTGGTGATTTATTGACGGGTACATTAGTATATAAATCTTGCCCTATAGATGTTAGTAGTCATAAACTATATGTCGATTTGATAGTTTTAGACATAAGAGATTTCGAAGTCATTTTGGGGATGGATTGGTTAGCATCATATCATGCTAATGTAGATTGTTTTGAGAAGAGAGTTACTTTCCAAATTCCTAACCAACCAAAATTCAGTTTTGAAGGAACTGGCGTCCTATCTCCCATGTGTATTGTCTCTGCAATGCAAGCCTATAGTTTTCTTAAGGAAGGATGTCAAGGATTTCTTGCAAATGTTATTGATTTGCAATTGAAGGATCCTAGTTTAGAAGAGATCCCTATAGTAAAAAATTTTCCAGATGTTTTTCCGGATGATTTACCCAGTCTACCTCCTAGTAGAGAAATAGAGTTTACGATTGACTTTCTTCCTCGAGCCATACCAATCTCAAAATCACCTTATCGCATGGCACCTTTAGAATTAAGGGAATTAAAAGTTCAATTACAATATCTATTAGACAAGGGTTTTATTAGACCAAGTATATCCCCTTGGGGTGCTCCGGTGTTATTTGTTAAAAAAAAGGATGGGACGATGAGGTTATGTATAGATTATCGTGAACTGAACAAGGTAACCATTAAGAATAAATACCCCTTACCTCGTATAGATGATTTGTTTGACCAACTACAAGGTGCGCAAGTATTTTCTAAGATTGACCTTAGGTCAAGATATCACCAATTGAAGATTAAGGAAGATGATATTTCGAAATCAGCTTTTCGTACTAGATATGGTCACTATGAATTTCTTGTGATGCCATTTGGACTTACTAATGCACCAGCCATTTTTATGGATATGATGAATAGAGTGTTTAGGAAATATTTGGATCAATGTGTGGTTGTTTTCATTGATGACATCCTTATTTATTCCAAGAGTATTGAAGAACACGAGAAGCATTTAGAGATAGTATTACAAATCCTTAGGAAGGAGAAATTATATGCAAAATTAAAAAAAGAGTGTGAGTTTTGGTTGCCTAGCGTTTCTTTTCTAGGACATGTCATTTCCAAAGAGGGACTGTCGGTTGACCCTCAAAATATCGAGGCTATACTAGATTGGCCTAGACCAACTAATGTAACAGAGATTCGTAGATTCCTTGGACTAGCAGGTTATTATCGAAGATTTGTTGAAGGATTTTCTAGCATTTCAAAACCTCTATCCAGGTTAACACAAAAGAAGGTAAACTATGAATGGTCTGAGGAAGTTGAGAATAGTTTCCAAGAACTTAAGAATCGATTAGTAACTGCCCCAATTTTGACTATTCCTTCAGGGAAAGGAGGATTGGTGATTTACAGTGATGCTTCAAAAAATGGTTTGGGATGTGTGCTAATGCAAAATGGGAAAGTAGTAGCTTATGCCTCGAGACAATTAAAACCACATGAACAGAATTATCCAACCCATGACTTATAATTAGCTGCTATAATTTTTGCTCTTAAGATTTGGAGACACTATTTATATGGTGAGACTTGTGAGATTTATACCGATCATAAGAGTTTGAAATATATATTTACTCAGAAAGAATTGAACATGAGACAAAGGAGGTGGTTAGAATTGATGAAGGATTATGATTTAAATATTCATTATCACCCAGGGAAAGCAAATGTAGTAGCTGATGCTTTAAGTAGGAAGTCTACAACAAATTTAGCATGTCTCATTACAAATAAGGAACCTTTGTTAGCGGATTTGAGAAGTATGGAAATAGATGTACGTATTTATAGCAAAGGAGGAATAATCGCAACCTTACAAGTACAACCCACGTTGATGGAAAGGATCAAAATTGCACAAGTAAATGACCCACAACTGAAGAAGATCAGAGAAGAGGTTATTGAAGGGAAGAGATTTGAATTTGCGATACGGGATGATATATTGAGGTTTGGAAATAGAGTGTGTGTTCCACGTGATGCCCAACTAAAGAGACAAATTTTGGAGGAAACTCATTGCTCGAGATTTACATTTCATCTTGGAAATACCAAGATGTATAGAGATCTTCGAGAAGTGTTTTGGTGGAATAATATGAAAAGGGAGATAGCAGAATTTGTATCTAACTGTTTGGTTTGTCAACAAGTAAAAGCTGAACATCAGAAACCATCAGGATTATTACAACCTCTACCTATCCCTGAATGGAAATGGGAACATATTACCATGGATTTTGTGACAGGTTTACCAAGGAGTTCAAATGGTAATGATTCTATTTGGGTAATTATTGATAGGTTAACTAAATCTGCTCATTTTTTTGCCATTAAAATTACCCATTCATTAGAAAAGTTAGCCAAGTTATATGTGCGGGAAATTATTAGGCTTCATGGAACCCCAATTTCAATTATTTCTTATCGTGACCCTAGATTCGTTTCTCGCTTTTGGAAAAGCCTACAAGCAGCCATGGGAACAAAATTGAATTTCAGCACCGCTTTTCATCCTCAAACAGATGGACAATCTGAGAGAACCATTCAAACCTTAGAGGATATGCTTAGGGCCTGTGTACTTGATTTGAAGGGGAATTGGGATGATCATTTACCATTAGTGGAATTTGCCTATAATAATAGTCATCAAGAAACTATTCAAATGGCTCCATATGAAGCACTATACGGTAGAAGGTGTCGTTCTCCTGCATGTTGGGTAGAAGTTGGAGAAAGAAAACTGTTGGGACCAGAATTGATTCAGATGACAACAGAGAAAGTGAAATTAATACAAGACCGACTTCAAATTACTCAAAGCCTTCAAAAGAGTTATTTTGACAATCGACACCGACAGTTAGAATTTCAAAAAGGAGATTATGTGTTCTTACGAGTATCGCCGTCAAAGGGAGTAATACGATTCGGGAAGAAAGGGAAGTTGAGCCCAAGATACATAGGACCTTTTGAAATCCTTGAAAAGATAGGAGCTGTTGCGTATAGAATAGCCTTACCACCTGAACTCTCTAGTGTACATAATGTGTTTCACGTATCAATGGTAAAGAAATATGTCCCAGATCCAACACATATCTTAAGTCACAAACCTCTTCAAGTTAGAGAAGACTTGTCATACATTGAGCATCCAGTAGAAATTTTGGACCATAAAGATCAAATATTACGGACCAAGATAATTCCACTGGTCAAAGTATTATGGCGAAATCATTCAGTTGAAGAAGCAACGTGGGAGCGGGAAGATGAAATAAAGGAGAGATATCCATACTTGTTTGTAAATTAATATGAGTCAAGTTTGGGGACCAAACTTTTTATAAGGAGGGTAGAATGTAATGACCCCACTTTTATGTGCTCATATGTATATAGTTTGTTTTTACACTCATGTGTTACTTACTATCTTATAAATATTGTATTATTAGATATGTGATGTTATTGGCTATCAATATAACAAACCCCATTTTTAAATATGAAGAATCAATCGTAAATAGGATGAAGTCGAAGTCTTATGACATATCTTAAGGTATATAATAAGTTTTGGGGTAGAAAATATAATTTTATGAAACTTTAGGGACAAAAATAAAAATATAAAAGGGCCATTTTGTAAATAAAATATTTTCAAGGACCTCTAAGAAATATTGAAAATATATAGTGTGAAATTACCAAAATACCCTTCATGTGTGAAATGACCCTTATACCCTTATCATCTTTCCACCACGTGCTGGTCACCTCCACCTTACACATGTCATCTTCAGAGAGAAAGCTAAAACACTTGTCATCATTTTGTGATGTTAGACTACAAGACCACCCCGGAATGCGACACCCAAATGATGACTTGCCACCGTAATGCTTGATCACCTAGACACATGTCAACACCGTAAGACTTTTGGAAACCTATAAATAGGGCCTTAGGGTTCATTTGAAACTCACACCAATTCCTTGAGAATTATAGTAAGAAAGAGTGATAGAAAGCTTGGGAAATATCTTAAGAAGGAGTTCTATAATTTCGAAGAAAGAATTCATTTCGTAGGTATGATTTTATTTAAATATTATAATTCATTTTTGTAGTTTTAATTTCATATTTTATAGCTTTACTTAGTAGTTATGCTGGTAAAATACACTAAAGACTTTACTAATCAAAACTTAAAATTTGGAAACAATCTAAATTGATTTTATTTTCAAAATATGTCAACTTGTTTGAAAAATATATATACTCTTTTTAAAATGATTTTTGTAAGCAATTGCTCGTATTATGGAATCTCATTTAAGTAATTCCAAAGTCAGTCCCGGTGAAATTCTGTCTAGTTGAGATGGTATTTAAGTGGTGCCCCTGTGACCCTCCATCTCTACTGGGAATAAATCCGGAAATATTCTGTCTAGATGAGATGGTATTTAAGTGGTGCCCCTGTGACCCTCCATCTCTACTGGGAACCGACTGATTAGGAAGAACTATGAATTGAAATTCTTTAAATGCGATGAATGAATATTAAAAATCGAGAAAATGGTTTTAGTAACCTTTTTCAGCAAGATATTTTAGGATTAAAACACAATATTTAGAATTGGGCTTTATTTAGAATACATAATTAAACCTTTATTGTATTTATTAGATTAACGTGTGATCCAAGACTCAATATCTATATTTTTGAGCCTCTATTTTAGGTGAGTACTCTGACATTCCTTGTGTATCTTGATTATATGATATTATGCAAACAATATATATTTTGTGAACTGCTTTTATTATCAAAATTCATGTGATACCGATGATTGATTCATTTGTGATATGTTTATATTTGTCCATATAAACATACCGATTAAAATGATTATTGAAAAGGATATTGAATAATGAAAATCTGATTCGGCCTAAGGGACCTCTTTACTGACTGACCTTCCCAGCTGGGTTATCGCTGGTGTGCCCTAAATAAGGCGTTGTGACGAACTAGTTCGATTGACCCTCAACTACCGGGGTATAATACGGTAGAAGAATACAGTATTAGAGTGTACTTGGCCATTAAAATGATATGATTGAAAGAAAAAGATATCACATTTAAATTATTGCATTCTTCTTATTCTGAGCTATCCAATTGTGATATATACACTATCATTTCAAAATATATATCTATATACTGCAAGTTCCTATCCATATATGTATATGCCTTCTCTTTTGACTTGAATATGTATCTATATTCTGAAAACCTTGGAATGTCGGGAGATTAAATCTTATTCAGCTTTTAGCTGACGTTGTATAAATAACGATTTTTCAGGAAATAATTAGACGAGAGGATGGAGTGTAGAAGGACTATGTTGAAGATCTAGCTTGAGGAGCTCTTTTGTTATAATTTTATATATAAACGTTTGTTTTTAAGAGATAGAGCATGTTTGGCTCTTTAGTAATAAGTTTTTAATTTTGGCATAAGTTGTAATCCGTTCATACTTTAATATATACGAAGTTCCCTTTTAGAAAGCTCTGATGACGTAATTCCATTTTTTCAATAGTTTACAATTCATGACCATGTGAATGTATTTCCGTTGCATTTATTTTAAGAAATATTTTAAGTCCATAACATTGAATGCCTTGGTGGCATGTCAAGACACTCATTCCCTACTACTATTGGCCCTATTGAACCATAACAATGCCCTCACATGTCGTATATTCCCATACAACTTAGGAGACATAACCCAAAAGTGATTTGAATGACTGCCTTACAGATCGGTCCAGAGCTTTATATCACTCGTAGAGGCCTTCACAACTCGCTTTATAACAAAAAGTGCACACCTAAATAGGATGGATTCTCTCCTCACCAGGAATCTTTAGGAAATTATGCCAGGCACTATTAGGAAACCTTGAATGAGGTCGAAGTTTGCTCAGAGCAGGTTGTCGTTCAAAATAGGCCTGCCCCAGAGCTCCATGTTGCACAAGTTCCTCACCAAAGAAAGAGGCAGATACCATCGATGATATAATGTCGCACATTGAAAAGTATACTAAGGTGGAAGATGTGACCGCCTTTAGCCAAGGAGAAAAAGGTCACGCAAAGGCGACCAAGGAAAATAACAAAGAAATCACCCCAAGAAAGGGTAAAAAGCAAAATGGAGGATCCAAAAAAGGGGCAAAGCAGACCTATCCAAGGATTTTGAGGCGATCGACATGGTTTTCAAAGAATTAATCTTCAAGATCTTAGGCAAGATCAAGGACCGATAATTCCTCATGTGTCCAAAGAAGATGGATGGTGATCCGAGCAAGAGGAATAATGCTCTTAGGTGTGCTTACCATAAGGAGAATGGACATAAGACAGAGAATTAAGAGGCCATCAAATTACATCTGAGATATTTAGTCTAGGAGTGGAATTTGAATGAATATGTTGTTAAGAAAGATGACCATGTCATAGACAACACTGACCCAAAGCCAAATATTATTTTGGATGATGAAATGGGGAACGAATTTACCGTTATCCATGGTGCTTAAGATCCCAAGTAGATCCAGTGCAACGTAGTTAGGATGGAGCTTAAAAAGGTCATTGTAGTCATAGAGGCCTTTTAAATTGATCATGCCAAAAGCTAGACTAAAAAGTGCAGGTGACCAGAAGATGTGGACTACAACAAACAAATAACCTTCACGAAAGACCATCTGATCAGAATGAGGACCCCACACCATGATGCACTAGAAATCACCCTCAGAATTGCAAACTAAGATATGGATAAGCTACTAGTCAATCAAAGGAGATCCTCTAAAGTCATGCACTTTGATGTTTTTTACAATCTCAAACTGAAGATAAAAGACTTGAAGGAAATAACCGCCCCCTAGTCGGCTTTGCTGGAAAAATGACTATGCCATTAAGGAAGGTAGCCCTACTAGTTAGGGCCAGTAATATAACAAAACTGATTGAGTTCTTGGTGGTAGACATTGACTTGCCCTATCACGCCATTCATAGAAGAGGGTGGCTATATGCCATGCATGTAATTCCCTTTACTTATCACTAAAAACTCAAGTGCATTATAGAGCAGGGAAAAATAGAGATTAGAGGCAATCAAGACATTGTTCGAAAGTATTTAATCGGTGCCCCTTGGCCTAAACAAGGAAAGAGGAAAGAAAAGGAAGTCATTCTTGAAACATCTCAAGATGGAGCAACATTGTCAAAATAGCAACTAAAGTACGAAAGACCAAGGGTAGAAGATACGAGAGTCAACCCCGTAGTTATGGTCTTGGAGAAATTAGAGGAGATAACTTTCGATGGGGTAGAATTGGATATAAAATTCCCGATTGACACCACGATATCCGATCAGGAGAGGGAGTAACTAATTTCTTCATTGAAGTAGTTACAAGATGTTTTTGCATGAAAGCCGTATGATATGCCTTGGATTGATCCCAAAGTAACATGCCACAAACTTCACGTTGATCCCACATTTGCATCGATTACACAAAAGGCTTGTCGCACTGCCCCAGAAAAAGAAAAGGCTGCAGAGACAGAGGTAGGGAAACTTATGGAGTCAAGGTCCATCAGATAAGTTCGATTCCCCAAATGGATCTCAAATTCAGTGGTGGCACGAAAGAGTAATGGTAATTGGGAGTGTGCATTGACTTCACTAATCTTAACAAGGCCTACCCTAAAGATAATTATTCTATGCCTAAGATAGATAGACTTGTCGACGCTACAGCCGACCACGAACGAGTGAGTTTTTTTAGATGCATAATCGGGGTATCATCAGATCCCTTTGTTTAAGCTCGACCAAGACAAAACTTCATTCATAACCACTTTGGGCATTAATATTACAAGGTCATGCCTTTTATCCTTAAAAATGCAGGAGCCATGTACCAAAGGTTGGTCACAAAGATGTTCGAGGAATAGGTGGGAGAGACAATAGAGGTGTACATTGACGATATGCTTGTCAAGATCAAGCTCAAAGTTGATCACTTGATGGATTTAGTGAAGATCTTCAAAATCTTAAAAAATTACCAAATGAAGCTCAATGCGACCAAATGTTCCTTTGGGGTTTAATCTAGAAAGTTCTCAGGGTACTTGGTTAGAAAGAGGGGTATTAAGTCAAACCCCAATAAGATAGTTTTAATCAATAATGTTCTCCTACTAAAGATAGTGCACAAGATTCGGAAGTTAACAAGGATGTTAGCAGCTCTTAACCATTTCATTTCCAAGTCTTCAGAATGATGCCGAATGTTTAGCTATTAAAGAAGGAAAAAGTCCTTACCTGGAATTCTCAAAGGCTCTTAAAGTAATAAAATCTTATCTAAGCAAACCTTTCCTGCTGACCATCCCATATCCAGGAGATCTTCTTTATCTCTACTTAGCAGTTTTAAGCCTTGCAGTCAGTTACGCCTTAGTTTCGAAGAGAAAAGGACGCCAATCCTTCATTTACTATGTTAATTAAATGCTCCTATACGCCGAGCAGCGTTACCTCCACTAAAAAATTAGCTTATTCGTTGGTCGTCGCACCGCATAGGTTAAAACACTACTTCGAATCTCACTCAATCATTATTATCACATCCTTCCCCTTAAAAGCTATTCTTTGAAAGGCTAACCTATTTGGACGAATGTCAAATGGTCGATCGAACTTGGGAGATTTGATATACACTATCAACCAAGAATGAAAATTAGTGGTCAAGTGTTGGTTGATTTCATCACAAAAATTACAAGAGATAATGAGCCCAGTGACCAACAGATTACCGACTAGTTGAGGAGCTGAGAGATCGACCAGTCCAGAAAATGGATACTGTGCGTGGATGGCGGCTCCAATTCAAGGGGAGATGAGTAAGGATTGTGATCATCTCACTAGATAATTCCATGATCGAGCAAGGAATTAGACTTGGCTTTGAAGCATACAATAATGAAGCTGAGTACGAAGTCTTTGTCACCGAAATACGCAAATCTCACACGTTAGGGAAAGACACCTTGATATATATTATGATTCAAAGTTGATATCCAAGCAAGTAATGAGAGATTTCAATTCCAAGGATGAATGAATGGCGGCATACCTACAGGGCTTATGATTTGATGTCAAAATTTGAGCAAGCACACATTCAATAGTTTCCCCATTGACATAATAATAATGCGAATGCTTTAGTAGTCTTAGGGTCAGCAGTGGACTCAAATTTAACGAGAACAATTGAAGTGGAATTCCTCGTTAATCCCTGCATCATAAAGCCCCTGACGGTTGTTGCCAAATAATTTCTCACCATACATAAAAGTCCTAGCTAGAGGGACTCAATAGTCGCCTATTTGCGAAATGACATCTTGTCGTCCGATAAAAAGAAAGCCTACTGAGTCAGAGTTAAAGTTGCACGATTTTATCTGGCACCCGAAGGAAAACTCTACAGAAAATCGTTCACTGGTCCCTACTTCCAATTCCTGAATCCAAATGACGTCGACCAAGTACTATACGAACTATAAGATATAATCTGCAGAAGCCCTATAGGAGGAAGATCTCTTACCTTCTGAGAAATCAAAGAATGGTACCGATGTCCGTACATGCATAAAGATACAACCTCTTAAGTCCAGAAGTGTGAGAAATGCCAAAAGTTCTCCCACATGCTTTATCAACTGGCCAATGATTTGATGTCATAGGCTAGCCCGTGGCCATTCGTCCAGTGGGGTTTGGATATCATAGGTTCACTCCTAATAGCACCATAAACCACAAATCCATCTTGGTCGGCACATATTATTTCACAAAGTGGATTAAAGCAGAGCCACTAGCGAACGTTAGGGACATTGGCATGATCAGATTCATTCGGAGAAACATCATAGTACATTTCGATGTACCCAAGATGATTATCATAGATAACGACACATAATTTGAAACTGGATCATTCCAAGATTTTTGTGACAACCATGGCATCAAGCACCACTTTATCTCTATAGCTTACTCCTATAGGAACGGGGAAGTATGAACTTCCCATAAAATGATGCTCGACGACATGAAGAAGAGATTAGAGAACGTAAAAGGAGCTTGGGCAGAAGAGCTTCCCAATGTATTATGGGAACAATGTATTACACCCAAAAGACTTAATGGGGAAACATATTTTGCTCTAACATATGGAATGTAGGCTGTTATTCCTTGTGAAGATGGTCTGCCAACCATGATGTCCACTATTTTTGAGCAAGGTTTAAACGACGAAGCCGTAAGGATTGTACTTGACCTAGCAGAAGAGAGAAGGGAACATGCCATGATAAAGTTGACCTCTTACCAATAACACCTAGCTAAGCATTACAACAAGGGTGTTAATATGAGAAAATTTCAGGTCGACGATTATGTCCTTAGGAAAATCCTCGACAGTGCCAAAAAACCTTCAGATGGAAAGTTGGTACATAATTAGGAGGGACCGTTCAAGGTCATTGGAGACGGTATGCAAGGAGCCTAGCATTTGGAAATAATGAGGGGAAGGGGGATAACAAGGGTGGAATGTGGCCAAACCTAAGAAGTTTTATTTTTGAATTCGCTCCTGCTTAGTTATATTTAGCTCAATTAGTTTTCATAAATTTTTATTTCTAAACTTATGATGCTCTTAGTGTGTTCTAGATTTTCTTATAAAGTACAAGCCCAAGTGGTTCAGTTAGCTATTTGGCATTGTTCCAAAATGGCGGGTTTACACTTTAAAAAATGATCAAAACGTTGATCAATATCACCTGAATTTGATTACAATTAAAATATGTTTAGTTACAATTAAACTCAAGGTCCCACAGTCTTCGTAATGAAAAACACAAAAACATAATGAATTGCCCAGGCAAACAAAATACCTACGGGGTTCCCTAGGCACTAAGTTAACCCGACCATGGTCAGATAAAAATCATAAACGGGTGGATGGACCTAAAAGTAGGTGCATTTTTGCCAAAATCTACTCTAGGCGTGAGGTAGTGTGACGAAATGCCCTAAAAGGTAAAATAGGACAATAAAACACATGCTTGGCATAACAGAATGGGAAATAAAAAATAGATTATTATACAAAGAACCTATTATTATATAAAGTTATAACAGATAGAGAAGTTCATTTACAATAATAGAAGGACAAACTGGTACATTTGCTGTCCCTGGCGAGCAGGCACCTCAACAATGGCCTCTTTTCATCCATCATCAGGATTTGGTCAAAATTCGTCATCACTCTTATGCGATGACAAATAATGCTTGGCTAGTTGAAGTGGAATAACATCCCTAGGAACCTAACTCTATTCACTTCCAAAGGGGGACGGCGGTATGGTGGACAACCAACTTGGTACTGATACCAAAACTCAGAGTCCTTTAGGACTTTCAAAATCCCCAAGGAATTTAATTAACCATGCTTATATGCTACATAGTTTGCCTCATTCAAATTGACAGAGGCATCTATTCACCCCTCATCATAACCAGCAGGCCACGTCGCATGAGGACCCTTTCTAAAGAGATATCGAAGCTTGATTATGTCACGACTAAGTCCCATTTTCACAACTCCTTCCCTCTTTAGGTCTTCTTTATCCTTGACAAGATTATTCTTTAGTGAATTGTTTTTAGCTTGTAAAAGAGCACCAACATTACCAATATCTTTAACCTCAGCATGCTACCTTTTTAGGGAATTCATCTCCTACTGCATAAGGGTCCCCACATTGTAAAGATCCTTCACATCATCTTTTAGTTTGGCTACTAAGTCATATTTGCCCTTATAAGCCTCAGTTACCTTCTGAAGGGACTTCCGGGTAGAAATGAAAGCACATCGAGCTCAGACACTAGCTTCCCGACCAAGAATGACATCTAAATTACCAAAAAAAAAGGAATTTCTCCCAGAACATTACTATTCTACAGAAAGTAAAACAAGGAATTCAACAATAATGAAGGATATGGTCAAACATTGGCAAAAATATTTCATTATAACAAAAAGGGGCAAGGCCGTTATAAATGGGAATAAAGGGAAAAACAAAGGTTCATAAGCTTACTATTCCTAGCTAGCTTTGGGCTTCCTTTTCCTTTACATGCTCTTTCATTTTTGCACCTTTACCCCAAACAACCTCAGAAGATTACGAATGGCTTGAACATCTTCATCTTCCTTTAGAAGGGAAACTGGATGGTGCTCGCCAAAAAATTCAAATTCAGCTGTGGCATTGACCCTTATCAGAACAGCGTTTCAACCTTTCTTAAAATTGGACGTTCTGATAAAGCCCAACTGATGCTTAGCATCGACATGGTCCTCATTAAATACATTATCATAATCGTCATCCATGGAAATAACCAGAGGTTCCGTACGATCATTCTTCAATTGATCGCACTAGACCACTATTTGGTCATGATCGGTGTTCAAATTTTTAAAGTTATCATGAAGAAGATTAAGCTCTTCCTTTAGGGTAGTTATTTCAAACATTATGGGTGACCTCTCAGCCTCATAGGACTTCTGCATAGTGTCCAGGGCAGATTGAGAGTTCTTCAAGGAAACATTTTGGTAGTCTAACTTGGGTTATTCAGAGCGCTTTTCCATAATGGAGAAAAAATCCACCAAAAATTACAAAAAAGATAATAAAAATTATGTCAGGATTCTAAAAGGTTCAACAACCTAGACTAAGCGGAATAAAATTTCACATTATCAGAGATAACACCTGAGCAGCATGGGTAAAAAGCTGATCGTGCGTTAGTTGATTAACTTGCTCGTAATCAAGTGCGAGCACTCCTCCTTTCACCAGACCAAAAGCCAAAAAGGGTTTTTTTCCACCGACATCACCTGTTGAGTCCTCCCATAATTATGGGTATCACCCTTCTTGGAAGGCACCAGAGATATTGAAGATGAATATGTATTCTCCTTCCTACTCTTCTCTTGGATTGATGAGTCCGGCACATATATAGGGGCAAAAGGGCCCTCAGGCTCAGTACTTTTGCGAACCTTGGACTTGGGGGATGTAGGAGATCATCAACTAATAAAATTCTATATCTCGAAGACATTATCTTTTCTCTAGTAATTGAAATAGACTCAACGTGAAGGGACTCAAAATATGAAGAAGTAGAAGCCTCATTTCTTTTAGAAGGGATAGGAACCTCAAGTATTGTTTCCATTGGATGATCTATGAAACTGTTGTTGGAATTATTTTACTCAAAGAGAAAATATCCCGATCTTGGGTGATATCCATCAGCGATCAGTGGACTTTTCAAATTCTTAACCTTGATTAGCTCCTCCCTGTTGAATTGAGAAGGAAAAGGCTTTTTCTTCTTTGATCGAACTGGACAAAAGAAAGAAAAAATTCATTAGCAACGACTTAATCAAATAAATCTCAATACAAAGGAAATAATGGTCAACCTATATCACTTCCCCTCTCTGGGCATGGAAACCCCTTATACTATTCGCCTTTCGAAAGGGGTTGGCATTCCCAATTCCTTGGAATAAAATCTTGATCCAAATAGTCTTTATAAGAATCAAGGAGGTTAACAATGAATGCTCTGTTAGCCTACCTTGTCTTCATATATAAAATTTCATCTGTGGTGTGGGACCATGAGTAGAAGTATTCCAAATATTGGTTTCATATAACTCATTAATTCGGTAAACTCTGTTAACAATACGCCATGTATTTGGGGCATATTGGGTGGGAACCACTTAAAAAAACTCACTGCATTCCATAAATAATTAATTAGGTGGAAATGTAATTACCCTTTGGTCACTGAGAGGGTGTGAATCCAATGATCACCCTCAACAGCAACAAAATTTCTGGGAATGGGGGCACACTCAATCGTTACGCGGGAGGGAATCAAATACACTTTCCTGAACTCACCCACCCTCCTCTCATTAAGAGTGTAAACCATTTTTATTGATGAAATAAAGGACTACTCAACAAGAATAGAGAATATGACAAGAAGTTACTCAAAATAGTCTCAAGAAGAATAAGCAAGAGCACATAAAGCTTACAAAAATATTATAAAGACGAACACTCTAAATGATCTTTTTGAAAAAATGACAAAGCAGAGTCTCTTTGAGTAAACAAAAGCGAAATCCCAGAAGTCTAATCATATAGAACATAGTCTGAAGTCAATAATGCAAATGGAGATTCATATTTGGACTAAAGACCAGCGTATCCCTCACTACAACTTGTTAATTACGAAGCATGCCCTCATAAAATCTGAAACACTGAATTGTCATTTGGGCCAGGGAAGCATACAAAATCCTTCAGGCCATTATTGCCAAAGAATTTTAGGGACAATTGTGGGGTGTAAACTGCAATGGCCCAAATACCAAACGACCCAGATAGGCCCAAACTAGAAATAAACATGTTACTCAAGTCAGGATTAATGTCACATGGAATAAACGTGGAAGGCTCAATCCTATTATCTATAATCTCGAAAGAGATCAACATGGATCAACAAACAATCCAACCATCAAGTGGGAGATTTTGAACATAACTCAACCATTCATATCATTATATTAAGACCCTTACCCTTGGGTAAGGGGGCATGTAATTCTTTCCTACAAAACTTCTAAAAGATTAATATACACTGGAAAACAACTCGTGGACGTAGGCAGTTTTTGAATCACGTAAATTCTTTGCGTCTTGATTGTTTTACTCATTTATTATTTTCTAATTTCTTAGAATCATTAATTGTGATTATTTGTACTCACACTAGTTACATGTATGATCTACATGACTATTTGTGCTTATTATCACTCTATATAAAATTAGATTAGTTAGAATTAAGTTAAAATTTCAGAATGTTTGAGGAAGTTATTCCTTACGAAACTATGTTTAAACTAGTTATTTCATGTCACATATTAAGTTGAACTTGATGAAGAAATGTTATGATGAATATTTGGGTTTTATGGGTATAAAACCTTACATTCATGAATATAAAGTCATGTGGATGGGATACATTGGTTTAGTATGTTGAAAATACATAAACAAGCCTTGGAATATGAAATAATAATATTGAAAAAATTAGCATATTAGTCACATAAAATGACACTACTTTATGCGATAAAAGTTCAAGAAGGGACTAAAAGTGAAAATAATAAAATGCTGAGGTTAAAATAATAAATACAGTAATATTTACACACAAAAATGATAAAGATAAAAAGTATAAAATGCGAAGTTATCAATTTATAAGAATATATCTTGAAATGTCAAAAGTATAGGTTTTAGTATAAAAGTGTCATTTTATGTTAAGTACAGATTTAATAATAATTTTTGCAAACATGAGTATTGTTTTGAAAAGTTAGTTTTAAATATAGTTTAATGACCACATAAAATGATAAGAAGTAACATAAAAGGTAAAAATTGAATAAGCTGGAAACATAAGCCTTGAATTGACAAAAGTGACGTTTTAATTCAAAAGTGTCATTTTTATAAAATAGTTGGACTTATGAGTATACTTTTCAAACTAAAGGACTCTAGTTAGAAGAGTGGAATTTTACGTGGTGAAAACTAATATTTTATAAGGTAATATGAAAAGAATCATTTTTGATGAAAAGTGTAAAATGCGAGTTTTATAAGTGTGCATGAATAGTGAAAAACACATTAAAGTATACAAATGGGTATTTGAGCGCAAAAATTAAGTTTCACGAGAAATGGTAATTAAAGTTTTTTTCAAAAATACTGAGTTTAAGTTAAAATGAAAATGAACTTTTTATAAAGTTTGAAACTTTGACATAGAATGTGTTAGGACTTTCTCGTCCCGAGTATTTAGCATCATCAACAGGAAAAAAGAAATAAAGGAAAAAGAGTTAAAAGTGAATAAGAAAAAATAAAGGAAAAAGGTTACAAATATGTAACAAGTAAAAGGCATTGGCAGTTAATCGAGAAATTTAAGAAGGTCCCTGAGCCCTAGGGTGCTGCTTAATGCTTAGACCCCAAAAAACTGATCAATAGCATATTCTGGTATGGTGGGTGTCGATTAAAGGTCGTATAACACTCATGGATTGGTACCCTGAATAATCAAGTGAAAAGGCAATTTTTATCACGACGCTCATTAATTTAAAGAAAACTTTATGGTAAAACTTGAAAAAAGTGAAAATACATTAATGGTTAAATCAACAGGATACATGTAGTATTAAAAGAAAGATTAAGTGTGAAGGGGATTATTGCCCGGGTGGTTAAAACGTCAATTACATGTCACGTTGCATTTTGCATGAGGACACTTAATCCAATGATGGATGATTTCATAATTGATAAAATGTACTCTCTCTCTCTCTCTCTCTATATATATATATATATATATATATATATATATAAATATTCTTTGTACGTATTACTCTACTAGTATTTCTCCTACTGGGAGGACGCTTGTACCCACCATTTGCCAACACCCACCCAGGTACTTCGAAGAAAGATAAAGGCAAGGAAATCGTGAGAGGAAAAGAATGAGTTACATGCCAGCAGGGCACTATTTACCTGTGATACCCTACCTAATAAAATACCGGGTGATCAGTGCTATATCAAATTAAACAGGAATCTCATGTGGTTTCATTTTCAGCATCACTGACGAAAAACCAAATTAATTACTAATAACCTATTAGGCTTGGCGTCAAATTTTAAATTTTCTAATCTTTTTAAGCTAAAAGTACAATTAAAACCATTCACACAGAAATTAAATCAACAAATGGAAAGAATAAATAAATAATCAATAACTTTCGATAAAACATTTTACAACCATATCGAATGCGTGTAAAATAAAATCGCTGAGAAATAAAATAAATGACATCAGTTGGGCAACCTTCCCGATTATTACTACAATACTTCCTATCTAAATCACAAGGAAAAAAGCGTCTATACAATTTCCTGATAACATCCACAGCTATGGCAACGACGTCAGACTCGAAGGGATAATCATACAGTCATCCCTGTGTCTGGACACCTAAAAAGTATACAAAGAAGAAGAAAAAGAAAATAGATACGGGACAGAGCTTGAGTTTTGAAAATATTTTAGCGAGTGCTTAATTTACTTTAATATGTAAAATATGATACTCTACATATATAAATTGGTGTCGTACTCACATGAGATACCCCTCACCTCTCATCTAACAGTGCACACCTAACGCATGTATTTGAAATCACCCCAGTTAGCTACCCCGCCTAACTAGTCCCACACCGAGCTCCTAAATCCCCATAATCCATCTGCTGTCCCGTGTATATATAATCTTCCCAGCATTCCCCGAAGCTTATACAATTATATTCTCTCTCTTATCCTATGACCATTTATAATAAATAACCTTCACTAGTTAATACCCCTTTCTCATTTTAGGGTATTATTTCGTCTATAATATTCTTACTTTTATATACGCATTTTACATTTTATATTCGGGATTTTATACTCCCGGACATCAGAAATTAACTTACATTTCTTTCTTGTTTTAGTCCACATATATATATATATATACTATACATCTCTAGTGTATATAAACTACATTCTTTATCTTTGTCCATGTATATATATATATATATATATATATATATTTTCACATCTCATGTATATATTATACTATACACAACAAGTATATATCACACGCTATATAAGTATAGATCCACCCCTCAGAGTCAAAACTCATGGATATAATTACGACAGTGCTATCATCTTTCGGGGCTTAACTCACATTACTAAATTCGGGAGCCAGCAGTCAGAATCTCTCACTCCGACCTGGTAAAAACCCAAATCTCAAACGTATGGGAAGCGGTCATAGTTCCTCAACGGTAATGAGAACGAAACATACCCACCACGTCTCACCCCTAATAAATCACCCCAATAAATAGTGGATGCTATGACCTGGGGAATATACTCACCTGCTCCTCAAGCCAGATGATTCACCCACATCGCGCAACTTCCCATGATAACACTAGAGGGGGGCATGCTTTACATAAATATATAATTCACACACAGATATATTCATAATAATATCATATATATACTATCTCTATACTCCTATATATCTCATCAATCTGGCTATCCATGCCTATCTCACTTGGCATTAGCCTAAAATTCAAAGATTCCAATTCGTATTAATTTATAAGCATACACACAACTTATATTAATCCCATAAGTATACACTCACTTACGATATAATTCTCACATTCATTCTTCCCGAATATTAGCTTAACACTCTAGTTAGTATTTTTATATTATCCTATTCGCACCTTTACTCCTCCATATTCGGCATATGTATATATTCTACCCATATATAATATGAATATATATTCCACACACATAAATATATATGTACGAACCCGCCGAATAATTCCTCGAATGCCGTTCGTCCCAAACATTCTTCAATTTAAACCACTGATATTTCCCACTATCTCGAGACTTATACATCCCCCAATTACTCTTTTAGAGGTCCTAGGACTCTCTTTAGGATCCCCAAAAATTTATCTCCAAAAGGAATTCGTCTCCAATTGCCAAGAAAAAGTTTTCTGATTTTTCTGATAGGACCGGACCGATCTGGTGGCCCTAAAAAACGAACCGGTCCTGTGGTCAGGAAAACGAACCGATCCGTCGCAGAAAATGAACCGATCCGGTACTTAAAAAATGAACCGGTTCGACACAAACAGTTTCGGGAGTTCATCTTCTCCAACTCTAAAAATTCATTCTAAAACTCATCCCACTCAATTTCTAGGGTTTCTAAATCACCCAACTTCAATATATATGCCTACACACTATGATTTACCCAACACAACAACTAATTCATGGGATTGATCAATTTCTAAGAATTTAAACCCTAAATTCTTATTTTTGTAACTCTTCTAATTTCTCACCCTAATTCACCCCACTAACATGGATTTTATCTTATTTCGTATGGAGTTTATATCACAACAATTTCTATGTAATCGATTCTAAAAAAGGTGCCCATTTTCAATCCAAGAATCCCAACCCAAAATCTTATAGTTTTCATCACCAACTATAATTTGAATAATAAACACACTTAATAATTAAAGCAAGTTAAACACTTGCCTAGTTGGATAAATCTGACGATCTTGTGTCGAAATCCGCCGGAGCTTGATCGGAAATCTTCTATTTTATTCTTCCTTTATTCTTTATTCTTTTCTTCTCTTTTTTCTTTCTTTCTCCCGTGCTCTTATAAGAGAGAAATAAGGGTTTATCCCTTAGTAAACCCAAAATTGAGTTGTATATAGAATTGTGAGTCCCTACTAATCCAAAGAGTCCCCAGAACCCAAACACTACATCTGGGTACTCTATTCTGACTATCTCGGCCCTTCCGAGATAAATCGTGCACTCAAAATCTCCATCCGAGTCACTTATAAAAAATTCACGTCTTGACCCAACACATCTCCACAGGTGTTTTTCGCATAAAATAATATCACATGTCATTGTTATTCACCTGTGACATGAAATATAATTAGTCCATCTTATATACTTTAAATTCTCAAATTATTAAATTACACCCACTCATGTAATTTAATTATCCATAAAAGAACTGGGTATTACATTCTCCCCCCCTTACAACGAAATTTCATCCTCAAAATTCAAATACAACATCTACTAAGATTGAAGATCTTTTAACACTACATCCTCCACTAAACAAAACAACTTCAAAGTAAGGCTCAATCACTATAGCCCCAGGTTGACAACAAGCTTGTTAAATTTAGTGCATGATAATATACTCCATCTGTCATAAACTCTTACCTCAATAATGGCACATGACACATTGTGCTCCTACTGATTAGGCATAAATATTGTATATTTATCCCCTTAATTTCGGTACATTTGTGAACCCGAGTAGTGCAAGTGATATAGATTTAACTCACATTTATGCTACTAACCTTCGTTGGCAAGTATTTTGTATTTTGTGTATCTCTTATGTGTTTTACAAGTTAATTATGCAAGTTGTGCAAAAGAGAAATCAAAACAGTGAAATAAAGGCTAAGAAGGCAAGTTCAAGGGCACTTTCGTAATTATTTAGCCTGATCACGGAGGCGGGGCCAATTAGAAAGTTAAAGAGCTCGGAACAACGAGAATACTGGAAAAAATGACACCCAAATCCGAGATACGGTTGAAAAGTTATGATCAAGAAGAAAAGAAGAAAAGAAGAAAAAATTATAAGTGTTGAATTGAAGAAATGAGACCCGAGAACCAGCAGGAATTCTCGAACCACACTGCGAACCGGTTCTGGGGTGAACCGGTTCGCGGGTCCTGATGCGTAAAATTTTTGTTGGCAGCTGATTGGTCCAAAGAGTTCTATTTTGTTACAACTCCTTCTAAATCGTATTTGTACGAAGATAATGACTTAAAAAAGATAGTTTTTTTTTTTTTATAGTTTTTATCAGTTTTTGATAGAGAGAAGGGTAGAAGAACATCCTAGGAAGATACTTTGATTTGTTGATTCAAGAAGTGATTAATTCCGGGTTTGCTTTCAAGTTTTAATGCATAGTTTTATTCTCTCTATTATTACTCTTGCATGGTTTAAAAAATTTCTAGGTTTATAATTGTTCGTTTTATATTTCAAGATAGTTTCATTATGATTTCTTGCGCATGCAACGTAGTTAAGTCATGCATAATTAGGGTTAACATGCCCGGCTAGATTTAAAGGGTCAAGATGCATGAACTCAACCTGATGTGGTAGTTGCATGTCTATAATATTAATACTCTAAACTTAATGATTTATTATTACCGTATTGCATAGAAACATAACCATCTCGTTTGCTTCAGGGTAATCGGGATTCTTTAGAATGCAATGCGAGTGTAGCTATCGCAATACCGATTTACTCGTCCTCTGATTATGCATGGTGTGGGATTGCTTGAACCTCATATATGTAATGCTTGGGAGTACTAAATTCTGGGTCTAATTAATCATTTAAATTTACGATTAGATTTATACCATCAATACAGTAGGGTTGAGGGTTTGTATTCATGTCCCGTCTTCCTCATCATAGAGTTCAAGTCTAGTTCAATCACCATCAGTATTTTATTTAATTTAGAATAGTTGCATTCCATTCATATTTTAGTTCATTAGTTAACCATTTTCAAAATTGCATCTAGTTGTAGTTATTTCATCAATCAAATCATCTTTCCCTTTTCCTTAGAGTCAGAGTTACGGTTCCTTCGTTTGTCCAACGTCGTTACAACTCTGTTGTCCTATTTCCCTGAGGATCGATACCCGACTTATCGTATTATTACTTGAGCGACAAGCTTGCACTTGATCCTAGAGAGTACGCACTTCTGAGACACATTCCGAGTCGCGTCAAGTTTTTGACACATTATGCTCCTACCAGCGACATCCAAATAAGATGAGCCTGTACATCACTAGCTCTATTGCCTTAATATTATTCAAAGTACGCACACCACTAAATTCCAGATCCCCGTGTCTATCCCAACATAAATCTCCCATCCTGAGAGAAACCATAAGGACATCGAACCATTCCTGTCAGTCCTCCAAATCTTGGTTCAGGGAGACGTAACTCTTACGATGCTTAAAAGTCACCTTAATAGTTTGTGGTTAATGCCCCTCTCAACAACGGACTCTAGATTGCGCTCGATCTAAAAGTCTATTTATTTGCTCACCTCTAAAGAAAGAATGGTCAGGCTTCCCCACATAAAACCTTAATAAGCACCTTGTCCACATCAAATAGGTATGAGTGACTACACACAACTCTGCCAATTGGTAATTTCTCTTCTCAATTACCGTACCATGCTATTTCAATTACAAGGTTTGTTAGTTACGGAAAATATAATCGTAATGACTCTTGAATCGTATTCATATCACTTTACCAGTCATCAGTCACCTCCCGTCTACTCATCGGGCCATAGATGCCACAAGTTACCCAAAATAAAAATGTCGTTCCCACTGGTTCCTGAAAATTCCTATCGGAGGATCTCATCGTGATTCATAACAATATTGGGTGGCATCTCGCACTGGAGCAATCTTCTTTTACTAACCTGTCCGTTCATTCCGTCACTGGAATTTTCAGTTTGATACAAAAGTTCTGGTTGGCCATCCCAAACCAACCTATTTCCATCTATGGGTGTTGCACCCAGAGTCATTTCACTATGTCTCACCAAACCTCAGTTTCCACTTATAACGTTTTATACTAAGTGGAACATATACTCCCCCTCTTCCTCGGAACATCCCAAGAGTTTTGGCCCATGCACTATTTTGCCACAACGTGCACTTTTGATCTCTTTTTACTTTATTGACGTTACCATTCTATTTACGCACGATCCACTCTCAACATTCAACTGAGTTAAAATCCTCTTCAAACTTCACAATATTTAGACTTTTCCTCTACACAAGAGATATCCTTGTAAATGGCTTCTCAGAGTCTTTCAACTCGTTTCAAGTGTGCCAACTCTCATTGCACACATATACTTGGATTATCATCATTCTCACACGATGTTCAATCCTCTCATACAATTCTAACTTATCTAACTTACCCACATGCATATATTCCTCACATTTATTCCTCCATCCTCTTATCTCAGACGATTTTAAAATTAGCTAACCAGGGTACTTACACAACCTATAATCCGCACGTACTAACATAAACATCAAATACATTTTACATGTAATACAGAAAATCCTATTGCCCTCGCATTCAAAGTGTGACTATCATACTTAGGTATTCTCAATCACCCCATAAATCAAAATTTTTAATTCTCATTTACATCGTTCCACCCTTCAACTTGCGGAGAAAATAAGAAAAATTATCAGTGATCTCTCATGGCACTACCGGCTCCACTGGCCTTATATCAGGATATAACTTTGAATTCACAGTTATAACTAGATACTTGTATAAATAAATCCGACGATCTAGTGTCGAAATCTGCCAGAGCTTGGCCAAAAATATTCTCTTTTCTTTTTCCTTTCTTCTTTTCTTTATTTTCTTCTCTCTTTTGTTTGTTTCTCCCGTGCTCTTATAAGAGAGAAATACGGGTTTATCCCTTATTATACCCAAAATTGACTCGTATACACAATTGTGCGTCCCTACTAATCCAAAAAGCCTCCGAAAGCCAAACACTACATTCGGGTACTCTATTCTGACTATCTCAGCCCTTTCGAGACCAACCGTGCACTCAAAATCTCCTTCCGAGTCACTTATCAAAAATTCACATCTTGTCCCAACACATCTCCACACGTGTTTTTCGCATAAAATAATATCACATGTCGCTGTTATTCACTTGTGACATGAAATATAATTAGTCCATCTTATATACTTTAAATTATGAAATTATTAAATTACACCCACTAATGTAATTTAATTATCCATAAAAGTACGGGGTATTATGTTTATGTACACGAGTAAGGCATCTTGATGATGGGGTTTCTGATATTAAGTAAAAACAAGTTAAGGTTATAGAAGGTCATACGACCGATATTGTGTATGAATGTAATGGTATTGAAAGTTATTAGTGCCAAGGACATGTGGTAAAATAGAGTGATTCAATTGGGCCTTTGGAGGTAAAAAATACTAATATAAAGATCCAAATTGGCAAGTGTGTAAAAATCTCAATAGTTAAGCAAATATACGGTAGTGTACAAATATTCAATACTTGGAATGAGATAATGTATATGACATAGGAACAAGAATACAAGCTGTCGCTAGTCATTCTGACTTGCGGGGCCTGTCGAGATGTGAAGACTCTCCTTTTAATCATAATAAGTATCGAGAAAATATTGGTTTTGTTCTTAGGTAGAATGATTGATTTTCATAGGAGACATATAATAAGTCACTCAGTGATGTCTAATGACAAAGAAATTTAATTGGAGTTTAAAAGTGGACTTTCATGTTTTTTATTGTTTTCAAAATAAGAAGTTAGTTCTCGATGAAAGTGTAATGTGGGTATTAATTTAGTATCAAACATACTCCATTGTAGAGAGTTTAGTATACAAAGGCAAGGTATGCATTACCCCGTGGAGAACAATTTTTGAATATTTAGGATAAAACAAATGATTTGTAATAAAAGAAATTATGTTAAGACTTAATAAAAGACTTCCGAACATTTATAGTCATGAAAGAGTAGAGTTGTGAATGCCGTATAATGGTTTGACATTTTCATTAGTGCCTTGGTTTAATGGGGAACGATTGAACAAGATCTCTCACATTTGAATATACTGCTCATAATCTAGTTGCGATTGTGGTAGTATAACAACATGGGTAAAACCTAAGTGTCGGGTCCATTTACACATTAAGTAAGTAGGGCCTCGGGTATAGATTTACCACCTTAGATTAAATTTGATATAGTTTGTGTTGATTAATATATTGATTGATGCTAATAGTGATGTTTGGAAAAAATAAATTATGGTAATAATTAGGTATATTGAATCCCCGAGGTAGTAAAGTTAGTTACTGCAAGTTGACACGTAGCCTTGGTAAGGGAATAATGATAGTTTCCCTATGAAAATAGTATCCTAAGTAATTCAAGTGTATCCTAATACAATAAAAATAATAGTGCTCAATTGGAAAGTGTTAGTGGTGTCTTAGGATAATGATTGTATTTCAAGTATGAATTCTTGGGATAGAGGGTTAAGATATGCAATGCTCATGGACGTTAGTGTAGAATTATTAATGCTCATTTTATTTTGTATCACACCAAGGTCATTAAAGATAAATGAGTAGGTATGACCTCTAAAGCATCGTAGTGATTGTTGATAATATCCCTTTATTCTAAAGCTTATCATGTCACCGTTCGACTTAGGAAGATGGTCTAGGTTGAGGATTGTGGCCTGATTGGGAAATACCTCGGTCGTGGGTAAAGGATTTAAGTATTAATGTATTATCGATATGATTATTTGGTCTCGTAGTTCATAAGACTAGGGTTCATAGTCTACAAGTCACATGTTTAAATAGTACATAAAATTTTTACAAGTATAAATAACGATTGTAATTTTATTGTCTATAGTGGTAAAGACAATGTTGAACCAATGTTAAATATGCGATGGTTTGTGAATAAATATAAATTAAAGTCTTGTTGATGGTATAGGGTGATGGGTTATAAATGTATTAAAATGTTTGAAGTGTGTAAAAAATAACAAATTTTAATTACATGTGGTTTATTGGTTGACTTGGGTTAAATATTCTGTGATGTTTATGTCGATAGAATTATTTATAGTTGCTCTTAAGGTTTATGATTGATGATGAATTAGTATTCACACAAAATTGTAAGTTTCCATCTTAGTGGGGCAAAAGAATGATCATGATTTATAAAATGGGATATATAGTGACCATGCAGGTTCATATTTTGAGTTTAGGAGGCAATAAATAGGCCTTGATGATTAATTAATTTCATGACAAAAGAAGTTGTCATCGGTTCCATCAGCACATAGTAATTACATGGTCATATGCCGTCGTGATATAGGAAAATTCCGAAAAAGTCGAGGACTTTGTAGATTTAATTATATAAAACTTTGGTGATAAGAGCCTATCGAGTCTATGAGATTTATAGGTGTAAAAAGAATTAAGTAAAAAGATGATGAGAAATTGGAATCGATTGGAATATTGTGGGTCAATGAGTAGGTTATTATTTTTAATGGAAAATTAAAGATGACTTGTTTAAGAGTGACACAAAATATAATAAACAATGAACGAAGAAAGTATCTTATAGTCATATGAATAAATTGCCTTTCTGGGCATATGATTGATAAGGGTTGCCGTCATGACTTGAAAGGAGAAGCATTATGATGGGTTGGAGTTCGCAAAAATACCTGTAAAGGTACCATTCGACTATAAAAAAAGTTTCGTATTTTTGAGGAACTAGAGGTATAGTTGTAGGTGCGAGGAACCACATGGATGTTTAAGTTTGGGTGAATAAATTAAATTACATAATTTAGTGTCAAAACTGAAGAGTGCGCGTGCTTCCAAATAAGGAAATTATTTAATTAAATTCAGTTTTCAATTAAATCCTAAAACATGCAACTAGGTGTGATTGAAATCAATATGAACATGCAAGAACAGTCAATCACAAACAAAAGACACAAATGAGGAAAAATCCCCCAAAGGGGCAAAACCTTTTTATTTTCACTTAATTGTGAAAACGGTTAGACGGATTACAATGAAAATAAGAGTGACATACGAAATAACCTCAGGCATCGGTTTCGATGTCTCGACTGGAATCTCTCGCAAGAACTCCAGGCGGGAAGCAATAAAGAAGAGAACGACTTCTCCACAAATTACTCCAGATTAGTAAAAACGATCCTCATGAAGGTTTAATGATTCACATACATAGATGGGAGAGTTTATGTGAATAAACAAGGCATAAAACCTTAAAAGGTGAAGTCTATTTTCTGGGCAGTTTTTCGTAGAAACCGTGTTTGAAAAAGACTTAGAAAATGTGTAGAATGAACCCTGGTATTTATAGGAAAATCGAGGTGGCAACGTTGCTCGAATGAGATAGGCATCTCGCTCGAACGAAGGGCACGTGTCGTTCGAACGACTTCGCGCGAGATGATTATCTCGCTCGAATGACAGTTTGAACTCGTTTGAATGAGCTCGTCGATCGAGGTACTCCGCTTCTAGTCTTAGAAAAAATTCTGATTTTGATAAAAATAAATCAGACTTCGAAAAAACATTTTCCGAAAAAATTCCCAAATATTTATGCAAATATAAACAACTCCAATAAATCATTTTACCAATAATGCGTCGTGGAGTAGTGGGAAATAGTTAGGCAACACGTCGCATGTAGCATGATGCACGTGTGAAGATGATGGATGCATGGATTCAGATAAAGGTTATCGAGGATGATCGTGATGACGTACCGAATGTTGTGGTATCAGACATACAAACAGTGATATAGGGAAAACAAAAAATTCCTAGATTCTACCCCGGACATTTATAAAATTATGTCCTTACAAAAACATACCTAATGAGGCATAATGGGGTATAAAGGAGCAAATGAGGATTCTGACGATAGTGTACTCATTAAAGTCAATTCTGGATCTAGAATAGATAGTTTGGCAAGAAGGAAAAGTCTAGAGTTAATAAGGCATTGTTTGCTAACCAATTTATTAAGATTTGTGAAGGAAGTCGCGAAAGCCAATATGTTATTTGATAGTTTTCTTGATGATTAAAAGATAAAAAGGCATATCGTGCACTATAACATATAATTTAACTTGATTATAAAGTGAGAGATTAATCATGAGTTGTGTTCAGAAAGTGAACCGATGGGTTTTAAAATCAATAAGGGCCATTTGAATAATAATAATAAATATATTAATTAGATTTTTGTCAAAAAATAAAAGTTCCCAGAAAAAAGTAAAAAAAATCACAAACCTTAAAATTAAATTCTGGACAACTTTCTCTTCTTAGAAGACATCAAAAAATTATTTAGTCCCATATTGAGGGTATTTTTTGTTTGAAGTATGTACCTCCAAAGAAGAAAAAATGGAGCAATTTGAGTTGGGTGTTTGCCAATCTTGGATGATTTCCATCGATTCTTTGATGATTTTTTACCCCATTTGGCACAGAGTATCATTACTATATGTTTAGGAGCCCTTTGATATGGGTAGGAGTCATTATGATGGAATCAGGGGGTTTATGAAGAGGGAAGAATGATTTACTTTGTTCTAAAAAATCCTTCTCAGTTCTGATGAGTTTGGGCATCCCCAAAATGAAGGTTTTTATCCTTGTTCCTTGCTCAATTCAGTAGACTAAAGTCCCCGATATTCTCTCTACATATTAATCTTATATGACAACCATTCCACCTTTCAATTATTAAAGTTTCAGTATATATGAATATATGTTGATAAAGATACGATAAAAATGGTTAAAAGTTAAAATAGAAATTAGGTTAAAATTTCAGAGTGTTTTAGAAAGTTATTTCTTATGACAACTATGTTCAAACTAGTTATTTCATGTCAAATATTAAGTTGAACTTGATGAAGAAATATTTCGATGCATATATGGATTTTATGGGTATAAAATCTTACATTCATGAACATAAAGAAATTTGGTTGAGATAAAAGGGTAGACCTTGGTATATGAAATAATAATGTGAAAAAAATAAGCATACTAGTCACATAAAATAACGCTACTTTATGTGGAAAAAGTTAAAGAAATTTAAGAATTATGGGACTAAAAGTGGAAATATTAAAGTGTTGAGTTTAAAACATTAAATATAGTAATATTTACACACAAAATGACAAGGATAAAAAGTCTAAAATGATAATTTACCAATTTGTAAGAATAAATTTTGAAATGTCAAAAGTATACTTTTCAGTACAAAGGTGTTATTTTATGTATATTGTGGATTTAGTATTAATTTTTGCAAACAAGAGTATTGTTTTAAAAAATTAGTTTTGAATAAAGTATTATGACCACATAAAATACAAGAAGTAATATAAAAGGTGCAAAGTCATTAAGTTGGAAACATAAGTCTTGAAATGACAAAAAATGATGTTTTAATGCACAAGTATCTTTTTTTATGAAATGGTTGGACTTATGAGTATACATTCCAAATTAAAGGACTCTAGTTAAAGAGTTGGATTCTACGTGGAGAAAACTCATATTTTATAAAGTAAAGATAAAAAGAAGCATTTTTGATAAAAAGTATAAAACGCTAGTTTTACAAGTGCGCGTGAATAGCGAGAAGCACATTAAAGTGTATACATGGGTATAAGAACGCAAAAATAAGTCTCACAAGAAATGATAATTAAAGTTGTTTTCAAAAGATGAAATACTGAGTTTAAGGTAAAATAAAAATGAACTTTTTATAAAGTGTGCAACTTAGACATAAATTGGGTTGGGACTTGTTTTGTCTTGGGTATTTTGCATCATCGGTCGAAAAAAAGAAATTAGAGGAAAAAGAGATAAAATTGAATAAGGAAGAAAGAAAGGAAAAAGGGTTACAAAGATTTAATGAGTAAAAAGCACTCAAAGGGAACCCTAAAATTTAAGAAGGTCCCGGAGCCCTAGGTGAGGCTTAATGCTTAGACCCCAAACAACTAATCAGTAGCATATTCTGGCATAGTGGGAATCGAAGAAAGGCCATATAATACTCATGGATTGGTAACCCGATTAATCAAGTGAAAAGATGATTTTGAGCACGGAGCTCTTTAATGTAAAGGCAAGTTTATGAAACAACTTGAAACATGTGAAAATACATTAATGGTTAAATTAACGGAATACGAGTGATATTAATAGAAAGATTAAGTATGAGTGGGCTTATTGCCCGAGTTACATGGTTAAAAAGTTAATTGCATGTCACATTGAATTTTTCATGAGAACATTTAATCAAATGATGGATGATTTTATAATTGCTAAAGTATACTTTATATGTATAAATATTCTTTGTACGCATAACTCTGCTAACCTTTCTCCTACTAGACGGATGCTCATACCCCACCATTTGCCAAACCCCCTATTGAGTGTATTATTTTATAATATTTATACCAAAATCCAGGACTTGTTGGCACTGTTGCATCATAAATAATGAGCTTTTGGAGTAATTTTGTTATTTAGAAGAAAAATAAAAAATTAAACATAATTCGGTTTAATAGTGCAATTTTGAAACCCATACTCATGAACTTAAATATTTATCATTAATCGCTTGTGCAAGGTTTATTTTGAGTATTTACAGGGTTTACGATGCTGACCGCAAGGTCTCGAAGCAATTTGGGCATGAAAGTGTCACTAACGCACCTTTAGGGGTAAAATGATAAATTCAGATGACTAATTTCAGATTCGGACTATTCAAGAAAGTTATAGGCCTCGAATCAAGAAATGTCTGGGTTCAAAAAGCGTACCAATCTGATCTCAAATGAAGAAATTATGATCATGAAAAATTTTAAATCGAAAGATTGTCAAAGTCAAAGCTGCGGGCTAAACCCGAAGTTCGACCCTGTGACTCGGACACTGTCAAAATATTATTGAGCCCAAAATTTGGATCACGTTCTTTTTTTGGGTGCCTCGATACGAGGTCATATGTGAAAGTTATGGAGTTTGGGGTTTGATTTCAAAATATGGAATTCTGGACTGATTAAATGGTTAAATATTTTTTCACGCATAATATACACTTAGAACCATGGTTGGTTCAGTGGTAAGAGTGAGGATGGTTTTGTTAAGAGGTTAGAGTTTAGAATCTCCCCCCAACCTATAAATCCCATTTTAATCCTCTTTCTAGCTTGTGGGGTGCATGCACGCCCTTAGCGTGTGGTCTCGACCAGCTCCCCCACGCGCGATCCCCTCCCCTTTTCTTTATTTTTGTTGAGAATTCATCCCAACCCCACCCCCTTTTGTTATTTTTTTTGTCGTTTTCCTTCTTGTTTTCTTCCCTTTTCTTTATTTCATCCGAGATTCTCTTTTCATTGTTCCCCACCCTTATTTTCTTTTATTTTTATTCTATTTATTCTTTTTTTTATTCCTTTGGTTTCTCCTCATATTGTTATTTTCTTCCCAAATTCTTTCAATCGAGATTAATTTCTTTTTGTTCTTTTTTATTTTATTATCTTCCCAACATTTTATTTTTTTATTCTATTTATTCTTTTTTTACTGCTTTGGTTCCTCCCTATATTGTTGTTTTCTTCCTAAATTTTTTCAACCGAGATCCATTCCTTTTTGTTCCTTTTTATTTTACGTTATTTTTTTTCTTCCCACACATTCCTTTTAACAGGTATTGTCTCCTTCGTTTGTATTATTATGATCTTATTCTCCACTTTTCTATTTTTTTGTCAACCGAGATTCTTTATCTCATTTTGTTTTCCTCTTTTTCTTTCTTTTTTATATTTCCATTTTGTTTTGCTACAGATTGTTCCCCACGTTTATGTACCCTTTTGTCTTCTTTTGTCCCTTATTCCTTGTGTCAGATTATTCATTTATCTTGGACACAGTAAATAGAGTGGTGTACGATATAAAAGAGGAAGCCATTTTCGGACAAGTGGAGACCTACTTGTATAGAGGAAATTTTTTTTAGAGAGTATACTTTTGTAGCTTCAAAAATATCTTATCTTATACGTTATTTTTGAGTATTTTTGAGACTATTTCTGTGCAAGTTTGGGACTCAAAATTTTGTAAGTTGAATTTTATTAATAAAAATAATTATTTCATCTTCCAATATTTGTATTTCAATTATGATGATAGAGTAATTTTATTACTAGGACTAGGTGAAGTTCATCATGATTAATTAAATTTGGGTGTTAGTTTAATTCATTTTTACATCTTGATGTGTGTTAATTAAAAATAAAAATTCGGTATTAATTTAAAATTACACGAGAGTGTGTTTTAAACCTTTGAAATCATTTAATAAATCATATTTTAAGAATTTAATTATGTAATTTTTGTTGTGTTATACTTACATTAAATTGTTTGATATCTCATGCTTAAATACAATGTTAAAACTTAAAAATAATAACTTTGAGGGGATTGGGATTTAAGGCGCCTAATTGAAGAGACGTTAAAATATTTTGCAAAAGTTTATTATTGCATTTTACGGAATGTACACGATGAGGGCCAGTGCATTTTCAGTTATACATTCGAGAATATGAAATTAAATTAATGTGTGATTTTAATTAAAAGTGATAAACGAATCCAACGTCCTAGTTTTATTCCATATTTGATTAAATAATTTCGTATTTGTTTTATTTATTTGTTCTTGTTTTAATTTAGAACTCAATCATATCTATACACTCGTTTTTTCTAGTTAAAAAGTCAACAATTTATAAGAATCGATCAAATATCTATGTTTAGTTCGACCTGTACTTACACTCGCTATACTCCATAGCTCGTGCACTTGTAGTAATTTTATCATTTTAAAATTTGACCACAAGTTTTTGGCACCGTTGTCAGAGATTTGTGTCAATGTTAAAAGTTATTGACTTTCGGACTAGTTTAAAATAAAAAAATAAAAAATAAAAACTTTAAAAAATTTCGAGGAGCATCTTTTATATTATTTCCATAATACAAAAAAAGTAAAAATAAAAATCAGATTTAAATCTTTTGTTAGTAAAGAGTAGTTTTTGGCACTAGTGGTCTCACAAAAATACCAAAAAAATTGAAAAGCTGAAAATAAAATCTTTTTCTAGAAAATTTCCACATTTCATAGTTTCTGTAATTTTGGCCCTAAAAAAATAATATTTGTTTAAAAATATTAGAAAAATCATTTAAAAAAATAATAATTCTACTAGCATACATTTTTTTTAGAATATAGATACAAAAATATCATAGGGTGCTTTTTTTTTATTATTTGTTTCTTTTCCTTTTTTTTTCTTCCTCGTGTCAAACTACGCCGTTATTGCACGTGTTATGTTATTTTTATTTAATAATTTTGTGTAACACTTTACGCTTTGTGTATTTAGTTTTGTGTTATTTTTCAGGAACACATTCATTAAAAAAAGATGAAAAATTCCGAAAAAGAAAGCAACTGTGTGAGTCTGTTAAAGATACTTGTGCAAATCTTGTCATGGACACAAGGTACTCTCAGAGATGATTGAAACGTAGACAACGTTTTCCTCCGATCGATGTCTATAATAATTTGGCCCAACATAAATAACTGACCGTAAAAACACCACACTGGAGGTACTTTTGTTTGCTCCTTATGTGGACTTACTTTTGTACATTTCAATAGGCACGTTGCATAAATTTGACTTAAGGGAAATATACAATTGTAAGATAAGGTGGAGATTTCATCACCCTTCCTTAGCCCGAAAATCACTAAACCACCTAAGCATTTTCATAACCTAAGCCATGATTTTTAATTTAAAATTAATTAGACATTGGCTATAGAATATCACATAGTTCATAGAAAAACTCTTAACGATGCTAGAAATAAAAGCTACTCCAATGTGGACTTGTCAAATCAGTTTCATTTTACATTTTCTAGAATTGGTGTTTTTTAATGAGTCTTTGTTCTGACTACCTACCTGGAGGTAAAATTGGGGTTTGAGGTGATTACCGCAGTTGGGTGTCTTTTAATTTCCCTTTGTCAAAGAGTAGTAGCTCTCTAATTAGGGATATTAATTCGGAGATCCCCATTGTCATCGAGTAATCTTGAAAAAACTAGATTTTAATGTGAAATTTTTCTCGCCTAAATTAGATAATTCAAATTGTTTTTCTTACCTTAGAAATTATGGGGTTTTAAGTTGGATTATATGCTTTTGGTTTCCTTTAAAAAAAGAAGGAAAAGAAAGAATTTCGAGTGAGCGCGGTATATGTAAAGTTAGTTCTGAGATCCTACTGGTCATTTATCGAGTGTGGAGTCTAGCATTTCCAATACTTTTGTACGTGGAACTTTGATTTTTACTGAGATGGGAAATGAGTTAGCAACCTGTTTCCTTAAAGATTACTTATATCCCAATAGGTCGAGTCAACACTCATACACACATCTTCATCCCCATTACACAAACAAATTCGAATTCAAGTCAGAAATAATTCATTTGTTACCCATTGTTCGGGGGTAGGAAAAAGGAGGACCCATACTTTCATGTTCACGAATTTGAAGAAATTTATGGAATAATTAAGTTAAAATAACTCACTAATGATATTGTTAAACTAAAATAGTTCCCATTTTCTTTGAAAGATAAAGGCAAAAGTTGGTTACCGTCGCTTGAACCTAATTCCATCACTACGTGGAATCAATTGAGCATGGAGTTCTTGCAAAAGTTTTTCCCCAACTAAAAGATGGCAGAGATACATCACGCCATCAACACATTTAGATAAAAAGAAGGATAATATTTGTGGATGTATTTGTAGAAATTCAAGGACTTGCTACTGTAATGTCCTCACTATGGGATTGAATTAGGACATCAAGTCCAAATTTTGTAGGAGGGATTTGATGTTACTACTTGGTCGATGCTTGAGTCAATGTGTAATGATGATTTTACTAAAAAATGAGGTTAATGCGTGAACATTCCTAGAATCCGTAGCTAAAAATTACCAACGATGGGCACCCCATTGAGAATCTAAGCCCACCACATTCCAAGAGGGAATCGCTCAACAAGATGAACAAAGTTTTGGTTTAAAGCTTTAGAGATGAGCAAATAGGGCAATCGATTTGTACCTGCGATAGTGAAATATGTAGGTTTACCTATGTGCTTGGTTTTCTATAGTTCGATCACTGGGTAAAAAATCCCCCACCCTTTCGGCCTACAAAGCACTCACCGAGCAAGCACACGTCCCTACCAAAACAGGCCAAAATACTACCCGTTCTCCAATATGTAAAATCCAGGATGGCGAGACCATCCTAATTTTTCATGGTCTAAGGGTCAATATCAAGGAGGTGGAGGTCAATCTTCTGTTAACCCACCCTCGAGTTTCCAAAAGAATGCCCCCACATTGTTATGTTTCTCATCTCGAAAGATCCAATCTTTAAAAGAGATGATAAACATGCTTGCCCAAAGTACCCTTCAGTTCCAATGAATGACCCAAAGTGTACTCCAATACACCTAACAAAGCCTACATGCAAACACTCAATTGATTTCCAAACTCAAGGTTCAAGTGAGCTAATTAGCCAATATGTTGAGTGAGAGAAACAAGGGAACATTCCCAAGTCAACCGGAGCCTAATCCAAAAGGTAACATGCCTAGGGGTCAATATGTTGTTCAAGACAACATGATCACGTCACACACCTAAGATCATGAAAATCCCATCATCATGTGTAGGTCTGGCAAGGAAGTTGAGAATTATAAGGACCAAATTTCCAATTGAGTCTTAATTTTGTTTTGACTTATTCTTGGAACAAAACATGTTTGTGTCATAAATAGATTTTATATTGTTTGATCCCACGAGTCTATGATGTATTGAAGATTTATTGAAGACGTTGCGGCAAAGATACAAAGATTCAATCATGCCGAAGTTTAATTGGTGCAATTTCTCGTCTTCAAGGTTTAATTGTATTCCGAGATCTCACAGGTATGAATGCATAATGTTAATGAAACTTGGAATTCATTTTATAAAAATAAGGATGTTATTTTCTTTAAATAAAATGTTTTTAAAAGAGGTTTAAATGTTTGCACTTTGTGTATGTCAGATAAGGACGAATTAGAATTGGATAAGAGTTGGTTTTAATCAAAACTCTGTTTAAATTAAAAACTCTATCTGACGACGTCGTTCAAACGACATTTGATGTCGTTCAAATGAGATCCACTATCGTTCGAATGATGTGGCATCTTGGTCGAACGAGATTCTCACACCGCTCAATTTTATTATAGATAAAGGTGTCCAGTTTCCTGAAAGGGTGTGCATTCTGGAAAAATATTTTATGATCCAGAAACCTGTTTGCATATATTTTTATGTGGTTTCAAAGTCTTAAACACATCCTTAAGGTTTGTAAAGATCCGAGCTGTCATTAGCATAATGTTTATATGATCCTTGCTCCACCAGGTTTGGTTTGTTTATCTTTGGACATGTTGTGATTGCTGGTTTTGCAGTGGAGAAGAGACGGACATCGTGTTCAACATCGTAGACAACTCAAGCCGTATCGGTGGACACCGAGACATTCATGGAGTCGAGTGTTATGGACGAGCATCGTGGAAGACGGAATTTCTGTGTGGGCACTATTTGAGAATGGTAGAAGATCATGAGGAGCATTAAGACCCGTGGGGATCGAGTCATTGAGCAAGGCTAATCTGTCTTTGTAAAACCATTGTTCATAGTAATTGTCTGGCTTGGGTCGTCCAAGATTTTTTTTCCCATTTTGGATTTTTCCTAATACATACAGCATTGTGAGTATCTTTACTTAACTTTATTTGCTTTAATCACTAGATGAATGTTTAGGATTAATCAAGATAAAATTAGGTTTAGTTAATTTGTGTCACAACTTGGTTTGATACAATTGAAAAAGAGTTTTTCAAAAAGATAAAGTTGATTTGCATTCATCCTTAACTTAATTCAGCACAAGCAAAGTTTTTGATTAAAAAAGGGCCAACAAATTGGTATCAGAGCTAGAAATACATTTTTTATTGTGTTTGTTCCCTTTTTGGTTATAAGGATGAATTTTGGTAATTTTGACAGTTTTCGCACTCCTGTGATTGATGGAACTAATTATGCTTATTGAAAAATGCGAATGAGAAGTGATTTTAAATCCATTGATGAGCATGTCTGGTTAGCTATTGAAAAAGGTTGGTCACCACCTATCACACGAGAAGGCGAGGTCACTAGTTTGAAACCTCTTGAGCCATGGACTGAGACTGAACATAGGCTTGCATAGTATAACTCTAAAGGCCTGCGCGTTATTTCCTCACATGTCACACCTAAAGAGTATAATCATATCATGACTTTTGAAACTTCGAAAGAAGCTTAGGTTACACTTGCACTCATTCACGAGGGCATGAGTTAGGGCATCTAAGTTGCAAAATCTCACTACACAGTTTGAGATGATTAAGATATTAGAGAGTTAGACATTTGATGAGTTTTACACTAGGTTGTCCACTATTGTTAATGCGGCGTTTAACCTAGGAGAAAAGATTCTCGATAATCGAGTGATTAAGAAAATATAGCGATCGTTGCCAAGTAGGTTTGATGTGACGCGACTGAAAACGTGTCTCAAAAATGCGTACTCTCTAGGCTCAAGTGCAAGCCTGTCTCTCAAGTAATAATCCGATAAGTCGGGTATCGATCCTCAGGGAAATAGGACAACAGGGTTGTGACGACGGGAAAAGACGAAGGAATCCTAACTTTGACTTTAAAAAGAAAGAAAAAATGATTTGGTTTCGAGAATTGACCACAACTAAGTGAAATTATGAAATTATGAAAAGGTGCAATTATATTAAATGTAATACCCCGTATTTTTATGCTATATTAATTTGGGGATTTATTAAAGTTAATGTGAATGAATTATTTAGTAAAAATCCGGAAATTAATTATGTTATAATTATTAACGTGACGAGAGTTAGTAATTATGGGAAATTTGTTGAATATTACTAATGAGCAAAGTAATATATTATATTGGTTATATTGAATGTCATGAGTG
Organism: Sambucus nigra; assembly: GCA_949130495.1. Lineage (NCBI taxonomy): Eukaryota > Viridiplantae > Streptophyta > Magnoliopsida > Dipsacales > Adoxaceae > Sambucus > Sambucus nigra. The sequence continues at coordinate 381,034,851 of OX422221.1, forward strand.
AGTTAAATGACAATTTCGGAAATTTAAGTCGGAACGTGCTCGTGTCGCGTCGGGACTAAATTTTGATAAATAAAAAGTGAATATTTTATAAGTTGCCCGTATGGTCATTTTGAGTGCGTCAACGCGTCCAGAAGGGTCGAGATAGTCAGAAAAGTGTACCTGGGAGTGTAGTTTGGGTCTCGGGGCGTTTTTAGGCCTAATTAGTACCCCGGGAGGGCGTTTTGGACATTTCACCTTTTTGGATAATTAAACCCACGAAAATCAGAAACATATATTAGCCATTTAGGTTAGTCAGCTAGGGTTAGAAAACTCAAACACAAGTGACGGCCATAGGAGAGGGAAGAAGAAAGCTCTCAAGGCAATTCAAGGCCAAAAAGCCACCCGTTTGCACCGCCGTCACCGCCAACGCGTAGATCGTGAGACGAGGAACGCAACCATACCAAAATCGGCCATAAATCAGAATACCAAAAATCCCAGGCAAGTGTTTATCTTTCTATTTTCGTTGGTGCAATTTCCATATTAGTTTAGGAATGATTAGGGATGAAATATATGTAAGAAAACCCAAATTTTGATAGGAATTTGCATGTAGTAAAGACTTAAACCTTATTCTGGAAATCTTTTGTGATGTAGAAGAATAACCCATGAAATTTTGATGATGTATTAGAAGGAAATTCTGGTAAAAACAGATTAGAACCATGATTAAGAAAACTCTAGGGTTCTTGATGATTAGATAAGATTTTGGGTTGATTATCCATGTTTAATGATAGAAATACACATGCTTCACGTTGAAAACATCTGCTATAATGTTATACTGTTAGTAGTAGAATTTTTGGGACGTTTGGAGTTGAAAAATATGGATTTGGATGAAGATAGATGGTAGAACCCCTAACTGCAATGCTGCAGAAATCAAAATATCTACTTGATCGATCGATCGAGCATAGAGCTTCGATCGATCGAGTCCCAGACCTCGATCGATCGACCCCTCCTGGCAGACTCCTATTTCCCTTGTTTAATTAGTTAAATTAAATTTATCGTGAAATAATTCTTGGGTATTCTTAATAAAATGTTTTGGGAGATAGGAAAGACCAGTAGGACATATGAATAAGTGTTGGGAACTTTATTATAAGACGAGAATTTTGCTTTTGGGATAATTATATAATGAACGATGAAACTACGTATTTCAAGTGAGAGATTACGGCGAATAGCTACGATAGTGAATAGAGGTATACCTACTGAATTTTCCACTTGGAAGGATAGAGTCCACGAGTGTCACGTAATAAGTGAGAAAACTCTTCGAGTTAAGGTTAGAGATGAAACCTTACACGTAATACTAATAATGTGAAATTAAGGATTAATGTTGTAATGATGGGTGACGAGAGGAACCTATATTAATATGATGAAAGTGGTATATTTATATGATTGTGTGTACATATATTATATACATGTAAAAAACATACCGCGCTACTTGCTATCCTTGAGGTTACCGCGCTGGGACAGTCTTATCTCGATGGGACCTTTAAGGGGGATATTGACTTGTACCCTAGAAGATAGATATCCTTGGTACAGGCTATCGAATTGATAGTTCAGACGGTCCTAAGAGACGCGAGTATGTGCCATCCTCTTAGAGACTTGGAATCTATTCTTCGCCTCGATATTGTTTGTGTATGTGTTAATACAGTTCGAGAGTGATTCCGAATTTGTATTCCCCTTTATATGAGCGGTATGGGGTTTGGATAGTAGAAGTATGCACGCACCATAGTTTTATTTGGGGTGCTGTTATTTTATATATATTATAGGAGTAGTTAATATATATATGAGATTTGGAAATTTGAAACTGCCTACTGTGGTTTGATAAGTAGGACATGGTTGATGACTCAAATAGTAAATACTTTTTTTGTAAAAGTATAATATGACACTGGGAAACTTTATAAATTAATAAAGCTAAAACAAGAGTTGTGCTGCTAATTGGAAGTATTCTTTTTAAACAATGATATTGTTCGGTTTTGAAATCTTATGAGTAAGTTAAGATAAGCTAAATTATTGGGAAGGTTAGTATGATAAAATGATAAGATAAACCGTTGGGAAGGTTAGTACGATAGGCGTGAACATTAGAAGAGAGGTGAGAATTTCTCAAGAGAGTGTCGCTCTAATATGTTGTTGCATTGGCCTGTATCAATTTAAATACTTTCTAAACAAATTTTAAATCATACACACTATCGGGCTCTGACCCGTTTCTTTTTCTCCCTCTCTCTTGTATATATATGTATATATTTCAGGTGCCCAGCCACAGGGGTGTCTTGCTTAGGATCCCTTGAAAGGAACGTGCTGCAGCTTAGGTGGGAGTTGCAGGTCACTTGCGTAGACGACTTCCTTTATTGACTCCACTTCTAGCACTCTCATTTATTGGGCATGTGTCGCCCTTTCCATTTATTTCATTGTTATTGGGACATTTGTATTTCAGTTATTTCTAGTATTGTCACTATGGGATTTATTCAGTTGGAATTGTGTTACTTTATATTTCGCATGTTGACATTCGATTGACGAATGTTTTAAATTAATTGGATTGTGTTCCAGGTTTATTGTGGTGTGATTCTAAATTGTTGAAATGTTGTTAATAAATAAATAAATTATTTTCTTTAAATAAAAATTTGGAAAGTACTGTTTAAATATGGTTTTGACACTTAGCTTAATTATTTAGGGTGTGAAATTGGAAAGTTTATTTTTACGACAGTGATGCTAAGAATGAACCAAACTGTTCACCTTGATTTAATTTAATAAAGGAGTGATCGCCCGGTATTTAATTAGGCGGGGTGTCACATTAAATTACCTAGAATGCTAATGAAAACTGGTTTAAAACTTTAAACTATGTATGCGAAAAACAGGACGGGAATACAATCCCCCAACCCTAGTGTAGTGCAGTTATAATATTAATCATAAATTTAACTGATTAATTTGATCCGGAATTTAGTACTCCCAAGCATTACGTATACGAGGTTCAAGCCCGCGTCATACTTAATCTGAGGACGAGTAAATCGGTATCGCGGTAGTGACACTCGAATTGCATTCTAGATCATCCAGGTTACCCAGGGGCAAACGAGATATAAAGATTTACAATTGTTGTGTTCATACGCAATACAGTCGTAATCAATCACTAAATTCAGAGAACTAATTTTATACACACGTAACTAACACATCAGGCTGGGTTTATGTATCCCTGCCTTAGAAAATCTAGCCTAGCATGCTGAAAGTAATGAAAACAGTGTTTGATTTGCAGAAAAACATGATTAACTATGGAAAATTGGTAGAATGATGTAAAACAAAATTAAACAGACGAAATTACTTACTAATCTTACCAAATCACTCAAAGTATTAACTGGAATTGCTTGTAGTTACTGAAATCTGATCAAAGCTTCACTCTTGGGATTAAAAGAACAAACTGTATCTAAACTAGGGTTTCTAGAAAAGTAAGTGAAATTACACTAATTCTTCGTCCCCCTAATAATAATAAAAATGGGTTCTTATACCCTACAATAATTCAAGATTTTCAGCTGCACAAGGATTCTTTTTCGGAGAAGATAAGATTTGGAAATCTCGATAGCCGGACCGGTCCGGGCCTTAGGCGGACCGGTCTGCCTCCCAAGCAGATTGGTTCTTTTTATTTCCAGGCGGACCGGTCCAAGGGTGGACCAGTTCTTTTATTTTTCACCTTCTTCGGTTTGCTTTTGATCCGATGTCTACTGGAGTTTTGCAACGCGGACCGGTCCGTGGTAGGAGCGGACCGGTCTGCCTGTTTGACTTTTTGCTTAGCTTTGACTGCTCATATCTTTTGTTTCGGGATTCCGATTGAGGTGCCGTTTCTTCCTATGTGCTCATGAATGTGATATCTTCAACTTCTCTTTAGGTACCTCCTCCGAATTTCGGGTGGAAATTATACTTTTGCCCTTTTGACTTTCCTTCTTGTCTTTCTTGATTCTTCCGGTTTCCTTCTTCCGTTTCTTGACATCAAATACCTGTAAAATCACTACGAAATACCAGAAACTCGGTGTACTCGTTAGGATTAGTCAGTAGCAAGATTATGAGATAAAGTAAAATCGATTACTTTGTTCGAGGTGCTAAAAGTACCTAAATTAAGGGATAAATTAGGATGAATTTATGCCTAATCAAACCCCCCTAACTTTGAACTTTGCGCATCCCGAGCAATGTAAAAGAATCCTAGCAAGGGTCAATTCTTGAAAAACATTTTATTGAGATAGAATAACTTTTTCGCGGGCAAGCGATTGCATTTAGCGTATACAACAAGCCTTTAAACCCCTAGGTCACCCTAGTAGGACGAGTTGTGTCTCGTGAGGGTTTGCAGTGAATATACTCACAAAATTCGACTCAAAGAAAAATTCAAAATACCTAAAAATTGTACAATTCAAACTTTTCCAGAAAATAGTCATCATCAAGTCATGTTCAATGGTCTCAAATCATAGTGCGTGTGTGCGAAGCCGAAAATTTAACTGCGGATTTCCACCGATTGATCATTACGTTACTTATCTGAAAATTCGTTTTGATTTCAAATTCTCACGGGATGCTCTCTCAAATGAAAGAAAAAAAAGCTCGGATTGTGGATATTCTCTCGGTATGCGTGATATAAAGAGTAAATGTAATGGACGCAACATCATGCATACAATTAGAAAGACGGAAATTTCATGGTGAAATGATCTCATCAACGGATTACGGTTTTAAAAACCGAAACATTGCCTCTTATTCGCGCACTTAATCTTTTTTATTATCTTTTGGTGTATTAGCTCTCCACGCGGTAACCAATTTCGCAATTTAGACTCGGTTAGGACTTTTTTGAGTTAAAGGTGTGTTGTATAATATGGGAAAGGTTGGGAACTTTGGAATTGGAAAATTTTCTTATGATGTCCGATAGTGCTTTTTCCGGGCTATTGCTCATTTTTTTCTTCTTTTTCTCTATTTTTTGTTTTTAACTTCTTTTCTTTTCTTACTATTTTTGTTGAGCATATCTATTTTTTCTTGCCCCTTTTTATGCACTTTTGGATTGAAATTCTGAATTTTTCTATTTTTCGCAATTCCGGGCAATTTGGTTTTTCGGGTTGTCAAACGAAAATGATAAATTATTCGACTCAATTTGGGTTACAAAAGGGATAACTTTTCTCTACTTTTTATGGCCAATATTTTTGGGTGACAAACGAGGGCCTACTTCATTGTCCAAAATACCAATTGCGTTACCATATGCATTTCGAGATGAATTTAACTTTTGAGATCAATTTTGGCACGTTTTTCAAAGCAATATCACACACGTCTTTCATAACTAATCAAAATGAAAGGATTGATATCCTCGACGAATTTTTAGGCGCTGAACAGAACTTTGAGTTAACAATTAACTCGGATTGATTTAAAAACTCGCAAAAAGTGATAGGCTCGAATCTCACCGGGTTTGTTAATCTCCACACTTATTCGTTAAGTCGTCAATTTTCGCTCAATTTCCATCTTTAGTCAATTTCGGCTTTGTGTATGTTGAATTTTACAACTTGAGACTTCAATTCGACTTTTAATGATATTTTTGAAAAATTTGAATTCCAATTTTTATTTATTTTGAACAAAAATATTTTTGGTTTTTTCAAAGTTTTATGATTTTTTTGAGATTTTTGGGCATTTTTGAAAATTTGTGAAGTTTTAGAAATACGCACTTGTGCCCCCCCCCCAACTTAGACGTTTGCATTGTCCTCAAGAAAAAAGGACTAAAATCTAAAAAAAAAAAATAATAAGTGCGATAAATAAAACAATCAAATGGAGAAAATGCAATTTTTATTACAAACAAGACTGTGGTACAATTACAAGGAAAAGCATACAAAATGTGAACAGGAAAAACAAATAAAAAAAACTCCCAGAACCACATCAATCTTCACTGGGGCGGGGTATGGGAAGAACCAGGAGCGTCGGGGCCATAGGGATCATAGTAATAGGATGGCAGTGGCTCATTGGGCTCCCCTTGGCGTCGATAGATGTCCGCTTGAAAGCGGAGTATTAAGCTCGTATCGCGACGGTAATCGATCGAAAAGTTGCCGAGGTTCATTTCAAGTGCCATCATTTGGTTTGAGAGGTCGCTTCCCGCCCACTCAAAATATGGATCGTCCTCCTCGTCCGCCGACTCTTCATCCGGACCGACATCCCCCATCTCGACATCCGCACCGGCTGCCTCTTCATCCTCGTCGCTCTCGCTCGAGGCAACCTCTTCTTCACTATCACCACCCCGCCTTCCCCGTAGGATAGCGAGCTGTTTGACGCTCTTAATGCGGGTCCTTTGTCCAAAAGGACCGGGAATGCGAGTATGATCGAGCGGCGCCGCTATGCCACCATCCTTGAGGATATAAGTGATCAAACGGGCATAGGGGAGTGGGGCAGTACCCTTCTCATCCAAGGACGCATTGATGATATCAGCGTATAAAGTGCGGATCAAATGGATGGAAGTGTGGGGGTCAAAGAGGTGACAGGTTAAAGTGGCTTGCCGGGGCCGCATGGCGAAATCGTTGGACGTTTGCAATATGTTGGCGCACACAATCTAAAAAGTGAGGCGCGCCTTCTCATTAAGGCGTCCAACGACGACGGTTTGCCCCGTCCAAGCCACATTCGGTGCAATGCGGGCCATGATAACATCCTTGTCGACCGGGGGGACGTTTCGTGGATAGGTGAATTCTTGAATGTCCGAAACGTCATACTCGGCCAACTTGGCTGTGAGAAGAGCCAAAGAAAATGGGATGACATTCCCATCCACGTAAGCTTGGTCCTCGAATTGGCCCATCCGAACAAGGGTGCCATAAAAGGATTGGACTTCGATCGCCAAAACCGCTTCATAGGGGTTTGTTGAGCAATCGGCACCACCCCTTGCCATGAATGGGGAGGTGACGGAGTTGGGCAGCCCGGTCCATTAGACAACGCACTCCATATGGAGTTTGCGATCCAAATCGAAGAACCGATGGCACCATTGCTCCTCTTGGGGGGAGTGGAATTCGCCATGACCGAAGGGGTGGATGTCGGTGGAGTCATACTTGGTGGGGGCAGCGCGTTGGGCCATGGTAACAAGAGGTATTTTTGCTTGGAGAATTAGAGAGGGAGAAGAGAGGATTTGGGTTGAAGGTGTGAAGATAAAGGGAGGGTATTGGGGTGTATTTATAGGTGAAGGGGCGACTGTAGGGGTTGGAATTGGAGGGAAAGGGTTTGGAGGGAAAAGAGGGGGAATTTAGGAGGGAAAGGTTGGGGTTGGGAGGAGGGAAAACGGATTGGAGGGAATGAATGGGATTGGGGAGAACGGGGTGAATCTTGGGAAGGGGATAAATCAGATTTGCAGAAGGCGGACCAGTCCGGGTAAGGGGCGGACCGGTCTGGGTACTTTAATATTAAAAAAATTTGACTAGCCGACCGGTCCACCATAAATTAAAGAAATCGGTCCGGGGGCGGACCGGTCCGGCCTTAGATTAAAGGAACCGGTCTGGCCCAGGGTTTTTGGGCTGGATTTTCCCCGAACTTAATTTCGATCTCTCTTCTCCGAAAATTTTCACTTTCACAACATACTCCCTATCAATCTGGACTAAAACCCTCTCGATTTCTCTGGTCAACGCCCTTTGACTCAATATTCCCGAAACACGCGAATGCTTTTCCCGAATGAAACCTAGTCCTATCGACGCTCACTACACACACGACTCTCACCCCATACGCATCGGGGGTGCAACGACTTCGCTGTAACTGCTCACTCTTCCTCGTAAACAGGGTCCGACAACCAGACGGTGTTGACTTATTCCACACACGCCTCTAGATATGGCTTTAGGAGTTGTCCATTCACTTTGAATGTATTTACCCCTTTTAAATCGTCTAATTCAACAACTCCATGGGGGAAAACATTCTTCACGACGAACGGGCCAGACCATCGTGACCGTAACTTGCCCGAAAATAGATGAAGCCGAGAGTTATAGAAAAGAACTTTTTGCCCGGGAAGAAACTCTTTGCATCGAATGATGTGATCGTGAGCGAGTTTCACCCTTTATTTGGAAATTTAAGCATTCTCATACGCATCATTGCGTAGTTCTTCTAACTCATTTAATTGAAGCTTGCGGGCTTCACCGGCCTTATCCATGGCATAATTCAATTGCTTAATCGCCCAATACGCTTTGTGTTCTAGCTCTACGGGAAGATGGCAAGGTTTTTCATACACAAAGTGAAAAGGGGACATGCCGAGTTGATTCTTATATGTGGTACGATAGGCCCATAACGAATCGTTCAATCTAAGTGACCAATCTTTCCGGGTAGGATTGACGGTCTTTTCAAGAATGTTCTTGATTTCCCGATTCGCTAGTTCGGCTTGCCCATTCGTTTGAGGGTTTCCAACCTTGTGAACGATACCATAATTTTTCATGATCTTCGCGAATGGCCTATTGCAAATGTGCATGCCATTATCGCTGATTATCGCTTTTGGTGCACCGAAGCGGGAAAGTATACGTTCCTGCAGGAATTTTATCACCACTTTGTTGTCATTCATCTTGGTAGCTATAGCTTCCACCCATTTAGAAACGTAGTCTACCACGACAAGGATGTATAGGAAACCAAAGGACGAGGGGAAGGGACCCATGAAGTCAATACCCCAACAGTCGAAGATCTCAATGATGAGTATGGGGGTAAGAGGCATCATGTCTCATCGAGTAATGGCTCCCATCTGTTGGCACCTATTGCAAGATTTGCAAGCATCGTTTACATCCCGAAAAATTGTGGGCCAATTGTGACAACCCTGCTTTTTAAATCTAATTAGGTTAGCTACGCCCAATTAAATTAAAGCGGAGCGCCAATATGTTGGCATTAGAAACAAAATTTAAATAAATACAATAAAGTAAACATGTACACTCTCATATGTGTAACCAAATCATATAATGACAACTATAACAAGTGAAACCAACTCATAACTATTAACTGCAATAATACATCAGTAATCTCAAACTAAAAAATATAAAATGCCAATACATGCGGCCCAACACAAAATGGGAAAGAATAATACAACAATTCTCTCAAATATCAAGTAAAAACAACGTGATATTAATCTCTGATACCACCCTCAAGAAAAGGGAAACAAGCGACAAATTAAAATAGAATAACTCCACGGCTACATGAATCCTAAGATTGATATGATCTCATCAGGCTCCATAGTCTATTGTCCAGTGGGACGAGGACTTGTCATATATATTATATATATAGGAAAGGAGCAAGAAGCAAGATAGACGGACGTCAAAGCAAGAAAACAATCTATAAGATTATAAGATGTACTTATAATGAAAGCACACTAGTCATTACTCGTCTCCAATAATTAAGTTGTTCAATTACCCAACCAATGCTCCTATGTCGTGACTACCCAACCCAAACTCGAGTAACGTGTAGTCTCATATCGTATCATGATTAATCATTATTAATCTCATTTCAGTATTTAATGTATCAAAATATTTTATTCAAGTATAATATCATATACATCGATTCAGGATATTACTTTAAGACACAAGCATAATATCTAACACAACAAGTCATATCGGGTCACTATTGTTACCCGGGGGAACAAGTCGTAATACTAGGCCTACACACGAATATTCCCCAATATTACGTGGCAAGGGAAATCATACTAAGTCCTAAATCACATGGCGTTTCAAGGTCTTTCTCTCTGACCCGCATTACAACCATGTGTCCGGTTCCGGTGGTTTATCTCCGACACGGCACTCGAGCGGAACCTAACCGGATCAATGACAAAAAAAATCGCATTCAACATGTGCCTACATCGACCGGAGGACTAGTCTAGTGTATACTCGACAATATACATATAAAACAATTTTACGCTTATGTATATATACAATCGTGTCAAGTCTCTTACTCGAGTTATACCATAGTCATTATTTGCAATATAACATAATTTCCATCATTAATTTACTAATTCAACATCAAATCATTTCAAGGTTATATATCCCTAATAACCATAAGTATTTGATCAAGTTAGGATATTAGGCACAACACCATAATTATCTTACTAACAACATGAAAAACATTAGCACTCTTATTTCAACAACATTTGGCCCAGAATTTAAAATGCAGATTCGAGGCTCTTCCGATCCGTTTTTGGAAAAACTTAAAACTACAAAGTTGTTCGGAACGTGACTTTCTATAAGGACACGCGAGCACTCTACCATATCCTGCGTAAAACAGACCCAAAACTAACATATAATATTCCCCCTGTTTCGACAACATTCTTCCCATATTTTTAAAACGCTTATTTAAGGATTTTTCGATCCGTTTTTGGGAAAACTTAAAACTACAAAGTTGTTCGGAACATCAGTTTCTACAAGGACTCGCGTGCACGCTACCATATCCTGCCTAAAACAGACCCGAAACTAACATATACAATTCGGATCTGCTCACGACAACTTTCTGCGCAGAACCGTAAAACGCAAATTCGAGGATTTTCCTATCCGTTTTTAAAAAAACATAAAACTACAAACTTGTCTGGAATGTGATTTTCTATCGGACAGTGTGGACGAAACATTCATTTTCGGAACCAAAACAACTCAAAATAGTTTTTAATATGACGATTTACTCAATTTCATAGATTTTTAAAATTTAAGAGTTTGGTCAATAATTCAATCCCTATAATGATGTTATTGCATTTGAATCTACATGGATGATGATCCTAATACATTGCATATCATTTTTAACATCAATTTAATATTAATTTAGGGATCCAAATACATGTTCATGTGAAATTTCACTATAGATACATAATATACACAGATAGGTTATTAACTTGCCTTAAATTGTATGGAGAAGTTGAATCTTCTTGAAATCCTCTTGGCTTTCTTCTCTTCTTACTCTCTCTCTCTCTACCAAACCCTAGCCCCCATTTGTGAAATGATAAAATGAAGACTTCTTCTCTTCTTTTCTATTTATACCAAGGGTTAGTTTATTTACAAAAATGCCATTGCCCCCAATTTTAACCCTCTCGATCCTTTTACGCATTAATTCGCTTCTAATATTTAAGTCACACATTCGTATCTTAATGAATTCATTTTAACTTTTCATTTCCAAACATTTCGAAGATTAGTTTTATTTCCAAACATTTCGAATATATATATACTGAAATAGTTTTTTTTTTCAATTCAATCAAAAATGCGGGGTATTACACCAAAAGAGGCCGCATTGCAAAATTTTAGCGGCCATCTTTTTCGTCGAAAAGTGGCCTCCACAAGCTTCTGAATGACAAAATTGGATGATTTTTGGGATTTCGTCATCCGGTACACATCGTCGGATTATTTGGTCGGCGCAATATTTGAAAAGGAAAGGATCGTCATAGAAGAACATGCGCGACCAAGTAATAAACCTCTTCTTATCTTGCGGTGTCCGGTCGGGAGGGACGGCTCCCGTGATAAGGTAGTTCACTTTATCCGCAAACCAGGGTAAAGGAGAGGTGGCAAAAACTTGCTCATCCGGAAAGTATTCGTCTATGGGTACGGGATCACTAGGTACGTCAGACGAAAGCCGTGATAAGTGGTAGGCAACGACGTTTTCTAATCCTTTCTTATATTTGATGGGGTGATTGAACTCTTGTAGGAGTAGGATCCACCTTATGAGGCGCGGTTTGGCATCTTTCTTTGCAAGTAGGTATTTCAAAGCCGCGTGGTCAGTGAAGCAAGTAATGGGGGAACCGATGAGATATGACCGAAATTTATCAAGGGCAAAGACTACCGTTAGCAACTCTTTCTCCATGGCAGAGTAGTTGAGTTGTGGTCCGGTAGAGTCCGACTAGCGTAGTAGATGACATGAGCTTGCTTATCCTTTCTTTGGCCCAAAACAGCCCCTATCGCATAATCGCTAGCATCACACATAAGTTCGAATGGTACAGACCAATCCGGAACTTGCATGACGGGAGCGGACACAAGCATGTTTTTCAGTTTTTCAAAAGAGCTTTGGCATGCTTCCGTCCACTCGAATGGGGTGTCCTTCATGAGTAGGTTTCTTAAAGGTCTAGCAATGGCGCTAAAGTCCTTAATGAACCTTCGATAAAACCCCGCGTGGCCCAAGAAAGAGCGCACGTCCTTAAGCGATTTTGGTGGGGGAAGGTCAGCTATGACATCTATCTTTGCCCTATCAACTTCTATCCCCTTGGATGATACTATGTGGCCAAGAACTATTCCCTCGGTGACCATGAAATCGCATTTCTCCCAATTCAGCACTAAGTTCTTTTCCACACACCGGGAAAGTACTTTTTCTAGTTTTTCTAGACAATGATCGAAAGAGGTGCCAAAAACGCTGAAATCGTCCATGAACACTTCGAGTCCTCTCTCGACCATGTCGCTAAATAAGCTCAACATGCACCTTTGAAAGGTCGTGGGTGCATTACACAAGCTAAATGGCATACATTTGTAGGCAAACGTACCAAAAGGGCAAGTGAAGGTCGTCTTCTCCTGGTCAAGTACATCCACCTCAATTTGGTTATATCCGGAATAACCATCAAGGAAGCAATAGTAAGGGTGGCCCACCACTCTTTCAAGCATTTGATCGATAAATGGCAAGGGGAAATGGTCTTTTCTAGTTCCCGCATTGAGTTTACGGTAATCGATGCAAACGCGCCACCCGGTGGTGGTACGTTGAGGAACTAGCTCTCCTTTAGCATTCTAAATCATTGTCATTCCCTACTTCTTCGGGACGACTTGAATAGGGCTCACCCATTTGCTATCCGAGATTGGGTGGATAATCCCGGCATCCAATAAATTGATAATCTCGATTCTCACAACTTCTTTCATGTTGGGATTTAGTCTTCTTTGCATTTCTCTAGAGGGATTTACATCCTCTTTGAGATGGATCTTGTGAGTGAAAATCAAAGGACTTATCCCCTTCAAATCTGCAATGCACCAACCAAAATCACTTTGGTGCTTCTTCAGAATTTTCAACAATTTACCCTCCTGCTCTTCGTCTAGGCTAGAGGAGACAACAACAGGAAATGTATCATCCTCTCCTAGGTATGCATATTTAATATGGGAGGGGAGTTTCTTTAATTCAAGGGTTGGAAATTTGTCACTGGAGGGAACCATGCATGTATCCCTCGAAGGTAACTCTTCGAATCTAAAAACCCAATTAATATCTCTCGCGTCCTCGTCCGACGCACTCTCATCGAGTAACTCTCTCAACTCCCTAACCTCCCTCTCGAAGTCGGTGTACGTCCCCTCACTCTCGTGTAACGCCACTAAACAGGATTCTAAGGCGTCGCCGCAATAATTCTCCTCAAAGTACTCCTCTACTACCTCATCTATGAGGCTCACCGCGTGAAGATCATCTTCCTCCCCCGTATGTTGGGCTATGTGGAAGATGTTGGTCACTAAGGTCATGTTCCCAAAAGTGAGTTGCATTCGCCCATTCCGAGTATTGATGATGGCGTTAGCCGTAGCTAAGAATGGGCACCCAAGGATGATGGGAACATGGTTGCTCGAGTTGAAGGAGGGATCCGTGTCCAAATAACAAAATCTATCGGGAAGTAGAAGGTGTCAACTTAGACGATCACGTCTTCGACTATGCCTCTTGGGATCTTCACGGTTCGATCCGCTAATTGGAGAGTGACCTTTGTGGGCTTGAGGTCGCCCAAATCAAGTTGCCTATAGATGGATTAAGGGAGGATATTGACACTTGCTCCCAAGTCAAATAAGGCTTTTTCGATTTTGTTTTCTCCAATGATGCAGGAAATGGTGGGTGCACCGGGATCTTTGAATTTAGGCAGGAGATAATTTAGTAGAATGGAGCTCACGTTTTGTGCTAGAAAGACATTCTTCTTTACCTTCATCTTTCTCTTTACCGTCAATAAGTCTTTTATGACTTTAGCATAAGCTGGAATTTGCTTAATGGCATCGAGGAAAGGTAAATTTAGCTTTACTTGCTTTAGCACTTCTAACACGTCTTCACGTGGGTTTCCTTTATGGGAGGGAATAAACCTTTGAGGAAACGGTGCCACGGAGGGTGGTTTCACAACTACCTCTGGCTCACTAGCGACTTCTTTGCCAGTCTCATTCAAGGAGACATCTTCGGCCTCTTTTGTGCCGGGTGAAATCTCCTTGTCTTTCATTGTGTCGTGTGGAGGAGGTGATAAATAAATGACTCTCCCACTACGAAGAGTGGCCATAGCTTGACATTGCTCCTGATGTTCAGTGGAGGTGGAGCTAACACTAGTTTGACCTTGGGGAGGTCTTTGGCCTTGGGCAGGAAACTTGCCCTTCTCTTGAAGACTCAATGAGGATTGTATCTTTGACAGACTCGCATTTATGTCACCAATCAGACGATCATATTTGTCATTGGTTGCGGTCTGGCTTGCGATGAGTTGATTCATGGTATCCTCGAGAGTTCTCCGCGGTGGCGGGATATAAGATCCTTGAGGTGGTGGTGCTTGCACATGTCCTTGCATGTGTGGAGCTTGTTGAAAGTGTTGTGGTGGAGGAGGGGCAACATGTGAAGGAGGGTTTATTGCGGCATGCTGTTACCCATAGCTAAAACTGGGATGGTTTTTCCATGAAGGGTTGTATTAATTCCCGTGCGGTGCACCAAAATTACCCTTGAATCCTCGTATACCACTAACTTGCTCCTGAAGCATTACTTTGTAGGCGGGTATGGTCGGGCATTCCTCAGTTGAATGACCCATCTCACAAATCGCACACACCTTCTCGACGGGGTTTGGTATGGATCCAGTCGGTCCTTTTCCATATATCTCGCATAGGTCTCGAAATCCTTTCTCAAGGGTATCTAATCGACTGTCCGTCATAAAATTCTTATCTACGTGAAATAGTCCGGACGCCGACGAAGTAGTGGTCACTTGACGATTTCGATTTTGAGCATTAGGATCAGATGTATCCCAGGATTGGGTAGTCTCGGCGACGTACCTCAGGTGAAGCTCAGCATCGTGGGCATCGAAGTCGACAAAAGGACCACTTCCCATAGTTTCAACAAGTTGCTTGGAGTTAAGATTCAACCCATTATAGATAAAAGATATGATTTGCGCTGAATCAAATCCATGATGGGGGCATGAAGTAACTAACTCATTGAAACACTCATAACATCGATGAAATGGCTCATTTTCAGATTGTCTGAACGCTTGAATTTGAGCCTTTACGGAGATTGTTCGATGTGTTGGAAAGAATTTCTCGAGAAATCTCGATTGCAACTCGTTCCATGATGGAATCGAGCTTGGCGATAAAGACCATAGCCATGTCTTAGCTTTATCTTTGAGCGAGAAATGGAAGAGTTTGAGGCGGATCACCTCTTGGGTGCAAGTTAGATCATTGAGAGTATCGCACACATCCTCAAATTCCCTAATGTGAAGGTATGGCTTTTCAGAATCCATACCATGGTAATGTGGTAACATCTGGATCATCCCATTTTTGAAACGGAATTGCCCAACATTATATGGGAGTATAATGCATCCATGAGTGACATTGCGCTTGGGATATAAGAATTCTCTCAGCGGGCGGTATGGGGGCTCTTCCTCACCGGCGGCTGCACTACCGTGCTGCGATATCTCTCTCTCACTTAATGAATCGGTGATCTCACTTGGTGTGTTCGAAGTGTGTTCAAAGGTGTGTCATAGGAAGGAAAACGAAGCGTTATTAGAGATTGAGTGTGACGGTGTAGGAGGTGGGATCCAGAACTGTGGGGCGTTTGGAGTGTGAGGGCTATCGGGGTTATACTCAACGATTGGATTTTCGTGAATGCTGGTTGGAGTATTATGGGGTGTGGGAGTGAGTTCAGAATTTTGCATTAATGGCTTATGAGAGATGATGGCGAATCTTTTTGTGCTTTTTGAATTTTTTTATGTTTTTGGATTTTTGGAAATTTTTGGCAAAGGTTTGGATTAACTCGATCTAATCCTAAGTCCCCGGCAACGGCGCCAAAAACTTGACGCGACTGAAAATGTGTCTCATAAATGCGTACTCTCTAGGCTCAAGTGCAAGACTATCACTCAAGTAATAATTCGATAAGTCGGGTATCGATCCTCAGGGAAATAGGACAACAGGATTGTGACGACGGGAAAAGACGAAGGAATCCTAACTTTGACTCTAAAAAGAAAGAAAAAATGATTTGGTTTCGAGAATTGACTACAACTAAGTGCAATTATGAAATTATGAAAAGGTGAAATTATATTAATTACCTAGAATGCTAATGAAAACTGGTTTGAAACTTTAAACTATGTATGCGAAAAACAGGACGGGAATACAATCCCCCAACCCTAGTGTAGTGCAGTTATAATATTAATCGTAAATTTAACTGATTAATTTGACCCAAAATTTAGTACTCCCAAGCATTACGTATACGAGGTTAAATCCCGCGTCATACTTAATCTGAGGACGAGTAAATCGGTATCATGGTAGTGACACTCGAATTGCATTCTAAATCATCCCGGTTACCCAGGGGCAAACGAGATATAAAGATTTACAATTATTGTGTTCCTAAGCAATACGGTCGTAATCAATCACTAAATTCAGAGAACTAATTTTATACACACGCAACTAATACATCAGGCTGGGTTCATGTATCCCGGCCTTAGAAAATCTAGCCTAGCATGCTGAAAGTAATGAAAACAGTGTTTGATTTGCAGAAAAACATGATTAACTATGGAAAATTGGTAGAATGATGTAAAACAAAATTAAACAGACGAAATTACTTACTAATCTTACCAAAGCACTCAAAGTATTAACTGGAATTACTTGTAATTACTGAAATCTGATCAAAGCTTCACTCTTGGGATTAAAAGAACAAACTGTATCTAAACTAGAGTTTCTGGAAAAGTAAGTGAAATTACACTAATACTCCGTCCCCCTAACAATAATAAAAATGGGTTTTTATACCCTACAATAATTCAAGAGTTTTAGCTGCATAAGGATTCTTTTTCGGAGAAGATAAGATTTGGAAATCTCGATAGCCGGACCGGTCCGGGCCTTAGGCGGACCGGTCTGACTCCCAAGCGGATCGGTTCTTTTTATTTCCAGGAGGACCGGTCCGAGGGCGGATTGGTTCTTTTATTTTTCATCTTCTTCGGTTTTCTTTAGATCCGAGGTCTACTGGAGTTTTGCAACGCGGATCGGTCCGTGGCAGGGGCGGACCGGTCTGCCTGTTTGACTTTTTGCTCAACTTTGACTGCTCATATCTTTTATTCCGGGATTTCAATTGAGGTGCCGTTTCTTCCTATGTGTTCATGAATGTGATATCTTCAATTTCTCTTTAGGTACCTCCTTCGAATTCAGGGTAAAAATTACACTTTTGCCCTTTTAACTTTCCTTCTTATCTTTCTTGATTCTTCCAGTTTCCTTGTTCCATTTCTTGACATCAAATATCTGTAAAATCACTACGAAATACCAGAAACTCGGTGTACTCGTTAGGATTAGTCAGTAGTAAGAATATGAGATAAAGTCAAATCGATTACTTTTTTCGAGGTGCTAAAAGTACCTAAATTAAGGGATAAATTCTCTTGGTATGCTTAACTCGTCGAAACTAGAAGAGGTCGTAGGTGACTTACAAACCTATGAACTAGATATGTTTAGCTCTAAGAAAGAGACAAAGAAAGAAAATGGCATTGCTGTGAAATACCTAAAGGAGGAGACTAAAGTTTTGAATGACGACTCCGATTCCGACTTTGAGGATGTCGTCTTGTTGGCACAAAATTTTAAGAAGTTTCTTCAAATTCATAAGCAATCAAAAGATGCCAAAAAGTTTGAGAAATTCAAGAACAAGGGAGACTCCACCCCTAGGGATAAAAGTGAGAAACCTAAGAGAGATGAGTCTGATAGGTGTTTCGGGTGTGAGGAGTATGGTCACAAAGTTAAGGAGTGTCTCACTAGACTTAAGAAACAGGGCAAGCAACCAATTTCATATAATTCCACCTTAAGTGATAGTGAACCGAAAGAGGGAGATGAGTCCCCCATTGAGCGTAACTTTGTTGCGTTTATGACATGTCATGTGAGCGACGCCGATATATCTTCCCACGAGTATACTCACGTGCATGACACTTCCGTGGCTGTTGAGAGTGTTTCTCGAGAGGGTGAGGGTGATGAGAGCGAGGATGAGGATATCGACATATGAGAGTTGCAAGTTGCATTTCGAGAGTTGTTTGAGGAGACGGTGAAGGTTAAAAAGGCTAACTCGAAATTGCAACCTAAGTTGAATGAGTGTGCCGCAGAAAATAATGATGCGTTAATTGAGGATCTTAGGGCAAGGGATAAGAAGTTTAAGGAGAAGCTAGAGTACGTCGAGAAAGAGAGAGACACCCTTAGAGGTTTGATGGAGGCTTTGAAAAAAGAGGTGCTAGAGTTTGAGGAGTTTAGGCGTCTACTCGAGTCTAGGATTAAGAAGTTGGAGGAGAGTTTGAGAGACTCGTCTAGAGTTAAGTTTGACTTAGAGGCTACAAGTTAGAAGTTGGATAGGATGCTAGGCACCGTCCAAATTAAGAGAGATAGGGGAGGTATTGGTTTTGATGATCGTGTTGTTCCCATTCCCCCCGCACGTGTGAGAGAGCCACATAGGAACGTTAGAAAAGGTCCACATATAGGTCACTTTCCATACCATCGCTACACTTACACGTTTTGTTGTAGGAAAGATTCCCTTGGAAAGTTTTGCTATGACCTTAGGAATGCTCCTCGAAAGTTTAGGAAGTTTAGGAATAAAGTTGCCTCGATTCCCCCCACCCCCATGCGTCGTTACACACCTACTTGGGTGATGAAGTCGGATTTGGTAGCTTTAGGAATAAAACTTCATGGTTCTCATTTGGTTACACTTGATTCTTCTCATGATAAATCTAAAGGTTGAGTGTGTTACCATGTTTATCATTTTGTATTATATTTTTCATTTATTTCATCTTATTTGAAAAGTACACAAATATTTTGTTTTTGATAATTTCTTTTGAAAAATACAAAAAGATTTTTGGGTTTGAAATTTTTTGATAAAAACACAAAAAGATTTTGCTTTTATTTGAGTCAATCTACTTTGAAAAAGCCAAAAAAGATTTTCGGTTTTGTTTTTGTGTTTTTGAGTTAACATGTTTGATATAGCATATTGGTGTGCTTGGATCCCTTTCCTTCCATTATCCATGTGGCTAGTACATTTGGTCATTATTATCGATCTTAAAATAATCTTAACCATTGCATTATGGGGTTGTTTTGAAGTTGATATGCATTTTTATTCGACTTTGTATATATGCCATCTTTACACACATGCACGAGTTTATATGAATGTTTGGATACTCTTGCATATTTGAGTTTGGTGAGACGTTCTTATCTCAATTTTGTCATCTATGCGTAAGTAGACTTAAGGAGGAGGAGTGCCCGTAATAACCGTTCACCCGTGAGCATTTTAATTTGAAAATATGATGAGTGTAAGAGAAAGGGCTGTGAGAGTGCAAAATTTACTCGTCATGAAAGCCACCGTTTAAAAGAACCCAAAAAACAAATTATATGACAAAAGTGGGCCAAATTAGTTTAGTTCTTTCAAAAAATTATGATATATATTTGAGGGTATTTGGATGGATTAAAAATTTAAATGGGTTTGCACAAAAAATCCTAACGTTGTAAATTCGTGTCATGACATTATTGTTTGTAGAATCGTCAAAATTCCGGATTCATGTGCATGATGTTTGTTTAGTTCATTAAGCTCACACTTTAATTGTTACATATGTGTATGATAAAGTTTGATGATGGATTGCTATCACTTAGATCTTCTTGATCATTTTGATATGTTGGAATTGTGATTCATTTGTTTTAGTTCACACCCATACATTCCATGTTCATGTTTAGGCACATCGATACTATGTTAGCATGTTACTCATATTTGTTTGTTTGGAGTTTTTAGTTTAGCTACTGTTTTGTTACTGTTTCGCAGTTTTGAGCCCCTTCAGGTGAGAACTTTCAGGATATTTCTTCACTGGGCAACACTGTTTAATTTTCTGGGGATTCTATGAAATTTTGAGTATGTCGTTCAAATGACATACTGTTTCATTCGAGCGATGTCGCATTTCGTTCGAGCGACATCCCTGGCTCGTTCGAACGACACCCTGCTTTGACCAGTTTGACTTTTGGTTGGCTGTCTTTCTGTTTCAGTATTGTGCTGTATATTGATTCATAGTTTGGTACTGGTTTTCTATTTATGCAGTTTACTTTGATCATTGACATATTTTGCTGCATTGGTTCGTTTATCACACCTGCTTAGCCTGATATATTTTTGTGTTATTAATTGTTTGCTAGCTACTGATTTGACATGGATTGATCATTTTAGCTGGCGGTTTCATGTTTATCTCGCATACTATGAGTTAATTCATATTGATCTCAAATTGGTATATCACATGCTAGAGTTGTTTATCTTTTCACCGGATCGTCTATTCGAGACGAAAAGGGGGAGAGATGTCTGTGATGTAGGGGGAGTTTTATGTGTTTGTCATATCCTGATTTAACTGCTTATTTCCAAAGTGGTATCATGTGTATATCATGATCACATATATGTTTACTCACATAACAAATGATTCAGATTTGATTATTTTCCTATTGATTTCTATCATTTGTTCCCCTATACTTCATTGGTTATTTGTCTGTTTCATGTATGTAGGTATACTTCAAGGGATAAGAGATTTCAACTCTACATCACATTCACACATTCGAGACAGTTTCATGCTTGCCGACCCATTCTTAAAGAACCTTATCCTATACTGATGATGTATTTTTCATTTTGGGTTTTATGGGATGGGATTTAGGCATCATACACCTTGACGACCCGACTTAGGCATTTCACTTTTGGTTTTGTCCCGAAATAGTCATAGGGGGAGATTTTTAATGACCAAATTTCCAATTGAGTCTTAATGTTATTTTGACTTATTCTCGGAACAAAATATGTTTGTGTCATAAATAGATTTTATATTGTCTGATCCCATGAGTCTATGACGTATTGAAGATTTATTGAAGATGTTTTGAGAAAGCAACAAAGATTTAATCATGCCGAAGTTTAATTGGTGCAATTTCTCGTCTTCAAAGTTTAATTGTGTTTTGAGATCTCACAGGTATGAATGCATAATGTTAATGAAACTCGAAATTCATTTTATAAAAATAAGGATGTTATTTTCTTTAAAGAAAATATTTTTAAAAGAGGTTTAAATGTTTACACTTCATGTATGTCAGATAAGGAAGGATAAGAATTGGATAAGAGTTGATTTTAATCAAAACTCTGTTTAAATTTAAAACTCTATCTGATGACGTCGTTCAAACGATATTTGATGTCGTTCGAACGAGATCCACTATCGTTCGAACGACGTGGCATCTCGCTCGAACGAGATTCTGACACTGACTCAATTTTATTATATACAGAGGTGTCCAATTTCCTTGAAGGGTGTGCATTATGGAAAAATTGTTTATGATCCAGAAACCTGTTTGCACATGTTTTTCTAAGGTTTCCAAGGCTTAAACACATCCTTAAGGTTTGCAAAGATCCGAGCTTTCATTAGCATAATGTTTATGTGATCATTGCTGCACCAAGTTTGGTTTGTTCATATTTGGACATATTGTGATTGCTGGTTTTACGGTAGAGAAGCGATGGACATCATGTTCAACATCGTAGACAACTCAAGACGTATCGGTGGGCACCGAGACATTTGTGGAGTCGAGTGTTGTAGACGAGCATCGTGGAAGATAGAATTTCTGCGTGGGCACTATTTGAGAACGGTAGAAGATCAGAAGGAGCGTCAAGACCCGTGGGGATCGAGTCATTGAGTAAGGCTAATCTGTCTTTGTAAAACCATTGTTCATAGTGATTGTCTGGCTTGGGCCGTCCGAGGTTTTTTTTCCCGTTTTGAATTTTTTTTCGTACATCCAACATTGTGAGTATCTTTACTTAACTTTACTTGCTTTAATCACTAGATGCATGTTTAGGATTAATCAAGATAAAATCAGGTTTAGTTAATTTGTGTCACAACTTGGTTTGATAAAATTGAAAAAGAGTTTTTCAAAAAGAGAAAGTTTATTTGCATTCATCCTTAACTTAATTCCACACGAGTAAAGTTTTTGATTAAAAAGGGGACTACAAGAATAATGTCTTGCCTGCCATCAAGATTGAATCTTATAAATTTAAGGATAAGGAATATGCACCCATGGATCCAACTTCCTCCCCACCCTCGTCTTTTGAGCCATCTTTGATGACTTATGTCCCAAAAGATTTGTTTCCCGAGCATTTGGTTCCACAAAATAAAAAGGTGCAAGTAGATAATATGTTGGAAGTATTTAAACATGTGAAAATCAATAATCCATTGCTTGATGCTCTATGACAAGTCCCGTCCTATGCCAAATTTTTGAAGGACCTTTGTACCTTCAAGGGAAGCACCAATGTTCCAAAGAACGATTTTCTCTCCGAACAAGAAAGCTCAATCTTTTCATATAGAACTCTCATCAAGTATAAGGATCCCAAGATTTCAACAATCTCTATCAAGATAGGGGAGCACATTATAAAGAAATCCCTTATAAATTTAGGAGCTAGCATGAAGCTTTTGACGTACACGGTGTATGAAAAACTAGGTTTGGGGGAGTTGAGGCCAACTAGGATTACCCTATCCTTAGTTAACTGTTCTATCAAAATATCGAGAGGTGTCGTCGAGGATGTCTTAATTAAACTAGGAAACTTTGTCTTTCCCATCAATTTTGTGGTTTTGGATATCCAACAAGTGCATAATCCTAATGCACAAATTCGAGTTATTTTGGGTCATCCCTTCCCGCCACATCTGATGCCATTATTAGGTGTCATGGAGGCCGATTGAACCTATCCTTTGTGAACATGGCTATGGACCTTTATGTGTTCAATTTAGCTAAATAACCACCTAATGATGATGAACCTGTGGACGTCAAAATGATTGATAGTATCGTCCAAGAGACTTTTGAGCAGACTTATAATGACGACCCTTTAGCAATATGTCTCGCCATTTTTTGGGTTTGAATTTATATCAAAGACTCAATTGAAGAAGTCAACACACTCCTTGACTCCACCCCTATCGTGGAAATAGGAAATTGGAAATCTAAGCCCGAGCCACTCTCTTTCCACATCACCCATTCCTCCCTCAATTGAGAAACCTCTCGAGCTTGAACTGAAGCACTGCCTGAAACACTTGAATATAGGTCCTTAGGACCTTCTGGCATCTTGCCTATTATCATCGCGTATGACTTAGATAAAGAAAATGAAGGTAAATTATTGCGTATTCTAAATGAACACAAAGAAGACATTGGATGGACCATACCTAACATTAAGGGGATAAGTCGGTCAATATGCATGCATAAGATACACTTAGAAGATAATGCTAAAAATTCATGTAAAGCACCACGTAGGCTTAATCCCAATCTAAAAGAGGTCGTCTGAGCCGAGGTGCTTAAATTGTTGGATGAGGGTATTATCTTTCCCATGTCTAATATCCAATGGGTCATCCCCATTCAAGTTGTTCCAAAGCAATCTGGTGTTACGGTGGTGAAAAATGATGAAGATGAGTTAGTACCCACAAGGATTCAAACCAGTTAGCACGTGTGTATCAATTATAGGTAGTTGAATGCCGTCACAAGTAATGATCACTTGCCTTTTCTTTTTCTAGACCAAATGCTTGAGAGATTATCCGACCATCCCTATTACTATTTTCTTGACGGTTATTCCGCCTATAATCAAATTCCCATTACCCCTGATGATAAAGAGAAAACCGCATTCATTTGTCCATTTAGTACTTTTTCTTATTGATGCCTGCCATTTGGGTTATGAAATGCACCTGCTACCTTCTAGCGATACATGATGAGTATCTTTTTGGATATGCTAGAACAGTTTATTGAAGTATTTATTAATGGTTTTTTAGTGTTTGGGTCTAGTTTTGATGAGTGCCTTCACCACATCACCCTCGTTCTGTGAGGTGTAAGGAAATGAACGTCGTGATTAATTGGAAAAAATGTCATGTCATTATCAAACAAGGAATAGTTCTAGGTCACTTCATTCGTGAAAACGGTATCGAGGTTGATAAGGTTAAAATTGATCTCATTTCTAATCCCCCACCCTAAAAAATCATGCATGGAGTTTGATCCTTTTAAGGACACACCAATTTATACCAAATATTTATTAAGGATTTTAGAAACATCTCTCAAACTTTGTGCAATATTCTTGCCAAGGACACACCCTTTGATTTCACAAACGATTGCCTAAGGAATTGGCCTCTACACCTATTATGTGAACTCCCGAATGGAGTCAACCCTTTGAAATCATGTGTGATGCTTTAGATAATGCCGTAGGTGCAGTTCTTGGTCAGCATGATGAGAAACTTCTTCACATTTTATACTACACTAGTAGGATGATGCACACTTAAACTGTTTCATGACCGAAAAGTATTCCAGACCATTATCTTCACACTAGAGAAGTTTAGATCTTACTTGATAGGATCCAAAGTTGTCATATTCACTGATCACTCGGCCCTACGATACTTTTTATTTAAGAACGATGCTAAGGTTCGACTCAATAGGTGGATCCTATCATTGTAAGAGTTTGACCTTAAAATTTGACATAAGAAAGGATGTGAGAATGTAGTGGTAGATCACTTGTCTAGGTTAATCGATGAATCATCTAATAACCTGTTTCCACTCAATGAATCCTTCCTCGATGAGCAACTAATGCTTATCTTCCAGCTTTCCTGGTTTATTGATATTTTAAACTATCTTGTGATGGGTGAGGTACCCCTACATTATAGCCTAAACAAGATCGTTCCAAATATCTTAAGGAATCCAAGAATTTCTTTTGGGATGAACCATACCTCTTCAAGTATTGTCCCGATCAAATTATTTTGGAAATGAATCCTCGATCACGTGATTTAAAGCCTAATATCTTTCTGCCATGACGAAGCCTGTGAAGATCATTCTAGTTCAAGAAAATTGCTGCAAAGATTTGGCAGTATGGATTCTATTGGCCCAATATTTTCAGTGACTCAAATTATAATAGTAGGAGTTGTGATCAATGTTAAAGTTTAGGAAATATCAAATGTAGGAACATGATGCTCTTAAATCCCATTTTGATTATCGAGGTTTCTTAATGTTGGTGCATCAATTTTGTGGGTCTATTCCTAAACTCCTACGGTAATAATTACATCCTTTTGGCAGTTGATTATCTGTCTAAATGGGTAGAAGTTGTACCAAATAGGACGAATGACCGCCATGTGGTTGTCAAATTCATTTAAGAAAATATTTTCTCTCATTTCAATATGCCTCATGCCATCATTAAGGATCAGAGAACCCATTTTTGTAACCTATACTTCAAGTGTATTATGGAAAAGTACTCAGTCACAGACAAAGTAGGATTTTCTTATCACCCTCAGACTAGTGGTCAAGTTGAAGTTTTATAATAGGCAAATCAAGAAAATCATCGTGAAAGTATTGAATTGAAAGGATTGGTCCTGACGATTATTATACACACTGTGGGCTTATCACACTGCCTAAGAAAATCCACTTTGTATGTCCCTGTATAGGCTTGTCTATGGAAAATCCTATCATCTTTCGGTAGAGTTAGAGCACAATGCCTATTAGGCCATTAAGACCATTAATTTTGACTTTCCTGCCATGGGAGAGGTTCAAAAACTCCAACTCGGTAAAAGAATTTTTTTATAATTGTTAATAGCTTAGACATTTTGGTATTTTGGCGTATTTTGTTACAAATCGGAGTTTGAAACCAAACACTACATTTGCATTGCCTTTATGATCATTAAAAGATATGTTACTGACCAAGCACGTTTTCAAATTTTAAGCCGTTAGATTTGTCACTGACACTTTATGGATGCATACGACTTGTGGTTTTGATTTTGTGTATAAATTATATTCTGGGATGTTTACATATTAAATCGAGGCTTTTTGATAAAATGAATTTAATTTTTTTTAATCTCGTTCGAACAAGATATTGATCTTGGTAGAACGAATGTACCTTTTCATTGAAACGAGCTTCGAACCACAATTGAATGAGAATCCTCTATTCAGAAGGTACATTTTCATTGGAAGAATGTTAGAAGGTTGGTCGAACGAGAATGTATAGTCATTTGAATGAGACTTGATATTGTTAGAACAAAACTAGTGTTTTTGTTCGAACGAGAAGCCATTTTTGTTCGAACAACTTCATCACCTTGAAATTTGTGTTTTTCTATAAAAACCTGCTTTGATTTGATTTTCTTAAGACTTTTGGAAATAATAAATTCTCAATATCTCAACCAAAAGTTCTCATATTTGGGTTTTAGAAAAGCACTTTTATTTTCCAAATCATTCATCCCGTATATGATTTATTAAGTTTGATTAAACCTAAGTTTCCATACACTTGCATCAGACCCTTGTAGAGTTATACTCTGAGGCTGAAGTAGATAGAATTCTGTAATCCTAAGGCTGATCGATGGATACCGAGGGAAGATCTCTTCTTATCGGTGGTGCTGGACTACATCACATTATGTAGAAGATTTGAAGACCCTGCGCATTATGCTTAGTGGAGCTAAGTAGTCCGCAAGTCGATTATGTCTATCAAAATCTTTACAATGCTCAATACTAGGTTTTGCCCAAAAGGGATTTTTCCTTATCTTCCTTATATGTTTGTTTTGCTTGTGTGAATGGAGAATTTAATTTTGACATAATATTACACGCACACCTAATTTATAATCAAGATAAAATTTGGTTAACATTTGAATTTGTGTGTGGTTAGCATAAGATACAAATAAATCCATAGAAAACCTCGTCTTGTTTTCTCAAATTGGTATCAGATCCTGTTGCACTAAGTTTTTGTGTGATCTTTTAAAAAGTTGAGTTTTATGGATAATTTGTATAATAGGCTACCAATTTTCGATGGATATAATTATGCGCATTGGAAAGCTTGAATAAGGTCGACTTTGAAAGTGATTAACGAGCATGTCTAGCTTGTATTTGAAAGAGGCTGTACACCACCCACTATGACCAATGGCAATGTCATTGGTACAAAAACCAGTCACCTCTTAGATGGAGGATGAACTAAAATGGATTCAATTTAACTCAAGAGGTTAAAGTGCCATTTCTAGAGTCATCACCCCTGACGAGTTCTGCTACATCATGATGTGCAAGGAAGCATGGGATACCCTCCAGATCACTCACGAGGGTACCGATATTGGGAAAGATTCTAGTCTTTAAAACCTCACCACACAATTTGAGACCATTACTATGGTAGAGTCTGAGTCATTTGATGAGTTTTATGCACGTTAATCGAACATAATCAAATAGTAAATTCTAGTTTTAATTTGGGTGATAAAAATCGTGAGACGATAGTTGTGAAAAAGATTTTGAGATCCCTGCTAGCTCGTTTTATCCCTAAAGTCACTGTCCTGAATTCATTGGGAGATGTAGATACTCTTAGGTTAGAAGAACTCATAGAAGACCTCAAACTTATGAAATAAATATGTTTCCCAAAACTGTTGAGAAAAAGTAAATATGGATCGCTTTGAAGGCCAATTCCAAAAAGAATAAAGAAAAAGTTTGTGATGAGTTTGAATTTATTTTGAGATGGATAATTTAGCCCTTTTTGGAAAAGATTTAAATTTTTTTCTCAAATTTAATAAAGAAATTTCTTCCAAAGAAAAGAATTTTGAGAAAAATAAAAATGGGAATGAGGGCAAGAATGTTTGTGAGAAAGATGAGGTGAGATGTTGGACACAAATCCTAAGAGTGTGACACTTGGCTAAAGAGACAGGGTAAGGGGAAAGTTTCACATAAACGTCGAGTCGGTGAATTTCGAGGATGAATCATTGTATGAACCTAATTTATATTCATTTATGTCAAGTCATGTGAGTAGTTCTAGTCTGTCCCATACCGATGAGGACATTTTTACACATGATATCCTCGATGATTTTTTGAATAATTTTGAAGAGAGTGAAGTGAGGAAGATAATTTGAATGAGGAATAAAGTGAACTCCAATAAGCCTTTCGTGAACTTTACACCAAGACTTAAAAAAAGAAAAAACTTAATAAAGACGTGTCTCTGAGTGTCTTTGATTAGAGAAGGAGGTGAAAATTTTGAGAGAATGTGAGGCGTTGGTGAGACAACTCGTGAAGGTGAAAGTTTATTTGTTTCAGCATTTGATTGTTGTTGGTAGGGAGAAGAACGATTTTTCCAACACTATGGCTAGTCTTACAAGAGTTATTTAAGTTTCATTGGAGACTTGTGAGATACTTAAAGATCGTGTAACCCAACTCGAGATTGATCTTGAACGTGATCGAGAGGTCATGGTCACTTTAGAGGATACATCTAAGAAGGTTAGAATGATGCTCCTTGGTCCCTTGTTAGGTAACGTTGAGAGGCAAGGAATACGTTATGACGGTGCATCCACTTTCAAAGCCACACCAAATTCGGTTCCCGAGTTTGTGATGGATCAATATGGCCCTCTCCCTAACCCACCTAGGAGACCTAACCCACATAGGAGAGCTTGTCCTATATATTTTGATCAAGATATACTCAAGCCAGTTTATGTTTATTTCCGTTAAAAATAATGAGGTCACCTTAACGAGTTTTGTTTTAAGCAATGGAGAGTTTCTCACACACGTGTTCTTCGGTATGGTTCCACACGGGTTCCTACACATGTTTCTGCATGAATTTCCACACATGTTGCTCCACATGCTCCCACACATCACCATAGAGATTTTGAGAGTTTTCGAGAGCGATTAGATTGTTTAGTTAAGACTTCACAATGTTTGATAGAGGAATTTCATAGGATGTACTCTCCTTTACATAAGTCATCCGAGCCTAATGGTTGAGGTCGAGAGTTATTTCTAGTGTAAGGTGTTTATCATGTTACTAACATATATCCCTATTGCTAGATTGTATTTCTACTGTATTCATATGTTTACTTTTTGACATATTTGAAAAATTCCAAAAAGATTTTCAATTTTTAAGACAAATTAATTTTTTTAAGAAAAAGTTTGAATTTTTTTTTTGAAAAAGACAGATTTTTGTACTTTAGTTTCTTCCCCATATATGGATGAACATTTAAGCTATTTGGATCAACCGTACATTCCGTCTATTCAAATGAATTTTTCATAGTGTTTTAAGACATGACCTTGTTTAGCTAGTGTGCTTAATAATTTGTGGATAACATTTCGTTGATCATTGATGATTACTTTGTGTATGCTAGACTCTTTGTCACCTTCATTGCACACGTGCATAGACGTTTTGAACATTATACTTCCTTATCATGTGTAGAATACGGTGTGATCATCTCAATATTGATTAATAACAAGCCAAATGTAAAAATATATAAGTTGATCTTTTAAGAACCATTATCCGATTTTCGTTTCCCAGAAATATTGATGTATGTTAAATAATGGAAGGGGACTACAAAAGAGCAAAATTCTCTTTCAGTCAAAAACCACCATTACAAAAAGAGCCTAAAAAGATTAATGGTACACAAAAACACAAGTGCCAAGGCCATTTATTTTATACTCATTGATGCTTCACTACATATGAGCATTATGACATGTTCAAAACATTTGAGAGTGAATTCATATATATGAGAGATTTTGAGGGTGTTATAAACAATAAGATCAATGAGTTTGCATAACAGACTCTCTTGAAAAACATTAAATAGTTTGACACTATTGATTTGAGAATCATTTAAATTCATGGCATATTGCATAAGTATAGTCAATTTCATTTAAGGTTAATTTTTTTACAAAATTGGGTTATTTCTTTAGAAGTATCTCTTTAACTTCATGAACCTATGTTATGAATGCTTATGTTGATTTGTCTATAGAAAATGTTCACACAATTACATTCCGTTTTCGCGATTCGAATATTTTAGTGTTGTTCCATGGTGCTATGTGTTTTGTACCTATATGTTCCTTTATAAATAAACTTGAAATTTTTTAAAAAACTTCAAAAATAGTTGTTTGACAAGGGGAGAACACATAATTTCTTTTTGAAAATTCCTCAAAAGTGCTTTATTGATTATCTTTGTGATGATATATTTGCTTCTTCATGTGATACTTATAATTCATGCTTAGATTCTAACCCTTTGTTTATTAAGGACAAAAGAGAGGTGAACAAATTGAGGGGGGTTTTATTTCTCTTTAAAACTTGTACACATCACGATATTTTTTGTTTCATATGTATAGGTCTCTTTCGCTTTGGTGATGATTTCATGGACTACACAAGATGAAAACAAAGTTGGTCAAGGGGGGAACAATTTCAGTTGAAGACAAAGTTTCAAATGCCGTTCTGTTTTTGGGTTTGGGAGGACATTAAGATACGTTGTCTTAGGGTTTTTATTATAATTTGGTTTTCAATTTTTTATTTTTTACCGGAACTGCCAAAGGCAAAGATTTGTAAGAGAAGGGTTTTATAATTACTCACAACTTAGGCAGTTTGGTATTTTGGCGTATCCCATTACAAATCTGAGTTTTAAATTGAACACTACATTCGCATTGAATTGATGATCATTCGAAGATATGTTAGTGATCGAGCATGTTTTCGGATTTCAAGCCGATGGATTTGTGACTGACACTTTATAGAGGTATACAACTTGTAGTTTTAATTTTTCATATAAATTATATTATGGAATGCTTACATTTTAAATCGGGGATTTTTGATAAAATGAATTTTAAAAATATATATTTTTATTTTCAATCTCATTTGAACGAGATATTAATCTCCTTAGAACAGAAGTCCCTTTTCATTGAAATGAGCTTCGACTAACCATCGAACGAGAATCCTCGATTTAGTAGGTAATGTAAAAACCCACTCTAAATATACTTTAAACATTCATTTAGTCCCTCTAGAAGGTAATAATTCTAAATAAACCCTAAGTTTTTATAAAATGATTAAAAATCCCTAAAAAAAGAATTAAGTTAAACTACAGTTTTACATACCAACTAAAACCCAACTTTCACTCAAAGTTTGACCAAATGACTTAGATTTTGTAGGAATATTAGGAACCAATTCATTAAGTTTGAATAACTTTCACATAATCCCCTAAACTTTATAAAGTAATTTAAAAGCCCTTAATTCTATACAAAAATTATCCAAGGATCCAAAGTAAAACCTAAACTTAGTTACCCTTTTCCCCCGATGACATGGCACCAGTTGGACTTCCAGCATGGTAATTATGGTACCCATTTAATATACACATAAGCCTTGGTGAAACTTATGCAAGTCCAGCCCCATCTTCACCTCCAAAACCACAAATCAATTCCTTTCCATGAACTTTATAAATACCCTCCTTCACCTAAGTAAAAACTCATCCCAGCTGAGAGCTTTCCAATGTAAAATATCAAGAGTTTTTACATTTATGCTATTTTATGATTGAAGGTTTGTTTCTTCAATTTGGTTATGTTTCTGCATGTATATAGAATGGAGTTATGCGTTTTCATGTGTTAGATAACACGTGTATGCACTGAAATAGCTCAAAAATAAGAAAACTCCATTAAAGATTGAGCTTCAATAGAGGATTCTGCTTCCTTGACTTCTAACCAATGATGTAAGTTGAGCTTAGGTTATTAAGAACCTAGGTTCAAGATTTAATTGAACTAAAAATAGGTTTTGATACCTCAAATCTAAGCTAAAGTTTTTAGGCCTTGAATTTTTCGAAAACGAATTCACGAGTTTTACTCAACCAAAATCCCTCAAACCAGGCCTGTTTTGCTACATTTTCAACATATAACAAAACCATTATAACTCCGGAATGATAATCATCACTTTCAGTCACTTATGTTTTGTCAAATTTTTTCCATTTTTACAGAAATTCAATAGTTCAATTTATCCCATCAAAATTCTTGAAACCAATATGTTTGAATTCCTCTTTAAAAACTATGCAATTTTTATTCAGGAACCAACTCAAATTGATTCCTAAAACATCTCAAAATTTTCAAAACCCTAAATTCAAATGGTCGAAGGTTGAAGATGAGTGGATTACATACGGGTGAGTGAGAGTTAAACCAGGCATGTGAATTATTTGACTTAGCGCGTAGGGTCGCATCTCTAATTAGAAAATTTTGATTTTTTTTCGAAAATTTTATTTTTTAATTTTGAACACAATGGTATATTGCATCACCCTGTTTGGATCCTAGGAAAGTATTTTATCGAGAAAACCAGTTTTAAAGTTTAAAATTAAGTTTTAATTTTACACATAACCCCTTGACCAATTTTCCAAGTATTTCAAATCACCCCCAAACTTTTTTTATACAAATTATTTAGTTGAAATAAAACTATTTTGTCTCTTGTCACTAAATCCAAATCCATCTAGAAATAAGGAAAAAGTCAATCTAAAAACTTTTAAAAATTATATATTATACCCTTTTAGTTATTCACACACTAAAACTTCTTATAATTTAGTATCCTATTGCATTATATAAGCATTGCTTTAGGCCCATATAACTTACTTACATTCTCCATGATTTCAGAAGATCCAGTCAACCCTAGTGAATTAGATGCAGAAACCTAGAATTCAAAAATTCAAAATAGGTGATTTTAATTTCAGTATTCAAGAAATTGAACTTCTATCTCTCAAAATTTCTGATTGTTAAATCACTTTATGATAATTTTGAACTCATGTTTCAATTTTGAACTCATTTGTGTAGTTAATATTTATCCTGTATATTGATTCTCTTGATATTTCTATTATCCCTAAAATTGATAAACCGCTACAGCTTATGACTTCAATAAAAGCCTTGAACTCCTTTTGCTACATACGTACTGTTATAATTGTGGTATAACCCTGCAACCTACTACAATAATTTCATATTACCCTCCATTTTTTAACATTTATCAGTGAAAACCATATTAGCATACCTTAAGATTCAAGGATTAGACCTCGGTATACCACGACTGTTCTAATTGGCTTGTAAGACTCAGATGTTGAGTGCCTAGTTTCATTTGCTACATACGTATTAGTGTCACTCTTTATAAGTGTGCCAAGATTTTATTATGATTATTATTCTCCAACATTTTTGGGATTGCCTGTCCAAGTGTATGATATGCTTTGGACGATATTGTAACGGTATGTCTACGTATTTGAAGCCCTATAATCGATAATTTATGGCTTATCTTGTGATAGCCTGAACCCTTATCTTAGTGACTTGATACATAAATTATCCAGTTACACTCCACCATATTATTCATTTAAAAATCATTAGATGCCAATATGCCCTTGAAAGTTCTATAATATTTTAGTTTTATCCAGATTTTATGATATCAATATTAGATCCAATTACTCTATAACAATACATTTTCTCTCGCACCTTGTATAGAAATAAAAATCATGTACTTGACATGTCG
This sequence comes from Sambucus nigra, assembly GCA_949130495.1. Classification (NCBI taxonomy): domain Eukaryota; kingdom Viridiplantae; phylum Streptophyta; class Magnoliopsida; order Dipsacales; family Adoxaceae; genus Sambucus; species Sambucus nigra. The sequence continues at coordinate 381,068,214 of OX422221.1, forward strand.
GCATAATGGTTTTCCTTCCATTTGGACGATGAACAATGGAAGATTATATACCTCTCACACGTTTGGAATTTTATTCTATATTACCTTGAAAAATATTTTCGATTACGTACGTATGGGTGGTTTCAGACGAGGATGGTAGTCCCCGCTGGAATATCTACACCACAACTTATTAGCTCTTATGATTCCCGAATATTTTCTACAAGTTTTACCTTATATATCAAATGTACAAATAATTATGTATTTCCATTTATTGTAAGACTCCACTATGTAATAATATGCTAGGCATCTCCCTAATAAAAACCTTTTTATTTTTGATACCTTTAATTTATATGTTATAATTATTTTACTCTTTACTTACAATTTAAAACATAGAATTCGCAGATGCAACATAATGGTATCAGAGCATCACCGGGTTTTATTCCTACACGGGACCAAATATAAGAATCTTTTGCCTATGACTTATACGATTATGTTTACGAATATTTCCTTTATCACATGTAATTACTCATACTGTTTTGCATTAATGAATATTTGGGATGATATCTACCTTGATGTTTATGATTCGACTCATGAAAGGTTTGAACGAGCAATTAAACAAGTCTTCTATGCAAAGCCTTATCAACACAGAAGGAACATTGATCGTGACTGAGCAATTGTTACTCAAAATCAACCCACCCAGTGCAAGATTCGAACCACCTACTGCAAGATTCGAACCAGTTCAAATTTCGACCCAAAATAATCAATTTCCCCCACTGGAAAATCGTGAACTCACCTTGGGTGACTGTCGACCCACTGGAAAACCGTCGAATTCCTAATTAATACCTCCGAAGTGGGTATCTCCGAGTCACCTAGAAATATCCGAGCCACCTTGGGGGTTTTAAAACGCGACCAACACTATCTCTAAACATCTTCGAACAATCTAGACATCCGATGGGTCTCGACCTTCGAACAAGCAACCGGAACAGCCCCAGCCTCCGATGACGCTTGAGTTTGAATAACCTGTTCAAAATCTCTGAAACAACCACCTCCGAGGAACCTACCTTCGAGGAGGATTAACATATGAACAATCACATCTGAGCAGCTTCCTTCGAGGAGGTTTTGACCCACGAACATCACACCAACTCACTTTCGTCTTCACCCAACAGAGGCGAAATCTATCTCCGATGAGGCTGGACCTCAGAGCTACCTAGAAAACCCACCTGAAACTCTGAACACCCTTAACCTCCAGTCCTAATCTCAGAGAGGCTATAAATGCCTCGAGCATCGGGTGGTCTCTTATGAACTCGACTTACAATTTTTTCTTTGGGAGCTGGGATCTAAATTGAGGACGCACGGTCCATTTGGACTCCCAATTTTGTTTTTGTTTAAATCTAAATATCAATAAAGGCATTGAGATATCTAAAGGAACTCAAGGTAACTCCTTTACGGGTACAATATAGTGGCTGCAAACCACGTGAAACATTTTCAAAAATTTTTGAACAGAGTTAATGGTCATGCGAACCATTTGACACCCGTAAGTTGCTAAACTAAAAAATATGCCAAATGAAGCATATTATCTATTTCATTAATTGCGGATGTTGTAGTATTTAATTTGTGCGTGTTTTATTTACACCACTTGAAAAATATTTATTCAAAATATTTGTAGCCTGGTACGAATTTAAGTTGCTCGAGTGGAAAAAACATTTATTTCTGTTATATCCTTATATGATTATGAATATTTTATGTTACCCCACGAGGGATCATTTTAAAATTAGTACGAGCACGTACTCGAACAATCTTGTCAAAATAATATATTTTGGGCAACCATGTCAAAAATGACATCCTTCGAACGACCATATCAAAAATTATATTTTTCGAGTGAACTTATCAATATAATATTTTTACGAAAAATTTGCTCAAGTCATAATACCTCTAGCAAGTTCCTCGAAGGTACTTCCTAGAGAAACCTCAAAGGGACATCCTCGAGCAGCCTCGGGGGAACCTCCTCGAGTAGCCTCGGAGGGACCTCCTCGACTCAGGGGAACCTCCTCGAGCGGCTCACAAAATAAAAATATTTTTTAAAGCTTAGCATTTTTCTCAAGTCATAATACCCCGAGTAGGCACCTCGAGCGACCTCACCCGCAGTGCATCGGGCAGGTACCTGGAGCGACCTCACTAGCAGTGGCTCAAGCAGGTACCTTGAGCAGCCTTATCCGTGGTACCTCGAGCGACCTCATCCTAGTGACTCGAGCTGCCTCATCCTAGTGACTCGAGCGACCTCATTTATATTAACCTCCTGAGCAACCACATCCATGGTCGCCCGGAACAACTTTTTGTGCTAACTTGTATTCGATTTATGATAAACTATGATTTATTCACATGATAAGGCCAGCTACATAAAATTTGAAATTGAGATTTATTACTCACCTCGAGGTGACCGAGCATGCTTATTGACTAATTTATTCTATAAATGATTTAAGGGACCATTTCTGAGTTTTTTGAGCTTTGTTAAAATAGTGGGGGCAAGAGATAAATAGCTCACTGGATGATATATCAACACTCTATGAACTGCATATGGTAGCATATCAAATTCGCATCATAAAGATTACACATAACAATATGGCTATGATTCCTTGAAGCATGTTTCCGACTTTATTTTATTCTATTGACATAAAATAAAATAAAGGGGGAAAGATATACCCCACATGATTATTTATGGCATTTTAATATGCCTCATGAATTACTAATGATTTTTTGTGCAAGAATTCGAGCCGATTTCTTATCCTTGCAGATATTGAACGCATATGATCAAATCGAGCTTGAGCAATTACACCCCGTGAAATGTATTTAAATGCTTTCAACTCTTAGATATTTTTTAACTGGGGGTAAACACCTCGTGAAATGTATTTAAATGCTTTCAACTCTTAGATGGTGTTTTAACCAATTGTTTATTTTTCTTTATTTTACTTTATCTTGAGATAAAAGACGAAGCAAAGTAAAGAGGGGGAAAGTACTGTATAGTATACCACTTGTAGTTAGATGTAAACACAGGTGACAAGCATGCTTGGATTCGCTCTCAGAATGTCCATCATGGATGAAGGATCCCCAAAAGAAACATCAGAATTGTTCAGCATAGCCACCAGATGGCTCATATATATCACTGGCTACATTACATTATTTCCAGCAAAGCGATAGGGGGCAAACAAAATTGCTCGCAAAACCTGGATCATAGATACAAAGTTTGCATACAAACCTTACCAGTTGCGAGGTAAGTCGCCCATATAGGTGCATTATAGTTTTCACAAAACTTTATCAGTTTAGAGGTAAGTCCCCCACAGAGGTGCATTATAGTTTTCACAAAACCTTACCTGTTTTTTGAGGTAAGTCTCCCACAGAGTTGCATCATAGTTTTCACAAAAGCTTACCAGTTTTGAGGTAAGTTGCCAACAGAGGTGAATTATAGTTTTCATAAAACCTTACCAGTTTTGAGGTAAGTCACCCACAGAGGTGCATTACATTTCTCACAAACCTTACCAATTTTGAGGTAAGTCGCCTGTAGAGGTGCATTATAGTTTTCACAAAACCTTACCAGTTTTAAGGTAAGTCGCCCACAGAGGTGCATTATATTTCTCACAAACCTCACCAGTTTTGAGGTAAGTCGCCCACAGAGGTGCATTATAATTCAAACAAACCTTGCTAGTATTGCGGTAAGTCGCCCAAAGTGGTGCATTGCAGTTCTCATAAAGTCCTACATTATTAGTCCTACCTGACCCTCAGATATGGGAGATTTATCGCCTACATTACTAGGCCTGCCTGACCCTTGGATATGGGAGATTTTATGCCAATAAGACTTGGTCCGCCTGACCCTCGGTTATGGGAGATTTTATGCCTATAAGACTAGATCCACCTGACCCTCGGTTATGGGAGATTTTGATTTTAAAGTCCTACATTACTAGGCTTGCCCGACCCTCGGTTATGGGAGATTATGAATATAAGACTAGGTCTACCTGACCCTCGGTTATGGGAGATTTTAATTTTAAAAGTTCTACATTGCTAGGCTCGCCCGACCCTCGATTATGGGAGATTATGCCTATAAGACCATGTCCGCCTTCACCCTCGGTTATGGGAGATTTAAGTCCAATATGACTTGGCCTGCCTCTACCCTCAGTTATGGGAGATTTAAGTCCAATATAACTTGGCGCGCTTTACCCATGCTCATGGGAGATTCAAATCCCTACATTACTAGGCACCAAAGCCCAATAATATTTGGCACGCATGACCTTCTTAAGGGAGATTTAAAAGCCCTACATTACTAGGCATAAGTCTGATTTACGGGAGACTAAAGTCCTACATTACTAGGCACGCTTAAAGATCCTGAATTTTGGGCACACTTAAAAATATGTTGGTTTAAAAAACCCCAATTCACTCAAGGTACTAATGGTTGATCGACCTAGTATGCTCAAACAGGTTTTTGATCTTATGATCTCGAAAGATCCACTATACTTATATAAGCACCAATTGGTTGCTCGGGCCAGTACATCTGGCAAGTTTGTTGTTCAAAATATTTGTAGCCACAATAAAATTATGGAGACATGCTCATTTGAGAGGAATGGGGGCACCCCCCCGAAATAGTCCTCCAAAATGAAAAATAGAGGAAGCAAAGATAGCCCTCAAAACTACACACAAATGATATATGCATATATGTGCATGATAAACAGACCAAAAATGGTTATGTAATGATTTACTAGTCGAACAACCTAAATAATTTATTTCGTACACATAGTTGATATGTTTCAGCCGAGGCATCGACACACCAACTATGTCTACGAGGGGGAAAACCAACACTCTAATAAATTAACCCGCGAATTTAATCAAATATCGATTAAAGATTATCGAGTTTTACTACAATTCAGGCCCTACACGGGTTGATATATTATTACGCGCAATTAATATATTGCGTATACTCCGCATTTGATGAAATACACTAGAAAATGCTCTAGTAATGATTTAATTACTTATTTGATATGCCACCACATATATTGTGACAAGTGGAACCATAAATATTGGACACTTGGTTCCATAGAGAACATGACATGTGTTAAGCCCACTTGAGGCACTGTTTGCTATAAAAGAAGGTCTTCCCCCTCATTTGTTGGATGATGGTCTTGGGGGCAAAGTAAGGAGAGTAAATATAGCTCTCATCCCCCACGCACCTTTGGAGCTCCGTCACGGGTTTGATAGTGACGAACGGATTTTTATAGTTCCATTATACGGTATATGGTCATTTGAGAGGCGGTTCGCCAGATTTGGCACCCCGACGTATCGAAACTACCAAGACTGGGTGTTCAAGAGGCGGCTCGCCGGATTAGGCACCCCTGACACACCAAAACCACCAAAACTGAGATCTCTCAGGTGTATCGTACGGACCCATGAACTACACAGACTTTGATTCTTCAAAGACAGATACGTAGGCGCAACCACGTTGCTCAAATCTAAAACAACCTCAACGCGGGGCCTCCTCAAATCTACACTCACATATTACACTCTAATATCCAATATCAATCTTATCTACAATATCAATACTAATGATTCCTCAACTCAAGGTCATTGTCTCTAACCTCAATACCTAAAACATCCCAAACATGAACCCCCTCTCTCCACAAAACAGGACTAATACGTATACCAGACCCAAAGCCTAGGGAGTACAAATCAATAAAATGAATTAAAGATCGATAATACGGAAGCTATAACGGACTGAAAACCCTAATGACCTAGGACCATGCTCTGATACCAACTGTAACACACCACATATTTTTCTATCGAGGGTGATTAGGTTATGATGGAAACTTATACTTGGTGTTAAAATTAAATACCATTGTTAGCATGTGACAAAAATATGAGACATTTAAATTTTTTTCCATAAGGTATAAGTCAAGATAATCTAACGAATAAAAATCTTTCACCGCAATAAGATCATCACCATGATAATCTCCAATAATAAAGTCTCAACTCAAAATACAATAAAACTTAACTAAAATAAAGTCAAGTACATAAAATCTCTCCAACTAAAAACCATAAACAACGGTGGAATTAAATGACCCACTAAATCTAAATGGAACCCTATCATAAAAAAAAGAATGGAAAAGAAACTAAACTAATTTAATAAAAATAAATCTTTAGCTGTAAGATTAGTCAACAATGACGGGTCAGGGCCCATTGTAATACAAGCTACTCTTCCCAAACAGGATCCGTGAATCTAATCTTAAGCCTTATGATATATATATATATATATATATATATATATATATATATATATATATATATATATATATATATATATATCACAATATAGTACTCTAATAAACTATGAAATAATAATAATGATATGAGTAATGTAAAATTATAACAACTACCCACATAAAATAGACCATCTCACTACCCAAGTCTAATTATGTTTATTTCAACATTAATTAAATCTCATTTCATTATCTTTCTTAATTTAGTTATCTTTTTAAAATATTAATCATATATTCAATGCAAAACCATCATAGCCAGTTTGTCTTTTTATTAGCCTGCACATACTTCTGGTGCGCCTTACTTCTCAACACAATAAAATCCACAAACATCACTATATCCCATCAACCTAATTTTAGTTAGCCCGTACATATTCGAAGCAACTCCACTATAGCCAGTTATCTTAGGTTCCGTAATAATCATATTAGCTAGACCTCGCTAGACACTACATATTCTCACGACTCCAACATACACAAACCGTCAAAGTAGCCAAGACAACATGAGTCCCATAATCTTCATAATGGCCAGCCTACTCACACTTGCACCTTAAAAGAATACCTAATACATAAAAACCACATAGTCTCATGCCTAGGATAAAACAACGTAACAACATACCACCTAGTGCCATACCAAGGATACACCTAAACGTACAAGTGGACACTCCTTAGTCCCATACCTAGAAAGCATAAAAAAGAATTAATATGCCTACTCGCTAGTCCAATACCTAAAAAGTAACAAACTAATTCTAGGGTGAGTATATAACAACCCACGTAAATCCCAACGTCCTAATGGTGTCAATTTATGAAATGAATAATTTTTACATTAATTACATGTGACACCCCGCTTATTAAAATAAGAGGTGGCCAGCCCAATACTCCAATAATTATAGGAGTCATAGATGGTCCATTCTTAGCATTACTATCGTGAAAATAATAATATGATATAACCACCAATTATTTTAGAAAACAGATGCCACATTAATTTGTAAGTTAAATAAAACCATTTAGACAAACCATTTTTAAAAAAAAAAGAGATGGATAAAAATACAGATAACAATTACATTCATTCACAATATAATAACCGAATAAGCTGTCGTTTAACAAACCATTACAAGCAGGTTACACCGAGTATTAAAGTTAAATAACACAATACATAAACAAGTACAAAATTTGGGCAACACGCCCGAACATATGGACTGATCATAACTAGAATACAAAAAGATAGAGGAGTCTATAACAAATATCCTATAACATCCGCAAAAATGTTATAGCTCCAGGACACTTGGATAGAAAGTTCAACATGGGCGACCTTGCGGCGAAGCACCTGGGCGTAAAGAGAATTCATGCAAAACAAGAGATATAAACGGGCCAGGGCCCGGTTTGATATGATATACATGTGAATAAAATGTATGACAATTATGAATATCTAACATTATGAACAAGCTGATTTCTCTCTTCACAATCAAATAATCCTCACCTCTTTTCTACATGCACAACCTAGCGAAAAGTCATATATAATGATAACTATGCATTAATGCAACATAAATGACTCAATTTCAATTTAATAAGCTTAGAAGTCAGTTCACAAAATAAGATTTCATAAGTCCAAGTTCTCATTCGGAAACTTAATTGAAATAATTGATTTAATATACGTGAGAATAGTTATAATCACAATACATAATGTTATGCTATAGGCCCCCAATTTTAAAATTCTTAAGTAATTTCCTTTGAAATATATGCGGAAGCGTAAGATGATGGTTCCAATTCAAAACAAATAAACAAATTTTAATTTCTTCTAAATTAAAATTAAACCAAGTGAAATATGATGATATACACACACAATTTAAATTTCAATTAACCTAATTAAATTAACCCAAGTCCTAAAAATTTGCCTAAGTCATATTTTCAATATTTCCAAATTAGGCCAAATCAAATTTTACCAAATTAAATTAATGACTTGAATTAAATTAACATAAACATTACCCAATATTAATGTAGCACCAAATTAAACAAAAGTAGTGATTAAACCAAATTTTATCTTTTTACCTAAGCATGCTTTCTAGGTGATATATCACGATAAAATTAAATAATGAATCACTACGCCGCGATGTACGAGGAAAAACCCACAACGGGAAAAAAAACCTAGGACGACCCTAGCCTCAAATCCACTAAGTATGGTTTTTACAAATACAAGACAATAGACTTACAACACTCGACATTATCCCTCTCAATCCACGACGCTCCTTCTTATAGACACCTCAGCCTAGTGAATAACCACGGAGCTCCACCGGGGTCTCGAAATCCATAGGTCGGACTTTGTATGGTCACCGTCACCCGAACTAAGAGCCTTTCTCCATGTGGGTAAATCATTGCAAACTTCTTCTTCTTTGTGGGATATAAAAGAAAACCCAAAAAATCTTGTAAGGACATATTTTCATAGGGCCATTATCAATTTATTATGTCATATACCGCTACACCGTCGAAGAGCATTCAAGAGACATCTACATTAAAGACGGATCCGAATTACTCATGTTCTTCATCATTCAAGGCTCCACTAAGTGTACTTTGGTAAGGTTATGTTTTTAATACCTTAACTTTTCATTTAGAGCTTGTGGGATATTTTTACAAATTACTTTCTAAGTGTTGGAGCGGACTTTTTTGTCAAAATTTGAAAATGAGTATTATTTCTAAGTGTTGAAGCGGACATTAAAATAATAATTTTTTCGCAACAGTCGTTCGAGCGACATAGCATGTCGTTCGCGCGAGATAACATGTCGCGCGATCTCGTTCGAACGACAGATGTCCTTCGTTCGAGTGACTTGTTGATCTCGTTCGAATGAGTACATTTTTCGAGGTGACGCGATTTTCTATAAAAATTCATTTTGTGGTTCTATTTTCAAAAAGAAGTGTCAACATTTTGACGAATAGAAAAACTGCGAAAGCAGAATTCTTTTAGGCTTCTTCCTTTAGGGTTTTAATCCCTTTTTGGTTTTCAATTCATAAAACTCCCACATGCTTAAGTGAATTGTTTTGGTTTTCAATAACACAACTTTTTCTTTTGTTCAAACTTGTGGAGAAGCCGTCTCTCTTCTTCATTGCTGTCCTCCTGGAAAGGAAAAGTTCCAGCCGACAAACTTGTGGAGAAGCCGTTTTTTTCTTCATTGCTGACCACCTGGAGTTCTTGTGGGAAATTTCAGCTGAGACATTGAAGCCGACGCCTGAGGGTATTTCATATGTCACACTTATTTTCATTGTAATTCGTATAACCGTATCTTACAAAATTATAGTGAAAATAAAAGGTTTTTCCCCTTTAGGGATTTTTCCTGAAATTGTTTGTTTTATCCTGCATGCTTTATTTTTATTGGATAAATCATCTAGATGCATGTTTTAGGGTTTAACTAAAATTTGGGATTAATTAAAAATGGATTTTATTTGAGAAGTCACAATATTTCCGCTGTAGCGATTCTACAAATTGGTATCAGAGCGGGTTACGCTAATTTATCTCGTGATCCTGATTTTTCATGGATTTATTTTTTTGATACAATTTGACTTCTCACGTTGTCAAATTGGTATCAGAGCGGGTTGCGCTAATTTATCGCATATTCCTATTTTCTGCAAAATTTGTGTGTTATTGATTTTTTTAAATCAATTTTGAAAATCGCAATTTTTCCGATGGAGCACTTATCTAATCGGATGTCCCCTTTTGATGACCCAAGTCAAAGTTTTGATGATATAAATCGTTTGAATTTGACGTTTGCAAAAAGAATTAAAGTTTTGGAAAATGAAAATTCTCGTTTTAAATCTGCGATGGATCTTTTGTGAACGATTCAAAATCAACTAGATTTTTATCGTGAAAATTTTGTTTCCTTGGACCATGACTTTGTTGCTTTAAAATTGTCCACGAAGGAGAGTGATGATAGGGTCCTATTTTTAGAGAAAGAATTGGAGGACCTTAAAAATTCGATGGTTTGTGTTTGTGTAAAAGAGGATACAAATATTTTAGTCAATGAGTTTGTGGCACGTGAAAAGACTCTTAGGAAAAAGTTTGCTTTAATTGAGGAAGAAAGAAATACGCTTTTAGGAATTATTGAAAACTTGAAAAAGGCGTCCCTTAATTTGGAAGAGTCTAATTCTTTGCTTGAGTTAAAAATTTTGAACTTAAAAAAATGAGTTGACAGACTCAAGTAGGTTTGATAGTGATGGTAATGGCTCATCGTGTTCTCATGCTTCTAATGCTAAAGACAAAACTATTATTTGTTTTAGAGGGTCAACCAATTTTCAGGATGTAAGAAAAGGTCAACCCATAGGTGTCGTTCCACCCGTTTATACATGTTCATATTGTGGTAGGAAATGTCACCTTAGGAGATTTTGTTTCGATCTTGGAAAATGTCCTAGGAAGTCTATGTCTAGTGTTCCCTTGGTTTCCAAATCCCCTACATGACGTTTCACATCTATTTGGGTTAGGAAATCACTTTTAGAGGCCCTAGATTTTAGACAAGTTGATTCTCGTTTGCTTGCAAATGATTCTTCTCTTGCCATATCATATAGATGATTTTGTTTGCATGTTTGTCATACGCTAGTTGTGCTTCTCGATATATTTTTGCTAGCGTTATGACATAAACTTTTTGTTTTGAAAATTTTTGAAAAATACAAAAAGATTTTATTTTGACAATTTTTGAAAAATCCAAAAAGATTTTTGTATTTTGTTTGCACCGTTTATGGATGAACACTTAGGATGGCCGAGTCACAACTTCATTTCATTATTCTTCATGTGACTATTTGATAGTGTTTTGAGACAATAGGTCAATTCATCCATGTGCTTTACAATATTTGGAATCATTGAGATGTAATTTAGTGTTACTTCCTACATGTTTGACTCATGATTTCCTTTATTGCACACATGCACAATTTTGTTTGATTATTGTGCTTGTCTTATCACATGTTGGTTGGGTGTTTTCATCTTTGGTCAATTTCGACTTTGTGCATTTGATTTTTACAATTTGAGACTTCAAACAAAATTTCATGACATTTTTGAAAAATTTAAATTCCAATTTTTATTTATTTTGAAGAAAAAGATTTTTGGCTTTTTCGAATTTTTCAATTTTTTTTGGAAATTTTCTTTTTTTTTTAAATTTTGGGGTATTTTGAATTTCGTGAAATTTTGAAGCGCATGCGTACCCCCTAACTAAAACTTTTGCAAAGTCCCTATGCCAAAGGACTAAAATCTAATATAAAAGGAAAGTGCATAAAAAAAAACAAAGGCAAAATACAAATTTTTGTTGTATTACCAAACCAGAATTACAAGAAGTTAAAACCAGAAATACATAAGGAAAGCAAAAGATAGCAACACATCCTAACAATGCTCATTGTGGAGGAGGGTGATATGGCCAGGTGCATGTAACACCCCACCTAATAAGATACCGGGCGATCACTCCAATATTAAATTAAAACAGGAGTCTCATATGGATCATTCTTAGCATCACTGACGAAAATCCATTTAATTACTAATATCCTATTAGGTGAGCGTTAAAAACTTTTATCTAACTACTCTTTTTAGCGATCAAATTAAAACATCCACAATTATATGCGTAATTGAACTGAAATGAAAATGAAATAAATTAAAATAACCGAACGCTCGGTCCAAATTATACAACCATATCGAATAACGTGCGGATAATAAATAAAATCAGTTGGACCATTGGCCCGAATGTTTGTACAATATCTCCTATCTAGAATGAAAGAAAAGAAGCGTCTACCGATAACCCGCAAGCATCCACAGCTGCTGCAGCTGACGTCTGACTCGAAAGAATTTCCATCCAGGCGTCCCTGTGTCTGGACACCTATATATATATAATATATAGAAAGAAAGGAGAGTAGATATACGGGTCAGAGCCCGAATTTTGAAAATATTTTGCAAGTGCATAAATGCTTTATTTTTAGAAAAATACTTTTATCTCATATTTAAATTGGTATCGCACTCCCATGAGATACCCCTCACCTCTCCTCTAGTAGTTCACACCTAGCGCACCCTAACACATACCCTAGTCAAGCTATCCCTGCCTAACTAGTCTAATTTACCCATCTACTATCTACCCTAGATAGTCCAAGTAATGTACTAAGGGCTAAACTTCACCCCAGTCTCAACGCTATGCCATGTTCGTGCGTGGGGTGTCTCGCAAAGCGAAATCCAAACAAGGAACCCTCCCGATACACTACTATGCGGCACGGTCGATTGTCGAGATCCTCCAGTCCCTCAGTACAGAAAGATATATATAAATATATACACCATAAGAATTTATAATATAAGAGCACTAAGGATTAAACATCTCCCCAGTCTCAACAAACTGCCATATTCGTGCGTGGGGTGTCTCGCAAAGCGAAATCCAAACAAGGAACCCCCCGATACACTACTATGCGGCAAGGTCGATCGTCGGGATCCATTAGACCCTCGGTACTCGATTCATTCATATATACATATTCATATTTTTACCATAACCATCCGGATCTATCTCCCGGACTGAGGATTCATATACAAAGTATTTATCAATACTTATCATTTTTATCTCAAAACCTTCCATTTCCCTTCTCATATCCAGGAAATGTATTTAAAAGCCAATTCATTATCATGAATTGCTTTAACAAATCATATACCTTTTTAAAAGCCAATTTTATTATCATAAAAATGCTTTTCCATTTTCAAAATATCCCATTTCCCTTTTTATACTCAGGAAATGTAATTAAAAGCCATTTTTATTATCATAAAAATGCTTTTATCATATCATATGCTTCCACATCCCTTCTTCCATCCGGGAAGTGTTACCGAAGCCAATATATATAACCCATTTCCCTTCCTATATCCAGGAAATGTAATAGAAGCCAATCCATTATCATGAATTTCTTTAATATAACGCGTTCTGAGACCGCCCGTCCGGATTTCTCCACTGTGCGCGTCCCTAAATGGCTATCATCTTCCAGGGCCTATCATAAGACAACCTGGGATCCTACATCGCAAGACGTCGGGAAGCGGCCATGTGCCTGCGGGATAGTCAAGACCACACCCGGAATCTCCTAACCAGCGCAGAAAATATATAACAACAAACGCTCACATGGCCTATAGGACTATATCCACCCTGCATTCATTATCCAGGGGGATTCACCATACGTATGCAAACTTCCCTTATGATAGCGATTTAGAGAGGTGTGTATCCTCAATTTTATCAATTATGAAAATAATTTATTTACCGTTTCGAAAATATTCATTTTCATATTTTCAAAAATCATTTCCATCATAACATATATATATATACCTAAATCACACAGTATATACATATCCTATATATTCTTCCTAGAATATATATATAATCGGCCATAGTGGCCTGTAGTATCTAGCGATGACCATAATCCCAAAGATTTCCTCCAGGAATCATAATCATGCATTCATATTAGCATGATTCTAAATCCAAAGTATTTCATACTTTAATTATCACTATATCTCTCAATCCTATCTAAGGATTTATTGGATATCTCCAATGATACCCTTTACTCTAAGTGAAATCGACAAATACCTACATTCCCAAATTATCCTAATTATCTCCTAGGATGTACTTAACGATAATCGATATAATTATGCTTTCTATAAGCATAATTATACAGGCCCATATGCCTACTAGAAATATTCTCGGGATGTATCTCACCCGATCAACGTTAAACTCATTGGGTTAAGGATTTCATTTCCTTGAACCCCAAGACTATTCCTAGTCCAATTTGTCATTTAGAAGTCCCCAATATAATTTAGGAACCCTAATCCATTAATTTCTACAACTATTCTATTTTCCTCGAAAATATAGATTAAGGGTTATATACTTAAAACCCTTACTGTACCCTCCTAATTTGCCTTAATTTATGGACCATAATGTCCAAAAAGGTCCCCTAGGTTATCACCTAATTAACCTCAAAGCAAGATGAAATGGAATCTATCCCATCCAATTCATCCTAGAAAAATTTTCAACTTTCAGCAGAGGTTGATCGATCGACCCCTTGCCGTCGATCGATCGAAGGCTTCGATCGATCGATCCCCCAGGCTCGATCGATCGATCAAGTCGGGCAGCTTCTTCCTCGAGAAGCTGTTTCGGCCATGTAAGCTTCCTCCAAGCTTCCATCTCCACACCCAACGGCCTATAACTTCTACCAACAACAAATACACCTATAATACGGGTCCTAAACATCCTAAAACCCAGAATCACCCAATATTTTTGGTTAATTTCTAAAAATCTTCAATTTACCAATTTTAGGGGTTTATTCGTTTTATCTCCCGAAAACCCGTTTTATCCACGAATACCCAACCCAAAATCATTAGGGTTTGTTATACCAACAATGATATGAGATATTTATGCTCAAAAATAAATAAAGCAAGTAAACACTTGCCTCGTGGATAAAATCCGACGTCCTCGAGCCGAATCCCGCGGAGGCCGGCCAGAATCTCCCCCTTTTTTCTTCTTTTCTTCCCTCTCTCTCTCTTCCCTCTCTTTTCTTTCTTCTTCCTCTTCTTTCTTCTCTCCCTCTCCCTCCTTTTATAAGGAGAAAATGGTTAAACTCCCTTAAAACCAAAAACGACTCGTTTACCCAATTACGAGCCTATTTAACTCCAAAATTACCCGGAACTTAATTTCGACAATCGGACACTCTTTTCCGACTATCTCGGACATTCCGAGACTCATGGCGCAGTCGAAATTTCCATCCGAGGTACTTGGCCACAAATTACTATTCTAACCCAAAATAATTAAATGCGGTTTCTACTCAAAATCTTACCTCTTTTGTCGCTATACTCCACGGCGACCTATAAAAAAAATATTTCGACCTATATAGTCCCAAAATAATTTATAACCCCCTTAAAAATCATTAAATCCTCGAAAATCCCAAAAGTTACTATTTCGAGAAATTCTCCAAATTCCAAATTATACTAAATTATGGAATTTAATCATCTCCAAAAGGGTGGGTTATTACATACTCCCCCCCTTACAATGGAATTTCGTCCTCAAAATTCAGATACAACCTACACCCTCTAACTAGGACTACTAAAATTCTAAAACCTCAAGGGAAAGGTACTAACCTAATGGTTCTTAACCATACACTATGCGACTATCGCAATCATAAAGTGACTCTAATACGTCACTTAATACCCATCCTCTATAATGCCTATCGGCATGCATTTCATCCTTATATACTACGCGGTATATAAAACCCTCTTAACAAGGTGCCCATACACCTTTCTAACTTGTGCATATCTGCACAAACATTACGAACGTCTAACACGTAACACTCTCTCCCAATAAGGGTCTCCTTTCCTCGGTGTAATACTCACCTATGGGTCCTTCCAACCCGCGAAATTCCAACTCCTAACCTCAGCATCGCTAACACTATCGAGCCTACATCCTACAATGCTACTATCTATGCGTTACCCTACCTAAGCGAAATGAGTATACTAATTATATCCCTAGTGTCCAAGGCCTCTCTCAACTCCCAAAAATTGCTTGGTTTCATGCGTGGGACGTCTCGCCAAGGAGAAATCCAAACAAGGAACCCTCCCGTTACACTACTCCCTCGCGTAGTCGGTCATCAAGATATAGCGACCTAAGGCACACAAGCGGGACGTCCTAAATCCTACCGTGCTAATCCTACAAACGTATTTCTACTATCTAATCCTTCCGCCCATACAGAAGGAAACCTAACTAATCAAAGTGCCTACTCTTTGTAGGAACACTATGTACATCACCCCGATCACAGATTTTTTTTCCCAATTTGCCTTCTTATTAAGGCCCGGATATCACCCTTAAATCACTTTCTCTAAGTCCTACTCCACCCAACTACTTGTGGCGAGAGGACCACTTTAGTGCTTTTCCATAGCACAATATTTTCATAAGCGTACCATCATCACAGGGCTCGTAGTCTATAGTGGTTCATCCACACTATAAGACTAACCCACATCCTTGCATCCCATAACAGCTCTCCATGCCCGGCGCCGTTAAGAGTCATGTGTGGAGTGTCTCTCAAAGCGAAATCCAAACAAGGAACCCCTCCACACATTAACTCTTGACTTCGTTGGTTATGGAGTTCCGTCATTTCAACATGCAACCGGGATAATCCTATCCCTTATCAACGAAAGGTGGTCTGAACTCCTATCTCTAACTAAGAGTCACACCACCATCGCTCGTACCATTTCTAAGTCCTTGCGCAACCCATTACTGAGCTAAATCTTACAGCTCAACAATAATCCTGTGGACCTTAAATTATATCTATAAGGTTGCCACCTATACAAACCAAAATAAGGAAGCCTCTACTCATCGAGGTTCCATAAATCCATAACAATAAAGGGGAACTCAACCTTTATCAAGGTGAGACACCACCATGACAACTTGTTCCCTCTAGGAACTATGGACACGATAGACTTGCCATCATTAGCCTGCTATCGCTCCGATCAACCAAATACATTATACGTATATATACAAAATATAATCACTTGCCTCTATGGCGAGTGAAAGAAAACAAAATTCCGCTATCGCGGAAAACACACAAGCCTATATCATTATATTATCGAGACCGAAACAAAACTCATATTACACACACGAGTCTAGGGCTTAACAAACACCACAACTTCATCTAGCCACACCTCTTAGCAAAATTTCTTAACTCTAGGCCCCATCCGCGCACCCTAACCTTGTCTTTTATTCCTACCGAAAAAGACTATCCGTGTGTCTCCGCACTCCACAACATCATCTGACTCTATATCCTCACTCCTTACAATCACCTTACAAATCCTCTTAACTCCTTCATTAAAGGAAATTCCACCACCGGTTCCAACAATCCTCCTCCTTAAATCTCTCCATGTGGATGTCCATAAAGGGGCACATGAGCACACCTATATCCTCCGTAAGTGTTAACAACACTTCTCTAGAGAGCCTATCCTTCCTGGAAAGGACTCAATTTTCATTGTACCTTCCTCACTTTGGTACAAGGTTCACTTCTCCATAATGTTCTTTACTCACTGTCGGTCTCTGGCCGACCCTTATGTGAATAATTACGAAACGGAATTCTTCTCCACCTTGCAGAATCATGGGGACTCACGGTTAAAACTATCCGTAAGATCCCTTTGGAACCCTTATCTCCACGGGGTAATTCAACTTGAGTACCACTTTCTATCACTGTAGTACTTTATTTCTCATAACTACTATACTTTATCAGTCGTTGCAACAATCCTTAGCAATTTGCCACAAGGAGAGTGGCCTCTACTGAGGTCCTCGTCCCCAACTTTTACCAGCTTCCCCAGCTAAGCTCCACCTCCTGCTGCCCTCCGAGCTTCGTACCCAATTCTCAACGAGCGCGTAAAAGATTTCTATAATCTTCTAATATGGCAGGAGAACGAAATCTCACAAGAGAAATCAACAATCCTAATCCTGGGGCTCTATAACAAATCGAGAGCAACGCTGAAAGCGTAGTACGTCCGCACAGATTCCTAAGGACACTAGAACCTGATGCTCTGATACCATCTGTAACACCCTGCCTAATAAGATACCGGGCGATCACTCCAATATTAAATTAAAACAGGAGTCTCATATGGATCATTCTTAGCATCACTGATGAAAATCCATTTAATTACTAATATCCTATTAGGTGAGCGTTAAAAACTTTTATCTAACTACTCTTTTTAGCGACCAAATTAAAACATCCACAATTATATGCGTAATTGAACTGAAATGAAAATGAAATAAATTAAAATAACCGAACACTCGGTCCAAATTATACAACCATATCGAATAACGTGCGAATAATAAATAAAATCAGTTGGACCATTGGCCCGAATGTTTGTACAATATCTCCTATCTAGAGTGCAAGGAAAGAAGCGTCTACCGATAACCCGCAAGCATCCACAGCTGCTGCAGCTGACGTCTGACTCAAAAGAATTTCCATCCAGGCGTCCCTGTGTCTGGACACCTATATATATGTAATATATAGAAAGAAAGGAGAGTAGATATACGGGTCAGAGCCCGAATTTTGAAAATATTTTGCAAGTGCATAAATGCTTTATTTTTAGAAAAATAGTTTTATCTCATATTTAAATTGGTATCGCACTCCCATGAGATACCCCTCACCTCTCCTCTAGTAGTGCACACCTAGCGCACCCTAACACATACCCTAGTCAAGCTATCCCTGCCTAACTAGTCTAATTTACCCATCTACTATCTACCCTAGATAGTCCAAGTAATGTACTAAGGGCTAAAATTCACCCCAGTCTCAACGCTATGCCATGTTCGTGCGTGGGGTGTCTCGCAAAGAGAAATCCAAACAAGGAACCCCCCCGATACACTACTATGCGGCACGGTCGATTGTCGAGATCCTCCAGTCCCTCAGTACAGAAAGATATATATAAATATATACACCATAAGAATTTATAATATAAGAGCACTAAGGATTAAACTTCTCCCCAGTCTCAACACACTGCCATATTCGTGCGTGGGGTGTCTCGCAAAGCGAAATCCAAACAAGGAACCCCCCCGATACAATGCTATGCGGCAAGGTCGATCGTCGGGATCCATTAGACCCTCGGTACTCGATTCATTCATATATACATATTCATATTTTTACCATAACCATCCGGATCTATCTCCTGGACTGAGGATTCATATACAAAGTATTTATCAATACTTATCATTTTTATCTCAAAACCTTCCATTTCCCTTCTCATATCCAGGAAATGTATTTAAAAGCCAATTCATTATCATGAATTGCTTTAACAAATCATATACCTTTTTAAAAGCCAATTTTATTATCATAAAAATGCTTTTCCATTTTCAAAATATCCCATTTCCCATTTTATACTTACGAAATGTAATTAAAAGCCATTTTTATTATCATAAAAATGCTTTTATCATATCGTATGCTTCCACATCCCTTCTTCCATCCGGGAAGTGTTACCGAAGCCAATATATATAACCCATTTCCCTTCCTATATCCAGGAAATATAATTAAAGCCAATCCATTATCATGAATTGCTTTAATATAACGCGTTCTAAGACCGCCCGTCCGGATTTCTCCACTGTGCGCGCCCCTAAATGGCTATCATCTTCCAGGGCCTATCATAAGACAAGCTGGGATCCTACATCGCAAGACGTCGGGAAGCGGCCATGTGCCTGCGGGATAGTCAAGACCACACCCGGAATCTCCTAACCAGCGCAGAAAATATATAACAACAAACGCTCACATGGCCTATAGGACTATATCCACTCTGCATTCATTAGCCAGGGGGCTTCACCATACGTACGCAAACTTCCCTTATGATAGCGATTTAGAGAGGTGTGTATCCTCAATTTTATCAATTATGAAAATCATTTATTTACCATTTTGAAAATATTCATTTTCATATTTTCAAAAATCATTTCCATCATAACATATATATATACCTAAATCACACAGTATATACATATCCTATATATTCTTCCTAGAATATATATATAATCGGCCATAGTGGCCTATAGTATCTAGCGATGACCAAATCCCAAAGATTCCCTCCACAAATCATAATCATGCATTCATATTAGCATGATTCTAAATCCAAAGTATTTCATACTTTAATTATCACTATATCTCTCAATCCTATCTAAGGATTTATTGGATATCTCCAATGATACCCTTTACTCTAAGTGAAATCGACAAATACCTACATTCCCAAATTATCCTAATTATCTCCTAGGATGTACTTAATGATAATCGATATAATTATGCTTTTTATAAGCATAATTATACAGGCCCATATGCCTACTAGAAATATTCTCGGGATGTATCTCACCTGATCAACCTTAAACTCATTGGGTTAAGGATTTCATTTCCTTGAACCCCAAGACTATTCCTAGTCCAATTTGTCATTTAGAAGTCCCCAATATAATTTAGGAACCCTAATCCATTAATTTCTACAACTATTCTATTTTCCTCGAAAATATAGATTAAGGGTTATATACTTAAAACACTTACTGTACCCTCCTAATTTGCCTTAATTTATGGACCATAATGTCCAAAAAGGTCCCCTAGGTTATCACCTAATTAACCTCAAAGCAAGATGAAATGGAATCTATCCCATCCAATTCATCCTAGAAAAATTTTCAATTTTCAGCAGAGGTCGATCGATCTACCCCTTGCCGTCGATCGATCGAAGGCTTCGATCGATCGATCCCCCAGGCTCGATCGATCGATCAAGTCGGGCAGCTTCTTCCTCGAGAAGCTGTTTCGGCCATGGAAGCTTCCTCCAAGCTTCCATCTCCACACCCAACGGCCTACAACTTCTACCAACAACAAATACACCTATAATACGGGTCCTAAACATCCTAAAACCCGGAATCACCCAATATTTTTGGTTAATTTCTAAAAATCTCCAATTTACCAATTTTAGGGGTTTATTCGTGTTATCTCCCGAAAACCCGTTTAATCCACGAATACCCAACCCAAAATCATTAGGGTTTGTTATACCAACAATGATATGAGATATTTATGCTCAAAAATAAATAAAGCAAGTAAACACTTGCCTCGTGGATAAAATCCGACGTCCTCGAGCCGAATCCCGCGGAGGCCGGCCGGAATCTCCCCCTTTTTTCTTCTTTTCTTCCCTCTCTCTCTCTTCCCTCTCTTTTCTTTCTTCTTCCTCTTCTTTCTTCTCCCCCTCTCCCTCCTTTTATAAGGAGAAAAGGGTTAAACCCCCTTAAAACCAAAAACGACTCGTTTACCCAATTACGAGCCTATTTAACTCCAAAATTACCCGGAACTTAATTTCGACAATCGGACACTCTTTTCCGACTATCTCGGACATTCCGAGACTCATGACGCAGTCAAAATTTCCATCCGAGGTACTTGACCGCAAATTACTATTCTAACACAAAATAATTAAATGCGGTTTTCTACTCAAAATCTTACCTCTTTTGTCGCTATACTCCACGGCGACCTATAAATAAAATATTTCGACCTATATAGTCCCAAAATAATTTATAACCCCCTTAAAAATCATTAAATCCTCGAAAATCCCAAAAGTTATTATTTCGAGAAATTCTCCAAATTCCAAATTATACTAAATTATGGAATTTAATCATCTCCAAAAGGGCGGGTTATTACAGTGCATTGGGATCATATGGGTCATAGAAGTAAGTGGGAAGTGGCACCCCATCACTTAATTAGAGTTTCTACATTTCTACTTGGAGGCGAACCATCATGCTAGTGTCGCGTCGGTATGCCTCATGGTCCGCCAGATAATCCCTTACAAAATCATTGAAACTCTTCTCTAATTTCTTAATGCGACGATTTAGGTCCACTCCTACCGGCTCGTAATCATCCTCCTCCTCCTCATCGTATTGGGGCTCTTCCTCTTCTTCCATCTCCACATCCTCGTCCACATTTGCTGCCGCTTGTATCAACTCACGTTGGCGTTCGCTTCGGGTGCGGGATTCTTACCCAATTGACTTTGGAAGGAGAGTAAAGGCTTGGGGGGACTAAATTTCGGCATCGGCAAGATGGGAGGTGATGAAGCTGGGGTATGGTAGGGGAGCTCAGCCTTTACGATCCATAGACACATTCATTATTTTTGCATTAGAAATTGCGTGCCATATGGATTGGGGCACGGGGATCGAAAAGGTGGAAGAGGAAATTATCTTGCCTAGGACACATTGCCCAATCGTTAGAGGTTTGAAGGATGTTGGCGCACATGATGTGGAAGGCAATACGAGATTTTTCTGTAAGAAACCCCACGGGGAAAATTTCTTGATTCCATGAGTGTCTGGGGGCAAGGCAGGAGATACATGCACCTTTCATAATGGGTTCATCATTTGTTGGCTATTCATAACGGTTGGGGCTTGGGACATCCATGGTGCGCAATTTTTGAATGATGATATCGAGTGAAAATGGGATGCGTTTCTCGTCAATATAGGCTTCCGCTTGAAATTCCCCCGCTCGGACGAGAGTGCCATAGAAAACTCACACCTTATCCTACCAAGCTGCGGCATGAGTCTCCCCAAAAAATCGACACCATCCCTTCGGGTGAAATAAATTATTGACAGATTGCGGAAGTTTCACCCGTTTAACTTCGCGCTCAATATTCATTGAGCGGGATAATGAGAAGAAGGCGTTGCACCTTTCTCTTGGTAGGAGTGGTATTAGTTATTCCCGTCGGGGAGGATTTCGGTGGAGGCATATTTTATGGGGAGTGGTCTTACTGCTCTAGCGGCCATTTTGACCAGAATATGAATTGCTGGAAATATGAGAGATAAAGACTAAGAGAGGGAGACGGTGGTGTGAGGTGAACTGGGGGGAATATGGTGAGTATTTATAGGTGGGGTATGGAGGGGTAGGGGATGAATTTGGAGGGAAAAGTTGGAGGGAAAGGGGAATGGACTTGGGGGGAAGAGTTAAAGGGAAAGGTTTTGGGAATTGGGAGGAAGAGTTTTGGGAAATGGGAGTTGAACCATGGGAAAGATGCGAACTGGTACAGATATCCAAACAGGTCATCCGGTACCTGTGGCGAATCGGTCCGGTCCTTTTTTTTATTTTTCACAGCAGCGAATCGAACCGGTCTGGGACATTGTTAAAGGTTTTTTTCCCTTATCCTTTACTCTCTAATATTAGGCTTCTCCTCGCTCAATTTTTCAGGATCCTCCCAAAGATGTTCCCACCCAAAATTTAGCTATGAAATATGTGACAACTGTCCTCGAAAATCGCTATGCCCTCTCATTAATTCCTTTGCATTTCTCTCTTTATCGAAATTGATTGCTATGACCTGAACCTAAAAGAACTAATATACACAAGAATAACCTCATACACGTCAGGGGTGCGACGACCTCTCAATTATTTCTCACTTAATCCCCATAAATGGGGTCTGACAACCAAATGGCGTCGGCTTCTTTGACGCACACCTCTAAGTATGGATTTTGGCGTTGTCCTCTAACCTTGAATGTGTCTCCCCCTTTTAGGTCTTCTAATTAAACGACATAGTGGGGGAACAGTTCTTTAACGATGAATGGGCCTGTCCACCACGAACACCATTTATCGAGAAACAAGTGTAGACACGAGTTGTAGAGAAGCATTTTTTCCCCGAATGAAACTCCTTACGTTGGATAATTTTATCATGTGCAAGTTTTATCCTTTCTTTGGATATGTTAGCATTCTCGTACGCATCATTGCGCATCTCTTCCAACTCATTCTATTGAAGCTTGCGAGCTTCATCGACTTTATCCAAACTATAATTCAACCTCTTGATTGTCCAATAGTCTTTGTTCTCTAGCTCTACGGGGAGATAGAATGGCTTTCCATAAACAAAGAAAAATAGGGACATCCTGAGGGTGTTCTTGTATGCGATTTTATAAGCCCATAGCGCATCGTTCAATCAAAGGAACCAATCTTTCCAGTTAGGATCGAAGGTTTTTTCGAGAATGTTTTTGATTTCACGATTCGCTAGCTCGACTTGCCCACTCATTTGAGGGTGATAAGTCGTCCCACTCTTATGAATCTCTCCATACTTTCTCATAAGCTTTTGAAATGGTCTATTACATAAATGCTTACTGTTTTCACTAATAATTGCCTTCGGAGCATCGAAGCGAGAGAGTATTTGTTCTTGTAAGAACTTAGTCACCACTTTATTGTCATTAGTTTTACTAGCTATGGCCTCCACCCATTTAGACACGTAATCTTGATGACGAGTATAAGGGTCAATGGCATCATGTCTTGGTGGGTGATAACTCCCATCCTTTGACATCTATCACAAGATTTACAATAAGCGTTCACATCTCTAAAGATCGTGGGCCAATAGAGACCGCTTTGAAAAATCTTAGCAGTCATCTTATTCACGAAAAAGTGGCCTCCACATGCTTCCGTATGACAAAAATGGATTACTCTATGATTCTCGTCATCCTGTACACAACATCGGATGATTTGGTTCGCACAATATTTAAATAGGAATGGATCATCATAGAAAAACATGCGTGAAGAAGTAATAAACTTCTTTTTCTCTTGCGGTGTCCAATCGGGAGGGATGACTCCCGTGACAAGGTGGTTAACTATATTCGCAAACTAGGGGAAAGAAGAAGTGGTAAATAATTGTTCATCCAGGAAGTATTCGTCTATGGGTATGGGATCAGTAGGCACGTCGAACGAAAGCCGAGACAAATGATCGACAATAACATTTTATACCCCTTTCTTATCTTTGATGGAGCGATTAAACTCTTGTGGGAGTAGGATCCACCTTATGAGTCACGGCTTAGAATCTTTCTTATTAAGAATATATTTTAGTGCCACGTGGTCGGTAAAGCATGTGATGGGTGAAGTGATGAGGTAGGAACAAAATTTGTCTAGGAAAAAAACTATCGCTAGCAACTCTTTCTATGTGGTGTAGTAATTGAGTTGTGGTCTGGTTAACGTACGACTAGCGTAGTATATCACATGAGCCTTCTTATCCTTTCTTTGGCCTAAAACAACCCCTATATCGTAATCACTCGCATCACACATAAGGTCTAATGGAAGGGACCAATTCGAAGCTTGCATGATGGGGGCGAAAACAAGCATGCTTTTTAATTTGTCAAAAGCACTTTGGCATGCTTCGTTCACTCAAAAGGGGGAATCCTTCATAAGGAGGTTACTCAAGGGTCTAGCAATGGCACTAAAATCTTTGATAAACCTTTTAAAAACCCCCGCATGGCCTAAGAAGGGGCTCACATCCTTTAGTAATTTAGGTGGGGGAAGCTCGGCTATTGCATCTATTTTTTCCCTATCGACTTCAATTCGTTTGGACGACAGAATGTGGCCAAGAACTATTCCTTTGGTTACCATGAAATGAAATTTTTCTTAATTTCAAACCAAGTTCTTTTCCAAACACCAGACAAGTACTTTTTCCATATTTGCAAGACAAAGGTCAAAAGAGGGGCCAAAAACGCTAAAGTCATCCATAAATACCTCATGGCCTCTTTCAACCATGTCGCTAAAGAGACTAAGCATGCACCTTTGAAAGGTCGTGGGTGCATTACACAATCCAAATGGCATACGTTTGAAGGGAAACATTCCGCAGGGACATGTGAAAGTCGTTTTCTCTTGAACAAAAACATCTATCTCTATTTGGTTATGTTCAGATTAACCGTTAAGGAAGTAATAATATGGGTGTCCCGTTACTCTCTCTAGCATTTGGTCAATGAATGGTAAGGGAAGATGATCTTTTCAAGTGCCCTCATTGAGTTTTCGATAATCAATGCAAACGTGCCACCCGATGGTGGTACATTGGGAAATAACTCACCCTTGGTATTCTCGACCACAGTCATGCCCGACTTCTTCGGGACGACTTGGATATGACTCACCAATTTGCTATATGAGATTGGGTAAATGATCCCGGCGTCCAATAACTTAATGATTTTCGCTCGTACTACCTCTTTCATGATGGGGTTCAATCGCCTTTGCATTTCCCTCGAGGGCTTCACGTCCTCCTCGAGGTGGATTTTATGGCGACAAATCAAAGGACTTATAACTTTTAAATCCGCTATGCACCAACCAAAAGCACTTCGGCGCTTCCTCAAAATCACTAACAGTTTACCCTCTTGCTCTTTATCTAGGCTTAAGAATCTCGCGGAGGGTGAATCAGCACATTAAGCATCACGCGGGGGGTGAATCATAACAAATTGGCAAGGGAAATGTGAAAATGTTCATACATTTGAATGTTTTCTTTTTATCTTTTATATTCGTGTTGCCATATTTGATTATCTTTAACTCTGTTTCTCCTTTATTAGCTTTGGTAAATCATGATATAAAAGTTTATCCCAAGTGGGAGGAGGATTGTTAAGCAAATGATGGCTAATGGTTTAGCTGTCAAGGTTGGGGTTCGTGATGTTGATAAGGCAAAAGTAATAGTTTCACCCAACAATCAAGATCTTCAAATTATGAGTATTTCAGTTAGTTTTTTTTTGTCTTTTTTTTGTAACTTTTGCAAGTCAAAATTAAAAATATCTATTGCAGTTACCGAATGCCATTCATATTACTTTTCATATTAATGCAACATTCAATTTCTTTTCATAAGTGAAATACATTAAACGATGCATGATACCAAAACAAAGCAATATAATTTATATATATTCGGCCATGCCTCAGGTGGCCTGCATGCTAGTAACTAAATATAATTTTGGAGAATCACAGAACCTCTTTTTCCGCGTGTCAACTGTTGATGTCATCTTCTATTTAATATGATCAATGCAAAGTCATGGTTTTTTGGGCAATTCAAATACTCCGAACGTTAACTTTTCTGCTTTTTTCCCGTGTCCATTCATTTTCTATCAGCTGAATCACCAATACATATCTACTTAAACCATCTAATCTAATCTCTATATACTATAAAATGAAAAACAAGGCATTTATGAGCATTTAAGACTCCTCCTCAGTGAGAGTGTCCACGTGGCACTCTAATGCTATACATGCATTTATCACCCTTAAACCTAAGGCTATCCAAGTGGCTGGCCAATTTGTGCATAATCTATACTACTATACATGCATTTATCACCCGTAAACCTATGACTATCCACTGTTCGAGGTAATTCATTTCCCCTCTCTACCTTTGTCTCTTCCCATTTCTTCATTTAATGGCATAAAGCTTGCGCCTTTCTGATTTCTAAAAGACACCAATGCTTCTCATTTCCACCCTTTCCAATTTCCAAAAGGTAAAGTCTTTTTATCTTCTCTTCCTCTTCCAGTATAGATATAGTTTGTTCATGTTTCATCTCTCTCTCTCTCTCTCTCTCTCTCTCTCTCTCTACCGCCGGTTTGTCTACACGGGGTCGGGTATGATTGTTTCTCATTTCTCTTTATTTTTTCTGAGTTGTTTTTCTCCTTTTTTTTACTCGGGCAACTATCTCTCTAACCCGACAACTGTGTATCAGATTTTGGGATTACGATGTGTTATTCCCTCTAACCCAGCAACTGTCTCTCTCCTGAGTATATATATGATTTGGTGTGGATGACAAATACCAAGATGTATTTCACCTATGCTAGCTTATGCACTTTGTTTTGAGTATATATATGATGCAGTGTGGATCAAAGTAATATTGTATATATGTTTAGGTATGTGGGGGTGGATGAATGGGAGGATGTACAGCTGTTCTACTATGTTAAGTCAGATAGAAATCCTAAAGAGGATCCTCTTAGCCTTTGGCTAACCGGAGGCCCTCGCTCCTACACTACAAAAATTATTTGGTACTCATTTATTGGAAAGTTTTTCCCCACATTTGCAATTTATATTTAATCCTTGATGATTATATTTCTATGGCAAAATTATTAATGCTAGGTATTGAGATTATAATTTAGGCAAACAAATTTGGCCGGTGTCATTGTTAGAGGAAACCTCACAAAGGTATGTATGTATGAAATAATTGGATGAACTTACAATTTTTGTTTAAATCTGTGTATGCTGTTTATGAATGTTAATGGTGTTTTTTTGAGTTTCTTTTTTTTTATAAATCAGTGTTAGCTTCGTGTTAAGTATTGCTAGAATTTTTTGTTTGGGAAATTTCGTTTGTTCCCTATGTTTGGGAAATCTGAGTTAGGGTTTTTTTGGGCATTTTTTTATGATTTTTTTTCGTTTCCTATTTTTTATTAAAAATTATGCTGGAAATACTTTTATATTGGCAAAAATCATTATTTTATTGTTGGAAATCATATTTTATTTGCTTGAAATAATTTATTATTGCTGAAAATCAATTTAAATTATTGGAAATCATTTTTATTTGCAGGAAATACTTTTATACTTGTGGAAATCATTTTTTTCTTCTGAAAATCGTATTAAATTTAATGGAAATATTTTATTATTATTGAAAATCATTTTTTTTATTTCTAAATCTAACTTAGTTTCGTCTTAAGTCTTTTTTGAATTTGTTTATTTCAGAAATTTAGTTTTTCCATGTATTTGGGAAATATGAGTTAGGTTTGTTTTAAGGGGGAATTTTTTTCCTTTTTTTAATTAAAAATTTGTTCGAAGTGATTTTATATTGCTTCAAATCATTAATTTATTGATCAAATTCATATTATTTTTATTGAAATAGCTATTATTGTTGAAAATTATTTTTTATTTGCTGAAAAATCATTTTTATGGTGAATTTTTTCCCAAACGATGTACTTTTATATTGCTGTAAATCATTAATTTATTCTTGAAAATCATGTGTAATTTTGTTAAAATAATTTATTATCGCTGACAATTATTTTTTATATGTTGGTAAATACTTTTATATTGCTGAAAATAATTTTTTTATTGCTACAAATCATATTTTATTTCATTGAAATAATTTATTACTGCTGAAAAACCTTTATTATTTTGCTAGGAATTATTTTCATAAGCTTGCAAAACTTTTAGATTTCTTAAATCGTTTATGTATTGATGGAAGTCATATTTTATTTGCTACAAATGATTTCTTTATGCAGAAAATCATTTTTCATTTTATAGAAATAATTTTTGTAAGCTGAAAATACTTTTATATTGCTGAAAATCCTTTTATATTTGATAGCAGTAATTTATTATTGCTGGAAATCAATTTTTCTTTCTGGAAATTATTTTTATATGCTGAAAATAGTTTTATATTGAAGGACATTGTTTCTTTATTGGAAATCACC
Organism: Sambucus nigra; assembly: GCA_949130495.1. Lineage (NCBI taxonomy): Eukaryota > Viridiplantae > Streptophyta > Magnoliopsida > Dipsacales > Adoxaceae > Sambucus > Sambucus nigra. The sequence goes on from OX422221.1 coordinate 381,097,142, forward strand.
TTTATATGCTTGAAATACTTTTATATTATTGCAAATTATTTTTTATTGGTGGAATATGTTTTATTTGCTGGAAATAATTTATTAAAGTTGAAAATATTTTTTTATTACTGCGAATTACTTTTTTTGTGGGAAATAAATTTTTCAGTAATTATTTAAATATATTTTCTAAATTATTTTTTAGAATTTTTCAAAAAATATATATTGTTTTTTCGCGTTTTCCAGAGTTTTTATTATAGATATTTTTTTCCAATTGTTTTATAAAGTTTGTAAAATTTCCCATGTTTATTTCATATTTTAAAAGTATTTTTAGTAATGTTAAAGTAAAAACATATATTACATATTTTTTCAAATTCTAATTATATATAAGTTTTATAAAAGGGAAAAGGAACACTCAATATCTGTCCCGATATGATCATTATAAACGACAGTCAAAGCATCATTCTGGGAAGTCAACTTTCACATCCAGTTTCCTTTCACAGTCAAACAACTTTGTTGTCATTGACGTTGAAAATTAAAACGCTTTCGGTCATTCGGTAATTCAAAATAATCACATCTATCTTATTAAAAGATATTTCAATTGCATATTTACTTATCTTAGTAACATATTTTTCTAATTACTTTGTTTCAGGACCATGGATGAGCATGGATGAAAGGAAAAAAAGAACCATTAGACAAGTGAAGCTTGGACATTTTCTATAGTGATAATAAATATCTACATATTTGATTTATATGTGGAACCGTGATATTATGTTTTCAGAATTATTGTACGTTTTTAATTGTCAAAATTATTGGAACAATTTTTGGCTCTCCAATCATGTTAATTATCATTGTTTCATGTTTGCACCATCTACGTTATTATTACTATCCTAACGTTTAACCCGCGCGTAGCGCGAGTTTTCAACTAGTACCTAAATATAATTATTGATTTCTCCTCTCAAATTATTGACACATGGCTTCCTTAAAAGGTTAAACATTAATTATCTTCTCTTATATACCTCATATTGCACACCCCCTCCACGATTGTGAAGTCCATGATCTGCACTCAATTTATTATCTTATTGGAAAAAGACCAACAAGTGAAACTCTTTGGTTCAATCTCCTCGGTTTCCATATCTGTCTCTTTATTTCCTTAAATCCATCCCTTCCTCTACAGTCACAACTCATCCTAAAAATTCTTACGACCCTCATAAAGGTAACGTCATTAACTCTATGATGAGCACCACCCTAGGGATCCTCCAATGGCAGTTGCAAGGGAGATGGAGCAATTGTTGAGGTGGAAACAAAAAAAAAAAGTTTGATTCCCCTCCGCCTTCCGTCTATATGTATTCTGGCTCTAATTGACATCTATATAAAATTATATCTATATATAATGAAGTTTCAATCATTGTAGCCATAAGAGATGGCTTCCACAAAGACAACCAGTAACACACCTTTTTCTTTTTTGTTATTTCCCTTCATCTATGTTTCTCTCTCTAGATATATACATATGTGTATATTTTTTTATCCAGTTTCGAGTTTTAGGTACGGGCTTTAATGTATGCGTTCTCTAAACAAAATATTATTTTAGAAGATTTTTTATTTGTGTTTTCTTATATCTAACTCTGTTTTGTCTTTCATTTCTTTTACTGTCTCAAATTGTTTTGGTTTTCAAAACATTTGGTCACATGATTTTTCCATTTCCCACCAACTGTTTTGGGGAAATACCAGGTAGAAATTACTTATTTTAGGATATATTATACCTGTTTTATTAACAGTTTTTGAATGCCTAACAAAGGAAAATGTGTTGTCATGAATTGTTAAGAGATTTTGTATGGGACTTCATTTTTATGCTTCGCAAATGACTATTTGTTGTTAATGTTTTTATTGAGATTTAGACATGTATTTTCTACTTATCTATTCTTTCCTCTTGTTAGTCCCATAGCTAATTGTTTTTAGTACCCAACAGGGACACGACACATTTTCTACTTGTTATTTCCCCAAAATAGTTTGTGTTAATGATTATTTCTTGTTAATATTTTTATTGAGTTTTAGATATGTATTTTCTACTTATCTAAATAAAGTTAGTTTCTTGCCTTTTGCCTTTTCTCACTCCCATAGCTAAATGTTTTCAGTATCCTACGTGGTATACTTATCTAAATGAAGTTAGTTTTAGACATGTATTTTCTACTTTTGTTAAGAGATTTTGTAGATGCAAGTTTTCTTTTTAATTAAAACCAGCAGGGTATGCTACACATTTTCTTCAAAGAATTTATGTGAAGAGAGAAAGTTTTAATATTCATGCTTCTAAATTGATTGCACTAATCCAAATATGTTATACATAATATTTATAAGACATTTTACCTTTATATATTTTTGTAATAATTGGACATTTTAATGATTTTTTTTTTCACAGTACTATATCTAATTTTCTAAACAAAATTATCTACATATAAAATTTTAAAAGTTTCCGCGCATCGCACACGGTTAGAATCTAGTAACTAAATATAAATTTGGTGTCTCCTTTATGAGAATTGACACGTGGATTGCATATTTCAAGGTTAATGATTAACTTAACTCCTGCATTTTTAACGTTAAACATTAACTCACTATATTCTCTTTGTCTACCCAATACTGATATTCAAAAACATAACTTGCTTCTAATTCACTGTGCAAAGGTCACTCCGTCTCTCCAAATCCGATTGGAGAAAATGAATCGGTGGCTTGAAAATAGAGCTACAATTAAGACTTCCATTTCTCATATTTACCTCCCATGTATCTTCGGTGTCTCTATTTGTTTCTATTACTATTCCACCGTTAATGAATTTTATCAAATACTCTACATTACAAAATATGAAGGTATGTTGAATATACATAGATCACCTCAACAAAATTGCTTCTGACCATGATCCATTACGTGTGACTTCTATTGCATACAATGATGAAATACATAAGAAATTTATCTTCCAATAATTTCGGAGTAAAAATGTCAGTTTCAAGCCTCTGATTCAAGCTAACTGGAAATTTTATGTGGAAGGTAATCAGTGGCGGATCCAGGATTTTAGTCCAACCGGGGCTAAATTGATTCAAAAAAAAAATTAACGGCACTAATAATTAGTCAGCTCATAAAAACCAACAATCGATAAAACATAAATACCGAATATGCCAAAATTTCATATCAATCCATCCATACATAACCAGTTTTTGCAAATACAAAGAGATTGTTTACAATATTCCCCTACGTGGCTTCATATTTTGAAAATATTGAATGATATCTTCCGTATCAACATTTTTGAAGATATCCTGTTCAATGTACGTCACCAAGCAATCATTTGTAAAATCATCTCCCATTCGGTTACGTAATGTACTTTTCACGATTTTCATTGCGGAGAATGCTCTTTCCACACTTGCAGTTGCAACCGGCAATGTCAAGGCAAGTTTTATAAGCAAGTACACTAATGGAAATAACCGATCCCTCTGAGTTTCAACCATCTTTTGAGCAAGATCACCAATCCCTTTCAAGTCTTTGAATTCTTCCTTATCACGCACACTATATATATAATTTTCAAGTTGTTCCCCAATGACTGTGAGTTCAATCGGATCAAAATCATTAGGATAAAACTTCGCAAATCGAACTAATCTTTCCACATCGAATTTGGAGAAGTTCATACTTGGATCAAGACATGCCATACATAAAAGTAACTCTGTATTCACCTCATTAAACCGATGGTTCAACTCCTGTAGTTGCATATCTATCACCGAATAGAACAATTCAACCCGATAGTGATGAAGATTTGTCCTCTCTTCGACGTTTCGACGTGATCTTCCATTGGACACAAAATAATCTTCCATATTTATGATTACAATGTCGTGTGTACTACAAAATAAAGAGACTACTTTCAACAATTTATCCCATCCATGCTCCCTCATTTTTTGTAAACGCATCTTAGCTATTTTAACAAGATCCATTGCATTCACAATATCTTGATCCCTCCATTGTAGTGATTGCGACAAGTCATTGGTAATCCCCAAAATTGCTTTCATTAACTGCAATTTGAACACAAAATCAAAGCACTGCAAATAGCTAATCAGATCATATGCTTCTATTCTCTGAGTACCTACATCACCATCAACTTGAACCACCTCAAGTACACCAATCACAGCAGAGAACAAATCATCTAAACTCAAAAGTGTACCGTAATGTGAACCCCACCGTGTGTCCCCTGCTCGTGTGAATGCTTCTTCTTAGTTTAAACCACGACCCGTCTCCCGATCACCGGTGTATATTCCTTCAAGTATATCATCATACTGTTTTATTCGAAATATATCTCTACGCTTGCAAGATGCTCCAACAACATTCAACAAAATTGAAACTTTGAGAAAGAAAGAGCCAATTGCATTATGATTGTTTGCAATCGCTACCAATGCCAACTGTAGCTGATGAGCAAAACAATGAACGTAGTAAGCTGAGCTGTTTTCCCTTAGAATCAAACTCTTCTGCCCATTGAACTCCCCTTTCATGTTGCTCGCTCCATCATAACCTTGCCCACGAATACTTGACATACTCAACCCATGTTTCAGGAGAAGTGACTCAAGGCTTGCCTTAAGTGTTAAAGATGTAGTGTCAAGAACATGTACAATGCCAAGAAAATGTTCAACCACATAACCTTTTTTGTTCACATAACGTAAAGTCACTGCCATTTGCTCCTTCACAGAGATGTCACGGGACTCGTCAACTAGTATGGAGAATACCTCATCCCCAATTTCTTGAATTATGACTTTAGTGGTCAAAGAGGCGGCGGCATTAATGAGCTCTTTCTGAATTGATGGAGCTATCATTTGGTGGTTTTCGGGGGCATTTTTCAAGACAACTTTGTTTATAGCTTCATTTTGCTCGGCAAGGAACTGTAAAAGTTGAAGAAAATTACCCCGGCTAGATGACCCCACAGATTCATCATGCCCTCGCATTGCTAAACCTTGGCGTAGTAAGTACTTGAGGCAATTCAAGGATGCAGTCAGACGAATACGATAATCAACTCTTGTCTTATCAGAATGGTTAGACAAAGACACTTCGATGTGTTGATCTTGTTTCATCAAGTCATCACAAGCATTCATGCATTTGTTATGAATACTTGAATGGGGGCCAACATGATCTTTAAACACTTGTTTCTTTTTTCAATTTGAAAAGCCTCCAGTAACAAATACACCACCACCCCCTTGCCCCCCAGTATTTGGTCGGAACAAATAGCAAAACAAACAAAACGCAGCCTCCTTCGCCACACTATACTCTAGCCATCTCCCAAACTCCTCAAACCATGACGGAATAAATCTACGTTTGCCTGTTCCAAATTGTACCCATGGGAAATTGTGATTTTTTGGTTGACAAGGGCCCCTAGTAAGATATGCTCGACGAACTAAATCCATTTGTTTAGAATCACCATATTCCGAAATAGATTTCCTCAAACCGGGATCCGATGGTAGTTCATCCAAATTCACCCCAATATTAGGTGAGTGTTGTGAGTGTTGGGATTGAACTTCTTGATGGATAAGATTATCGGACTCCGCAGTGGGAGATGATTGAACCTCGGCTTCGGATACGGTTTGCGGGATGTCCGCTCTTTGTCGTTTAAAAAATTTCTCCATGACTTCCTATTTAAAAAAACAGATATTTTAGACTACATATTTCTATATACACAAATTTTTATATATACCAATTTTTATACACACAAATTTCTATATAAAAATTTCTATACAAATTTCTATACATTTGTAAGAAATGTAATGTGTTTTTTGGATATCAAAGCCATGTATATAGAATAGAAATTTCTATACAAATTATTTCTATTCTATATACACATTTTGTGTATACACAAAAATCACATATAATAATCCAACCATGTATAAAAAAACCACAAATCCAACCATGTATAAAAAAGCCACATATTTCTTATAATAATCCAACCATGTATAAAAAAACCACAAATTTCTTACAAATTATTTTTATTCTATATACACATTTTGTGTATACACAAAAATCACATATAAAAAAAACACATTACATTTCTAATAATATATAAAAAAAAACACACATCACATAATTTCTAAATCACAAAAACCATACTAATCATTTCATTTTAATCATCTCTCACAAAACCATATACAAAAAAACCATTCATATAAGAAGTTTTTACCTTGGTGGTGTTGGCAGCAGAGCACAGGGGGCGTGAGGGCCTCAATGGCAGCAGTGCTGAGCAGGGGTGTGAGGCTGACCGACCAAGTTGGGGCGGACGGACGGAGCTTGGGGCGGCAGCAATGGGTTACGGGTATGGGATGGGAGGGAGGAGAAGAAGAAGATGAGAAATGGGTTTTGTTTTGGGTGAGATACAGTGGTCGGCAGCAGCAAAGGCAAAAGAGAGAAGAGTTTGTAGTTGGGTTTAACCAAACAGATATAGGTTAAAAAAATTGAGTGTTTTTACTTAAATACCCTCTTTTTTTTTTTTGATATCTCAACCAGGGCGATGGCCCCGGTTAGTCTCAAGCTCTATCCGCCCCTGAAGGTAATCATATGTTCTCTTTGTCTCGGAATTTAAAGAAGATTAAGGTTATTAAAAAATGGAATAAAGACACTTTTGCGGATATTTTTCAAAAATCAATTGATATTGAAGATGAAGATTTAAGGCTAGAGATTTTTTTGAAAATGACCCTACAGATTCCAAAAAAGCCTTCATGAACAAGGCTGCTGCTGATCTCAATCTGAGTTTGAAAGTTCAAGATATTGGAGAGAAAAAGGTTAATTGTAAGTGGGATATGAAAGGAGGTGTAAACTAAAAAAAATTCATGTCAATGTGAAGAATAAAAGGTCAAAATTTTTTATTCATAAAATAAAGAACGATATGGGAATTAGCTTACAAATAAGGAGGACATTAAAATAATTATTATGGACCATTTTTCTTCTCATCTTGCTACTAAAGTTATTCTATGTAACACCCCGTATTTTTGATGATTTAAATAATTACGTGATTAATTATTATTGTGGGAATAAGTATGTAATTAATTATTGTTGTTCGATTAATTAAATTAAAATGTGAGAAATTAATTTGTTATTAATCCGGATTAAAATAATTATTAACTAGCCTGCCAAGGGTTAATACTTATTGTTGAGAATTATTGAATATTACTGTGTGATATGTAATATGTAATATGTAATATGGAATTATAACATTTGATAAATTGTCGAAAGTGAGAAATACGGCAGTTTGGTAATTTAAGTCTGACACGCGTGTGAGTCGTGTTGAGACTAATTAAATGGAATAAAAAGAGAATTTATTTTTATTAACTCGTATGGTCATTTCGATTACGCCATTGAGTTCGGAAGGGTCGAGATAGTCAAAACAGTATACTCGGATGTTTAGTTTGGGTCCCGGGGCAATTTTAGGCCTAACCGGCGTCCCGAGAGGGCATTATTGTAAATTGTATTTTTGGGTTTAATTAATGGACGAAAATTGGGAGTTATTTTATCATCCAAGAAAAGTCCTTTAGGGTTGTGATATACAAAAAGAAAGAACGACCATAGAGGGTGTGAGGGAGAACCAATTTCCAAGATGGAAGGACAAATTATCACCACCTTGCACATGCACCACCACCAATGCGTAGATCGAGAAGAGAGGAACGCGTATATACCAACATCACCAACGGATCAGACCATCATATTCGAGGCAAGTGTTTATTACTTTCTTTCTTTTAGCAATAATCATGCTCATGTTAGTTTAGGTGAAATTAATCATGATTTACATATGAATTGGGTGAAAATTGGAGATTTAAATTATGATTAAGGACTCGTTTAATTAGTAGCTTAAAGTCCTTCATGTATGTAGAGGATTAATCACGGAATCAAATTATATATTGATGAACGAATCTGGGTTGATTAGGTTCTTTAATTGAAAATTTGGAAACTAGGGTTCATATGAATTAATTTGGGGATTTTATATAATTTTGATGATTAAGGGCGAATTAATGATCCTAGGATGTTAAGAATGATTTATAACCTGTTATGTGTTGATGGGTATTGATGATGAGGCGTTGGGTGTTGAATCTTAGAGGTTTTTAGGTTCAAAAATGGTAAAAAATGCTGAATTCTGGGCAAAGGGGACGAACTAGTGCGCGTCGCACGAAGTCGCGCGAAGTCTCGTTCGAGCGAGATCAGTATCTCGAGTGATGTCTGTAACACCCCGCTTAAATAATAACGGGTGGCCAGCCATATACTACATTAAATCAGGAGTTTCAGATGGTCCAGTCTCAACATCAACTGTCGGTACTATATAGTATAGGACTAGCTACCCGATATCATATAAGCGAGATGTTAAAATTTAAATAAAATATGCAACAAACAACAAGCTAAGACTATAACACTACTAATAAAGGAAAGAAAGATGCATGAAGGAACTATGATAAATGAAATGCTAGAATAAAATTAAATAAATAACTACAACTGAATATACCACAAGGAAATAAACCCGAATAAGCTGTCGGGTCACAGCCAATACAATGACTGAAATGAAATCAATTTATACATCTATAAATATACCTTGAGTATGCACCCGATACACAACATGAATCCTACCAAGATTTTTAAAGAAGTAGGAAGCGACTACAAGATACATCCCGCAACAATCCGCACCTGTCACGGCTCTCAAGACTTTGGATAGAAAGTCATCCGGCATCCATGCGGTAGGACACCTGTAATAGTATATATATATACAGGCAGGAGAGAAAAGTAAACGGGTCAGAGCCCGAGTTGTGAAAAATATTTAGCAAGTGTGTTAACCGTGCATAATAAATATTGGTGCACTTATTTCATAATTAAAAGTGGATTCGCACTCTCATGGATTCCCAACTCACCTCTCATCTAACGGAGCGCATCTATTCGCGTCCTCAAATTTTAGTTAAATTACCCCCATATATAAGGACAACCTAACTTAACATAGGTCCAGCCTATACCCACGAGAATTGCCTTCCTATCATAACCCAAGAATCCACCCCTTTTTCTAATCATACTAGATTATGTTTACAAACAATTATGCCATAATAGGCTTAATGGATTCCGGTTTATAATTTAATTAATTTTAGAATTCTTAATACGTTACCCATTTATATTTGGGTTGAATCATAAGATTTAATTCTTAATTAACATGCATACAAATTATTATTGACAAAACTTCTCTCCACTCTCAACATTGTACTACGTTTCGTGCGTGGGGTGTCTCGCAAAGCGAAATCCAAACAAGGAACCACCCCGTTACACTACTCCTTGACAACGTTGATCCTAGAGATCCATCATGCCACACATAAATATTTGACAGAACTTTTCTCCAATCTCAACACTGCACTACGTTTCATGCGTGGGGTGTCTCGCAAAGCGAAATCCAAACAAGGAACCACCCCGTTACACTACTCCTTGACAATGTCGATTCTAGAGATCCATAATGCCATACATACCATATAATACTACCACTACTACTAAATTTTAGACTACAATATGAAAACAACTAAAAATCTCCAATAATATCCTTGGGATGATGTAACCGAAATATTCCTTAAATGCGATACATCAACACCCATCAATCTAGTACACCATAATCATCCAAGATGTACTCCACAACGATACCATATCCTTTCATATATAGGATATATAAATATATATATAGGTATTTTATTCTAACCATATATATATATATATATATATATATATATATATATATATATATATATATATATATATATATATATATATATATATATATATATATATATATATATATGTCATCATCCATACCCATGACCAAGAGTACATATCATATCTGATGTACAATGGCCATGCACATAATATATACCCGGCTATATATATCGCCGATAAAATTGCAACATACCATCATCCTCCCAGTGACCGGCTCACGTAGCAATACTGGGGCCACCATGGTGGGACTAAACGACACCCATCTCGTGGTAAACTCACGCACACGACGTCCCGGGAAGCGGTCATAGCTCCTAACCGACAATGAGATGAAACATACCCACCACGTCTCATCCCCAAAAAAAGTGTAAATCACATAATAACACACGGGACGACTGTGACCTGGGGAATATCCACACCCTGCTTTTCTAGTCGGGATGCTCACCCTCTGCGCGGACACTTCCCAATGATAGCATGAGCGGGGTATGCTTAACCACATAAGTATATATATCATTCACATGCACAATATATATACATCCATATGATCCAGTCATATAAATAAACCATCATATAAGGTTTAGTTATTCACAACTTAAATTTATCCATATATTCATATCCATACAGATATATATACATATATTCACATATCCATACATCTATATATACAAACTAATTCTCGTTCATATGTATAAGATATATACTCTCGGCTATAAGTATATATAATCCTCAATATACAAGCCGTCACCACAAACTCATTTAATTTACCTCGATATGTGAATACAATCCCTCACTTGAAACACATTCAATAATTTTTCCTATGATGAATAGTCTCCCAAACAACATACGGACATATATATATCCAACATTAGGGTTATCACCCAAAGTTTAGTGTAGGAAACCATCACTACACATACCATCTATATCCGAGAGCACATTAAAGAATCTAGTAATCATTTTGACTATCGGTATACACATAACTAATAGTCTATAAGCCTCAAGTTCAATCTTACCTTCATCAAATAATCCCATTTATTAGGGAAAATACCCATTGTAAATCACACACCGATAAACAACATCTACCCCGACTAGATTTACACACTCTACTCTAGTAGGTAATATGATCCCATTGCTCTCGATTTCGACTATGGTTCAATCACTTTTGTGAATCCCCTAGTCTAAGACCTATCGGATTTATTTCTTAAGGTTTATTATTAGTAAGGGTATGCGACCACTCTCTTTCATTGGGCTCCAAATTTGTATCTTAAAAAAATCCTATCTTTATAAGGATTCGACATAAATGTTGGCCTAGAATTTCACAACATACCCTCGCAACTCTCTCTAAGAGTTCTTAGCCTCACATCACATCTATACTTACTTTTGATCTACAATTAAGATCCTCAATCCCAATAAGGTTTCCCCAAAATCTCTATACACAGCTCCAAATACATACATGGATATATTCTTCTCCAATAATTCCAAGAAGTCCCCACTATCATACTAAGCGAGAGACCCCCTATAAGTCTCCAAAATATTTCTATTACTTCATATGAGAAAGCCCCAAAACAATAAACCCAACCAAAAAGGGTTTGAAATCACTATGTAGAAAATACCTTAAAATGCCCTGTTCCCGAAACGATTCGGCCCTATTTCGAATCGATTCGGCCTCCAAAGCGAATCGATTCAGGTCCAAAGACCTGGGCTTCTGCCACAGGCCGAATCGATTCGGCTTGGGTCCGAATCGATTCGGTCAATGCAGACCTGCCAATTTCCCTAATCGAATCGATTTGCTTAGGGGGAGAATCGATTCGGGCCTGCAGATTTTGATAGGTTCTTCTTCTTCAATGAACCCACGAATTTTAAACCCTAAAATTTCTATTCTAACCCCCAAATCTTTATCACAACATGATTCTAAGCCATTAAATCAACCCAAAGTTGATCCCAACCATTTCTACACCTTTAAACCCATATTTAAACATTGATTTCAAGATTTAACCCAAAAATCTAGGTTTTGATATTAATACCCAAAAACCATTTCTTTAACCCACAAATTATGAAATCAAACATACAAATGACCTATTTAGCAAGATTAAACACTTGCCTCGATTTTGTAGAGGTTAGATAATCCTCGATGTCGCGTTTCGGCTGGAATCTCCAAGCTTTTCTTCCCCTCTCTCTCTCTTCCTTTCTTCTTCTTTCTTTCTTCTTTTCTCTCTCTCTCCTTTTCTCAAATGAGAAGGCTTCATCCGTAAGCCTCTTAAGCCTTAAAACATAAGTCCCAAATTTTAAATGTTAATACACACTTTAAACGACTCGTTTACTCCAATTCGAGTCGAACTAACTTAAAATATTCTGGCGCCGAATTAAAACCCAATGACAGTCATTTTGACTATCTCGACCCTTCCGGGCTCGATGGTACCCTCAAAATCATCATCCAGAATACTTTAAAACATCCTCTATTTTTGGACTTCAATTCCCAATTTAGAATTCTCCAATTTAATTAAATTTTATTTTCCCAAAAATTTAATTTCTCAGTTTCAAAAATCATGGGGTGTTACAATCTTCCCCCCTTACAAAAATTTCGCCCGCGAAATTTAAGACACGCCTAGGACCTCAATCTCATCTAGTCCTTACATAAATCCTCAGGATCACTATACCGATCCTTTCCAGTTCTCACGTCGAACCATATAAATTTTAAACCAAACTACTACCCAGGGCGCCCATACACCCCGTACCCGAGTTTCCACTCGTAGAATTATAATCAGGCTCCATTAGCCTCAAATCGTAACATAACTACCACCAATATAATCTATAATAACATATTAATTATATAAAAGTTTTAAAATTTCCCATAGTTGAACGCTCCTCAATCCTTGACGCTAGCTACCTTCATGCGGGGGAGGTCTCGCAAGCGAAATCCAAACTAGGAACCCTCCCAATACACTACTGTGTAGCTAGGTCGGGGATTGAGATTAGTTGAACCAGGGCTAAGGTTTTATAAAAGGTTTTCATATTTTAGATACTGCCCAAAGCCCTAGGTAACAATATATAATATAAATAAATCCCGCGTCTTTCGACACGCCAAACAAATACCTTATGTTTAGAACACAAGGCCTCAGCAAATACAATACTTCTAACCACTACCTACTTCTCAAAACTAGCACAGCTATGAGCTAAATTCTCCGCTCAAAATAAATCCATTAAGCTCTAGACCTCCCAACCATACTAATTCTTTTCATCACCCCAAAAAATCATTTCAAGGCAAGTCCTTGAATCTAAACTCAGGGTACTCTACTTCTTCTAGGATAATAATTAATCCTAAACCTATTTTTCCACAAGAGAAACATCTTCCTCAAAATTCTTCCTAACCATTTTGAAGGACAAAACGCGATTGCGACTACCGAAAACTCCCTCAATCCTACACAACGAAACTGAGTCTCCAAATTCTTTCTCCCTATTCCCAGAAGGAGATACTCCTGATATTGGGACAACTACACCTTCCTCACATCGACAAGAGTAACCAACACCAGGTTTCCTAGCGAAGGCTGACAGGTTTCTCAACCTAAACCTCCCAAGGACTATACTAATCTCTCCTCAGACTTTCCTTACTAAGCCCAAGATTCTCCATTCGAATAAATTTTCCTTTCTTGCTCAACCACCGATAAATCACCTTGAACCACTGCTAAAAATCTCCTCTATATCTCCATCAAAATCGGGAAAAATAAATACCCCCGATTAAAGCGTACCCAAGATATTCTATGGGTATTGTATCTCTAATCTTGTCCTTTCCTACACGACATAATCTAGGCGACGTTTGAAACGAAATGAGAGAAACAGTTATCAGAACGTCAATCAAGTGAATATACTTCACAAAAGAAAATAACGTAGTGAACACAACAGTCCTAATTGTAGGGCTTTTTGTCAAGAACGTTAACGGAAGAACGCAGAAAACTCGCACAGATCCTAAAGACTCTAGAACCTGATGCTCTGATACCATCTGTAACACCTCGCTTAAAATAATAACGGGTGGCCAGCCCTATACTAAATTAAATAAGGAGTTTCAGATGGTCTAGTCTCAACATCAACTGTCGGTACTATATAGTATAGGACTAGCTACCCGATATTATATAAGCGAGATGTTAAAATTTAAATAAAATATGCAACAAACAACAAGCTAAGACTATAACACTACTAATAAAGGAAAGAAAGATGCATGAAGGAACTATGATAAATGAAATGCTAGAATAAAATGAAATAAATAACTATAACTGAATATACCACAAGGAAGTAAACCCGAATAAGCTGTCGGGTCACAGCCAATACAATGACTGAAATGAAATCAATTTATACATCTATAAATATCCCTTGAGTATGCACCCGATACACAACATGAATCCTACCTAGATTTTTAAAGAAGTAGGAAGCGACTACAAGATACATCCCGCAACAATCCACACCTGTCACGGCTCCCAAGACTCTGGATAGAAAGTCATCCGGCATCCATGCAGTAGGACACCTGTAATAGTATATATATATATATATACAGGCAGGAGAGAAAAGTAAACGGGTCAGAGCCCGAGTTGTGAAAAATATTTAGCAAGTGTGTTAACCGTGCATAATAAATATCGGTGTACTTATTTCATAATTAAAAGTGGATTCGCAACTCACCTCTCATCTAACGGCGCGCACCTATTCGCGTCCTCAAATTTTAGTTAAATTACCCCCATATATAAGGACAACCTAACTTAACATAGGTCCAGCCTATACCCACGAGAATTGCCTTCCTATCATAACCCAATAATCCACCCCTTTTTCTAATCATACTAAATTATGTTTACAAACAATTATGCCATAATAGGCTTAATGGATTCCGGCTTATAATTTAATTAATTTTAGAATTCTTAATACGTTACCCATTTATATTTGGGTTTAATCATAAGATTTAATTTCTAATTAACATGCATACAAATTATTATTGACAAAACTTCTCTCCACTCTCAACATTGTACTACGTTTCGTGCGTGGGGTGTCTCGCAAAGTGAAATCCAAACAAGGAACCACCCCGTTACACTACTCCTTGACAACACAGATCCTAGAGATTCATCATGCTACACATAAATATTTGACAGAACTTTTCTCCAATCTCAACACTGCACTACGTTTCATGCGTGGGGTGTCTCGCAAAGCGAAATCCAAACAAGGAATCACCCCGTTACACTACTCCTTGACAATGTCGATTTTAGAGATCCATAATGCCATACATACCATATAATACTACCACTACTACTAAATTTTAGACTACAATATGAAAACAACTAAAAATCTCCAATAATATCCTTGGGATGATGTAACCTAAATATTCCTTAAATGCGATACATCAACCCCCATCAATCTAGTACACCATAATCATCCAAGATGTACTCCACAACGATACCATATCCTTTCATCTATAGGATATATAAATATATATATAGGCATTTTATTCTAACCATATATATATATATATATATATATATATATATATATATATATATGTCATCATCCATACCCATGACCAAGAGTACATATCATATCTGATGTACAATGGCCATGCACATAATATATACCCGGCTATATATATCGTCGATAAAATTGCATCATGCCATCATCCTCCCAGTGACCGGCTCACGTAGCAATACTGGGGCCACCATGGTGGGACTAAACGACACCCATCTCGTGGTAAACTCACGCACACGATGTCCCAGGAAGAGGTCATAGCTCCTAACTGACAATGAGACAAAACATACCCACCACGTCTCATCCCCAAAAAAAATGTAAATCACATAATAACACACGGGACGACTGTGACTTGGGGAATATCCACACCCTGCTTTTCTAGTCAGGATGCTCACCCTCTGCGCGAAAACTTCCCAATGATAGCATGAGCGGGGTATGCTTAACCACATAAGTATATATATCATTCACATGCACAATATATATACATCCATATGATCCAGTCATATAAATAAACCATCATATAAGGTTTAGCTATTCACAACTTAAATATATCCATATATTCATATCCATACAGATATATATACATATATTCACATATCCATACATCTATATATACAAACTAATTCTCGTTCATATGTATAAGATATATACTCTCGGCTATAAGTATATATAATCCTCAATATACAAGCCGTCACCACAAACTCATTTAATTTACCTCGATATGTGAATACAATCCTTCACTTGAAACACATTCAATCATTTTTCCTATGATGAATAGTCTCCCAAACAACATACGGACATATATGTATATATATATATATATATATATATATATATATATATATCCAACATTAGGGTTATCACCCAAAGTTTAGTGTAGGAAACCATCACTACACATACCATCTATATCCGAGAGCACATTAAAGAATCTAGTAATCATTTTGACTATCGGTATACACATAACTAATAGTCTATAAGCCTCAAGCTCAATCTTACCTTCATCAAATAATCCCATTTATTAGGGAAAATACCCATTGTAAATCACACACCGATAAACAATATCTACCCCGACTAGATTTACACACTCTACTCTAGTAGGTAATATGATCCCATTGCTCTCGATTTCGACTATGGTTCAATCACTTTTGTGAATCCCCTAGTCTAATACCTATCGAATTTATTTCTTAAGGTTTATTATTACTAAGGGTATGCGACCACTCTCTTTCATTGGGCCCCAAATTTGTATCTTAATAAAATCCTATCTTTATAAGGATTCAACATAAATGTTGGCCTAGAATTTCACAACATACCCTCGCAACTCTCTCTAAGAGTTCTTAGCCTCACATCACATCTATACTTACTTTTGATCTACAATTGAGATCCTCAATCCCAATAAGGTTTCCCCAAAATCTCTATACACAGCTCCAAATACATACATGGATATATTCTTCTCCAATAATTCCAAGAAGTCCCCACTATCATACTAAGCGAGACACCGCCTATAAGTCTCCAAAATATATCTATTACTTCATAAGAGAAAGCCCCAAAACAATAAACCCAACCAAAAAGGGTTTGAAATCACTATGGAGAAAATACCTCAAAATGCCCTGTTCCCGAAACGATTCGGCCTTATTCCGAATCGATTCGGCCTCCAAGGCTAATCGATTCTAGTTTAAAGACCTGGGCTTCTGCCACAGGCCGAATCGATTCGACTTGGGTCCGAATCGATTCGGTCAATGCAGACCTGCCAATTTCCCTAAACCGAATCGATTCGCTAAGGGGGCGAATCGATTCGGGCCTGCAGATTTTGAAGGGTTTTCTTCTTCAATTAACCCACGAATTTTAAACCCTAAAATTTCTATTCTAACCCCCGAATCTTTATCACAACATGATTCTAAGCCATGAAATCAACCCAAAGTTGATCCCAACCATTTCTACACCTTTAAACCCATATTTAAACATTGATTTCAATATTTAACCCAAAAATCTAGGTTTTGATATTAATACCCAAAAACCATTTCTTTAACCCAAAAATTATGAAATCAAATACACAAATGACCTATTTACCAAGATTAAACACTTGCCTCAATTTTGTAGAGGTTAGATCATCCTCGATGTCGCGTTTGGGCCGGAATCTCCAAGCTTTTCCTCCCCTCTCTCTCTTCCTTTCTTTTTCTTTCTCTCTTCTTTTCTCTTTCTCTCCTTTTCTCAAATGAGAAGGCTTCATCCGTAAGCCTCTTAAGCCTTAAAACATAAGTCCCAAATTTTAAATGTTAACACACACTTTAAACGACTCGTTTACTCCAATTCGAGTCGAACTAACTTAAAATATTTCGACGCCGAATTAAAACCCAATGACAATCATTTTGACTATCGCGACCCTTCCGGGATCGATGGTACCCTCAAAATCATCATCCGAAATACTTTAAAACGTCCTCTATTTTTGGACTTCAATTTCCAATTTTAGAATTCTCCAATTTAATTAAATTTTATTTTCCCAAAAATTTAATTTCTCAGTCTAAAAAATCATGGGGTGTTACAATGTCGTTCGAACGACACGTGGAAGTCGTTCGAGCGACAGGGTGAATTTTTGGGAATTTTCTTAGAGTCCAGTTTTGAGTTTACCGGTTTATTGGAGTGAGAGAATTTTTGGGAGTTTAAATAAGACAGAATTTTGGGAATTTAAATATGCTAGAATTTCGGGAAAGTATGTGAGAATAAATACTTTACTTATTTCGGTATAGAGAGAATGTACCTTGGAGATTAAGAGGGAGATAATAATCTAAATATTTATACTATACGTAGTGTTGAGGTTAAAATACGTATGTGAAGTATATATGTAGGTTGGAGAAATACCTATAAATTCTAATAGGATGTGTGTATGCCTATTATGTAATATTATTGTTAAGAGCACTAATGGGTGATAATCCGGGGGTGCAAGAATCTTACTATTAGGTGCACTAATGAGTGATAACTCGGGGGTGAAAGAACATTGTTGATTAAGTGTACTAATGGGTGATAACCCGGGGGTACAAGGATGATTATTGTTAGGCGCACTAATGGGTGATAACCCGGAGGTGCTGGATTATTATTGATAGGTGCATTAATGGGTGCTAACCCGGGGATGCAAGATTTTATTGATATGTGAATTAATGGGTGATAACCCGGGGGTGCTTGATTTATTATTGATAGGTGCATTAATGGGTGCTAACCCGGGGATGCAGAATTAGTATATATATATATATATATGTATAGGGATGGTGTGGCTATATATATGTATATATGAACTTGTGAATATTTATACTGTGCGAAATTAGTAGACCTGGTAATAATAATAATCATTACATTGCTCCAAGTGGTCTTAATCTAAGGGTGCAGGATTAGTGTATATATATAGGATGATGAGACTATATATATATATACGAGTGTACTTGGGGAACTTTCTACTTTGTAAGACTAGTATATAAAATGGAAATGAGAAATAAAATAATCTTAGTGGATAAAAGATTAACCATTCAAACGGTGAATAATGAAACTTAGCATGTGAGATAAACTATCTGAATAGTGTATTGTATGGGCGATACAAGAATACTACCAGTGAGCATAGTTAGTATTAGTATGGTTTCTGACTACTTAGACTGGGAGGTATAACTAGGGGAAATTAGATGTACGTTAGGCGTGCACAATAGATGAGAGGTGAGAAACTCATGTGAGAGTTCGATAACTAACATGCGTATAAGACTTGTTTTAAGAACCAATTTTAAATACTTGCTAAATCATTTTTTCACCTCAGGCTCTGACCCGTTTCTTGTATCTCTCTCTCTCTCTCTCTCTCTCTCTATATATATATATATATATATATATATATATATATATATATATATATATATATCAGGTGCTCAGCCACAGGGGTACCAGAATTAGAGATTTGAGTGTCAGACATGCTGCAGCTGTTGTGGAAGCTGTAGGTTCTTGTAGTAGACGCATCTATCTTTTCTATTCAGTTTCATCTAGACTTCTTATCTAGGGCATGTGCCACCCACTTCTAGTCCTTCATCAGAGATATTGGATTCAGTTTATTTTATGGTTTGGAATTTTGAACTGGAAGGTTTTACTGAGTCTTATTTATTTCAGTACTTGATTCATGTTCAATATTTATTATATTCCTATGTGTGGTGAATGGTCTATATTTTAAGATTGAATGAAAATGGATTTACTTGGTTTTACTAAAATTGGAAATGTTTTGACATCTTGCTTAATTTTATATTCGGTGATTAATATGTTAAAAAGTTTTTTGACAGTGATGCTAAGAATGAACCAACCGAATATTCTATTTTAAATTGATACAGAACTGATCACCCTTTATTTAATTGGGCGGGGTGTCACATTCTAAGTGATGATGATGATTTTATGTCTACTATTCCAAAGTTATTTTCTGCTAAAGATAATGAGCCTCTCACTAAAATGCCTGATACTGAGGAAATTATATGCGTTTTGTTCAGTTTAAAAAAGGATAATGCTCCAGGATTAGATAGTTTTAATGACCATTTTTTCACATCTATGTGGGATATTATTGTCAATGATGTAATGGAAGCTTGGGTATGGCTTTGCGAAAATCTTGGTTAATTACCAAAATTGTTCTTTAAAAAAAAGAATATGAAGGTATGTTCATTTCTCCTAGGGCTGTAAACGGATATTCGAAAATTCGCATCCGTGCGATATTTGAATCCGAATTTGAGAATATTTATTCGAAAAATGGAAACGGATACTGATAGAAAGAACTTTTTGGTGTATAATTTTCTTTTGTCGTTGCTTGAAAATTCCTTCTAATCAAAACCTCATATACCTACAAAATAAAACAAACTCAAGTGTAGAGGTAAGTAAGGGTGTCAATCCACTTCTAAGGGGGTAAGCTAGAGACAAATTCAATTGTAATTCACTTTTTATTTTCTTTTTGTTCTTTTTCACTTTTCTACTTTTTTTAGCTTTTTCAACTATTAAAACAATTGGATGAGGTGATGATTTAAACTAAACTAAAGTAATATGGTATGATAACAACTAACTAGAAAGTTACTAAAATGAAAAATACAGTCTAAACTAAAATAAGAGATAAATTGAGGTAAATAATCGTGAGAACAATAAAGGAGTGGGATTACACCACAAATTTTAGCTATTCTAATTAATTAATTTAATTAATTGAATTCTCCCAAATTAATATCAAAACTACAAATCAACTCTCGTTGCAAATGTAATTTTAATAGTAATCTTTTAGAAAATTAAGTTTGACACCCCACAACTCTAGAAAATAGATCCACACTCCTTTTAATTAATCACCCGCTAGGATCGACTAATTAAAATTTATGTCAATCTTAGAAAATAAATTTAGAGTTGAAATTCAAGTTATAATACCCCTCTTAAGAAACCCCTATCTCTAGTTCGAATCTAAAATGGGTATTATAACTAGAATTTCGATTTTCTCTCAAAAATCATTTACCCTCTCTCGAGGCATAAATCAAAGGGTGAGGAATCAAAATTAACATTCAAAGGGAATTTTCAAGTAATCAAACTAATTAAACAAAAAATAACATCAAATAAGGGTTTCCCCCAACCCTTGAAAGGGGATTTAGCCTAACATGGAATGAAATTTGACAAATTAATAATCAAAGGCATAAAATAAATGAGAAGAGAAAAGAACAATCAAACCCAATCTCTTGAAGCTTAATTGAACTTCAATCCATGAGTTGAAATCAACATCCCTCAATTTGAATGATCCAAACAAAATTACATCAAATATTTCACTCAAATTAATTCTCACAACAATTTATTTTTCCCTCACTATCCAAAAATAATAAAATAAAAATTCTAATCTAAAACCAACATTAAAATGGTATTTTCTCTCTCTACAAATTCCTATCTCAAAGCTTTCTTTCATATGGGGTCTTCATCTTCACTTATAGTAGGCACATGGAGTATGGGGGTATTTTTGGGAATGGACATGAGTGTGCATGGAAATGGTGAGAGGAATGCGAGGTCATGTGAGTGAGGGGATTTGGGAATAAAATCTGATATGGTTAAATGGGTAGTTTTAGAAATTGGGGTAAGTAGGTAGTTGGGGGTAAAATGGAAAAAAGGGGTTTTATGGCACATGGAGAATTTAAGTTGGTTGACTTGGTCTTGGAAATTTGGTTTGTTATTTTGCAGGTTAAAATCGTGGGAGGCTTGGGACTAAAGGTAAATGGAAAATGGGTCTTGCTTTGAAAAGTGGGGTATGGAGGTCCGGTTTAGGTGGTTGGAGATGGTTTGCGCACGTGGGTCGATGGGTTTAAGGTCGGCCTGGAGCTCGGTAGCTGGATGGTACGCCGCCGGGGTTATTGGGGTGGAATGGTGGTAGCTCCGATCGGAGTTGGGCGAGGTGAAATTGCGGGGCTGGTTTGCTGGGGCGACGGGTTTGGGTCGGAGAGGACGAGGGGGTTCGTTGGTTAACCTGGGCGCTGCTGGGGCAGATCAAGTCTGCCGTCGGAGTTCATGGGGATGGGAGGCAGGTTGCCGGCACTGGCAGGTGAGGATGGATGGGGGGTTGATGGTGGATAAGTAGGATGAGAATACGGGTTGGAGCTGTTTTGATTGGAGATGCGATAAGGTGGGTGAAGTGTTTAAGGTTTTTGGTTATGGTGATCTTAGTGAGAGGAGAGAGAAAAAGGTGGGTGATGGGGAAGAAGAAGGTAGGGATGATTTGGTGTGGTGAGGGTGTAGGCATTTGGGTGAGGGTGAGGAAGATTTTAGGGTGTATGTGAGTGTAGGGGAGTTGGGTGTGAGTGAGTTTATATGTGTATTTAATTTAGACCCTAATAAAATAATAAAGACTCAACTAAACTTAATAAAACTAAAACTAAAAAAAAAAAAAATCTAACTAAAAATAAAACAAACTAAAAACAATAAAAGTAAAAATATTAAAACTAAAAAAATAAAATCCTAAGCTTATATAAAAACTAAAATAAAAGAAAAGAAATAAAAACTTAAAATCTAAATGAAAACTACTGTCCTAAAAAATATAAAATATAATAAGCTAAAAGTAAATTCCTAAAAACTAATCCTAATAAAATAAGACTAAACTAAAAGCTAATAAAAAATCAAAATAAAATAAAATTATACTAATAAAAATAAAATAGAAAATAAAACCAAGAAATCTTAAATGAATAAAAAATAAATCTTAAAAATAAAAATGACTCAAACTAAAAATATAAAAAAAATATAAAAAGACACAAACTAAACACACATAAGCTAGGGTGATGCTTTGGGCTAGGTTTAGGCTCGAGTAAGTGTAGGTTAGGATACGGGACAAGGTATTTAGCACCATATTGCACACAATTACCTTGATTTAAGCGTTTGAACTCTGCAATGCACAATTTGACCTACAAAATAAACATTTAAGCGCATAATACCCAAATTGCCGAGAATTAGCAACTAAAGTACATCTATTCGGGGGTATAAAATGTACAGTTTTGGGTGCTTATCACACCACCCCTAAACAGAGCATTGCTAGTCCTCGAGCAATAAGATAGAGAGAAAGAGAAAGATAAGAAACCAAAAGTGTACCACTTTCGCGGGCACTTGCGATTGCACTTAGCATGTGCAACAAGCCTTTAAGCCTATAGGTTGCCCTACAGGATGAGTTGTGTCTCGTGAGAGTTTGCAGGGAATATACTCACAAAATTCTTATTTGCAAAGATTTATTGATAGGCAGTCAATCTCTTATTAGACGTAGAATAATCACACACTCTATCACATGAGAAAATATTTTCAGAAATACAAGCTAGAATGTGTAAAAAGATTAAGCTAAGTAAATACTCAAGGCACATCCTTCCTAGAACTCAACGCGTGTAGTGTGAATCAGTCAAAACGGGTCGAGTATCATAAGAGTAATTCATCGATTGCCTTTTCGAAATCAACGCTTCAACTTCAAATCTCACGGATATATCTCTCTCAAACAAACTCTCGAGATTAGGGTAAGTGTATCGCTCTTGTGTGTGAGGAGGTGAGTAAATTTAAGCAAGTTCAAACGTCTCACACACACATAAGAAAGAACGAACAATTTGAAGGAAAAGTGATCTCGTGAAAGAAATGCTAATCACTATAGTGAGAACGTCAGTTATTCACCACGTTAACTTTCATTTGCCCGAACACCTAGGGGAAATATGGATGTAATGGGTGAGGGGAAAATGAAATGGGATATGTGGGATGAGGTGAGGTAGGATAAGATGGATGTGTGAAATGATGGATGTATGATGCGATGGGAAATGGATGGATATGCGATGTGATTGAGAAGAGTGTACTATACATGAAGAACAAAATATCTTTATTACACAAGAACTAACTACAAACTCTCTCTTTCTTTCTTTTCTCTCTTTTTTCGATTTTTATTTTCTATATATATATTTTTTCTATTTTTCTATTTTTCTATTTTTGTATTTTTATGTTTTTTTTCTTTTTCTATTCTTTCTCTCTCTCTCTCTCTCTCTCTCTCTCTCTCTCTCTCTCTCTCTCTCTCTCTCTCTTTTTTTACTCTCAACATTGAAAACATTTTACGTTTGGAATAAACTCTCTTTTATTTGAAAATGAAATATGATATGGAGATGATATATGAATGGAGTGGGGAGTGTGTGGAAGTATGGAAAAAAATGGTGATGTAATGGGGGGGAGTGAATGGGTGAAAAGTGATAGGTGTATGGATGAAAATCTAGTATTCGGGACAAATATCGAGACACATGTTTCTTAGAACTCGAAATAGATATCATTCTCAGTGACCAAGCCAAATTTTAATGAAGGATAATGGGATCATACAACAATTAAAGTGCGGAACCAAAAGAAGTTGAATCAACTTGTGACTCGAAGATTGCGTAAAACACTCTGAAAGGGTGAAAGGCACAAATCTCACAAGATAAAGTCTCTATTAGTGATCCTTAAGGTTTTCTTGGGAATTATAGTACTCTTCAACTCTAAATCGTAGTGAAATGATAAGTGCGCAAATTTTGTTGAGTCTAGAAATTCACGGTGCAAAAGGCCTTGATACGTATTACCTAAGATATTAGAAAAAATATTCTCTAGCTTGATTCTTAGACTTTGAAAGATGGATGATTGAAAATTCCCATAAAAAAATGAGATGAAAGAAACTACACGAAATTTTAAAAATCAAGTTTAAAACTCAAAAAATTTCAAAAGAGATACGATTTTGATAAAATTCCTCACCCCCAAAGAAAAAGGACCATCATCCTCGATATTAGATAAAATGATTTTTAAAATTGAGAGCATAAGGTAGGAAAGAGATTACCAGAATCAACCGCTAATGATGTGGACAGATGTATCCAAGAATAAACCTGAATAAGATATGAGAGAAAAAAAATGTGTACAAGTTCATAACATTGTAAAGCATAGGGTGATGTGAAACACCACCCCCAAACAGGATAAGACTCATACAAGAAATGCGGGATGCCTCCCGATAGCGCTAAGTTTAATGTCTTCAGCCAGGCCGAACCATTCTCACCCTAAAGATAAGATCTATGAAAGCGCGGGGCGGCAGAAAAATTGGGTGATGAGAATCACCCCCAAATAAGACTGAAGCGTCAGTCTTGTTGGATAGAGGCTAAAACGGGTCAATGCACTTATATGGAAAAGTGCATCACACGATGCAAAGCATCGGTGGACCATGGGTGGGTGGGTGTTAGGATAAAGGTGAGGGTGAATAGGCATCGGTCACGGGCCTTATTGATCGGGAAGGTGAGGGCAACAAGGGCCCTATAAGGATGGTGCTCAAATTGTATCGGGAGATAGAATGGTTTGGAAAGTGGAATGGGGTGGGGCTTATAAAAATCACACGACCGTTCTGTGAATGGACGATGATAATGCTCGCCCCGTGACACGCCAGGGAGCTGTCTCGGGAAAAAATTAACATCACAAGAGAGTGGTGTGCATGGAGGAACAAGCTCGGTGTTACAGAAGTGGAGAGTATCACCACAAATACTCTTGTAGATGGGGGATGGTTTCAGGTGAGGATCTAAAAATGTAGATGGAAACTTGAAATGTGTAAAATCAAGATCCAAACCAGGTGGTGGGGAGGAAGGGACAATGGGTGGGTTGGGTGGGATAAATGGTGGATCGGGTGGGATAAATGGTGGAGGAAGATGATCCAACTCAAGAGTGGGAGACACACACTCCTCATGAGGCACGGAGTGATCCACAAGGGAACTCGCAAGAGGAAGCGTGGAAATAAACGAGTGAGTGATCAACTTATCCACCATTATGTCACCATCCGATGTGGTGAAAGGATCTAACGAGGCATTAATATCCGAGATAGATGAATCAACATCAATATTCGACTCAAGGGGAGCCAAATATGACGGGGTAGGATCCATATCAAGAGAGGTGGGAACCATCTCTCACGCTATCTCGGTACAATGGTGAGCACTCGTAGCCGGAGCGAACCTAAAAGATATGGTCATGTCAGAGACATATGCAATTGGGGCATAAGGTAAAAGGTTGGGCATATTTTTGGATATGACGGGAGTGTGAACCTCAAGGTGGGGTTCAGGTGGACATGGTGGGATTGGATCAGGCTCACTATCGAAAGGTAAGTCAACACAATTGTCGACTTGGGGCCCACACCATGGAATGATATCAACTTCAAGATTCTAGGGGTGGCAGGGTTGGTCACACTCAAAATCTGTGTCACAAGAGGACACATCATCATCACACTCGGTTGAAACGATGGGTGGGGCCATGGGAATATCCGACTCGCTCGCACACTCTAATTCATTTAACCTTTGTTCAAGCCTTTGGAGAGATTGATTTTGAATTTGAGTGGCTTGCTCATGCTCGAGTATAAACTTTTGCAAGAGGCTTTCGAGAGCGGAGGTGGATGATGGTGGTGGTGGAGTGACGGGTGGTGGCGGTGGGTGAGGTGGACACAACGCGCTACTATCGTGAGTGTATGGAAAATACTCAAATGAAGTGTGTGGAGTGGGGCCAAGTTCATCATATACGAAAGGATCGCTTTCGTGATGCACAATTGGTTGATGCGCATGGGGTGCATAGTGAGGGAACTGATCATGAATGGGTGCACAAGATTGCCATGACAACTTGTGGAACGTGTGAGGATCCATAACATCGGGTTGGGATTCGTATTGCGTGGAAGGGTGATCATGCCTCCACGAATAACTAGGGTACTCACACCACTCGGGATTGGGTATATCGTTATAATAGGCCGAGGTGGGTTCCGGAACAGTGTCATATGGATACACATGTTCCATGGTGGATTCAGATGGATATGACAAGTACGGACACTCATGGGACAAGTGATCGGCATAGGAACAATGGGTGCACGAAAAGGTACGCGACACATCGACACTTGACACCGAGGGTGATGAAATAGGAGGTGCGTGCATAGATGGGTCAAGAGTACCAACGGTACTCGTGAAAGAGCCGAAACCACAAAAATCTCATAAAGAGACAGCTCGGGATCACTCTCACACGTGTCGCGTGTCAATAGAAAATGACCAAAGTAGTCCCGTAAAGGACGTTCTTCGGCCATGAGGAGAGAAATAGTTTTTTGGATTTTTAAATTTTTTGGAAAGGAAAGAAAATATTTTTGGATTTTTCTAAAAATGAGAGAAAGAAAATGTTTTTGTATTTTTGTGAAAAACAAAGGAAGAAAATATTTTTGGATTCTTCTAAAATGAAAGAAAGAAAATATTTTTGGATTTTTTTGGTGGGGAAAATATGGACTCTCTGAATTTGCACGAACTCACTAAAATGGACCACCGAAAAATGAATTGGACACACACACAAGTCAAGGAGAAATCCTAACTAGCACATAGCCAATTTTTATCTTCAAAATTAGTGAGAGGGTAGTCAAATTTTAATCAAGTCCGTGGGGGATAAAAAATCACGAAAATATCTTTGTGATGGCCTTTGTAAAAATATTCTCCTAGTGGGCTACCTAGTTGATTGATTTTAAATTTAGTGATGGCTAGGCTAGCACACAATGGTAAGCGAATGAGTCGGGTGATGAAATCCCTTCTCGTGAGTGATCAGGTGTAGGTCTTAGTCAATTAATTCATCATACCATTCGAAAATAAATGCGAGAATAAAATCACGTAAGAGCACACAAGAGCACACAAAAGAATTGACTCACTAACAGGAGAGCCGTGAGTGTTAGAGAAATGTACCTACCACGATTTTTAGGCCGTGGGGTGTTGAAAAATTTGAGTCGACCGGAGGGAGATCACGCCTATCTGAGTCATCCCAGGGAGTCCTACCGACCCAAGGTAGAGAGGTTTCTAAATCCTCGCCTTTGGACCCCCTCTCTCTACCTTGTCCAATTTCCCTATCACGATTGTCTTCAATTATTACAATTTTAAATGAAAAATAAATGGTGTCTCTATGCACCGCAATACAAGCCAAGGATAAAAATCCTAAATACAAGCCTTCTAAAATAAAAAAATGGTACTAATTAAAAAATACGATAAATAAATGAAATACAAAATGAAATCCGCTCCGAGCAAACGACGCCATTTGATAGAAATGACTTTTGCGTGTATCTTTCGTCGTTGCTTGAAAAGTCCTTCTAATCAAAACCTCCAATACCTACAAAATAAAACAAACTCAAGTGTAGAGGTAAATAAGAGTATCAATCCACTTCCAAGGGGGTAAGCTAGAGACAAATTCAATTGTAATTCACTTTTTATTTTCTTTTTGTTCTTTTTCACTTTTCTACTTTTTTTTTAGCTTTTTCAAATTAAAACAATTGGGTGAGGTGATGATTTAAACCAAACTAAACTAATATGATATGATAACAACTAACTAGAAAGTTACTAAAATGAAAAATAAAGTCTAAACTAAAATAAGAGATAAAGTGAGGTAAATAATCGTGAGAACAATCAAGGAGTGGGATTACACCACAAATTTTAGCTATTCTAATTAATTGAATTCTCCCAAATTAATATCAAAACTACAAATCAACTCTCATTGCAAATATAATTTTAATAGTAACCTTTTAGAAAATTAAGTTTAACACCCCACAACTCTAGAAAATAGATCCACACTCCTTTTAATTAATCACCCGCTAGGATCGACCAATTAAAATTTATGTCAATCTTAGAAAATAAATTTAGAGTTGAAATTCAAGTTATAATACCCCTCTTAAGAAACCCCTATCTCTAGTTCGAATCTAAAATGGGTATTATAACTAGAATTTTGATTTTCTCTCGAAAATCATTTACCCTCTCTCGAGGCGTAAATCTAAGGCTGAGGGATCAAAATTAACATTCAAAGAGAATTTTCAAGTAATCAAACTAATTAAACAAAAAATAACATCAAATAAGGGTTTCCCTCCACCCCTTGAAAGGGGATTTAGCCTAACATGGTATGAAATTTGACAAATTAATAATCAAAGGCATAAAATGAATGAGAAGAGAAAAGAACAATCAAACCCAATCTCTTGATGCTTAATTGAACTTCAATCCATGAGTTGAAATCAACATCCCTCAATTTAAATGATCCAAACAAAATTACATCAAATTAATTCTCACAACAATTTATTTTTCCCTCACTATCCAAAAATAATAAAATAAAAATTCTAATCTAAAACCTACACTAAAATGGTATTTTCTCTCTCTACAAATTCCTATCTCCAAGCTTTCTTTCATATGGGGTCTTCATCTTCATTTATTGTAGGCACATGGAGCATGGGGGTATTTTTGGGAATGGACATGAGTGTGCATGGAAATGGTGAGAGGAGTGTGAGGTCATGTGAGTGAGGGGATTTGAGAATAAAATCTGATATGGTTAAAGGGGTAGTTATGGAAATTAGGGTAAGTAGGTAGTTGGGGGTAAAATTGGGAAAAAGGGTTAAAAGGGGTTTTATGGCACATGGAGAATTTAAGTTGGTTGACTTGGTCTTGGAAATTTGGTTTGTTATTTTGCAGGTTGAAATCGTGTGAGGCTTGGGACTAAAGGTAAATGAAAAATGGGTCTTGCTTTGAAAAGTGGGGTATGGAGGTCCGGTTTAGGTGGTTGGAGATGGTTCGCGCACGTGGGTCGGTGGGTTTAAGGTCGGCCTGGAGCTGGGTAGATGGATGGTGCGCCGCCGGGGTTGTTGGGGGTGGAATGGTGGTAGCTCCGACCGGAGCTGGGCGAGGTGAAATTGCGGGGCTGGTTTGCTGGGGAGATGGGTTTGGGTCGGAGAGGACGAGGGGGTTCGTGGGTTGACCTGGGCGCTGTCGGGGCAGATCAAGTCCGCCGCCGGAGTTCATGGGTATGGGAGGAAGGTTGCCGGCGCCGACAGGTGAGGATGGATGGGGGTTTATGGTGGATAAGCAGGATGATGGTACAGGTTGGAGCTGTTTTGATTGGAGATGGGGTAAGGTGGGTGAAGTGTTTAAGGTTTTTGGTTATGGTGATCTTGGTGAGAGGAGAGAGAAGGAGGTGGGTGATGGGGAAGAAGAAGGTAGGGATGATTTGGTGTGGTGAGGGTGTAGGCATTTAGGTGAGGGTGAGGAAGATTTTAGGGTGTATGTGAGTGTAGGGGAGTTGGGTGTGAGTGAGTTTATGTGTGTGTTTAATTTAGACCCTAATAAAATAATAAAGACTCAACTAAACTTAATAAAACAAAAACTAAAAAAATAAAATCTAACTAAAAATAAAACAAACTAAAAACAATAAAAAGAAAAATATTAAAACTAAAAAAATAAAATTGTAAGCTTATATAAAAACTAAAATAAAACAAAAGAAATAAAAACTTAAAATCTAAATGAAAACTAAAGTCCTAAAAAATATAAAATATAATAAACTAAAAGTAAATTCCTAAAAACTACTCCGAATAAAATAAGACTAAACTAAAAGCTAATAAAAAATCAAAACAAAATAAAATTATACTAATAAAAATAAAAAAGAAAATAAAACCAAGAAATCCTAAATGAATAAAAAATAAATCCTAAAAATAAAAATGACTCAAACTAAAAATCTAAAAAAATATAAAAAGACACAAACTAAAAACACACAGGGTGGGGTGATGCTTTGGACTTGGTTTATGCTTGAGTAAGGGTAGGCTAGGATACGGGACAAGGTATTTAGCACCATATTGCACACAATTGCCTTGATTTAAGCATTTGAACTCTGTAATGCACAATTTGACCTACAAAATAAACATTTAAGCGCATAATACCCAATTATCGCGAATTAGCAACTAAAGTACATCTATTCGGGGTATAAAATGTACAGTTTTTGGTGCTTATCAAATACGAATATGGATACTCTGTTAAAAATATCCGAGAAAACGAATACGGATAGTACTAGTATCCGACACGGATAATCCGTATCCGATGCGGAGTATCCATTTTATCGGATATTCGTATCCGTCAAACATATGTTTAAAATATTACTAATAATATTAGTATTGGTATTACTAATAAAATAATATTAAAAAAAACCTTAATTGTTTATTTCCTAAAACAAAACAAACACATACTCCACTTAAAACAAAAACACTCTAAAGTTATTATTTTAATGAATATATTATAAAATGCCATGTATTATTATTTTATTGGGTATATTATCATGGAGTTACACTAAAATTACAAAACACCCTATCACACACAACATACACCCACTCAAGAACCTATACTCGACTAAAAAAAAAAATCCTAATTTCATTTCATTTCTCTTTCGTACAAAACAAGAGAAAAGAAACCCTCATTTCACTCCACAAAAAATCCTCATTCCGTCAACTCCCTCTCTGCCGTATCAACCTGTAGTTACTCATCAACCCCAGCCATCGCTGCTCATCAACCCCTTCGCTGCGCATCAACTCCTCCACTCCGCCGCTGCGCATCCCCTCCTCCTGCAATAGAAAATTAGCAACAACATGCACTACACCAAAATGGGAGATTTGTGAGTGCTGTTAGCACTCACAAATGACCTTTATAACTGCTATTTATCGTCATAATTTAGGGGGTGACAAAAAAAAAATTTATAACTCCTAACAGCAGTCATAATTTTTTATAACCCCTATGACTGGTGACCCCAATTTGTAACTGCTATTCGTAACTGCTGTCAGCAGTCACAAATATAACATTAGTAACTGCTGTGAGCAGTTACGAATGTTATATTTGTGACTGCTGACAGAAGTTACGAATCATATATTTGTGACTGCTGTTAGCAGTTACAAAATTAATAGTAGTGACAAATTTGTGACTCCTATTAGGAGTTACAAAATTAAATTTGTTAAATGTTGTAAAAGCTATTATAAATATCTTTATATTTTCACAAAATGATGAAATAATGAAAGTAAAATAAATATCATGATAACAAGTCTAAAAATTTTGACAACATTTCATTTATATTTCTCATATTCCAAATATCCAGTACACATAAAACTTGTTAAACTTAATTTAACATCAAACAACCCCTAAAGGGGCGCCAAGTACAAAATGAACATAGAATAAAAAATAAACTAAAAAAAGTAACAACACAACACTTCGATGACATGGAATGCCATGAACATGTAACAAATCATTCTAAATCTAGACCAGGAGTCACCACGCAGTGGATACGATTCGTGAAGTCTAGGTATATCAGTCGTGGGGGGTATTGATGCGGTGACATCCTCCCTCGTGTACTCGGAGTATGCCTGTTGAGCAAGTTCAATGGACTCAAATTTTTTGAATACGGCGCCTCAGTATCCATTAACTTGTGCTTGTATTGCTTGCCACGAAGTGTAAACACCTGGATTTAGGCCTTTGAATACTACATATGCCGGATATGCCATGTGTATGCCTGCAAATAATAAAATGTGATTAATATATATATATATTCGAGGTCCATATTGAACCTCATTTCAACCACTTCATCAATTTAACAATAATATTGACAACTATTGAATAGGATGTTGAGTCAAGAACCGCACGCATCACCGTCAAGAACCGCACGCATCACCGTTCAACTACATAGTAATCCCAAAACTTTGAATCTACAAATAACTACAAAGTAATCTATATAAGGGGTGGTGGTGGATATGATAGGAATGATACAAACAAACAACTTCCCCAAAGTTGGGTAAACATATATGAATTTCATTACCATCATCTTACCTTTTCTCGTTGTTAAATGATAGCTTCACTTATATCTTACCTACTCCTTCACCTGAAATAAGACATGTGAATTGATAATTAAAAATGATAGCACAACTTGAACCAAAAACCATCCATTTTACTTGAATACAAAAATCATTGTAAAACAGAAGCATTTTATGCATATGTGACAATTTCACTGTTCTAAAAAACCCGCCTAGGCACGCCTAGGCTTAAGGCTTGGGAGAAACGCCTCGCCTTACGCGTTTCACGCCTTATTCTTGGTAAAACCCTTAAGGCACACTTTTTTCTAAAAACAACAATGATTTAGTGAAACGATGTCGCCTTTTAAAGAATTTGTTTACAAACCGGACCATTATCTCATCCAAAATAATCAAATAGTATTTTAATTTGCATATATTCAGACATATTTTTATGATTGGTGCAATTTTTGTATTTTAATAGCCTTGTTATGGTTAAAAAATATTAAAATATATTAAGAAGGTCTAAACGCCTTTTCACGCCTTTTAACGCCTAGGCCCGCCTAGGCTTCTAAGGCTTAAGACTTGGCCTCCACGCCTCAATCACGCCCCGCGTTTTTTAGAACCTTGGACAATTTATAGGTACATAAAAAACATTCTTGAATATTTTCAATCAAGTCCCCAGACTATTAATACAACAATCAAATAAACCTTATGAAATAGTAATTCACATTGGTGCGCTCTAAATAAAGCTTGTGATTCAAGTGCAAATCAATCGCAACGCATTATAAACCAAATCCTAAATATGAAGTTCAAGCATCCAAGGTGGGATTATGATCCCCA
This sequence comes from Sambucus nigra, assembly GCA_949130495.1. NCBI lineage: Eukaryota > Viridiplantae > Streptophyta > Magnoliopsida > Dipsacales > Adoxaceae > Sambucus > Sambucus nigra. The sequence continues at coordinate 381,130,285 of OX422221.1, forward strand.
ATCATAAGTCTAGCTACTCATAATTGAAACTACACTACACATGCTAGTTAACAACATAATTAAGTTAGTTATCTAGTTTAAACACAAACCAATACAAGAGATGGAATTAAATGCAAATTAAAGCTAGTAGAACAAGTAGAGAAGAAGTAAATGAGTAATTTCATTAATAATCACAAGTTGTGTACATGGGGCACAAAAACCAAAATTAGAAAATAGACTAAATGTACTCTCTCTTCCCCACACCACTACACAACTACAAAGTTACAAACCCAAAAATCAAAATAAAGAACCACAAAAGTTAGCAGCAGAGAAAGCGGGATGACAACGCCCTACATATGGTCCGGATGGCGGCTCGAGGACTCGGGCGCGGTGGGGTCACGAGGGGCATAGGGATCATAAAGGTAAGGAGGCACAGCAGCCTCGCCCCCACGAATATGAGCAAAAAAATCCATCTGTGTCCGGGCAATCATGGAAGTATCTCGCTGATAGTCAGCCCATAAGGATGCGAAGTTCATCATATAAGTGTCCCGAAACTCGGTAAAATAACCCTGCAACGATGCGAAGTTTGCCATATAGGTGCCCCAAAACTCAATAAAATTAGCCTGTAACTCATCCATCCGCACCCCGAGATATGTAATGGGGTCAACAGTAGGAGGCACAGGAGATGGGACTGGATGAGGCACTTCCGGAATATCCGGCATAGGAGCATCAGGGGCATCAGGAGCATCCAACATACGCTTTTTCCTCCTCTCCCAATAATCTTGCCCCAAAATTTTAGCAATGGTCTTATCATTAAACACATTGGGCAGCCTAGGTATCTTGTCGCTGCCCAAGACCTCACATCCGGCATCCCTGCAAATTCGGGAAATCAGTCGCGCAAAAGAAAGAGTTGTGGTTCCCTTCTCGCTATAGGCAGCGTTCACTATTTGATGCAACATGAGGGCGGGAAGACTGATGACCGTGTCATCCCCTAAAAGACTGTATAAGAAGAGGGCCTTCTTGTAACAGAGGACATCCATGGTCTGAGTTGGAATGATGGAATTAACGGCGATGAGATGGAGGATACGATGTACATCGGGCATGCCCGAAGTGGGGAAAGTCTCCCCCGCCCAAATCTTACCCGCAATAAGTACCTCTTGTGGAAGCTGAGGCGCATCTGCGAGGACCGGGTGATGATAGAGCTCGGGGTTAGAAGCCCCACTAAGGTGCGCAACCAAGATGGGCTTAGAAATAGTAATCCGCCTCCCTCTCACATACGCTTCATACGTGCCGCCGCGCGTAGATACTAGAGAAGCATAAAAACGGCACACGTGGTCCTCGTTGACCTCCCCTCTCATGGACAGATGGGCCTCCCAATTGAATTTGGATAAATACCGTCTTACAGAAGCCGGCATCTCATCTAAAATCACCTCCTTCTCAATAGCAATCGGGCGACTGGTTTTGAACATGGCCCGATACCACTCCATCTCATCCTTGGAATGAAAATATTCAAAACCAGTGCCTCCCCGTCTAGTAACCACATTGAATGATGGCTTGGTGATCGAAGGAACCTACAAAACATTAATTAAATACACACACCATAAGTGCGATGCATAAAATCAAAGTAATCGTGAAATTTGGGGAAACTAGGTTCGGAGGGTGCGCGTTGGGAAAAATTGGTCGAGTAGACGTAACCGATGCACACCACACTCAAACAAGGATAATTCAATAAGAATGTGCGATAAAAGGTGCGAAGATGGAGCTTTAGCGCACAAAACCTTCACAGAGGCATTTTATCGAACATATAGCGTGCAATGTATAGAAAGTAGGGTGAAAATGGCATTTTCAAAGTGAAACAACCCCAACAAATACAACTTAATCATCAAAGCAACATAAACAAGTTGTATTTGTTGGATTCACATCACAAACAATGAGAAAATATGAAGTTTCCTGCAGATAATGTGGATTTTACAAGAATGCATTTAACCCTACTTTTATACATATAACACTAAATAAGATTTGAAAACAATTTAAGAGGGTTGAATTAGTAACCTTAGATGAGGATGCCCTGGATGAGGAAGCCATGAGGGTGAAAATGAATAAAATAAAGGAAATGATATGGGAGAGGAGGAGGTCTTCGACTAAGGGAGAAGAGAGAATGAGAAGCTGATTTGCTGATTTTGAGGGTATTTTAAGTGACCAGGTGAACCGAATCGATTCGGTAGTTAAACCAAATCGATTCAAAACTCTCGAATTCAACACTGTTTAAGGGCGAATCGATTCGGTGATAAACCGAATCGATTCGGATGTAGAGACCTGACACTTTTGGTTTTCTGAATCGATTCGGAAGTAACCCGAATCGATTCGCAAACCCTTAATTGGCTACTGGAAGGGGTCGAATCGATTCGGTGATAAACCGAATCGATTCGGATGCTGGGATCAAACTTTCTGCTTTGCTGATTTCCTAAATCTCATGAAATTTGATCATTGGGCCACCTTCAACTGGATTTCTTGGACCTATATAGTATATCTAATGTATGTAACAGGTCCGGAACCAAAAAATAAAACCCCACACGTGCCGGGGGATGCTCGGCACCAAAATTGAGAATTTATCGAACCTAATCACCCCTGCTAACGGGGCTGCTATGTACGATGTCCGGTTGTAAATCCGAAAATATAATTAGGACGTAATTCACAATGTGAACACCTATTCTTTCCATTCTTCCGACTTCGTTCCAACTAAAGTTCACACACTTAACAATTATGCCGGGTTTTAGATCGGAAGACATTCAAAACAGATTACTAATTGATTCAAAACAGATTACTAATATTTAAAATAGAGTTCAAACACTACTAATTGTTCACTTTGACAATTTGTTCAAATTTCTCAAGACAAATTACTCAGGGTCACTTAAGGATAAGACAAAGCAATGGCCAAACCACCCAAGATTTCTCGACATCCTTAATAGTGTCCGCCCCATGACTTCGACGATACAACGGATGATTCTCTTCTCCTGGCTCAACACTACTAACATAAACCTTACGTTCAAATATCAGCAATTGATGGCCATGCACCACCGTTCCAGTAGCAGCTGAAGCAACAACTTGTCCACTTGCAATCTTTCTCTGATTTGAAAAATCTAATAAATCGACATATGGATCATGTGGAGGATCAGTTAAATCTCCAACGTTTGGCTCAGTTGAATCTCCAATGTTTGGATCAGTTGACGGGGGGGTAGGAATGTAATCATGGGGACTTAAATGCGGAACTGGAGTGTAATCATGGGGACTTGAATGCGGAACTGGAGTGTAATCATGGGGACTTGAATGCAGGACTGGAGTGTAATTATGAGGACTTGGATGTGGGATAGGAGTATAATTGCGAGGACTTGGATTTGGTATTTTCAATCCATTCGATTCAAAAGCACTTAAAAGCATGGTAACGGATGATTTGAGAAATGCCATATCCTCATCATGTTTTTCTTCTCGTGTCTTTGCTCCAGTCAACTATGATACTATCGGAGCAATTGAATTAAGTTTACTTTTGGACACGGGTCCAACACCACGAGTCTCCCCCCTAGTATCTTTTCCTCTAAAGGCAGTCAATGCATCTGCATCAATACTGTTTTGGCTTGAAGAACCTTGACTACTTCTCAGCTCACTCAATTTTTGCTGGAAAATTATTTATGAATCGATTAAAACCATTGAACGACGAAACTTGAAGGAATTTAATTATTACAACTGAGATTACGAAACTCACCATATCACCAGCTACCTTTGGGTGAAACTCCCCAGTATTCCGCCTACGACTTTCGAGATACACTTCCGAACGATCAACAGGTCGTTTATTGTTAAGCACCTATAAATTAATTTTCCATTAACTATTTGAGCAAGACATATAATAATATACACATTAAAATAAGAAAGGGTTTATACCATCTCCTCGGTTTTCTCAGCATACGACATCCGACCAAGACAATGGACGTCAGTCTTTTTAGCCCTGTTCACCCGGCCTTGATGTCGTTGTTCTAATTTTGCCTCAGAAGCTTCGCGCGAGACGAATTCATTCCACTCATGAACATGAATATGCTCGTTCTCCGGTACTTGATCCTTCAGGGCCTTTATCCCATCACTGTCCAATCCCTTAAAATAAGTCGAGCGGAGGTTACTTCTAAAAGTTTTCAATTGAATACCAATGGCTTTTATGGACCCCTCCTTCTGGTCGGCCGAAAGATTGAACTCTTTCATGAGCGTATCCCACAAGTCATCCTTTTTTACTTGCTCAACCATATCCCAACTCTCATATTTTAAGCCAATACAAGATTTTAACAAAGACAAGGCTCGAGCTTTAAAAGGATTCTTGCCAACTATTGTCAAACCAAATAGGTTAAGGGAAACGTTAGCACGAGAATCAATGGCAGAATGTTCATCATGAATTGAACTTTCTGGCCTGGATGATGGAATTGTATTCTCGGACGCCATTTTCTGCATTTTTATATTTATGCATTAGTTCATATGTTAATACAAGAGTAAGGAAATAATATAAAAAATATAATATAAGTTATACCTTTTCAACATATTCTAAAAGTTTTGATAACTGAAACCAACATAACATGCCACAATTAAACATCTACTCCTCTAATGCGTTTAATAATTTCTTTAATTCTGGGTTGTCATCCAGAATAGACTGAATCTCGATAGGTGCCTCTATATCGTCTACCGATGTAGTCAAGCGCTGAGGAGAATGTAAAACAACAGACCATGGATCATTGTTGGGGCTCTTTGCATAAAACACTTGCTTTAAGTTTTGAAATGCACAAATGAATGGCTCATCATTAACATTGTCTTTACTCTTCAACTTGGCCAAATCAACCTTCACCATGTGGGTGTCAGGGTCGACCATACATGAATTCTTGTCCTCCACTCTCACCCAATCACAGTAAAATACAGGTATGCTGAAAGATATATAATCTAATAGGATAATTTGTTTTATAATCCCATAATACGTCATCTCAGCTTCTATCAAGTTTTTATCTTTCGCGCTTGCCCTGAAATGAGTTAATGCTTTATATGAAATGCCGCTGTTTTGTTTTTCAATGAGTTTTAACTCGTGTGTGCTTGAAGAGAACACAAAACCATTGACATGATATTGTCCAAACTCCTTGGCTACAAAACTAGGCCCATTTGCTAGACGTGCAAGCCTCGTCGATACTTCACCAGCTTTCAATAACTGAAACCAAGAAAGTATTTGCATTGTGAATATGTTGCAAAGACAGTAAATAAAAGTGAGGTATTAATGTAGTCACCTCAGAAGCTACCCAATGCCTAAAGTCATTATCTGCGCTCGCGCCTCCCTTCCTCCTCTTGGCATGTTCGCACTCATTATATTGCCTAGGTTAAAACACTAAAAATATTAATTTCTAATGAATATAACATCGAACATATTACATTATTTTACAAAACACTTTAAATAAACTCACATTTTCCATTTATTTATGTCTTCATGCGTCTCGAATACATATCGAGCCACCTGGTTATATTGTGTACTTGTTAGCTTCACTAACTTACCTTTCCCCAGGGCCTCCTCATCATCAAAGTCTTCTAATTCATCAATAAAGCGTTCACGACCTCCAACGTTTGGGTTAGGCATATATTCATTTGCATACAAGGAAGCCTCTTCCATAATGTACTCCTCATCAATGGACCCCTCAACGTACCGTGTATTCTTAACGTATTCTTTAAAAGTTTTCATTAATCGTTCGAACGGATACATCCATCGGTACCTTACTGGTCCACATAAAAGTGCTTAATCGCACAAATGCACTAAAAGGTGGATGCTTATGTCAAAGAATGAGGGAGTAAAGTGCTTCTCCAAAACACATATAGCCTCGACCAAAGTTTCTTTCGCTGCCATTATGTGCGTCCTGTTGACAACTTTCTCACACAATAGGGAGAAACATAAGCTAATTTGTAGAATGGCCCTTCGAAGATCCTTGTGTTCCGAAAAATAGTGTCCGAACAACAGAGGGATAAGTTGCATTATCACATGCCAATCGTGGGACTTGCACTTTTTCAAATCTTTTGTTGCGTCGCAGACAATCCTACGCAAGTTGGATGAGAAATTAGAAGGGACCTTTAAGCTCTTTAATGTTTCTAAGAACATATTTCTTCCTTCAATGCTCAAAGTATAAGATGCAACTGGCATATGATTTTTTCCAGTGTTTGTATCTTCTTTTAACCATAATGATCTTTTAATCTTCAAATCACAAAGATCTTCACGGACTTTTTCTCCATCCTTGGAATGAGAACCACCAATGCATGTGCTTACGAGTTGCTTAATGATATTTTTCTCAGTGTGCATTATGTCTATCACATGTCGGACAGGATGTTCCTTCCAGTATGGCAAATCAAACATTATTGATCTCCTGGACCACGCCATTTTCACATCAACATCCTTTCTTTTACGCTTTTGGGCCAAAATTATGGGGTGTTTCCCCCTCAACTTTTGATCAGCCTTTAATGACCTTTCTTCAATTTCCAAACCAGAAAGTCTTGGTGGAGGTGGTCGCGTCTCGGTGCCTTCTGGGAGAAAATTGCTTTGTATTGACCTGAATTTGTGACTTTGGGGCAGAAATCTTCGATGACTATGATAAAAACGTTTACCACTTTTCTTAAGCCAGCTGGCTTCAGTCTCCTCTCCACATATAGGACAACCTAGGTAACCATGTATATTGCACCCAGATAAGGTCCCATAAGCATGAAAATCATGAATTGCCCATATCAACATAGCTCTCAAAATGAATTCCTCATTTTTGTATGAGTCAAATGCTCTCACACCTTCAACCCATAACTCATTCAATTCATCTATTAGTGGCGCTAAGAAAACATCAATGTCACTACCCGGTGCTTTTGGATTTGGTATCAACAACGACAAAATTGAAAACTCCTTTCTTATGCACAATGACGGGGGCAAATTTAAAGGCGCCGTAAACACAGACCATATACTCTTATCTGTGCTCAATTTGCCAAACGGGTTAAACCCATCGGTTGATATTCCGAGGCGAACGTTGCGTATTTCTGTAGCAAAGTTTGGGTATCGCTGGTTTGTAGATTTCCACACAGATGAATCAATCGGATGTCGCATGAGATTCTCACCCACCTCCGCTCGACCATGCCAAGTCATTGCCTCTGCTATCCAAGGTATAGTGTAAAGTCTCTTCAATCGAGGACCTAAAGGGAAATACTTTAACACCTTCTTAGGTATTTGCGTATCTACTTTCAACAAACGTTTATTATGTACTATCATCTTTTATTCATATCTAGGTTCCTTACATACAGGACAAGCCCGTTTGTCCTTATACTCCTTATAGTATAAAATGCAGTCATACTTGCAGCAATGAATTGTTTTGTATTTCATACCCAAACCTTTCAAATTATCCTTCATGATCGGATAATTGACTGGCAGTGTATTTTCTTTGGGAAGCAAATCTTTCGCCCAGAGGAGTTTTGCCGTCACACTTTTTCCCGAAAAGCCAAATTTGCTCTTTAAGTTGTGCAACCCAACCATGGCATATAACTTTGTGTGGTCGGAGTTGGAGTTATGGTATAATGGTGTTGCGGCTGCTGCTTTTAACCGTATATAATCCTTAACTTGGTCCGTATCGTTGCCAACATGATCCTCACATCCTAAAGCATTCCCTCTACTATCTTGCTTTTCTTGTGCTGCGTGCACTTCATACGTATCATTTATGAGATCGTTTAACCTAGCATGTACTAACGGGTCACCATTTGTGTGAACGGTTTCATTGACAAGTATTTCTTCTGGAATATACTTAAATTCCCTCTCCCCATGGAAATGCCAAAACGTGTAGTCAACTTGCATACCCCAATGAAACAAATGTACTTTTACATCTACCCCTTTCAAGCGTTTTTCATTTTTACAACGATTGCACGGACATGGGATAATATCAGTTTCGAGATTCTTCGTTGCATATTTCACAAAGTCTTTAACCCCATTAACGTATACTTGCCCCACTCTACAACTTTCACCCATCCACTCTTTATATTGTGGAAACCCCATTAATTCTACAATACAAACAAATAGAATCTCAGTAAATTATAAAACTAAATGAAGTTTGAGCTAATATTTAGAACATAATCTCTGACTTATCATTGTATTAATACTATCATTGCATTAAAACTCACAGGAAAACCCAACCAAGCACAAAACGTCAAAACTTCAACGAGCACAAAATAATGATTATTTAATTAATTTTTAGATAAAATAAATATGAATAGTATAAAATGATTATTGAAAAAAATCTAACATATTCCCAAACAAGATAATATTCAAAAAACGAAAGAGGTTAAACGATGTGTAGATATACTCACAACAAAACAATCAGATTTGATTATATTTGTCTAGAGAACGTTGACCACAAAGCTCGGGCAAAACTCGTAATATTAAAAATCCATTTGATTATATTTTGTCAAAAAAATATAATGTCTAGAGTTTTTGAATAATATTTTGTCAAAAAAATAACCTCAATACAATTTCTAGGGCTTATTAACATAAAATACAATTTGTATATAGATACACTCATAAACACACATATAAACAGAAATCTATACATACACATACATACACACACATGTAAACATAAATTTATACATACACACACACATATAAACAGAAATCTCTACATACACACAAATATACACACATACCCACACACAATAAGAATCGAAATTAGGCTTTAGACATAAATTATACAACAAAAATACCCAAAAACATACCTGTTTGATTCACAGAAATTAGGGTTTTAGATTCTCAAATGCTTCTTCACATCAACGTCTTCTTCACAGTTAAGACAAAATTTCATTTTTGGCAAATGAAATAACAAACGAAATTTATGTTATTTGTGTGTGTGTATGTATAAACGAAATTTTCATTTTTGCCAAAATTTCGTTTTTGGCAAATGAAAGAGAGAGGGAAATTAAAGCGGGAGCTCTTCACGTAAGATAGAGGGAAATTAAAGTAGGTGAAAAATTTTGTGACTGCTAATAGCAGTCACAAATTTGTGACCGCTAATAGCAGTCACAAATTGAGTCTAAGATCAAAATTTGTGACTGCTGGGAGCAGTTACAAATTTATGACTGCCAATAGCAGTTACAAATTAAGTCTTAGGACAAAATTTGTGACCGCTAATAGCAGTTACAAATTTGAGACCGCTAATAGCGGTCATAAATTAAATCTAAGACTAAAATTTGTGACTCCTCATAGCAGTTATAATTTCGTGACTGTTCATAAGAGTCATAACTTATGTCTACTAATAAGCTTGTGACAGTTATAAATTTGTGACTGCTTATAGGAGTCACAAATTAATTATATGGTAACATTTGTGACTTCCATTAGCAGTAACAAACTAATGCACTCAAATTTTTTTTAACCAATTAATTTTATCACCCCTAATGGCAGTCACAAATAATTTTGTGACTGCTCCCGGGAGTGACTAGTTTGTCACCCCTATTGGCAGTCACAAAAAGGCAGTCACAAAATTAACATTTTGGTGTAGTGATGTACATACAAAATAAAAATAAAAATATATAACTGTATTTATATATTGTTCATGTGGTTGTTCATTAGTTTCCTTAATTATAAATAAATGTAAGAGAGAAACAAAAAAGTAAAGAGATGGTTGTGATTGTGATGAAAATTGAAGTTAACAACAAGTATATTATATACAAAATAAAAAAATATACTTATTAAAATAAAAATATCAGTATATTTTGAAGACTAAAAGGCCCATGAGATTATCATTCTCAACAAATTTGATTTAATCTAAAAGGTGCATATATAAATATATTGTTATGGAATGCTACTGTTATTTTTTTTTCTGGATGACTTTAAGCTTATATGGTTGTAAAGTATGGATGACTTTAAGCCATATTATCATTATAGAATTCTATTATGATTATGGAAGCCATAATTATTAATGTTTCGATGAAGTAATTTTGTTATATATTTATTTGGATTGACATTGGATTGGATATTTAAATAATTAGTTTTTGCGATGGCTTTTTTTCTGGATGGCTTTAAGCTTATATGGTTGTAAAGTATGGATGACTTTAAGCCATATTATCATTATAGAATGCTATTATGATTATGTAAGACATAATTATTAATGTTAAGAGGAAGTAATTTTGTTATATATTTATTTGGATTGACATTGGATTGGATACTTAAATAGTTATTTTTTGCGATGGCTAAACAATGTAAACGGATACAGATATTATCTGAATATATATATATATATATATATATATATATTGTTATGGAATGCTACTGTTATTTTTTTGAATGGCTTTAAGCTTATATGGTTGTAAAGTATGGATGACTTTAAGCCATATTATCATTATAGAATGTTATTATGATTATGGAAGCCATAATTATTAATGTTAGGAGGTAGTAATTTTGTTATATATTTATTTGGATTGACATTGGATTGGATATTTAAACAGTTATTTTTTGCATTGGCTAAACAATGTAAACGGATATGGATATTATCCGAATCCGAAATATCCGAGCGGATACGAATTTGGATAGTTGTTTTAACTATCCAGGCGAATACGGATATGGATACAGATAGTGCATCCAGATAGCGGATACGAATATGGAAAACATGTATCTGATCCGTATCCGTCCGTTTACCACCCCTAATTTCTCTTAATAACTACTTTCCCTCTATGGGAATGTGTTTACACTTATATAAATAATAGCCAATTTCTCTCTCTTAAAACTTAAACTGATCATAGTCCAGATCTAGGTGTGGATGATATTTTCTTCGTGCCACAGTATCGGAGAGATTAAAATTTGAAAGAGAATGATGGGGAGTTCAATCAAGAACCATAATCTCTTTCATGTCATTCAAAAAGTTACTTTTGGTGATGGCCCTTATGTCCGTACCAAACATACTCAGGTATCTCCGTCTCTCTATTGCCCATTATATATTGTGTTTGTGGTAGATGGATGGCATCTTTATTTAATTTATTTTTACTGAATTCAAAAATCACTTTCAAGTTCTTTTATGTAAAAGTTCGTTTGTTTTACGTGGCCCCTTTCATGGGATCCCAAGAAAAGTTATGAATAATATACTGGATAATTTTCACAATTCAATTAATAATAAGAAAACCACGAAAAGTATATTAGTGATTCTTGGAATTCTCATTTCAAGATTGGGGTAACAGATTTGAGATTGCTAACAATTCATGTGTTTGGATCGAGTTTTGGACCGACACGACAATGTTTATTTAGATATGAACACAACATTACATGATTATGTGTTTTTAACTACAATTCAACATAACGATGTTTTTTTGGACACGAACACCACATTTTTTTTGTTTTTTACCTAGCATGATTCCATAAATTTCATAATTTCCTAAATTTTATGATCAATTAAACCGTAGGCACAATAACCCAATATAACCAAGACATGGTAGTACGACCCATAATTTTGATACGAACAGACATGATAATACTTGGTGTCATAAATATCCAACATGAACACGACATTGAGTCAATTTCAAGTCAACATATGTCGTGTTTTCATGTCGTTTTTAAAATGATCACCCTAATTGTAGAAATTGATTACTAAGAATAGAAAACATTATCATCGTATTGTAAAAAAATATCACATTCAAACTTTGAGTTTTAAGAATACATTTACCATATATTGACCTTAAGTTAGTATGTAAGCACCTTATAGTTAAGTAAATATGTTTAATTGTGTTAAAAAATTTAGAAGCATCCACAAATAAAAATGTGTGCTATACATCTAAAAAATATCATCTATAACAATGATATTACTTTGTCTAACATAGCACTAAATTTGTCTAATGTAGTTTAGTTTTTGTGTGAGTATAGTCACTACATTGGACGAAGTTATATCATTCGTTAGGATGATACTTTTTTCTTTCTTTTAATTTGAAAAAATTACAATTGGCGATAATTATTTTTTTAAAAGATGCGTGTGTGTGTATATATATATATGTTTGTGTGTATAAATATATGTATATATTAATTTTTTTAAGAAACTAAATTATACAAATTAATATAAAAAAAATTCAGAGTGCCTGCGCATCGCGCGGGGTTGAAATCTAGTAAATTAGAATAACAACTACAACTAGCACCCGAGTTGTCACTTTTTTTAACCATTCAACGTATTCAACCCCACTCAATGCTTTCATAGATGGTACGCAATATTTCCCACCACCAAGACCTTGAAAAGAAGGATTCTCATCTTAATATCCACTTCTCTCTAAATAGGCCCATATGTATATTTTCCATCTAACAAAGTTTTCAGTTGTTTAACATAGTACAGTAGTGTATTGGTTAACACCCATTGAATTAGAGAAAGAGATACAAGAGAGAAAAAAGTGTAAGAATACATTGGGATGTTATTTTTATTAAAATTTCAATTATGATTTTTGCTTTGGTTAATCTTAATGATATTCTCGATACACCGTTTCTTTTCGTTGTAATTGTTTAGCTTTGTGTTGATGCATATGAATGTGTGCATATAAATGATGTATGTGTTGTTTCTTCATTCTTTATGGAATTTTCTACTCTCGGGTTTATTTTTCATTTGTTTTCTAATTGGATTATTACTATTATACCCCTCTTCGTGCCACTTTAAAGTAGTTTTGGAGGAGGTCGCGTGTGACAAAGTGGGGCGATTGGAGTGCATTTGTTTTGGGCTTTTGGAGTTCGTCTCCGAGGTTTTAGGCCTCCCGTTTGGAGTTATCGAAAGCGATGTAGTGCGGAGGGGCCGGTTGATGTTGACCGAGGTTGTTTTATTTTAGAAGATGGCGAGCATAATGTTCACGACCGACCATCTCGATAAAGGAGCGATCATGGATTTTGGTGGATCAAAGGGGAGTTTGATAAATTGAACTGAATATGATAGTGCTCAGCCAATGGAGGTGGTATCAAAATCTCTACCGCAATTTTCATTTGGTTTGTAGCAATAAAGTATAAAGTCACAAAAAAACTCCACAACATGAATTACAAAGTGCCTACACATCGCGCATGGCTGAAACCTAGGTTTTCTTCTAAAACAATAGAAGTAGAGTTTAATGATGATCATTTATTGCCATTTTAAAATTCATCTATATATATCTATATTACATTTCTCCCTCTCCCCATAAACCCAATATTCACACGTCCCCTTGATTTTCTACCAAGTTACCATTCCTCTCCCCTTAGTACCCTCTTTAACAACCCATTAAAAAAGTACGTAATAAAATACAATGGTTCTCCCTCCCCAGAAAAAAGGTAATGCAGTGAGTTTAGGAAGATTAAAAGGACGGGTGAACCTCTAAAGTTCGTCCAAAAAGTGACCATCTCCAAAGTCTTCATTATCCTTTCTAAATAATGCCATGTATGGCCATCATGCCCAACCTCAACTTCATCATATTGGATTCACTCGGTAATCTCTCTCTCTCTCTCTCCCTCTCTCCATATATATTTGAATTTGGGTCTTCTACTCCAGTTACAATGGTTTTAAATTACTGATAAACCATAAATATATAATCTGATATGTTTATATGGTTTAATACACACACACACACACACACACACACACACACACACACACACACACACACACACACACACACATATTATAAGATACAGAAAATAAGTAAAAAAAATGGATGTAGGTTGGCTGGATAAATAGGTTTCACCAGAGTCGGCATTTCTCGACGATTTAGGCGGTGGGTGAATTTTAGTATGGGCTAAAGGTGGGTTCGGGTGTGTTAATAAGTGTTTCTTTTTGTACTTCTTGGTTATGGTTATGGATGTATGGGAGAGAAGATGTAAGATGGAAAATATGAAAGACGAGAGAGCAGTGAGAATTGCAAAAAATTTGATTGGGTTTTTGGTAATGAGGTGTGGGGGATTATTTGGTTGTATGTGTGGTATATTGTAGTAGGCTGTGAGTGAGAGTAGTGTTAGGGTGTGTTTGAGTGTATGGAAGGGGGGGGGGGTATATTTAATTGGTACCAACTTAATTAAATCAAAATTAAAAACTAACTAAATGTTTATGACACAACTAAAAATATAAAAATAATTAAGATAAAAAATAAAATCTATTAAAATTAAAAATAGGATTCTACCCTCTAAAATAATAAAAGATTCAAATGAAAATTAAAACCTAAACTAAACTAATGAAACAAAAAAATAAAATAAAATAATAAAAAGTAAAATAAAGAAAACTCTAATAAAATACACACACCTATATATTTTGTATAAAAACACATTATAAAAAAAAAAATAAAAAAAACACATCTATATTGTACCTCTAATACAATAGGATTTTGGAATGTGATTTTAGAATTGTTTTGAGGTATGTTGATTTTTTTGGATTTTTGTTTTAGATTTATTTAAATATTAAATGGTATACATTGGGGAATTTGAATGAGATTTTCCATTTTACTACCTCTTTGGAGTTACCAGGATATGGCTGGGGATTTTTTTTTCCAGATTTGGATCTTGATGAACCTCCACACCGTCTTTGATTTTGGAGTATCTCGCCTCAAATAATTACTTTCAAACTTCATGTTTAAGGTTTGCTTTGTCGGAGTACAAAACATTAAACATGGATTTTCGAAATATTCGTCGGCATAGAGATATATTAGAGTTAAAAGACACCATTGGTATTTCATGAAAATTTATATCATAAGATATATTTTATCACGTGACATGGAGAGGGAGAGACTCTAGATGTTTTAATTTAGTTATGAAAAATTATAATGCAATTAGTTTTCTCTAAGTTATATCTCTTTCTCTATTTGTGAAGACGTAAAAAATTGATTATTTTTTATCATTTTCACTATTCTCCAAACTATATATTTATCTCACTTTATTGTATAACACTAGAATGTTTGAGTGTTGTTTCGTTGTAGGTTTATACAAGTATTTTAGCTTACAAGTATTCTAACATTCATATTCAAAGTGATTGATTGTTTTTAATCATATGTATACACTAAAAAATTATATGTACCCAAAGTACATTATGTGTTTACACATTGAAATGAGGCACGCACAAATTACAAATACTTAATGCACTTTAGGTTGGAGAATATGTTTAGGGTACATATTATTTTCATATAATAGAATATACATGGGTTTGAGTTTTAATTGAGTTTTGGATATTGACAATCCTCTGAAAAGTATTAATGTGCAACATTTCCGCTACTTTATTTATTATAAATTTATTTATTATATATTTTAAGCTATATAATTATGACAATTATTATAATACATTCGCGCATCGCGCGGCTTACATACTAGTGTATTTGTATTTGTATTTGTATTTGTATACATACCCAACTGTAATTCTTTTTAAATTTGAAAATTTGCAAAAAAAATAAACTTTAAGTTCAAAAATACCCAATTTTTCAGTTGGAAGATAAAAGCAATTCAACAACTAATAGAATAACTTTTATGAAAAATAATTTCCTAGAATAGTTTTTCATGGAAATTAATTCTTTTCAAAATTTTCAATTTTGCAATCAAGCGCACCCTTATTATTTTTTCTGTTCTTTCTTGTTGGAAAAAGAAATGCGTAAAAAAAAATTGGTTGTGAAAATTGAAAAAAGGGGCAAGCAAGACACAATGGATAATTTCACCTAATTTAAATCCTCATGTAGCTTATAAACCATAGAAAGACATTATTTAAACTTTATACTCAGAGAATAGAGTTGGCAACCGAAGACAAATATAATTTTATTTCTTTCATCTAAATTAAGATTGAATGCGCTATTAGAATTATTTCTAGAGGCTTGTAGGCTAAATTCAGTTACATTGACCCCCAAAAACATAGAAAACATGTTTCAAATTTACTTTATTAGTTTTAGTCCATGTGTAAAACAATATACAAAAACACCCTTGAAATCAACCTAAATTCTCAACAAAATGCAAAACTACGCCGAATACTGATAGTAGAAAAAATGATTATTTGGGTTTTGACCCCATTAGTTTTTCCCATTTGGGGATTAATTGCTATTTTTCACTTTTAGCGACACTCTTTGGAAAAAAAATTGTCACTAAAAATATAAAATATATTCAAAAAGTGTTACTAAAAATGAAAAATGGGCATTAACCTTACAATAATTTTTAATTGGAGATCAATCTCCAAATGGAGAAAACTAATTAGAGCCAATACCAATTAACCCTAAAAAAGGCCGCTGGAGTTGAAGAATATCGATAACAGAAAATATCACTGAAATTAGCAAAAGCATCATAACACAGTTTCAGCGATGACTTTGCTACTATCACTAAAAAGACTAACAACTATATTTTTCTAAACATCAATAAAAATAATTTTACTGAATTTTTTCTAGTGAAAAATCATCACTACAGGCAGCTTAATGCTTGCTTTGAATTTACTGCACTAATATGAATGTAGACTTACTGTGAATTTATTTATAAGAAGACTAGTTAATAAAACAATATTTTGTACCCTCATAAATAAATAATGACTTCAAACATATATGTCTTATTATCATATTATTTATAATCGTGACAAGCGACAAAAAACAATCTAGAGACCTTTTCATTTATAACCCACAGAAAGACGAGTCTATATGAAGTTAAACATCAGAAAACGAAACAAAAACAATTAGGCAAGTAGCAATACTCTCCACCCCATAGAAAGACGAGTCTAGTAAAATCATGAACAAATCTACATTTTACAAATCAAATCATGTCTTCTTTTGCTTTTGATTTTTAGCCAGGAATTCCAAGTCACAGTTATACTTTACAATTAGAATAGGGAATTATTACAGCGGAATTCATATATGTGTGTGACTAGATGCAATTCGTATTGCTACTCTACCGTTTTGAAATAAAGGGTGTATTTGATAAATAAAATGGAAAATAATCGCTAAGAAACAATTTTCATGAAATTAAAAATTTGAAAATATTTTTCATGAAAAAAATTTGTTGGTGTTGTTTGATTGCAATTGTTTTTCAGGTGGAAAATGTTCTATTTTCCATCTTTTATGTGTTTGATTTTCAATATTTTTCATGGAAAAAAAAATAGAATATATATATATATATAACTGAAAATTAATAAAATTTCAGAAAATTAATAAAAATAACTAGAAATTTTATAAAAAAAACACAAAAAAGAATAAAATTCATTTTTTTTTATAGAAAATGAATAAAAAAACTAGAAAATAAATATTAACCCCATAATTAATTTGAAAAAAACAAATATAAAAAAATACAAAAAACGTATTGAGATTATTAAGAAAAAATAAAAATGAATAAAAACTAAATCCACCACGCCCCCCTCCCCCACCCCAACTGTTTCGTCCCCCCGTGTCGCCAGGTCTGTTCTTTTTTTTTTTTTTTTTTAATTCTCATTTTTTTTTCTTCAAATATTTGCATTTTTATTAGTTTTCTAGGGTATTAATACATTTCCATTTTTTTTAATATTTTGAGTGCTTTTATATATTCTTTTATTTTTTCTTAATTAATGAATTTTTGACTTTGAAATAATTTTTTGTTTTTTTTTAAAATTAATTCAGGGGTTAATATTGATTTTCTAATTTTTACTCATTTTCTGTATTTTTTTCATTTGTTTTTCTTTCTGGCCTTTTTTTAAAAATGTTCTAGCGTTTTTTAAGTTAATTCTAGGACTAATATTTATTTTCTGTATTTATTTTTATTTTCTGTATTTTTTATATTTCCTGAGTGTTTTTTTAATTTTCTACTATTTGTTTTCTTAATTATTAAGTTTGTGACTTTTTAATAAAATTTTGGGTGTTTTTTAAATTAATCCCAGGGTTAATATTTATTTACTTTTTGTATCTACTTTCTGTATCTTTTTCACTATTTTGGGATTTTATTCAGTTTCTGGAGTTTTTTCATTATTTTTGGGGTTTATTCACCTTTTCGTATTTTTATCATTATTTTTGGGTTTTTATTCACTCTCTGTATTTTTTCAATATTTTTGGGTTTTATTCATTTTCTCTATTTTTGTCAATATTTTTCGTTTTTTCTTCATTTCTGGATTGTTTTTCATTATTTTTGGGTTTTTATTCACTTTCTGGACATTTTTCATTATTTGGGGGGGGGGGGGATTATTCATTTTCTGGACTTTTTCCATTATTTTGGGGGTTTTATTTCACTTTCTGGACATTTTTCATTATTTTTGGGGTTTTATTCATTTTCTGGACTTTTTTCATTATTTTTGGGGTTTTATTAACTTTTTGTATTTTTTTTTAATTAGTTTTAGGTTTTATTCATTTTTGGCTTTTTTTTTTCATTTTTTTGGGGTTTTATTCATTTTCTTGATTTTTTTTCTTTTTTGGGGGGTTTTATTCACTTTTTGTATCTTTTTTTATTATTTTTGGGTTTTATTCACTTTCTGTATTTTTTTTTCATTATTTTTGGGTTTTATTCACTTTTTGGATTTTTTTTCAATATTTTTGGGTTTTTATTCATATTCTGGATTTTTCATCATTTTTTTGGCGTGGCAATTCTTTTCCTAGAAAATGAATAACAAGGTGGGAGGGGTTTTTTTAATTCCACATTTTTGTGAAAAAGTGGTTACGTGACTTCTTTTAAGAAAATCAATTCCATGGAAAGTTTTATTTATCAAACATCCAAAAAATGGAAAATGACTCCATATATTGTATTTTTCATGAAAAATTAGTGTTATCAAACACATCCTAATATATAATGATACTTTTTAATGGGTTTTTGTAATATTTTAAAATTTTAATATATTTTTTGGAGCGCAATAGTATATAGGAGTCAGGCTCCTGTGCGGGAGCCCAAATGCGAAACTCCCGTGTGGGATGATTTTTAAAAATAAAAAAAGATTTATTTTTTATTTATTTTTGTATGGGTTATAAACATTTCAGGGTACTCCTGTAGAAAAAATCAACACAAATAATACTTTTGGTATTTTAAAAAAATGAGTCAATATTTGATAGTATTTTAAGCTGTTTAAAAACTATCAAATATTGACTCATTTTTTTAAAATATCAAAAAAAGTTATTTTGAGTTGATTTTTTTACAAGGTACCCTAAAATGTTTATAACCCACATAAAAAAAAACATTTAAAAAAAATCATCCTGCACGGGAGCCATTCTCTAGTATATAGGTGAAGTGCATTTAATCACACCCTTCTTCCATACACCTCAATCTTACCATTTTGGAAAATCTTCATCTTAGTCTACAAATTTTTATCGAATGTATGAAACTCACCCACTTAGTGGGGTGAGTTACTATTAATATAAAACACAAAGCACATAAAAAGTTTTGTGCTCATCAAATGGAAAATAATGAACGGATCATTGGAAGCTTGTTGTTGTGAGCCGAAAGTTCCCGTGTATGCTTTGAGCCCAAAAAACTCCCCCCGTATATGCATCAAACACTCGTAAATGTCATTGAGTTCACTACTAGAGTTGCCCCTTCGTTTTCACATACACAAATCCAAGGAAGCAAAGTGATGAACCAAGAGAGAGGATGGAGAGAGAGCAAGTTATGGGAGGTGAGTTTTTGGGAGGGAGAGAGAGAGAGCCATGAGTTTTTTTTAAAGAGAAAGGGAGATGATTATTATATAACAATATGTGTCCCTTATCTTTATCCCATTTGTTAAGTTATCCAAACTAACTAGGTCTCTCTCTCTCTCCCCCCGCAATAAATAAGATAATTAACTAATATTTATCCAATAATATCACTACTCCTAAATGGACTATGATCCACCACCCATGCGGGCAAATCACGGGTCCGGGTATTTGAAGCCCGACCTAAATATTAACATCTCCCAATCGCCCACATAGGACAAGATCAATCCAAAAGTCTCTTAGAATTTCAATCACTCATCTCCTAATATAGGAAATGTGACGTGCGACCTCATGAGAAGAACATACAATCTCAGGAGCGTAATTGTAAGTCATCACCTAACTAAAGGAAACGCATCACTCGAAAGGATCTCGTATATGCCTCAGACAGTTTGACTACACCGGATTGAACACTTTTAATTCCTCATAGAAATACTGCTACAACCCAAATATTTAATATATTCTTAACTTCAATCGCACACCAAATATGATACAGTCGCTCGGGCTATGAGTAACACTAACATGCTGTATCATCAAATAGTCTTCCCTGAGTACTCATGTCAATTCAATTAGACATAACCGCTTTCCTAGATATGCCCCTTAAACGGTATCTTCCATCACACTATGTAAACATGCTAAAGTAGTGTCACTGGGTATCCTGTTCATGACATAATCTCCGGTTAATAAAAGTCATAAATAGGATCATAATGATTAACGTGGCTCACACAGTGGCGAAGAAGGGACTCATTCAATGCTATCACTATCAGTCGTAAAGCACATACAATATGAAATGTATTTTATGGCATTATCCTATAAAGTGGGTGTGTCATTATATGAAAATAAAAGAACGCCATACGAATCTAAGTCTAGTCGCTACCAAGCACCTAACCTGAGCTTTTACCCCAATCGCTCTCTCGGTGCCTACTTGAAGTCTCACATTCATTTAAACACATAGTTATGGATATACTGTATGATTGACCTTTGTAAGGTCTCATCTTAGTTCCAACTAAGGTGAGATATTGCATAAAATGCTCAAGTGTATATATGTTACTCGCCTTTCTAGCGTAAAAAATATGAATGTCTTAGTTCGTTACCAAAGCACTATAGATATAACTGTCTCAACTTGCCATCTCTTTAAGTGCTAAGGTGAATCACCCACGTGAGAGGGTCGATTCAAAGCCTGGTGACATATATCTAGGATGTGCACAAAAATATAATAATCATTCCAAAATAAATATAAGAAGGGAATATTATGTCATAATACACTACACCAAATCTGCCGAATTGTCAAGGTCATTGACCTTGACAAATCCAACTTGTCAAGGTCAATGACCGTGACATTTCGAGGCGAGACAACTTTTTTTGTCACGGTCGTGTCACGGTCATTGACCTTGATACAAAACTCGCGTTTTGTGTCATGGTCGTGTCGCGGTCAATGACCGTGACACGTTTGTCACGGTTTATAACCGTGACAAAGCCGTGACCCTTTTTAAAAAAATTGTCACGGCCATTGACCGTGATAAAAAGTTGTCACGGACGTGTCACGGTCAATGACCGTGACAATTCTGGGCAGAATTTAAAAAAAATCTGCTGGGCAGTATGGCCACTGCCACTGTCCAGCAGTATATTTGTACCTGTTATAGCAACGTTGTACCTGTTCCAAACATCATATATCCAAACAAACTAAAGATAATGCAAATATATATTCAAAATAGAAACTATTTAAGAAGAAACAACATCACCATCAAGTATCTCAAATCTACAAACTATTTGCATGGAAAAGAGATTTTGTACCGCGACGCTCGGGGACACCTCCATATCCTTCCCTTCTCGTCCGAATAACCACATAAGTATAGAGAATATGTGGCCTACCCTTAGGGCCACTCCCTGTCCCCTGAATTGAAATAAAGTAAAATTAGTATCCGCCCCTCAAATATAGATAAATATAAATCGTAATAGAAATCGAAATCGAAATTGACATATAAATATAAATACATTACCTGTAGTGTCACTCAAACAGCTAACTTGAGCTCATATGGAACCTCCTTCCAACTAATGTACCCCGGGCAATCGTGTCAAATATAATTCTCTTCATATCTAAACACTAAGAAATACCATAATCCTATGGAGTTATGCGTTGCAAATTCCTTCCAACCGTTGTGTAGCCAAAAATCAGCAGTTGAAGTTGTCAATTCCACCTTTCAATGGTCTCCCATGTTTTGGTAGAAGTTCCAAGTGGTGGGGTATGGAAAGTGGAATTGACAACTTCAACTGGTGATGTTTGGCTACATAACGGTTGGGAAGAATTTGCAGAGCATCGCTCCATAGGATTATGGCATTTCTTAGTGTTCGGATAGACGAAGAGATTCAGTCTCCTCTCCACAAATAGGACACCCCAAATAACTATATACTAATCACCTATTAAAGGTAAGAAGCGTATATTCATGGATTAGTATAAACAAAACTTAGATGTAGTTGGAATATTTATGTATTAATCTCCACTCCACACACGCACACTACACAAGAGTGAAAATGATAAAGTGCAGATCAATTAAAAGCATTAAAAATGGATGTTTCGGTACAAATTGAAATATTTATTACAAATTGAAAAATTGTTTCAAATTCGGGTTATCATCAAAAATGGATTGGTCAATTGAAATTGGTCAATTGAAATAACAGTCACACTTGTCAATCTAGTATGTACCCAGAGAACATTAAGATACGACTGCAGAACTTCCTCCAAAAGTAACAACTTTAAGCCAATAAGAATATTATACAGAAATTATACAGTCTCAAACTGTCCAAACGGGACAATTCGAGAGATCTCATTACAGGGGTAATGACTCTCGAACGGGTCTAAGGGCTATTTAATGCGTATGCATAAGAACTAGAAGGCTAGTATCTATGCGCACTATATTTAATTTCAAGTATGTTTCATATAATGGGTTAATTCAAATACAAAAATAAATTCATGGGTTAATTCAAATACAAAAATACAAATTCATGGGTTAATTCAAATACACACACACACACACACACACACACCCACCTCCCTCCACACCCCCCACTCACCACATACACATACACCCCCACCTCCCTCCACACCCTCCACACCCCCCACATCAACCTAAAGTTGTGGTTCATAAAGTATTATCACAAATATAAACTAAGAGTGATAAAATAACTTTGAGGCATATAAATTAATTGTGACAAAGTAAGATTATGCAACCAGAACCTAAAATTTAAAAAAAGTATTTTTATTTAAACCTCACTTTTCTTTCTATAACTCCTATTTTATTAAACTTTAAATATAATTAAGGGTGTATAGAAAGAAAAGTTAAATAGGAATAAAAACAACATTTTTAAAATATGAAGGGCTCACCAATTTGATCAAATTTTTCAACAACATAGACTAAATGATATTTTATTTTTCATGCTTTTAGCAATTTCGGATGCCATTTTAACCCTTATTGTAGTTTTTTGTTGTAATGTCATTTAAAAAAAAATCATTTAGGTATGTAAATATATTGTAATAGATCTTGCCTTCCACAAAAGGATATTTTATGGTAAAATTTTATTTGATGGATATAAAGTCATGTGATACCTATATGTGTTATTTTGCATCTAATAAAAATAAAAAACGCCATATATGGTTTTTTCTCCATTAGTATAATTATATAGCGATTATTTCACACTTAAATCATATATTAAGTTAGCCTTCATTTTTTTATGAAATATGTAAAAAATTACTTATTTATTTTGAATGAAAATAAATTGTTATCCAATATTTTTGGATATTATTTATAATTATGAAACTCATACACAAATTAATGTTGTATCAAAATAATATTATATTTTTAACCCTCTACCCCCTACCCCCACCCTACCCCACCCCCTACCCCACTCTGCCCCCACCCTAACCCCACCCTGCCCCACCCCTACCCCCGCACACACACACGCGCATATATACACACATATATATACACACAAACATATATATAAATGGAAGAGAGAGAGAGAGAGAGAGAGAATTAAACCTGAAAGTAGAGATAGAGATAGAGCAGCGTCGAGAGAGAGAGAGAGGGAGGGAACGACGGGAGGGAAAAAAGAAGAGGGAAAGGGTTTTTGCTGCAAACATTGTCACGGTCGTGTCAAGGTCATTGACCGTGATAATTATTTAAAGAATTGTCACGGTCATTGACCGTGACAATTCTTTGTCACGGTCGTGTCAAGGTCAATGATCGTGACACAAAACGCGTGTTTTTTGTCACGGTCAATGACCTTGACAAGGGTGACCGGCTGAAAGGTGACAATTTTGTCATTTTGGTGTAGTGATAATAATAATAATGTCAATAACAAATGATGGGCCAATACGTATCAGATCCTATCTAGTCCCATACTACCAATATGAGAAAGGAAAACATCTCGAGAAATAGGCTTGGTCAAGGGATCGGCCACCATACTACTCGTGAATAACCTTTCCTTGCACAATTAAATCTCACATGTAGTGATATCGAATGTCAATGTGTTTGGACTTCCCATGATACTACCATACGGGAGAGTTGACATGCTATCACAACAAATTAACACAATCCCTGTTGCTTGATTTGTAAGGCTCAACCTTTGCAAAAATATCTAAAGTTAAATGGCTTCTAGAATGCTACTGAGCATGCCACATATTCTGACTCCATTGTGGATAGAGCAACACATGTATACTTCTTACTACACTAGGTAACAACTTCGCCTCTGAGTATAAACATATATCCTGTAGTGGAATTATGCCCATATCTATCATTAGACCAATCTGCATCACTGTAACCTCCTAGTATCAAGTCTCCATCACATTAACATAAGACCAAACTCATAGTTCCACGTAGTTATAAAAAAATCCTCTTTACTTCTCTCCAATGCGTGTGATCAAGGTTACTTTAGTAACAACTTACTATCCCAATTACATAGCAGATGTCTAAATGCATACATAACATACATACATCAAACTCCCTATGGTTGATGCATATGGAACATTGGACATTTAATTCTTCTCTTCTTCAGTTGTAGGACAATCATCCAGGCTTAAGGTACATCCTTTTTCCATTGGGTTGTCAATGGTTTTGTAATTATGCATACGAAACCGTTCTAAAATCTTCTTTATATAAGTCTCCCGAGACAAACAGAGAAGCTTCATAGAACTGTCTCTCACAATCTTAACTCCTAGCACATAGTTTTCTTCACCCATGTCCTTCATCTCAAAAGTATAGGATAATCACTTTCTAGTGGAGATAATGGAACCCATATCATTCCAGTTAATATGTCGTCCACATAAAATGAAAGGATAAGAACATTTTTCTTAGATTTTTCAGATACATGCAATGATCTTCTTAATCATGTCAAGACCAACAAAGGTAATGTCATGATGAAATCGGAAGCATCACTACATAGACGATTGCTTGAGGCTATCGATAGAAAGTTTGAGATGACTTACTTTGCACTTTGTCCTATAACTTTGAAACCCACTGGTTTATCCATATTAATCTGTTTATCTAGTTCTCCATTGAAAAACGCATTCCTAAAATCCATCTGAAAAATTTCTAATGAGGCGAATGGAGGAAAATTTCACCACTAGTAATAATGTCTCTTCATAGTCGATACCCTCTCTTTGGGTATAGCCTTTTGCCATAAGGCGTGCCTTATACTTGTTAATTGAACCATTTGCCTTGCACTTAATTTTTAAGACCCATTCATTAAAAGAAGTGGGATTTTCCTCATCCAATGCAGCGTATAAAAAAATATACCCCTCAATCTCAAAATGATGATGTGTAATATATCCTCGCTTGCTTCGATGAACTTGAGAATCTTGTGGATCTAGTGGTACACTTCCACTAGGCTAAAGATCAATCTCACTATCTTTAATGATTATAGGATATGAAACTAATTACCCACCCTCACTTGAAGACGGTAGGATGTCTTCATTATCCCCTAACTCATCGAGGTTAAATCGATATCGCGTGACTCTATATCAGTCATTCCTCTATCCTGACATATTCTTTTGAGCTTTTCGCATATCTTATAAAGATATGATCTTGAGATCTAGGTTCAAGTTTCCCATGCTTATGAGAGGTACTGTGAGCATAACCCGATGAACCCCATGGGCTCAAATGCTCCAAATTAGGCTTTTCACCTTTCCAAAGTTCATATGGGGTTAAAAAACTGGCTGTGAAGGCACTCGATTGAGTATGTGGGCAACGATAAACAAAGCATACCCCCAAAAGATATTAAGAGGTTGGCCTGCACCATCATAGATCTTAAAATATCTAAAAGTGTTCTATTTCTTCTCTCCACAACACCATTTGTTGCGGAGTATGAGGAATATTAAGCTGTCTACGTATCCCATCATTCTCACATAGTTTCTTGAACTGGTCAGATATATACTCTCGTCCTCAGTCTGTCCTAAGAGTTTTTCATATATTTTCTTTTTAATTTTCAATCTCTACTCCAAAGTGTTTGAAGTAATCTAAATATTTATAGCGGTGAGCAAGTAAATAGATATAACCATGTCACGTGTAATCATCTGTTAAAGTTAGGAAATAAGGGGCACCATAACGTGCCTTAATATTCATTGGTCCATAAATATAAGAGTGAACTAGCTCTAGTGGTTAAGTAGCTCTATGAGACTTACCAAAAGGCTTCCTAAAGGATTTTCTTGCTAAACAAGGCTCACATATAGTTAGGTTAACTTTAGTGAGTGGGACTCAAAGACCTTCTCTAACTAATTGGGCCATCCTATCCTTTCTTATATACCCAAGTCTACCATACGGAATAACATAATAAATATTTCTATTAGCATTAGCAACATAAGTTGATGCATAAATGGAATCATCCAAGTCTAATTTAAATAAATTATTTAAAATCAAACCATGTCCAAAAACAATTCCATCTAAAATAATGTCTAAACCATTACTTCTATAATTTAAAGAATTTCCATTGTCAAAAAGTGATAATATGGGAAATAGATTATGTTGAATTCCAGGGATGTAGAGCACATCATGAAGAAGTAATGTGCGCCCTGTGCGTAGTTGGAGATGATACGAACCGACTCGTAAATCTTTTTCACAAGTACCTTGACCCATGTAGACTCTTTGAGTACCAATCAGAATACAGTGATAATCCATGAACCTTACTTGATCTCGAGTTGCATGTTTTATTTCTACGGTGTCTACAATCCAATCAGAGAGAGTATGAGCAACTAAAGCATGAGAACATACACAAATGTAGAGATTATTCGGGGAAATGGATACTTGCTTTGGCTCAGTGTAATCATGGGTAAAGTAACCCATCATTCTGCAATTGCTTTGGTTAAATTTTTTTCCACCAAGCTTGCGTCTGTGGCGTTTGGCGATAACTTTAGCCTTAGGGACACTTGCCCCACCCTTCTTGTTCTTCTTTTCTTTTCCAGCTTGCCTAGACCCATTTTTCTGGCATTTTCCACTTTGGGTGAGAAGGGCAATAACAGTTTGGTTTGCTACTTGGCGCTCCAGTTCTAGCTCGACATAATGGGAAATATCAGAAAAGTTCTTAATATGCTCGTTATGCGTCATAATCTGTTTCTCATGTAACCATGAATATGGAAGGGAACGAATGATAGCCTGTACCTGCCGCTCATTAGTAAGGGTATTTCCTTGTTTTTTCAACTCGCGAATCAGACTTGACATCACCTTAAGATGTTTGTTTATCATGTGCTTGGAGTCCTTTTAATATGTCTCAAATTTTCACACAAGACTTCTAAGTCTTATGGTGGACTTACCACCAAAGTCGAAACAAAGCTGGTACTACACGACCTTTGCCATGGGAAATTTCTCATATTCACCAATCAGATCATGTATGTAGCTTAGCAGTGTAAATCACACGACAAAATCTTTCTTGATGAATGCCTCGTAAGCCTCTTACTGAGGCTAGGCTATAAGAGTGGAGATGGTATCTAACAACTCATGCTGATTCAGGATGAATTGGATTTTAGTTTGCCATATCTTATAATTATTATTGGTACGTTCATGTTATTTGGTCGTAGCAACGACTAGGTAGTTGGAAGCTATCATTACAATTATTATGCACAAGATATTGACATTAATTTTAATATATCACATCTTTTAATTTTTTTTTAAAATCCCATTAGAAAACATTATCCTATTCTACACATTGAGATCGAAAGTCCTCTAGGCTTACAATCATCTCCCAATAATGTAAAATTGGAGTATACTTCAAAATTGATTTTAAACAAATTTTATTTGATTATTCAATTAATAAAAAATAATCGCAATATATCATATTCTCAAACACAATAATTATGCATTATGATAACCAATATTTGGTGTGCCATACAATAATAGGTGCATGGGGTTCCCACATGGATCCCAATTTGACAATTTAGATCTTGTGCTATGATAATTCCTATGGATTGTTGTACAAAAGGTAATTTATACCCTTACACTACGACATCCAAAAAAATAGAACACTCCCCTCACCATTACATCAAGAGTTAAAGAAGAACCTATACATTTCATCTACTATAAGCCAAAATGGGGTATGTTTGTTTGCACATTAACATAGGAATAACCTTTAGATATATAAAAAAAGAAAACACAAGCTCATCTAATTATCAATTTTAAATCATCCATTTGAGCATACAAACACATAACCTAGTCCTTCAAATGAATGAATTTGCCACACTCACCTTCTAAGGGAGCGAGCCAAACAGTCCAATAGTATAGAGTGGTCTAAACAAACTATGCCTAATAAACAGTACCAAAAATATTAGCGTGCTTAATTCTCACAAAAAAATTATTTTTTTATTATTCATCTTCTTCTCCAAATAAAATCCAGATTTACAACCTTAAGTGGCCTTAATCGGGAGACCATATCTTTATCAATATATGCCCAAAATAGTGTATTATACATTGTTTTAAATCCGGTGGGACATAAAACAATTACGCACAAAGAAATTAAATTCTTATTGACCATAAGAACTTCAAAATGTCATGCAAAATTCTCCAAATTTTTCACTGTTCATCGTTTTCAACAGTAAACCTAGAATTTTCATATTCAAGGAGCTAAGTTTGAGAGCTTATATCTCACTCATCATTTACCAAAAAAATGAGTACCATATTTCGTTTGAAACATGTTGTGAGATAGAGAAATAATATGAAAAAATATTTTCATTAATTCCATTTTAAGCAAATTAAAACAAAGCCCAAAGTTGACAAAAAAATGATTTTCATGTGGGTGTCCAGTATGAATCAAAACTTGAAAATTCATACCTCATTCATTATAACTCAAATTTGAACGTTCTCTATATCGTCAAAATCATGTAATAATTAAAAATAACATATATTTATCTCACAATTTTCTGAGAACTTAAAATAAATAGAATTTACGGGTTCATAAATGATTTATCGAAAAATAAAAAATATACAATCAAATGGCGGATCAACAAGCGAAGTAGCTCTGATACCAATGTTAATTTAAAGATGCATCATATAAAGATTTTTGTGCTTAACAAATGCGGAATGGAACAGATTATTGGAAGCTTTGTATTACGAGCTGAAAGTTCTCGTGTATGCTTCGAGTGTAAATAACTCCTCCCGTGTATGTATCGAATACTCGTGAGTGTCGTTGGGTGGTCTACTAGAGTTTACCTTTCGTTTTTACATACCAAAATCCGAGGAAGCAAAGTGATGAACCAAGAGAGAGGATTGAGAGAGAGATAGAAAGTTCTAGGAGGTGGGTTTTTTAGGGAGAGAGAAAGTCATGAGTTTTTTTTAAAAGAAAGGGAGAGGGTTATTTTATAAAAATACGTGTCCCTTATCTCTATCCCATTTGTTAAGTTTCCCAAACCAGCTAGGTATCCATCTACCTCTCCAATATATAGGATAATTAACTAATATTTAGGAATGCACAACAAAATGCACTAGATAATCTTAATAATAAATTAGGTACCAAGGAAGGTGAAAAGGAAATATATAAATCGACAAAAAATTGAGATAAATTGAGAAGGGATATGGGTCTTGTTAAGTGTATTAAAGACATAAATCAAAATGTATTTATTAGTGATAAAAAAATTCTAGATAGATGGGAAGAGTATTTTAAAGGATTATTGAATGAAGAATATCCCAAAAATATGTTGAGAATATTGAACCGAATATTGGAATGGTATGCCCGATTACTGAAAAAGAAGTAAAAATATTAATAAGAAAAATGGGAAAAAATAAAGCGGTTGGCCTGAATAAAAAACCCATAGAGGTATAAAGGACCCTTGGAAGTATACAGATAAAATGGTTAACTAGTTTATTTAATAAAATTTTAAGAGAAGGAAACATGCTAGATGAGTGGAGGAAAAGCACCATAATACCTTTGTATACAAATAAAGGGATATAAAAAACTGTGGTACTTATAGAGGAATCAAGATGATAAATCATACTATAAAATTATGGGAAAAGGTTATAGAACAAAGATTAAGAAATGAGTCAACTTTTTCAGACAATCAATTTGGATTTATGCCAGGGAAGCTATTTACTTATTAAGATAGTTAATGGAGAAATGTAGAAGTAAGATTAAAAATTTATATATGGTATTTATAGACTTTGAAAAGGCTTATGATAAAGTACCTAGGGATATAATTTGGTGGGCTTTAAGGAGGGAAAGAATCCCTATGAGTTATATTAAAGTTATTAAAGATATGTATGATAACACAAATATGAGAGTAAGAACTATATGTGGAGAAACTAATGACTTTACGATTAAAGTGGGTCTACATCAAGGATCGACCTTAAGTCCTTACTTATTTTTCGTAGTTTTGGATGATTACGAAGGACATACAAGAAGATTTCCTATGGTGTATATTGTTTGCAGATGATATAGTTTTAGTAGACACTTCAAAGGAGGGCTTATCGATGAGAGTAGATACGTGGAGAAATGTCCTAGAGTCTAAGGGACTAAAAATAAGTAGAAATAAAAATGGAATATATGGAATGTAAATTTAATAATGAGGCGTCGGATATCATAATGTTAGATATTGAAGAAAAAGTTATAAACCAAACTAATAAATTTCATTATTTAGGTTCAGTGTTACAAAGTAATGAGGATATTGGTAAGGATGTTATGAGTAGAATATCAACTGGTTGGATAAAATGGATATAAACAAGTGGGGTGTTATGTGATAAGAGAATACCTAATAAATTAAAAGGAAAATTTTATAGAACAGTTGTTAGGCCAGTAACCCTATATGAAGCAGAGTGTTAGGCTTCAAAGAAAAAACATGTACAGTGTTAGTGAGCTGAGGATGCTCGGACAGATGATAGGAATTATTAAAAAAGATAAAATTAAAAATAAGTACATGAGAGAAAAGCTAGGAGTTTCTCCTATTAGCGACAAATTAAGAGAAAGTAGACTTAAATGGTACATACATGTGTTGCGTAGACTAGTAGATGCACCTATAACAAGATAAAGATTATAGAAAATAGAGGGTAAAAGAGAAAGGGCCTCCTTAAGCTATCGTGGGAGGAGATTATTAGGAGAGATCATGAGGAGTTAAACTTGAATGATAATGTTGCATATAATAGATTAGAATGAAAAAAGGAGAATCCATGGGGCTGACCCCATATGATGGGATTAATGGAAGGATGATGATGATGATGAAGATGAATATTACTAACCTTAAATGGATTAGGATCCACCACCTATGTGGGCGGATCACGGGTTCAGGTATCCGAAACAGAACCTAAATATTAACAGTTGCAATTGACTTTCCAACCAACTTTGGATTACAATTTCAATATTGTCCATTTCCCATACATTCCAACAAATGTTTAATAAACCTAACATTAGATTTTGAATTAAGTATATTGATTATAGTCTTCCGAAATCATAATCATTTCCATAATCTCATTGACATGTTCATACATAATCCAGTATGATGAAAACTCAAATTTATATTCTGTAATCTTCCAAAACTTTGAACTTTAGATTCATTTTTCTCCATGCAAATTAGTGAAATATATGTCTAAAAAGCTTAAATCCTTAATTTATGGAGATATTTCAAGTACCCTTTGTGAAGCAACATTAAAGTCTGAAACTTGACCTACAATCATCATTTATAAGACATGTATGAGTGTTAAGAAAATATCCACACAAAATACACATATACTAATACTAAAACAAAATTCAATCACGTAAAGTCAACAAGCTTGTTACTATGAAGAAATCATCAGAGACAATGCTGATATGCAAGTTTGAGTGCAAGTAGGTCTTGATGGTTCCATAAGATAGGTTTTATATATTATTTTGACGAGAGGCTTTTATAAAGGGTTTAGATAGGGGTGGCAATTCGGGTCAGTAGTGTCACTTTCGGGTTGCGTTGATTTTGATTTGAGTATAAGTTTTCTGTACTTTTAAATCTATACAAGCTAATCGTGTCATGTTCGAGTCATTT
Source organism: Sambucus nigra (assembly GCA_949130495.1). NCBI lineage: Eukaryota > Viridiplantae > Streptophyta > Magnoliopsida > Dipsacales > Adoxaceae > Sambucus > Sambucus nigra. The sequence goes on from OX422221.1 coordinate 381,162,389, forward strand.
CGGGTTATTACCGTAAACGGGTTATCGTGTCAAAAATTGCCAGCCCTAGGTTTAGAGATGGAGAAGTTTGAGTGAAGTCAGGAGAATGTTTTTAAATGGGCATTATAGAAAATCTAGAACATGTTATTCATTTCACACAATGCTTATATGAAATAAGTGGATACGAAAAAACTCTCTTATAATACTTAAATAGAAACTAACAACCATGAAATGGTGTTCATGTGGCCCATATTTTGTCATACTATAACTTACAAAAAATAGATTATACAGTTGAAGACCTATAATATTGTTCATTATTGATATAGGAAAAAATATTTTTTTGTTACTATTTTGATCCCTACGTTTTATGTTTGAAATTCTACATATTATTTTTATGCAATTAGTCCGTATTTTTCATTTGTGCCAATTTTATTGAGTTTATTATTATATATATTATTATTGTATTACCCTTGATCAAAATAGGTCTAATTTTGGTATGTAAAGACGATTTTGCGCATTTAATATCTTCGTTTGGTTTAGGTTTTCACGGTATGGTTGTTATCTTCTTCATTTTTCATGTTAGGGTTTGAATTAGGGTTTTCGTATTGCTCGGTTTATGCTGGGGATTTTATCACTTTCGAGTTTGGATAATTAATAATTGAATGGAGAATATATATCACTACACCAAAATAGGCTGATGGTTACAGTTTTGAACCGTGTCTAGGGCCTATGTGTCACAGTTTTGGACTCTAACCATATTGATGGTGACAAAATTATGGGTCACGGTCCAAAACCATGATTCCATATTTGTGTCATGGTCCAATAGGTGACATCATTGGTCACCAACTGTCCAGGTTTGAGACTGTAACCTGGTAGTCACAGCTCAAAATTGTGATACAACCCGTGACCATTAAAGGGGGTGTTTAATTGTGGTCAAGGACTGTAACCAAATATTAATATTTTAAAATTTTGTCACAATTTTGGTCATGACTCAAACCATAACCAAATATAAAAAAAATATTTTTTTAATTTTCTACATTCCAAAGAAAACTTGTACATTTTTCAAACCTGTTTACATTTTAAAAAATAAAAATTAAGCCACTACGCTATCCATAAATCAAACAATAATAATACAACATAAATTAACTAACTAAAGCCATCAAATACACAAATAATTATACAATGCATGCTTGCGTGAATATTATAATAATATCTCATCAAAATCCAATGCAATGATTGTTTCCTTCTACGAAAGACTTCAAAATGTTACTTCTGCAACTAAGCATGCAAACAAGACTTCAAAATATTCCAAATGGTAAGTAAGAAAAGACTTGAATCCCAAAATGACTTCGGGATGCCTACATAGAAAAAAATGGCATCAAAGTCCGCATAGTTCATAAGATGAACAAGGTTGGGGTCTATTCCATTATTCGAATCTAGGGTGTCTTTTGATTTATGAAAACATATGTGAAATATGTTGAAAGTGTAGAAAATTGTGAGAACACTATAAATTGAGAATTGTAATATGGGACCCCCTTTGTTGGGGTTTTTATTTATAAAAAAATAAATGAATGTATATATGATAATAAAAAGGGATAGATTAGTGATAAAAGTGTATTATAAATAATATAAAAATAAAATAACAACATGAAACAAAGTAGAATTTGTGATTGAATAATATTACTAATAAGAGACTTTGATGCCTTGTGTCTCAGTGAACATCACATATAAAAAATCACTAATTGAGGTAACCACACAAATATTAGACATCAATTAAATCCACGACCATTTGTGTGGTTACCTCCGATTGACGATTTATTATCAGTGTCGCATTTAAAACTTAAGAAGATCTACAACATGATATTTTGCAAAACGTGAGCGATGGGGAAACAAGTGTAAGAGAATTAAATATATGAGTAAAATATACACAAACGTAAATAAAGACAAGGATTGTTCCAATACATACAATACAAATAAGATTGTCATACAAGTGTTAACTAAATGAAAAATGTTTCGAAACTCAATCCTCGTCTAAATTAATTAAAAGAACGGTTAAATTAGGATTGCAACCAAGATCAGATTGGAACTCTATAGAGGCCTTTAATACATCTGATTGAGTAGTCAAAATCTTCAGTGCATGCATAACAATAGACCAATTATCGTCGTTTATGCACTTAATGTAGAATACATTCTTGATAGCCTCGTCAATCAAGCGATCTTTACTCTTCATCTTAGATAAATCTAACATGATAAGTTTTCAGGCAATATCAATTTTACAACCATTCTTAGTGTCCTCCACCTTCACGCAACCATAACCGAAGACGATTTATTTGAAGTCTAAGTAATCTAGTTCCATGATTTATTGTATAATCCCATTATAGTCCAACACCACGTCCTTTGGATTTTAATCGCTTTTTCTATATGCACAAGAGGCCAAGTTATAAATTGATATTCTTTTATTTTGCTTCAAAATTTTTTCCTCGCACAGGTATTAGACAAAATCAAAACCATTGATGCGGAATTTTTTAAAATCCTTCGCATGAAAATTAGGACCTTTGGCTGGGCATGCAAGCCTTAAAGAGACATGACCTTTCTTTTAAAATTTCATTTATTAATGGATTTGTTTTAGGCCCTGTTATACAAAACATATATAAATAAGCACAATAGAAGATATGGGAATTATCTCTTTTGATAGCCATGCCCTAAAATCACTTCTCTTTTGATTTCTGGCCATTTTGTTCTCATACTTCATAAATGTGTTTAAAATATAGATGGTAATATAAAGAATACAGGTAATCAAACAAAAGTAAGTTATATATGTCATTACTTGATGTATCCATTATTTAACTTCATCTTGGGATTCGAAGAAATAACGAATTGCTTGCTCGCATTATAGATTGGCGAGTCTTAACTCTTTAGGGTTATTAAAAGGCAATTCATACTCAAAATTGTCAGGTTCCTCGGCCATTCGTTCTCCACGATAATTGAACTTCCTAAGACCTTTTTTCGACATATATTCTCGTGTATATAATGATGATTGTGCTGTTATGTATTCTTTCGTAATTGATCCTCCATTATATAATGTATTCTTACTGTAGACTTTGTGGGTTTTCATCAATCCCTTTAAAGCATACATCTAATGATACTTGATGGGTCCTCACAATAAATCCTAATCTCATAAATGCACAAGCAATTGGACCCTAATGTCAAAGAATGAAGGGGGAAAATATTTCTCAAAGACACAAGTCATCTCGGCTAAAGGGGCTTTCACAACCTTAATGTTCTTCCTGTTTTCCACTTTTGCACAAAGTAAGGTAAAACACAGACCAATCCGAATAATTGATTTTTGGAGATCTTTATGCTAAAAAAAGCAATACCTAAACGACAGTGGAATTAATGGGATAATGAAACGCTAATTATAAGACTTACAATCCTGCACAAATTATCAGAATAACTATTCGGAGTATTCAAGTTGAACAACATGTCAAGGAGGATCCTTTTCTCACTAGTAGTCAAAGTGAAAGAACCCGTAGGAATCAAATTTCTTCCAGCTGTAGGATTAATTTTTCACCACATTTTTTTTATTTTCATCTCCTTTAGATCTCAACGCGCCATCTCTCCATATTTCGAATGAGATCCACCCAGACATGTTCCTACCAGATATTTTGCAAAATTCTTTTTCCATTGAAACATATTAATTACATGACTTACATGGTGCTCTTTACAATACAACAAGTCAAATAAGATTGACCATCTAGACTATGCCTTTATTTGACTAGGATCTTTAGGATTATCCCTAGCTTTATGCTTTTGACCACAAAATGAGGGCGTTTTCCTGCAAATTAATTCCCCAAAGTCGCAACCTTCTCTTTTTCTTAATTTGAAAACCTGAAAGCGAGGAGGTTTTGCCCAATGCTTTTAATCGATGGGTAATTTTGTGGGTCAAATTATTCATGCCATATGGGCCAATGAAACTGGGAAACCTGTTCTCATAAATATACATCTCAGCGCTTTATTTATACTTGATCGACTCCATATCTACGTCGACCAATGACCAACTTAAGAAGGTGAACCATTAGGAAGAAGAAAGGTCATTCAGATGTGAAATATCAAGAGTCACTCCACACATGCCTTAGAAGATCAATAGTCTTATTCGTTGTGTATAGGTGAAAATGCTTGAATGTATAAAGGCATTCCACCCCCAATTTTTGGATCATTATAAATATCTCATTTCCCTTAGCACAAGGGACGAGTCAATTGCGCACAAGAAAGACTACCCAAAATTCTATGTAATTACCCTCAATAGTAATACCATAACCATGGATGTAGGCTTTCCCAAAGCTGAACCATGTTAAAAGTCTCTGTTGTCTTTTATTTCCTTGTTTATTTTCCTTATAAGTATTTAAATAATTATTTATGATTCAAATATTGTTAATTCATAGCTAAGATGAAATCTGAACAAATTTTGGACATCAACAGATGTCACAACCTGAAAAATCTAATAGACGGGGTGGCCAACCACTGCCGTCGAACTATGCCAGGTGTGATCTAAATAAATACCATTCTTAGTATGAAACATATATAAATCAATCCATAAGATAAATAATTGAATCAATCTCAAATGATCATAAATAACTAAGTGATAAAAGATCCATCACATGCTAACTCCGAATAAATCGAATCTCCAAAAATGATTAAATAAAATCTGAATAATAAAGATCTGAATAATCCGACAGAAATCCTCTAAACAACTTTGGAACCGAATGGCCCAATAAAACTACAATGAAGTCTCATAATTAAATACGACTGGAAAGAAAAGTTTAACTAAACAATGCCATAAAAATAAATAACTCCAGCTGCACCTCCAAATGATAACTTTGATAATCCTATGCAGCTTCTCCAAATCTTATCTTGAAAAAGGTTAATCAACGCATGGGTCAGAGCCAAAGCCCCGAGCAAGAATATACACTACTCCCCTCAAATAGGATCCTTGAACCCAGACAGTAGCATTATATGCAATAAATATCACAATAGAATATTTTAAATTAAATGGAATAATTAAACGTGATAAATATAAATTACTAACTACCCATAGAGATCCCCATTTAAAAGCCACACCAATATGATTTTTAAAATTCCCAAGTCCCACGATATTAATTTATTAAATTAACCAATTTTTTATTATTATTGTTCTCACTTTATATTAAAGTGTCACACTCCCCCTTGTCAATCACCCTCTGACCCATTTAAACTGTCGTCCCCGACACATGACAAGGTTCCACACACGACATGACATAAATCGCCATCTGTCCCGTTTAAACTGTCGACCCCGACACATTATGTCGCCACAAATTTTAATACCCATTTTTATCTTAGGCATTAATTCTAAATTTCTCAATTTATAATCACCCCACCCTTTTAATCGATGTGAGATCCTCAAAATACCCCTTAATACCATAACTAAGGGTCCCCAAGTTATTATTACGTCCTACCCTATGTATAGGAGGAATTTGTAACCTAAACTTCGACCTAGTCTCATGCCTAGGCTAGCATAACGATGAAAAAGTACCAAAAATCAGCCCACCCCCAAGATGATAAAAACGCGATAATCTACCCTCACTAGTCCTATACCTAGAAGGCATAAATCATCAAAAGGCCTACCCACTAGTTCCATACCTAGTAGGCATCCTAAAATATAGGGAGAGAAAAAATTACCCAACAACCTGTCGTTACAAAGGCAATATAATAATACCAACAAGTTACACAAACAAGCATAATTAATCAATGTATAAAACTACGTATGATAGTCCAATTTAATTAAATCTTAATTTAATTATCACCTCATCATAAACATCTAATTAATCTCATTTAATTATTTAAATTAAATATACCGCTATTTCATCATTTAAAACATCAAAATTCTAATTTCATTGTTTCAACACAAATTACATGAGTTATATGCCCCCAAATCCATTTATTTCAAAACTAGGATTTTTCTACATGCAACCTATATCAATAAAACCCCAAATCACTCATGAATCCTACGTACCCAAAAGGTTATGAATATTATTCAGATTACAAGGTTTTATAAAAATAACCCCATAGTTAGTGTCCACTTTTTCTAATTAAGTTACTAATTATTTTTAAGAAAATATGTAATTAAGTGTTTAGGCGATACTTAAAACACATAATACTAAAGGAAAAGAATAGAGTATTCATGCCTGTGAAGATCGTGTTGAAAATCTGATTAGAAATCTGGACTCCTCTAAAAAAATTGGAGAAAAAGTGTTCTTGAACAAACTTGATTAAACCCCAATTAAGCCTCCCAAAACTTGTGACAAAAAACTTGATTGTGTAGAAGGTTGATGATTATGAGTGAGAGGAAGAATATTTGGAAGTGTTTACTGGAGCAAAACTTGAGAAAAAGTGATTATGAGAAGTCCCCCTACGGATTAACAAGGTTATATAGTGATTAAGAGTCCTAATCCTAAACAAACTCTAATTTAAAAAAACTTGCAGCGCAAGATTACTAAAGGGATCGATCGATCCCTGGCGTCGATCGATCGATTGCCCAGAAAACCTGACAGTTCACCTTAAAAATTATAAGGGACAAATATTTAAAAAATCATTATAAAATCCATTTTAACTCCGATTTTAATTCCGCTTGAAGTTTTATTCTTCTAAAATCATAACCAACATATTTAACCAATAAAAAATATAAAATCCAAAAATGTATTTTTCTCGAATATTCCAATTAATTAATTAAATTAAATAATAAAAACATGGGGTTTTACATACTTCCCCACTAGCAAAGAATTTCGCCCTCAAAATTAAACGAAGCATACACATCAACGCGTAAATATCGCAAAAGGAAATGAGTCTCATATATGCCTACCCCGTAAAATAACACAATTAGGCATCAATACCCCTAATTTACCCAAACGCAATCCTTAACAAAATACAATATATATATATATATATATATATATATATATATATATATATATATATATATATATATATGCACACACACACACACACAATCACACACACACCACTAGCCACGGAATCTATCATGCTCCGACTAAACCTGAGGTATATAGCACCTCCCATAACTGAGATTTGTTGGTGCAGTGACCACCCCCTGCACACCTGATGCTGCCGGTGCTGCTGGCGTTCCCTGAACGCTAGCTGATGTTAAGACTGGAGGCCTCAGTCCTAGCTGCCCCTGAACTCCTTTCCCTTATTTCCCTTGCGTAACTTGACCTTATTGGGCTGGTTCTCCTTGGTTTTGCTGGCCCTCTCTCTTGTAACACTTTGTCGCTGGATGTCCTACTTTTCCACATACAAAGCATTCACCCCTAAAAGGTCCGAAACGCCTAGTATTTTCTTGCTCCTCTCCTTGACCTTGTTGTTCCTAATTAGTCCTCTGCCTCTTCCAAGTTTGATCATTGTGACCTTTATTCTCACCTCCCTGCCCATTAGACTCTTGTCTCTTTCCCAACTTCTTTTGATAACTGGCCTTCTCTTGCCATAGCAACATTGCGACATCCACCACCTGAGCATAAGTAGTGTATGCCGGATTCCCCAACACCATTTGCCTAATCGACTAAGATAATCCCTTAATGAAACACTCTATCTTTTTCATCTCAGTGCTAACCTCCTATAATACAAACATAGATAAATTGGTGAAGTCCTATTCATGCTCGACAATCGACTTTGAACCTTGCTTCAAATCCATAAATTCTCTCTTCTTTGCGTTCCTAATAGCATACGAAAAGTACTTATAGTTAAAATTTATCAAAAACTCTGCATAACCCAATTGATCTCTCTCCTCTGATGGGGTGTCACTCTCCCACGATTGCAACGCATCCCCTGTCAGCTTAAACGTTGCTAATATTTGCACATCCGTGCAGTCCACCATCCTCAAATGCCTCTCCATATCTCTCCTCCACTGGTGATTAATCGTAGGGTCAGATCCCCCTCCAAATGTGGGAGGATTACCCTTAAGGAAACTGGTTCTCACCCTATCCCAAGCTAAGATGATTGTACCCTACTGCTGAGCCTCTAAATTAACCCATCTCTGTCTTCCCATCTCCAGACCGGCTACCGTGGCCTCACGAATGATAGCCGTTAACTCCTCAGCCTCCAAAGTAATCTGATGCCGCTTCTCCTGAGCTGCGGGACCAAAAACAGACTCCTCTCTCCTATTCCTGGTTCTCATTGTGTTCGCCATCTGAAAATATAGGAACAAAACAACATCAGACTCGGAATGACTAAGAGTACAAATCATCAAAACGAAATCAAAGATAAGCAATGCGAAAGCTAAAACGGACTCATAACCTACGAGACCTAAGACCATGCTCTGATACCATCCTGTAATACCCCGCCCACCCGGGGAGAGCGAACGGAGCGTCACAATCGATAAAAACTAATCAAATTCGTAAAAAACAAGGTATAGAGCATCTAAACAAATTCCACGATAAAAAAAATAAGAGAAACCACTAATCTCAATCTTCAAATTAAATACAACCAAAAGTCTCTCGAAATAATACAACTATCTAACTCGAGATAAAATTAAATCTCCAATGCTGTATACATAAAAAATAAATACAATTCTTCTCATATTGTATTCTCAAATATTCTTCCCGATAATAATCTATGCTAAATATCATTCTCCAAATCAAATCCAAAGCGCCCAAATCCGTGCTAACCTGCCACTAAAAGAAAATATGGGGAAGTACACAATATGATAGGAATAGATGCTAAAAAATAATTAGCACGAGGAATAAATCGCAACAATACGAATCGCATATACAAATCAAATGCATAACTCAAGCATTATATCAATATAAATTTCTCAACAACACATCAATGAGTCACCATGCCTCACCTCACCGCGCCTATGTATTCTTAAGCATATCCGAATTTTGGACTATTGACGGGTGTCCATTCTCCGTGCCATATTAAAATCTCATGACACAATGCTTAAATCACAATATAATATATCACAATGAATCAATATTTAGATTCCAATAATTTTCATATTTCAAATGAATATCATAATTCAACATGAGTGCAATCGACACAGAAAAACAAACGGAATACTCTTGAGAGAATTTATGAGCATATTGTGTAAGTCCCGTACCTCAAAATCATGATATGAATCATCACATAATTTCAACCTTAAAAATCATATCACAACATCACGTTCTTCTCGCGAAAATAATCAAATTTCGTTCTAGCCCAAACTCGAGAAAACACCAAATAAGCCTTCTAATCTAAGGTTGAAATCTTAAATAAGTTTGGGGCTATGGTTTGTAGATGAAAGGGAGTAATTTTGGGATGTCTTCTGGTTGAAAAGTTTGAGAAAAAGTGATTTGAAAAGCCAAGCCATGAATTTGTTGATATATAAAGGATTAAGAGTTTGATTAAGAAAAGAGTTCTAATGAGATACAAACACTAAAAGATTTATTCTGGACGATCGGACCGCTGTAATTAGATGAAATTTAGCGAAAAATTAGCTGAAGACGAGAGGAAGTTGTCCAAACAATTTTAGATCGATCGGGCCGTTCAATATTTTTAAATATTTTTTTTGCTAGAGAGTTTTATGTTTTGTGGGCTCTTAGAGAGTTTTATGTTTGGAGGACTCTTTTATATATTAAAAATTCAATTAAAACTCCATTTTATTTTCGATTCCAATTCCGTTTGAAAATTTATTTTTCAAATATAAAAACTAACATTTTAAATTATAAAATTTATAAAATTTATAAAATCCAAAAAATTATTTTTCTAGAATATTCTAATTAATTAATTAAATTAAATAATAAAAATACGGGGTGTTACAACAGATTGGCGCCGTCTGTGGGAACAATTGGTTGTCATCGTTCTCTATCCATCCTATTCACTTTTTCATCTTGGAAGTTTTCTAAGGGATGAAGAATATTTTTGAGAGCATACTTGTAGCGACAGGCAACACTCTAGGTCCACCTGCTTCTCCTAGTATAACAAATCTTCAAGGAATCTTAGCCAATCTTGCCAAAGGGTAGGATGCAATGCAAGAGTCAGTGAGACAATTAACTTATATATTGCAGGACAAGTCCACTACCTCCCCATCTCAGAGGGAGAGGTCGTCCCATCCTCCTCCCAAAATGAGAGAAGTAGTTGTTCCAGATCCTCCCGTGATAGATCTTATTGCCCAGGAGAAACATCGTCCATCCGATCTACTTATTACTATAATGGTCGATCTTTCACTTCTGAGTGGCCGAGCATGTTGGAATGATTGAGTAAAGCCTTTTCTTTTGATCGTCATGGTCCTCGAGTAACCAGAGGTCAACATAGAGAATCGATAAGGTCCTGCGAGCATATAGAAAGGTCAGTTAGGTCCTGAGCAAGCATCAGAGGATATGTGCGTGCCAAGCAGACTTCTCAAGAGGAGAGCTCAGCACAATTGCATAATAGGGCCACCAAAGCCCCATCAACCAAGTCCAAACCAGAAGAGCACGCTTAGAAGGGATCAATACAAAGATTAAAAGATCGTCTAGGAGAAATGGCTAAAATAAAAAATCCTTTGCCAAGGAGTTTTGTGAAAGGATCTCCTTTCATCTAGACCATTGTGGATTTCCTGCACCCTCCAAATTCAAACCACCTATGGTTACACCTAAGTATGATGACAAAACTGATCCCATCCTTCATGCTGAATAGTTTCATGCTACTCCTAATATTTATTCTGTTCCTAATGAGATACGATGCCAAGATTTTTTAAGTACAATCACTAGTTTATCTTAGATATGGTATAAAAATTTAACCCGAGGACAAATTACCAATTTTCATCAGCACACCAAACTATTCATCAATAATTTCTTCTTTGGAGTAAATCCAATCAACAGAGTAGCCCATTTGCTAAGTTTCTGCCAGCACCCAGGATAAACTAACTGGGAATATATTACTCACTTTAATAATGAGAAATTAGAAGTGGTAGATTATAAAGAAAAAATTACCATTACAACTTTAATGAGTGGGATGCTTCTTAAAAAGATATAATATGCATTAGCGAAAGAGACTCCAAAAACCATGACTTAACTAATGACAAAGGCTGGTTAAATCATGAACGTCGAAGAAGCTATAGCTACCAAGAAAGCCCTCAGGACAAAATCTGATGGCCACAAGAGCTCTGATAAGAAGGAACAGAAAGATAAGAAAGCAGAGAAGCCTAAGAATTATAAGGAATATACCCCTCTTACTATAGGTGTGAACCACATTTTGGAGGAAGCTAGGGGTAGTAAGGACTTGAAGTGGCCTGGGAAACTGAAATTGCCTCCCAACCGGAGAGATAAGTCTAAATATTGTGACTCCCATAAAGACCATGGGTATACCACTGATAATTTCATTGACCTAAATAATGAAATTAAATCTCTCATTCGCCGAGGAAAATTGACCAAGTTCATTGACCGAACTAAAGGTCGGGATAGAAGAAGAAGGTCAGAGTCCCCTTGCAAAAACAAAGATGACAGGAAAAGAGGTCGAGATAATGATTCTGAGGATGACCTTGACTTTCTAAAGAAACCCATGGAGCGTAAACTTGAGGTAGGCATGATATCTTTTGATTGTCATTTCATTGAAGGAGAAGATGCTGGAGGTGGAGATGAAATCACCAAGAGAAAGGTTTATTTAAACGAGGTCAAAGCCTATTAATACATTAGACAAGTTAACTTTTCAGAATAAATAAATGGTCGGCCTAGAAAGGTGAATAAAGATAAGTTGATCATCGTCTTCTTCAAGAATGATTTATCAGGAGTAATTTACCCTCACGATGACCCTATAGTCGTTACCTTTTGGGTAAATCATGCAAGGATTTCAAGAATTCTCATGGATAATAGTATTTCAATAGATGTTATGTTCTACAATTGCTTTCATAGCCTGGGATTACGAGATAGTAAACTTGAACCCTATCATCAGCCTTTAATTAGTTTTTTCGGAGAAAAGCTTTATCCTCTGGGAACTGTCAAATTAGAAGTCTTTATCGTCACTTGGCTAACAAGTACAACAAAGAATATTTGCTTCTTCATCCTGGATAAAAATGTTCCCTCAGCATATAATATGATCCTTAACAGTGTTGGATTGAAAAGTTTGAGGTAGTGTCATCTACATTTCATAAATGTATTAAGTTCCCCACTCACTATGATGTTGGCATGGTAAAAAGGCAATCCAGTGGAGGCCAAAGAATGCTACTATACTTTAGTCGACTAGCAAGAAGTTCAGAATAGCACAGTCACTTACCAAATTGACATTTTGGATCCCCATGAAAAAGTTGATTTAGTTAAAGGGCAGGTTGTGGAAACCACAAAAATCATCATACTAGACGATGAATATTTAGATAGAACAACCCAGATTGGCTCAAACCTAGAACCATCACTCAAACAAGAATTAATTGTATTCCTTAGAAAATAGAAAAACTTGTTTTCCTGGATCCATGAGGATATGCTTGGAATCGATCCTAACTTCATATGCCATGAACTCAATATTAATAAAGATGCTAAGACGATAAAACAGAAGTGAAGGATATTTAGTCCCGAGAAAAATGTGGCTATCCAATAGGAAGTAGACAATCTTCATAAAGCTCATTTCATTGAAGACATCAAATACCCTTATTGGTTGGAAAATGTAGTGATGGTCAAGAAGAAGAACGATAAATGGCGAATGCGTGTGGATTTCACTGACCTCAATAAAACATGTCCAAAAGATCATTTTCCTTTACTAAGGATTGATGAATTGATAGATGCAATATCAGGTCACGATTTGTTGAGCTTTATGAATGCCTACTCTAGTTACAATCAGATCAAAATGAAATCGGAGGATAAAGAAAGCACATCTTTCATTACTAGCCGAGGTACTTACTTCTACAATGTAATGCCTTTTGGACTAAAAAATGTTGGAGAAATATGCCAAAGGCTAGTGAACAAAGTTTTTGGAGAAAAAATCAGGAAGAATATGGAAGTATATGTGGACAACATGCTTACAAAGATCAAGGTAGCTTCCGACCACATCAAAGACATGAGTCAAACAATCTATCAATTAGAAAAACATAAAATGAAGCTCAATCCGACCAAATGTGTGTTCGGTGTATAGGAAGGAATGTTCCTAGGGTTCATTATGAATTAGAGAGAAATTGAAGTTAACCCAGATACAATAAAGGCATTGATTGATATGTAATCTTCAACATGCAAGAAGGATGTACATAAACTAACGAGAAGAATGGTCGCCCTTAATTGATTTGTGTCCCGAGCTACTGACAAATGCCTACCATTCTTCAAAGTTCTCAGGATAGCCTTTGAATGGAATGGGGAATGTGAAAATTCCTTTTAGGAAATGAAGAAGTACTTGGGATCTCCACTATTGCTCTCCCGACCAATTATGGGAGAATTTTTTTTATCTATATTTGACTGTCTCAGAATTCGTTGTTAGCTCAACATTAGTCACATTAGAAGATGCAGTTTAGAAACTAGTGTATTACACTAACAAAGCATTCAGGGGAGAAGAAATTAAATATCCACGCTTAGAAAAGCTCTCACTTTCTCTCATTAAAGCTTCAAGTAGGATGAAGCCATACTTGCAAGAACACACCATTATGGTCTACACAGATTTACCTTTGCACCAGGCGTTTCATGAACTTTTGAAATCGGGGAGATTGATGTCCCGAGCAATAGATTTAGGAGAATGAGAAATCATTTATGAGACAAGGACCGCACTAAAGGGACATGTCATAACAGATTTTATTGCTGAATTCACATATCCATAAATAATCAATAACCCAAGTTTTCCTGCCGAGCATACTTCCTTAGAAGAAACCCACGCTCCAAAGTAAACTAAAAGTATCATCGATCAACCTGAAACATCAGCTGCCCAAGAGACGGATCAAAGGTACAACGAGCAGAGATATAAAATATTCTATAAATGAGTATTATCTGAGGAGAGCTTAAGTAATGACATTCCAGTTTAGGAGTTGTATATAGATGGATCCTTATGTGCTACTGGCAGCGGAGCAGGTCTTATCATCAATACTTCGGATGATATTGATGTGGATTATGCACTTTGTTTTTAATTCCAAGCCTCTAACAATGAAGTAGAATGCAAATCATTAATAACAGTCTTGGAGTTAGCCCTATCATTGGAGCCGAGCAGGTTATGGAACATAGTGATTCATAACTTATTGTTAACCAATTACTTCAAATATATGGAGTCAGGAGAGATCTCACGATCAAGTATCTATTTAAAACTATGAAAATCATCTCCAAGTTTATCGCGGCCAAAATAGTTAGAATACCCGAGCAGACGCACTTGATCGGTTGGCTTTAGCGACCAAGACAGAACATTAGAGAACCATCCATACGGAAATTCTTGCACATACAAGTGTAGACACCAAAACTATGATCATCTTTACTGCGGTGGATTTAGGGCTTTCATGGATGGATCCTATCGAAAGATACATTGATAAAGGTATATTTTCTGTTGATCCAAAAAATGCTTGGAAGTTAAGGTTCAAGGTAGACAATTATGTGCTAGAACGAGGATTCTTATACATAAGGAGATACACTATTTAGCTACTTCAATGTTTACCCCTTGCCGAGGTACCAGAGTTAATCAAAGAGGTACATGGAGGTTCTTATGGGGCTCATTCAGTCGACTGCTCATTGGTGCGAAGGATACTTATGCAAGGATATTATTGGCTGACTATGAGAGTAGACTATAGTTCCTTTGCCAAGAAGTGTTATAAGTGTCAGAAGTTTGTAGCAATTCAAAGAAGATAGGGGATGCCTTAACTCTCATTACTTATCCTTGGACTTTTGCTATATGGGGGATTGATTTGGTCGGTTCATTACTGAGGACCAAAGGAAGATTAAAATGTTTGGAAGTAGCAGTGGATTACTTCAAAAATTTGGTGGAGGCTGAGCCATTAGTTTAAAATACATCATGAAAGAGTTTTTCAGTTCATTTGGAAACATATCATATGCAGGTAATGAATGACATATGATTTTATTACTGATCATGACACTTATTTTGACAACGAGGAATTTAAGCAATACTGCATTCAGTCCAAGATTAAAAAATATCACTATGTATTTGGACACCACAGTGTAATGGTCAAACAGAGGTCACTAACAAAATTATACTCAATGGGTTATGGAGAGGTTAGATAATGCTAAGGGGAACTAGATAAATGAGATGCACAATATTCTTTGGGCATATAAATTTACGCTGAGAATAGCCATCGGTGAAACTCCTTACATGCTTGCTTTTAGAATTGAGGCAATGGTACCAGCTGAGATAGGTCTGTCAAATTATAGGGTGTTGAACTTTTGTTCCCCCAAACGTGATCTCATGAGGAGGCTAGATTTAGACTTGAGTGAGGACGTCAGGGAGGAGGTGCTTATCAATAAAGAACTGCTAGATTTTACAACATGAGGATCAAGCCAACCAACTTGAAAGAAGGAGACTATGTCCTTAATAAGGTCATCTAGAAAGGAAATAAGTTGAAAGAAAATTGATATGGTCCTTATCGCATCTCAATAGTTGTCCATCCAGGAACTTATCATCTTGAAACACTTAAAGGGAAAAATTTAAGAATCCATGGAATGTCGATCACCTCAGGAAATATTATCAGTAGTTATGTTACATATTTGATGTAATCGGTTCATCCAGCTTAATAAAGTTGTGATTTCAAACCAATTATGCTTCTTTTTATTTTTATTTTTTTCGGAGTACGTCGATGGTGTACATCCCTCCCAAAAAACTTTTTCAACTTTAAAGAAACAAAATAATTTTTTTAGACTTCATGTATGACTTCGTCTTTGATAAGTCACGAATAAGAAGTCCCTCTCAACCCAACACACTTTTTCAACTTCAAAAAATAATTTTTTTTAGACTTCATGTATGACTTCATATTTGACAAGTCACGAACGAGAACTACCTGAAACTTCACGACCAAGTTAAATTTGTGATATACATATGTTCTTAATACATTTGGTTTCCAATGGTAACTGATGCCAATACTTAGCCCCAAAAATGCTTTACCTAAGTTCATTAATGAAACCTAAGGCCCAATAACTCAAGTTCATAACTGGACCTAACACATATCAATCAAGAAGGTTAGTTGGTTGCATAATCGATAAACATATAAAACGATAATATTTTTATTTCAACAAACTTCCATAGAAGATAGACATGGAAACATAAATAAGAAAGAAACACAAAATCATTCCATGGGACGTTTTCCCTTAGCTTTGTCCATCCCTGTCAGAGGACTCTCAATAGTACTAGGTAGAGTAATAGTCATACAACCTCTCAACTTATTACGTCCACTGTGCTCAGTTTATCCAACGAGTGAAGGGGACTAATGTAAGTATCTTCACCATGAATACTATAGTCCCATAAGTACTTTCTCACTAAGCTCTAGGTAATGGCGTTAGTTGGAATCCACCTAGTAATAATTGTGAATGGAGGAACAGGATAATCCATCATGCCAAGATCATACCAATTCCACAAGTCACTTTTTTCACCCACCTTTAAGAGTGTCAGTACGTTCAACCATCCCCATTTGTACATTTCTTGACGAGATTGCTCCAGTTGATCCTCCATATGAGTTATGTCCTCATTATAACCATCCATCCAAATGGCTTTGGGTTGTTTATGGAAGTGTAAAGTTAATCGATCCATCTGGTCTTAGATATTTTTGATGGTTTTGTCTTTGTCCTTCAACAAAGCTACCTGGTTAGCCAAGGTTTTCTTAGTCTTTTCTTCATCCTCAGTTAGCCGAGAAATAATCATATGTCTAGAAGTTTGGATAGATTTGATCTTGGTCTCCTTCAAGTTTTCTAATTCTTCCATCCACATGGAATTTTCAATCTCCAAGAAAGAAGCATATTCACTCGACATAACTTTCGTTGATTTCTTTAAGATATCCAACTCATTTCTTAAATTGTTGTTTTCTTTTTCAAGAAGAGTGGCAATGTCCCGAGAACTTTCCATCTTCCTATTCAACATGAATTCTTTCTTGTTGAAGGCAAATATGATCTCTTGCAGCTTCTTATCAAGGCACCAACTAACACTTAAGTCCTCAAACTTGGCCTCATAGTGAGAATGGAGTAAAGCTTTGAGAAAGGTTGTGATCATCTTGAAGTTGCTCAATCTTTTAGTAGTATGTCATATTATTTGCCATATATATATATATTAAAGAGACAGTGCAGATGAACATAGGCTTCCTTACTTTGTCTGAGGCATCCACACCAAGTAACCCTTCCAACTCAGTCTCAGTTAGACTTACATAGCCGACACTAAACAAGAAATTGCTACGTCTTAACAGGTCAATCTCAGCAGAGATAATGGAGTTTTTCCTAGTAGTAAACTAAAAATCAACAGTATAATAACAACAAGTCAGACCAAGCAGAATGAACAAGCACAATTAAAGGGAACAACTAGCAAGTTGACCAAAGAAAACTTTTCATTCAATACCAAGTAATCTGTTACAAAGGACTGTTCCATTACAAAGAAAAAATAAAAAGAAATAAAACCAAACATCAAAGAAAGGAGATACAAGATAAGAATGGTTCATCAAACTTAAAGAGATTCACACCTTCTTGGAGTCCTTTGTTATTGCCTCTGGGAGGATGGACTCATTCACCATCACAAGTACCAAGGAGGATTCACTTGCTCCCTCTTCATCATTAATATCCCCTTCCAAGTTAGGAGGGTAATAAGATCATGCCTTTGAAACAAATCAGAGTTAGTAGAGGTGACAACATCCTTCAGGGTAGAAGTCCATCCATTTTTGAATGACACCTTATTCATTTACTCAGTTTGAATAGCAACTGCTGCAAAGGCTTTAGCTTTGCTCCTGTTGAAGTAATCTCCCTTATATTTCTTAATCCGGGCCTTCAACTCTAAGAATTTCTTCTTCTCAGCAACTGCCTTAACAACCGAGTTAGATGCCTTATCCTCAACAGTTTTCACCTTTTCCTCGACTATTATCACTTTATATTCAATTTACTTGAGTTTCTCTTGCCATTACTTTTGGTACCTCTCATAATCCTCCTTAGAGTCCTTTAAATATTTCTTTAAGACTTTAAAGGCTTCCTCTACGTTAGCTGATGATGACCTCGGTTGGTCATCTCTGATCAATAACTGGTCATAGTCTATCAAAAACTTATGGACATGGAAAAAACAACATCATTATCACATATACTTAAAGGAAAATTATTGAAAGCAGGCAAAGGATCAAGAAATTTACCAAAGCCAAATTTTGATTCACCCTCTCTAAAAGATCTGCTTTGGATAAGGGGGCTACCGTTGACCTATCTACCGAAAGAACTCTAGCACCAATTAATCCCCTGGCTATCCTCGAGTTCACTACCACGGAGGCAGACTCAACAGTATCTTGGTCGACTAATCTTTTTGGGATCAATTCTTATTGGACAACTGGTTCTCTCTAAAATCTCTTAAACTGAGGCTCTGTGGTTTTAACCTCCTTAATGTTAAGGACCAGGGGTCTCTTATAGGCATAATTTGTCTTTTTGGGCAGTGGATAAGATAGAACAACCAAAAGGTTAGGAACTCTTCTTTTTCCCATCTCGGAAGTGGGTGAAGTGTGGATATAAGTGATGTTAAAAGACTCCAAGGAGGATGATGTCCCTCCTAATGTTAATTCGTAATCTTCTCCAAAGAGGCAGTAGAAAAACTTGAAACAGGTTCCACGTACAAGTTGGCTGAAGCATGAGGAACAACCTCAATTGGTCGGGTTACAAAAGAAGTGATGGAGCTATTATACTACAACAAGATAGAAATAGATCCAGGGTGATCTTACCTATTCTATGATGAATTTCCCACAAGAACTTCAACTCGTCAAGGTTCACCTCAAACTCCTTGGGACACCTCTTCTTATTTTCCTATGCAAAAATAAAGTAAGAATTATTAGTCAGCGTATTATCAAACATTTGGTAGACATGGAACAAAAAATAAAAGTCAAAGTGTCATCCGACCTATGCCACACCCTTCCTAGGGCCATTTAGGACTAGTGTATTTCACCCCCTCTGGAAGGGGGCATACTACCAGTTCTTCACCACTACTCTATAATCCAAATAATCCTTGTTGGAATCAGGAAAATTAACTACTAATGCCGAACGGGCCTATCTAGCCTTCAAATAATACGTATTGTCCCATGTTGTTCCCCATTTGTAACAATACATCAATTCATTAATCCTAATGTGTGTCCCATAAAGTTCATTTAAACGATGGACCGCATTTACAACCCTCTAAGTGTTGGGGCCTACTCTTGCAGGACGACATCAAAATATTGACAAAATTCAAGGAATAAATGATTTGTAAGGAAAGTATTCCACACTCTTCAATATATAGAGTGGCTATCCAATGATCCTCATCTAATAACAATACATATACATGACCTTCCACTAATTCTTAAGATACCCAATTGAGGATTTTTTGTCTTTCCTTAAATTCTGCTAAAGAATCCTCATCAGCGATGTAACTCATTATTGAAATGAAATAAAAAAAGGGATAAAGAAGATATAAATCTTATAGAGGTCACTACAAACAACCAAAAAGGAACGACAAAGAAAATCTTGAAGGAAAATAGGTTGCTTAACTGTGAAGGTTGGGGGTGAAAAGAAATGGGGGAATGTTTCGTCCTTTTATAGATAGAACTACAAAGTTGAAAATTAATGATTAAATGAACCAATGATTGAAATATTAACATTCACATGCTTACCAAAGGCACAAAAAGACCAGTGTACCCTTTGTCGGTTCATTGTTTTTCAAATTATTCATAACAATGCCACTGACTAATGTATCGGTGAAAAATGTACAAGTCCAGAAGGTTAGCTGTCGACCACCGTCATATTGGAATGCCGAGAAAATTTTAGAACAAATCATTCATCCTTCCAATAAGTCATCAATCACAAAGCATTGGGATCTTTTATTGCGAGTCAAATTATTCATGTCGCATGGACCAATGAACCTGGGACCCCTGTCCTTATAAGTATACATCTCAGGCTTTGTTTATATTTGATCGGCTACATATCTACTTGGTCGACCTACAAATCTTAAGAAGATGAACCATCAGGTAGAAGAAAGTTCATTCATATATGAAATATTAAGAGTCACTCAACACGTGCCTTAGAAGATTAATAGTCTCATTAATTTTGTATAGGTGTAAATGCTTGAATGTATAAAGGCATTCCAACCCTAGTTTCTAGGACCATTATAAATATCTCTTTCCCTTAGATCAAAGGATGAGTCAGTTGATCACAATCAAGACTACCCAAAATTCTATGTACCTACCCTTAACAGTAATACCATAACCGTGGACGTGGGCTTTCCCAAAGCTGAACCACGATAAAAATTCCTGTTGTCTTTTATTGCCTTGTTGAATTGCCTTTTTAATATTTAAATAATTATATGTGATTACAAAATTGGTAATTCATAGATAAGATAATGTTCATACCAATTTTGGATATCAATAAGTAAAAAGTTAAACTTTTCGTTCCTAAAAGGGTAACTATCTACAGAAATCTACGATGACTAGCATAAATCATATTCCCACTATGACGTAGCCAAGTGAATTTATTTTCCTCCCCACAGATGGTACATCCATAATAACCATGAAAATTGTAACCAGGTAAGGTCTCGTTGAAAGAAAAGTCATGGATTCCTACATAACCATTGATTTAAATGTGAACTCTTCACTATTGTGAGCGTCAAACTCCCTCATGACTTCATCCCACAACTCTCTAAGTTCTTTGATTAATGGACATATGAAAATATCAATATTTTCATCGGGAGCCTTTGGCTCAGGTATCAACAATGATGTCATTTTTTTATCAAGTACAGTTTTGAATGGAGACTTAAAGGTTTCATGAGAACTGACCAATAACTTTGATTAATTCTTAAATTAACTCAAAGGTTAAACCCTTCGATTAATAATGCAAGACGGACATTGCGTGGTTCTTTTATAAATTTAGGGTGTCAAGAATTTAAAAGCTGCCATATGAGTGAATCAATCGAATGATGCATCAGATTCCCACCCATATCGGTTCGAGCATGCCATGTCATGGCCTCTGATATTAATGGTATAGTGAAAAATCATTATAATCATGGTCCGAGGGGAAATACTTTAATTCCTTATGTGGAACTTGTTAGCACTTATGAAATTTTAGTGTATTACCTATTCCACTCTCAGAAACCATATATCTTATCTCCTTACATGAAGTACATTCATCCCACAGTTCATGTTCGTTATGGTACATTATACAATCATACTTGCATGCATAAATATATTTTTACTTCAAAATTAAAACCTTCAAACTCTTTTTCATGCTCTAATAACTATCTGGTAATGTGTTCTCTTTTATGAAAATGTCTTCATCCCAATTAATAATTTCAGTTATACTATTTCCCAACAAACCAAATTGACTATTCAAATTATGAAAAACCAATAATTGCGTACAATAACAGTGAAATTCTTTGTAATATTTATACAAAGGTCTGATCGCATCAACTTTTAACCCTAAGTATTCTCCGTCTTCAAGTAATTCAACATCAACTTGTTCATTCACTTTGTCATAATGCATAATGGTTCCTAAAATGTGGTGTCTATAATGTCCCTTTAGGAGTGAGTTTGGAATATGTGAAAGCCGTCGAAATAGACACCACATGATGTTTAGGAAATAAGTTAATTCTTCGGACCTAAGGTATGAGGATGACCGATTAAGAGGTTCGAGGCCGATTTTCAGGACCAAAGGAAATGTTGGGGATAGTTGATTCTACGGGCTGAGGGTGATTCTAAGGACCTAGGGTAGAGAGCGACTGATTCTAAGGGTCGAATCCAATTCCGAGGGCTTTAAGTGGGAGTGACTGATTCTGAGGGCCGAGGACAATTCTGAGGACCTTAAATAGGAGCGATCAATTATGAGGGCTGAAGTAAAAGTGACTAGTTCTAAGGTTCTAAGCCAATTCTAAGGGCTTAAGTAAAAGAGACCAATTCTGAGGGACGAAGCCAATTATGAGTGCTTAAGTAGAAGCAACCAATTCTAAGGGTAGAGGTCAATTCGGAGGACCTTAAGTGGGAGTGACCAATTCTGAGGTTCGAATCCAATTTTGAGGGCTTAAGTGGGCGTGACCAGTTCTGAGGGTCGAAGCCAATTCCTAGGGCTTAAGTATAAGTGAACAATTCTGAAAGTCGAAGCTAAGTCTAAGGGATTAAGTAGAAGCGACTAATTCTCAGGGCCGAGGTCAATTATGAGGACCTTAAGTGGGATTGAACAATTTTGAGGGTCGAAGCCAATTCTGAGGGCTTAAGTTGGAGTGACCAGTTCTGAGGGTCGAAGCCAATTATAAGAGCTTAAGTAGAAGCGACTAATTCTGAGGCTCAAAGCTAATTCCGAGGGCTTAAATAGGAGAGACTAATTTATAGGGTCGAAGCCAATTCTGAGGGCTTAAGTAGAAGTGACCAATTCTGAGGGTCAAAGCCAAATCCGAGGGCTTAAGTGGGAGTGACCAGTTTTGCGAGTCATAGTTTTTCTTGTCAAAATTTGGAGATTCCACTGGGGAAAAGTTATTAATTCGAGGATTGGATGTAGCCCTGCTGGGGGAGATTTTTGATTCTTGTTGTGTTCCTTGAAGACATTGTTGGGTAGATATCTAATTGGATTTAGGAATTCTTCTAAGGAAATTATTATGGGAAAATATGGTATTAATTCAGTTGGGGATTTGAGATGCTTTGAAAAAAAATGTTTTTCTTGGTGAAAAAAGTTCTAAAATTCATTTGACAATTTTAGGAATTATCTAGCGTACTTGAAGGATTTTTTGCCATTTTGTTGGGAATTTTTTTACAAAATTTTAGGGAGGTACCGACCTACAACAGTTTTTTGGACTACCTCAGGCAGGTGAAGGAACAGTGATGATCAGGACTTTTCTTCTATGTCCCTTTTCAGATATTGATTTTCCACTAAGGATCTTGCAGGTGACCTTTTATCCTTGGGGGACGACCATCCAGCACACAAGGGTGACCGAAGGGAATGCGCAGCTGCGTTGACTGCTGGCGTACGAGTTTGGGCACATCAAATGAGGTTACATCCAATTCTAGTTCTGTCCCCGGAGGATTCCCTGCAGATTCATCATTGACTGTGGGAGCTTAGCATTTGTATGCTTGATGTAGTGACATTGCACCTGAAACGGGACTAAAAAATAAAAAAAGATATGCATATTTCGGTCGATTATATTGATTTAGTGGCTTAATCTACATGCACTTTAATTTTCTGTTGAGTTTTTATTTTGAGAAAGAATAAAAAGAGAGTGTTTTTGGAAATTTTTGAATATGCTTGAGTAGAAGATGGCCTCGATGGATTGGTTGAAAAAGATCTTCCCTTTTGAAAGGATTTATTTTAAGAAAAAGTAGTAAAAATGAGTTTTTTAAAATTTTTGAGTAGTGGAAGGCCTTAGCATCTCGGTTAGCATATGGAGTAGGGGATAAAAAGTTGGGTTTTAATGTGGTTCTTATTGCCTTCATTGGATTGTGCTGAATCTGTTATGTCTGCAGGATGTTTGTAATGCGGGCTATATCGGAGCTATCATCCTTAACTTTAATTAAAAAGTATTGTTGGTGACCGGGGACCTATTGGTGGCCATCAATTAGTGGATGTTATACGATGGCAATCTTGCGGTGGTGATACTGGAGGAGACCCTGAATAGTCTAGATGCTTGGTGGAAATACCGTTATGACTTCCTGAGGGATAGCCTAATTATGCTATTCATGTGTCTGTCGAAGAGATTCCGGATGGCGATCCCTCTTGAATATCCCTTGGGAGCTGTGCCAAACTTTTTTACTCTCTACTTTATCAGCCTAGGCTTAAATATCGAGAGTTGGGAGAACTGGTTTATGGAGCACGGGGCTCAAGGTATTCGTTGGTAAGTGCCTTGGTGGGGAGAATTACAACCCATTTTAGAATTGGAGGAATACTAGTATGTTCGGTTGGTTGGCCTCCGACAGACCTCTTTTTACTTTCCCTAGTGGCTCCTGCATCTATTTGGATGGGAACAAATTGTACCATCTCGAACACTAGACTTTTTTCCTGTAGAGGATTTAACAGAATGCATGCACATATGGTTAGGCTCTCCGTGGGAGAATCATCAGCAGTCGCCATGTCCTTCCCAATCTATTGGAAGAGTTTGGCATGTTTTTAGGGACTATATGAAGTGGTTGTTGATTAGGGTAGTGGCTAAAATGATGGCCGAAGATACTGGATAGAGGTGGCTCGTCATGTTTGACACCATGAAGGGAGGTGTTGTGGTTTTCCCTAGGGTGCTCCGAGCTTACCGTTCCATAGAGAGTCTTCGATATTCCATCCAAGCAGGAGAAGTTTAACGACCCCAAGATGTAGATGATGATGGGACTGGTTCTTTTGGCAGCAACGGGTAGGATCCCTGGGGATTTTTATTTGTGAATCTTTTGTATGGTGTTTGGTTATGTATGAAATAAATTTGGGAAGGTTGTAGTTTGTTTAGGAGTAGTTTTGGTTTCTATTTGTTTGGCGAGGGGAGTTATTTGACTCCCTATGCTGATGTAATTGTACCATAATTTCTCAATAATGAAATAACTAAAATTTTAATTAAATCATTATTCCTATTGATGTGTTTTTACATTTGAATTATCTATACCAATCGCTAAGGAATACATAATCCTTCTTTCATGTAAATGATAAAAATGAACCGCCGTTCTTGGAGATAACAAACGAATAGCATTTTATTAGAAATAATGGGACCCTGCTCATCTAAAGAGTAAGATATGCCTACGTACCTCTGGGGGTTTTGAAAATTTTTGAGTTACATTGAAAGTAAAAATATATTTAAAGGATTAGGCCCCACATAGTTTTGAGTAAGGGAAATGAAGATTTTTTTAGAATAGAAGGGAGATGAGAAGAGTCATAGCGTGCGAAGATTTTGAACTAAGGGTACAATTTATTGAGACGACCCAAGTTGACTGGATGGGACATTTATTCCCCATCAAGGTTGGTGAACATAGCGGTGCCACCGGATAGGATCTTCTTCACAATGTAGGGGCCACTCTAACTAGGCTTGAATTTCCCTCGGGGTCCTAAACGGGCTCTATGATTTCTTTAGGGGCTAAATCCCCTTTTCAGACACCACAATCATTGAATCTCTTATTAAATGATTATTTTATTCGGTGATGGTACCCTTATATATGTTATAGACCCTTCAGTCTCCTTTTATCCAAGATTGACAATTCATTAAGACGACCTTGATGCCAATTTTAACGCATATTGAACGAATTTATAGCTCAACGAATAAGAATGCTTTCATATTATATACTAGAGAGTAAGGGGTATCCCCATTAGATGCTCAAACTAAAGTGCAAAGGGAGAAGATTTATGTCTCTGAATACCATACTCGTCAACCAATTGTGTGACTTCTGCCTCAAAATGTAACCCGTTGTTTGATATTAGCTCGCCCGGGACCCCATATTAGCAAATGATATTTTTTCGGATAAACTTGGCTACATTTTTAGCATTCAGAACTGCATATGACTCGGCTTCAACCCATTTGGTTAAGTAATCAATGGCAACCAAGGTGAATTTGTTCCCGTTAGAGGCTTTGGGTGTAACTTTCCCTATGAAGTCGATACTTAATGGAGAATGGCCAGGGAGAAGTCATGTTGTACAATTCTAGTGGAGGCAAGTGCTTGAGACTAGAAAATTATTGGCATTTAAGGTTGTACAATCCTGAACCATGGTAGTCCAATAGTATCCCTATCGGATGATTTTTTGGCAAGCATATGGCTATTCATTTAGGGTTCGCACCCCCCGCTGTGGATTTTCTACATCATCTCTTCAATGTCATCCCCTACGATGCAATGTAAATGGATTCCATTAAAGTTTCTCTTGGACAGTGATTTATCGTAGATAATACACTGGGTAACCTATTTGCGAAAGGTTTCTCGATCTTTCTTATTAGAATCTTGAGGATACTTATCGTTCTTGAGGAGTTTCAAAATGGATTAAATGAAAGTCTTATAGCATATCCAAAGCTAAATGATAAGTTTCAGGGTAAACAATGTAATTATATGAATCTTTAGAGACTTAATTTCAAATAAAGAAAGTTTCAGGGACTAAAATCAAAATATAAAAAGGACCATTTCATAAATAAAATATTTTCAAGGACCTCTAAGAAATATTTAAAATGTATGGTGTAAAATTACTAAAATACCCTTCTTGTGTAAAATGACCCTTATACCCTTAATAACTTTACACCTCGTGCTTGACACCTCATGCTTGACACCTCATGCTTGGTTTTGACACCTCCACCGTAAACGTCTCTCCTTTGATGGAAAGGACAAAACACATATCATTCAATTAGATAAATCCAATACATGTGTCGTCGTTCGGTGAGTTAAGACTGCAAAACAGCTCCGTTACGTGACACGCTAACGCCGACTCACCAAAATGAATGCTTAGTCATCAGGACACGTATCATCACCCAGATAACTCTGAAAAACTATAAATAGAAGCCTTAGGATGAGTTCTTACACAAAATTCATTCCAAATATAAAAAATAAATAGTGAGAGAAAGTGTGAGGAAGTTTAAGTAGAAGTTTTGTCTTAAGATTAACGAGCGATCCAAGACTTTGTATCTGTATCTTCGGATTTATGTTCTAGGTGAGTACTCTATGACATTCCTTGCATATTTTGATTATATGATATTATGCAAACTATATCTATTTTGTGAAATGTTTTATCCTCAAAATACATATGATACCGATGATTCTGTCGTTTGTTATATGTGTATATCTCTCGATATATACATCGAATTTGAATTCTGAAATTATTGATTCGGCCTATGGAAACTCTATTGCTATGTTAGTCTTGACTGTCAGGTGGAAATATTTGGGTCGTACCTTCCCAGCTAGTTTATCGCTGGTGTGCCCTAAATAAGGCGTTATTCTAGAGATCATGATTTTCTGTCTGTGTTGTTGCCGGGTGAAAACATTTGGTAACACTATCTGTTTATCTGGGTATTAGAGCGTACATGGAAATAAAAATAAAATTGAATAATTGACATATTGCTCAATTATTTTATTTGTTCTGCTCTAAACTGTTTATTCTGAAAATATTTACTCTCAATTACTTAATATATTATATTACTGCAAATTCTTGTCTCTATATACATGCCTTCTGTTCTAAATTGAATAGGTATCAATTTTCTAAAAAACTCTAGAATGTTTGGAGATTGAATCTTATTCGGCGTTTGGCTGATGTTGTATAAATAACCATTTTTCTGGAAATAAGTTGGCTCGTGGAGAGCATATACTATGATTATGTTGAAGATTTAGCTTTTAGAGCTCTTTTTGTTATTATGTTGGAGCATGTGTGTCTCTCTTGTAATAAGTTTTTAAATTTTGTCTTAAGTTGTAATTCATAGTTAGTTTTAATATAAATGAAGTTTCCTTCAGAAAGCTCTGATGGCGTAATTCCTTTACTTTCAGTATGTTACTATTCATAGCCATGTGATTGTATTTTCGTTGCACTTATTTAAGGAAACAATTTAAGTCAGAATATATGTTGCCTTGGTGGCATGTCAAGACACTCGTTCCCTACTACTAATTTGGGTTGGGGTTGTGACAGAGGTGGTATCAGAGCATAGGTTATGAACCCTTAGACTACTAGACATAAGTTTCGAACGTTAAAGATTTTAAGTTTCCATACATAGGAGATAGGATTCAATATCCGACTTATGTGATAACCATCCCTATGTCTTACAATCAACATATAATTGTTTATAAATTATTGTTCTTCTAGTTTCTAATCCTGAGATAGTATAATACGTCTTATGTTTGGCCATGATTGTAGAAAATGACCCAGGCAAGATCAACTACGAGAACTAGTGGTTCATGTATGGAAGGACCTAAAGTTGCATACAAGGAGATTGAGAGTCTGTCAAAGATTATGGAGCATTAGGTGAATAATGGAGGACCAAGGAATCTTGAACTAACTAGTTGTACCATTGAACATTTTAAGAAGTTGAATCTGCCTTCTTTTAAAGGTATTCCTAACTCCACTAAAGTAGAAAGTTACGTGATGCAAATGGAAAAGATGCTGGATGTTCTTAAGTGTACCTATGAACAAAGGGTTTCATTTACAACGTTTATTTTAGAAGGTGAAGCCGAACATTGGTGGAGAATGAATAAGAGAATACACAAGGAGAGGAATACTTACATAGGTTGGAATGACTTCTTAGTGATCTTTTATAAGAAATATTTCCCTAAAACGATGAAAGATGAAATGGCAGTTGAGTTCATGAGCCTAGTGCAAGGGAATATGATGATTAGTCAATACGAGGCAAAGTTTACCGAGTTATCCCTTTTTGCACATTATGTTGTGATAACTGATGTTTTAAAAGCCAAAAAGTTTGAACGTGGGTTAAGGTTGAGTATTCCTAGTCGAATTTCCATCCTAAAGTTAACATCATACAGTGACGTTGTAGCTAGGTCTACGATAGCCAAAAGGGATGAAGAGGAGTACAATCAAATTAGAGATGGTACGAGGAAGTTTGGGGAACGAATAGGGAAGAGACCAAATAATACAAATAATTTTAGGAGTACTTCAAATGTTGGGGGAGTTAGTGATAAGAAATAGTTTAATAATAAGATATGTCAGCGATGTGGGAAGATGCATGGAGGATGACCTTGTTATAAGGATACAGGAGCTTGTATGGACATCAAATAAAATACTGCCCAACCCCAGTAAGGATTCTGATACAACCTTTAGGTGAAAAGAAGGACCAAGGCAGACAGGGTAAAGTTTTTTCACTTTCTGATACCCAAGCTTCTAATGCAGTAGTGTCAGGTACACTTTCTATATGTGCATAACCTTTTCAAGTTTTAATAAATCCTGGTTCTACACATTCATTTGTGTTTGTGCATTTTGTTAATCTCTTTCCTAATATGCCCAAACCCTTGAATCATATCATACACATTTTTACTCCTTTGGGTGAGTTATTGATCAGAACCTTAGTATATAAGTCTTTCCCTATAGATGTTAGTAGTCATAAGCTATTCGCCAATTTGATAGTTTTAGACATAAGAGACTTTGAAGTCATTTTGGGGATGGATTGGTTAGCATCGTATCATGCTAAGGTAGATTGTTTTAAGAAGAGAGTTACTTTTAGAATCCCTAACCAACCAAAATTCAGTTTTGAAGGAATTGGCATCCGATCTCCCATGCGTAATATCTCTGCAATGTAGCCTTGTAGTTTTCTTAAGAAGGGATGTCAAGGATTCCTTACAAGTGTTATTGATCTGCAAACAAAAGAGCCTAGTTTAGAAGATATTCCTATTACTAAACATTTTCCAGACGTTTTTCCAAACGATTTACCCAATCTTCCTCCTAATAGAGAAATAGAGTTTACGATTGACCTTATTCCTAGAACTACACCAATCTCAAAACCACCTTATCGTATGGCACGTTTAGAATTAAGGGAATTAAAAGTTCAATTACAAGATTTATTAGACAAGGGTTTTATTAGACCAAGTGTATCCCCTTGGGGTGCTCCAGTGTTATTTGTTAAAAAGAAGGATGGGACGATGATGTTATGTATTAATTATCGTGAACTAAATAAGGTGACCATTAAGAATAAATACTCTTTACCTCGTATAGATGATCTATTTGACCAACTTCAAGGTGTGAAAGTATTTTCAAAGATTGACCTTAGGTCAGGCTATCACCAACAGAAGATTAAGGAAGATGATATTTCAAAATTAGCTTTTCGTACTAGATATGGTTGATTAGGCATAAATTCTTCCTAATTTATCCCTTGATTTAGTTACTTTTAACACCTCGAACAACGTAATTGAGTTGGCTTTTATCTTATAATCGTGCTACTGACTAATCCTAATGAGTACACCGAGTTTCTGGTATTTTGTAGTGATTTTACAGGTATTTGATGTCAAGAAACGGAAGAAAGAAATCGAAAGAATCAAGAAAAAAAAAGAAGGAAAAGTCAAAAGGGCAAAAGTGGAATTTCCACCCGGAATTCAGATGAGGTACCTAAAGAGAAGTTGAAGACATCTAATACACGAGTACATAGGAAGAAACAACACCTCAATTGGAATCCCGAAACAAAAGTTATGAGCAGTCAAAGTTGAGCCAAAAAGTCAAATAGCCGGACCGGTCCGCTTTGCCAAACTCCAGAAGATCCCAGACCACAAGCAAACCGAAGAAGGCAAAAATAAAAGGAACCGGTCCGCCCCAAAATAAAAAGAACCGATCCACCTTGGAGGCAGACCGGTTCGCCTAAGGCCCGGACCGGCCCGGGCTTCGAGATTTGCAAATCCTATCTCTTCCTAAAAAGACTCCTAGTGTAGATGAACTCCGAAATTGTTGTAGGGTATAAAACCCGATTTATTATTGTTATTGGTACGGAGAATTAGTAGGATTTTTCCTCTCCTTTTCCAGAAACCCTAGTTTAGCTAACAATTTCAGTTTTAATTCAAAGATTGAAGATTTATTCAGTAATTTTTGTGAGTACCAGTTTCATTCATTGTTACACTTATTCCTTTATATGTCAAGTTTTTGGCGCCGTTGCCGGGGAACTAGGTAGACTTAGGATTAGATCGAGTCAATCCAAAGCTTTGACCAAAAATCTCCAAAAATTCCAAAAACATAATTTTTTTTTAAAAAAAGCACAAAACGATTCACCACCATCTCTCACAAGTTTGTAATGCAAAATCCCACTCCCCATAATACTCCAACCAGCATTCACGAAAATCCAATAGTTGAGTATAACCCAGATAGTCCCCACACCCCAAACGCCCCACAGTTCTGGATCTCGCCTCCCACACTGTCACACTCAATCTCAAACAAAACTACGTTTTCCTTCTTAGGGCACACTCCAGAATACACCTCGAGCACACCAAGTGAGAGCATCGAGTACTTAAGAGAGAGGGAGATGTCGCAACACAGTAGTGCAGCTGCCGGTGAGGAAGAGCCCCCATACCGCCCGCTGAGAGAATTCTTATATCCTGAGCGCATTGTCACTTCGGGATTAATTATACTCCCGTATAATGCCGGGAAATTCCGTTTCAAAAATTGGATGATCCATATGCTACCTCATTACCATGGTATGGATTCTGAAAAGCCATACCTCCATATTAGGGAATTTGAGGATGTGTGCGATACGCTCAATGATCAAACCTGCACCCAAGAGGTGATCCGCCTCAAACTCTTCCCTTTCTCGCTCAAAGATAAAGGTAAGACCTGGCTATGGTCTTTACCTCCGAGCTCGATTCCATCTTGGAACGAGTTACAATCAAGATTTCTCAAGAAATTCTTCCCGCCACATCGAACAATTTCCATAAAGGCTCAAATTCAAGTGTTCAGACAACCTGAAAATGAGCCATTTCATCGATGTCATGAGCATTTGAATGAGTTAGTTACTTCATGCCCCCATCACGGATTTGATGCAGCGCAAATCATCTCTTTTCTCTATGATGGGCTGAATCTCAATTCCAAGCAACTTGTTGAAACCATGGGAAGTGGTCCCTTTGTCGACTTCAACGCCCAAGATGCGGAGCTTCATTTGCGGTATGTCGCCGAGACTACCCAATCTTGGGATACCTCCGAACCTAATGCTTAAAATCGAAATCGTTAAGTGACCACCACTCCGTCAGCGTCCGGCTTATATCATGTAGAAAAGAATTCTATAGCAGATAGTCGAAATGATATACTTGGGAAAGAGATGCGAGACTTACGAGGGATAAGTGGGAGAGGATTAACTGGATCCATACCGAACCCCGTCGAGAAGGTGTGTGCTATTTGTGAGGTGGGCCATTCAACCGAGAATTGTCCGATGATACCCTCCTACAAAGTAATGCTTTAGGAGCAAGTTAGTGGTATGGGAGGATTTAAGGGTAATTTCAGTGCCCCGTACGGGAATTCCTACAACCCTTTATGGAAAAATCATCCCGGTTTTAGCTATGGGCAACAACATGCCGCAATGAACCCTCCTTCACATGTTGTCCCTCCTCCACCACAACATTTTCAACAAGATCCACACATGCAAGGACATGTGCAAGCACCACCACCTCAAGGAAATCATATCCCGCCACAGCGGAGAACTCTCGAGGATACCATGAATCAATTCATCGCAAGCCAGATCGCAACCAATGCCAAATATGATCGTCTGATTGGAGACATAAATGCGAATCTGTCAAAAATACAATCCTCATTGAGTGTTCAAGAGAAGGGCAAGTTTCCTGCCCAAGGCCAAATACCTCCCCAAGGTCAAACTAGTGTTAGCTCCACCTCCACTGAACATCAGGAGCAATGTCAAGCTGTGACCACTCTTCGTAGTGGGAGAGTCGTTGATTTATCACCTCCCCCACACGACACAACGAAAGACAAGGAGATTTCGCCCGGCACGAAAGAGGCCGAAGATGTCCCCTTTAATGAGAGTGACAAATAAGACACTAGTGAGTCAGAGGTAGTAGTGAAACCACCCTCCACGGCACCGTTTCCTCAAAGGTTATTTCCTTCCCATAGAGGAAACCCACGTGAAGACGTGCTAGAAGTACTAAAGCAAGTAAAACTGAATTTACCCTTTCTCGATGCCATTAAGCAAATTCCAACTTATGGCAAAGTCATCAAAGATTTGTTGACAGTAAAGAGGAAGATGAAGGTAAAGAAGAACGTCTTTCTAGCCCAGAACGTGAGCTCCATTCTACTAAATGATCTCCCGCCTAAATTCAAAGATCCAGGTGCACCTACCATATCCTGCATCATTGGAGAGAATAAAATCGAAAAAGCCTTACTTGACTTGGGAGCAAGCGTAAATATCCTCCCTTACTCTCCAATTAGCGGATCGAACAGTGAAGATCCCACGAGGCATAGTCGAGGACGTGATCATCCAAGTTTACACTTTCTACTTTCCGGTAGATTTTATCATTTGGGACACGGAGCCCTCCTTCCACTCGAGCAATCATGGTCCCATAATCCTTGGGCTCCCTTTCCTAGCTACAGCTAATGCAATCATCAATACTAGGAATAGGCGAATGCAACTCACCTTTGGGAACATGACCTTGGAAACCAACATCTTCCACATAGCCCAAAATGTAGGGGAGGAAGATGATCTTCACGCAGTGAGCCTCATAGATGAGATAGTAGAGGAGTACTTTGAGGAAAATTACTGTGGCGACGCTTTAGAGTCTTGTTTAGCGGAGAGATACTAGAGTGGGGGGACGTACACCAACTTTGAGAGGGAGGTTGGGGAGTTGAGAGAGCTACTCTATGAGAGACCATCGAACGAGGACGTGAGAGAGGTTAATTGGGTTTCTAAATTCGAGGAATTACCTCCGAGGGATACACACATGGTTCCCTCTAGTGAAAAATTTCCATCCCTCGAATTAAAGAAACTCCCCTCCCATATTAAATATGCATACCTAGGAGAGGATGAGACATTTCCTGTTGTTATCTCCTCTAGCCTAGATGAAGGGCAAGAGGGTAAATTATTGAAAATTCTGAGGAAGCACCAAAGTGCTTTTGGTTGGTGCATTGCTGATTTGAAGGGGATAAGTCCTTTGATTTGCACTCATAAGATCCATCTCGAAGAGGATGTCAAACCCTCTAGAGAAATGCAAAGAAGACTGAATCCAAACATGAAAGAAGTTGTGAGAATCGAAATTATCAAATTATTGGATGTCGGGATCATATACCCAATCTCGGATAGCAAGTGGGTAAGCCCTATTCAAGTCGTCCCGAAGAAGTCGGGTATGACTGTGATTGAGAATGCCAAGGGAGAGCTAGTCCCCCAACGTACCACCACCGAGTGGCACGTTTGCATTGATTACCGGAAACTTAATGCGGGAATTAGAAAAGACCATCTGCCCTTGCCATTTATTGATCAAATGCTTGAAAGAGTGGCGGGCCACCCTTACTATTGCTTCCTTGATAGTTATTTCGGATATTACCAAATTGAGGTAGATGTACTTGACCAGGAGAAGACGACCTTCACTTGACCTTTTGGTACGTTTTCCTACAAACGTATGCCATTTGGCTTGTGTAATACACCAGCGACCTTTCAAAGGTGCATGTTGAGCTTATTTAGCGACACGGTCTAGAGAGGACTCGAAGTGTTCATGGACGACTTCAGCATTTTTGGCACCTCTTTCGATCATTGTTTAGAAAAGCTGGAAAAAGTACTTACCCGATGTATGGAAAAGAACTTAGTGCTGAATTGGGAGAAGTGCCATTTCATGGTCACCGAGGGAATAATTCTTGGCCACATAATATCATCCAAAGGAATAGAGGTTGATAGGGCAAAGATAGATGTCATAACTGATCTTCCCCCACCAAAATCTCTGAAGGACGTGCGCTCATTCTTGGGCCACGCGGGGTTTTATCGAAGGTTCATTAAGGACTTTAGCGCCATCGCTAGGCCCTTAAGCAACCTACTCATAAAGGACACCCCATTCGATTGGACGGAAGCATGCCAAAGCACTTTTGAAAAATTGAAAAACATGCTTGTGTTCGCTCCCATCATGCAAGTTCTAGATTGGTCCTTACCATTCGAACTTATGTGTGATGCAAGCGATTATGCGATCGGGGCTATTTTGGGCCAACAAAAAGATAAGCAAGCTCATGTCATCTACTACGCTAGTCGGACCCTTACTGGACCTCAACTCAACTACTCTACCACGGAGAAGGAGTTGTTAGCGGTAGTCTTTGCCCTTGATAAATTCCGATCATATCTCATTGGTTCTCCTATTACTGTCTTCACCGACCAAGTGGCCTTAAAATACCTACTTGCAAAGAAAGATGCCAAGCCGCGCCTCATAAGGTGGATCCTACTCGTACAAGAGTTCAATCTCTCCATCAAAGATAAGAAAGGAGTAGAAAACATCGTTGTCGACCATTTATCTCGGCTTTCGTCTGACGTACCTAGTGATCCCATACCCATAGATG
Organism: Sambucus nigra; assembly: GCA_949130495.1. Lineage (NCBI taxonomy): Eukaryota > Viridiplantae > Streptophyta > Magnoliopsida > Dipsacales > Adoxaceae > Sambucus > Sambucus nigra. The sequence continues at coordinate 381,197,404 of OX422221.1, forward strand.
AATATTTTCCGAATGAGCAACTTTTTTCTACCTTTTCGTATCCCTGGTTTATGGATATAGTGAACTATCTTGTCACGGGAGCCGTCCCTTCCGATTGGACACCGCAAGATAAGAAGAGGTTTATTACTTGGTCGCGCATATTCTTCTATGATGATCCCTTCCTTTTTAAATATTGCGCGGACCAAATCATCTGAAGATGTGTACCGGATGACGAGATGCCGAAAGTCATCCAGTTTTGTCATGCGAAAGCTTGTGGAGGCCACTTTTCGACGAAAAAGACGGCCGCTAAAATTCTGCAATGCGGCCTCTATTGGCGCGCAGTCTTCCGGGATGTAAACGATGCTTGCAAATCGTGATATAGGTGCCAACGAATGGGAGCCATTACTCGATGAGACATGATGCCTCTTACCCCCATACTCATCATTGAGATATTTGACTGTTGGGGTATTGACTTCATGGGACCCTTCCCCCCGTCCTTTGGTTTCCTATACATCCTTATCGCGGTAGATTATGTTTCTAAATGGGTGGAAGCTATAGCTACCAAGACTAATGACAATGAAATGGTGATAAAGTTCCTGCAGGAACACATACTTTCCCGCTTCGGTGCACCAAAAGTAATAATTAGCGATAATGGCACGCACTTTTGCAATAGGCCATTCGCGAAGCTCATGAGAAAGTATGGTGTCGTTCACTAGGTGGGAACGACTTATCACCCACAAATGAATGGGAAGGCCGAACTAGTGAATCGAGAAATCAAGAACATTCTTGAAAAGATCGTCAATCCTACCCGAAAAGATTGGTCACTTAGATTGAACGATTTTCTATGGGCCTATCGTACCGCATTTAAGAATCAACTCGGCATGTCCCCTTTCTGCTTTATATATGGAAAACCTTGCCATCTTCCCTTTGAGCTTGAACACAAAGCGTATTGGGCGATTAAGCAATTGAATTATGCCATGGACAAGGCTGGTGAAGCCCGCAAGCTTCAATTGAACGAGTTAGAAGAACTACGCAATGATGCGTATGAGAATGCCAAAATTTCGAAAGAGAGGATGAAACTCACTCATGATAGCATCATTCAACGAAAAGAGTTTCCCCCGGGGTAAAAAGTTCTCCTCTACAACTCTTGGCTTCACCTCTTTCCGGGCAAGTTGCGGTCACGATGGTCTGGCCCGTTCGTTGTGAAGAATGTTTTCCCCCATGGAGCTGTTGAATTGGACGATTTAAAAGGGAGAAATACATTCAAAGTGAATGGACAATGCCTAAAGCCATATCTAGAGGCGTGTGCAGAAGAAGTCGACATAATCTGGTTGTCGGACCCCGTTTACGAGGTTGAGTGAGCTGTTGCAGCAAGGTCGTCGAACCCCTGACGCGTATGGGGTGAAAGTCATGTGTGTTGAGAGTCGTTAGGACTAGGTTCAATCAGGAAAAGCATTCGTGTGTTTCGGAAATTTTGAGTCAAAGGGTGTTGACTAGTGAAATCGAGAGAGTTTTAGTCCAGATTGATAGAGAGTATGTTGTGAAAGTGAAATTTTTCGAAGAAGAGAGCTCGAAACCAAGTTCGGAGAATTCCAGCCCAAAAGACCTAGGGTCAGACCGGTTCTTTTTTAGGCCAGATCGGTTCGCCATCGGACCGGTTCCTTTTATTTTTAAAAGAATCGATCCGCCTTTCGAGGGTTTGAAAAGTCAAAGACCTGGACCGAGCCGCCCCTACCCCGGACCGGTCCGTTTTCTGCAGTTCTGAATTCTCCCCTTCCCAAGATTCACCCCCTTACCCCCCAATCCCATTCATTCCCTCCAATCCATTTTTCCCACTCCCAACCCCAACCTTTCCCTCCCAAATCCACCCCCTTTTCCCTCCAAACCATTTCCCTCCAATTCTAACCCCCCTCACCCCTTCCACTATAAATACAACCCCACCCCTCCCTTTCTCCTCACACCTTCAACCCAAATCCTCTCTTCTCCCTCTCTAGCTTTCCTAACAAAAATACCTTTTATTTTAATGGCTCCCCGTGTTGCCCCCACCAAATATGACTCCACCGAGATCCAACCCTCCGGTCATGGCAAGTTCCGTTCCCGCCAAGAGGAGCGATGGTGCAATCAATTCTTCGATTTGGGCCTCAAACTCCATATGGAGCGAGCTATCCAATGGGAACAGCTGCCCAACTCCGTCACCGCCCTATTCATGGCTCGGAGCTGGTGCCGAATCCTCAACCAACCTTATGAGGCAGTTTGGGCCATCGAGGTCCGCTCATTCTATGGCACTCTAGTTCAGACGACCCAATTCGAGGCCGAAGCTTTCGTGGATGGGAATGTCATCCCATTTTCCTTGGCCCGTCTCACGGCCAAGTTTGCCGAGTATGATGTCCCGGACGTTTCGGAATTTACCTATCCCCGAAACGTCCCCGGTCGACAAGGATATCATCATGGCCCGAATTGCACCAAATGTAGCTTGGACGGGGCAAACCGTCGCCGTTGGACGCCTAAACGAGAAGGCACGCCTCACATTTCAGATTGTGTGCGCCAACATATTGCAAACATCCAACGATTCCGCCATGCGGCCTCAGCAAGCTACTTTGACATATCATCTCTTCGACCCCCAAAATTCCATCCATTTGGGCCGCACTTTATACGCGAATATCATTAACGTGTCCTTGGATGAGAAGGGCTCCACCCCACTTCCCTATGCCCGTTTGATCACTTCCATCCTTAAGGATGCTGGCATAGCACTCCCGGTCGACCACACTCGCATCCCCGGTCCTTTCGGACAAAGGACCCTCACCAAAAGCGCCAAACAGCTAGCTGTCCTGTGGGCTAGGCGGGGTGATGATGGTGAAGAAGAGGCTGCCTCGAGCGAGAGCGAGGAAGAAGCAGGGCCAGCCGGTGAGGATGTCGAGATGGGAGATCTCGGTGCGGACGAGGAGGACGACCCAAATTTCGAGTGGGAGGTAACGGACCTATCCGCGCGTATGTCGGCACTTGAAACAAACTTAAACACCTTTCAGACCAACTATGAGCGTGACATGAGCATCGTTCTCCTCTTCCAAGCGGACATCTATCGCCGCATAGGGGATCCTAATGAGCCACTGCCTTCTTACTACCATAACCCCTATGACCCCAACGCGCCCGGTTCCTCCCATCCCCCACCCCGGTGAAGCTTTATATGGTGTTGGCAGCTTTTTATTTGTTTTTCCCTGTTCACAATTGTATGTTTTTCCCTGCACATGTAACACAGTCCTGTTGTAATAAAAACTGTATTTTCTTCATTTGTTTGTTTTATTTATCGCACTTATTATTTTGCCTTATTTAGATTTTAGTCCTTTTTGCTTGAGGACAATGCAACAGTCTAAGTTAGGGGGGGGGGGGTCACAAGTGCGTATCTCTAAAACTTCACAAATTTTCAAAAATGCCCAGAAATTTCCAAAAAAATCATAAAATTTTGAAAAATCCAAAAATATTTTTGTTCAAAATAAATAAAAATTGGAATTCAAAATTTTCAAAAATATCATTAAAAGTCGGTTTGAAGTCTCAAGTTGTAAACATTCAACATACACAAAGACGAAATTGACCAAAGATGGAAATTGAGCGAAAATTGACGACTTAACGAATAAGTGTGGAGATTAACAAACCCGGTGAGATTCGAACCTATCACTTTTTGCGAGTTTTTAAATCAATCCGAGTTAATTGTTAACTCAAAGTTCTTTTTAGCGCCTAAAAAGTTATCGAAGATCTCAAGTCTTTCATTTTGACTGGTTTTAAAAAATGTATGTAATATTGCTTTGAAAAACATGCCAATTTGATCTCTAAACTTAAATTCATCTCGAAACGCATATGGTAACGCAATTGGCAATTTGGACAATAAGGTAAGCCATCGTTTGTTACCCAAAAATATTGGCCATAAAAAGTTGTGAAAAAATTATCCCTTTTGTAACCCAAATTTGAGCCGAATAATTTTTCCTTTCGTTTCACAACCCGAAAAACCCAAATATCCCGAAATTGTGAAAAATGAAAAAAATTCAGAATTTAGTCCAAAAAGTGCATATAAAGGGACAAGAAAAAAAAATAGTTATGCTCAACAAAAATAGCAAGAAAAGAAAAATAGTGAAAAACAGAAAAAATAGAAAAAGAAGGAAAAATAGAGCAATAGCCCGAAAAAAGCACAAATGGACATCATTAATGACTTTTCCAATTCCAAACCCCTTCCCTACCTCCTTCATTTTACCCAATATACCTTAAACACCCGAAATAGAGGCAATGTTCCCGTTTTTAAAACCGTAATCCTTTGATGAGATCCTTTCACCATAAAAATTCCATCTTTCTAATTGTATGCGTGATTTTGCTTCCATCAACATTTACTCTTTATATCACGCATACCGAGAGAATCCCGTGAGAACTTGAAATCAAAATGAATTTTCGGATAAGTAACGTAATGGTCAATCGGTGTAAATTGGCGATTATATTTCCGGCTTCGCACATACACACTACTGTTTGAGACTTGTAAACATGGCTTGATGATGACTATTTTCTGGAACAGTTTGAATTGCACAATTTTTGCGTATTTTGAATTCTCTTTGAGTCGAATTTTGTGGGTATATCCTCTGCAAACCCTCACGAGACAACACTCGTCCTACTAGGGTAACCTAGGGGTTTAAAGGCTTGTTGCATATGCTAAATGCAATCGCTTGCCCGTGAAAAAAGTATTTTATCCCAATAAAATGATTTTCAAGAGTTGAGCCTTGCTAGGATTATTTTACATTGCTCGGGACGCGCAAAGTTCTAAGTTAGGGGAGTTTGATTAGGCATAAATTCTTCCTAATTTATCCCTTGATTTAGTTACTTTTACCACCTCAAACAACGTAATTGAGTTGGCTTTATCTCATAGTCGTGCTGCTGACTGATCCTAATGATTACACCGAGTTTCTGGTATTTTGTAGTGATTTTACAGGTATTTGATGTCAAGAAACGGAAGAAAGAAATCGGAAGAATCAAGAAAAAAAGAAGGAAAAGTCAAAAGGGCAAAAGTGGAATTTCCACCGAAAATCCGATGAGGTACCTAAATAAAAGTTGAAGACATCTCATTCACGAGTACATAGGAAGAAACGGTATCTCAATCGGAATCCCGAAACAAAAGTTATGAGCGGTCAAAGTTGAGCCAAAAAGTCAAATAGCCGGACCGGTCCGCCTAAGGCCCGACCCGATCCGCTTTGCCAAACTCCAGAAGATCCCGAACCACAAGAAAACCGAAGAAGGCAAAAATAAAAGGAACCGGTCCGCCCCAAAATAAAAAGAACCGATTGTAATACCCCGTATTTTCATGGCTTTTAAATTTAAGGATTTATTAAATTTAATTGAGATAAATTAATTTAATTTTAATCCGAAATGTTATTTTAAATATTTACTAGCGTGACAAGAGTTAGTAACTATTGGGAATATATTATTTGTTTCATATTACTGGATGAGTATAGTAATATATGAGATTTATTTTTATAATATTGTCACGTGTGAATAAAATGACAATTGTGGAAATTTAAGTCGGGACGCGCCCGTGTCGTGTCGGGACTAAATGCGGATTAATAAAAGTGAATATTTTATAGGTTATTCGTATGGTCATTTTGAGTGCGCCAACGCGTCCGGAAGGGTCGAGATAGTCAGAAAAGTATACCCGGGGGTTTGATTTGGGTCTCGGGGCGGTTTTAGGCCTAATTAGTACCCCGGGAGGGCATTTTAGTCATTTTGTATTTTTGGGTAATTAAACCCACGAAAATTAAAGGGGTTATATCAGATGTTTAGGTTATCTCCTAGGGTTAGATAACTCAAAACACTAGAACGACCATTGGAGAGGAGAGGAGAGAGCTCTCAAGGCATTCCAAGGCTCAAAACTCATCCGTTTACACCGCCGCCACCGCCAACGCGTAGATCGCGAGACGGGGAACGCAACCACACCAAATTCAACACCAAACCAGATTTATGAAAATCCCAGGCAAGTGTTTATCTTGCTTATTTCGTTGATGCATCATCCATATTAGTTTAGGAGTTATTAGGATGAGATTTATGGAAGAAAAACCCAATTTGAGATGGGAAATTTTCATGTAGTGATGATTTATATGATATTCTGGAAACCCTTTGTCATGTAAAGGATTAAGAGTTTGATTAAGAAAAGAGTTCTAATGAGATACAAACACTAAAACATTTAATTCGGACGATCGGACCGTTGGAATTAGATGAAATTTTACAGAGAATTAGCTGAAGACGAGAGGAAGCTACAGAAAAAAAATCAGCTCGATCGGACCGTTCAATATTTTTTAATATTTTTTTTGCTAGACAGTTTTATGTTTTGAGGACTCTTAGAGATAATAAAAATTCAATTAAAACTCCATTTTAATTCCGATTTCGAAACCGTTTGAAATTCTCATCTTTGAAAATAAAATTCAAAATTCTTTAATGTAAGGCGAAATCTATATTTTTGGGATATTTTTGCATAAGGGATAATGCAAGTATATATTAAAGGGGAGAGACACGTAAGAGAGAGTTACGTTGGAACATAAATGGATATCTACTGAATTGTACATTTGGAAGAATATAGTCCATGAGGGTTACGTAGTAAGTTGGAAAAACTCTTCGAATTAAAGTTAGAAACGAACCATTATACTTGATAAATAATAATGGGAAAATAAGGATAAATGTTGTGAATGTGGGTTATTGGATAAACCTAAATTGATATAATAAAAGTGGTATATTTATATGATTGTGTATGCATATATTATATACTTGTGAAAATCATGCCCGCGCTACTTGCTATCCCTGAGGTTTCCGCGCTGGGACGATCTTATCTCGTGTGCCTTATGGGGGATATTGACTCGTACCCTAGAAGATAGAAATCCTAGGTACAGGCTATCGAATCGGTAGTCACGGTCCTAAGAGACGTGAGGGTATGTACTGACCTCTTGGACTTGGAAACTATGCTTCGCCTCAATATTGTTTGTGTATGTATTTATACAGTTTGAGAGTGATCCCGAACTTGTATTCCCTTTAGTACAATTGATACGGGGATTGGATAGCTGAGTATGCCCGCACCATAATTTTTATGTGGGGTGCTGTTAGAATATATATATATTATACGAGTATTTAATATATTCATGAACTTCTGAAATTTGGGAAACTGCCTACTGTGTTATGGTAAGTAAGACATGTATAATGACTCAAATTGGAAATACTTGTTTTGAAAAGTATAATATGATATTGTAAAACTTTATGAATCAATAAAGTTAAAATGAGCGTTTTGGTACTAAATGAAATTATCCTTTTAAACCATGATGTTGTTAAATCTTAAATCTTGAGAGTCACCTAAGATAAGTTAAATCCTTGGGGAAAGATTGTGTGATATATGATGAGATAAACCCTTGGGGAGGTTAGTGCGATAGGAGTGCACATTAGAAGAGAGGTGAGAATTTCTCAAGAGAGTGTCGTACTAATATGTTGTTGCATTGGCCTGTATCAATTTAAATACTTGCTAAACGAATTTTTAAATCATATACACTATCGGGCTCTGACCCGTTTACATTTCTCTTCCTCTCTTTTATATATATATATGTATATATTACAGGTGCCCAGCCATAGGGGCATCTTGCATGGGGTCCTTTGGCAGGAACGCACTGTAGCTTAGGTGGGAGTTGCAGGCCTGTTGTTTAGACGACTTCATCCATTTGATTCTACTCCTAGCATGTTCATTATTGGGGCATGTGTCGCCCTTTCCATTTTTCAGTTGTTATTTGGATATTGTACTTCATCTATTTCTAGTATTGTCACTTTGGGATTTATTATATTCTGGATGGTTTACTTTAAGTTTTATTGTTAGTAGCCAGTTGTTGAATGTTAAATTATTGGATTGATTGTTTAATAAAATAAATTAATAAAAATTGAAAGGAATGTTAAAAATGGTTTTGACACTTAACTTAATTAATTAGGGTGTTTAAATTGGAACGACAGTGATGCTGAGAATGATCCAACTGTTCACCTTGATTTTAATTTAATAAAGGAGTGATCGCCCGGTATTTAATTAGGCGGGGTGTCACACCGATCCACCTTGGAGGCAGACCGGTCCGCCTAAGTCCCGGACTGGTCCGGGCTTCGAGATTTGCAAATCCTATCTCTTCCTAAAAAGACTCCTAGTGCAGCTGAACTCCGAAATTGTTGTAGGGTATAAAAACCCGATTTATTATTATTATTGGTACGGAGAATTAGTAGGATTTTTCCTCTCCTTTTCCAGAAACCCTAGTTTAGCTAACAATTTCAGTTTTAATTCAAAGATTGAAGATTTATTCAGTGATTTTTGTGAGTACCAGTTTCATTCATTGTTACACTTATTACTTGGGTAATTTTAGTAAGTATTTCTTATTTCCAATTCCTTTCTACATCTAATTACCACTTTCCTTAGATTAATTATGAATTCCTGCACATCAATCATTATTTTCATTAAATTCAACATGTTAGGCTAGATTTTCCAAGGCCGGGGTACATGAACCCAGCCTGATGTATTAGTGTGTGTGTATAAAATTAATCCGATGAATTTAGTGATTGATTATGATCGTATTGCGTAGTTACACAATAATTTTAGATCTTTATATCTCGTTTGCCTTTGGGTACTCGTGATGATTTAGAGTGCAATTTGAGTGTCACTATCGCGATACTGATTTACTCATCCTTAGATTAGGTATGACGCGGGCTTGAACCTCGTATACATAATGCTTGGGAGTACTAAATTTCGGGTCAGATCAATCAGATAAATTTATGATTAATATTATAACTGCATTACACTAGGGTTGGGGGATTGTAATCCCGTCCTATTTCTCTCATCATTTAAAACAAAAAGTTTCAAATCATCGTTCATTCTTAAGTTCGGTAGATTAGTATAGTTGCATTTCTTCATAATTTCATTATTGCATTTAGCTGTAATCAAGCTCAAAACCAAATCAATTTTTTCTTTTTCTTTTTAGAGTCAAAGTTAAGGTCTCTCCGTCTCTTCCCGTTGTCAAAACTCTGTTGTCCTTTTTCCCTGAGGATCGATACCCGACTTACTGGGATTATTACTTGAGCGACAGGCTTTCACTTGAGCGACAGGCTTACACTTGAGCCTATTGTGAACGCATTTCTGAGACACATGTTCAGTCATGTCAATGGTCGCTATGAATTTCTTGTGATGCCATTTGGACTAACTAATGCACCATCCGCTTTTGTGGATATGATGAATAGGGTGTTTAGAAAATATTTGGATTAGTGTGTGGTTATTTTCATTGATGACATCCTTATTTACTCCAAAAGTATTAAAGAGCACAAAAAGCATTTAGAGACGGTGTTACAAATCCTTAGGAAGGAGAAACTATATGCGAAATTAAAGAAGTGTGAGTTTTGGTTGCCTAACGTCGCTTTTATGGTACATGTCATTTCCAAGGAGAGAGTGTCAATTGACCCTCAAAAGATCAATGCTATACTGGATTGGCCTAGACTAATTAATGTTACTAAGATTCATAGTTTTCTTGGAATAGTAGGTTATTATCGAAGATTCGTTGAAGGATTTTCTAGTATTGCCACATCTCTATTTAGGTTAACCCCAAAGAAGGTGAAATATGAATGGTCTGAGGAAGTTGAGAATAGTTTTCAAGAACTTAAGAATCGATTAGTAACTGCCCCAATTTTGACTATTCCTTTTGGGACTGGGGGATTTGTGATTTGTAGTGATGCTTCTAAAAATGGGTTGGGATGTGTGCTAATGCAAAATGGAAAAGTTGTAGCTTATGCCTCGAGACAGTTAAAACCACATGAGCGAAATTATCCAACCTATGACCTAGAATTAGCAGCTGTAATTTTTGCTCTTAAGATTTGGAGACATTATTTGTATGGTGAGACATGTGAGATTTATACCAATCATAAGAGTTTGAAATATATCTTTACTCAGAAAGATTTGAACATGATACAAAGGATGTGGTTATAATTAATGGAGGATTATGATTTAAATATTCATTATCACCCAGGGAAAGAAAATATAGTAGCTAATGCTTTAAGTAGGAAGTCTACACCAAATTTAGCGTGTCTTATTACAAGCCATGAAGCAATGTTGAAGGATTTGAGAAGTACCAAAATAGATGTACATATTTGTATTAAAGGAGGAGTAATCGCAAACTTACAAGTACTATCCATGTTGAAGGAAAGGATCAACGTTGCACAAGTAAATGACCCACAACTGAAGAAGATTAGAAAAGAAGTTATTGAAGGGAATAGGATTGAATTTGTGACACAAAATGATATATTGAGGTTTGGAAATAGAGTGTGTGTGCCATGTGATGCCCAACTAAAGAGGTAAATTTTAGAGGAAACTCATTACTCAAGATTCACATTTTATCCTGGATGAATAAAAATGTATAGGGAACTTCGAGACGTGTTTTAGTGGAATAACATGAAAAGGGAGACATCCGAATTTGTATCTCAATGTTTGGTTTGTCAGTAACAAAAAGATGAACATCAGAAACCATCAGGATTACTACAACCCGTCCCTATCCCTGAGTGGAAATGGGAACATATTACTATGGATTTTGTGACAGGTTTACCAAGGAGTTAAAATGGTAGTGAATCTATTTGGGAAATTATGGATAGTTTAACTAAATCTGCTCATTTTCTTGCCATTAAGATTACCCATTCTTTAGAAAAGTTAGCTAAGTTGTACATGCGGAAAATTATTAGGCTTCATGGAATCCCAGTTTCAATTATTTTTGATCGTGACACTAGATTTGTGTCTCGTTTTTGTAAAAAAATATAAGTAGCCATGAGAACCCAATTGAATTTCAGCTCCACTTTTCATCCTCAAATAGATGGATAATCCGAGAGAACCATTCAAACCTTAGAGGATACACTTAGGGCATGTGTACTTGATCTGAAGGGGAATTGGGATGATCATTTATTGTTAGTAGAATTTTCATATAATAATAGTTATCAATCAAGTATTAAAATGGCTTCGTATGAGGCACTTTATGGTATAAGGTGTCATTCCCCTGCATGTTGGGTACAAGTTGGAGAAAGAAAATTATTAGGACTAGAATTGATCCAGATCACAACAGAAAAGTGAAATTGATATAAGACCGACTTCGAATTGCTCAAATACGTCAAATGTTGTATTATTTCATATGTGATACGGATAATGTTAATTTATTATTTTATTCTAATCCTCCCTTCATAAATCATGAAATATAAAATTAGTTGCAAACATAAAATTTTAAAGTTTTCGGTAGGAATGTTCATATTAGAGACTAGTTTTGACCACTATAATATAACAATTGACTTGAGGAAAAAACAAAAAAGTTGTAGACATATGAATTATCTTTGTAACACAATAAAAGGTGTATTAAACGGAGGTCCGAGAAACAAGTTAGATCAAAATTACGAAATAAGGGCAAATGTGTCCATCCTTTAAGTCATATTTTGTCTTATTACCACACCATGTGTTATATTTTGATTGGTTGGAAGGGGAGGATGTCTTGGCCGACTTAAACACTTTGAAATAACATTCTTCTTCATCAATATATTTTAATTAAAGTCTTATAGCTTATCCTAAGCTAAATGATAAGTTTCGGGGTAGAAAATATAATTTTATGAAACTTTAGGGACTTGATTTTAAATAAAGAAAGTTTCAGGGACTAAAATGAATAAAAAGGACCATTTTGTAAATAAATATTTTCAAGGACCTCTAAGAAATATTGAAAATCTATGGTGTAAAATTACTAAAATACCCTTCATGAGTAAAATGACCCTTATACCCTTAATAACTTTACACCTCGTGCTTGACATCTCATACTTAGTTTTGACACCTCCACTGTACACGTGTCGACTTTAAAGGAAAGGACAAAACCGATGTCAAGCAATTAGAGAAATTCAATATACGTGTCGTTGTTCGGTGAATTAAGACTGAAAGACATCTCCGTTACGCAACACGCTAACGCTGACTCACCAAAATGAATGTTGTGTCATCGGGACACATGTCATCACCCAAATAACTTTGAAAAACTATAAATAGATGCCTTAGGATCAGTTCTTACACAAAATTCATTCCAAATATCAAAACAAAATAGTGAGAGAAAGTGTGAGGAAGTTTAAGAAGAAGTTTCGTCTTAAGTTTAACCAGGGAACCAAGACTCTGTATCTGTAACTTTGGATTTCTGTTCAGGGTGAGTAATCTGTGATATTCCTTGCATATTTTGATTATATGATATTATGAAAACTATATCTATTTTTTGAAATATATTATACTCAAAATACATCTGATACCGATGATTTCATTGTTTGTTATATGTGTATATCTCTCGATATATACATTTGATTTGAATTCTGAAATTATTAATTCGGCCTATGGAAACTCTCTTACTATGTTGGCCTTAACTACCAGGTGGAAATATTTGGGTGGTACGTTCCTAGATGGTTTAGCACTGGTGTGCCCTAAATAAGGCGTTGTCCTAGAGATCATAATGTTTTGTCTCTCTTGTTGCCTGGTGGAAACATTTGGTAACACTATATGTTTATTTGGGTATTAGAGCGTACATGACCATAAAAATAAAATTGAATAATTGACATAATTCTCAGTTGTTTTATCTATTCTATTTTGAACTGTTTATTTTGAAAATATTTACTGTCAATTACTTTATATATATATATTACTGCAAATTCCTGTCTCTATATACATGCCTTCTATTCTAAATTGAATAGGTATCAATTTTCTGAAAAACCTTGGAATGTCTGGAGATTGAATCCTTTTCGGCTTTTAGCTGATGTTGTATAAATAACCATTTTTCAGGAAATAAGTAGACTCGTGGAGAGCACATATAAGGATTATGTTGAAGATTTAGCTTTTAGAGTTTTTTTGTTATTATGTTGGAGCATGTGTGGCTCTCTTGTAATAAGTTTTAAATTTTCTCTTAAGTTATAATTCATAGTTACTTTTAATATAAATGAAGTTTCCTTTAGAAAGATCTAATGACGTAATTCCTTTACTTTTAGTATTTTACGATTCATAACCATGTGATTGTATTTTCGTTGCACTTATTTAAGGGAACAATTTAAGTCAGAATATATGTTGCCTTGGTGGCATGTTAAGACACTCATTCCCTACTGCTAATTTGGGACGGGGTCGTGACATAGATCTTCTAGGTGGCATGGAAAGGTAAGAGTTTCTTGTCCTTGACTTTCAATCTTTTGAGTACTTAACCAATGATGAGGGCTGAATCTCTGTAGACATCTAGGCATCGAATTCCTTTCTTAAGAGCTACTTTGAGTCCTATCGTGCATGCCATGTATTCGGTCATGTTGTTGGTGTCTAGAAAATCTAACTTGATGGCAATGGGTGTGTGAGAGTCATTAGGGGAAATTAGGAGTATCCCAATTCCATACCATTTCTTATTGGTGGTGCCGTTAAAGAACATTTACCACCGAAGGTTTTCTTAGGAGGTACAAAGGATATCTTTATCCGGTAACTTGAAAATCCAAACATCAGCTTCTTTCATAGGGTGGTTAGTAAGGTAGTCATAGATGACTCATCCTTTCATGACTTTCTGCATGACATAAATACTATCAAATTCGGCTAGATAGCGTAGGTTATTTGAGAAATTTGATGGGAAAAGCGAGCATGTAGTGTCCTGATTTTTGGATGACCAAGACAAGGGAGACATATGCTTTCTCCACGGCAATGTAGTTGACTTTGTATCCGACCAACTTATGGATGGGGTAGTAGATGTCTCTCTCTTTATGAGACTCTTTTAGGTATTGAGCTAATAAAGCCCCAACTGCGGTGTCTATTATGATCAAGTATAGGAGTAGGGTTAGACCAGGTTGTGGTGGCATGAGTACCGAAGGTCGGGTTAGATATTTCTTAATTCGGTCAAAAGCCTCCTAAAAAGCTTCATTCCCGACATAAGTGGAGTATTTTCGAAGAAGTTTGAAGATAAGTTCATATATACAATTGGCTGATGAACAGGCTGATATACTATAATTTTCTAAGGAATCCCCGGACTTCTTTCTTCGTTCGAGGTGGTGGCATCTTGAGTATGGCTTTCAGTTTATCAGGATCAACTTCTACCCCTTTCTGTCTAATCATGAATCCCAAAAGTTTTTTTTTGGCAATGACCAAGACACATTTCTTTGGGTTAAGTCGCATCTGGTATCACCGTAGTCACTCGAAGAACTTTTGAAGAGCGGGAACATGACCTTCCCGAGTTTTAGACTTGATAATCATATCATCTAAGTAGACCTTGACTTCTTTGTGTATCAGATCATGCGAAATGGTTGTGGAAACCATTTTCTATGTTGCCCCTCCATTTTTGAGACAAAATGGCATAACGGTGTAATAGAAGGTTCCCGAAAGGTTGATGAATGTCATTTTATCTTAATGATCTGGGTGCATCTTGATCTGGTTGTATCTGACAAAACCATTAATAAATGACTTGAGAGCATGACTAGCCATATTGTGTATAATCATATCGATATTGGGTAATGGGTAATCATCCTTCGAAGATTCCTTGTTCAAATCTTGGTAGTGAAAACACATGAAAAACTTTCCTCCTGATTTTGGCACGAGTACGATGTTGGCTAGCCATGTGGATATTTAATCACTCGGATGAAGCCTACGTTCAGTTGTTTGACCACTTTTTCCTTAACCTTGAGGGACCATTTAATGCGGAGCTTTCGCAATTTTTGTTTGACTGATTTGCATTCGGGGAGCATTGGAATCTCTTGTTGAGCGATCGTAGGATCAACGTCGGGCATGTCATCGTAGGACCATGCGAAGAGATTCATAAATTCCTTCGATAATTCTTCAAGTTGAGCGTGCTTATGCTCGTCAAGAGTAGACCGTATCCTAATCTGGCGCTATTATCTACTAGAATCGAGATTAATAGTAACAGTTTCATCTTCATTAACTTGAATGAGATTATGTTGTTTGTTCCATATTAAGTTCAGTTAAGATTTTTTCATTTGCAAAATTATCATCATTAAAAGTTTGATTAGAATTAAGACAATTAATGTAAGGCAGAGCAAAATACTTAAAATCTTCATTTATTTCATTTTTGGGAAAAATAGAGTTATGAACCTAATAAAAGGAGGTCTTGATTAAATTATGATTAGAATAGGGAGTGATAACAAAATAAGAGGAAATAGGATACACAACAGAGTTGGGTTTTATTTTAGCGGGTGGAAATGGTATGGCATGCCAGTTGAGGAGAGGTGCATCAACGACTTTGATCTATCAGGATGGATACAATGATGTAGCGCTTGAGTGGATCACACAGAGTGTCAACCCCAATGTCTTCAAGTTAAATGAATCCTCAGAGTCACTTCCCTCAGAATCTCCTGTAGCAGCTATAGTATTTGGTAGCATATAATTCTGGGAACTTTCAGCCCATGAGTAACTGTCCTGGAAAAATATCACCATTCTTGGTTTCATATTATTATCCACATGACATTACCACGGTTCAAGAAAGCTGCAAAATGGGAAATCTTCACTCTATTTGATGAATCTTCCATTGAGGGAATCCTTTGAGACACTCTTGGCACTTTTTAGCCTTCCCTTCAACTAAGGTTAGTAGAGCATTCCGAGTTATTCTAATGATGGTTGATATCCCAGGCCACAAGGAGGAAATTTCTTCTTCAACACTATGGGATCTAGTATTCCACATTATCGTCATCCCAACCCACTTCGGGAATGTTCTTGAACATCTGTATCACATTAACATTTCCATGAGTTTTGTGTTCTGGACAAACTCTATCTTTGATATCATCCCCTCCTCGGAGCGAAAGTGGTTTAACTAAAAAACCTAACAGAAGAATATCATTTTCCCCATGCTGTATCTCTATTATCGGTAGTCTAGTGCTCGCATTTTCAATGTTATCGTCGTCGCCCAAGATGGTGATGACCCGCCCATTGGCAAAAAACTTCAGTTTCTGATGGAGGGAAGAAGACACAGCCTTAATACTAAAAATCCATGGTTGTCCGTGAAACAAGTTGAAATAAGTCGGGATATCAATGAA
Source organism: Sambucus nigra (assembly GCA_949130495.1). NCBI lineage: Eukaryota > Viridiplantae > Streptophyta > Magnoliopsida > Dipsacales > Adoxaceae > Sambucus > Sambucus nigra. The sequence continues at coordinate 381,213,463 of OX422221.1, forward strand.
TTGGGATTTAGTAATGGGATTTATAGTGCCAACCCATATTGTAAGCTTTATGGATCCCATAACTTACCGACGAGTATTATCATAAGCATTCACCGCGGTGGAGGTTGGAGCAAGGCCGCTCACTTTTAGTCCCAAGCAGTTGAGGGTTCTCAACGCGCAAACATTAAGAGATGATCCATTATTGACTAAAAAAAGTGAGACGGTCTTTTCCATAACTTTGACAGAGATATTGAAAGAATAGTTGTGATTTGGACCAAACTAAGGGATTTCTTCTTCAAAGAAGGATATCATTCTAGTATAGGTTAGAGATTTGACCATATTCACTGCTTCTTCTGGTGTGGTCGAAGGAGGGACTATGGGCCCGATAAGCAGTTTAATCAATGAATTTTGTTGTGGCTGGGAAGACATAAAGAGTCCCCACAGAGTGATGTTAGCTTGGGTTTTCTTCAATTGATCGAGGATCTTGCTCTCCTCTAGGGTCATTTTCGACATATGAAGTTTCTCAACACCTTTTCACTTGTCGATTGACGATGATTGTGGATTTGAAACCTAGTAATGCCTCACTTATCCAGTCACATAGTTCATAAAAGAGGGGAAAAATAAAACCCCCACTTCCTCATCTATCTCGATATGTTTGGCCACCGTTTTGATTTCTCCTATCAGCTCCTCAAACGATATCATTCCACATATACTGAACACTGGGCTTGTCTTTTTTGGGTTTCGTTCTTCATCTAAACTATCGAATTTGTCTCCCTATTCTGTAGCAACCTCAATGGCCTCTTTTTATAGATCTTCCCACTCAACGGGGATATGTATAACCACAGGGACCAGGTGAACTTGTAGTTTCAAAGCATCAAGTACCTCAGACATACTATAAATTTCATCGGTCTGTCAAAATAAGTCTGCAATGATATGGATGACATCATCTAAGATGGATTTATTGGTAGGTACCACCCAACAATTTAACTCTTGAGCCAACTTCCAAGCTTCCAAGAACAGTGTTCTGAATCTCTATCAATCAATGGTCATCTCTAAGGGAAATTTTAGCTCAAACTCTAGAAGCTGTTTCAAAGCTGCTGATAATTCCATATCTTTCCCTATAGAACGATTACGAATAACAATGCATTCTTTTGTAAGGAGCGATAGAGCTTGATTGACAAAACAGGTTGGATGTAGGAGAAAATATGGCCAAATTTGGAGCGGTTTAGGAGAATATATGGGTATGATGGGCAATTTACAGGGTACAATTTGGGTAGATGGATAAAATTCTGGGTCTTCTTGTAGGAAGGCAGGATTTGCATGATTTGGGAGTGTATTGTGGGTAGTGTTTGGTGTAGGATTGGCTAGTGGGGCAATGATACCCCAGTTAATCAGACCTTGGATTAAATTTCGAAGGTGGAAATATTGATCAATGGTGTGGCCGACATTTGGGTGAAAATCACAATGGGCATCTGGTTTGAAATTTTTGGGAAGTGGGTTTGGTAATGGACTAGGGTCTAATGGGTTGATAATATTTTGACTTAAAAGGGCTTGGTAAACTTTAGAGAGGGGAGCATGAAGCTCGATATATTCCTTTTTGACTGGGTTAGGCAAGCTTTCGGGTGCCCATGAAGTGGTAGGCTGAGGATGTTATTAATGGTTGAAATTACGGTATTGGTAAGCGTTTCATACTTTCTAGGAGTGAATTTTGTGGATACTTTCTTCGGCTCAACTTCTATCTTTGAAATACTTTCTTCGATCTCTACAGTTGATTTTTAGAGGGATAAAAAATGGGGGTAGTACTGTCTTCCCATCTTTACTCGGACATGGGGTAGGAAGTTATTTTTCACGATACTGACTTGCTCCTCTTCGAAAGGTCGGTTGGTTATGGTGTCCGCTTTATCTCTCCACTTTGCTATGAAGTTACTGATAGATTCCCCAGGATTCTGTTTGAGAAGTTCTAAATCACGATGGGTAACCTCCAACTCTTCGTTATACTTATATTGTGATATAAATTCACGAGCATTATCCTCCCAACTTCGAATCCTGAACTCCTTGTGAGATAAGAACCAATGAAAGGCGTTGTCCTTCAAAGTCTGTTGGAATATTTGGGCCATTATTTCCTCGAAGGCCCCTAGGAGAGTCATGTCTAGGTAATAACTTCAGAGATGAACAATTGAGGGTCCACTACCCCCTAACTTCTCAATTTTAGGCATCTTGAACTTTTTTGACAACCTTGCTTTAGATTAGGGAGACATATAGGTGTAACCCATGTGGTTCCTATAGATTCTGACTTGGTCAACATCTTAAGGTCCTCTTTGACCTTGTTCAGTTATTCTTCCTTCGGATCAATTATTATGGGGTTAGCCCCTATCTGGGCAAGATTCGTTGTAGGGAGCTGAGCTGGCGATCGCCCTTTAGCAGGAGGGTAACGTGGAGCGTGCTAATATTCCTCGAGGACCCAACTAGGCTCAGGTGCGAGAGAACCCATAGCGCAAAGGAAGAGGACCACGGGATCTTCGGGCACAGGGACCCAATTTCTTTGCATCTCATGAACCTCGATTTGAAGGTTATCAATCTTGGCAGTGAGTTGGGCTAGAACCGTCATCAAATCTGGCTGCACATTCGGTATTTAGATGGAGTTATCCATGGAAAGTGGATGAAGGAAAATTTCAGACTCGAAGGAAGTATTGAGGGAACTAAGGGAGCCTCAAGGAGATTTAATGGAAGATTGAAGCCAATAGGGAGCCACACCAAGGGTCGGGTATGCGATCGACCTGAGAAGGAGAAAGATTCAACTTTTTTTAAAGAGAATAAAGGAACGTCTTTTATTATATGAGGAAAATGTTTTTGACATTTTTGGAAAAGAGGAGGACAAAATATTTTTCCTTATGGTAAAAGGAAGGAAAAGTTCTTTTGGGATTATTGATAGAAAAGGGAAAAACATTTTTGACATTTTCAGTAAAGAAAGAGGAAAAATGAGAAAAATGGTCTCATCATGATTATTATTATTATTATTATTATTATTATTATTATTATTATTATTATTATTATTATTATTATTATTATTATTATTATTATTATTATTATTATTATTATTATTATGATGATGATGATGATGATGATGATTCTCACTTGTATTCAGTTTACCTAAATGCAGAAAGTAATGTCAGATGGGACCCGAGCCTAGGAAAATTGGGCTTAAAAAATATGTAAAACATGGTTAGACTTGTTACCAGGCTTATGGATAGGGTCATATTTTAAAAAAGATGAAATCACGCAAAAATTTGGGCGGCATGCTGACTTGGCATTTCAGCAGAGTTTCGAGTAGTAACCGCCAATCTAAACATGAGTGCCCTAGGATTGATGCCTATATGAGGGTATTCATTTTTTGGTTTAGTGGAAAGGTTCCCCCTTTGGAATGACTTCCACGATATACGTCTTTATTTTGAGGGAAATCGGTACATGTATACAATCCATTTAATACACCTGAGTGTACGTGAATTTCCTGACTATATACCTCGTGGGGACAGTACGTGTAAGAGAGAATTCGATATACTCGATCTACGTGAATGATTTCCCTGCTATATACCTCCCGTCATGACTTAGATCAAGCGGTATGATGCTGGGGGAACCATTCGATGTATGTCAAAGGTTCTTGGGAAATGGAAGGTGAGAATGATATTGCTTAGGATAACTACGACCTGCCGGAGCAGCACCCATCATAAAGTGAACCCCCAGTTACGGGACAAAATGTGGTTAATTTCCGTGCTCTTTGGTGATGTAGTGTGCAAAAGGCATGATTCTTGATTTTCATATTATGGAGAGAATATTTTATTTAGCATGATGAACACTATACTAATAGGGAAGAATGTACAAGTATAAAACATAAATTGAAGATTACACCAAGCATGGATATGTGAGGGTGAGTGACGTGTGACTATCTAGGAGTGAGTTTGTGGTAGTGAACCTAAGCATGGATCAACTATAGGTGTTGTGTGACAAGTGTGAGTGAGCGTGGATATATACAAATTTGATAAGTGGAGGTGTGTGTTAGTGACACCTAATCACAAATATTCTAAGTGAAACATGTGGATATAAGGCATCCTATATATAAGTAGTGTGAAGTGTACATGGATAATACCTACAAGTGTGTGAGTGAGTAGTGATATAAGCATGAGGTAGATATGTATAAGAAATAATAAAGGAGAAAAAAGTGAGCATAAAAGGTAGGTGCATACGCACACAAGTAGAAAATAATAAAACCCATGCAAATATAGTCTAGTCCTCTTATGAATGCAAGTTCCTAACGAAGTTTCCACTATGATGATCCCGGGATCTCTCCCTTTTCCTATTCCCGGGGGGGGGGGGGGGGGGGGGGGGGAGGGGGGGAGGGGAGAAAAATAACTCGCGTCCTACTTCCTCTAAGGATCCCTTTTGTCGTCATCAGTGTGGGGTGAATGTAAAAAGATGGAGTCGCGAGCCTATTTTGCAAAAAGTAGGCAAAAGAACATGTCGTCGCTTCGAGAGAGAGACATCAAAGAGAAACTTATGCTTATGAAACCAGTAGTTCAAAGGTTCAGGGGCTAATTTAGGGAATGGGAAGGGCTAAGAACCCATCCATCCCTTTTGGTCTCTCATGGGCTTGTGTTATTATTTTTCTTAATTTTTTCGTGAAGTGTGTGTGCGTGTATATATAAATGGAGATCAGAATCACTCAATTCATATCATGGAAAATATAGAGTGAGGTCATCCAAAGGAATGTTATAGAAATTATATCTAGAAAATACGATATATGCATTTATCGAAATGTTGATTGTTATAATAAAACGATAATATATGTCGGATAGAATGCCAATAAAGATCACAAATATAATATATATTAAAATAATGTATAGATGAAAAAGATGCAACTGCGAAAATGCAAAAATTAGAAAATTAATAAATTGGACTCGAGTCTGGAGTTTTAGCCCAAGATGCCTACGTAGCCTATAAGGGCATCGAAGTCCATGTAGTTCGCCTGTGGCATAAGGGTGGAGTTTATCCAATAGATTTGAACTGGAATTTATTATCCACGTGTGTGTAGAAAATGTATTTTTAGTTTTGAGAAATTATGGTGGATGATACCATTGGAATTTACAAGTGTAACCCTCTTTTTCTTGATTTTTTTGTATAGAAAATATAGTATGTGCAATATAATTAATAAAGGATGAGGTATTAATATGTATGAACTAAAGTAAAAGGTATATTAGGAATTTATGTAACAAATAAAAAAATAATGAAATTAAAGAGAGATAAGGATTTTAAACCTTCTTTAGAGGATTGAGGCTTGATCTTGATCCATGATGAGCTCCCTTGAATGTTGAGTTGAATGTTGGATGATAAAGAATGAGATTTTCCTAAATTGGGTATGAAAATGATGGGAATGAAAGATGCAGAGGAATTTCACACACGAAAACTTCACTGATTGCAAGAGAATGTTACTTGGATCACTGATATTGATGGATGTGAGGTGTCTTGGAAGTGAGCTCATGCGATCCTTATATAGGGTAGGGGGACTACCGATTGAAATATCCGTAGCACTTCCAATCGATAGGTGAACCTAGATACACTACCGATTAGCAGGGAAATGGACCTAACAATTCATAGTCTCGTGTATATATTTCCAGAAAATGATCGTAGAATGCAATCCATAAATCTAAATAGTTCATAGGTCATACTGTTAGAATTATAATCCAGAGACCTTCAAGAGTCCTTTGGTTTACTCCCGAGTCTAGGAGTTGACTTTGGGTCAAATGGGGAACAAAAGTGCCCATTCATCCTTTGGACGGGTGATCGTCGGAATGGATCATTCGTCAAAACCGTAAGTCAAAATCATGTACAGGGAGAAGCTTGGAAAGGTTATGTGAGGTACTTCGTTGTTCCAAAGAGATTTTCTCAATTCGAAGAGTTGCCTTTGGTCAATCAAAGCCTAAAAGTGGCCCATGACCTTTTAGAGTAAAACGGATTATTCATTCGTATCATAAGGTTGATTTGTGCACGGGGTAGACCTTTGGAAAGGGTGTTCAGTTCCCTTAGAAGATTCATTTAGTATCGTTCGATATGAAGAGTTGACCTTGGTCAAACGGAGTTTGAGGGTGCCCGGTGGCCTCCAGATCAATTTTTTAGGGAAAATAAATTGTTCATCCAAACGGTTATGCTGTTTTATGCACGGGATGGACCTTTGGAATGGTGTTTTAGTGCCCTTCAAATTTCATTGAGTTTTCACTCTAACAATGAAATTAATTGGGGTCAAATCAGGGCCCGGGAGTGCTCGATGACCTCCAAATCAATTTTCAATGGTAAAATGATCCGTTCGTCCGAACTGTTATGATGATTCATGTATGAGGAATACCATTAGAAAGGATAATCAAATACCATTGAATATTCATTGAGCTTTTTCTCTGACGATAGAATTTATCAGAGTCAAACGGGGCCCAAGAGTGCCGATAGCCTCTACATAGGTACTCGATGTATGACCTTGGGTTTGTAAGGAAATGGGGAGGTGCTAGGGACCTAAGGAGAGTTTAAGGGGGTCCTAAAATGTAGTGTCTACAGATAGGATCTTTACGAAGAGGCCGTTGAGGCTGTAGAATGCATTGACTTCTTATAGAAGGATGACATTATTTCCACCAGATGAGGGGACGGATTCGATAGTTCAGATGAAGAGACAAGCCTAGAAATGACTAGCCTAGCAGTTAGTATATGTGGAATGATGTAGTTTGAAGATTTTCTAGAAGAAATCAACAAAGTGGCTGAACAACCTGAGACTGGCGTATAAATATGATTTCTGTTTTCCCCTCGTATGTGAACCATATGACTAGATCTGGGAGGCATTACTTGGTTCTGAACCCTCAATCAATGATATATAAGGAAAAAGATGTTGATAAACTCCCTATACCGAAAATGACCCTCAAGGAGAGAAGGATTCCCAATCAGTTGAAGAAAACTCAATCAAACATCACACTATGGGGACTCTTTATATCTTCCCAACTGCACCGAAACGCCTTGATTAAACTGCTTATCGGGCCCACAGTCCTTCCTTATTCCATACTAGAAGAAGTAGTGAATCTGGTCGGATGTCTAACCTCTACTAAAATTATCTCCTTCTCCAAAGAATAAATCCCTAAGTTTGGTCCAAATCACAACTATGCTCTCAATATCTCTGTCAAAGTCATGGGAAACACCGTGTCGCATGAGTCAACACTTAATATCTGTATGTTAAGAGATCTCAACTTATTAGGACTAAAATTAAGTGACCATGATCCGACTTCGGCTGCGGTGTGTGCTTATGACAATACTCGTCGAGTTGTGATGGGATCCGCAAAACTTATAATAGGGGCTAGCCCTATAAATCCCATTACTTAATTCCATGTTATTGACATGTCGACTTGTTTCAACCTATTTCTCGAATGACCATGGCTCCATAATGTCAAGGGTGTGTCTTCCTCCCTCCATTAGAAACTGAATGTCTTCGCCAATGGGCAGGCCATCACTATTTTAGGTGATGATGATGATACAGAGAATGCAAGCACCAATAACGTAGTACTAGAGATATATTATGGGGAGAATGGTATGCTTCTATCAAGTTGTTGAGTTGAACCACTTCAACTCCCAGTAGGGGTGATTTCAAAAATAGAGTTTGTCCAGAACACAACCCTCCTGTTAATGTCAGTGTGATACAGATGTTCAAGAACATGCACTTTATGCCCAGACTAGGACTGGGATGACGATAACAGGGATAGTAGAACCCATAATGTTTAAGAAGTCCTTTCCTCCATGTGGTTTGGATTATCAACCCTCATCAGAGGAGCCTTAGAATGATTTTCCAACCTCAGTTGAATATAAGTCTAGAAAGTTCCAAGACTTTCCTAGGGGTCTCCTTGAACAAAAGATTTGTCAAAGAGGGTGAAGATTTTCCCTTTTGAGGCTTTCCCAAACTGTGGTATGATCATGTGGATAAGAAAATAAATCCAGGAATGGAGATCTTTTTCCAACACAGTTACTCATGGGACAAAAGTTCCCAGCATCCTGTGCAAATGCTCATTGAGAAGACTATAACTATTATCGAGGATGCCGAGGATTGATTCAACATGTAAACACTAGGGATAACACTCTACATAATCCACTTAAGCACTAGACCACTGGATCTATCCATCATGATCGAAGTTGTTGGTGCACCTCTCCTCAACTAGAATTATGTACTAGTTCCACCCGCTAAAAAGCAACCCAAATCAGATCTTTACCCCATTTCTTCTTTTATAATTATTCCTTATTCTGATCATAATGTAATCGAGACCTCCTTTGCTGCAGTTCTCAACGCTATTTTCCCCAAGAATGAAATAAACAAAGATCTTGATTATCTTGTTGTGCTTTACATTAATTGTCTTCATTCTAATCAAACTCTTGATTATGACAATTTTGCAAATGAATAATTCTTAACTGATCTTAATAAGGTTAATAACAAATTACATAACCGCATTCAAATTAATGAAGATGAAATTGTTGTTATTAATCTCGGTTCTACTAGTGAACTGCATGAGATTAGGATAGGGTCCACCCTTGACGAGCATGAACGCTCATGACTCAAAGAACTATTGAAGGAATATGTGTATGCCTTCGCATGTCCTACGATGACATGCACAATATTGATCCCAAAATATCCCAACACGAAATTCTAATGCTCCTAGAATGTAAACGGTCAAACAAAAACTATGAAAGCTCTACACCGTATGGTCGCTCAATGTTAAGGAAAAGGTGGTCAAACAGTTGAACGTGGGCTTCATTCAAGTGACCAAATATCCCACATGGTTAGCCAACACTATACCCGTGCCAAAATCAGGAGGAATGGTTCACATGTGCATTGATTTCCAAGATTTGAATAAGGATTCTCTAAAAGATAATTACCTACTGCCCAATATCGACATGCTTGTGGATAATACGACAACCATGATATCAGGTCATTTATTAATGGGTTTATCGGATACAATCAGATCAAGATGCACTCGAATCATCAAGAGAAAACCTCATTCATCATTCCTTGGGGAACTTTTTGTTACATAGCTATGCCATTCGGTCTATAAAATGTAAGGGATACCAACCAAAGGGCTGCCAAAACTATCTTACATGATGTGATACACAAATAAGTTGAGGTCTATGTGGGCGATATGATTATCAAGTTTAAGACCCGTAAAGGTCACGTTCCTTCTTTTCGAAAGTTCTTTGAATGGTTACGGAGATAACATATGCGACTTATTCCACACAAATATGTCTTTGGCATTACCAAAGAAAGCTTTAACGATTCATGTTTAGAGAATAAGGGGATTGAAACGAATATGCCACCACCTCAAATAGAGAAGGAAATCCTGGGATTCTCGATAAAATTACATTATATTAGCCGGTTCATCAGCCAATTAACTTCCATTTGTGAACCCATCTTTAAACTCCTTCGAAACGATTCCACTTAAGTCTGGAATGAAGCTTACCAGGAATCCTTTGACCGAATAAAATAATATCTAATCCAACCTCCTATACTCATGACACCGTAGCCTGGTCTCCCCTTACTCCTATACTTAACCATAATAGACACAACAGTTGGGGCTCTGCTAGCCTAATAAAATAAAGAATCCAGGAAAGAGAGGTCCATCTACTACGCAAGATGCAAATTGACCGGATACGAAGTCAATTACACTTCTTTGGAGAAAGCATGTGTTACCCTTGTCTGGGTCAGTCAAAGTTTTTGGCACTACATGCTCGCCTTTCCCATCAGACTTGTTTCCTAAATGGATCCTATTAAATACCTGCTCGAGAAACCTGTTGTGTCTAGTCTAATGACCCAAAGGTTAATGCTGTTAGCCAAATTCAATATTGTGTATGCCACATAAAAACCCATGAAAGGAAGAGTCATCTCTGACTACCTTATTGACTACCCTATGGAAGAAGGAAATGTTTGGATCTCTAAATTCCCGGATGAAGATATCCTTTGTACCTCCTAAGAAGACTTTCGTTGGAAAATATTCTTTGATGGTTCTGCCAACAAGAAAGGATATGGCATTGGGATACTCCTAATCACCCCTGATGACTCTCACATTCTTATTTCCATCAAGCTAGATTTTCCCTGCACCAATAACATGACCGAATATGAGGCATGCACGGTAGGGCTAAAAGTCTTTCTTAATAAAGGTATTCGATGCCTAAATGCCTATAAAAATTAACCCCTCATCATCAGTTTGATCCTTAGAAGATGGAAAGTCAAGGACGAGAAGCTCCTACCATTCCACGCCCACCTCAAAGAGCTGGCCTCCCAATTTCGAGATATCACTTTACACTACTTACTCCGAATAAGGAACAATTTAGCAGATGCCCTTGCCACCATAGCCTCCATGGTCGACATGCCTGAAGGAATAATGATGGCCCTTTACTAATCCAAAAGTAAGATAAATGAACCCACTGCTACCATATCGAACTAGTCACCAAAGGAGATCCTTATATGTAGGAATGATCGTACTATGATATTTGGCGCCTCCTCAAGAACAGTAGGTACCCAAGATTTTAACATGAAAGACCTAGAAACCCTTCACAAACTAGCCACCCAGTACATTGTCTGCTATAAATAATTGTTCAAAAGGAACCCACTTATACATCATCGTAGGGGATGGCATTGAAGAGATGATGTAGAAAATTCATAGCGAGGAGTGAGAACCCCACATGAATGGCCATATGCTCAATAAGAAGATTATACAACAGGAGTATTATTGGACTATCGTGGTTCAAGATTGTACCTCCTATGAGAGATGTCCCAATCAGGAGTATTATACAACAGGAGTATTATTTCTTCTCTTGATCTATGAGAGATGTCCCAATCAAGAAACTCCTGTCCTTTTTATTACCACCGGCTGTGACTTCTTCCAGGTTTTCAATGACCCGCTCAGAGGGTAGGAGCCTGGTCTCCTCCACTCTGGGTCTTCCATATTTTGAAGGTATCAAACCTTCTTACTGCTCGACCTTCTCTTTGGCCTTCTCGACCTTCTTCTATGGTTTCGGGCAGATGGGTGCTATGAAGCACCTTCTTGACATCGCTTGATATCTGTGGATCTCCATCTCTCCTTGCTCAGTCACGTAGTTGAGTTTCTGATGGTAGGTCGATGGGATTACCCTCATTGAATATAGCCACCCTCTGCCGAGGATACCTTAGTATGGAGAGTCAATGTTGACTACCAGAAACTCGATCATCTTGGAGACACTTTCTGCCCTTAATGGAAACACGATCTTTCCTAATAGGATATTTTCTTTTTCAGTGAAGCCAACTAGAGGGACAGTGGCTTCCTTCAAGTCGGCAACACTTAACTTCAATTTTCTGAACAGGTCGAGATACATTACCTCAAATGAGATTCACTGGTCGATGAGCAACTTGTCGACGTCATAGTTGGCTATCCTGAGGGTAATGATCAAGGAGCCATGATGTGGGGTTCTTACCCCTATTAGATCTTCATTTGTGAACATAATGTGATAGCTGTAATCGACGTCATCTGATTATCGAGACTTTCCTGACTGTGTCTTCGCTGGATTGATCTGAAAAGCTTGCATTACCACTATAAGCTTTTTCACTTCCATCCGAGCTGAATTCCCTTGAATCTGCTTCATATAAGATGCTCTATGAATTACTATAAATTCATGGCCAGCATCGTCCTTGAGTACGTTATCGGGCCTTGTGTCTCTATTTGCAACAACCTTCTTTACCTTCTTCTGCACAAACTCGTTCAGATGCCCGATCTGGACCAATTCTTCAAGGTGAGACTTAAGAGCCTTACAGTACTCAGTCTTATGTCCTCCCTCCTTGTGAATAGCGCATCTTATTGCGTTATTTCTCTTTGAGGGATCTCCTCCCATCTTTCTGGGCCACTTAACAAATGGCTCATCTTTGATTTTTGCTAGGATCTTCTATATTGGTTCTTTGAAGACAGTGTTTACTGCCTAAAATTCTTTTGAAGCATCGTTATTGCCTCTATTCATGGAGCCATTCTTGCCTCCTCTCTTCTATTTTTTGGACTTATCGTTGCCCTTGGCAGTAATCTTAGCTCGACCATTATCCCCTACACTGAGGCGGGTCACATTCTTGACTTTTGTGTACTTCTCGATGCGAGCCATCAGGTCATCGATGGTTGTGGCCTCCTTCTTCGTCAGGAATTGGTGAAGAAGGCAAGAGCTGGGTAGGCCAATCTTAAAAGAGGCCACTGCTATCTGTTTCGAGAAGTCCTCGACCTCGTTAAACAACTCCCAGTACCACTTTGCGTAGTTTCGGAGGCTCTCCTGAGGCATTTTCTTCATTTTTAGCAAATCATCCATCCTCTTTGGATGTGAGTTGCTGGTAATGAAGCGAGCCGTGAAGATCTCCTGTAGGGAGTCAAATCTCCTAATGGATCTTTGAGGGAGCCTATCGAACCACTACTGGGCCACATCATGCAGACTTGAGAGAAAAATTTGGCACATTAGTGCATCCCTATGGTTCCAAAGAGTTATGGCCTGCCTGTACTGCCTAACATAATCGATAGGGTCAGTCTTTCCGTCATAGATCTTGAATCTCGGAATTACGAACTTCTTGGGGGATTTTTATTCTTCTATTTCCCTTGAGAAAGGGGATTTTGTCTGGGTCCTGAGAGCTCACCGAGTAAGCTCTCTGGTCGATCTGGCACCTCAATGTGCTGGGTGCTGTCCATTTGTCTTCAGACCAAATTTTGTATATCCTTATCTCCTCGAGTTGGGCTCCTGTAACGACGAACTGTTCGTGTTACTCAAGTAAGTCATCATCAGACTCGTGCTTCTCACTTCCTGGGGATCCGCGTCAAGGGCTCCTTCCTTTGATGCGAGACTTGCTCTCTTGAGGGCTAGGAGTGTGGTACGGACGTCGCCTAGTGCTGCGATGGAGTTCTTTCTCCATCCTTTCCAATCTCTTTTTGAGGCAAGCATTCTCACCCTCTTGTTTTCAAGCGGCCTCCCCTTGCTCTTGGAGTCTTGCCTCATAGGAATCGATCAACCTGTAGATATGTGTGGACCTCGCTGGTCCCTATCTTTCTTCTGAGGCCTGCCATTCTGGGCGATCCCTTTGATCTGAACGTCGAACTTCAGATCTGATCCTGCAAGGGGAAGTTTGTTCTTGGATATCCCCTGCTTGAGGGGCGTTGCTGCTGTGACCAGACATTCCAGATTCTTTGTTGGTGAGGGATTTCTTAAAGGAAGACAAACGTTCCAATAGACGACGCCAATTGTGGTGACAATTATGTTCAACACAAGTTAACAAGAAAAGACAATCACCAAAGCAAATAAAGAATGTAATGAATGCCAATTATACAACACAGTATGCACGTCGTTTATCAAGAATGCCTACATCCACGGTGGTGCTCTCAGTATTATTTCTCTATACTCCGGGGAGTGTTTTACAGAAAATACAATGCGTGCCTGTTTCCCCAGGCCTAGGGTTTGTTATATACATATTCGTTTTTGTGCAGTGGGGATGTTGGACTTCCCCACGTCAAACCATTATTCCTAGAATATCTCCTTACGAAATCTTAGGAATAGACTAAGTCATAACTGATTTTGGTTGAGGCGAAGGTTCCTTGACTTTGGGCCATTTCTACTGGGCTACTCGTCTGGGGGCTGTGGCGATAAATTGAGGTACCCACAATTCTCATGATGTCATCTTGGGTATAAATTGATGTGTGAATTATAGGCCCATATGTATTGTAGGGGTTGGACTATCCTTTTCACGATACCGAGTTAGGAGAGGTATATTATAGCTATGCATAGGCGAGAGTGTGGTGCCACAATACACTTATATTTGTTTTGATGATATGACATCGAAAGGGAATGTCATTTCACTACATTCTATTCAAATTGTCAGAGATTTTTATCATGTGTTTGAACAGGTGCCAAGGTTGCCGCCAGCTTGAGAGATTGATTTTTCTCTCGATACGACACTGATTACCAATACACCGTATTGAATGGATCTTATTAAAATAAAGGGGTTGAGAGAGTAGATAAAGGAACTTTTACAATAAGGGTTCATTCGTCATAGTACACTTATAATACCCCACCCTGATATTTTATTTATTTTTCCCTGCATGAGTTGCAAAAAAATAAGGACATTGAGATTTGGATGATTATGATTGGGTTTCTATTCTTATTCAACTGCTTTGTAGGCTTGATGATAATTATGGGAAGTTGTGGGTCAAAAGTAGAAGAAATAAAAGAAATTGGAAAGAGGGTAGTTAGAACAACATGGGTGTCATTTGAAACAAGAAGCAAGGTTGCTTGAAGTTGGGGTTTAGAAAGCTTAGAATGAGAGTCCACTGTACCATTTTCAAGGGTCCCTCAAAGGTCATTAGAAGCCATAAATCGAATGAGATGCACTTGTTGTTCGAACGAGTCTCTATGTCGTTAGAACGACGTGTTTCAAAAATTCTAGATCAAATTGCCCTTGTGCACTATCACGTTTCTGTCCCTTGGATCGTTGAGTTGTCGAGCTCTGGTCATCCCATATTAGGCAAGAGGGTATTTTTTGGTGTTTTAAGGGTTTTTATAAGTGTGGGTTTGGTTCATTTGGTTCATTTTATAGTTGGAAGAAGAGGGAGAGAGAGAGAGAGGTGGTCTTCCCCCGTGTTTGGACACCTCTCTCCACCAATCCACCATTTCACCTCCCCAAACCCACCTTGTTCCTTTAGTATCCCACCATATTTAAGTCTATTACACCCATTTGCTCCATTATTAAGTGAATCTGCAAATTTGTAGATCTTTGTTGTGGATTCTTGAAAATGGATATGTAAACTTTCATAGAGTTTGAAGGCAGTTTGAAGTGGGTTCTAGCTTGGAAGATTAAATGGAGCACTTATAGAGCATTAATGGAGGATAAATTTGGTAACCCCTTGAATTCACTTTTGAAGGTTGGAGTTTCTCCTCCTAAACCAAATTTCTACCACCATTTGGAGTCTTTATTTAAAACTCTATTAACATTATTAATAGTATTTTTATTAGATTACATAAGTAGAATGTACGTGAATATATGATGGTTTCTAGTAAATTAATATTAAATATTTTTATGGAATTAAAATTTTGAAAAATATTATTTTGTTGGAAATAAAGGATGAGTAAATAGTGTAAAGTTTTAAAATATAAAAATTGGTATTTTTTTTAAAACAGTGTATTTTCTAGATATCTAATGGTTAACATTTTATGAAATAAAATGTTAGGAAAGGATGTTAAAATATTTAGTGAAATAATATATTAAAGTTTCTTGTAAAAATGAAGATTTGGTGAAAAATGGATATTTGTAGAATTTGAAAGAATATAGTGTCCTTTGGGTATTGAAAATGAATTTTTGCAAAGTATTATGAATTTCTAGATTGAAAAATATGTTTAACCCATTTAATAAGATTTTAGGATTTAAAATCCATAGTCTTATCAATATTAACTTGTAGTACTTTATAATATATATGTGTGAAAGTTTAAAGGAGATTTTGTTATCTTTAAACGTGAAATAAGAAAAGTAGAAATTCAAATGTTCAATGTGTGTGAAAATGGGGTAAAAGGTGTGATGTATATAAGGTTGTAAGAGTACACGTATTGAAGAAAAGGAAATGATATTTTCTTATAAAAGTGGTCTTTAAGTGTAATTAGATTTCTTGAATAAGGAAGTAAAGAAATTCCATATTTGGAAATATGGTTAGTAAAGGTATTGGATAAGTGTTAATGGTTAAACACTAGGAATTTGGCGTGTGTAACTTAATAGTGTTTAAAAGATTAACACTTGTGAATTTGAAAAAGGAAATGATGGAACAAAGAGGTTTTCAACTCGAGAAGAATAATACTCCAAATGTTAAAAAGGTGTTAAGGTGTTAAAAACACTTAAGAAGTTAGTGTGGGTAACTTAATAGTGTTTTGGGAAAATTAACACTTGTGAAAATGGAGTAAATGATGAATTTGGAAACAAATGGGAAAATGGTAATTTTACTTAAAGTGGAACATTTTTATGAAATAAAAATGTTGGAAATGGTATTACAAAAATTATTCCTAAATGAATATGATTTGGAATAAAATCAAGGTTAAAGTGTAAAGGACATGAAAAGATAATTTCCAAGTGTAACATAAGTTAGTCGGGTAAAAAAGGGGAAAGGAATAATAATGTGGACACTTGCTAAAATGTTAAAACACATAAAAGGAACTCGAATGACACCAAGATATTTAAGGAGGGCCTGAAGCCCTGGGGTGAAAGACCCAAAACCACTGGCCAAAGCATATGGTAGCATTGCCGGCGGTGTGGAGCCCATTAAAGAACATGATTATTGGAAGATTCCAAGAAAAAGATAAAGGAATACGAAGCATGTCAAGAAATAGGTTGTGTGGTAATATGTATTAAGAAAACATAACATGAATGAATTAATGAATGTTTCGGTAAAGGATAAAATGGGCAAGAAATGTGAAAATTGATTAATGTCCATAAAGTAAAGGAAAGGGAATGTGTAGCGGTAAGTAGGTGAGTTAAGCGACCTAAGAAGGTTTAACCCATCATTGACACAAAGATGTGAAAGGTTTTCAAAGGTTAAATAAGTATTTTCTAACATGGTTTTTGCATTTGTTGAAAGAGGTTATATTCAATGAAAATACTAATATGCATCAGTTTAAATGAAAAGGGTAATTTCGGTAAAGAAATGGTTTCAGTTACACAAAGTGTTGTGATTTCAAGTATTTAATCGTGTGTGTTATATAGAGGGATAAATGACAAATTAAGAAAGAAGAAGTCTTTTATGAGAGTAAGGTAAATTAATTGGTCTAAATAACATTTTAAAAAGTAAAATGAATACATGCATTAAGTATATAGAAGTGTCTATGTATATAGGCAAGGTGGTTGTATGTGCATATATGCACAACGTGTGGAGTCATTTTTCTTCCGTTCGTTTCTACACTGCATTTTGCATACATCCCACTGGCCATTAGCTCACACCCTCGTCTTTGTTATGGAAGTTTGGGTGTGGGTTCGTATTTTGAGAGTGTTATACATGTAAGTATTATATTTAATTTTGCGTTTGTAGCTCCGTATGCTTGGACTCCGGGATGCTTCCCACAGGCCCCTCACATAATTTAATTTGAAATTGGAATCGCATGCTATGAAAGAAAAACATTAATTAAAATAAAAAATTGGATTAACAACATTATATAGATTGTTTATTGCACTTCACACCTAACGCTCAGGCCGTATCGGGTTAACTACGGGTAATCCTTAAATCTATAATGCCATCATAGGGAGTCCCTTGCCCTAAAGACTTCATGGCATCGCTTGAGGGGATGGGTCCACTCTTGGTGGATTGCCTTGCCCTAAATTGTTTTTTGGGTATTGTTTTGGGGATGAGGTTCCACTCGTGGTGGATCACCTAGCCCAAAATATTTCCTGGCATCAATTTGGGGTTGGGTCCACTCGTGGTGGACCCCCTCGCTCTAAATATTTATGATTTACTATTTTGGGGATGGGTACAACGGTAGTGGATCCCCTCACCCCTAAACCCTTTTCTCATTATGTTGCTATTAGCAAGGTGGATGCCACAAAGCACTTTTTTTTGAAGTGACAAAGATATTGGTTCAGGGACTTCGAATCCATCCCTAAAGAAGAGAGTTCAAGCTAGGTTCCAAAGAGATAGGATGGGCCCAATATCTGGTCTCATTCACACTTAGCTGCATTTTTTGTTACTTTTCTAAGAAGATTTTTATTCCAAGGTAGACCAGACGATTCTCCTCGCAAGTTTCTTTTTAGGTCGGCTATCAGGCTTACTTGAGGGAGGGTTGTTACCCTTGCATCTCTTATAGGATCTATGTATACTTGGCTAGATCGTTCACCTGGGGAAGTGGAACAATATAATTGTCTCCATGATGTGACCAATTTTGTTAATTCATTAATCTTTATGGCCTTTTTTAGACGTTTCCAAACTTTTCTCCAGAAGCTCGTGCTTGTCACAGTGACACTGTTCGAATCATCAGGTGCAAAAAATGAATCCCAAGAATCCCCTAGGCCCCATTTTTGATAATGTGGAAGAATTATGCTTTTTCCATTACGACAGGCGATTAGTGGCATCTTCTTATGGATCTCCTTCCCAGTTTTGGGGGGAACTTTCTATTGTCCTTCTGGTGTGAAATCTGTATCTACATGCCCCCACATTTCTATGATATCCATGCTCCTTTTTTGAAATCTTACATCATTAATGGATGTTGGCTAAGGTGTATAGTTTTATCACTCCAAGTGAGTGTGGAGACAGTTTTTCTATAACCAGGGAGTCCATGCCTCAATTTATCCATAAAGCACCTCTCCCCCCAAACTATACTTGGAAGCATTTAAAAATTTTCTTTTGAGGGGATGCTTCATAGGACTGACAGCCTGTCGGGTCTTTTGTACCTTCTCATAATTATCTTCACACATTTATCCATTCATGGTTTAACTTTTGGTAGCACCAGATAATCTTGATAAAGAATTGTATCACATATATGCTACATAAAACCATCCCCACCAAAATTCCAAACAATGGCATATAATCGAGGAAGAGGACTCAAAAAGAGTTTTGGTTCAGTATCTCATTAGACAAGGCTCTCTTGAGCAAGTGAAACTTGTTCATGTGTGGCCCTTACTCGAGGAGTCTGTTTATGCAAAACATCCTGAGCCCCAACCATCTAAGGCAAAGGGAAAGGCCAAGTCCAATACCCCTATAAAAGGAGACACCCCTATGAAAATGTGACAAACTTTATTCCTTCTCCCCTTGATGATCCTTATCCTCCTCCTCCTATAAGGACTAGGGATACTAAGAAGAAGAATAAGAAGACCAATGTTGAGCATGTTTCTCTCCTTTCTATTCCAGACCAAGGGTAAGACTCTGATACCCTTGGGGATTTAGGAGACTTACTAGATCATTCGCGAGCAAGGATATGAAGCCTTGGGTGTTTTGAATCAAGAACCATCCATCTTTTCATCCCCTATTATTGAAGGTACTCTAGATAATTCATTTTTTACTTAATGAAACTGATATTCATGATACTTTGGTTTCTTGTTCACCTTCTTACTCACTTGAAGAGGAACTAGTTGATTATGGAATCACCCCTTCCTATGATGATAACATTTCATCTTCAAATGATATGGGTGTCGTTTATCCTCATATGATTACTAGTCTGACACTTGTGTTTTATTTCCAGTTTGGAGGGGTCCTGACAACGAGGATGATATTACGATATTTCCCCCCTCTGCTTCCATCCCCATTACTGGGAACTTCCCTATAGGCAAGCCTATCATCCTTCCATTGTAAGTCCCTCTATCATTTCCTTTATTTATTTCCCATTTCTTACTTGACTTTCCTTGACATCATTTTATGACCTTTTAACTTTATTTATTCTTTTGTGGTGGCTGCCTCTCGAGAAGTGCCTGGTCCTTTAAGAGTGGGAACTACCCTCTAGTCTTCGCCGACTTCCATTCACAGATCCCCATTTTGACCTGAGAGGAATTCCACGTTTTTTCCTCTTCAAGCCTTGACCAAGAGGTTTGTTCTCAAAACTTTTAATGCTCACACTTGTGTTTATTCATTTAACTATCTTTGACATTTCTTACCCTTATTTATTTTGTAGTTTTCCATTGTATTCCCCACCTATGTGAGGGGGTCTTCTGTGACCTCTCTTACTTTCAAGTACTCACCTATCTTTTTAAATACTTGTCCTTTTGAATCATCTGTTCGCTCATGATTTCTCTTGTTAAATTATACATTTGTTTGACAAACAGGTGACTATAACCCCCAACCTACCTACTAGGCCTCCACCTTCTTCTTTTTGTGTGTGTTCTGGCTCATATATCAGTTAGTCTCACTCTATCTTTGTTCTATTTGAAATTTATGTTGTTCATCTACTTTTTATATAGGCCCTCCAATAGTGGGGGAGAACAGCTACCCACAGGGGTTGTCATTCCAGGGTTGCCCCCTTCTGGAAGGATATCTACTTCCAAATTTTGTCTTATCATGGACAGCAAGCCGCTGGTGCAGCCTCTTCCTAGCCAGCCTGTTTGAGTGAACCTATTTCACGGGATTCTTCTTATGCAAAGTTACTTATCTATCTTACTTTGTTGTATATGTATTATTTTCTTCACTTAGTCTTTTCCTTATAATCTATTTGTTGGTAGGCTGGCAAGAGCACACGAAAGCCTTTATAGTTGGTCTGAGATCTTCTCCCTTCTTGAGGTTTAGATACATAGCTATTATAGCCTTTAGCCTTTTGATAACCTATTAAGTTTATTACTCTAGTTCAATTACAAGTCTCAATTCTTTCTTGTCTTCTCTTTAGGCCAGTGTCAGTACTATAGGACCAGCTACTTCTGGAGTGGGCATACTAGTGAATAGCTTGACTGCCCCTCTACCTCATGTATTTATTTCTTTCTCTTGGTCTCTCTATACTGTAAATCATTTCCTTA
This sequence comes from Sambucus nigra, assembly GCA_949130495.1. NCBI lineage: Eukaryota > Viridiplantae > Streptophyta > Magnoliopsida > Dipsacales > Adoxaceae > Sambucus > Sambucus nigra. The sequence goes on from OX422221.1 coordinate 381,233,960, forward strand.
TTTGAGGGTATTTTAGACCATGGTCTTATTTTTTTCCCAGGTAATACCCTCAAAGGTCGTTATTGCATCGAACTGTCCTTTGAGCTTGATGATGCTAGAAATAGCACCACCCTTCAAGATGTTTGTAAGCTCAATTCAATGTTAACAATGGCAGCATAAAAGCATATAATAGAAGGAGGTGAGGAGAAGAGGAAGATCACCAGAATATAAGTGGTTCAGCCAATCAGGCCTACTTCCACGGTGCAAGTGTGTGATTAATATCACTTTATAAGGGCTCTAATGTCCATAGATACAAACTCTCAGGCTTTCTCTCTCTACTGTGCATTTGAACAGAGTTTCAGCTAGGGTTGCTAACTTCGGATCCTGTGCAGGGTAGAGGATGACCTCTATATATAGTACCTGGGGGGGTGTAATGTACCCCCTATGCATGCAATGATCATGTGTGTGTTGAACTAGACAATCTGATGAAGACATCTGTCATTATCACATGTAGAGAATGGTGATGAAATATTACCTCCACATGAGGGGAATGATTTGTTATAACTGATTTGTGTACACGTGTTCCCAACCACACATATGCGCATAAGAGCTCGGCTATCTGTGATTTGTCCCAACCTCGGCCTTGAAGAGGACGAGGTTGGTGTGGTAGGGAAACTTCTTGATCAGTGGTGACCTTGGATTACCAGCAGAGCCGAGGTAAGGCATGCGGGACTGCAACGTCAGCTTGGGCCGAGGTAATAGTGGAGTAGCAAGAACGTCGGCTGATTCATAGCCGAGGCTGGTTATGATGGTGGGATTGTTCTTATAACCTCGGCCTGCACCTAGCCGAGGTCTCCATACTTGGGTGGCCTGTTGAATAACCCCCCATGGATCATGAAGACATCTCTTGCCGAGGTAGCTAGTAACGTCGACCATGGCTGACCTTTTTGGGACGAGACTGCTGGTTGTTGATCTATGAGGCTGAGGTCGAGGCTAACGTCTTCTGTTCCGGACCTTATCTGGACGACCCTGCCAATGATTAAGCCATGACTGACCCTGTTGAGGCCGACCCTACTGAGGTCGAGACTTATCTGGATGACCCTGCTAATGATTAAGCCATGTCCGACCCTGTTGAGGTCGACCTTGTTGAGGTCGACCTTTATCTGGATGACTCTTCTAATGATTAAGCCATGGCTGACCCTGTTGAGGCTGACCCTATTGAGGCTGACCTTGCTGAGGCTGACCCTACTGAGGCCGACCCTTATCTGGATGACCCTGCCAATGATTAAATCATGACCGACCCTGTTGAGGCCGACCTTGTTGAGGTTGACCCTACTGGGGCCGACCCTTATCTGGACGACCCTGCCAATGATTAAGCCATGGTCGACCCTGTTGAGGCTGACCCTATTGAGGCCGACCTTGTTGAGGCCGACCCTAATGAGGCTGACCTTTATCTGGATGACCATGCTAATGATTAAGCCGTGGCCTAACCTATTGAGGCCGACCATCTTGAGGCCAACCTTACTGAGGCCGAACCTTATCTGGATGACCCTGCTGAGGATTAAGTCTTGGCCGACCCTTTTGAGGCCGACCCTACTGAGACCGATCCTTATCTGGATGACCCTGCTGAGGATATGTGAGGCTCTTATGAGATATGATTCCCATCGTCCTAAGAGACGAGAGTACATTTTGGTCATATCAGAGCTTACCTATAAGCACCTCCTCATTAGAGTTCTCTCATGTATACTATTATACTCGGTACTTCACCCTTCTTACCTTTTATTAAAGTGTAAGGTATCTTGGTGACTTAATATCAATTTCCTTATTTTATAGGTTGACACTATTGCTAAGGTCCCTTTATATGTGGGACATGTTGCGAGCACTATAGAGTTGACTCCCTAGGTACTCACTTTAGCAATTCTGTTTGCTAGACTCATTTTTTCTGCGCGAGTAATACGCAAACAACTCTTTATTTTCTTGACTTTAGGCTAGTGTGGTTGAGGTACTTTTTCCTCTGGGACGCCCAGTTAACACCATGGAGGAGGCTCCCCATGTACTTGTTTGAATATGCTTTTTTTTAAACTTGCATTTCTTGCGCAAGTGTTTGCTCATACTTTATAGTTTCCTCATTTTTAGGTTAGTGTTACAACTATTCCTGTCACCGTGGAACAACTTGGAGAGGTTATTTTGAGTGAGGTATTATTCTATTATACTTTATTCACTCTTTTATGTTTCCTCGATGTTTTTATTCATGCATTTGTTGTGCAAGATTCTTATCATCACACCCCTATTGCCATGTTTTCAGGTTAGTGAGGCAAGTGTTCCTTGACCTCTGGAACAAACAGGGAGCATTGCAATGAGTATTCCTCAGGTATTTTATTATTATACCTGACTCGTTTGGGGTGTTTCTTAGATTTCATCATTCTGATAAGTCCCCTATTAACGTTACATTTATTGCATGTTTATTATTTTGGCACAACCCGTCTAGGTGTACCTTCCTGATTTACTGGCAGCATGCTCATCCCATTGGTTCTGGGGGTAAACTCTTCATCTTCAAGTTTCTTTTTTAAGTGAATTTTATTGACTGTCCTTGTTTCCTTTCTTTAACATTCTCTTTGTGATCTTTATTTTCGGATCCTTTAAGCGAGCCTGTTAAGGAATCTGATGAGGTGGTCCTAGATCTGAGGTCACTCTCTCTGATGGTGTTCAGGGTTCTAGCGAGGAGTCCTCATTCCTTCCTTATGAGCTTGAGTCCAAGAATATAGGATATGACGACATTGAAGTATAGGATCCTGAGGCTTTTATAAGGGTTCTATGGTACGAGGAGCAACCCAAAAGGTTTCGGAGTCACAAGCGACAAGTGTTGGAGATGATCCTTGATCGCTATCTTGAGACGTTTACTTCTTAGAGTGTTATTAACATCCATAGCCTCACCGTCTTCATCTTAAAGGCCCTTGCTAGTCATATCCACGGCTTTCGATCCACTCCACCAGACGACCTAACCAATGCTAGGATTTCACTATTTTTGTCGTCTCTCCATGATCTTCAGAGGGTCTATCATTTTTGGTCGGATTAGATTGACATTGAAGTTTGTCACTTCTTGAGTGACTTTTAATAAGATGATGAGGCTTCATGTGTACAGGTAGTCCAGAGTTCAACACCGTCGGGTTGAGGCCACTCGGATTCAGGGTCAGATTCAAATGCTAAAGGCCAAGTTGGCCAAGCTTAAGGATAATGACATTTATGATGAGGCCATTATGGCCAGGCTGGAGGAGCAGTTTATCCAGGTGGAAGGTCCCTCTTATGGTGACATGCTCTCATAGGAGGATTGCTTTTTTGTTTTTATCTAATTGATGTAGTTTGTGATGTAGACTTTTTCTTTCTTTGTATTCTTCATCTCATTTGTACATGTAAAGGTTGTTATTCATTAATGAAAACAAACTTTTTTCCTCCATTTTCATCTTATCTTTGTGTTATTTGATATTTGTTAAAGTGAGTTTCTCTCTTTTTCTGTGAGAATATTGGCACAAAGTTTTTACATGTATGATCCTTGAACTGCCCGATAATTTGTGGGGTACTTGTTATATATATATATATATATATATTTAGAAATAACTTGGAGCGGGGGACCCCCTTCTCCTTTCCTTTGAAAACAATGCTTCTGTTCTTTTTCTGGGGGCTATTATATTTTAAAACTTCCCCTTATCCTGTGGGGTTCTTGCTCCACACTTCATTTGGAACCTTTTTATTGTAATAAATAAGTTAGAAGGGGGATAAAGCCCTCTTCAATTCTTAAGAAATTAAGTAAACAATTTATAACACATACGAAAAGACATAGTTTCATTTTTCAAAATGTATTCTCAAATCAAGTTAAGAATTTGCCAATGTTTTAAAATCTTCCATTAATCTACAAGGTATTTAAATTGTTATATCTAAAGGGACTTTACTCACTATACTTTACCTTTGGTATGGATATACCCCCAAGTATAATGATTAAAGTTTGTTAAGTTATCGCCTCCCTCATAAACTTTAAGGGTCAAAATCTTTTTTTTCCTACTAGAAGATATATACCTCATTTTCTTTCATACTTAAGAAAAAAAATAATAAATTGGTTGTCCTAGATGTACCCACTTCACAAATTATTTTAGTGGGTACTTATAATCTGTTAGCAACAAATCCAAGTAAATAAAATTTGAAAAAAATTAAGTGTTACTTTGTCAAAATAACTGATATTCATTCCTTTCTATACTCAGTGTCTATGTTGCTTACAGATATTGTGCTTATGATTTTCTTTAAAAAAAAGAATTCGTATGCTGAGCAAACTTTTTGGACTTATCAAAAGAAAGGAAACTTGGGTAAGAGTTAGGCCTAATATTTCTTTAGACATAATATTTCTTTAGACACTTAAAGTTAATACATTAGAGACACTCACTCTCGGGCTTAGATATTTGGTAGTAGACTAAATTGCCTACCCCTTGTAGCATAAAGGGGCCTTCCCAATTTGGCTTGTACTTGGAGACTGGCAAGGTCCGCAAGTGGTGAGTGGATGCCCGTAAGACCAAGTTCCCTTCTTGATACTCCTTTGGATTACCCAAATTTTCATTAGCCATAGATAGATATTGGGTATAGACCTTGAAATTATCTTTGACCTTATATCTTTGTTCATATAATGCCTCTAACTGTACATGCATGAGGTCTGGTATGAGATAATTACTTAGAGCCACTCTAGCTGAGGATACTACTAATTCTACTAGTAAAGAACTTTAGTCCCACGGATTAGTGAAAATGGAGTGAACCCTTTTGGCTTTCTTTTAAAAAATCTATAGGACCATAACACCATTTACAGTTTTTCATCCGAAGCCCCCAACATGTCTTCAAACATTTTTTTTGAAGATGTTGATCATTGTCTTGTTCGTGGCCTCCGTTGACAGTTCACCTTGGGATATGAGATGCATGAACTATTATGTATGATCTTATACTTGTCTATCAGGAGACCCATCTCCTTGCATAAGGATTGTTTCTCGTTGTCTATGAGGATCACTTTTGGAATACTAAATCTACATATTATGTATTCCCTAATAAACTAGGTTACTAGTTGAGTAGTCACTCTCCTCAAGGGTATCACTTTCGCCCACTTGGTATATAATTCAACAACAATAAGGATGAAATATTTTCCATGAAAGGTTGGGCTGATCTTACCTATTAGATCAAATACCCAAGTGTGGGAGGGGTAAGGGGCTTCTAGGATTTGTATAATGAATGAGGGGGCATGCACCATATTTCCATGCATTTGACATTCCACACATTTTTTCACAACGTGGATAGAATCAGACTCCATCGTCGACCAAGAATACCCCAGTGTCATTAATTGATCATATAACCTAGCACCACCCATGTGACAAGTCTCATGAGTCTACTTTAACACTCTATATGTATCCCTCTTTTCCACACACCTCATCTCTTTCTCATTAGACCCTTTTCTGTAGAGCTCTCTGCCTACTAAGTAGAAACAAACTGCGCTCTTCTTCAAGTAGAATTCATATACTCGCTCTGCTTGAACCTCTCCATCCTTGAGGTAGGTTATGTAGGGTTATATCCAATCTTCAAATTTTTTTATGAAGTTGGCCTCAGTGGGTTTGTCAAATTTGGTTTGGCACTTTAAACAACCTTGTTCGAGACGAGCAACTTCCATCCTCATGGTGGGCCAATAATACCCTCCCCACTGCAATCGATGATAAATGAGGATATCAGTATCTCCGCAATGCCGTTCATGCATTTCTTCTATCCTTTCTTTGTCTTCTTCATCCCCTACACACCTTGACAAGAACCCTCATGGGCTCTTAAAGTAGGGAATTCCCTACAACAGGTGATAATTCATTAATTCTGACATCTTCATGTTTCCTTCTCTCATTTCTAGTTATTTCACTCTAGGAAAACTCCAATCTTATGGATCCTCACTTAGGAACAATGACTTAACCATGTTTGGTACCGTTATTCTTTGCACGATGATGGTAGCTTCTTTCTCCTCAATATCTAATTTTTGAGCTATTATGGCCAACGTGTCCGGATGCCTGTTCAATATTCGAACATGTCTCTATATTATCACCTTCAAAAACTAGCTAAGACATCTTTGAATTATAGACCTATATGGGACTAGGTTATCATGCTTTAGAGATAACTCTCCATTAGCTTGTGTCACCACCAAGTTAGAATCCCATCATATGCATACCACTTTGATTCCTCTTCTCAGTGACTCTAGCAGGCCTAAAATGAGAGCCTCATACTTGACTTCATTATTTAAGCATTTAAAATCCAACGTAAATGAAATAGTAATCTTATTCTTTCCATTTGAGAGGATAATACAAACCCCGCCAATCCCTTGAGCACAAGAGACATCAAACTCCATATTCCACTCTTCCATCTCCTTTACTAGTTAAGCTTGAAATTTCTCACTTGGCAAGTGCTCACTAGGAGGTTCATAGGTCTAACTGAGGAGGTGGGGAAATAAATCTTCTATGGCTTGGCTCTTGATGGGCCTTCGTGACAATACATTTCAAGTCATATTCGAACAATATTAGAAACCACCTTGCTGCTCTCCCCATCAAGACTGTTCGCACCAAGAGGTATTCGATGGGATCACACTTAGTGATAATATGAAATGTGAAAGAAAGCAGGTAGTGTCTCATCTCTTGTGCTATAAAAACTAAGGCAAGATAACGCCAATCTATACTTGTATATCTGGACTCAGTATTTGAAATCACCCGTGACAAATAATACAATGCCTATTTATTCCTGAATCTTCTTGCACCAGCAAAGCTCCTATAAACCTTTTCTATTAAGGTCAAGTAGATCAAGAATGGTGAACTTTCTTCGGGAGGTACCATTGTTAGGGGAAGCCAATACCTCTTCTCAAAAGTTTTTTTGTCTCCCCCTAACCCATTTGGTCTTCTCTTCCATCAGAGGGTCAAAAGGGTGAGTTACCTCCGCTTATGCTCGTATGAATCATCTTTGGTAAAAAAACCTTTACTAAGAAGCTCTTGAGTTATCTCTGACTTTTCGACAGTGGCATCATAAAAATGGCTTTCCTCTTCTCTTTATCAACTTGTACTCCTTGCCTGTTTACTACAAAACCCCAAAATTTCCTCGTTGTTACCCCAAAGGCACATTTAAATGGGTTCATCTTCATCTTGTATTTGCAGCATCTTTTGAACACCCACCTCAAATCCTGAATATGCTTGCTTTCCTTTTTGGACTTCCCTACTAGATCCTCCATGTATAACTCCAGTATATCATGAAATGAGTCATGAAATATGTCCATCATTATACGCTTATGGGTGGCACCTTCATTCTTCAGACAAAACGACATGTCTGTGTAGTGGAAGTTCCCCAAGAGTGTGTGAAAAGAAATTTTCTTAGCATCAACTTGATCCAATCTAATTTGGTTGTAACCAACATACCAATCCATAAATCATTAAATTTAATGTCCCACTATAGCATCCATTAAACTGTTAATGTTTACGAGTGAGAATTTATCTTTTGGACAGGCCCAATTTAAGTCTCTGAAGTCTATGTTGATCCTTATTTGCGTCTTGCCTTTCTTGGCTACTGGTGTAATACTTAAGAGCGATATGGGGTAATGAATTTTCTTGATAAAGCCTCTACCAATAACTTCTCTAATTCTTATTTGATTTTGAGGTCAAATTGTAAGTGAGAGTGGTTTGCCTTACTGGTAGAGCATTGGGGATAACATTCAACTTATGGGATCTTACTTCTTTATCTATCTCAGACATCTCTATATATTTCCTTGCGAACACAAGTGTAAACTCCTTAAAAATGTTAATGATCTCCTCACTTTGTTTATGGTTAAGGCCTTTGGAGATAAAGAGAGGCCTCTCGTCTCCCCTTTATACTGCCAAGCTTATCTCTTTTAATTCTTGGATCTATTCCCTTGGCCCATCATGGATACACTCAGGTGACTCTTTTGGATCCTTATATGTTCAATAATGTGGGATTCATCTATCACATATCATTCTTGTGTCGGGTCAGTGCTTTTGTCCCAAAACTCCACCGATGTAGACCGTTATAAGCGGTAGATAACTTTTCCATTAGGTAACACAACTTTCTTTAAGGTTCAAGGAGGCCTTGTCTATACCTCAAGCTTTCTCTTTCCTTTCACTTTTTCAATTCGATTGGGTCACTCACAAAACCAGTCTCTCGTGTATAGGATTTTTGACCTGATCATTTTCTCTAGCCATGCGGGGATCCTCTAACCTCCTGGTCAAGTTTCTTCTCTCTTCATCTAGCTCAGTGTAGAATGTTGCATCCACTAAGTGAGCTTATCCTATTTAAAAAGGCTTTTTTGTGGCTTTGATCATGATCTCTTTGCCCAGATGTTTGTTTTTGCACATAGGTGGAATGTTGATGGCACTAACCCATGTTTATGCATCCACACTTGCCCTATCAAGAACGGGTAGTTGGTGCTATAATTGATGATATGCAATTTGATATGGAATGTAAAATTTTCCAATTTAATTCCCACGTTCACATAGTCCGACGAATTCGACCATGCACTATCAAAATAGAAAATCACCAATGGAACTCGAAATATCTTATCCTGAGATATGCCTATTTTATACAACGTGCTAAAAGGCATGAAGTTAATGTATGCCCCTCCATCCCTGAGTGCTCTAGGAAACTGATTCCATTTATCAAAGTTTTCTAATACAAATAACAATTGTGGAAATATGGCGCTTGCCTATAAGCTTCTGAGAAGACCACCTCAGAGGTGTATCTCTTGATTAATTTTCCTACTAGCCCCTACCAATTTAGATAAGGGTCCCCTCACTATTAAACTAACACTAAGATCCTCTTTGTAATGACCACACATGTATTGTGTTTTACCCCAATCTGATTAAAAAACCACTAAAATTTTGAAATTCTTTCTATGGTTGCGCATTTTGAGTCTAGCTCCACTTAATACGTTTGCACATTGCTTACATATTCTATTTCATATGTCCCTGATCATCAAGGACCAAATTTTCTCTTCCTTGCGAGGGTCTCACTTACTTGCCACACTCATTTTCTTGCTCTTATCTATCTAGACTGGCTAGCCCATCTTCAAACATTTTCTCATTGCTCCCCCACTCCTTAGGTTCTTGAGTTCCTTCCTCATCATATGCCACCATCATGTTGGTCAAGCCATAATGATGAGCCGACAATGGTTTCATGTTAACATAGACAAGAGCTATTTGCAAATCTCCATTGGCCACCTGTTCTCCAATGCCTTTGCAAATAAAAGCAATATTCGGTCGCATTTTGGACCCTTTGATGGAGTTCATAAAATTTTGCATTTGCCTTATCTACTTATGATGATATTTGCCGATTAGAACAAGGGGGAGCTGATACCCCTTCTCACACTAAGGTGTGTAAATAATCCATGTCTTCTTCCACACTACAAGGCATAGATGGTGGAATGTCATCTCCAAACTTCCTTGGCATGTCGGTATTATCGCCTTTGTATCCTTGGCCTCCCTTCTTGCCTTTTGAGTTTCTATCCATATAGTTGATGACTTATCTTTTAGAGACTTGGAATCTTCCTACTAGAAGGGGAACTTGTGTCCTCTACCATTGTGATCTGGGTTTGATAATCATTGCGATGTTGCTAGCTGCTCGCACGATTTTTTTGAAAGTTCCATCTCTGGTCTTATTGACAAAGTGGATTTTATATTTCTCTAGTATCCCATCAACACATATCTTCAGTTTCCTTTCTTTTAATACATACTCATGGATATCTAAAGACCTTTATCAAAAGTGTTTGAACTACTTCATCAATTCTTCACCAGGTTTCTGTACCGCTAGTGCAAGGTGCCTCAACGTGAACTCATCTTTTGCCAAGAAAAACTTCTAGAAAATATGCCTCTGCATATCTTCACAGGTTAGGATGTTGTTCGGCACCAGGTGGGAATACCACGTGTATGCTTTTTCTATGAGAGTCTTGGAGAACTCTCGTAACTTCAACTCCTTGTCATTTCCATGCACACCTAATTACTCTATGAACCTTTTAATGTGATATCTAGGGTTCTCACCCTTTCCATTGAACTTGATGAACTTAGGAGGAATGTGTTCCTCTTGGTATGGATTCTCATTGATGCTTTTTGGGTAGGGATTCTGCAACTCCTCATACATGTGAGAATATTACCTTTGAGAGGATATAATATTATTCACTTCTTCAATAGTAATGAATTTAGAGGGGGACTCTTTCAAGCTAACTTTCTTTGTCACCGGTGAACTTGTTGGCATTTTTATCTTCTATGATACCACCTTTCAAAGAGGATCACCTCTATGTTTGTTGTTTCTACTGCTGCTGCTATTGTTACCCCTCCAATAGGTGCCACTACAGGTGTCATTCAAGTTTAGCTTAAACATTCTAGGTCAACAATTGTTTTCTTCAAAAACTCAAAAAACATACTCATTAATCTCATCCCCACCAATGGTGTGGATGTTTTCGCACCGGCTTGCCCTCCTTGAGGAGCAAGTGCTCTCATTCTGATCACTACAACCTTGTCTTGTGTTGTATGGTCGCTCTGAACTCCATTGCCTATTGGACTATCTTCAAATACTCACCGATCTAAAACATTATATCCTTTTTATTCATGGTAATGAGAATACCTCCCCATTAGAGTCATCAAATGTAGAAGGGTGGTTGTGCTGGGATTGAGCCACTTCCAAAAATGCTATATTCAAGGCCTTCAAAGTCTAAAGAACGGTTATGGGAGAAAACCTTCCACTTTAAGTAATAATGGAGTACTGTGACCTTTTTCCGAAAAAGGGAGTAGAGAATAGAAAATTTCACAAACAATAATGATGTCTGAGAGAGAGAGAGAGAGAGAGAGAGAGAGAGAGAGAGAGAGAGATCTTGAGAATAATGGCTATAAAAAGGGGAGGAAAGAGGCAAGCCCTTTGACACTTATAAATAGTAGGGAGAGAATACTATTTTCGATGAAATTTTGGCAGAGAAATGGCCAACTTGAGATTTTTGTCTTTTAATGACTTTACCAAAGGGTCCTATTTATTGGTATATACTATGACTGACTTGGCATTTTTGGCCCCCAAAAAAATAGGGAACTTAGGGACAACGTCAGTATGTACCTTTTGTACCTATATGTATATTAGTCGCCTATTCCCTCTGATAGATAACATTTGCTGCCTACAAAAGTCAAAAAGAAAATATGTTGGCTAATAGTGCCAAAATATGTGATTTGGAAAATATCTTTTGAAACGATAACTTCTTGTACAAACTTTCGTAAAAATTTGGGAGCAGCCTTGAAGGCCACTCACCAAAGGTCATTTAAAAAATATTGTTGTGACTATCCTCTTGGATAATTACTGGTTTACTCCAAGTTTGTGAGTTATTGATTGACCCCTAAGGTCCATCTACTAGTATTCTCTCTATCTCAAAGTGTCAAGTGTTTGGGCTAAGTTGTGCGTAATAAACCTTATCTCTCAGCCACCAAACTAAAACTCTCATGAGATCCCAACTGGCCTACTCGAGACCTACTTGATCGATTAAGGCTACATGTATAAGAAAAATAATAATATTAGTAACTATTTATTTCCAATAACAATTTAGGGACGAGACCACTCGTGGTGGATTCGCTCGCCCTAAACACTTCCTATCATCACTTTAGGGTATGGGCCCATTCATGGTGGTCCCCCTCACCCTAAATATTTTTATGGTATTGCTATGGGGATGAAGGTCCACTCGTGGTGGATCCCCTCACCCTAAATATTTATTGGTATCACTTTGGGGTTTGGGTCACTCGTGGTGGACCCCCTCACTCTAAATCTTTATGATTTAATATTTTAGGGATAGTGCCACTCGTAGTGGATCCTCCCTCCCTAAACCCTTTTATGCTATCACTTTGGGGATGGGGCCACTCTCGTGACCCACTTTCCTAAATCTTTATTTTGTTCCAACTTGTGAATGGGATCAATAATGATGGATCTCTTCAGCCTTCAACCCCCTCACCCTACTTGCCTTGTTAGTGAACTAACGGGTGGGTGACCCTCCACAAGCACCTCCACTTGGGTACCTAAGCAAGACGACAAAGCCCTTGTTTTTCACATTGGTCTCAAGTTTCAAAATACTTCCCAATGGTATTTTGATAGTGTGTGCTCTAGGAACATGACCGATGACAAGTCATATTTTACCCAACTTGTGGATTGTAAAAAAGACAAAGTCACCTTTGTAGATGGTAATATGTCTAGAATTTTAGGACATGTTTATGTTAAGATACATGGATTTCCTAAGCTAAACAATGTGTTATACATCGAAAGGTCGAAAGAGAAATTGATCAGCATAAGCCAACTTTGTGATGAAAACTTTGCAACAAAGTTTACCATCCGAGTGTAACGTTTATGATCAATCTGATGAACTACAACTGCAAGGAGTGATGAACGACAATAATTACAATGGAATCATTCCCAGGTCCTCGTTTGTGAGCAATAATGCCGCCATATCATCTGTATACACTTGGCATGAACGACTAGCTTATTTGAACTTTAGAGATATAAAAAAGATTAGTGAAGAAAGACCTAGCGCGTGGCTTACCATTACTTGGGAAACCAACATCCAAAGTGTTTGGTACTTTGCCAATAAGGAATATAAATCAATAGCCCCCATCAAAAGTTGAATACCATTACATCCTCTCGTGTCTTTTAGTTGATACATAAGGGTTTTTATGTTCCTACTCGTACAGAGAGTATAGGTGGTAAGAGATACATTCTCGTGATGGTTGAGTTTGTAACACCCAATTATTACAAAACCAACACGTTGTCACTATTAATCGAATACATAGTGAGAATGACATTGAATTTAAAGAATTTAGAGAGGATAACTATTGTTATTAAGTGGGAATTAAACACAATTTTCCAGCCGTTCGTACTCCTCAATAAAATGGGATAGCTAAAAGGAATAATAAGACGATTCAAGAGATGTATAGATCCATTATTCTTTGGAGAAATGTCCATGGATGTTTTGGGGTAGAGGCGGTTAATACCGCATGTCGTACTGATTAGAGTATATCTTCATCAACATATATTACATACGCCATATGAGTTGTGGATAGGGAAGAAACCCAACGTATCGTATTTTCATGACTTTGGGACTCCTAAATATATTTTGAGAGATGGAGAGAACTTAGTAAAGTTTGACTCCCAAAGCAATAAGGGGATATTTGTAGGTTACTCATCACCCGGTAAGAATTATAGGGTATATAACCTTACAAGCTCTAAGGTTATGAAGCCAATAAATGAAACGATTAGAGACGAAAAGCTGCCGACATTTGTTGACCCTAACCTCGAGTGTCAGAACAATGCACCCCCATTGACTAACCAATTATTCCTCATACTAGCCCGTTTGACCCCACCATTTATTTATAGGATCCACTCTCTTGGGTTTGAAATAATTATGAACCTTCCTTTATACTTGGTGATCCCTCACAAGGTGTCAAGACTCGTGCTCAACTTGAGAATGTGGTTAGATACTTTTGCTACACCTCCTTAGTCGATCTTAAAATGTAAAAGAATCACTCAAGGATGAGCATTAGATATCCTCTATGGAATAAAAGCTTCTTTAGTTTTGCAAGAATGATGTAAAGAATTTCGTCCCCTGATCTAGTGAGACAAATGTGATTAATACAAAGTGAATTTACAAAATAAGATGGATGATAATGGTAGCATAGTTTGCAATCAGTCAAGGTTGGTCACTCAAGGCTACACAAAGATTGAAGGTGTAGACTTTGTTGAGACATTATCTCATATTGCTAGTCTTGAGTCCATCCATTTACTACTCTCCACAACATGTCATCTACGCTTCAAGTTCTATACAATGGATGTCAATAGTGCCTTCCTTAACTAAATTCTATAAGAGGAAATGTAGGTGGAATAACGAAAGGGGTTTGAATATCCATAGCACCTAGAAAATATCTTTCATCTTAATAAGGCCTTGAATGGTTTGAACCAAACACCCCGTGCTTGGTACAAGAAGCTCACTTATTATCTATTAGCTCGTGGCTTCAAAAAATTGGGAGTTGATAAGATGTTATTTTCAAGGAAAGAGAGAGAATTGTGCTATATTAGTTGCCCAAGATTTTGTGGAATGTAAGGACACAAATTTCAAATTGAGTCCTTTGTGGTTTTGGCTCAATTCCGGACAAAAACGTTTGAGTCATAGGATAGAGTTAATTGATCCTATTTCAAGCCTATGATGAGTTTGTTGAAGACGTAGCCGCCAATTGTATAAAGCTTCATCAAAATTCCGAGTTTAAGTGACTCGTTTCGACGTCATCAACAGTGGTTCCATGCTCCCAAGGTATGAATGCATTGCATATATATATAGGAGCATGTAACATTTTTATAATGGGTGTACGTTTATTTAATGCAATTGTCTATTTTTAGAAAGATTTTAATAAAACTTTAAAATAATTTTATAAAGTTTTTGGGCTAGAAAATAAAATATTTCAAACTTTCTACAAGTTCGTTCGAAGTGTCATTCGAACGAGTTTGTCGTTCGAACCACATTGTTGTTCGAACGAGTTTGCCAACGAGTTCCCATATTGGCCACTCGAACTTCGTTCGAAATGTCGTTCGAATGAGATGGCTGTTCGAACGAAATTTCCAACGAGATTTCTAACGAGTTCAGACTGGAACTTCATTAGAAGCCTCGTTCGAATGAGTTTCGAACGAGTTTTTGCGGGAACAGTTAAATGGCAGTTTTAAGCAGTTTTGACCAACTTTCCCACTTGTTTTTCCCACTAACTTTTTGGCAGATTTCTTAAGTACGAAAATGAACTTTTTTAACTTAACTTTTCATTCCATTAAAACTTCTAGAGAGTTTTTTAGAGCAAATTCTTCCAAGAAAAGTTTATGGTTTTGAGTGTTCATCTTTAAAAGAAAAATTCATTTGACACTCGAGTTTACACCCAATTGTTGGTTTAATCAAAGTTCCATTTATATATACATTGCTTGGAGTTTTGGCACCGATTTTTCATCTCTACCATTTTCAAGAGACGTTTGGTTTTGCTTCTACATCCCACAAAGAAGAAGATGTTTGCGTTGATTTACCCACTTGGATAAAGGCTCCTTGTTCGGGTGACGGTGACCATATAAAGTCCGATCGATGGATTCCGAGACCGCAGTGGAGCTCCGTGGTTATTCGCTAGGCAGAGGTTGATACAAGAAGACGCGTCAGGGCTTGAGAGGGATCGAGTCGAGTGTTGTAATTCATCTTGCTTGTATTTGTAAATTCCATACTTAGTGGATTTGAGGCTAGGGCCGTCCGAGGTTTTTTCCCGTTGTGTGTTTTTCATCGTACATCGCGGCGTAGTAATTTATTGTTTATTTATCTTGCTATACTCACCTAGAATGCATGCTTAGGTAATTCAAGATAAGATTTGGTTTTAATCACTACATGTTTAATTTGGTGCTAAATTAAATATTGGATAATGTGTAATTAATTCAAGTCATTAATTTAATGTGTTAAAATTTGGTTTGGCCTAATTTGTTAAAATTGAGAAATATGACTTAGGCAAATTTCTAGGACTTGGGTTAATTTACTTGGTTTAAGTGAAATCAATATTTGTGTGTGTTTTAATCTAATTCACTTGGTTTAATTTTAATTTTGAAAAGGAAATTAAAATTTGGTGTTTTTGTGAACCATCTTATGCTTTTGCATATCTCAACAAGGAAATTGATTTTAAAATTTTAAAAATTGGGGGCTTATCCTTCTTTTCAACTTGGTATCAGAGCAAAAATGATAATTTACTTTGTTAAAGATCCTTTAACTATTTTTTGGCTAAAATGGAATTTTTCCCATTTTTAAAATTTCCTATTTTCGATGGTTCTAATTATGTGTAATGGAAAGCGCGTATGAAATCGGCACTTAAATCTATCGATGAGAGGGTTTGGATGTCTGTAGTTAACGGGTGTCCCCACCAACTCATTTAGTAGAAAATGAACGTCTTCCCAAACCGACGATAGATGGAGTGAGGGTGAATTTAAACTTTCAAATTTTAATTCCTGAGGTTTAAACGCCTTGTTTAGCGCTGTCACACCAGATGAATTTTGACACATTATGACGTGTGAGACCTCTAAAGAAGCTTGGGATATTTTACAACTCACTCATGAAGGTACAAGTGTCGTTAAAGCTTCGATACTTCAAAACCTCACCACTCAATTAGAAACTATCAAAATGAATGAAAAAGAAACTTTTGATGAATTTTATGCTAGACTTTTCGATATTGTTAATTCATCTTTTAATTTGGGAGAGAAAATACCCGACAACCGAGTAGTAAAGAAAATTTTAAGGTCTTTACTCGATAGATTTATTCCAAAAGTGACCGTGTTAAATTCTTTACCAACTTTAGCCTCTATGAAATTAGAAGAGCTTGTAGGTGATTTACAAACCTATGAACTAGACATGTTTCCCGCTAAAACTGAAAAGAAAATAGAAAAGGGCATTGCTTTAAAATCTCAAAAAGAGGATAAAGAAGTAGTAGAGAGCGAGAGTGATAGTGACTCTGAAGATATGGCCTTGTTTGCTAGGAAATTTTGAAAGTTTCTTAAAATTAATAAAGATAAATTTAAAAATGACTTTAAGAAATTTGAAACTTCTAATCATGACAAAGCTGAGAGGATCCCTAAAATTATTATTGAAAATTTAAATAGGGACGAGTCAAATAGGTGTTTTGGCTGTGAGGGTTATGGCCATAGGGCTTCTGAGTACCCCACTAAACTAAGGAGAGAGGGTAAGCGACCCATTTCATATAATGCGACCCTTCGTGATAGTGATAAGGAAGAGGGACCCGATTCCCCCACTAAACCCAACTTTGTGGCTTTGATGTCTAGTCATGTTAGTGATAGTGAGAAATCATCTATAGATAAAAATTTATCACATGACACTTCCAAGGTCATTTTTTATGATTCCCTTATTTTTTATGATAGTGAGAGTGAAGAAGAAAGAGAGAGTGAAAATGTAGAAGAGGTTAATGTGAGTGAACTTCAAAATGCTTTTCAAGAATTACATGAGCAATCAATTAAATTAAAAAGAGCAAATTTGAAGTTAGAAGCAAATTAAAAAGAGCGTGTCAAGGTCGTCGATGATAGTATGTTGGTAGAAGACCTTGGGACACGTGAGAGGACTCTTCGAGAGAAGCTAGAATATGTAGAAGGCGAGAGAGAGAGCCTTAGGAGTTTAATGGAATCCTTGAAAAATGAGCTTCTCGAGTTTGAAGAGAGAAATGTGTTGTTAGAGTCTAAAATTATAGAATTAGAAATTAAACTAAAAGACTCTAGCAAAGTCAAATTTGATTTGGAGTGTAGGTCCGAAAAACTTGATAAAATCTTAGGCACGATCCAAATAAAAAATGACACTTGTGGTTTAGGCTTCGATACTTGTGATGAACCAACTCAAAAAGCCAAAACCAATGTTTTAGGAGAATCGCCTATGAAAGCCTTTAGAGATCACTCCTTAGGTAAATCTTTTCGACATATTTTTAATTATGCACATTGTGGTCGAAAAGGTCAACTTAAGAAATATTATTTTGATCTTAAAAAATCCCAATGTAAGGCAACCAAGGTAGCCAAGATTCCTACACCCCAAGATAGTCACTCATCATTAGTTTGGGTTAGGAGATCCGACTTGGTAGCTTTACAAGATAGGGTATTTGATTCTCATTTACTTTCACATGCTTCCTCCCTTGCAAAATCTAAAGGTTGAATGTGTTAGTTTTATTTTCATACCTTATCTTTTGTACTTCATGCTATATTCTCATGCTAAATGTATGCTTGTTTAATCATTTTCTAGTCTATGCTCTATTCTTAGTCACATGCTAGAATTATGATTCTTGTTTATCTTTTGTATTATATTCCTTCATTTTGTTTGCATAAAATGAAAAATACAAAAAGATTTTTGTTTATCATTTGTGTTTCACCTTTTAGTAATTTAGGCTTAATAAAAAAAATGCAAATGATTTTTGTGTGCCTTTTGAGTATATATTTTTTATTTTTGGTTAAAAATTTGAAAGACTCAAAAAGATTTTATTTTGTGTGTATTTTAGTTTGACACACTTTAAGTGGCATATACTTGTGTTAGAATCCTATCTTCTACGCTCCCATGTGGCTAGAACTTTTGGTTTATATTGTCAATCCTTATTATGTTCTTTACCATGTTTACATGGAGTAGTTGGATTTTGTGTTGATTAAATATATTATATTTTTATATATGCCTCTTTTCACTCATGCACGAGCTCTTTTTAAATTTAACTTCACATGTTATATTTGAGCCTTGTGAGATGTTCTCCTATCAATCTTGTCATCTACATATTTGTGACCTAGGAGGACTAGTGCATGTCAAAATCCGTTGCACGTGAGATTTGTGTGAAAAAAATAAAAACATGATAAATATAAATGTGCACGGGGAAGGGCTCTGAAAGGATTTGTTGTCCTTTGCGAATAGTAAGCCACCGTTTGAGTGGACCTAAAAGAAATACGTGGTCCAAAGGCCTAAAAACAGAAAATATGGCATTAAAAAGAAAATAATTGCCAAGGCCTATGTTTGATTGATATATTGATTCAAAATTAATATAAATGATTATTGAGGGAGATTGGATGGTATATCAACGGTTTGCACAATGTCCGTTTATCCTAGTTGCGTTTTCAATGTCATGACTCTATTGGTTTGTAGAATCATCAACATGCTAGGCTTGTATGCATTGTGTATGTTTGTTCATTGAGTTCAATCTGTATTGTCACATGAGGCTATATTAAAATGTGATGATGTTTTCAATCAATTGAGAACTCCGTGAACATGTTTTAAGTGATTGGGTCTAACTTTAATTGTTACTTGTTTACACCCCAACACTTCCGTTTCCATATGACACATTTTTTCCATACGAGTGTGAAAATCTTATCTTACTTTGTGTCATTTTTGTGTTTATATCTATATATGTGTACTTGAGTCTATTAGGTATATATTTTGTATACATATATTTGATATTGTTGTTTAGTCTTTGCCTTGCTTTCTAGTCCATATATGCTTTAATTCATAATTGGTATCCATCTTATTGCATTCTTTGTTGATATCACATGCTTAATACTTATGTATCATATTGGTATCTGTTTCTTGCATCTTAGTTGGTCTCCATTAGTATTTGTTGGATTAGTTACCCATGTGCTTTAATTATTTTCATCACTTTTTGCACTATTGCATTTTTTAGCTTGTTATCCCATTCTATTTATCCTTCGCGTAGTTTAGAGGATGTATATGCTTTAATTTGGGAAGATAAGTTAATGTTTGATTCTTTAGCCTTTATCTATTCCTGAACAAAAAAGGGGGAGAATGATTGGGGGAGAAATGGTATCTAGTCCTATTGTTCTCGTATCATAGTTTGGGGGAGATTTATCTTAGGGAGAGACGTCTTTCTAAGTTGATCATAGTTGATAAAGGGACAGAATTAATATAGGGGGAGTACTTACCTCACTTACTAGCATTAAATATTTGATATTCCCTATGCGTGTAATGTATTTTCTTAAGTGTGCATGAATTATATTATAAGTGGAAACCTTTACTAATAAAGATTGTGGTCCTTTGGGTTATTTGAGTCAAGCATTGTATTTTATTTTGGGTGGGACATTTTTTGACAGTCTAGTAGAGCTTGACGACCCTTTAGGATTTTTATTTGGTTTTTGTCTCGAAATAGCCAAAGGTGGAGATTTGTAAGGACATAAATTTCAAATTGAGTCCTTTATAGTTTTGGCTCAATTTGGAACAAAAACATTTGAGTCATAGGATAGAGTTAATTAATCCTATTTAAAGCCTATGATGAGTTTGTTGAAGACGTAGGGACCAAGTGTATAAAGCTTCATCAAAATGTCAAGTTTAAGTGCCTCGTTTTTACGTCATCAACAGTGGTTCCATGCTCCCAAGGTATGAATACATTGCATATATATATATATATATATATATAGGAGCTTGGAACGTTTTTATAATGGGTGGACATTTATTTAATGCAATTGTCTATTTTCAGAAAGATTTTAATAAAACTTTAAAATATGTTTATAAAGTTTTTGGGCTAAAAAATAGAATATTTCAAACTTTCTGGAAGTTCGTTCGAAGTGTCATTCGAATGAGTTTGTCGTTCGAACGAGCTTGCCAACGAGTTCCCATATTGGCCACTGTAACTTCGTTCGAAATGTCGTTCGAACGATATGGCTATTCGAACGAGATTTCCAACGAGATTTCTAACGAGTTCACACTGGAACTTCGTTAGAAGCCTCGATCGAATGAGATTTCATTGGAACGAAAATGTCGTTCGAATGAGTTTTGGCGGGAACAGTTAAATGGCAGTTTTAAGCAGTTTTGACCCACTTTCCCACTTGTTTTTCCCACTAACTTTTTGGTAGATTTCTCAAGTGCAGAAATGAACTTTTCAAATTTAACTTTTCATTGCATTAAAACTTCTAGAGAGTTTTTTAGATCAAATTCTTCTAAGAAAAGTTAATGGTTTTGAGTGTTCATCTTTAAAGGAAAAATTTATTTGACACTCTAGTTTACACCCAATTGTTTGTTTAATCCAAGTTCCAATTATATATATACATTGCTTGGAGTTTTGGAACCGATTTTTCATCTCTACCATTTTGAAGAGACGTTTGGGTTTGCTTCTACACCCCACAAAGAAGAAGATGCTTGATTTCGTTTACCCACTTGGAGAAAGGTTCCTTGTTCGAGTGACGGTGACCATATAAAGTCCGATCGGTTGATTCCGAGATCGCAGTGGAGCTCCTTGGTTATTCGCTAGGCAGAGGTTGATACAAAAAGACGCGTCGGGGCTTGAGACGGATCGTGTCGTGTGTTGTAAGTCATCTTGCTTGTATTTGTAAATTCCATACTTAGTGGATTTGAGGCTAGGGCCGTCCGAAATTTTTTCCCGTTGTGGATTTTTCCTCGTAAATCGTGGCATACTGATTTATTGTTTATTTTATCTTGCTATACTCACCTAGAACGAATGCTTAGGTAATTCAAGATAAAATTTGGTTTTAATCACTACATGTTTTATTTGGTGCTAAATTAAATATTGGGTAATGTGTAATTAATTCAAGTCATTAAATTTAACGTGTTAAAATTTGGTTTGGCCTAATTTGTTAAAATTGAGAAATATGACTTAGGCAAATTTCTAGGACTTGGGTTAATTTAATTGGTTTAAGTGAAATCAATATTAGTGTGTGTTTTAACTTAATTCACTTGGTTTAATTTTAATTTTGAAAAGGAAATTAAAATTTGGTGTTTTTGTGAACCATCTTACGCTTTCGCATATCTCAACAAGGAAATTGATTTTAAAATTTTAAAAATTGGGGGCCTATCCTTCTTTTTATGGACAACCTAGTATATGTATCCACCTGTTCCCAACATGCCTACACGTTTGAGGAGGAAATGAAGGGAGAGTTTTTGATGAGAATGGTTGGTGAGTATACGTTCTTCTTAGTACTTCGTGTGCATCAACTTGAGGATGGGAAATACATATCTCAATCCAAATATGCTAGGGACCTAGTGAAGAAGTTTGGTTTAGAATTCGCTAAGAACTCATAAACCCCTATAAGTACTTTGACTAGGCTTAGCAAAGACACTTTAGGTAAGGACATAGAGCAAACCCTTTATTGTAGAATGATAAGTAATCTTCTCTACTTGACTGCTAGTTATACCGACGTTGCCTTTAGCATTAGAGTTTATGCGCATTACAAAGCATCCCCCGAAAAAGTCTC
Organism: Sambucus nigra; assembly: GCA_949130495.1. Taxonomy (NCBI): domain Eukaryota; kingdom Viridiplantae; phylum Streptophyta; class Magnoliopsida; order Dipsacales; family Adoxaceae; genus Sambucus; species Sambucus nigra. The sequence continues at coordinate 381,255,755 of OX422221.1, forward strand.
ACTTCATCACACATAAATGTATCATCAAATATGTGAGTGACACTCTTTCCTATGATATTTGGTATTCTGTTGATACTGATGACCATTTGTCTACCTATTCAGATGCCGATTAGGCCAAGGATATTAATGGTTATTAGAGAACCCCAGGTGGGTTTATTACTTTGGGAGTGCTCTGGTCTCTTGGTCGAGGAAGAAGCAATACTCCATATCTTTGTCCATGACATATGCCGAGTATATAGTCGCTAAGATTTTATTCACACAACTTTTATGGATGAAGCAAATGTCAGAAGATTATGGTATTTGCCACGACACAATGACTATTTCATGCGATAATACAAGTGCAATTCATATATCCCCTAATATGGTTCAACATTCCCTCATGAAGCACATTGGGATATATGAGCATTTTCTTCGTGATCTCATTGAGGAGAAGGTCGTGTCCTTGAGCTTTGTGACAATCGAACACTAATTAGCCGATATTTTCACAAAACCTTTATATGTACTTAGATTCAATGATCTTATAAAGTCTTTGGGTATTTCTTCCGTTAATTGAGTTTGGGTACTTTATCTAGTATAGGGTGTTTATCATGTTCATATCATTTAGGCCTATTGCTAAATTGTATTTCTATGCATTTCTATGATTTTATTTTTAAAAAATATGAAAAATGCAAAAAAAAATTCGATTTATAAAGAAAAAATTCTGAAAATTTCCAAAGAGATTTATTTTTGATAAAATTTTGAAAAGGGCAAAAAGAGTTTTTTTATTTTCATTTTTCTTCATATAGGGATGCCCATTTAAGATGTTAGAATCACCCCTAAATTCCATCCATTCATGTGATTTCTTCATGGTGTTTTGAAACATGACTTTTTTTCCTTAGTGTACTTAATAATGGGTGGATTGCATTTCATTATTCATTGACGATTACTTTCTTCATTCTGGATTCTTTATCACTTTTATTGCCCATGTGAACGGACATTTTGATCATTGTTCTTACTGATCATATGTCAAATATAGTGTTCTTATCTCAATCATGATTAATAACAAACCAAATATGGTAAAGATAAGTTGATCTTGTAAGAACCATTACTCGCATTTTTTTTCTCGATTTTTTTATGTTAAGCAGTGGAAAAAGGGGTTACAAAAGAGAAAATTTTTCTTTGAATTAAAAACCACCATTTGCCAAAACGGCACACAAAAATAGAAGTGACAAGGCCATTTTTATTTCATTTATGCTTCACTACATATGAGTATTATGATATCTTCAAAATTTTGAAAGAGTGAATCCTTAAATATGTGAGAGTTTGAGGGTGTTATAAAGCAAAGGATCAATGGGTTAACATAATGGACTCCATTGAAAAGAATTAAATAGTTTGTCTTCATTGATTTGAGAAATATCTAAATTAATGTCATGTTACATAATTCGAGTTAATTTTATTTAAATTCAACATTTTTTTCACATAAGGCTGACATTGACTTCTTTCTTCAGAAGTATCGCCTGGGCTTCATGCACCTATATTATGAATGACTGTGTTGATTTACCTGTGAAGAAGGTTCACACAACTACATTATGCTTTCATGATTTGAGTATTTTAGTGTTATTACATTGTGTGATGTATTTTGTACCTATATGCACTTTTTATACATATACTTGGTTTTATACTTTAAAAAATTGAAAATTTTCAAATATAGTTTGTTTTCTTCTTCGAAATTTCATCGCAAGTGCTTTGTTGATTTTTATTGTCATGATATTTTTTTTCGATTCATTTGATTCTTACATTTCAGGATTTCTAACACTTTGTTTATACGAACAAAAAAGGGGAGAACAAATTGAAGGGAATTTATTTATTTTTTTAAACTTATACGTCTCACGATATTTCTTTTGTCTCACGTGTGTAGGTAATTCATCCTTGATGAGATTTTCTCTATTGCTAAATTGTGGAGTCAATGCCCAACTAGTGGAAAAGAAAGGAGTCGAGATTCTAGAGACTGATCAGTGGACACCGAGGCAAGATCTTCTTAGTGTGGGTAGTGATGGATTGTACCATTTTCTATTGAAGAAATGAAGAATCTATCACATTTGGGGTTGCTCTTTGTTTGCCCTGACTGAACGACCTCCCTTCGGTGGCATCTGAAATAAGAACAATTGTATCAGAACGCCTTTCAAATATTTTTGAATCACAGAAAGATATGGACGTATGAATGTAATCGTCCTAATAGTAAGGCTATACATCAAGAACGCTTACGGAAGATCGTAGTAACGCACACAGATCCTAAAGAAACTAGAACCTGATGCTCTGATACCATCTGTGACAGTCCGCTCTAAATAATAATGGGTGGCCAGCCCTATACTACATAAATTAGGTATCTCATATGGTACAGTCTCAACATCAACATACAACACTATAATATAAGGCTAACTACCCATGATCATTAAAAGCGAATTGTCAAAAATTTAAAAACTTTTTATTTAGCAACAACAACAAAACCAATAATGCAACTCAACCAAAAATAAACAATCTAACTATCGTGAGTGATAAGTGTAAACTCTATTAATATACAAGAGTGCAATACAAAGAACCAATAAAATACTCGAATATGCTGTCGGGTAACAGACAATACAATAATCTGATAAATGAAATATAAAAGTGTTAATCTACAACACTTGAATACTAACTCAATACAACTGAATCCTAATCTAGATATACAAAGATAGGAATCGACTAAAGCAAAGTGCCGCAACAGTCCGCTATTGCCACAACTCCACGAATCCTGAATGGATGAACATCAAAGGCTTCCTTGCGGAGGAACACCTGAAGTAGTACAATATATACATGGAGGAGAAAATATAAACGGGTCAGAGCCCGAGTTTGAAAAACATTTTATAGCAAGTGTATTAAGATGCATAATAATTATAAATGCATTATTACATGATTTAGTTGGAATCGAACTTTCCATAATAATTCAACTCACCTCTCATCTAAAGAGCGCACTAAACGTATGCACGTGATCTCCAAATGGATGTCCGATTCTAATTTAGGTAAGAGGATTCTAACTTAAATCCAAAAGAAGTATTTAAGTGAAATCATCTAACCTATCTCCCAATCTACATATTTCCATGATTAAAAGTTATAAATATTAATTTTAATATAATCATTATAGTTATCTTTATAATGTTCATTTGTTGAACATATAGAGTTACATGATCCAATCATGTCCACATCATCACAATACATCAACAATCTCATTTACTAGAATTTATATTCTAGAGATGCCCTTATAAGGCATGAAACCATATATATAATTACTATATCAGTTATTAGCATCAAGAGTTAAGGACTAAACTCCTCCCGATTCTCAACATGGCGCTGCGTTTCGTGCGTCGAACGTCTCGCCAAAGCGAAATCCAAACAAGGAACCGCCCCGTTACACTACTCCTAACCGTATCGATCCTCGGGGCTCATTATGCCCTCAATGCAAGATGCATGTAACCCAAATGATTATTATCCAATTTTAATTAATTAATATTCCTAATTCTCAACAGTACACGGCGTTTCATGCGTGGGACGTCTCGTCGAAGAGAAATCCAAACAAGGAACCCCCCTGTTACATTACTCCTGGCACTGCCGATTGTCGGGATATGTGATATATATATAGATAATTATGAGCATTAAGGACTAAACTTATCCCCAATTTCCAAAATTACACTGCGGTTCGTGCGTGGGACGTCTCGCCGAAGTGAAATCAGAACGAGGAACCCCCCCGATACACTAATCCTGTCAATGTAGGTCGTTGAGGTCCATTATGCCCTTGATACCCAAGTACAAACACAAGCAATAATAACCATCCAACCGAGCTATAACTCGAAGGACGCAGGCTCACATGCTATCATCTTCCAGCAGCCCATATACGTAGCAAACTGGGGCCACCTGGTGGGGTTCAACGACACCCACCTCGTGATCTACTCACGCACACAACTTCCGGAAGCGGTCATAGTTCCTAACCGGCAAGTGAGAGCGACACATACCCACGACCTCTCACCCCCAAAATAAATATATATATATATATATATATGTCATTTGCTGACCACCATGGACGACTATGACCTGGGGAATATCCACATCCTGTTTTTCTAGTCAGAATGCTCACCCTCTACGCACGAAACTTCCTAATGATAGCAAGGAGGGGGTATGCTTAACATGTATATACACCATCATATAGGGTATACATACATCCCACATAATAAAGATATACCATTATATAAGGTATACCTGCAACAACATATTTATTTTCATTATATGCCCTTAGGCGAAATATATTAATATCATTATTTAGTATATCCCTCTCTTTTGATACACTAACCGTCAATACTCACACAATTCCCCACTTAGTATATTCTATATTAATTCTCGCTTGAAGCTCACATGTCGCTTCTAATAATGAATTGTCTTTCAATTCTATTTAAGTTAAGGATATTCTACCCTAATGCACCTCAACTTCCATTTATAATTCTCCCTCCATAATATGGTTCAATTCATTTTATGAACCTTTGAAATTATCCCATTTGGGATTGGATCCTAATATCCGGTATCTCTAAATTATTCACATTCTTTCATATGAATTGAATTTATTATCACCAAGTATAACCTCCCGATCAAGGTGGGCTTCCCCACTTAGAATAAACCATAATATCTAATCGGTATTCCTCAAATTTAGTCAATATGACTCCAACCATTTCCTATAAGGGAAACTATCTAAAAGTCTCCAAAACATACTCCAAATAACTCCCATAGAAGTTCCCAATCGATAACTTTAGACGAAACGGGATGAAATTCTTCCTAGAAAAACATCTCCAAAATCCCCTGTTTCCAAATCGATTCGGCCCATCCGAATCGATTCGGCCCCAAAAAGCGAATCGATTCGGCCCATCCGAATCGATTCGGCCAATCCGAATCGATTCGGTCCAATAGACCTGGGAGTCTGCTACATGCCGAATCGATTCGCAAGGGGCGAATCGATTCGGCCGTAAAGACATGGGTAATCTGCAACAGACCCAATCGATTTGGTAGGGGCGAATCGATTCGGCAAGTGCAGCAAGCTACGAAATGGGAAATTTTCTTTTTAACCCAAAATACCCAAAAATCATTTTAATCATATTCCAACCATTTGCATCCAACCCAATCACATATATAACATTAATATTCATTCTAGAATACCTATAAACTTATTTCTAACCTTAAATCCATTTTATACACTACAAATCTAAGGTTTTTCCCAAAAGTTAGGTTTTAACAATTTAAACCTAAAACCCAAAATTCAATCCACAAATCATGCAATAATTAGTACACAACAATTATTTAGCAAGTTTAATCACTTGCCTCGGGTTCGTTGGGTCTGAATCCGCCTTGAGATCGCGTATTGGCCGGAAGAATCCTCTTTTTCTTTCTTTTCTCGTTCCTTTTCTTCTTCTTCTTCTCTCTTTCTTTCTTTCTTCTATTTCTCTTTCTCTCTTTGGAGAATTAAATCTCCCGTAGGATTTTTAAGCCTAATGTAAGGACAATTTGTCCATCTTTATGTATATGTTATGTCATACGCCGTTACAAGATTGATGGTTGAAAAGATCACATCGTCATCAACGAAATCCGAAATCCGAAGATCAAAAGAAGAAGGAATCTGGAAATAGTCAGCCAGATCGGTCCGCCCCAAAATAAAAAGAACCGATCCGACTGCGGACCGATCCGCTCTGGACCGGACCGGACTGCCTTGCAAAATGAGTCCAGAGAGCACCGAACCGATTGCGAACCGAATCGGCTTCAAATTAAAAGAACCGATCCGCCATCGGACCGATCCGCCTGAGGCCCGGACCGATCCGCCCTGGATAAACTCTGCCAGATCGTGTAGCAGATTTTTTAGGGTTTTGACTCCTTATTTAAACCGCGATCAGTAGTTGGTTTCTATAAGACTTTCCCACGTTTTTCAGAACATATCAACCCTAAAGTCTTCACCTATTGAGTCCTATGATTCTAGGTTTTTAGATTCACACATCTTCCATATCTATGTGAATCAAGTTTGGTAACCCAAGAACACCATTGCTGTTGTTCAACCCTTGTGAAGTGGACCGTTCTTCCTCTTCATTGCAGCCCTACTGGAAAGGGATAATTCCAGCCGCGACTACAGAATCCGATACCTGAGGGTAATTCTTAGTCAACTTGTATTTTCATTGTAATCCGATTGTAAGCCGTTTTCTTACAAATTAGAGTGAAAATAAATGGTTTTGCCCCTGTGGGGGATTTTTCCTCAATTATGTGTGTTTGAATAACTCGTGCATGATTTCATATTGTTTCATTCACACCTAGTTGCATGTTTAGGGTTTGTTTGGGTTAAAAGGTGTTTTAAATATAATTTGATCTTAATTGAACGCAAGCGCCAACTCTCTCAAATTGGTATCAGAGCGGGTTACGCTAACTTATCGCGTGATCCTATTTTCCGCAAAATTTTCTAAAATATCAATTTTCTGAATAAAAATTGATTTTTGAAAAAGTGCGTGTTCAAATGGAGAAGTCATATTATAAAATGCCTATTTTTGACGGGACAAATTATGCTTATTGGAAAGCCCGTATGAGGTCGGCTTTAAAAGCCATTGATGAACGTGTCTGGATTTTGGTTGAATGAGGGTGGACTCCTCCCACCGTGACTGTTGATAATGTGACCAACTTGAAACCTGACAGTTCTTGGACTGATAAAGAATTTAAATGGTCATCTTTTAATTCTAAGGGTCTAAGTGCTATTTCTGGGTCTGTCACACCTGATGAGTTCAAACGCATAATGACGTGCACCACGTCAAAGGAGGCATGGGATGTTTTGCAACTTACCCATGAGGGTACGAACGCTGTTAAAGAATCTAAATTACAAAATTTGGCCACCCAATTTGAGACTATCACCATGTCTGAGTCCGAATGCTTTGATGAGTTTTTTGCACGCTTGTCGGACATTGTTAACACTAGTTTTAATTTGGGTGAGGTAATTGATAACACGCGTGTCGTTAAAAAGATTTTGAGATCTCTCCCAAAACGCTTTATTCCTAAAGTCACTGTTTTGAACTCTTTGGGAAATTTGAAATCACTGAAGTTGGAAGAACTTGTAGGAGATCTTCAAACCTATGAGATTGACATGTTTCCCAAAACCATTAAGGCTAAGGATAATGGGATTGCTTTAAAGACTCATTTTCAGAAAAAGAAAGAAAAAGTTTTTGAGTCCAAGTCTGAATGTGATTTTGACTTAGATGACTTGGCCCTGTTTGCAAAAAATTTCAAAAGAATTCTCAAATTCAAGAAAAGTGGAAATTTCAATGATAAAAGGAATGTTGAGAAAAATATTTTTGAAAAGGAAAATGAGAAAGATTTCAAAGACCCTCATAAGAAAGACAGTGAGCGATGTTTTGAATGCGATGGTAAGGGTCATAGAGCGTTTGAGTGTGCCACCCGTCTGAATAGAGAAAAGGGTAAAACTGTCCTGAATACTACCCTTAGTGACGACAGTGAGGTCGAGTCGGTGGACTCGGGAGATGAGTCACCGCATGAGCGTATCTTCACCGCGTTCATGGCAAGTCATGTGAGTACCTCCAATGCTTCTCACGACGATGAGGATGCTACGTCACAAGGACACCTCGACAGTAAGAGCGATGAGAGTGAAGGGGAGGATGAGGCAAGTGAGAGCGAGTGTGATCTCCCACGCACTTACGCTGAGTTATATTCTGTTTTTTTTTTAAACCAAGAAGCGTAATAATGCTTTAGTCCTTAGGATCACCGCTTTAGAGAATAATTTAAGATTGCTTGGAGAAAGAGAGAGTTGTGGTGAGAATGAGAGAAATAAAAAACTTGAGAAGATAAGATGTTTTGAGTGCGATGGGACAGGGCACAAGAAATTTGAGTGTCCCACTAGACTTAAGAGAGAGGGCAAGAAAGTTGATATGCCCACTTCTCTAAGTGATAGTGAGGATGATAATGGTGATGATAGTTTGATCCAAAAAGCCTTTAGAAAGTTGTTTATCGACACCATGGAAATAAAAAGGTCTAATAGGATCCTAGGTCTTCGGATTGGTGTGTTGAAGGGAGAGAATGATGAGCTTAAAAGGGAAAAAGGTGACTTGACCAACACGGTGTCTAGTCTGACGACACGTGTATCCCATCTCGAGGATGACCTCAAACAAGCACGGGAGGTTCAAGTCACATTAGAGAATTCACCCGAGCCTATATCCACCATTGTGAGTGAGTCCCATGGGTGTCCGTCTAGGAATGTTCATCCCAAAATTGTTGATAAATTACTTCCTAGACCGGTTTATGTTTGCTCCCACTGCAAGAAGCGAGGACATCTTAGGGAATTTTGTTCTAAGTTGGGTTTTGTGCCATATCATGCCACTTCACACATTCATGCACATGCACCCACTCATGATACTTTACCTGCTCATTTTGATAGAGAGTTTGCACATATTCGCGAGCAAGTGAAGTTTTTGATCAAGACTACACATGATCTAGTGGAGTTGGTTCAAAAGATGTCACCATCTTTAGAAAACTCCACCGTTGCTCCCGGTTGAGATCTAGTCTTGATTGCTAGCATAGGTTGTTTATCATATTTTTTACCTATTGCTAGCATGCATCATTAGTTAGTTTTTCATTTAAAAAATAAAAATAAAAATTGATAATATTTTTTGAAAAAGGCCAAAAAGATTTTTCTGTTTTTGCACCTTTTATGGATGAGCATTTAAGTTAGCCAAGTCACAACTTCATTCCATATATCCATGTGACTGTTTGATAGAGATTTGAGAGGCTACATCATTTCATCCATGTTCTTTACATTGATTGGAGTCTTTGAGATGTAATTAGTGATATCTTCCTACATGTTTGACTCCTATATCCTTTATTGCACACATGCACGGCTATATTTGATTATTGCACTTATCTATCTCATGTTGGCTTGCGTGTTTTCATCTCAATCCTGTCTATACAATGTAAAATATGCGATAAAACTTGACAAGATTGGAATGCATGTAAAAAACCGTTTTGGTGAGACTGTGTGTTTTTGTATAACGGGGAGGGGCTGCGAAAGGTAATTATATATCCTTTGCGCAAAAGCCACCGTTAAAAAGGACCTAAAAAATGGAGGAATTTTAATATCCGAGGTCCTAAGAGGTTAAAAGAGCCCAAAAAATTTACAGGCAATAAAAAGCAATTCATGCCAAATATGGGCCACTTAGGTTTCACCATCAATTCTCCAAAGTTTGAGAATTTAGAATGCCTCTATTCAAAATTATATCTGAGGGAGTTTGGTTGGAGCATATAAACGGGTTTGCACTTCCTTGAAAGTCCTGAAAAAGCATAAAATCATTTTGGACATTATTGGTGTGAAAATCATTTTGAGCTTTGATTTGTTGATTTGATTGAGTCAATATCTTATATTGTCATTATTTTACACCAAAGGAAGCATTTGAGTTCATTCGCAAGAATATATTCCTATATTCGTAAGGCCAACTATCTCTCGATGTACTTCTATCAGCATCATTAACCACGGGGCTTACAATGCCCATTACATTAGACACGGGGGCTTACAATACCAATTACGTTAGCCACGGGGCGACTAATGCTCATTACATTAGCTGTGGGTGGCTTGATAATATAACCCTACCCTGGAAGGCTTCATAGTATCTTGTATGTCTACAAAGGCATCCTCGGAAGTGAAGGAAAAGAAAGGTACCGCGGCCTCTGAGCTAGTATAGCTGCAGTTACTAAGGAGTGAACTCATTAAGATGAGACAGAGAAAATAGACTGGATATTTAAGTTCATTCACAAAATGAATATTTAAGATGCCACAGCCTCTGAACACAGTGGATGCCTATTTGGAGAAACCACTCACATAGTGTTGTCGTGGCCTTATGTCCATTGCAGTTGGTGAAGTAACCTTGTAAGCTCATCCAATCAAGTAAGAAAGTATCAAAGCAGGCAATAGTTATACATTCAAACAGAAGAGTATAAAAAGATCTATACGAGTGTTGAAGCATTGGAGAAATAAAGCATGCAAATAGTGTAGAAAATATTGATTTCTAGAAGAGGCTCCAACCCGAATAATAAGGTATGCAGAAGTTTAAAAAGGAAACAACCCTATATGTCAAAGATCAAAAGCTAAAAATCTGGCAAAGGGTGTTATTGTTATACAGACAAAAGGCTGTAGCCAAGTATATATCAGAACAAAAAAAAAATCAAAGTTCATAAAGGGACGCAACCCCATGTTCAAAGAATTAGAATTCAAAGAGACAACGTCATCATCTTTTTCACCTTCTTCTCCATCCGCAACAGTCACGGTCTCCTCCTCAGCTGTCCTAGCCTCTGACTCAACCCTTAGCCTTTCCCTCTCTTCAGCTGCAGCTTTCATCTCAGCCACGCATTATAAATGTTCAGCATCGCCAAGGCCCTAGGCCAGAAATGTTTCTTTAGATTCAGGAAATTGTTTTAAAACTCCGTGCCTAAGATCTTGGTAGCTGCGGAGGTAGGCTTTATTATTGATAATAAAGAAATCCTTGGAGCTTTTGAAGGATTCCACAGCGTGGTCAATGGCTAATTGGATAGCCACGACATTGTTAACATTTATCTTTATAATGGCTATGGTATTTTCTTCCTGTAATTTTTCTAAAGCCACGGTATGTGACAAAACATCACTTTTAGCATCCAATTCCTCGAACTTCTTTTGAAGAAGTTTAAGTTTTCTATTTGAATGTTCTGCAACCTGAGCAGCTTCAGCAGTCTGTGCCTTGGCAACTTTTAAGTCCTCTGTAACCTTTATAAAGTTATTCTCTGTAGTCTTTTGAGCTTCAGTCGCAACATTAATTTGGGCATTGGTAGTCATCTTATATGCCTCTAAGTCCGCGACACTTGATTTCTTACCAACTGCAAATGAAGAACTCCAGGCTGTTTCAAGGTCAGTTTTGTGAATAAACTCCGCAGCCTGTTTTAGCTTGTAGAGGGCTTCATACTTGGCAGTCTATGACATGATAACCTCTGCACCCTAAAAGATATGTAAACATGATTAGTACGAAGAAATATAACCAGGATTTGAGTTCAATTAAGATCTTTCCCTCAGCAGGCTGTGGAGACCAGACTCCTACATATGTTCATAGTCTTCCTCTACAAGACGATCTAGATCAATTATGTCTCTGACTTTCTTCATCTTGTGGACCGCTTTGGAAGTCGTATCCCAGGAGGATTACGGATTTAGGACCCTCATCTGAGGCCGTGGATGGCCATCAGGGCCCACACTCGGCTGACTTTGTGTAGGCGATAGGTTGACATTAATAACCATTACTCTCCGTAGAGGAGGAGATAAAGGAGAAACTTGAATATGACTATGCTCACCCTGATGGACGATCTCTGTAGGAAGCAGATTGGCTGCAGCTAGTTGAGGGTAAATGTCATCATTAAAGACTTACCTTGTGTTGTCATCAATATTAGCTGCACTGTCACCAATATTATCATCTCTTACCGCATCCTCCTGTGATGGATTGGCTGCACCCCCAACAGTAATATTTGGCTCAGAAATGCCAACATTGGGACCTTCTACCGTGGCATTCTTGGCTTTGGACCTTTTTTTATCCCTTTCTTGGCATCATTGTTGAGTAGGGCAGCGTCCTCATCCATTTCAGTAAGTTAGGCAGCCAAGAGTGCCCGATCAATCTCTCCACCTAAGAAAGAGAGTTCAATAGGGGTTATAGTAGACACGTACATTAAAAGAGTGGTTTATAGTTACCTTCCATGGCCATGGGAATGTGTTTGTTAGGGAAATATCCAAAGTGGTGGAAATTTGCTGAGGTGGCTAATATGGAAAACCTATTTGAATCGTTACCAAGGTTGGTCGCGTCCTCAACTCTCTATTTTGCTCTACTGTTGAGTTTCAGATTATCAAGGGCTGCAGCACAAGATAAGTATCATTACATGACGTGGCATGAAAATTGTAAGATTGATAAAATATGAGAAAATGCTACAAAAAATAAGTACATGTATGCAATACGAAGCATGACGTAGCTAGAGAAACTACCTGATCTTGAAAGCCACCCCCATTGATGCGGCATCCTATATGATCTCTCACTCAGAATCCTCTGGATGGATTTCCCATTCCCCTCTAGAGATGTACAAATATTTTCCTTTTTAGTTTTTCACACTGGTGGGTCTTTCGGTGCACAAATACTCTTCATTGTTATGAAGAGTAAAGTACTAATACCAACAAAACTTGACAGAGTTATCCTTTGGTCTATAAAAGTGGAAGAACTTCATGGGAGTTATCTCTCTGCTGAACTTTTCCTGCCAACATATCAACGAGGCAAGCATAGCCCTCTAGCCATTTGGGTCGAGTTAGGACGGAGCCAAGTTCATAGCACTAAAGATTATCCTGATAGGAATGCACACCGGTAGCCGCAGCCCATAGATGAAGGTATTCAAAGGAAAGAAAATTCCATCATTAGAGACTACGGAACACGGTCTCTGCTCCACGGAAGGAGCTGAATAAATAACCCCATCTAGAAATTTGAATGTCATGGCCACCTGATTGACCCATTCTTCTATCATAATTCTACAAACATTTAAGGCTATAAGAGCCCTTTCAGCATTGTTTGATGGACCATCTAGCTCATCTCTGGACGCGAGGTTCCAACAGCTGCAGCCCTAACTTCAGTATATTGGGTGCTAGAATTTGTATCATCTATTGACGTAGCCTCACAAGAGTCCCTACAATTTGTGAAGTTCACGGAGTCAAAATCTATAACTACATAATTTGGGCAATCTTTGAGCTGGCAAGACCCTATTGTCTTCAAAGGGCACACAGAAGGAAGTTAAGGGGTAAAGACTTCAAAATATTTGTTCCAAAAGTCCTTGAGAAATTAGTCAGGTTCAAAACTCATTTCGCTGCAGCAAAACCTTAATGCAGAAAGGGTCCGCAGTTAGGTGCTCCAGCCAATATGGTCACACAGACCTCTTAGAGGCCGCGACAGGAAAAATAATATATAAAGTTTAAAGGCTAAAGTAGAAATGTTAGCAAATTTGGCTAAACGCACCAAGTGTTGGACTCCAAATTCCTAGAAGTTAACTTCTGTCGTGGTATATTATTTTGGGGAAGGAGGTGTCAATTGTATTCTTACATGCCGTAGTAATTGGAATATTGGCAAAATGATACGGACACTAACCTAAGAACCTTAAAGGTAAAAGAATATTTATTATACAATTATTTCCAATATTTAAGGGTTGCAAACATTGACTTAAGACCCCAAATTGAAAAAGGGGTTTTATTATGCTGCAACCTGGTATTCCCCATGTTGCGGCCATATACTCAAACAAGTTATATCTTCTAGCTTGAATATTGAAGCCCTAGAATGTGAAAGGTTTGTTCAAGAACATCAAGAACAGTGGTATATTTCCAATGATTATACCACTCTAAAACTAGGAAATACAATTCAACACAAGTACATTTCATGGTTTTATTTCATATTCTGTAACCACATTAGTTTCTTGAGTCAATAATGGAAGATTAAGAGACTGATCCGAGCCAACAGACTTCATTTATTATTTTAACATGGATGTTAACAACATATTTTTATCAATTGAGCATTGATTCAAATGCAAGATCAATTATCAAGAAATCATATTCAAATGAGTCAAATTCATGGTGAAATTAGCAAGATACGAATTATAATGACGGATCATTCAATCATAGTAGTTATTTTGCAAAGTCAAGAGTTCAAATAGGCCATTTACAATTAGAGATCATGAATATTTGGAAGAATTGAATTATAAAGCCATTCAAGAGGTTTTTGATTGAAAAACATACCTGGAAATGGGTGAAAACCAGTTGCTCAGCTTTAAACCTCCTCAGAGACACAACACATTGCCTTGAAAGGTCATCGGAAAAGTTAAGGCAAAGAACAGACAGAGATTGGTTTTCGATTTGATCTCAAGGGTTTGGAAAATGTAATAAAGTCCACGGCTGGTTCAATTTATATAAGAGTGCATGGGAAGGTGAAACATTATGTTGTAAAAATCCACCACAGAGATAACATACCGCGGCACGATAATATCAAGATGTAGCACCAAATTACTCCTTGGCACTATGCCTTGGGGGCTTATTGATATGACAAATATAACACCTTGTCATGGAAGGATGACAATAGGCATGTCGAAGGTCCCTGCCGCAGCCTATCACCTACTAGTTGCGGCCTCATTTATATCTTCCATATGTTTAACCTACCGCAGTCTGTCATATGCAGTGTGCGGCCTATACATTATAGGGTACGACCCGAGTTTGCTCATCTTTCATGCTGCAACCCTTTTTCCCCACTGCAGCAGCACAATATCTACACCACCTATAAATACAGGACTACACCTCGAGATAAGGGGTCGAGTTTATTTCTTACACAAACACTTAGCTCAGAGCTGATTATTTTCTCTACGACGCTTGGCATAGCTTGGGGGCTACTCTCCGGCATCACAGTTACTGTCCTGACATCCCCGAAGTCGTTATATTCATGTATTCTCTTCTATTCTCATGCTTGTACGCCTCTTTAGGCCTAATTACTATGTACCAAAAAACGCATATAATGAGAATGAGGCACCAAAGTAGACGTAGGCTCATTTTAATAGTCGAACCACTCTATATCCTTTCTTTTATCTCTCTTTGCTAGCTCTATTTGCTTATTATGAACTTTATACTTGACTTGCTGGTATGAGAACAACAAGTGGACAATTTCTCGTATCATCAATATATATATATATATATATATATATATATATATATATATATATATATATATATATATATACTAGGATGTGCATATACCGATGGCACGGTTGTAAAAATATTCCAAATATTTCATAACAATGATCAGGTCCCGCAATATAAGTCATGCAATAATATAATACGTATTGACACGACGTTATAAGTTAAGTTATTGTGCGAACGCTTAATACTTTCAGATCATATCAATATCAAACCAATAATATAAGAAAATTAATGGGAAGAATTTGTATTGATCTTCTTCAATCGTTAATCACCATTAAGATCCATAAAGCATTGTGAAATGGCTTCTAAATTTTTTTTATACCAAGATATTTTTTAGACTGCCAGGTGAAAGATTTCATGTAGGTCACGGACTCGCGGTGTTTTTTTTTTCAACATCACAACAAGCACAAACTGAAACATTAAAAAAGATCAACATCCACGTGAAGCCCTCCACACATTATATTATTTCTTGGTGATGTCAGATGTCTAATTATTGTAGTAATGCACCCATCTAGCCAATATCATAACATAAATTTTATAAAAAAAATATTTTATGTAGAACTAATAAACTTATTCTGTTAAGTGTTGAGCTAAGGTATCCTAGCTAAGTTACTAATAAAATCATTTTTTTGCACGAAATACTGAAGGCATGGAATAATGATATTCTAAAAGATATTTCTTCATTATAACAATGACTTCTTCATTTACCCATAAAAAAATATAATTTTGTTCCCTGGTGTAACCTATGTCATTATATGCACTAATGACACTCGACATGTTTTTTTTTCGAGTTTTGGAATATTAGGAACTAAAATGGGAAATTCTAAATATTGCTAAACACATAAATAATGTTTTAGTAATCCTCTCTAACTCATCACCAAAACTAATATCCATTACTTTCAATTCATATCCAAGAAAACTTTAGTCTAAAATAAAGAAATCCTTGAACTAAATTCATTATTAGATCAAGATATAATAATATTTAAGTGGGTGCATACCTTTCAAGTAACTGAGATTATCAAGGGAGGTGTGAGACAACTTAAAATGGTAAAATTACATCAAATGGACTAAAATGTTCCATAAAGGGGTTATTGAGTTGAGGGGTTTACACAAAATCTTAAAAGTGATAAGAGGTAGCGATTTTTAAATTAAAGTGCAAAATCTCCGTCTTGGCTCAGATGGGACCATACCCCATTGAAGTAACAATTTTCCTTGAGTTTCGTCCTTTAAGAATGATGTATATATAGACGTCCTTATGAACATAACTTGTGTAAACGATAATCAATATATTAATAGTTTTAAAAAATTGGTAGACTTGCAGAAAAAGTGTATACCGAAATTACCGACTCTGCGCTTATTGTATTATGGTGTGAGTCCCGCCAAGGTAAAAACCTTTAACGCACACAGACTAAATTCGGGGAGCATATTTTCGAAAGAGTAGAATTATTAAATATAGATTTATAAATATTAAAATTAACAATAAATCTAACCTATACCTTTTTTTATTTGCATAACATGAGTTACAAATAATGAGAATATTTTGAACTTGTACACCAACTCTCTGAAATGAATATAAAATTTGAGATAAGATTGAAAAAATTATAGCCTTCAATTAAGAACAATGAAATTCTTAATCAAATAAAATAAAAAACCAATCCAACAAAACGTAGTCACGCTGACTAAATTTACAATCAACAAAAAATGTAGATGAACCACAATCCTAAGGAAGAAAGAGCCAAAAAAAATAGACAACGTGAGTGTAAAGCATCTATTTAAATTCTTTTACACAAAAAAATTGATTTAGGTTCTTTACACAATAGATACTTCACACAATATTTAAGAAATCAATAGTTTGGTAAATATGAGAAAAGTAAAGTGATTTATACCAAACCAATAGTTTGTACACACAAAATTTCTAAAGAGTGCAAAAAAAAAAACACTATAGGCACATATAGAAGTATAAACATTATACATATACATATATTACTCTATTGAGTCACCCAAGAGAGGTGTGGTTGCCGATAGTTTTAATATTACTGGTTTCTTCTTTTAAATTGTGACAAAAATATGAATATGAATTCAACATGTCCAAAATCCATACTTGTTTACATTTTCCCCTTAGATTTTGATCTGTGCAAAATGGTTTTTTCGGCACAAAAAAAATGCAATATTACCGTTAGAAAGCCTGGAATTCTAAGAAGATATCCACAATCACAGTCCTCACTGGAGTCAACATCAAATATGCACCTGGATAATCATTATTTGACCTAGACCCAAGAATTAATATGTTTAAATTAAAATTTCGAATTTAGCATTACTGTTGTGTTAATTGGGTTCCCTGAGTCAAATATAGTCGAGCTGGTCAAACTGAGTTGACTCGATTAATGCAACATTATGGTCCATCACAAAATATAACGCATCAAAAGTCATTACCCAAACGGTATTTCAATTACAAAATGACACAAACATGAAAGAAGAAAAAATCGAGTAGCTCTTCTACACAAAGCCAAAAAACGCTTATAAAAATTATAACTATACACCCAGCCATGTACCAAAGAATAACGATTTGGAAGAACACGAACTCACAAACACATAATATGAGAGGGATAAAGAATGAGAGAAACCCGTCTACAGTGGTGCAGATCTGTGATATGAGGAGAGAGAGAAAACCTTGAGCTTTGTCTCCCCCCCCCCCCCCCCCCCCCAAAAAAAAAAAAAAAGTAAAAAATAAAATGAAATCATACGTACTCTGTGGTTTGAGGAGGGAGGTGAGAGAGAAGGAAGAGAGAGGTCATCCTAATTTCAGATCTGTAAACAATAAAGAATACACACATATGCATTAACACCTTTAACCCAAATCTTAAAATGAAAGAACTACAAACATTAATTAGGCGTGAAAGAGTTAACACACGTGTCTGAACTGCAACTTCAGCTACTTGCGCATGGGATTGAAAAAAACAACACGTTTCCCACTTCGTGAACTACCCAAATGACCTGGAAAATAAAACGCTACAAATTAGACGTGAATGAACTTTAAAAATGAAAAAAGGTGAAAGAACTGTAGAAATGAAAAAATTGTAGATAAAAACAATCTCATCGTCGTATGTTTACTAATCCATACATAAAAAAATTAAACAACTATAGATTAGGCGTGCTACTGTTCTGCAAATTACCTTTGTGGTCTGGTGGTTCCATGACTATGAGAATGAACGTGGATTTAGGGGGACAGAAAGAGGAGGTGATGTTAGTAAGACCAATCTCTTGTTTGTAGTTGGGACGTTAGGGTGCCATCGAGCCTTCTGCTCTAATTAGGCATGCTCTACACACTTTAATAAGTACTTTTTTTCTTGAGCCTTATGCTGCAATTGTTAAAGCAAAGCATCGAGCCTTGTGCTGCAATTTGGCAGAATTGCCCATTCTCCATGATATAAGATTTATCTTATATGGGGAGGACTTAACTTGTGACATGGAAAAAAAACATCCTCCTTTATTATATAGATATATATAGGAGAATTCTCACCTACATTATTCAAACATCATACCTAGTTATAGGCCTTAAAATAATTCAAATTTTTTATTTTTGACTTAAAATTAACTTTCCAATAAACCCATGTTCAGAAAATTAGGTTAAAATACACTTTGTAGCTATTTAAAAAAACAGAAAAATTGCTCAAAATACCTTATTTATAAGGGTCCGCGCTAGCAGTTTTTTGTGGCTTTTTAAAAAATATCTACAAAATGTATTTTGACCTAATTTTTTGAATATGGGTTGATTGGAAGGTTAATTTCAAAAGAAAAATAAAAAATTTGGAAAAACGATTTCTTAGGACCTAGAACTAGGTGTGATGCATACATCATTATGTGGGTGAGCCTTTGTCTCTCTCTCTCTCTCTCTCTCTCTCTCTCTCTCTATATATATATATATATATATATATATATATATATATATACACACACACACACACACACAAAAATAACATTTGGGTCTATTTTTTTATACATGTATGTTATGTGTATGTAACCGGGTATGGAGGAAATATTATATAAGATACTGTGTGTGAGTTATATTTGTATATACATTAGTATAAGTATGTGTTTATTTTCAACCAGTGAGTGTGACTGCTGTGAGGATGTGAGCCGAGTATGGAGTGTGTGTATATATATATATATTGGGGTGTGTGTGTTTGTATTTAACAATGTGTTTGTGGTTGTGAAAATAATGTGTGTGTGTATGTGTGTAGACAGTGTGCGTGTGTATCAAGAGTGTGTGTATGTGTGTGTTTTTGTCTTCAAACAGTGAAGGTATGTGTAGTTATGGAAATATATATATATATATATATATATATATGGTATATATTTATGGGTATGCACATGTGTATCACGACTAAAGAAATAAACAGGGACTAAAATATTGTATTACTATTTGAATAAAGTAAGTTACGTGTATATTTTGTCGAGAAAGAAAAATATTGTTTATGGAATGCCAACTTTTAATATATGAAAAATCATATATTTTAAACCGTGATTCAAAAAAACACATGAAACATACCGTTGGAATCACAGTGTTGAACGTAATATTTCGGTATATAAACATTTTGTTAAAATATTATTTTATTATATTTTCCCCAGAAAATTATAGTATTAAATTGTAACCGTTAAACAAAAATTATAACTCAGATCCTATACATGTATAAATACGAATCCGCTACCTAAACACCCATATCAGTCTAATTTAATTAACAAACAAGTTACGTATAGATGTTTATTTTATATTATCCACACTAACACTTGCATTAAAAATCACAGACGAATATGTAAAAGAAACAAAGAATCAATCAAGATATGCCCGTTGTACTAAATGCATAGGTAGATTTTGCCTTTTCAATATTAAATTCAACGTATTTAATATACTACTTTTGACATCACGTTGTGATAGATCCTGTTTACTTTTAGTATGTGCATGTTATAATACTTCCATACTACATATTTTATTAAATATCATTGACCTTTAATCATCTAGATCAATTTGAACCCTTCTCGCCTAATAGTTTATGTCATGTTCCTATTGAATCAATACACCCCTGAACTTATATGTAAATTATTATATTATAAGCATCAGAATTAACTAGGGAGTGGACTACAATGTTATCCCACATAACCTTTCTTCTTGGCCTAGGGTCTCAGATAATTGAGAGCCTGGATTATTGCTAAATACATATGAGTGATACTTTTGTGTGCCTATCCGGTTACCTTTTCCCTAAAGGTTTTGGGTTGATTATTTTTAGTTATACTGATGGTTTACTTATTTCAGTACCCCTTAGTGAGCTGGTAAGTATGGGATTATAAGTTTAAAAATCCTTGGCTTTCTTTATAGCATCCATGATATTTTATGAAAACACATTGGTTACGCTTCATTTGACAAACAATTATTCCATATAAACTCTAACCTCTCTTTATATATATACACACACACACACACACACACACACACACACACACTTGTTATGGAACTAGGCTAAACCTGTTTCTCTCCAGATATTTGGCACAGGTACCTATAGGCAATGATGAACGCTTTATGAATCAATTGGTACACAGAGGCAAAGAGAGATTGGTATTAGAAGAAATGAATCATACAGTAGCCAGAGAGATATGCATGGAATTTGATAGAAGAATAAGCATTTTCAACTACAATGGTAAGATAGTCTAAAATTTATAAATTTCTTAGTTAGCTTAGTATGTATACTCAATTATGCTTGAATATTATTTTAAGATAAAACTTGGACCCGAGAAATCAGGGTGTGACAAGTTGGTATCAGAGCCAAACTAGTTTTAAGATTAGCCCATATGGGTTATGAGTTACGTTTATCATCAGGGATGTTTCTTAAGTTATAAGAATAGTGAAGATACGATGTTTAGACATGGATAAGGAAAGTCGATCTTCAAGTTGCATCATAGATTTACGAGATATTAGGATTTTACCTAAGGAAAGGTCCAAAGGATAAAAGTATAGTTACAAGGCTGAGATATTTACATAGGGATTAGGAGAAACATTCTGGAACTACAATTTTGAGAAATATGATATAGTCAGATACTCGAATTTATGTAGTAGATAGAATCATTAAGAAGTTTAAGGATTATCAAGACATGATTGAGGATTTAAAGGAAAACTAAGTAAGTTATCTTAAAAAGGGATTGTGTACAATATAGTCCATAAGTCTGTACGTACAGTATAATTCTTTTACTTGAACTACCCAATTGACACTCTCCTTGAAATAATTAGTTAACTTGGACTGCCTTTTTCAAATTTGAAAGTAATCACATTTTTCTATTCATCTTTTATTTTGTCTTCAACATTGTACTCTTGTTGTAATGTATACTATTCACATTCGATTACAAGGTTAGATTGCTTATGTTAGAATGGTGCCTGAATAGGATTAGATAAGAGAAATTATATAAGAATTCCTTAATGAGGACTAGGATTTATTTAAAGAACAAGTAGAAGCATAAAAATTATTAAGTTGAACCATTTTACTCTTTGGAACGTAATGACATTACTTGTTAAATCCCATCACACAACTATAATTTTCCTAAGATCTACACTACAGTAGCTATGAATTTCAATTAATTTCCCTTACCATATATCATATAACCCCTGTTAATTATATTTTGAAATCACCATGATTCAGGATATCACTGAAAAAGTTAATGTCCCGAAAAAAAACATTACGGTTTCTATAGTGAAACGTAACTTTTATCCATAGACACCTAAAGTAGTTGTGAGTATATGAAACCTTGCCTAAATCGTCTACATCCCCGTGATAACTGAAATGTATTCCCTTATAAACCATTTCCCCAAAGAAAACACAATATGAAACTCATATAAGAAAAGTTGATAAGCAACATAATTTTTCACCCATAGTAGGTGATTCTAATTCAGCATTACATCACAAAATTCTTTTATCATTATATGATATCCTGGCTACCTTATGAATTTCTTTGTGTAGTTTCGAATATGTTACGTTAGATTCAATATAAAACTTTATAGTAATTTTGAAACAATTAATTCTATATAACCTGATTCAATTGAATTTATTCTTACATAGCATATAGTATAACCAGGGAATAAACTATCGTTATACCCCGTCAATATCATTTGCATGTAGAACTAAGAATATTGATTGCCTGATTTTATTTATCATATAAATGTCTCTCATCGGATATTTAGCTTGACACAATTACTTTATCTCCAAAGGCTTTGGATTCATTTGTTATTTGTATAGCTATTAAACATAAGCCTCTAGAACAAATAATTATATATTTTTTTAGAAACCATCCGCAACCTTAACCTTGTAAACCAGATATTTCTAATTCGAGTAACATCATCATACTGATTATTGATACTACTTCAGATGAGTTATTGTTATAATTACACAATTTTTTGAAAATTATTATCCTAAATAAATAATTGTTAATCTTAATCAGTGAGACCATTATACCAGACTGTACCATATATAAAACCCTTAGCCTCAGAGTATTCATTCTTTTCCTTATTTAATAACCCGAGAAACTATCAAGAAAATATAACAGACTAGAGAAAGACTCAAAATAACCCGAGATACATTGAACCCTTTAGTATTACCAAACATATTGTCTATGTGGCTTATCAGTTAGATTTATATAAGAAATTGTATAATATTCATTATATGTTCCATGTGTTCTAGTTTCACCAATATATTCCAGACCCGACACATGTTTGATGATGCTAAGATTTAGCACCACCGGATAAGTGATAGTGAGCTCAAACAGTAACAGCCATGGCAGCCATAGAGATGTATAAGTGTATAAGTATGTAGAAGGGGATGAGTATAAGAGGAAATAAGACAATGATGTATAGTGGTTCAGCCAAATTGGCCTACATCCACTGTGAGTGTGCGATCCACTAAGTATGGGCACTAATGGCCTTGGATACAATGCACATAACCCTCTCTCTCTCTCCACTGTGTGTGTACAAGCAGAGTTTTAGTTAGGGCTACTGTTCATGGATCGATCCCCTGTAGGGTTGTAGGTGACAAGTATATATAGGTCTTGGGGGGTGTAGTGTACCCCCCCCCCAAGTAAGCATGGTGCATGTGAATGATGATCTAACCAATCCCCTGTTGACACCTGTAGATGCCAAATGATGACATAATATTCCCTCACGTGAGGGTGTGATTCGGTTATAACGGTCTGCCACGTGTCATATGAGCCTGACGCGCACTGTTCCACGCGTGTCCCAAACCACGCGCTGTCATGATGTCACCCTCGGCCTATGAGCCGAGGCCGAGGGCAAAGTTTCTTCCGGTAGTGAGCCTGGCTTAATTCTGGCCTCGTACTGTCGTACCCTCGTAGGGTCGTCCGGAGCCTGGGGAAGGGTCGGCCCCTCGTAGGGTCGACTGGAGCCTGGTGGAGAGTCGGCCCCTCGTAGGGTCGTCTAGATCCTGGTGGAGGGTCGGCCCCTCGTAGGGTCGTCTGGACCTGGTGGTGGCCAGCTGGGGCCTGCTGAAGGGTCGGCCCATCGTAGGGTCGTCTGTATTGGAGGTAATCCTCATCCAGGCTGAGGGTATAAACGGGTATATCAATCACCCCCCCAGCCCTTAGGCATAGGTGCCATTGAGATGGCTGAGGGATATTTGCTGAAATTGAGACACGTGTGATCAGTTAGGTGAGTGACACCTGTGCAGATACTCATTGCTATTTCTGTTCCCAAGGTCAGGGCGGCTGCGCAGTGCACTTTGGGCCTTGCGCCCTAATTATACCTTTCTTGGCAAATGGGTCCACTCATTGCAAGAGTATTTAAGAGATTTTCAAACTCTCTCTCCACAGCTTCTTCTTCTTCGCGCCTAAGTTTACTCTCTCTCTAGAACCAGTCGCCATTTGCAGCCTTCAATCCTTCAGGCCTCGCAGCGCTCTTGTTCTCTCCTCATCAGGTAACCTTTTTCTCCTCGCGCCTTCCTTTGTCTTCATTTCTGTGTATTTTTTAGGGTTGTAGGTCGGCACTTTCTTAGAGTTCCCCGTAGCCTTTTCCGGTGTCTTCTCCGGTTGTTAGTTCTTGAACGTTCTTAACAAAATCTTTTTAGTTCTTTGGTTTAATCCAGAAGTCAAACCTGGTCAATCCCCCAAGTGTTTGTAGTTGAATTAGCCAAGTCTAGTGTAATTTCTCCAAGTATAGGGTCTTCCCTTTAATGCCTAGAAGGCTTTACAACTTAGTATCTGAATTCCCATCTTTGAGAGAGAAACTATTTACCGAGATCAGACGAATAGAGGAAGAGGAAGAGAGGAGACGAGGGGCCGACCCTAATTGGGTACGACCCATCTTTCCCGTTCCTCTTGCCACCATAAGACCATCTGAACCCTCTGAGTCTTGTGGGTCGTCATCTCGTCCGGACGAGACACCCAAATCAAGTGAAATGGACGAGAGAGCTTCCTCGCCAACTGGTGCTGGAACGTCTGGCAGAAGGGACACGTCTGACCTTAGCCCTCCCCGAGAGGCCGAAGGTACGATCCCCTCTGAGGCTGTCCCTGTGACAACCCTATCCCCCAATGCCTTCCAAGTGGCTTTTCCCCAGGGTCCTCCTGCAGGTGATGAGGGGGAAGGAGATGAGAACGAGGACGATGATACAGATGATGAGGTTGACACCTCCCATGCCTCGTCCTTTATCTCCTTCGTTAGGGATAGAGACCTTCTAATATGGAGGCATATTTACGGAGTGCCCTCTGGGGTAGCTATGAGGGTTCCCTCTGACACTGAGAGGGTTTTTGACTGTCAAGAGGGAGAGGTTGCAGTTTATGAGCAAATGTTCAAGGTAGGTGTCAGACTTCCCTTCCACCCTGCCATTGTAGATATTCTGTCGGCTCTGGGCGTCTCCCCCTCTCAACTTCCACCCAACTCTTGGAGGACGATCCTGGGTTACATTTCCCTGTGGAAAAATGCTTTCACTGATGAGCCCTCGTCCGACGTATTCTTGGCCTGTTACAACATCACCTCTTCATCTAAACAGCCCGGATACTATCATCTAGGGGCGAGAAGGTCTGAGAAGAAACTTCTCCACGTGGCTCAAACTTCCAATCATGATTGGAAAAAGAGATTCTTCTTCATATCTGGGGCGTGGGAGTGCTCCACCGAGGCGTCCCCTTCTGCCGATGGTCCGAGGGTCCCTAACAAATGGTCTAATCCCTCAATGAAAGCTAGGTCAGACCCCGGACTTAGCCTGGAGGAAATGGATATTGCTGAGTATCTGAGGGGACGAGGGAGAGGGGGTGAGATCCCAAAGTTCGAAGATTTGATGACCCCTCGGTACCTCAAAGAAGCTGGTCTGAGGGTCGGCCCTCTGACGGAACTATGTGAGTTATACAGCACGTTTTCCATTCTTTACTTTTTGTTTCCTGTTTATCTCTGTATTTTTCTGATGCATGGTACCCTTTTCAGGTCGTCCTGTAGGTGTGTCAGATTACCTCTGGGAAATGACTGCTCCAAGCCTACTCGCTGGTTTGTCAAAGAAGAAGGGGAAGGAGCCTCAGTAAGCTCCAAAGAAGACGAGGGCCTCAGGGCCGACGGTTGTTGAGCCGACAGCCGACAGCCACAAAAGGAAGGAGCCTGAAGCTCCAGTTGAGCATCGGCCTGACCCTAAGACAAGGGCTAGGGTCGAGGCCTCTGAGGGGGCAACCTCTTCGTCGAGCATGGGGGCCTTCTGGTCTCAAAATTTGGCCCATCTGAGGGCCGACCCTTCATCGCTGATCACAAACTTGAGGGCAGCCAAGGCCTCGATGTTTTCTGCACCGTCAGCCTATGACTTCGAGTTCTTGGCGAAGATGCCCCCTGCCAAAGTGTACGACTATGGTCTGCACTCTCTTGCTCAGGTACTGGTCTTGACCTTTTAATTTTATTCTAACTGTTATCTCAGCCCATCTTGATGTTTGTTCATTTTTCTTGCAGTCTGTTTGTGCCTTGACCTCAGCCACCAAGTGGATGGCCGAGAATCAACAAAAGTTTCACGAAGCTGAGAGGGCCATTCAACAAGAGGCCGACCTACGGACAGAGCTGGACACTGCGAGGGCCGAGCTGGAGAGTACAAGGACTGAGCACGCTAGAGTCCTTGATGAGCTGACGAGGCGGCATGATGCCGATCTGCAGGCTAAGGACTTGTTGATCAAGGACAAGGACTTGTTGATCAAGGACAAGGACGAGGCTTTAACCAATATGGAGGCCAAGCATAAGACTGACCTTGAAGCAGCTGTCCAGAAAGCCGAGGCTGATGCTGTTGAGGCTTACAAGGTTTCCGACGAATTCCAAGGCTTCGGCCTTGAATATCTTGAGAGGGGAATTAGGACGGCCTGTCGGTGGGTCGTCCTAAAGTTTGCTGACACAGTATCATCCATCCGCCCTTCTCTTGAGGTGGTTCAGCTGGATGATCCCTTGATTGCTGAAGCCCTGTCTCAAGTGGAGTCCCAAGTTCATGTTGAGGGGGTCGGCACGTCTGAGGATCGGCCAGTCATGATTGCTGAAGGGACCCCATTGGTTGATGTTGAGGCTCTGCCTTCTGATATCGCCCCTTAGGGTGGCCGTCTGTGGCCCATACCCTCACTTTTGTATTTTTGTTTAATGGCCTTGTAAAACACTTGATATTTTATATTTTATTAATACCATTGTTTCTTCCTTCCATAATTGCTGTCTTCCTTATTTCATTCTTTTATGGTTTGCTCCTTGTTGATGCTACTAACCCCTCCCTCGTCTTTTTTGAGGACCACTGTGGGGTCGTCCCCTCATGTGGCCTCATTATAGCCGAGGGTTCAAGTAACCAAATTAATGATTTTTTAAATAAAGTCTTCCCTCGTCTTTTTTGAGGACAGTGGTGGGGTCGTCCCCTCCACTGGTCCCCATTATAGCCGAGGGATCAACTTTCCAAATTAATGGATTTTAAAGTCTTCCCTTGTCTTTTTTGAGGACAGTGGTGGGGTCGTCCCCTCCACTGGTCCCCATTATAGCCGAGGGATCAACTTTCCAAATTAATGGATTTTAATGTCTTCCCTCGTCTTTTTTGAGGACAGTGGTGGGGTCGTCCCCTCCACTGGTCCCCATTATAGCCGAGGGATCAACTTTCCAAATTAATGGATTTTAATGTCTTCCCTCGTCTTTTTTGAGGACAGTGGTGGGGTTGTCCCCTCCACTGGTCCCCATTATAGCCGAGGGATCAACTTTCCAAATTAATGGATTTTAATGTCTTCCCTCGTCTTTTTTGAGGACAGTGGTGGGGTCGTCCCCTCCACTGGTCCCCATTATAGCCGAGGGATCAACTTTCCAAATTAATGGATTTTAATGTCTTCCCTCGTCTTTTTTGAGGACAGTGGTGGGGTCGTCCCCTCCACTGGTCCCCATTATAGCCGAGGGATCAACTTTCCAAATTAATGGATTTTAATGTCTTCCCTCGTCTTTTTTGAGGACAGTGGTGGGGTCGTCCCCTCCACTGGTCCCCATTATAGTCGAGGGATCAACTTTCCAAATTAATGGATTTTAATGTCTTCCCTCGTCTTTTTTGAGGACAGTGGTGGGGTCGTCCCCTCCACTGGTCCCCATTATAGCCGAGGGATCAACTTTCCAAATTAATGGATTTTAATGTCTTCCCTCGTCTTTTTTGAGGACAGTGGTGGGGTCGTCCCCTCCACTGGTCCCCATTATAGCCGAGGGATCAACTTTCCAAATTAATGGATTTTAATGTCTTCCCTCGTCTTTTTTGAGGACAGTGGTGGGGTCGTCCCCTCCACTGGTCCCCATTATAGCCGAGGGATCAACTTTCCAAATTAATGGATTTTAATGTCTTCCCTCGTCTTTTTTGAGGACAGTGGTGGGGTCGTCCCCTCCACTGGTCCCCATTATAGCCGAGGGATCAACTTTCCAAATTAATGGATTTTAATGTCTTCCCTCGTCTTTTTTGAGGACAGTGGTGGGGTCGTCCCCTCCACTGGTCCCCATTATAGCCGAGGGATCAACTTTCCAAATTAATGGATTTTAATGTCTTCCCTCGTCTTTTTTGAGGACAGTGGTGGGGTCGTCCCCTCCACTGGTCCCCATTATAGCCGAGGGATCAACTTTCGAAATTAATGGATTTTAATGTCTTCCCTCGTCTTTTTTGAGGACAGTGGTGGGGTCGTCCCCTCCACTGGTCCCCATTATAGCCGAGGGATCAACTTTCCAAATTAATGGATTTTAATGTCTTCCCTCGTCTTTTTTGAGGACAGTGGTGGGGTCGTCCCCTCCACTGGTCCCCATTATAGCCGAGGGATCAACTTTCCAAATTAATGGATTTTAATGTTTTCCCTCGTCTTTTTTTAGGACAGTGGTGGGGTCGTCCCCTCCACTGGTCCCCATTATAGCCGAGGGATCAACTTTCCAAATTAATGGATTTCTGTAGATGTTTCCATGCATGCTAGGACTGACAATAGGATGAAGGAAACACTGATATTTCTCATTAATTTTCCGAGTGTTCTGTTGGAGCAACTCTTATTACAATTATGGCCTTTCAAGACCTTACAACACTACTGATAGTATTTCTTCAAATGATCTGCATTCCAGGGGTTTGAAAAAGGTTCCCCCTTTAGGTTTTCTAGCCTGTAGGTCCCAGGGATGACTTCATCGATGACCCTATATGGGCCATGCCAATTAGGGTGAAGCTTGTTGGGGTTTTGCCAAGTCTTCTTGAGGACCAAGTCCCCCACTGCGATGGGCCTCTGTTTCACCCTCTGATTGTAGAACCTTGCGGTCCTCTGTTGGTAGGAAGCCTGCCTTATCTCAGCATCCTCCCTTCTTTCCTCAATCAAGTCCAGGTCAAGTCTCCTCTCTTCCGTATTTCCCTGGGGGTCGTACATTTGGACTCTATGCGTAGGAAACTCAATCTCGGTGGGGATGACGACTTCTGATCCATATGCTAGCATGAATGGGGTCTCCCCGGTGGAGGTCCTCACTGTCGTCCTGTATGCCCACAGCACGGCATATAACTCCTCGACCCATCTCCCTTTTGCCTCCTCAAGCCTCTTCTTAATCCCATCTAAGATTATCCTGTTCGTAACTTCGGTTTGCCCATTGGCCTGAGGTCGGCCTGGGGTGGAGAAAAATTATTTGATACTTACCCTCTAACAGTATTTCTGTAGAGAGGCATTCTTGAACTGAGTCCCGTTATCTGAGATGAGGGTGTTGGGGAGACCGTATCTGCATATGATGTTTTTCCAGATGAACTAGAAGGTCTTCTGCTCTGTGATTGTCACCATTGGCTCCGCCTCCACCCATTTTGAGAAATAATCAATGGCTACGATGAGGAATCGATAGTTATTGATGGCCCTAGGCAAGGGTCCTACTAGGTCGATCCCCCACACTGCAAATGGCCATGGGGATGTAATGGAAGTAAGAGGCTGATGGGGTTGGTGAGGGATGGTGGCAAATCTCTGACATTTGTCGCACTTTTTTACGTATGCTGCTGCGTCTTTCCCCAAGGTCGGCCACCAGTACCCCTGGGTGATTACCCTCTTCGCTAGGGATCTACCCCCAATGTGGCTTGAGCACGATCCTTCATGCACATCTTGCAAAATGGAAGGGACTTCCGAGGGATGCACACACCTAAGTAAGGGGAGCATAAACCCCTTTTTGTACAAGGTGTCTTCGATGACAGTGAATTTCGCAGCCCTGTACCTCAGCTTCTTCCTTTCCTGCCTCGCTTCTGGCATCTCACCCTCTTTAATGTATCTTATCAGGGGGTCCATCCACGAAGCTTCTTGAGAGACATTTAGGCAATTGCCAAGTGTTCCCTCAATGTCCTCAATAGTTGGCCGAAGCAAAATTTCTACTGGGACCGTCCTCCTGATGTCTGTTCTTGTTGCCGAGGCCAACCTAGCAAGGGCATCAGCACGACCATTATCAAGCCTAGGTACCCTCCTTAATTTCACTTCTCTGAAGCCCTTCAGTAATGACTTCACCTTCTCGAGGTACCTAGCCATCCTTTCGTCTTTAGCCTCGTAGGCTCCTAGTATCTGATTCACGACTAGCCTTGAATCACTATGGACCAAAATCTGGCTGACACTAAGAGACTTGGCCAAGGAGAGGCCTGCTACTAAGGCCTCATATTCAGCCTCGTTGTTGGAGGCTTTGAAGTTTAACCTCAGGGCGTATTCGACGTCTGTGCCATCGGGTGCTGATAGTATTAGTCCAGCACCACTTCCGCTATCACAGGAGGACCCATCAACGAAGAGGCTCCACGGAGTCTTTCCTTCTGAAAAATTTCCCTCAGAGAGGGACCCCTGTCTAAAGATGTATCTTTCCTCTTCGTTTTCAGTCGCTTTCCTTCTAGCGGTGCTCGTCTCAGCCCTATCTGCGGGTGTGTCTGCGAGTCTGTCTTCTGTATTCGTCTTCCCGAGGGTCTCACCCTCGGCCTCATCATCTTCCCAGGTGAACTCAGCCACGAAGTCTGCCAGTGCCTGCCCCTTAATGGCCTTCCTAGGCTGATACACAATGTCAAACTCCCCCAGTTCTATAGCCCAGGCCATCAACCTACCTGACTTTTCTGGCTTGTGTAGGACCTGCCTAAGAGGAGAGTCAGTGAGGATGACCATTGTATGGGACTGGAAGTACGGCTTCATCTTCCTTGAGGCATGGATCAAGGCGTAGGCTAGCTTCTCCATCCTCGGGTATCTTTGCTCTGCCCCTTGGAGCGCCTTGCTGTTAAAATACACAGGCTTCTGTATCCTATCCTCGTCTCTCACAATGGCTGCACTGATGTCCGACTCTGAGACGGCGAGGTACACGTAGATTTGTTCACCCTGCACCGGTCGTGACAGCAGCAAGGGAGACCCTAAGTATAACTTCAGGCCCCTGAAAGCCTCATCACACTCTTCATTCCACTCGAAGGCCTTCCTAAGGATCTTGAAGAATGGCAAGCACTTGTCTGTGGCCCTAGATACAAACCTGTTTAGAGCAGCAACTCTCCCTGTGAGTCTCTGCACGTCTTTAATGGACCTGGGGGTCTTCATCTCAACAAGGGCCTTTATCTTTTCAGGATTGGCCTCGATGCCTCTTTGGTTGACAATGAACCCCAGGAATTTCCCTGCTCCGACCCCGAAGACACATTTGGCCGGGTTAAGCTTCATCTAGTATTTGTCCATCGTATTAAAGGTCCTCTCTAGGTCTGCCACATGATCATCTGCCTTCAGACTCTTAGTCAGCATGTCGTCCACGTAGACCTCCATAGACTTCCCAATTTGATCTTCAAACATTTTCTTTACGAGGCGCTGGTACGTTGCCCCTGCATTCTTTAGGCCAAAGGGCATGACCCTGTAGCAGTATGTCCCTTTGTCAGTGATGAAGGCGGTCCTCTCCGAGTCTTTAGGGTTCATGAAAATCTGGTTATACCCTTAGTAGGCATCCATGAAACTCATGATATCATGGCCTGCGGTAGCGTCTACCATCTGGTCGATGCGGGGGAGAGGGAAGCTGTCTTTGGGACAATGCTTGTTGAGGTCTGTGAAGTCCACGCACATTCTCCACTTGCCGTTGGCCTTTGGGACAATGACTGCATTGGACAGCCATTCAGGGTAGATGACCTCTCTGATAAATTTAGCGTCTTTTAATTTTTTGACCTCGTCCCTGATGACCTCATATTTTTCTCTGGAGTAAATTCTCCTCTTCTGCTTCACCGGCTTCACTCCCTCTACCACATTGAGCTTGTGGCACATGATTTCAGGGTCAATCCCTGGCATATCTACATGACTCCAGGCGAAGACGCTTCGCCTTCTTCTCAGCAGTTTAATGAGGTCTTCCTTGATTTTGGGCTTCAGAGACTTTCCCACTTGGACGGTTTTTTCCGTGTCATCCTCATCGAGGATGATGGATTCTACCTCTTCCGCAGCCTCTCCTTTTTTCAGCTTCGTTTCATCTCTGGGGTCTAGGGTATCAATATTGTAAGTGGTTGTAACCCTCTTGTGTGCCTCCCTTTCTTCAGCGGAGTTGTAGTAACACTCTCGCGCTGTCGTCTGGTCTCCCTGAACTTCCCCTACCCCGTAAGGGGTAGGAAATATGATCATCTGGTGGACCGTAGACGGCACGGCTTCAAACCCCTTGAGGGCCACACGCCCCAGTATGATGTTGTAGGCCGAAAATACCTGCTCATCCATCACAAAGAAACTGACCTTCTTGGTGAGCCATCTCGGCCACTCGTCCCCCATCCTCACATCGGCCTCATATACCCCAAGCGGGTGAACCTTTTCCCCACTGAACCCAATCAATGGATGATGGTAGGGGACGAGTCTAGCACGGCTGAGACCCAAGGCCTTGAAGCATGGCCAGAACATGACATCTGCAGAGCTACCCCCATCTACCAAGATCCTCGGCACCTCGCATCCGTGCACCCTGGTAGTGATGACGAGAGGGTCATCGTGTGGGGCTAAGAGGCCTTTGAAGTCCATCCTTGAAAACCCTACTATCAGTGTGTCCATATCAACCTTCTTCCTCTTTTCTGACTTGACCTCCAGGGAGGTTGCGTGTACCGTCTTTGCCACTGCCTTTGCCTCAGCCACATGGGCCTTCCTGTCGGCGACCTCAGACCCTCCTCCTGCAAGTCCCCCGGAGATCATTCCCACTCCGAGCGAGATCATATTAAGCCTCTTGACAGGGCCGTGGTCGTCTCTCGGCGGGAGGTCAGGGTCGTCCTCATCATCAGAGGGGTCGTCCCCTCTTTTTTGAGGACCTTCTCTGCAGGTATCGACTCGCTTCTTTCTGGGGTCGTCCCCTCGGCCCCTCTTGAAGTCGCCTTTGTCGACGTACTTTCTGAGCTTCCCTTCCTTCAGCATCTTCTCAATCTCGTCTTTCAGAGCAAAGCATTTATCCGTCACGTGGCCGTGGTCTTGGTGAAATTCACACCACAGGTTCTTATTCCTCTTGTCGGGGGCTGCCCTCAGCTTCTCAGGCCACTTCAGTGAACGGTCACTCTTTATCTCATTGAGAATCTGTTCACAGCTGATCGTCAGAGGAGTGTACCCAGCGAACTTGTCATTCGCGGATCTCTTCTTCCCCTCTTTGTTCTTCTTGGGGTATTTACTCCCACTTGCACCTCCTCTTTCGTCCTCATATTTTGCAGCCATCGCCTCTTCGGCGTTCATCACCTTTCCTGCTGTCGACAACAGCTCGGCCATCGTCCTCGGAGGGTCTTCAGCAAGCTTCCATAACAGCTTCCCCTTTTGGAGTCCTCCAATCAGGGCTGTCATAGCTATGCTCTCTCATAGTCTTCCACCTCCATCTTCTCCTTATTGAATCTGGCTATATAGTCCCTCAGACTCTCGCTCTTCCCCTGCTTGACATAGAGCAGGTGGGTGGTCTTCTTCTGTGGCCTCACCCCGAAGCAGAAATTATGGATGAACAGGTCTGCCAACTGCTTAAAGTTTCCAATGGAATTTTTTGTAAGAGACGTGTACCAGACATGCGCAGCCCCTGTCAGGGTACCAGAGAAGGCACGACACCTCATCTCATCTGAGATAGAGTATATGTCTGCCGCCGACTGATACATCTCCACGTGGTGGATGGGGTTGGTGCTCCCGTCATACCTTGGGGTGACCATGGTTGGCTTGAACTTTGACGGCGTGGGGAAGTTGACTATCTTCGCCACAAAGGGTGAGCCTATGGTGTATCCCCTCTGAAGAGGGTCTCGGCTCTTCAACATATCACCAATCTTATCCTCCAATCGCTGGATTGAGTCATTCCAGGGCCTCACAGGGTCGGCCTGGCCGATGTTATCCCCCGCTGCCTCTCCGAGGTGGACGGAGGGTTCCGCTGCAGCAGGCCTGCGTCGAATGTTCACTTCCCTTTGGCCGTCATCTCGTCCTCGGGGTCGGCCATCTGCCGCCTCCCTCCTGGATCTTACAGCACTCCTTGGCCTGGACAACTGTTCTCGCAGGTGATTTACTGGGCCTAGCCTCTCAAAGGCCGACCCCCTGCTCAAGCGATCAAAAGCAGAGCCTCTTGGACGATCATCAGGGTTTGGTCTCCCACACTTCCCTCTACTGTCCTGGAGGGGTCGTACGGTATTGTTGGAAACCTCATAAGGTTCCCAGCACTCTATAGGAGCCTCCTCTCCCTCCAGATCGTCATACCTGTCCTCAGGGCAAGGGTTTCCTTGCCTCCCCAGGCGTAAACGCTGGGGGTCAGCAACATCCCTACGCCGTTGAGGGCTGGTAGGTCTTTGCGTGGTGCCTGGGGTGGTCCCCTGGCCTCATGCTGCCCTGGAGCTGCTGCTGGAGTAATCATCTTAGGCGAAACCCCTGGTGCTCTTAGTATGTTCTGGCTTAGAGCTGTGAACTGCTCCTGCATCATCCGCTGGCTTGCTGCCAGAGACTTTAGGGCTGCCGCCACATCAGCCATCTCAGACTGGGGTGGCGGCTGACTGGAACTGGGTCTTCCCCCCTCATCCGGCAGGGGAAGTGGTGGTGGTGGCATCTCAGGTGCCATGTGCTTGAGCTATGAAAATCTGAACTGAAGAAAAGACTGGTGAGCTTGATAACCTTAGTGGGTCTCTTTCAATGGTGAAACACCTCCTCTCAGGGGGAGTGTTGGTTCACCACCAGAGTGCCCAGTGAGGTCAAGCTGTACAATGGAAGAGATGTCTTCTCGTTCCCACAGACGGCGCCAAACTGATGATGCTAAGATTTAGCACCACCGGATAAGTGATAGTGAGCTCAAACAGTAACAGCCATGGCAGCCATAGAGATGTATAAGTGTATAAGTATGTAGAAGGGGATGAGTATAAGTGGAAATAAGATAATGATGTATAGTGGTTCAGCCAAATTGGCCTACATCCACCGTGAGTGTGTGATCCACTAAGTATGGGCACTAATGGCCTTGGATACAATGCACATAACCCTCTCTCTCTCTCCACTGTGTGTGTGCAAGCAGAGTTTTAGCTAGGGCTACTGTTCATGGATCGATCCCCTGTAGGGTTGTAGGTGACAAGTATATATAGGTCTTGGGGGGTGTAGTGTACCCCCCCCAAGTAAGCATGGTGCATGTGAATGATGATCTAACCAATCCCCTGTTGACACCTGTAGATGCCAAATGATGACATAATATTCCCTCACGTGAGGGTGTGATTCGGTTATAACGGTCTGCCACGTGTCATATGAGCCTGACGCGCACTGTTCCACGCGTGTCCCAAACCACGCGCTGTCATGATGTCACCCTCGGCCTATGAGCCGAGGCCGAGGGCAAAGTTTCTTCCGGTAGTGAGCCTGGCTTGATTCTGGCCTCGTACTGTCGTACCCTCGTAGGGTCGTCCGGAGCCTGGGGAAGGGTCGACCCCTCGTAGGGTCGACTGGAGCCTGGTGGAGAGTCGGCCCCTCGTAGGGTCGTCTAGATCCTGGTGGAGGGTCGGCCCCTCGTAGGGTCGTCTGGACCTGGTGGTGGCCAGCTAGGGCCTGCTGAAGGGTCGGCCCATCGTAGGGTCGTCTGTATTGGAGGTAATCCTCATCCAGGCTGAGGGTATAAACGGGTATATCAATGTTAATCATATGACCACCCCCTAAAACATACCTATTGCAATTTAATATCTCCCAAAAAATTTACGATTCCCATTACATCACAACATTAGCTTGCTCTCGCTTCCATGTGGTTCAATTATTTTTAAATTTTAAAAGATCCCTTAGTGAATGTTTTGGGACCCAACAAGGAATATTTTCACATGGTAGTCTATTAATTTTATAACCATATTCTTCAAAATATCATAACCCCGTGACCCTCTAGAGTTCTAAGAAATGTACTAAAACCATTCAAGAAATCGAACAAAGTAATTATTGGTTCAAACCCTAATTACATCAACCCTATTATAAATTTCTCAGATAACGAGTTCGTACTTATACAAGAATAATTCCTATTTATATTTTATGCTATCTCCTACAAAAATATAGGAAACCTTAAATCTTTTATTATATGGTAAGAAATTCGAAGGTGAATTCAGATCACAAAAGTTTGAGATACATCTTCACTCAAAAGAGCATGAATTTGATACAGAGACGTTGAGTGAAATTTTGGGTAGATTAAAAATTTAAGTTAGATAACTATCCCATAAAAAGGAAACATTGTAGCTGACACCTTAAGACGTAACCCTGTTGGAAGACATAACAACATGATTTCCTAAGATATTACTACTACCATAGAGCAATATAATTTCATCTAACCTCTCCTTCTACAAAATTTACCGTTATTGTTGTTTATCCAAACCTGAAAAAGAAAATCCTAGAAGAACCGCTCATAGATCCCCTTGTGATAAGACTACACAACCTAAAGTAAGTTTCAAGAATTATCATATAATAGTGAAACAAGTCTTCGATTTATAGAGATTACGTACCTGATGAAGTTCTCTAACCTCTTATAATCTTGGAATGGAAATGGGATCACATCACCATTGATTTTTATTAGTAATAATTATGTATAGGGGTGATAATAGACCAACTCACCAATTCTACATGTTTTTCGAGGAGGAAACTATTAATTCTTTTTAAAACCCAGTACTATGACTCATAACAACCTGAACAACCTAGTCAACATATATAAAGGCCCAGATTACATCAAATATTGGAATAAGGACGTGCTTTTAGATTATACCAACCATTCAAAGTGAATGAGTTAGATTGAACATCATGATGACCTCACTTGCCTTGAATACACAAACCATTTTCTAGGAAGCTTCCAAACATTACTCCCCATGACTTTATAAATGTGAGTGTTTAGATTCAATAGACTTCAAATAGTAGTATAATCCCATTAAATGATATATATAAGAAATAACCTTGTTCACAATAGTTGTATAACCCATATATAATAAACTTCACCTATCTATCCAGATATGCATTTAGTAACACCAATATACTTTAAGGAATCCTATTACCTTTATATGTCTATGGTAGATTCCATGGGATGATTTCTATAACATTACCTATTGTGATCCTTCGTAAAACTATGCAAACCCATGAACCAAATAAAACCAATAAGCCATGTTGAGTACCCAAAACTATCAGAAATTACCTTATATCTGACATTATTGGCTTAATAGAAAGTCAAATCTTACAGGTGCATTATTCTGTTATGTAGGAAGCTAAGTAAATCCCACATTTGGACACTAGATACAGTTAAAATCTAAAATTTCTCAATAAACCTCTTACGGAGTTATCAGGAAACATTAAATGTATATTTATTGGATTAAAACAATATATGACTTCAAAACCATATTAAATCCATCTAGTAGTCCCCCGAATTGTCCGTTATCTATAGAAATGCCAATAGGAAAAAAAAGCATTATATGGCAAGAGTAGAAATTGAAATTTTGATAATAAACTTCATAGTATTAGATAGGAAAAGGATTTTCTTGTACAATAAACCTAAGTATTTTTAGAAATCGTGAATTAAAATTCAGTTGTCATAAACTTCTTGTTAATCGGACGAAAGAAGCCATTATTTAATGATTCGAGTGTAAACTATCGACCCAC
This sequence comes from Sambucus nigra, assembly GCA_949130495.1. Lineage (NCBI taxonomy): Eukaryota > Viridiplantae > Streptophyta > Magnoliopsida > Dipsacales > Adoxaceae > Sambucus > Sambucus nigra. The sequence goes on from OX422221.1 coordinate 381,293,109, forward strand.
CTTACTCAAACGAACTTATACTTTTACTTGCTTATTATGAAAATAAATGTGAAACACCGTTATTATGATATCAATGCTTCAAACAAATGAATACCACCCTCTTTTTGGTATGCAAATATTTGTATGTGAAACGAACTTCATACAACCCGAATATACGAAAACCCTCATTACCCAACTCTCTTTGGCGAGACACGATACATGTAAAGCTTATAAAAATGATGATTAATTATTTAAAACCCATGTTTCGTCAATTCGAGTTATGTCAATATTCATTATACGATTGTGTTACATAACTTTCAACAGAAGAAAAGAACGACCTTTACAAAGCTGTGATAGTCGCATAATAAACCTATGGACCCCGAAAATTATGAGTACCGTTTCAGATATATTTTATACCATAGACGAGTCATAACCACTAGAATTTTAATTTATAAGAATATAGGAATTTCGAGAACGAATTTTTTTAAGGTAGGTAGATTGTAACAATCCACATTTTTAAATTTATTAAAAATGCAAAATTTAGATATTTATTTGGTGAAATGATATTTTTATTTATTAAAAGCAAGTCGACAAATTAAAAAATAATTTATAACCAAACTAATTGCCATGTAGACATTTTTTTCTATATAAATTTACACATGTAAAAAATTATACATATTTTAAGTAATTTTTAATATGTTAATATGCATTTAAACAAAAAAAAATCCAAATAAAAGAAATCACAAACACATGGGTATAAAAGTTAGATTCTTAAAACTTTAAAACCTTAAGGGATGAAAACTGAAAATAAGAAAAAGTTCAAAATATCTCTCCTTTTTTATACATTTTACGATTTAAAAAAAAAGAAAAAAAAGAAAGAAAATAAAAATATGTACCCCAACCGCCCTCCCCTAATTTCCCTGCCTATTTCGGATAAAAAAAAGAAGGAAAATTTAAACCTTAACCCGGCCTCTACTAGTATAAAGACCCAAGTGGGTTCTTCTCAAAACAAAAAATCACTTGTTAGTTCCCTTAAAAAAAACTTTGGTTAAATCATAGAAAATCCAAACTCACCATCTCCACTATTAACTTGATTAGGTATGGTTGTTATTGTTTTTTCCCTCTTCTTCTCTAGGCTATATATATATATAACAACTTGGTCTATTTTTATTATATATGTATGTTATTTGTATGTAACATAGTCTGGATGAAATATTATATAACATACGGTGTGTGAGTTATATATGTACATAGGTTTAAGTTTGTATTTATTTCCAACCAGTATGTGTGAGTGTTATGAGGAAGTGGGTCGTGTATGGAGTAGTGGATTAATTTATATTTTGTGAAAACCATCACACAAACAGGAACATTCATATTGAATTATTAAGAAATATAAATATTGATTTTGCAGAAGCATACCTGAATCCATAGCGAGAAAATTAAATATCTGAGAGTGAGGTCTTATTCTCTTCCAGACCAGCACTTTTATTTCCTCTCTAAATTTCCCTCTGACAATGGGAATCAGAAGAATGGTGTATAAGCCCATATATTAAATTTTGATAGCCTATAATTCATATTTATTTTATATATAAGCGCATATATTAAATTTTACTCTAACAATCTCCCACTTGGGCTATATATATATATATATGTGTGTGTGTGTGTGTGTGTGTGTGTGTGTGTGTGTAACTTTATAAATTTGAATTATACTTTATGAGCTCGTGAGTTTTTGCTATCAAAATGTTATGTATCTTAACAATCTTATCAATTAATTGCACCAATATAGAATCAAAGCGATCATCATTACATATTTCGTAAGAAAACACATCAATGATCACATATATCAATGCAACTAATGACAAAGATCAAGTGTGGATGTTTAACATGAAAATTTCATGGAATTTGATCTTAACATGCCTATTTCCAACTGGTCCTCCTTAAACCTTAGTGAGATCAAACCATATAAAGTCAGAGTGAATATAAACTGAATACTTTACTGCAGTAAATAACCATACAATAACCATTAAATCAAATTTGTCTATGAAATAAAATAAAATAAAAAATCCCATTTAACTGACATATCTTGAAAATAAATTACACCCATATGAGCAGTGTGCTCATGAATGACCATGGGTGGTAATCCCTTAGTTAGCGGAATTCGAAATCACGGAGTTTGTCCCAATGTGATCTGTAGATATAATTCCACTCTGAACTCTTTCTTTTACAACTAAGAACTTAATGTTAATAAACTTTGACTTCGTAGAACTCATATTGTTGTTGGAATACCGTACTGCTGATTTATTATGAAAAAATAACTTAAGCGATCTTTTAATGCCATCCATAATATGCAGCCCTGTGAAAAAATTTAGCAACCATATTCCATGATTGGACTCCTCATAGAAAGCTACAAACTTAGTTTCCATGGTGGAAGAAGCTATAATAGACTATTTAATACTCTTCCAAGATATAACACCTTCAGCAAGTAAGTAGATATAACATGAAGTAGATTTCATGCTATTTTGGCATCCAGTAAAATCGGATACAGAATATTCAATTATCTCTAACTGATTTGACTTTCGATAGGTGAACATGTAGTCTTTGTTCTCTATAAGTACATCCTGACTCGCTTGGATACTATCCAATGATCGTTTTTAGGATTACTTAAGTATCTGCCCAATATGACAACAATGTACACAATATCCGGGCACGTATATACTTGAGCATACATAAGACTTCCAACTACTGATGCATAAGGAATCTTTTTCATCTCCCAAATCTCAAAATCATTCTTAGGACATTAACTGAGACTAAATTTATCTCCTATCGCTATAGGGGTGTCACCTGGTTTACAATCATGCATGCTAAATCTTTTAAGAACTTTCTCGATATAACACTTTCGTGATAAACCAAGTGTCTTAGAGTGATCTCGGTGTATCTGTATACCTAACACAAAAGAAGCTCTACCAAGATCTTTCATCTCAAATTTCTTTGACAGAAATCTCTTACTTTCATGCAACATACCTATATTGTTGCTGGCAAGCAAGATGTCATCAACATATAAAACCAAGTAAATATGCTTACTTCCACTGAACTTTTTCTATATACAATCATCAACCAGATTCGTCTCAAAACCAAACGAGATGACAACTTGATAAACTTGTAATACCAGTGACGAGAAGCTTTCTTAAGCCCATATATGGATTTCTTTAACTTGCAAACCGTTTTCTTTGTATCTCCCGACATAAAGTTTTCTGGTTGCACCATATATATTGTTTCATAAATCTCACCATTAATAATCGCAGTCTTAATATCCATCTAATGAAGATTAAGGTCAAAGTGCACCAAAAGTGCCATTATTATCCTAAAAGAGTCTTTCGATGAAACCGAAGAGAAAGTCTTCTTATAATCGATGCCTTTTTTCTTTGTAAAGCCTTTAGTGACAAGACGAGATTTGTATCCCTACACATCACCTTTCGAATCCCTCTTTGTTTTAAATATCCATTCACAAGCAATGGGTTTTTCACCTTGAGGAGTTGGGACAAGATCCCAAACGGCAATGTCCTTCATGGACTTTATCTCCTCATTCATGGCATCAATCCACTCTTGAGATTAGGAACTTTCCATGGCTTGATGGAAGGTGATCAGATCATCTTCCACCACACATATGTTAAACTCATGTTCTTGGAGAAATAAAATGTAATCATCTGGCACAACACTTCTTCTCTCTCTAGTGGATCTCCTTAATGGAAAAGGTTTTGTAGGTGGTAGAGTTTGTTCTTCTAGAACGAGAGGTTCTTGGATATTGTTTTGATTAGGATCTTGTTCTTCAGCATTGTCAGGAATATGTGCCTGGTCAATGTTAATAATAGCTGTGGGAATATCGATATATTCCTCTTTAAAATCAAAATCCCTAACCTTATCCCCCCTATAAACTCAATATTCTCAAAGAACCGGGGGTTTCCCATCTCAAAAATTATTTTATTAGTTGGATAATACAATTTGTAACCCCCAGATCTTTCAAAGTATCCAATAAAATTACAATTAACTGTTATGGAATCCAGTTTCTTTTCATATGGCCTATAATAAATTGCTTTAACTGGATGTCCCCAAATATAAAGGTGATTCAGACTAGGTTTCTTTCTTGTCCAAAGTACAAAAGAGGTTTTAGCAGTTGCTTTAGTTGGTATCCTATTAAGGATGTACACTGCAACCTTTAATGCTTCACTCCCAGAGTAAATTTGGTAAGTTAGAGTAACTGATCATACTCCTTACCATGTCTTCAATCCTTTTGTTTTGCCTTTCAGTAACACCATTCATGCTTGGGGAACCTGGCATGGTGTACTGTGGGACGATACTGCACTCCTCTAGGAATTTAGTAAATGGTCCAGGCATTGTTCACCTAAATCGTCATACATATCGTAGTATTCAACACCACGTTCAGATCTGACGCTTTTAATCCTTTTGTTGAATTGATTTTCAACTTCATCCTTGAATGATTTGAATACGTCCAGAGATTGGAACTTTTCATGGATGAGATAAAGGTAGCCATAACGAGAAAAATTGTCTATGAATGTGATAAAATATTATTGACCGTTCCATGAAACTGTAGGGAATGGCTCACAAATATCTGTATGTATCAGTTCTACAATGTCTGTAGCCCTATTAGAGCCAAATATCCTTATGTTTGTCTGTTTTCCCTTTATGAAATTTGTATAAAATTTAAAATTTTAAAAATCAAGGGAATCTAGAATTCCATCTGACACAAGTCTTTCAGTTCTCCATTGGGAGATGTGACCTATTCTCTTTTCTATAATGATGCGAAATTCTCATTGGTTAATTTCCTTTTAATACCTCGAGTACTTAGTTGCATGGTTTCATGATATGAAGCAATAGTATCAAGCATAAAAATGTTATCTACATAAGATAAAGAACCACTACCGCCCAAATTTGAATTATGAGGAAGATTAAATTTATTATTTCCAAAGGAACAAGCTTCACCAAATTTGTCCAATACTGAAATAGAAAATAAATTCCGTCTAAATGAAGTTACGATAAATGTCTCATTCAAATCCAAATAAGTACCAGACTTCAACAGTAACCTAAATATCCCAATTGCTTCAACTTCAACCTTCTTGAAATCACCCATAAAAATGTATCTTTCACCATCATTTGTCTTTCAGCAACTCAAGCAACCCTTTATTTACACACCAAGCATGATAGTTGGTACATTGCTTCTTCCTATGTCCCACAGATCCACATAACAAATAACTATAAACAGTGTTTCTTTATGTTGTTTCTTTGGATATGAAACCACTGCACCTTCTTTATCCTTTTTTTTGTTCTTCTCCTTATCCTTGGAAGTACTAGCCAAATGAGCACTTTCTATCTTATCTCGTTTCAGTCTTTTCTCTTCTTGCACATAATGTGAGATGAGCTCATTAAGAGACCAAGTCTCCTTTTGGCAGTTGTAGTTCACCTTAAATTAACTGAATTATATGGGAAGAGATATCAGAACCAAATGCACAAGCAAATCCTCAGAGAGATCAAGATTAAGTTCTCTTAACATTGAAGCGAGATGAGACATTTCGATAATGTACTCCTTAATGTTCCTATTACCTTGTATTTCATTGAGGTGAGACTTTCCAGAAGTGTACTTGTTTCATTCTTTTCATTCTTGGCAAATCTGTTCTTAATTTCTTCGAGTAACTCTTTAGCTGTCTTTATCGTTTTCAATATTGTGCCCCGGAATGCTTCTGGAATAGCCTTCTTTATGATCATCAAACACATGCGATTTGAATTCTCCAACCTTTCAAAGTCCTTTTTGTCATCAGAGGAACTTTTATCCATAAGAGGAGCATGAGAATGAACCCTTAACATAAGGTCTGGATCCATCACACCGAGAACTATATGAAGGTTCTCTTGCCATGACTTAAAGTTTGTGCCATTAAGCATAGGAATGGAATTAATATTGGCAGTAATTTTGGAAGCAAAACTGATAGTTGAATCAGAGAATAACAAAGAAATAAAACTAGCTCATATAAGTCTTAAATAAAAAATAAATTCAAATAAAGGGAAAACCCATTTTAAGATATCAGACACTATTAATATTTTATTTTTGGAAAAAATATTAACTTTTAAGTGATATCTTGCTGTAATAATAAAACACGGATAATACGAACATATCGAATAATAACTCTTCCTTTGGATCGATTTATTATTCATATGTAAAACTAAATAATTATCACTCGCTTATTATTAAAGTGGCACATGCCATTTTGTTAAAATTAATCTTCCTTTGGGATGATTAATATGAACATAAATTACATGCACATAATCCTTTTATATTTCGAAATAAAATTAATTAATTTTTTTTTAACAAAAGAGGTCACTTTGGTGACATAGTGTTTAAATTAATTTATCTCAAAATATATATAAACACACAAATATTTGAATTTAAATTTGTAAACATGGATGTAATATTATGCAAATATAAGTATTATATATTTGCAAACAATGAGCTAACCAAAGAGTGGCTTAGCCCAAGTGGTTGATGGTCTTAAATTCACTTCTTAGAAATGGAAGGTCAAGAGTTAAAATCCTCTTAGGATCCAGAATCCATAATTTTTGTCATTTTACTAGATTAAAAAAGGGTATGGCAAGAGTTGAACTCTTAACCTTCTAACTCCTCTAAGTGACCCATTGCCAATGAACCAACACCAAGTTACATTAATATAACGTGATTAAATAATAAAAACAACAAAAAACGTCATTTGATTACCCAAAATGATGTCATTTTGTGTCGTCTAGTGTGCTATTCCAGAACCTCCATTAACAACAAATCCATGGTTTTTTTAATCTTAAAAAAATCATATAAAATCAACCGCTAGTCCAAATTTCATGAAATTTATATCGTTGGAATCGTAATGAAATGAAGAATATTTATGTACCAATTCTTTCAAAAATATTGAACTTTTTGAAAAAAATATATTTTTAACCAAAAATTAATATAAATACCTTATGAATATATTCCTAACAATTCAATATGAAATAGCTCTGATACCACATGTTGGATTAATTTATATTTTGTGAAAACCATCACACAAACATAAAAATTCATATTGAATTATCAATAAATATAAATATTGATATTGCGAAAGCGTACCTGAGTCGATAACGAAAAAATTAAAGTATTTGAGTCTCAAGTCTTATGCTCTTCCAGACCAGCACTTTTATTTCCTCCCTAAATTTTCCTCTGACAATGGGAGTTGAAAGAATGGTGTAGTGTGATCTCGGGACCATGACCCTTATTTATAAGACAATCGTGTCTTTTCATATTCCGTATATTTCTTTTTTAACCCATCATAAAAATAGAAATTACGCTTGTCTCTACACATTAAAACCCACACTCTAATAATACATTATTAATGCCCCAAAACTTAAATTAATCACTTTAATTGGCCTAATTTTATTTGATAACCTATATTTCATACTTTAAGTAAAAGTTTTTAACGCTCGCCTAATAGGATATTAGTAATTAAATGGATTTTCGACAGTGATGCTAAGGATGATCCATATGTGACTCCTATTTTAATTTGATATAGGAGTGATCGCCCGGTATCCCATTAGGCGGGTTGTTGCAGATGGTATCAGAGCATCAGGTTCTCGTGTCCTTAGGAATCTGTGCGGACGTACTACGCTTTCAGCGTTGCTCTCATTTGTTATAGAGCCTCAGGACTAGGATTGTTGATTTCTATTGTGAGATTTCGTTCTCCTGCCATGTTATGAGATTATAGAAATCTTTTGCACGCTCGTTTGAGAATCGTGTGCGGAGCTTGGATGGTGGCAGGAGGTGAGGCTTAGCTGGAGCAGCTGGTAGAAGTTTGGGATGAGGACCTTAGTAGAGGTCACTCTCCTTATGGTAATTTTTAAGGATTTTGGCAGCGACTACTAAATAATGGTAGTTAGGATTACCGCAGTTCCGCTGAAGTAGAGAGTGGTACTAAAGTCGAATTCCTCATTGAAATTGAGGGTTCGAAAGGGACCTTACGGAATGTTTTAATCGTGAGTCCCCATGATTTAGCCGGAATGAGAAGGATGTTGTTATGAGTTTTACCTCAATCGAGGAGGTATATTTGGAGTGACTAGATAAAATTGCGATATTAGTTAGCCCTAGAATCGTGTGGGTAATTTGAGTTATGGCGGTATCGATAACATTATATCATGTATGCCTATGTGTGTCCGCAGTAGCGGAGTTTTATTTTTCTTCATTCGCCATAGAGGCGGGTGCTGATATATGGTATATATATATACATATCTGGTTAGTGATGCTCGTTTTATATGTCTATACGAGCATGGTGGTATGATGAGTATAATACAGTATGGTGTATTTTCGGAGCGATAGCAGGCTAAGAATGGCAAGTCTATCGTGTCCATGGTTCCTCGAGGGAACAGGTTATTGTTGCGGTGTCTCACCTAGATATAGGTTGAGTTCACCTTACTTGTTATGGGTTAATGGAACTTCGATGATAAGAGGTTTCCTTATCGTGATTTGAATATATGGCGACCTTATATATGTGATTTAAGGCCGCAGGATTTGTGTTGAGCTGTAAGATAAAGCTCATTATTGTTTGCGCAATGACTTAAAATATAGTGTGAGCGCGGGGTGGTGTGACTCTTAGTTAGAGATAGGAGTTCAGACCACCTTTTTATTGGATTAGGGGATAGGGATATCCCGGTGGCATGTTGAAATAACGGAACTCCATAACCAACGAAGTCAAGGGTTAATGTGTGGAGGGGTTCCTTGTTTGGATTTCGCTTTGCAAGACACTCCACACATGACTCTTAACGGCGTCGGGAGTGGAGAGGTGTTATAGGATGCAAGGATTTGGGTTGGTCTTATAGTGTGGATGAACCACTATAGACTATGAGCCATGTGATGATGGTATGTTTATGGAGATATGGTGCTATGGAAAAGCACTAATGTGGTCCCCTCGCCACAAGTGGGTGGGTGAGGTTGGACTTAGAGAAATTGGTTTGAGGATAATAACCAGCCTTAATGAAAAGACAAATTTTGAGAAGATACATTTTGGGTATTATGTTTGTGACACTTTCTATAAAAAGAGGGCACTTCGATTGATTAGGTTTCCTTCCGTATGGGCGGAAGGATAAGATACTAGAAATGAGTTCGTAGGTTAGCGTAGGAAGGATTTAGGATGTCCCGCTGGTGTGCCTTAGGTCGTTATATCTCGATGACCGACAACGCGAGGGAGTAGTGTAACGGGAGGGTTCCTTGTTTGGATTTTGCCTTGGCGAGATGTCCCACGCACGAAACCGAGCAAATGTTGGAAGTTGATAGAGGCCTTGGGCACTAGGGATATATTTAGGATACTCGTTTCGCTTAGGTAGGGTAACGCTTAGACCGTAGCATTAGTAGGATGTAGGTTCGCTAGAGTTAGTGGCGCCGAGGTTAGGAGAATTGAATTTTCGAGGGTCAGGAGGACCCATAGATGAGTGTTACACCGAGGATAGGAGATCCTTATTGGGAGAGAGTGTTACGTGTCAGACGTTCACTACGGATGTGCAGATATGCACAAGTTAGAAAGGTGTATGGGCACCTTGGTAAGTTGGTTTATATACCGCCTGAAATAGAATTGGCGTAGTATATAAGGTTGAAATTCATGCCGATAGGCATTATAGATGATGGGTATTATGTGACGTATAAGAGTCACTTTGCGATCGTGATAGTCGTGTAGCATATGGTTGGCAACCGTTGGGTTAGTATCGTTTCCCTTGAGGTATTAGGATTTGGAGTGATCCTAAGATTGGTGGTGTAGGTCGTATTCTGAATTTCGAGGATGAAATTCCGTTGTAAGGGGGGAGTATGTAACAACCCGCCCTTTTGGAGACCATTAAATTCCATAATTGGATATAAATTGGAATTTGGGGAATTTTCCTAAATAGAAATTTTTGGGATTTTCGAGGATTGAATGATTTTCGATGGGTGCTGTAATTATTTTTGGGACTATATAGGTCGAAATATTTTAATTATATGTCGTCATTGAGTAAAGCGACACGAGGTAAGATTTTTAATTGGAAAACTTGCATTTATTTATTTTGGGTGGGAATAGTGATTTGCAGTCAAGTACCTCGGATGAGAATTTCGACTGCGCCGTGAGTCTCGGAATGTCTGAGATAGTCGGAAAAGAGTGTCCGATTGTCGAAAATGAGTTTCGGATAATTTTAGAGGTAAAAGTAACTCGTAATTGGGTAAACGAGTCGTTTTTGGGTTTTAAGGGTTAAAACCCTTTTCTTCCTATATAAAGAGGGAGAGAGGGAAAGAAAAGAGAAAGAAAGAAAGAAAAGAGAGAGAGGAAGGAGAAAGAGGAGGAGAAATGGAGATTCGGGCCAAACTCCGCCGGATTCGACTCGAGGTCGTCGGATTTTATCCACGAGGCAAGTGTTTACTTGCTTTATTTATCTTTTTGCATAAATATCTCATACCGTAGTTTGGTATAAACAAACCCTAATGGTTTTGGGGTGGGTTATCGTGGATAAAACGGGTTTTTGGGAGTTAAAATAATTAAACCCCAAATAATATTTCAATTTGTGGAACTTAGGTTTTAATCTAAATTAATTGGTGGTTTTGGGTTCTAGGATGTTTAGAACCCTTAATATATGTGTATTTGTAGTTGGTTGAGGTTGTAGGACGTTGGGTGAGGCGACAAAAGCTTGGGAGAAGCTTTAATGGCCGAAATCGTCTCGGAGAAGATGATGAATAGTAACCCGTCACCTTAGGGGGCCTTTTTGGCCAGGAAAAGAATTGATTTAGCTTTCGGCCAAAACATGAAAGTTGTAGATCTTTTCGATACGGTCGCATGGACGCTGACCCATATTTTTTTGATTTTTCTACGATTTGATATGAATTTTACAAGATGACAGCTCCGGGTTGAAATCATCAACTCGGAAATCAAATCGGGAATTGGAAAAATTATGGCTAGAATTAATGTCGTAGGTGTTCGGGATAATTTTTGGGGTAGTTTAGAAACCCCAAAAATGAATTTGGGTTGTTGGATAAGGGACTTAAGGATTTTAATTTTGGGAGACCTGGTGTGACCGGTCGACCGCGCCCTTATGGCCGGTCGACCGCGTCAAGAAGAAAGGGCCTACTGCTTTGTTTCGTAGGCTTATTTGCAACCCGCGGTAAACCGGGGGTCTAGGACCGGTCGACCGGTGCCCTGTTTTCAGCCCAAGATTTTGGAGATTAGGATTATTTCTCCTTTTTGAGCTAAATGTTTAAGGGCCTTCCAAATTAGAGATTATGGAGGGTTATGTCCTAAAGGACTTGAGGAATTGGGAATTTATATATGTGTATATTCACTTAGAGTGAATTGGTATAAGTGGAGATATCCAAATAAATCCGTAGATGGGATTTTAGTATATATTACTTATTAAAGTAAGAAAATATTTTGGGTTTAGTATCATGCATATATAATTGCATGATTATGATTCTTTGAGAGAATCTTTGGGATTATTGGTCATCGATAGATGGTTTGGCAAATATGGCCATTTTTATATATTCAGGTAGGAATATATGGTATATATATATATACTATGTGATTATGTATATATATAATATGATATAAACGATTTTGAAAATATATAGATGAATATTTTCAAAAAGGGAAAAAGATAAATGATTTTCATAATTGATAAATTATGGTTACACACCTCCCTAAATCGCTATCATAAGGGAAGTTGCGCGCGTTGTGGTGAAGCCTTCCTGGCTATTGAGCAGGTTGGATATAGTCCCTAGGCCATATGGGCGAATATTTGTTTTTCTGCGCTGGTTAGGGGGTTATGGGTGTGGTCCTGACTTTCCCGCAGGCAATATGGCCGCTTCCCGTCGTTGGTAGGTTCCCAGGTTGTCTTGTATAGATAGGCCCTGGAAGATGATAGCCATTTAGGGGCGCGTCCAGTGGGGAAACCCGGAGGGGCGATCTTAGATTTATTAAAGCAATTCATGATAATGGATTGGCTTTAATTTACATTTCCTGAGTATAAAAAGGGAAATGGGATAAAGGTTTGGCTTCGGTAACACTCCCGGATGGAAGAAGGGATGTGGAAGCATGATTTGATCAAAGCATTTTCATGATAATGAAAATGGCTTTCAGTACATTTCCTGAGTGTAAAAAGGTAAATGGGATGACATATAAGGAAAACATTTTTATGATAATAAAATTGGCTTTTAAAAGGTATATGATTTGTTAAAGCAATTCATGATAATGAATTGACTTTTATATTTACATTTCCTGAGTATAAAAAGGGAAATGGGAAATTTTGAGAAAAATAAAAGTATTGATAAATACTTGATATATGAACTCTCAGTCTGGGAGATAGATCCGAATGGTTATGGTAAAATATGATTATATACATATGGATGAATCGAGTACCGAGGGTCTAATGGATCCCGATAATCGACCTTGCCGCATAGTAGTGTATCGGGGGGGTTCCTTGTTTGGATTTCGCTTTGCGAGACACCCTACGCACGAATATGGCAATGTGTTGAAACTAGGGAGAAGTTTCATCCTTAGTGCTCTTATATTGATATTTATTATATGATTTATCATTTCTAAAGGAACAAGTGTAACCAAATTTGTCCAATACATAAATAGAAAACAAATTCCATCTAAATGACGGTACAATAAATGTCTCATTCAAATCCAAATAAGTACCAGACTTCAATAATAACCTAAATATCCCAATTTCTTCAACTTCAACCTTCGTGAAATCGCCCATAAAAATGTATCTTTCACAATCATTTGGATTTTGGAAACTCAGGCGACCCTTTCTTTACACGCCAAGCATGATAGTTGGAACATTGCTTCTTCCTATGTTCCGCAGCTCCACAGAAGAAACAACCATCAACAGTTTTTTCTTTATGTTATTTGTTTCGATATGAAATCACTGTAGCTTCTTTATCCTTCTTTCTTTTCTTCCCCTTATCCTTGGAAGTACTAGCCAAATGAGCACTTTCTGTCTTATCTCACTTCAGTCTTTCCTCTTCTTGCACACAAAGTGAGATGATCTCATTAAGAGACCAAGTCTCCTTTTGGCAGTTGTTGCTAACCTCAAATTGACTGAATTGCGTGGGAAGAGATATCTGAACCAAATGCATAAGCAAATCCTCAGAGAGATCAATTTGAAGCGAGATGATACATTTCCATAATGTACTCCCTAATGTTCCCATTACCTTTATATTTCATTGAGATGAGAGTTTCCAGAAGTGTAATTGTTTCAGTCTCTTCATTCTTGGAAAATATGTTCTTAATTTCTTATATGAACTCTTTAGCTGTCTTTATCATTTTCGATATTGTGCCCCTGAATGCTTCTGGAATGGCCTTCTTTATGATCATCAAATACATGCGATTTGACTTCTCCCACCTTTCAAAGTCCTTTTTTTTGTCAGAGGAACTTTTATTCGTAAGAGGTGCAGGAGAATGAACCCTTAACGCAAGGTTTAGATCCCTCACACAGATAACTATATGAAGGTTCTCTTGCCATGACTTAAAGTTTGTACCATTAAGCATAGGAATATAATTAATACTGGAAGTAATGTTGGAAGCATAACTAATAGCTGAATCAGAGAATAATAAACAAATAAAACTAGCTCATATAAGTCTTAAATCAAAAATAAATTCAAATAAAGGGCAAACTTCATTTTAAGATCTCGAACACCATTAATATTTTATCTTTGGAAAAAATATTAACTTGTAAGTGATATCTTACTATAATAATCAAACATTGACAATAAGAAAAAATCGAATAATAACTCTTCCTTTGGGTCTATTTATTATTCATATGTAAAACTAAATAATTATCACGCGCTTATTATTAAAGTGGCACATGCAATTTTGCTAAAAATCAATCGTCCTTTGGGCCGAATAATATTCACATATATTACATGCACACAATCCTTTTATATTTTGAAATAAAATTTATAATTTTTTTTGGAACAAAAGTGGTCACTTTGGTGACACATTGTTTAAATTAATTTGTCTTGAAATGTATATAAACACACAAATATTTGAATTTAAATTTGTAAACATGGATGTAATATTCTGCAAATATAAGTATTATATATTTGCAAACAATGAGATAACAATAAGTGGCTTAGCCCAAGTGGATGATGGTCTTAAATGCACCACTTAGAAATGGAAGGTTAAGAGTTCAAGTCCTTTTAGGCTATAGAATCCATAATTTTTGTCATTTTACTGGATTAAAAAAGGGTATGGCAATAGTTGAACTCTTGACCTTCTAACTCCTCTAAGTGACCCTTTGCTAATGAACCAACATCAAGTTACTTTAATATAACGTGAATAAATAATGAAAAAAAACGTCATCTGATTACCCAAAACGACGTCATTTTGTGTTGTCTAGTGTGCTGTTCCAGAACCTCCATTAACAACAAATCCAATGTTTGTCTTAATCTTCAAAAAATCATATAAAATCAACTGCTAGTCCAAATTTCATGAATTTTATATCGTTGGAATCGTAATGAAATGAAGAATATTTCTGTACCAAATTTTTTAGAAATATTCAACTTTAAAAAAAAAATATTTTCAACCCAAAATTAATATAAATAACTTCTGAATATATTCTTAACAATTCAATATGAAATAACTCTGATACCACATGTTGGATTAATTTATAGTTTGTGAAAACCATAACACAAACAAGAACATTCATATTATATTATCAAGAAATATAAATATGAATTTTGCGAAAGTGTACCTGAATTCATAACGAGAAAATTAAAAAATCTGAAACCGAGGTCTTATGCTCTTCCAGATCAGCAGTTATATTTCCTCCCTAAATTTCCCTTTGACAATGGGAATAAAAATAATGGTTTAGTGTGACTTGGGGACCATGATTCCTATTTATAAGACAATCGTGTCTTTTCATATTTTGTATATTTTATTTTAACCCGTCATAAAAATAGAAATTACGCTTGGCTCTACACATTAAAACCCACACATTAGTAATACATTATTAAGGCCCCAAAATTTAAATTAATCACTTTAATTGGCCTAATTTTATTTCATAGCCTATAATTCATATTTATTTTATATATAAGCCTATATATTAAATTTTACTCTAACATGGAGTATATATATATATATATACGCGTGTGTGTGTATATATATTGCATGTGTTTTAAAACTGTGAGTTTATATATGTATGTGTATATATATACACGCGTGTGTCACGATAAAATATCTAAACCATGACTTAAATAATGTATTATTATTTTGAAGAAAATTAGTTACGTATATATTTTATTGAGAAAGAAAAATAGTGGTTCTATAAAACGAAATGGTGACTATAAATATACACGTTGGAATGCCACATTTTAATCTTCAAAATCGTGATTCCAAAAAATTCAGGGAATGTACAGTTGGAATCACAGTGTCGATTTGAATATCGTGGTACATAAACATTTTTAATTTGGTATAATTTTTTTACAATGTCAAATTTGGGCCGCTGTGTCAATTTAGGGTCCCACATAACCGTTAAAATATTATTTTATTATATTTTCTCCAGAAAATTATACTGATAAATTTAACCGAAAAACATAAATTATTACTCCGAGTATGAATCCGCTACTCGAATTCCCACGTCAGTCTAATTTAATTACTAACCAAGTAACATATAGAAGTTTATTTTAGATTATTCGTAGTAACACTTGCATTAAAATTCACAGTCGAATATGACAAAGCAATAAAGAATTAATCAAGATAAGGTCGTCGTAATCAATGAACATGTAGGTTTTTCCTTTTTAATTTTAAATTTGGTATATTTGATATACTACTATTGATATCACGTTGTGATAGCTCTTGTATACTCTTAGTATGTGCATGCTATAATACTTTCATATTACATATTTGATTTAATATCATTGAATTTGAATTATATGGATCAATTTGAGCCATTCTCACCTAATAGTTGATGTCATGTTCTTATTGAATAAGTTTACCCTTGCACTTATGTGTAAATTATTATATTATAAGATTTAGTATTAACTAGGGAGTAAACTGTCATGTTGTCCCATGGAATTTTTTCATCTTGGCCTATGGTCTCAGGTGCTGTATTATTGCTACATATGTATGAGTGCCACTTTTGTGTGCGTAATCGATTACCTTTTCACAAAGGTTTTGGGTTGATTACATATGGATATACTGATGGATTACTTATTTATATACCCCTTAGTGAGTTGGTAAGTATGGTATTATCAGTTCAAAAATCCTTGGATTTCTTTATAAGATCCGTGATATTTATGAAAACCATTTGTTACGCTTCATTTGACAAACAACAATTCCATATAAACTCCAGCCTCTTTACAAGAGTGTGTGTGTGTGTGCGTGTTTGTCTCTCTCTCTCTCTCTCTCTCTCTCTCTCTCTATATATATATATATATATATATATATATATATATATATATAAGAAACTTTGCTGATTCATTTATTTCCAGTTATTTTGCATAGGTACTTATAGGCAAGGATGAACGTTTCAAGAATCAATTAATACATAGAGGAAATGAGAGATTTTATGAGAAGAAATGAATCCTAGAGTAGCCAAACCAATATTCATAGAAGTGGATAGGAGAATAAGCATTTTCAACTACAATGGTAAGACAATTTATAATTTGCAAATTTCTTAGATAACTTAGTATGCATGACTCAATTATGGTTTAGTATTATTTTAAGATAAAACTCGCACCCCAGAAAACAGGGTGTGACACCTTTCTCTTTTGTTTATGGAGAGAAAACAATCCTTCTAGTAAAGTTAGAAGTGCCATCTACCAGATGTGCCTTCCAAAGCAACATGCTTCCTCAGAGTATGGACGTTCCACCAGAAGCACTAGATGAACATAAAGACAATGTGTGGAGGTATTTTCAAGATTACACGAGGCAACTCTACAAAGCTTATGAGAACTTCATGAGACCAAGGAAATTTATGGAAGAAAGTTTGGTCTTAAAGTATGTTACTAATCACAATAAAGGTCTTCCTTTGCCAATACATACAATAAATTGGGAAGGATCATATGATGTCAAAGAAGCACATGACTCAGGTTATTATTTGATTTCAAAATTTGAAGTTGATAGTCAATTGAAAGATAACAACAAGTGGTTGAAAATTTATTATGTTTAAAAATAATACTTTTAATTTTTATTTTTATTTTTATTAAATAAATACGAAGAAGAACATGAACTTGTAATATTTGTGAGTTAATTATTTAATCAAAGAATTAAACGCACACGTGATTCAGGAATAAATAATCTCTTTGTATTTCAAATTGGGGTAATTACAAGTAAAAAATGGACTATTGTCCATAGGTATAAGACAATGAGTTTATCCTAATAAAAATCCTAAACTAAAAGCAATTAAAAAGGTCTCTCCAACTGAGGTAGTTATGTCTTGAGAAACCTTTCGTTGATGCTTAAACATGACATAAATTTTAACTTAAACCTCAATATTTCATTTAAACATAAGCTCACGCTTCCTCTAAGCATTAATCGAAGTTCTCTTAGCAATAACTATCTCTTGACCACAGTCCTCAAGATGAGGGATGAGCTTTCTTAATTTTTCTTCTTCAACCTTAGTGACCTACATAACTTTGAGATAGATAAACGAAAGGAAGGTAGATGAGGATATTTTAAATCCCTCAATTTGTTGATCAGCTAAGAGAAATCAGTTTCATCTTTCCTCAAAGCTTTTGTATTCCCATTGTAGCAATTTAGCTAAACCCTCTCTAAGGATGATAATGAGATATTCTCAACATTATATACAAAGGCAGTAGTCCCTTGGAGATTGTAGGCCATCATTAAGTTGTGAGGTATTATGCCTTCAATAGTAGAAGTCTCAGGGTGAGAAATGAGAAGCCAATCGAGTATAGAGTAAAGTGAATGCTAAATGATAGTGCTATTCTCAAGAACCTGCCGAAGACATTGAGTTTCATCCATATTTGGAAAAAGAGGCTCAAAATAAGACCTTCACCCCTTAGTTTGCATGTTGGTCATAGAACCTTGGTCATCGTGGGAATGAGATGTGGCAGCTAGATCCACCTCAATAGAAGACATAACTAAATACAATTCCTCGAGAGGGAAACATTCTATGACCTACTGCACAGAGAGACGAAGCATAAGAGTTAGCCAAAACCTTAGCAATATTGGTCTTAAGTCACTAAGTGTATTTAACAAGAAAGAAACCTTAGTAGTAATCTACTAAGGTAACTTACAAAGTGTAAATTTTCTAAATAAACCATAGTAGTAAGCTACTAAGGTTACTTACAAGGTGTAAATTTAATTTAAAGCCTTAGTTGTGATTGAGCTAAGTCATAAAAAGGTTTAAACATAGATGCCTCATCATCCACAAAATAAGGAGGAATTATATCCTCTGAATCTTGATCTAGTGCATTACTAGAGGAAGCTCGAGGTTCCACTTTTACAACAAGGGGCCTAAAATTTGACCAGTCCCAGTTAAATAAGCTAGATGATGTCTCTCTTCATTTTTGGTAAGATGAAATAACAAAATAGAAGGAGCTCACCAAGAAAATCATTTCCTAAAACACATACAGAGAATAACGTGTTTCTCTGAAGGCAATTACCTTAACACTAGTTTCATCAACGAGAGAAATATTTCCCATTTGAAGCATAATTGTGGCTACCATGTTCACCTATAGTTATAAAATTAATTTAAGAATTGATAATTTAACATACTGAGATGATGTAATAATAACCATGATAAAAATCCTTTTCAACCTACCTCAAGCGAGCTAGCTAGTGAGACGACAATCAAAGGCAAACCCATTAAAGTTAAAGGAATTAGAAGAATCGAAGATTCAACAGCCGTACTGGGGACCATTGTCAAAATGAAAATTTTGAACTGCAGAAGAACGTTCATAAGGAGACCTCCGAGAGTATGTAAGCCTAGTCATTGGAGGCCATAGAGGATGTGCAATGTGGCTGTCTCTAACAACTGGACTTATATCCTTGGATGTAGATATGTCATCAATATTTATAATGCCCATTGAAGATTAATGAGCATACTGCAAAAGAAACGCAAGTAAAGTTTTATAAATTTATTTCTCTCTTAAATAAATAGTTCCAAACTTATAGAAAATATTTATCGAGTGAACTTGCTCAGGTTGCTCAGGCTGAGAATCATTCGTGGGAACATCCTCCATAATATTAGTTAGTTTATTGGTTAAGGTTCACTCATATGGAACTTATGGATAAGGAGTTAGAATTATGATCACGGATGCCTGACTTAATTTCTTCCTTAAACGTTTCTTTCGACGAGGAAGCATAGCAGTTGGAGATCCTTTCTGCATTCCAACTTCTGGAGAAACTCGTTTATAATGGATCTGAGAAACAGTAAAATCATCAACTGAGTTATATCTCTCTAAACCAGCTAAACGTCATACACACTAATAGGAATGGTATTCATTATGGATAAAAATAAACTATTATTAAATGCTCATTTTCAATAAGATCATGTTTGGGGGAACAAACTCAAAGGGAATGACAACCAAGTTACATTGGATTTCTTAGGAGTCTCGAATTTTATGGGATTTGCATCTGAGGGAGCTTATCTCTTTTCAACAATGAATCCTTTCTTAGATATCTTGACTTTTTCCCCCTTAAATAATCACTTTAATTAGAAGAAAAATGGCAACTCTATAGGCAGCTTAATGTTGGTGATACTTAGCTCAAACTCTGAATCAATAATGGAGTTATTATAGAACGGGATAAATGGATTGACTTCTCACAAAAATATTAAACTACCTAAGTTAAAATAGCCAGAAGGGACAAAGGCATCCCATCAACACATCCCCGTGCCTTCTCTTTCTAGGAATAATCCTTTGTTTATTAAATTCTATACAAAGAGAAAATACACTATGACAAGTGAAATCCAAACATGTAGCATAGAAAGAATCATCGAAATGCTATTTTAGCAAAATGGGCAGGGGAACACATTAGTCAAACCCATATTTTCTTTCACAGTGATAAGGGTTACAAGCCTCACTGTCTTTCTCCTAATCAGTGAAAGAAGGGATATGGCTAGGCATAAGTAAAAGTATCACGAGCAATAAAGGGTCATCAATTATAGATGCCTCAGAATTGATTAAATGAATAGTGTAAGATTCATCTTTGAAAAATGAGCACCTTTTTGCATGAGTTTCATCGAAATAAGGTCTATCAATAAAATCATTGTTGACATCAATCAAAAAGATATATTTCTTACTTTTTTATGGTTCTAACACAAGAATCTTTGGCGCTTAATAGGAAACTTTTTTATTGGCAGCTCAACTGGGGCAACCATGTGGAATCTATTGTAGAGGAACCGCATTAAAAGGATTATATTACAAAAATTGGAGACGTCTTATCTACCAACAAAAAAATCGATGTCAAAATTATTCCAATCCAACCAAGTATATAAGGATCCCAATGTTATAGAAACCAAGGGAATTATGACTAGACAATTCAACCTGATTGTGAAATTTATCAAATCTCTCCATGGCTGATCATTTGTCTTGCTAGGAAATCAAGAAAGCATGAATTAAAGGTAAGCAACTAGTTTTGATGGTTGATATTTTCTTGAACCAAATGGTACCTCGGGTATTATATCATTTTCTTTTTGTTCCTTCATCAAGTTTAGGGGAACCTTGTGATAATATTTAATCAGTTGATTAAAAGTGTCCTTCGAAGAATCACCAATGCACTCAAGGAACAGTCTATTAAGCTACGTTAAATATTCATCCTCCTCATTATCCATTGGTTCATCATTATAAGTAACATCACTGTAGAGACCTAACCCCATCAGTTCATACACGTGTTCCAAAGTGATCATGAACTCACAGTAAAATGTCCCAAATGTGCGGGATAAATAATTACACCTTGAAACTAGTAGGTGGAATTATTTGAAAGGATAAATTAAGGAATATTCTTCTCATTCTTTTTATAATTATAAGTTACACGAGTAGAAAAACCCTTAGATGAATCACCTAGTGCCTCAAATTAATATTGGAATTAGGGAAATTTCCCATGTCCAATCGAAATCTTAAAATACCATATGGCGGAAGATCACCTCCCTTGGATTGATTTTATGGCTGATCGACTAAAAGAAATGGATATTGCAGTACTTTAAATGTGCATAAAATGTCGTACTCTCTTCCTAAACTTATCTCTGTCTCCAAAATAGGGGGCATAAAGAAAACTGTTAGACAAAACTTTTCTCTCTACTACCTCAGATGATAGAGCTCCACTTAATACCTTACTAGAAGCCTCTATAAATTTTCTTCATGTTGCAATTATTGGATCATCACAGAAGGAAAAAAAGATGAAATATTACCAAAATAAGAACATGGCTTCTTTTTACAAAGGTTTGCAAGTTTTTTTTAATGGCGGCAAAGTATGAGTAGAAAGTTTTTGAAGAAGGGAAGGTGAGGAGCTTTTTTATAGGGTTTATCTTTTATAGCTATTCAAAATACTTTGGATGATTCATAAAACAAAACAACGGTCTGAAATTGGGGGCAAATTGATTGCATAACTCAGTGCCTCAAAAGTTGTCTCATGACTACACGTGGAAAAAAGTCACGACGATGTCAGAATTAGAAATATTAGCATTTAATAAGAAGATATACAAATGATCAATTCACATATGTGAAGCGCAAGTGGACAGAAATCGACATGTATACATATAAGCTTCTTTAGTAGAAAGGTTCTTTGATTTGAGATTCATCAAACAAAGTTTCCTCGGTAAAAGATTTAAAATTGAAAGGTTATGAATAATGGACTGTTAAGATTTGCGATTCTTTGATTTGCCTAACCAAAATATTTTAAAGTTATGCATTATTTAAATGAAGTGTTTTACACAAAAACTTATTGTTTACACAATAACTTTCTCGATGAAGGGGCAAATATAGGAAGGGATTATTTGCAAAAAATCCCTACTCAAAGATAATTTACTTATAGAAGGTAAAAAGGTGTTAGTTTTATGTTACATGAAAAAGGTTAATCAGAAAATGTGAAAGATCAAGTCTCGCAGAACCGAGAAAGCTCAAACCAACATCGATTGACGTGGATGGGAATGTTCCCGAGGAAACTACTTATGAGGAAATAGAAACCAAAACAACTCCATATGATTAGACATGTTACGAATCAGTTCATCTAATATAATATGTTGTAACCATCAACTTGTTTGAATGAAATATTATTGAGATATAAAAATGTGATGATGCATAGAGAACTATCTGACATAAAGGAATATATCTTTTGCAAATTATTCCACATGTATTGACGTTATATAATGTATTGGGCAGTGAGCTAATAACATTTTCATTAAAATAATACTTTCATCCATATATTGAGATAACTTTAAATCATGCGTAACAAGTTTATCCCCCATTAAATGATGGAGAGTGGTTTACCATCATACGCATCCAAAAAAGGGAAAAATCACTCAAGGTCCCATGGGATTAATGTTCAGACCATAGATGCAATATTGTCCCATTGTAGAAGAAATGACAAGTGATGCACATAACAAAATATATATACGAGAGAGAATAAAAAGAGATTTAGGGAAAGACTTCAAAAGACTTGAAGAGATTCTAAGAGAATTTAAACCTTCTAAACATTTGAGACGAGAATCATTATCATTAAGATAAAGCGATTGTAAGCATTAATTCTCTAAGTGGAATAAAACACGAGCTCCTATGGACTTATCCCAAGTTGGGTGATCCACGTTATTTATTGGGGTCTTTACCATTAATTTCCTCATTCGAGTATATTGTAACACCCCATATTTCTGTGCATTTAATATTTAATTAATTCCAAATTTTTTTAAATTACTTGTGTGTCGTAATTTAATTGAATTAGTTATGTTAATATTTATTTAAATATTAATCGGAGAGAAGATGATTAATATTTATGAAAATTAAATTACTAAGTGAATAGTAATAATTTATTTACGTCATAACGTGTATAAGTGTCGTGGCATTTATTTATCTCAGTCGGAAGTCGGATATAGACTAAGTTGGGTGTGAGATTGGAACTTTTTATAAATTAATTCGGATGTCAATTCTGAGTGCACGGTTGAGTCTGAATGGGCTGAGATAGTGGAAAAAGTGTACCCGAGGGTGGTAAATGGTTCACGGGATATTTTTGGGCATAACCGAGCTCACTCGGGGGTATTTGGACCATTTTAATTAGGTCCATATGATTAAAAACATGATTTTGAGATAAAAACCTAAGTTTTGGAGTTGTGGGCAACCATAAGTAATTTGGAAGAAATTTGAGAACATAAGGGACAAAGAGGGAGGACTCTTGATGTAACACCCCGTATTATTGTGCATTTAATATTGAATTAATTCGGGAATTTTAAATTACTGGTGTGTTGTAATTTTAATTGAATTAATTATGGTAATATATTTATTTAAATATTAATCGAGGAGTAAATGGTTAATGAAATTTATTTACTAAGTGAATAGTAATAATTTAATAACGTCATTTCGGGTATTAATGACGGGGTATGTACTTATCTCAACCGGGAGTCGGTATAGACTAAATGGGGTGTGAGATAAGGATTTTTATAAATTAATTCAGATGCCAATTCTGAGTACGCGGTTGAGTCCGGATGGGTTGAGATAGTCAGAAAAGAGTACCCGGGGGTAGTAATTGGGTCTCGGGGTATTTTTGGGCATAGCCTGGCCCACACGGGGTGAGTTGGGCCACTTTAATTAAGCCCATTAGGTGAAAAACGGGATTAAGGATTTTTAACCTAATGGGGAGATTAAAGAATGGCAACCAACATAACTCTAAACCTAGGGTTTGAGAGGAGATTTGGGGGAAAGCAAATCAAGAACAAATTGGAGGTTATTGGAGCCAAATTGAGGGACTACGCCAACGGATCAGACACTACGAACACTTACAGGCAAGTGGTTAACTGTTGTGATTTCTAAAATTTTGATAATCAATTCATATCATAGTGATGTGTGTATGAAAATTCGTTTTGGGTGTGTCACCAAAATCTAAATTGTGTTTTTGTAAATTTATATACCTTAATGAGATTTAGGGGGGGATTGATCGTGTTTATGATTCTAGAATGTAGAGAACTGAATCAGATGTTAAAATCAGTAATAGTAGAGGGTTAATTACTGATAAAATGAATGAAATTCGTATTGGGGATTTGATACCCGGATAATACCCAAATCGGGAAAAAGTAAGAAATCGTGAGATTTAATTTCAGTTTGATGTTCTATAAGGTGCTTTGATCCTATTCTTATGTAGAAATAGGGTTGATTAGGATTGGGTTAGTCCAGGGGAAAGAATGAAAGTTGGAGGTTTTCGTTAATGGTGGAACTGCCTGTTGAAGAAGACGAAGTCAGGGACGATCGATCGATCGACCCAGGGGTTCGATCGATCGATGATTCGGAATTCTGGGCAGTTCGCCCAGTTTGTATATAAGGGGAAAATTAATTAGAAATTTAATTCCCAAACATTAATTAGTGATAAATAAATATGAAACAAATATTCCTAGCAATTATGGGAGAAAGTAATTGGGACTAGGATGAATTTATGTGGGGCATTTAATGGATGAATTTGAGAGATTTCATTCCAAAATAGTGAGGTACGGATCAAGTGAGTGAATCCGGGTATATTGGTCAAGCGACCCCAAAGTAGTGAATTAAGTTGGAGATAAACTAATTTATTTAGAGTCGAAATATAGACTCGGGGAAATATTTAATTATGTACCAAGGGGGCGAGTCCGTATATGTTGGAATTATAGGTAAATATAATTAGGAAATTATGGAGATAAATGTGTGACACATTGTGGGCGAAAACTGTGGAAAAGAAATTATGAGATGTAAAAATGGACCGAGTGAGTGAGTCCGGGTATGTTGGTTATGTGATACCATAGTATTAAATTTATTTTGAGAGAGAGTAATTAATTTGGAGTCGGAACATAGACTCGGGAAATATTAAGATACGGGCCAAGTAAGTGAGTCCGGGGATAATGGTTGGGTGACACCAAGTTATTAAATTAATAAATGCGTTAATTAATTTAGTTAGATTCGGATTGTAGACTCGGGTAATATTAAATTAATAAGAGTGATAATTAATTTAATAAGAGTCGGACTGTAGACTCGGGTAGTATTAAATTAATAAGTGTATTAATTAATTTAATTAGAGTCGGTTTGTAGACTCAGGTAGGATTAAATTAATAAGGGTGTTAATTAATTTAATTAAAGTCGGTTTGTAGACTCGGGTATGATTAAATTAATGGGTGGGATAATTAGTTTAATCAAAATCGGATTGTAGACTCGTGAAGGGTACTTATTAATAAATTTGATAATTAATTATATTAGAGTTTAATTACATTGAGTCGGGCCACAGACTCTGAAAATTACAGGCAGTGTACGGGATTTTGAGTACACGGTAAAACCGGGGTTCATAATATATATATACGGGTAGTGATAGTATATATATATGTGTATATATTGTGTGTGATAGTAAATATCAGTGACTAGATATTTATTCAATTTAAATACTCTAATGCTATCAAGGGAGGTTGAAAGATGTGGGTGAATCCCCTAGCTTGAGGAGTAGGGCGAGTATATCCCCAGGTCATAGCGTCCGGTATATATGGGTGAGGGATTTATCTCACTTTCAGGGAAGGAATATGACCGCCTCCACTTCGTTTATATTTTGGTCCAAGTTGGTGAGTGATTCTAACTTGGGGAAACTAGGTTTTGTGAGCACACATAGTGAGATAGCATTCTAGAGGGAATCATCCGGTGAGGGTAAACTCGGAAGGATGGATACACGTATGATATATGTGTGGATGTTAGTAAAGGTACGTATAATATGGTAGTAAATATTATATGTAGATGATAATTCAGTGTGTGATGTATTTACTTTATATAACTCGGGTTACAGTTATATGCAGTTAATTAATGAGAAATCAATTAAGTTAATCATTTGTGGGAATAATATAGTGGGTGATGTATGTACTTTATATAACTTGTGACACGGTTATATGCTGCTATTTAAGAGGAATTAATTAAGTTAATTGTGAAATAACTTATAATTTAAGAATCATTATACTCGGGTTAGAGTAGTATAGCAAGGGAAGGTTATACCAGGACTAGTTGGACGGGGTAGTACAACTAGGTGGGGTAAAGGTAACCGGTAGGTGTGCACAATAGTGGAGGGGTGAGAATGTCCTCAAGGGAGTGCGACGCTAACTTAAATATGAAGCGCATTCATGCATTTTAAATTACTGCAGTTAATTCACTTGCTAAATATTTTCAAAATGTTTTGGGTTCTAAACCTTGCTATAAAACTATTTTCAAAACCTTTTAGGTGTCCATCCACAAGTACGCCATGATTGATATTCTATTCCAGGGAAACGGAGCTGCGGCATATGTGGATGCTAGCAGGAGTTTGGATTAGACGCATCATTCATTCATTCCTAGAGTAGGAATCTTGTATCAGTTTCAGTTTTATTTAGGGCTTGTCGCCCAGACTTCTCGGTACAGTTTTCAGGTGTAATTTATTCAGGTGTTGAATATTTGTAGTAGATCATTTATTTGGTGGCCGGTGATTTATTCGGCAAGTTGTGTAATTATTATTCTATTTACTTTCATTCAGTGGTGTGAATGGTTTATATTTTATTTCCGCATGTATTGTTTTGTTTAATTAAAAAGTTAAAAATTGGCACCAGTTTTTGGAATACTAGGTGGTTAGTAAGTTTTAAAAAATTTTCGACAGTGATGCTAAGGATGATCCAACTGGGATTCCTGTTTTAATTTGGTATAGGACTGATCACCCGGTATTTTATTAGGCGAGGTGTCACACTTGAGATCTAAAGAGAAAAATATAAGGAAGGTGTTCTTCATCACACAACGATCTCTACACCAAAGGATAACCAGACACTACGAATTTATAAGGCAAGTGGTTAAATTGCTTCAATGTAAATTGGTGATATTCAGTTCATATCATAGTAAGTGTTATACAAATGATTTTTGGATTGGGTTAATACAAATTGGATTTTGATTTGGGGAAGTTACAAATCAAGTTATTGGGACTGGTTTTGATTCGTAAGGAATTTATGTAATACCCCGTACTTTTATGGATATTTATTTATGGGATTAATTAAATTAAATGTGAATTAATTGAGAATTAATCCGGATAAAATACTAACGTGATGTGAGTTGGTATTTGATTATAATGTGTATATATGGCAATATATGAATATTGGAAATATTGAATTAGTCGTAAGATTGATATACGGCAATTTGAGAAATTTTGTTGAGGCACGTGTGACAGTCGCGTCAGGAAAGTAATTATTTAATTAAAAAGTGAATTTTATTTCTATTTACCGTATGGTCATTTTGAGTGCGACAACGTGTCCGGAAGGGTCGAAATAGTCAGAAAACACTAGCCGGGGGTTAAGTTTGGGTCCCGGGGCATTATTGGAACATACCGGTAACTTAAAAGGGCATTTTGGTAATTTCGAAAATTTGGGAATTAAAACCCACGAAAATTAGAAATAAAAATCTGACTTATTCTCTATCCACTAAACCCACTAACTACACTAAGGGACTTAATGGGCTACGGGAGAAGTTAAGAAATAGTTCTAACTTGCCAAAAACCAACCCCCACCTCCATTGTCATCATCCTTAGAGAAGAACTTGTAGAGAGAGAGAGAGAGAAGAGAATTCTGCAAAGAGAGAGAGAGAGAACAACTCAGCCTTCAAGATTCAACATCAAATTCAGAGAAAGATTAGAGGCAAGTGGTTTAATTATAATTGATTCAATGCTATCCTTTTCCATGTTTAGGATAATCATCAAATTTATCTTGGAAGATTGATTAGACCCATGAATTTGAGGATTAAAACTATGAACTATTATAGGAATTGTATGTAGAAACATTCTGGACGAATTATGCATTCAAAACATAACCATTGATGATCTAAATACGGATTTTAGAAGAAGTTTATTAATGTTCTTGAAAGAAATAGAAAACTGGAATTCTTGATGAAGTTTTGATCCAAACAAAGCCCTTGAATGATGAATTATTGGTCTTAGAACTTTAACACTGTTGTAGGATGGTTGTATGATGATATTATAACGTTATCTTAGAGTTTCATGTTTGTTAATGGTGTTTTGAGATGCTTTGAAAACTGCAAATCGAAGCAGTCCGCAGCCTACCTGGTGCGTTCGATCGATCGACATTTATCAGTCGATCGATAGACCACCATCGATCGATCGAAGGTCAAGGTCGATCGATCGAACTTCCCAGAAAGAGTAAAATTTCCCCTAGTTAAATTTTAATGATGTTAACCTTTGGAAAATATTATTGGAGACCTTATGAATATCCTTAGACTTATGGAAGACCAGTAGGTATGGTTATGAAGTTTGGAACTTAATTAGAATTTAAATTGAGGAATTATTCTAAAAGCTAATGAAGCTCGATGAGTGATTTAATATTAGGGTTAAAAGAGTAATTTTGAATAAATTGATGAATTGAGGTTTGGGGCAGAAGTAAGGACCTTAAGAATAATGATGTAATATGTGGGAATAATAGGAAACTTAATAACCCCTTTGAGATAGGTTTTAAGTATAAGAATCTATGACGTGAGATGTGTCGAGAGTCTACATTATATATTATCGGAAGACTAAAATGTATACAATTGGAATAATGGTATAAGGATGTAGAAAATACCTTTATTAATATTAAGATATCTAAGATGTGTGCATGCTTAGTATATAATCTTATGTGTATGACATACCTACCATACTTGCTATCACGGGAGGTTTACGTTCGCTTAGGGCCTTCTAATCCTTGTGTGCCCGGATTTAGTTTGGTACCTAGAGGACATAGTTCAAGGGAATGACTTAATTGTGAGTTATTAAGCTAGCTGATTATGGAGCGTAGGTATGTACGTGACCATGGATATGTTGAATTACGTTCGCCTCCATTTTTATGTGTGGTGTTTATTCTAACAATTCCTGAGAGATTCGGAATTTGTAATCCTTATGTACGTGATGTACCGGGATGGATAGCCGAGTATGTGTGCACCGCAGCTTAGCCTCGGGGTGCTTATATTGTATATTTATGATGCGAATAATATACGGTTGAATGAAAAGGAATTGTGATGTTTATTTATGAGATTCATTTATAGTAACTCCATGAGAAGATAAATAAGGGGATAACCTCCAGTAAACGGTAATGCTAACAATTGAGAATCCTAGTTCAAGTAAAGCTATCTATTTAAGTAATAACGTTGGGAATTCATA
This sequence comes from Sambucus nigra, assembly GCA_949130495.1. Taxonomy (NCBI): domain Eukaryota; kingdom Viridiplantae; phylum Streptophyta; class Magnoliopsida; order Dipsacales; family Adoxaceae; genus Sambucus; species Sambucus nigra. The sequence continues at coordinate 381,322,451 of OX422221.1, forward strand.
TTGTGAATCGAGTAGTTGGATTAGAACTTATGATGGTCTAGTTAGAAAATAATAACACATGAATGGGTACAGGAACGTTAGGAGTGCACAGTTAGACGAGAGGTGAGTATTTCATGTGAGAGCACGTCCTAACATGTATCTTGCATTCATTATTTTAATTGTTATAAAAGCACTTGCTGTTTTTAAAATACTCTCCACATTCGGGCTCTGACCCGTTTGCTTTCAAATCTATCTTTTTGTAAAAACCATTTTTAGGTGCCCAGCCACAAGGACACCATGCATAGTATTTCCAGTCAGGTGACGAGCTGTAGCTGTTGTGAAAGTTACAGGGCCTTGCTATTAGACGCTTCATTTGCCTTGACTCTATATTCAGATGTCATCAGTTGTAGGGCATGTCGCCCATTTCTTTTAGAGACATTTCATTTTATATTTCAGTTATTCAGACTTTGGTTTGTAATTAATTCAGGATGCAGACTTGTTTTATTTCCTTTCATATTGGGATTGTTGTGAGGAGTATTTCCTCTAGACTCATCTTTAATTGTTGATTCATTATAGTTGGACTTTATCGTGAATGGTTGTGTTACATTTCTATATTTCATTTATTGCATGTTAATCAGATTTAATTTAAAATTTGACAACTCACTTTTTAAATACTAGGTGGTTAGTAATCATTAAAAATATTTTCGACAGTGATGCTATTAACTGGACCAACTTGGCATTTTGTATTGATTTAATTAAGGAGTAGCTACCCGGTATTTAATTAGTCGGGGTGTCACAGGTGGTATCAGAGCATCAGGTTCTAGTGTCCTTTAGGATCTGTACGGCTTATTATGTTTTCGCTAAGCTTTCTTTGATATAGAGCCCTATGTTTAGGATTGTTGATTCCTTTAGTAAAAAAATTTCGTTCTCCTGCTATGATGTATATGATAGCAAATCGTATTGCGATCGGGTGTATTCGTGTGCCGAACAATGTAGTACGCCAGGCAAAGACAGTTGGGTGAACAGCAGGAGGCTAATATATATTGAGGATTAATTGATTTATTTAAAGAAGGATGACCGTAGTTGAAGTCACCGATATTATGGCACGGAAGTCTTGGATGATATAGAAGGCTAAGGCGCGACTTGAGACTTCCGGGTACAGCTATAGTAGGAATGGGGTCAAATTAGACACATCCAACAAGGTTGGAATGGGAGAGACAGAGTTAGGTGTAACATTGAAGAGAACCAGCAGTAGAAATACTCGAAAGGCAAAGACGGCATGTGCTAGCCAAACGAACGCAATGTATCCGAAGGCTTGGACTTGTGTCGGAGTACTGCCAATCGAGAGTGAAAATTTGAGGAAAATTTTTCTTGTCTCGTGAGAGAAGAGTTTCGATGGGGAGAAACAATCACCACACTTATAAGTGGAATGTGACGTCGAGAGAAGGCGTACACGAATGGTTTGACCATAAGTTCCTTGATCAGATGTTTAGGATGAAAACCGAATGTCGTTCTGAACTCACACGAGAGATCCAGACAGAGGTCGCCTTGTGAGAAGAAATAAAATTATTTAGAGAACCCTACACCGGGTGAAGTAAGTGGAACGGAGAAGGGTATATTAAAGGGATAATATTCATACAAGAGGAATTGTTAGCTCTTATGGGGAATTCTGCTTGGATGGTTAAAGCAAATGGTATTGTCGCATAGTGTTAATTTGGAGGTAAACATCCTCGGGTGGGGAGATACAAGAATCGAAGGCTTAATATAAAGTAAGACGGGGGAAAACAGTGTTAATGAAGCACCACAATGGGAAGACCCAATGGGAAAACCGTTAAATAATTCGACAGCGAAATTACTACCGAACAATGGTAATTTCAGTAAGAGAAGTGGAAAACTAGTAGCGTGTTCCTTAGGTACATCAAACTAAGGGAACAATGGAGATAGTCTTCAGAGCTGAGACTACCAACGTCCGAGGAATGGACCACTTTAACATGGTCAGGGTGACCGGAAATAAACGGAGTATGTGTAGAGGTACTTTGTGGGAGTGAAAACCCGTACATTATAAATTTTTTCCGATACAAGAGTAGGGATAAAGGTATTGTGCTTGCCGAGGGCAAAAGTTATTGAGATATCCGGTTTGGGATAGACATGTGTGGTAAGTCCAGGAACCATTCGAGCAGCCGGGATGATTATTAGGATAGAAGTATGAGTTATATACTTAGAAGAGGATGCATGTTATTTGTGGCATGAGTGAGTTACTACATTTGTTACAATTGTACTTTTACTTGAGAGTCGAGTTTAGTGAGTATATCAGTAAACTTATTATATATAAGAATATTTTCCCTGATAGTGTGGGGGTTACTTTTATGGTCATCCGCGGAGGATGAATGGGTATATTACTAGCGGTTTATGCTTTATCGAAATTACTCGTTTTATTGTTGTGTTATACGAGTATGATATGATCTTAATTATTGTGTTTTTATATAATTGTATTGATAGTGTGCTGGTATTACAAGTTTATCGAAGTTACTACCTTGGGGTAGAATGGTTTGGTCCTGGAAAGGCCCCACTTGTGAGAGGGTCGGGCTCAAAATTGTACTATTGTAGATATGTATATATATATGTTGTGATTTCAAAGTATAATGGTCTCAGACATTTAATCCTAGTATGCGTAGGGATTTCATTATTATGAGTCGTATGTAATTGATTTACTAGTCAACAAAGTGTTAGTTGGTTTTTATAATTAACGATAGAGAGGTCGTAACAAAAAGAGTGCATTGTTTTATCACCCATTAGAGATTTGGAAGTTTATTCTCATAGTTGTGTATTTGAGGACGGGAATTTGAGGGTCTCAAAATATCTCGCATGTTCTATATGAAATGTGATTTCCATCACTGTAAAGAGAAAAGTGTCTTTCAGAAGGAGTTCCTTGTTTATGAATAATTGCGAACTGAGATGAAACTTTGTTGTTAAAAGACGAGAGTGTAGGGGTACATATTATGGACAGGGCTTAACAAATTCCGATGACCAACAGTGTTAGGTAGTAGTGTATCGGGGGGGTTCCTTGTTTGGATTTCGCTTTGCGAGACACCCCACGCATGAAACTTAGCATAAGGTTGGTAGTAAGGAAATGGGTGGCCCTTCGTTCATGATTTGGATACCTCTATAGTTATGGAGTACGTAGTTATAACGGGAAGTTACAAGGAGTAAATTATGATGTACGGACATTAGAGCCAGTTGTTGGTAAATTACGATATAAGTGTTAATAATGTTGGTTTTGTCACGACGTGTTGAACGACGCATTGAGGATAAGGAGGATTTAGGATTTCTAATTCAGAAGCGATTGAGAACGCCCAGGTGGTATAGCACCGTTGTATTTATAGTGACAATAAAGAGTTTGGGATTAGTATGAAGCGTTATAATGTTTAAAAATCGTATGGTTGGTTATAAGGAACGTAGACATCTTGATTTGCTAAAGTGTAAATCAAAGGAAAAGGAAACATAGACGGGTGGGATTATTACTTAAGAGATTAAACGTCATAAGAAAAGGTGTAAGTGAATATCATGTTTAGTATGTGTAGCACGTTCAGACTTGGGAAAAGGGCAGTAGAAAGCCATTTAATAAAGGGATATCTCTTGATAAGGAGAATAAATTATTATGAGAAATTTGGAGTAGAGTTCCGATCAATTGAATGTTGAGGGTGACTCAAGAGTAAATAGAATGAGGAAGTCAATCAGGCATAAGGAGTCCGGATTTTCACAAAGTGGTGAAAAGTGTAAAGGTCCAAACTTTTGGTATTCGTCGGGAGAATAAGATCATTGAGTATCATTTAACGGGGAAAATTTTTATGTGAATATCGACATTGAAAGAGGTATAGTAAGTAGTAGAACAGTTGGGGTTAGATGATCAACCAAATAATTTGGTATCAAGACGACGAGTCCAAGAATGGGAGGGTCAAGTTGGAGAATTTTCTTGAGAGATAACCAACTTATTGTTAAGTAATGAGTTCCTTCGATTATGTGGAACATGTTGTCCAGAAGGAGAGAAATTGTTAAATAATTGGGGTGATTTACACTGTTAGATAGTGAACACGCCGGTACGTGGTTCGACATAGTATTATTTTGATCTGGGATGAAATCCCTGAAATCCACATTCAGATGGGGTGACAATAAGTAGTGGGAAATAACGATTCAAACTGAGGGTTGTATCACCTATAACCCGAGGTGCAGGCGCAAGATGACTAACGACTGATGGATTGTATGAAAGAAATTTTGGATTCATTACAATATTTTCAATTCCAAATCGGGTATAACTAGTAAGGTATATTGAAGTCATTAGGAGGAGATATTACCTAATGGTAGAGTTGGGGGAAAAAGCACCCGTATCTATTTATGGTGGACAAGGTGTTTACAAAGGTTTGTGTGACACCAACAGGCTGAGGTAGTTTTCCCTTGTGTGGAGGTCACAACGTCAGGATATTTCAAGGAATGGACAAGCGGTCAGATGTGTTATTGATTCCTACCAAGATGGGAGTTTGGAGCTTTTATAAACGCGGGAGTTAGTAGTGAGGTGCGGACTCACAATACTAATAAAAAAAAATATAATGCGGCTAATGATGTATAGGCTATATTTATTTGAAGGTTGTTTAATAAGAGCACAACGTGAGGTGCATTTATCGAAGATTATTCTGATAAGGTATCAAGTATGTTAAACAAGCTTATTGTGAAGCGAGGGTTTTAGTGATTTGGGCTTTTCTTTATAATTTTTTTGAATACTAGAGGATACCTAATTTTTCCAGGTGTGCCTCACTTATCCGAATTTTGGGATGAAATTCTGTTATTAGGGGGGAAGTATGTAATACCCCGTACTTTTATGGATATTTATTTATGGGATTAATTAAATTAAATGTGAATTAATTGAGAATTAATCCGGATAAAATACTAACGTGATTTGAGTTGGTATTTGATTATAATGTGTATATATGGCAATATATGAATATTGGAAATATTGAATTAGTCGTAAGATTGATATACGACAATTTGAGAAATTTTGTTGAGGCGCGTGTGACAGTCGCGTCAGGAAAGTAATTATTTAATTAAAAAGTGAATTTTATTTATATTTACTGTATGGTTATTTTGAGTGCGCCAACGTGTTCGGAAGGGTCGAAATAGTCAGAAAACACTAGCCGGGGGTTAAGTTTGGGTCCCGGGGCATTATTGGGACATACCGGTAACTTAAAAGGGCATTTTGGTAATTTCGGAAATTTGGGAATTAAAACCCACGAAAATTAGAAATAAAAATATGACTTATTCTCTATCCACTAAACCCACTAACTACACTAAGGGACTTAATGGGCTACGGGAGAAGTTAAGAAATAGTTCTAACTTGCCAAAAACCAACCCCCACCTCCATTGTCATCATCCTTAGAGAAGAACTTGTAGAGAGAGAGAGAGAAGAGAATTCTGCAGAGAGAGAGAGAGAGAACAACTCAGCCTTCAAGATTCAACATCAAATTCAGAGAAAGATTAGAGGCAAGTTGTTTAATTATAATTGATTCAATGCTATGCTTTTCCATGTTTAGGATAATCATCAAATTTATCTTGGAAGATTGATTAGACCCATGAATTTGAGGATTAAAACTATGAACTATGTTAGGAATTGCATGTAGAAACATTTTGGACGAATTATGCATTCAAAACATAACCATTGATGATCTAAAAACGGATTTTAGAAGAAGTTTATTAATGTTCTTGAAAGAAATAGAAAACTGGAATTCTTGATGAAGTTTTGATCCAAACAAAGCCCTTGAATGATGAATTATTGGTCTTAGAACGTTAACACTGTTGTAGGATGGTTGTATGATGATATTATAACGTTATCTTAGAGTTTCATGCTTGTTAATGGTGTTTTGAGATGCTTTGAAAACTGCAAATCGAAGCAGTCCGCAGCCTACCTGGTGCGTTCGATCGATCGACATTCATCAGTCGATCGATCGACCACCATCGATCGATCGAAGGTCAAGGTCGATCGATCGACCTTCCCAGAAAGAGTAAAATTTCCCCTAGTTAAATTTTAATGATGTTAACCCTTGGAAAATATTATTTGAGACCTTATGAATATCCTTAGACTTAAGGAAGACCAGTAGGTATGGTTATGAAGTTTGGACCTTAATTAGAATTTAAATTGAGGAATTATTCTAAAAGCTAATGAAGCTCGATGAGTGAGTTAATATTAGGGTTAAAAGAGTAATTTTGAATAAATTGATGAATTGAGGTTTGGGGCAGAAGTAAGGACCTTAAGAATAATGATGTAATATGTGGGAATAATAGGAAACTTAATAACCCCTTTGAGATAGGTTTTAAGTATAAGAATCTGTGACGTGAGATGTGTCGACAGTCTACATTATATATTATCGGAAGACTAAAAATGTATACAATTGGAATAATGGTATAAGGATGTAGAAAATACCTTTATTAATATTGAGATATCTAAGATGTGTTCATGCTTAGTATATAATCTTATGTGTATGACATACCTACCATACTTGCTATCACGGGAGGTTTACGTTCGCTTAGGGCCTTCTAATCCTTGTGTGCCCGGATTTAGTTTGGTACCTAGAGGACATAGTTCAAGGGAATGACTTAATTGTGAGTTATTAAGCCAACTGACTATGGAGCATTGGTATGTACGTGACCATGGATATGTTGAATTATGTTTGCCTCCATTTTTGTGTGTGGTGTTTATTCTAACAATTCCTGAGAGATTCGGAATTGGTAATTCTTATGTACGTGATGTACCGGGATGGATAGCAGAGTATGTGTGCACCGCAGCTTAGCCTCGGGGTGCTTATATTGTATATTTATGATGCGAATAATATACGGTTGAATGAAAAGGAATTGTGATGTTTATTTATGAGATTCATTTATAGTAACTCCATGAGAAGATAAATAAGGGGATAACCTCCAGTAAACGGTAATGCTAACAGTTGAGAATCCGAGTTCAAGTAAAGCTATCTATTTAAGTAATAACGTTGGGAATTCATATTGTGAATCGAGTAGTTGAATTAGAACTTATGATGGTCTAGTTAGAAAATAATAACACATGAATGGGTACAGGAACGTTAGGAGTGCACAGTTAGACGAGAGGTGAGTATTTCATGTGAGAGCACGTCCTAACATGTATCTTGCATTCATTGTTTTAATTGTTATTAAAGCACTTGCTGTTTTTAAAATACTCTCCACATTCGGGCTCTGACCCGTTTGCTTTCAAATCTATCTTTTTGTAAAAACCATTTTTAGGTGCCCAGCCACAAGGACACCATGCATAGTATTTCTAGTCAGGTGACGAGCTGTAGCTGTTGTGGAAGTTACAGGGCCTTGCTATTAGACGCTTCTTTTGCCTTGACTCTATATTCAGATGTCATCAGTTGTAGGGCATGTCGCCCATTTCTTTTAGAGACATTTCATTTTATATTTCAGTTATTCAGACTTTGGTTTGTAATTAATTCAGGATGCAGACTTGTTTTATTTCCTTTCATATTGGGATTGTTGTGAGGAGTATTTCCTCTAGACTCATCTTTAATTGTTAATTCATTATAGTTGGACTTTATCGTGAATGGTTGTGTTACATTTCTATATTTCATTTATTGCATGTTAATCAGATTTAATTTAAAATTTGACAACTCACTTTTTAAATACTAGGTGGTTAGTAATCATTAAAAATGTTTTCGACAGTGATGCTATTAACTGGACCAACTTGGCATTTTGTATTGATTTAATAAAGGAGTAGCTACCCGGTATTTAATTAGTCGGGGTGTCACAATTTAGTGGATAATTCTGGGTAAAAAGCTTCACACAAGCTGTTAATGGCGATTCTGTCCACGTTACCCCTCTAGAAAATGGCGTTTTCTAACTTTCGTTATCTAATACACTTTTTTTAAAACATCCCCAAAATGCCCCAAAACGGTATTTTAAAAATCTAGGCAGATTGAGTAAATTGAAAACCTCAGATTAATAATTGTGCAAACTTTATTGAGGAGAATTTTGAATAATTAATTGGGGATATTGTATTATGGACTAAGGGGGTGTCCGAATATTTTGGTTGAGTGATGCCATGATAATAGATTAATTAATGAGGGATTAATTAATTAAAGCTTATAACTGGAATAATTTATTATAGGATGATATAATAAATTGTTAAATATTATTTAATTAGGAGCGTTCTCTTTATAATGAAATTTTAAGGAGTACGTTCTAAGAGATGCAAATTTGGGCCAGGTGAGCGAGTCCGGGTACATTGGTTGTGTGACACCAGGGAGATATTAAATTAATTAATAAGTATATTAATTAAATTACAATCGGAACATAGACTCGGGGAGATAATACGTTAATTAATGAGTGTATTAATTAAATTAGAGTCGGACCATAGACTCGGGGAGATATTAAGTTAATTGATGGGCTTATTAATTAAATTAGAGTCGGACCATAGACTCGGGAGACAATACGTTAATTAATGAGTATATTAATTAAATTAGAGTCGTACCATAGACTCGGGAGATATTGAGTTAATTAATGGGCTTATTAATTAAATTAGGGTCAGACCATAGACTCGGGGAGATATTAAATTAATTAATGGGTAAATTAATTACATTAGAGTCGGACCATAGACTCGGGAATATGTTGGCTAGTGTTACGGACTTTGTACATGGTAAAGCTGAGATTAAATTTTATTTATTTATTTATATATATTATGTACTCATAAATACCGGTGGCTAGGTGTTTATTTAGAATTATATGTTGTAGTGCTATTGGGGGAGGTTGCGCGATATGGGTGAATCCCCTCGCTTGAGAAGTAGGGAGAGTATATCCCCAGGTCATATCGTCCAAATAGAGGTGGGCATTGAGATGATTGTCTTCACACTCGGGGGAATATGACCGCCTCCAATACATTTATATTTCTATGTTCTGATTCGATGGTGGCTAGCTATCTCAGAAATCCAGGAGTGACTGAGTAGACCTGGGAAAATAGCACTTTAGAGAATGCATCCGATGAGGTATTACTCGGAATGATGGTTTTAATTATATTCAACATATGTGTGATTGTGGAATATAGTTCTATGTATATAATGGAGTAGATAATTATATACGGGTAATTAAATACATGAAGAGATTTTGTATTACTTATATAACTAGTGAATGTTATATGGCTTTTCAGAGAGGTTTTATTTATATTCAAAATATGTATAATTATGGAATATAGTTCTACCTATATAATGGAGTAGATAATTATATATGGGTAATTAAATACATGAAGAGAATTTGTATTACTTATATAACTTGTGAATGTTATATGACTTTTAAGAAATGATTAATAAAGTTAATGCGATAAATAACATATGAAGTAAAGATATAAATTACTCGGGTTAAAGTAGAGTTCAAGAAGTTTCATGATAAGGCTAGTTAGATGGAGTGGTGTAACTAGGAGGGTCAGGAAGAAAGAGCTAGGTGTGCACTTTAGAGGAAGGGTGAGATGTATCTCAAGGGATTGCGACACTAACTTAAATATGAAGAGCATTCAAATATTTTAATTATTGCATTTTAATTCACTTGCAAAATATTTTCCAAAGGACTTTGGGCTCTGACCCATACTTGCAAAATATTTTCAAAACCTTTTAGGTATCCAGCCACAGAGATTCCAACTTGAAGATCTATTCCAGGGGTGCATAGCTGCAACAGGTGTGGATGTTGCAGGATTTGGACATAGACGCTTCAGTCATTTCATTCCTAGAGTAAGATGCATCTTGGTATTTCTTTCGGGCATGTTGCCCCATCTATTTTCATTTCAGTCAGACTTTGTAATGGTTACTATTCTTTGTTGGATTATATTAGTGGATGTTGGTTTTCTGTCGATGGTTTATTCGGCTGGTCATTTATTGATTTGTTCAGTATTGCTTTAGATTCATGGTTTGTGTGAAGGGTTTGTATTGATATTTATATGGTTTTTGTTGTTAACTAAAAAGAATAAAATTTTGACATCAGCTTTTGAATGCTAGGTGGTTAATAAGTTTTAAAAAGTTTTCGACGGTGATGCTAAGAATGAACCAGATGGGATTTTTGTTTTAATTTGATATATGACTAATCACCCGGTATTTTATTGGGCGGGGTTTCACATATACTTTCCTCTATAATTAAGCTTGTTTAACATCATTCTTTTAAAATACATTTTACCATCACTATCAATAAGTTTATGCCCAAATTTTATCATAAACACCTAAGTGATAAGAGAAATTAACACTTCCTCTCACCTCCCAAAGAGAAATGATCTCTTACAAAATGAAATGAAACCTTTCCATAGACTATGATGTTTTCTATGAGAGTTTTCCTTAAGGAGTTGCAAGGACATCGGCCCTGACTTGAAAACAATTCCTTGTTCGAAGGTCTTATGACACTTATAAAGGCTCCAAATGCTAAAGTTACCTAAGTTAAAAGGTCTTAGGATCCTTTTTGGGACTTGAGGTTAATTTTTTTTCCAAGTTTGTAGGTCTTATGACCTTACATGGAATCTAAATTTTAATTTTATCCAAGTTCATAGGTATTAGGACCCTTTGTGGGACTTTTGGTAAATATTTTTTTCAAGTCTGTAGGTCTTATGACCCTTATAAGGACATCAAATTTTAACGTTACCTAAGTTCAAAGGTCTTAGAACCCTTTGTACGACTTCAGGTAAAAAAATTCCATGTTCGGGGGTCTTATGACCATAATAAGGACTCTAAATATTAACATTACCTAAGTTCAGGGGTCTTAGGGCCCTGGGACCTCAAGTAAAAAGCATTCCAAGTCCAAAGGACTAATGACCCTTGTAAGTACTCCAATTTTTATTGTTATCTTAGTTCAGAGGTTTTAAGACCCTTTGTGGTACATTATGTAAAACAAATGTAATACCCCGTATTTTTAATGACTTTAAAAATGAGAAAAATTAAAAGAAAATGGGTTAAATCAATGGGGATTAATTGGAATTATTTATGTAAAAATAATTGGAATTAATCCAGATTGAATATTACTAGAATAAAGTAATATGTGATTTATATTAAATATTAATTAGTGATTAAAAGTAATATATGATTATGACTTTATAAAAATTATCGGGATTTATAAATACGACAATTACAGTAATTAAGTCAGGATGCGTGTGTGAGTCGTGTCGGAACTATATTTGAATGGAATGAAAAGTAAATTTCTTTTATGTCATCCAAATGGTCATTTCGAGTCTGCCAAAGTGTCCGAAGGGGTTTAAATATTCAGAAAAAGTCTACCCGACAATTTGATTTGTGTCTTGGGTCAATTTGGAACTGAATAGACACCCCAAAGTGGTATTTTGATCATTTTACTTGGGAGATAAATAGTAGTTACGAAATTTGGATATTTTATAGAAGTTAAGAGTTATGTTAGCCAAAGGTTTATTCACCAAAACTCCAAGAGATATCCATTGAGGAAAGAGAACGATTTCTCTAGGAGAGGATTCTAGGAAAACCAAGGGACAAAGGCATCTTGCACCACCACCACCACCACCACCACCACCAAAGAGTGACCAAAAAAGAGAAGAACACCATATCATCATCTTTCCCAAAGGTTCAGACTTACGAAATCAAAGGCAAGTGTTTTAACTATAACAATCTATAGCATGTATGTTGTCCATGGTAGATAGAAAAAGATTTTTTTATTTTTTTATAAATCAAAGATGAATTTTGATGATATTGAATTAATCCTTGAAATGGAAAGCATGTAGGATTAATCCCTTATTGATATTATAATTAACATAACGAAAGTTGGGTTTATTTCATGAAGAAATTTGGGGTTTATATGTGTTCTCGAGTAAGAATGATAAAGCGCATATTTTCTAAATTAAAATGGGATTAGCATGATTAATTGAAATTCCATGATGATATTGATATGATTTGATGTTATAAATCATGTACATACTTGGATATATCATTTGGGATCAATTATAAGGATTTTGGGATCATTTGGTAGAGGTTTTGAGGATGAAATATGTTACAACTCTTAGAAATATGTAGAAATATGAGGAACATTGTATGATAATTTAGGACTGTTTTAAGCGAAAATTATAGTGTGCTCACATGGTCTTGTATAAAATCACGTTATGTACAACTTGGTAGTTTTAAGTTTTGTTTTTCAAAATCGGAGAAAAAAAGCCTCAAATTGAAATTTTATATTTTTGGGCAGAATGTAACTTTATCAAGAAAAAAGATTATTGAGAATTAAAATATAATCCGAACTTATTATAACGAGTCTAGGTTTTGGACCAATAAGTATGGGTTGCATGTAGCTACTGGAATAATTAATTAAATCCTTTCGGTTAACAAGAAATGTTAGGATTGATGGGAAATGTGATTAAAATGTGAATTATTAGTGTATGGGATAAACTTGAAATATACTACGTGTGGGATTTGTATATGGGATGAGAGTATACCCAATTATTGATATATATATACATAGGTGGAGCGAATACCTATAATATAGTTGAGGTTTAAAATACCATGATACGTAAGATATTCGAGATATAAGTATACTATGTATGAGACTTGTAATATGGGATGTGCGTATGCTATATTGTTGATATATGTATATAGGTTGAGTGTATACCTATATGATGATTTGTGTGTATGACATACCTAGCCTACTAGCTATAGACGGGAGATTTTCCCATTGAGGTCATTCATATCCTGATGAGCCTTAGGGGGGGATTTTTGACTTGTGCCTTAGAACATAGAACTTAGGTTGGATTGCCATGTGTGAAAATAATGGCATTGAACGGTCATTTGTGTGCATAGGTATGTGCGTAGCCCAAAGTCTTAGGAATATGTTTGCCTCCAATATTTTTGTTTGTTATTTATTGTTCGAGGGATATACCGAACCGACAATCCTTTGTATAGTGATGAGATGTACCCGAACATGATAGCAAAGTATGCATGCACCACAGCTAAGTCTCGGGGTGTAGTATTGTATATATATATAATAGAGTGAATGTATATATATATATATATATATATATATATATATATATATATATATATATATATATATATATGTGCGTAGCCCAAAGTCTTAGGAATATGTTTGCCTCCAATATTTTTGTTTGTTATTTATTGTTCGAGGGATATACCGAACCGACAATCCTTTGTATAGTGACGAGATGTACCCGAACATGATAGCAGAGTATGCATGCACCACAGCTAAGTCTCGGGGTGTAGTATTGTATATATATAATAGAGTGAATGTATATATATATATATACGTGTGATATTATATATTGTGTGAATTAAGTAGACATGAATGATAATGAAATCTGAAATGAATTAAGTTGATGAAAACTTAATTATATTAAATTGAAAAAGTTCTTTTCCATGTTAAAGAAAAATTGGATATATATGTATTACTTATATTGCAAGACAAATATATGGGAACGATATTGGGCTATGTTTAGATGCTATACTTGAAAGAACTAGTTAGGATGGGAATAGTAACTAGTATGGTTTGAAGGTACGTTAGGCGTGCACACTAGATGAGAGGTGAGAACCTCAAGAGAGAGTTTGAGAATCTAACATGTACATAATAATTTCTTAATTGCACTTACTAATTACTTGCTATTTTTAAAAATATTTTACCATTGGGCTCTGACCCGTTTTCTTGCATTTTCTCGCCTCCCTTGTACCTTTTATATTAGGTGTTTAGTCACAGGAACGCCAGGCATAGAGGATTGGATACTTAACTTACTATGGATGCTATGGAGTTGCAGACTTTGCTTAGATGCTTTCATTATCTTGATTTATACATCTGTAGTAGCTAGTTCGTGTAGGGCATGTCGCCCAAGGATTCTAATTATTTCGGTTCTATCTCACATAGTGGTATTACTTATGTATGTTTTAATATATTCAGTTTATTTGGATTGTTGTATTGAGATATTTAAACTGGAGAGTTTATTTTAGTTACATTTAATTTAGTTATGATGTTACTTATCTATTATGAATTGTTGTGGAATGGATTACATGAAATTATTTGTAATGGTAAAATGTGATTGAATTAAATTAAAATTTGAAAGGTTTTAACCCCATCTTAATTGAGTATTAGGTGAATAAAAAAAGAAAATGTTTTTCGACAATGATGCTAAGAAAGAACCAATTGTATATTCTGATTTAATTGGGTATAGTACTGATCACCCGGTATTTAGTTGAGCGTGGTGTTATAATAAATTTCCATGTTCGTAGGTCTTATTACCCTTGTAAGGACTCCAAATTTTAATGTTACCTGAGTTAATAGGTCTTAGGAACCTTTATGGGACTTCAGGTTAAATGTTTTTCCAAGCTCAGAGGTCCTATAACCCTTTGCGAAACTTCGGAATAAAATTTTCTAAAAAGCCTAAAGTCCTAGGACCCATTCTACATGTTATCACCCAAAATGTTTTGGAGGCTAAATGTTTGAAAGAAAATTATAGGCTTTCGAACTCACAATAGCACAAGATACAAAAGTGATAAGGTTCTAAGGCTCAATACCCCATTACAGAACCACAATCTTGACTTTCAAAAAAATTTCAAGCATGAAATAGAGGTCTCAGGCCCCTTATACTTACTTTAACAAAGTTGTTGCCCCAATTATCTTACTTGTCAAGGAATCTTGGGGGCTAGGGATACTACTTGCAGAACATATTTCACACATATCAAAAAGTGCATAAAAATTCCTTAGCAATGAAAAAAGTAATGAAGTAAAAGACAGAAAGGAAATATATTCCCATACCCATTTATTAAAAGATGAAGACTGAATACAACCAACGGCCCATGTCCATTCAATGGCCCTAACAAAAATTACAAAAGAGCCATTTAAGGCTTGGAACTATGGGAATACACAAAATCTTAACTTTGCAATGACGGAAGAGATGCCTTCCTTAGGCTTTTATGGGTTTCCCTCATTATTTGAGCTCTCCCCATATGATCCGGGAGCCTCAGTAAATAGGCTCAGTGTTTGTCTCAAGGAACAACCTCTGGACCTTCATCTTGTAGGCATCAAATCTAGAGCTATAATTATGGAAAATTTACTTCTTGAATGGCTCAGACTGAAGGTAGGCATAAATCTTCCTCTTAACAGCAGAATGGATTTCCCCTAAAAATGAAATAAAGAAAGAAAACCATATAATACTTTTCTGAAACTCCTAGCCCTTAGAGTTCAGTTCCTGTTTCATAACAATAAGCTGTCAGAGGAAGTGTGCTAAAAGCTTCACATCACCATTAGCATGAAGAAGTTTGTCTTGTAATCCTTGGACCTCATCATTTTGGTCGCAAAGGGTCTTCTCCATATCAAAAAGCTCAATTTAGCCAAGGGCACGAAGATTCTCTACCTACTCTAAGTAATATATTATGACATCCATCAATGAGGTACTATTTCTCATATTCCTAGCAATCAGAAGTTTATCTTGCTCCGAAACAATGAGTCGGGACCTCGGAGACTCCTTCTCATTCCTAAGGTCATTCAGCTCCACCCTTAGGTCATTAATAGTATGATTTAATTCTGTCCAGGTAAGGGTCCACCCCATTACCATCTCAAGGGCCCTATTCCACCATTTTCTTCCATGAAGGTTATCAACCAGAAGTTCCTTAATTAGGTGTTGAGCCTACAAGAAGACAAGAAAGCTTAAGAACAAGGGGGAACATAAGGTAAAATAAGTAAAGGAAAACCCAAGCAACTTTGAGGATACCCGTACCAATAGGTGTACCAACTCCTCAGCATTGTTAAAGGTATCATGGTCCCTCTACTTAGCTACAAGCTTAGTGTACATTCTATTAGCTCTTAAATAGAAGGAATCCACTAAGGAAGCATAAGAGTTAAGCTCCTGGATAGATGGAGGTCGGCAATACATCTCTCTGAATGTCTAGAAGTTTTAATGCCCCTCTTTAGCCCTTTTCCCTCTTTAGTAAAGACCACCTTATCCATTCTATTGCTCTTTGAGACTATAATGTTCAAGCCTCCTATAATAAAGTAGTAGCTTTGGGCTTCCCTAGGGGTAACACTTTCCCCCGATGATGAGTATAACATAGACAAGATTTGATCATAGGTCCCTTTTTTAGTCTCCTTAGCCATCTCAACTTCAGACCCTGCCAACGTGTAAAGTTTTGGCTTCTTAAAAGTAATATAACTCTTCCTTATAGAAATAACAACCTCACTCAAATATCCTAGAAAAGCCTCATCATCCTTCTTTTTTCCCGTTGGTTTATTGTAGTAGTAAGGATGGAAAAGAATCGTCTATTAGAATAATCAAGTTAAAGGAGAAAAATTAATAAAAAGGTCAACAACCTAATTGATCTCCTTCTTGATCAGAGTCCAATATAATGACCTCGTCAATAACTTTGGGTAGTTTAGCTCCACCCTGCATTTGATCTTCTTCATCAGTGGCCTTAGGGACCATAGAGAACAACTTAGGGACATTTTTTCTCTTGCGAGAAATCAGACGCCATCACTTTCCCCACTACGAGGTTGGGCTGGTGAAACGGTAGATCCTGAGGTCGTCGAGTTGGGATCAAGCCCTAGACCACTATAAAAAAGGTGGTTGGCTATAAAAAAAAGGTCTAAAAAGGGATAGATTCCAACTCCAAAGTCTTCTCTATTTCCTCCTTCTCCCGATTACAAAGCTCAACAGTCACAACAAATAAACCAAAATGGATAATAAAATTTACAGGCAGACCAGATTTGTAAGGATAAATTTTTGAATCCAGTCAATTTGTATGTATTGGCTTTATTCTGTGTTCAGACAAAATTTCTTTAAGTCATAGGTAAAGACTTGAGTTGTGTGTCCTCTAAGCCTATGATGTGTAATTGAAGACTCTACGACAAAGTCAAAATGACATTGAGGTTACATTAGATTGAATTTTGAATTTTGAATTTTGTCTTCAACATCCAAGGGATCTCAATAATGGTATAACGGCATATTAGTGTTTGATACATGGATAAGATTGGGTGTTGTTTTATAAAAGTTATTTGAGCTTTTTTCGTAAATTTTTTTTGAAGAAAACATATATTTTGTTTTTGTTTCTTTGATCGAGTTTGAATAGTTCATTCGAATGAGATGTGAATGTCGTTAGAAAAACCTTCAAATGAACATCAAATGAGGTATTTCTATTGGGCAAAACTATGTCGCTTGAAGCTAGTTCGAATGAGATTAACATATTCATTCAGAAAAAGTTTTTGTTGGTTCAAATGAGATAAGAATTTCATTCAAACAAACCATATGTTTTCATTCGAATATTTTTTCTCAGAGAAAGTGTTGCTTTAAAATTTGTGTTTTCTATAAATACTCATTTTTAACATCAATTTTTAGAGAGGTATTTTTTGAAAACCTTTTTCTAAGGCTTACTTACACCCAACCTTGAGATCCAAGAATCCTAATATATATCTCTGTTCGAGATCTCTTATGTGATGCACCATATTCATTTTCTCTTCATACTATGAGCATTTTAAGCGGTGGAGACCATGTTTATGTTGACCAGGGACTGGACTGGTCACAAGATAAGTAAGATCAGTGGGTTACCGAGACGTGGGAACTCACCTGCGTTAAGTGGCTATTGAAAGGAATCCAAGAGTGGCTGCAAAGAAGGTTACAAGGAATGAGGAAACATATCAAGGCTTAAAGGCATTGATTATGTGAGTAAGTCTACGTTGTTCTTGTAAATAGACCTATATCATAGTGGACTTGTATGGATGTGATGTCTAAGGTTTTTCCCAGTTCGGGTTTCTCTCTTACATCACTGTGTTGTGGTTTTCTTATTATATTCCTGGTTATTCTCACCTTGATGTATTCTTAGGTAAAGAATAAAATTGTCAAAACTGTTTCACACAACACTTTTCGGTTTAATCGGTGAAAATTTTATTAAACTTATGAAAAATTAAAAAGTGATGTTTTTCTCTACAAAACCTAGGGGCACATAGCTTCCTCAAGGTCCCAAGGTGAAGTCTCAAACACAGTGGTGAGCAAGAGCTTACCAAATGTTGAGGGGGTATACCAGAGAGTGGGGAAAACTAATGGCTTTTCAATGTCAAAGGTGGCCCAATCACTTCTCACAAAAAATAACTTGTCCCTTGAATACTTATGAGTAATGTGCCCATACATGGAAAATACTTTATCGCCCCCCCCCCCCCCGAGAAAGATATTTTAAACCCCTATCCTTTGGCTTGCTATATTCTTGGACACGATATAATCTGAAGAATTGGGCTAACATCACATCCCACTGACCGTCACTAGCCTCCTCAAGGTCTATGATTGTGGCCATCATTAATCTCCAAAACATAGCCACCAGTTGGGAATGAGACATCCTAATATCTCTAAGAATCCTTGCCACAGGAAGAGGAAGGGTGTTGGAGCTCCATGCTACAAGAACCATTCATTGAAGCAAACATACCCTAGGACTGAATAACATGCCTTTTTAGTTGGCTTGGAAGCCCTAAAAATAATGGAGTTAGGTATTTGGTAAACCCTTTTGATTTTCACTTGGTCCTGATCGATAGCCTGAGAAGGGGAATAAGAACCTCCAATAAAGTTAAGGTCACTCACCCCCAAGTACACTTCCCTAAGTATTCCCCTCTCCGATCAATGGATTGGAATCACGAGGGATCGTAACAAAAATCTCAATGGGGGAAAAAGGTCTAGTAGACATGTTTCGTAAAACAAAAAAGTTTGTAGCAAGGGGAAAAATTGTTCATTAAAGATTGACCAAGAAAGACTTTTAAAAGCCTCCAAATGGGGGCACTTTGATAGCTTTAGTACCATATATTCTCTCAATTGTTTAAAATGTTCTTTCCCAATGGCACAATGATTATTTTAATGAAAAATTATTGCCTTACCTCTGTCTTGATTAAAAGGATAAGTGTTGTCCTTTAAAATTCTTATAAAAAATAAAAATGGGCTACCGATAATACTGATGGTACCCTTCTCCTTCCAAAATCTTAAAACCTTTTCAAACACCAATGGGCAAGGAAAAAGATTTTCTAGCCAACCTCAGACCTCATAAATTCGCTACTTTCTAGATAAGACCTCCGTTAACCTCATGGGTGAGCAATGGTACTATAGCAAACCATAGTCATGGGTCCTTTCCCTAAATAAAGTTAATGATTCCATTATGTTCCATCTATTAATATCGAAGACCTTAACACTAAGATGCCACTATAATTTATGGTCTTAGTGGACCTCAGATCCATCGTTAATGACATCCGGAGGCCACCCAAACCTCAATCCTAGGATTTGGTGACACATAGTACTTCAGGATCGATTCCCGATAACCTCACTTTCCTTCTGTTACTTTTGGACCTTTGACAGAGATCATGAAATTTCTCTGATGGGGAAGGTGAGAAGTAGAATATTATTACTCCTACCACCACTACACAATTCCACATGCATTGAGGACACCCATTAACATGTAATGCAATCAACAACAAAGGTACTTCTCTTATCACTACTCTTCCTAACATTCCACCTTCTTGTTGACACTGTCTGACCTCATTACTGACATGGCCATGCCTTGAAAGCCCATTCTCCCAATTCCAGGAGTTCTTATATAAATATAAATCCCACGTTACATGGAATGGAATCAATCTCAAGCATTTAAAGAGATTAATAGCATTAGCCTATCTCACTCACGAGAGTTCTAGTATTTGACTAGGGTTTATACTCCATGCAATTTTCCCGACGTACTATCAGGAGCTTAGATTTATGTGATAACCCGCTCAATCAAATACCGAGTGATTAGTCCTATATCAAATTAAAACAAGAATCTCATCTGATTCATTCTTAGCATCACTCTCTAAAACTTTTTAAAACTTACTAACCACCTAGTATTCAAAAGCTGATGTCAAAATTTTAATATTTTTATTTAACAACAACAACCATATAAATATCAATACGAACCATTCACACAAACCATGAATCTTAAGCAATACTGAATAAATCAAGAAATGATCGGCCGAATAAACCATAGGCAGAAAACTAACATCCACTAATATAATCCAACAAAGAATAGTAACCAGTACAAAGTTCGACTGCAATGAAAATAGTTGGGGCAACATGACCGAAAGAAATACCAAGTTACATCATACTCTAGGAATGAAATGACTAAAGCGTCTATGTCCAAATCCTACAACATCCACACCTGTTGCAGCTACGCATCCCTGGAACAGATCTTCAAGTTTGGCATCCTTGTGGCTGGATACCTAAAAGGTTTTGAAAATATTTTGCAAGTATGGGTCAGAGCCCAAAGTCCTTTTGAAAATATTTTTCAAGTGAATTAAAATGCAACAATGAAATGTATGAATGGTCTTCATATTTAAGTTAGTGTCGCACTCCCTTAAGATACATCTCACCCCTCCTCTAAAGTGCACACCTAGTGCTTTCTTCCTGATCCTCCTCATTACACAACCCCGTATAACTAGCCTTGTCATAAAACTCCTTGAACTCTACTCTAATCCGAGTAATTTGTATCTTTACTTCTTAAGTTATTTATCGCATTAACTTAATTAATCATTTCTTAAAAGTCATATAACATTCACTAGTTATATAAGTAATACAAATTCTCTTCATGTATTTAATTACCCGTATATAATTATCTACTCCATTATATACGTAGAACTATATTCCACAATTATTCATATGTTGAATATAAATAAAATCGCTCTTAAAATCCATATAACATTCACTAGTTATATAAGTAATACAAATTCTCTTCATGTATTTAATTACCCGTATATAATTATCTACTCCATTATATACGTAGAACTATATTCCACAATCACACATATGTTGAATATAATTAAAACCTTCATTCCGAGTAATACCTCATCGGATGCATTCTCTAAAATGCTATCTTCCCAGGTCTACTCAGTCCTACCTGTATTTCTGAGACAACTAGCCACTGCCGAATCATAACATAGAAATATAAACTTATTGGAGCCAGTTATATTCCCCTGAGTGTGAAGACAATCATCTCAATGCCCACCTCTATTTGGACGCTATGACCAGGGGATATACTCTCCCTACTTCTCAAGCGATGGGATTCACCCACATCGCGCAACTTCCCCCAATATCACTACAGCATATAATTCTAAATAAATACCTAGCCACCGGTATTTATGAGCACACAATATATATATACTATCACACTATCGTATATATATTTACAAATAAACAAATAAAATTTTGTAAGGCCCTAAAACGTGATTATGAATGTTAATTATATGATTAAGTATAAGTTATAAGTTGGTGAGGGGTGTTAAGCATGTTAATTATCATATTTGGGGGATGCATACGCATATGATATATGCGTTGGTTGCATTAGATGTTAATCGAGCTTCTGATCGGGGATAACTTGTTTAGATCATATAATTAGTTATGTGATTAAATACATCATTAAAATATGTTTTTCATACATCATTATGATTATAAAATTAAATCAAGGTGTTGGCCCAAAATTGGCGATGTTAGGTCGCCAAATGTGAAAGTTTTGAGATTTTCGGTAAATTACTACTTTTTTGTTCGGGCCCAAATTAGGCGTACTAGTTTTATAATTTGGGGGAAACACAACATATCAAAGTTGTAGAAATATGATTTAAGTTTATAACATAACAAATGGTGCATCAAACGGACATTCGAGTGAGAAGATATTGTCTTTTTACGAACCTAGGGTAAAGTGGTCATTTAGCTTTAAATGATATTTTGTCTCATATGGTGCCACGTGTTATATTGTGATTGGTTGGAATGGTAGGCTTGTTAGGCCTACTTAAAACCCTTAAAATGACCCCCTTCATCCATGAATAATATTTTGCCTAAGGAGAGAGAAAATGAGGAAGTTAAGGAAGAAATCCTTTGGAAAATTACCATAAATCGAGGAATTCTCGTAAGGTAATTATCTATTTATTAAAGTTGGTCACATGGATGAGTTCTATCCTTGATATATTTTTGTTTATGATTTCGATTAATGTTTAAATGACAGACATTTTTCCAAATTGAGTTAAACTAAGGATGACTTAAGATCATACGTGAGGACTTGTGCTAGGATCGTAAATGCTAACTTCAAAGTCCCATTTTTTTACTTTCCTTCTCGTGAAGATTTTTGATGTAGTAAATTCATATATATGATGTGTCTATATACTAAAACATGTTTAGTATATGTGTCCATGATTGATACCCTAGGTACATGTGATATATGCTTAAAAAGGTTAAGTTATGCTTTAATGTTCTCTTCCGACCTAGTTGTGTTAAAAGTGTCATAAATCATGGAATACTTATTTAAATTAAATGATTTTAATTGGAGACTACAATAGACTCATATATATATATACTATATGTAAACATACCAAGAAATGAATCTTGGGTGATAGTTTAAAGTTCAGGTATAAAATCTTTCCCAAAAGTGTAAGTGCGCACACCAGGTGTTCGATGTTTTGCTTGACTTAGTAAATCAAATCTAAAATTTATGCAACATAAATTTTATATTATTAAATATGTTTAATATATGTTTCCAGGATTTATAACCGAGTATGACATTATATATGCTTGAAAAATGTTAAGTTATGCTTTGATGGTCTATTCAGACCTAGATGTGTTAAAAGTGGCATACATCATTGAATACTTGTTGAAATCAAGAAATTCCAATTGAAAATATTAGATAACATATATGAGTATAATATAATTGATGGGGAGAATAAAATTCCATCTGGTTTGTCTTGGGGTTTGTGTTTAAGTTGAAGTTTTGTTGTTTTTTTCTTCAGAAATGATTTGGAAAAGGTTGTAATAAAACAGGCATAACTTTGTCTAGAGAATTCTTAATTTAATTTCGTAAATTGTGTTGGAACCCTAAAGAATAAGGTGCTATAGAAATGTGAAGTATCATATTCAATAAACTTTCAGTTATGTTAGATTGACCATTTGATGTGATGTGTTACTAAGTTTAATGTGATTTGGTGTATTCAAACACTAATGATGTTGAATTGTTAGGTGGGGAAGCGACTAACACTACCATACAAAGGAAATAGTTTTGGAATTAATATTAGTACCAAATTCAAGGTGAGTGACCTGTCCTATGAAATATAGATGCTTATATGTTTATATGGAAATGTGTAGTTAAACTCATGTGTTAAGATGCTTATGGGAGTGATGTTGTATTTATGAAACATATGCATATGATTAAGAATGTTTATAATATCCCGTATTTTTATAGCTTTTAAATTATGGGAGTTATTAAATTTAATTGAGATAAATTAATTTAATTTTAATCCGGAATGTTGTTTTAAATATTTACTAGCATGACGAGACTTAGCAATTATTGGAAAATTGTTATTTGTTGAATGTTACTGGATGAGTATAGTAATATATGCGATTTATTTTTATAATATTGTCATGTGTGAATAAAATGACAATTATGGAAATTTAAGTCGGGACGCGCCTGTGTCGTGTCGGGACTAAATGTTGATTTTTAAAAGTGAATATTTTATAAGTTGTTCGTATGGTCGTTTTGAGTGTGCCAGCACGTTCGAAAGGGTCGAGGTAGTCGGAAAAGTGTACCCGGGGGTTTAGTTTGGGTCTCAGGGCGTTTTTAGACTTAATTAGTACCCCGGAAGGGCATTTTAGTCATTTTGTATTTTTGGGTAATTAAACCCACGAAAATTAGTAATCTATATCAGCCATTTAGGTTAGTCATCTAGGGTTAGAAAACTCAAAACTCTAGAACGGCCATTGGAGAGGAGAGGAGAGAGCTCTCAAGGCATTCCAAGGCTCAAAACTCAACCGTTTGCACCGCCGCCACCGCCAACGCGTAGATCGCGAGACGGGGAACGCAACCACACCAATTTCGGCACCAAACCAGACTTCTAAAAATCCCAGGCAAGTGTTTGTCTTGCTTATTTCGTTGATGCATCTTTCATATTGGTTTAGGAATGATTAGGATGAATTGTATGGAAGAAAAATCCAATTTGAGATAGGAAATTTCATGTAGTGATGACTTAAATGATATTCCTGAAACCTTTTGTGATGTAGAGGATTAAATCACGAATTTTGATGTTGCATAAGAAGGAAATTCTGGGAAAACGGATTAAAACCATGATTAAGAGATTTCTAGGGTTCTTGAGCTTCAAATGAATTTTGGCTTGTTAATCCATGTTTAGTGACGGAAATTGACATGTTTTACGTAGGAAATGCATAATATTATGTTAGGATGTTAGTAGTATAAATCTTTAGACGTTTGGGAATGCAAAACTTGAATTTGGATGAAGATATGTGTTAGAACCCGTAACTGCAAAACTGCAGAAATCGCAATACCTGTTTGATCGATCGATCGAGCCCCGAGCTTTGATCGATCGAAGATTCGATCGATCGAGCCCTAACCTCGATCGATCGACCCTCCTGGCAGACTTAAGTTCCCCTTTCAAAATTGTTGAATTGGTTCGAAATGAAGAAAACTCCTTAGACATCCTTGTTAAAATAATTTGGGAGATAATGATGACCAGTAAGATTTATTAATGAATAAGAGACCTTTAATGTAAGGCGAAATCTATATTTTTGGGATATTTTGCATAAGGGACAATGTAAGTATATATTAAAGGGGAGAGACACGTAAGAGAGAGTTACGTTGGAACTTAAATGGATACCTATTGAATTGTACATTTGAAAGAATAGAGTCCATGAGGGTTACGTAGTAAGTTGGAAAAACCCTTAGAATTAAAGTTAGAAACGAACCATTATACTTGATAAATAATAATGGGAAAATAAGGATAAATGTTGTGAATGTGGGTTATGGGATAAACCTAAATTGATATAATAAAAGTGGTATATTTATATGATTGTGTATGCATATATTATATACTTGTGAAAATCATGCCAGCGCTACTTGCTATCCCTGAGGTTTCCACGCTGGGACGATCTTATCTCGTGTGCCTTATGGGGGATATTGACTCGTACCCTAGAAGATAGAAATCCTAGGTACAGGCTATCGAATCGGTAGTCACGGTCCTAAGAGACGTGAGGGTATGTACTGACCTCTTGGACTTGAAAACTATGCTTCGCCTCAATATTGTTTGTGTATGTATTTATACAGTTCGAGAGTGATTCCGAACTTGTATTCCCTTTAGTACGATTGATACGGGGATTGGATAGCAGAGTATGCCCTCACCATAATTTTTATGTGGGGTGCTGTTAGAATATATATATTATACGAGTATTTAATATATATATGAACTTCTGAAATATGGGAAACTGCCTACTGTGTTATGGTAAGTAAGACATGTATAATGACTCAAATTGGAAATACTTGTTTTGAGAAGTATAATATGATATTGAAAAACTTTATGAATCAATAAAGTTAAAATGAGCGTTTTGTACTAAATGAAATTGTCCTTTTAAACCATGATGTTGTTAAATCTTAAATCTTGAGAGTCACCTAAGATAAGTTAAATCCTTGGGGAAAGATAGTGTGATATATGATGAGATAAACCATTGGGAAGGTTAGTGCGATAGGAGTGCACATTAGAAGAGAGGTGAGAATTTCTCAAGAGAGTGTCGCACTAATATGTTGTTGCATTGGCCTGTATCAATTTAAATACTTGCTAAATGAATTTTTAAATCTTATACACTATCGGGCTCTGACCCGTTTCTATTCCTCTTTCTCTCTTGTATATATATGTATATATTAGAGGTGCCCAGCCACAGGAGCGTCTTGTTTAGGATCCCTTGGAAGGAACGTGCTGCAGCTTAGGTGGGAGTTGCAGGCCACTTTCTTAGACGATTTCATTTACTTGATTCCACTTCTATCATTCTCCTTATTGGGCATGTGTCGCCCTTTCCACTATTTATCTATTTTATTGGAACATTTGTATTTCAGTTATTTCTAGTACTGTTACTTTGGGATTTATTCAGCATGAATGTTTTACTTTAAGTTTTAAATGTTGGGATTTTGAATGTTGAATGTTTAAATTAATTAAATTATGTTCCAGGATATTTGTGGTATGATTCTTCTTATTGAAAATGCTGTTAATAAATAAATAAATAATTTTTCTTTAAAAATAAAATTTGAAAGGAATGTTAAAAATGGTTTTGACACTTAGCTTAATTAATTAGGGTGTTTAAATTGGAAATTTATTTTCACGACAGTGATGCTAAGAATGATCCAACTGTTCACCTTGATTTTGATTTAATAAAGGAGTGATCGCCCAGTATTTAATTAGGCGGGGTGTCACAGGTGGTATCAGAGCATCAGGTTCTAGTGTACTTAGGATCTTTACGGCTTATTGTGCTTTCAGCGTTACTTTGTTTGATATAGAGCCCTATGTTTAGGATTGTCGATTTCTTTGACGAGATTTCGTTCTCCTGCTATATGTGTATACATTAGTGAATTATAATTTCATTCGGATGTGTGCGTGTGCCGAGCGATGACGGATGTCAGAAGAGGACTGTTAAGCAGACATCAGGAGGTAGGGCTCAGTTTAGATTATAAAATATAACCGAGGATGATGACCGTAGATGAGGTCACCTCCATTTTGGCACGAGAACCCATTACTAGAAAGGCGACTAAGGCGCGGCAATGATTTCCAAATGCTGTTATAGTCAAATGAGGTGCGAGGGTAAACTTACCCAACGTATTACAAAAACGTGTAGAGACTGTCAGTGGGATATTTTAAAAACGCGAAAATTGTATGTGTTTACCAAAGGAGGTAAAGTATCCAAAGACTTCAATATAGGACGGAGTGTGGCAAACTGAAAGTGAAAATTTAGAGAAAATTTTCTTAGCTTTCGGGACGAAGTTATAATGATGGGAGTCAACCACCAATTTTAGAAGTGGAATGCTATGCCTATATGAGAACCTTAGGTACAGTGTTGACCGTATGTTCCTTCCTCAACTGTTCAGGATGAGAAGCAAATGTGGTTCTGAACTCATCGCAGGAGGGCATGACAGAAGTCCAATTGTGGATATAAATCCTAATCGTTAGCAAATTTCGTATCGAAAGATGTAGATACGATTGAAGGAAACGACTCCAAGTGGGAGACCAACTCATAATAATAGTTAGTAATACTCAAGGAGGAAATTCTGATGGACGGCCAATTTAGAGGTTGACAACGTCGTATTTTGTCAAAATAGATGATAACGCTTCTTTGTGGGGGGAAGCTAAAAGAATCGAAGAATTTACTCAAGAATAAGACTGAATACAACGGTGGTGGTATAGCACCACAAAAGGATGTGGATACACATCAGGGAACCCATTTAAATGCTTCAGATAGTTAAATTCTTGCCAAGTGATGGTAAATTCAGTAAGTACTATTATAGATAGTAACATGATCTGTATGGCCTAAAAAGCTAAGGGAACAACCGTGATGGCAAACAGGAATCGGGTTTACTAAAGTCCGAGAGAAGGACAATCCTAACCTGGTTAGTAGGACAGGTGGTAAGTGGATTATGTGTTGAGGTATTTTGGTGCGGAGTGAAATTGCTCGCGATAATATGTTCCAAAGTGTGTAAAAGGACAAAAATACGGTGCCTAGTAAAAGGTAACGATTAAAGAAATTTTGTTTGGTTTGAGTAGACGTGTTACGTTCCGGAAACCATTTACACAGTCAAGACGATTGACAAGGTAGAAGTGTAAGTTGTATACTCAAAGGATGCGACATGTTTATGTGACACGAGCGAGTCACCATATTTTGTTCCTTGCTATATTAGCATTTGAGATGAGTTTAATGAATATCATTATAAATGTTACCATTATGTGAATATTTTTCCCTAGCATAGCGGGATTTTTCTTTGGTGCTATCCGCGGAGGATGAATGCGTATATTAACAGTGTTACGTATTTTATTGAGGTTACTCGTCGTAGTGATGCGATATAAGAGTATAGTATTATCTTTGATAAAACGTTATAGAAATGGTTAGTACGATGGTGGGCATTTATTGCAAGGCTATCGGAGTAGTTACATTAGTGCAACACGTTTTGTTTTGGCGAGGCTTTACCTATAAGAAGGTTGGACTCGCACTTATATTATCTATCCTAGAGACTGCGGAGGGGATAGTAGGCTCGAGATATTTGATGCCGATGTATGTATAGACTTTGTCATTATGATTCAGTGTGTATCGGGCTTACCGTTGAGCGAAAAGATTTAATTCAGTATTATGTTTAGCACTCCGGACTTAGTGATAGGAAGAGTGCATTGTTATAATTATCCTTTAGAGATGTGGGAGTTAAGAGTTATACCCCTATTATTAGGGAAGGGAATTTCGAGAATTCCGATCGTATGTATTCGAGGTTTATAAAATGCAATTACCATCAACCAATACGGGACGATAGTGAAATTTGTGAAACGTTCTTTGTTAAGCATAATTACGGGAGAAATTGTAACTTTTCTGTCAAGGGACAGAATAAAGGGGTATATGCTATGGACGGAGGACCTAACGAATTTCGATAACCGACAATGCTAGCTAGTAGTGTATCGGGGGGGGGGGGGGTTCCTTATTTGGATTTCGCTTTGCGAGACATCCCACGCATGAAATTTAACGTAAGGTTGGAAATAGGGAGACGTTTGGTCACTATTCCATGAGTGCGGTACCCTGGTCGAAATGGGATCAAGTAATTATGTATTTAAGTTGGAAGTTGAATTTTGTTTTAAAGCCACTGGAGCCGGACTGTGTGGTAAGAAAGCATTGAAGTTATCCCCATGAGTTGAGGGGTGGAATGATGATAAGGAGGATTTAAAAATTTTGATTTCTAGGGTGATTGAGAGTACCCAAATGTCGTAACCGCGTTCAGAACACGAGGCGAATAAAGAGTTGGAATGATTTTTAGCATGGATTATGTGGAAAGAACTTTATTATACAAAAGAGATGACTTGTAATTATTTTGATGAATAAAGCGTTAGTGATTTCTTTTGGTTGATATACATATTTGGGAAAATTGTTGAACTTATCTGAAAAAGGTTGAGATTTGTTATTTCTCTTTTATGGTCATGGAATTTGAATGCCCTATTCCTTGAACTTTGTTGGATTTAGTAATTTTCACTGATGAGTAGCACGTCTTTCGATCTCCTAGGGCGGTCGGGGTGTTGCAAAAATGTGGGCATCTTGGTTAACTGCAGTTAAAATCATCCGAGTCGAAGGGACGTGGTTATGGATGTGTGTCATATATGTTTGTGGGACTAGTTTAACGAAGTGGAAGTGATAGAGTGGATTAAACGTCACATGAGGGGAGATAATCCATACATAGGTGTGCAATTAGAATAGCACACCCTAATTTGAATTGGAAGACTATGGGAATCCATTTAAGAAGAGTATTCCTTGAATGGAGTATAATTAAATGATTATGAAGAACACTCGGAGCGAAATTGTTAGTAATCAAATGTGAGAGAGGCTCACACATATAAAGGGTGATGACGTTAGTACGGTATAAGAGGTCCAGAAGTACGCTTCATGAAGAGAAGAGCACGGGTGGAACCTTCGGCATACACCAAGGAATTTTGTGTTTATCTACAATTACTGAAATTAGAAGAGGTCGGTAAAGTCGGTACAGTCCTTGGATGGGTTGACATCCTCAAAACAAGATCAAAGGGTTCATCCTGAACAGGTGAATTAATCCGTCGAGAAGGAAGTGATTGATATTCCTTTGGGCTGGTTTACAATAATAACTAGTATGACCCAGACTTCCTTTGAAAGGAAGGTCGCGCCAGTGCATGGTCCGGCGCAGTATAAATTTTTGAATCAGGATGAGATTGGGGAATCCCACATTTGATATGGGATTTCAGGAACCAACAAAGATAAGGTTTTGTTTCGAGTAGGATGTATCACCCTTAGCTAGGGAGTAGGCGCATGGTGATTAAAGATTTGTGGAGCTACATGAAGGAGATTTTGGAATCTTGATACGATGATTTCAGGAATGCTCTGTAGAAGCACTCATACCTGTTTGTCGCTTACGAGGTGCTTATTTAGGTTTTGTTATGGAAGA
Organism: Sambucus nigra; assembly: GCA_949130495.1. Classification (NCBI taxonomy): domain Eukaryota; kingdom Viridiplantae; phylum Streptophyta; class Magnoliopsida; order Dipsacales; family Adoxaceae; genus Sambucus; species Sambucus nigra. Next base: position 381,352,450 of record OX422221.1, read on the forward strand.
ACCTCGACTATTATCCTTCCGCATGTTTAGAGGTGAGTAGATAATCAGAGTTTTTGGATCGGTCAAGAGAACATCCGATAACTGTGGTAGAATTCCACGACTGTTTTAGGCGAGAAAGAGTGATCAAATGTTCGTATAATTTTCTCATAATGGGAGTTTTGTATATGAATAAATTCGAGTATTTGTCATGTAGTGAGGTGCGGCCTCCTAATGATAGTGAGATAATGAACTTTATAACGTATAGGCGTGACCTATGCGAATGTTATCGGTTGGGAGCAAAATGTGAAGTGTCTCTAATGAGAATGTAAAACAATGTTGCCGTGAAGAAAGGGCTATAGTGATTGAGCGCCGTAATGTGTAATTAGTTTGTGTACAGAAAAGGATATCTAGAATTGTGCTACCTGATAGGCCTTATTTTCCGAATTTCGGGACGAAATTCCGTTACTAGGGGGAAGTATGTAATACCCCATATTTTTATAGCTTTTAAATTATGGGATTTATTAAATTTAATTGAGATAAATTAATTTAATTTTAATCCGGAATGTTGTTTTAAATATTTATTAGCGTGACGAGAGTTAGTAATTATTGGAAAATTGTTATTTGTTGAATGTTACTGGATGAGTATAGTAATATATGAGATTTATTTTTATAATATTTTCACGTGTGAATAAAATGACAATTATGGAAATTTAAGTCGGGACGCGCCTGTGTCGTGTCGGGACTAAATGTTGATTTATAAAAGTGAATATTTTATAAGTTGTTCGTATGGTCATTTTGAGCGCACCAACATGTCCGGAAGGGTCGAGGTAGCCGGCAAAGTGTACCCGGGGGTTTAGTTTGGGTCTCGGGGCGTTTTTAGACTTAATTAGTACCCCGGGAGGGCATTTTAGTCATTTTGTATTTTTGGGTAATTAAACCCACGAAAATTAGTAATCTATATCATCCATTTAGGTTAGTCATCTGGGGTTAGAAAACTCAAAACTCTAGAACGGCCATGGGAGAGGAGAGGAGAGACCTCTCAAGGCATTCCAAGGCTCAAAACTCAGCCGTTTGCACCGCCGCCGCCGCCAACGCGTAGATCGCGAGACGGGGAATGCAACCACACCAATTTCGGCACCAAACTAGACTTCTGAAAATCCCAGGCAAGTGTTTATCTTTCTTATTTCGTTGATGGATATTTCATATTGGTTTAGGAATGATTAGGATGAATTGTATGGAAGAAAAATCCAATTTGAGATAGGAAATTTCATGTAGTGACGACTTAAATGATATTTTGAAAACCTTTTGTGATATAGAGGATTAAATCACGAATTTTGATGTTGTATAAGAAGGAAATTTTGGGAAAATAGATTAGAACCATGATTAAGAGATTTCTAGGGTTCTTGAGCTATAAATGAATTTTGGCTTGTTAATCCATGTTTAGTGACGGAAATTGACATGTTTTACGTAGGAAATGCATAATATTATGTTAGGATGTTAGTATTATAAATCTTTGGACGTTTGGGAATGCAAAACTTGAATTTGGATGAAGATATGTGTTAGAACCCGTAACTGCAAAACTGCAGAAATCGCAATACCTGTTTGATCGATCGATCGAGCCCAGAGCTTCGATTGATCGAAGGTTCGATCGATCGAGCCCTAACCTCGATCGATCCACCCCTCCTGGAAGACTTAAGTTCCCCTTTTCAAATTGTTGAATTGATTCGAAATGAAGAATACTCCTTAGACATCCTTGTTAAAATAATTTGGGAGATAATGATGACCAGTAAGATTCATTAATGAATAAGAGACCTTTAATGTAAGGTGAAATCTATATTTTTGGGATATTTTGCATGAGGGACAATGTAAGTATATATTAAAGGGGAGAGACACGTAAGAGAGAGTTACGTTGGAACTTAAATGGATACCTACTGAATTGTACATTTGAAAGAATAGAGTCCATGAGGGTTACGTAGTAAGTTGGAAAAACCCTTAAATTAAAGTTAGAAACGAACCATTATACTTGATAAATAATAATGGGAAAATAAGGATAAATGTTGTGAATGTGGGTTATGGGTTATGGGATAAACCTAAATTGATATAATAAAAATGGTATATTTATATGATTGTGTATGCATATATTATATACTTGTGAAAATCATGCCCGCGCTACTTGCTATCCCTGAGGTTTCCACGCTGCGACGATCTTATCTCGTGTGCCTTATGGGGGATATTGACTCGTACCCTAGAAGATAGAAATCCTAGGTACATGCTATCGAATCGGTAGTCACGGTCCTAAGAGACGTGAGGGTATGTACTGACCTCTTGGACTTGGAAACTATGCTTTGCCTCAATATTGTTTGTGTATGTATTTATATAGTTCGAGAGTGATTCCGAACTTGTATTCCCTTTAGTACGATTGATACGGGGAATGGATAGCAGAGTATGCCCTCACCATAATTTTTATGTGGGGTGCTGTTAGAATATATATATTATACGAGTATTTAATATTTATATATATATGAACTTCTGAAATATGGGAAACTGCCTACTGTGTTATGGTAAGTAAGACATGTATAATGACTCAAATTGGAAATACTTATTTTGAGAAGTATAATATGATATTGAAAAACTTTATGAATCAATAAAGTTAAATTGAGCGTTTTGTACTAAATGAAATTGTCCTTTTAAACCATGGTGTTGTTAAATCTTAAATCTTGAGAGTCACCTAAGATAAGTTAAATCCTTGGGGAAAGATAGTGTGATATATGATGAGATAAACCATTGGGAAGGTTAGTGCGATAGGAGTGCACATTAGAAGAGAGGTGAGAATTTCTCAAGAGAGTGTCGCACTAATATGTTGTTGCATTGGCCTATATCAATTTAAATACTTGTTAAACGAATTTTTAAATCTTATACACTATCGGGCTCTGACCCGTTTCTATTACTCTTTCTCTCTTGTATATATATGTATATATTACAGGTGCCTAGCCACAGGAGCGTCTTGTTTAGGATCCCTTGGAAGGAACGTGGTGCAGCTTAGGTGGGAGTTGCAGGACACTTGCTTAGACGATTTCATTTACTTGATTCCACTTCTATCATTATCCTTATTGGGAATGTGTCGCCCTTTCCACTATTTATCTGTTTTATTGGGACATTTGTATTTCAGTTATTTCTAGTACTGTTACTTTGGGATTTATTCAGCATGAATGTTTTACTTTAAGTTTTAAATGTTGGGATTTTGAATGTTGAATGTTTAAATGAATTAAATTATGTTCCAGGATATTTGTGGTATGATTCTTCTTATTGAAAATGATGTTAATAAATAAATAAATAATTTTTCTTTAAAAATAAAATTTGAAAGGAATGTTAAAAATGGTTTTGACACTTAGCTTAATTAATTAGGGTGTTTAAATTGGAAATTTATTTTCACGACAGTGATGCTAAGAATGATCCAACTATTCACCTTGATTTTGATTTAATAAAGGAGTGATCGCCCGATATTTAATTAGGTGGGGTGTCACAATGTTATGTGATGTCATATAATGTTATGGACTATGGAGGGTCCCTTATCTAATGTTAAGGACTGTTGTGGGTCCTACGGGATGTGGCGGTCCCGTTATTCCAACTTAAAGGTTTGTTGTACTCGGGCCTAATTATGGGATGTGGTATCCCCATTAACTAGGAGTTAATTGGACTAGCCGGTCAAGGCTTGCGAGAGTTACGCCATTCCTGTTGGGTTATGACATTAAAAAATAAAAATTATTATTCAAATTGGTTATATATATGTGATGTATTTGTGGAATATGGTCATTCACTAAGCTTGTGTTGCTTATACTCCTATAATGTTATATTTCAGGTATGCCTATCATTTGGAGTTCATTGCCAAGTTAGGATGTTAAATGGGAGAGTGGAGAATAAATAACGTGGGTTGAATATCAAAAAGCTTTTTGGGTAAATGTTAAACAAAGGAACTTATGTAAGTAAATTTGTTTGGTACTTTTAAGTCGTGCATAAAGGAAGATATGTTTTCATCCAAACATGCCTTTGAAAAAAAAAACTTGTACTATTTTTTAAAAGATTTCAGGTACCATATTGTCTAATGGGGATTTATCTCAAAATAAAAGGTTGATTTTATGTTAATTAAGTCGGGGTGCGATAAATTTAATCCCAGCTTTACTGTGTACAAAGTCCGTAACACTAGCCAACATATTCCCGAGTCTATGGTCCGACTCTAATTTAATTAGGGGCAGGATAAATTTAATCCCGACTTTACCGTGTACAAAGTCCGTAACACTAGCCAACATATTCCTGAGTCTATGGTCCGACTCTAATTTAATTAATTTACCAATTAATTAAGGTAGCATCTCCCCAAGTCTATGGTCCGACTCTAATTTAGTTAATATGCCCATTAATTAACTTATTATCTCTCGAGTCTATGGTTCAACTCTAATATAATTAATATTCCAATTAATTAACTTATTTTCTCCCCGAGTCTATGGTCTAACTATAAATAAATTAATATGACCATTAATTAACTTATTAACTCCCTGAGTCTATGGTCCGACTCTAATTTAATTAATATACTCTTCAACTAATTTAGTATCTCCCTGGTGTCACACAACCAATGTACCCAGACTTGCTCACCTGGCCCGAAATTCCATCTCTTAGAATGTACTCCTCAAAATTCCATTATAAAGAGAACGCTCCTAATTAAATAATATTTAACAATTTATTATATCATCCTATAATAAATTATTCCAGGAATAAGCTTTAATTAATTAATCCCCCATTAATTAATCTATTATCATGGCATCACTCAACCAAAATATCTAGACACCCCCTTTGGTCCATAATACAATATCCCTAAATGTGAGGTTTTCAATTTACTCAATCTGCCCAGATTTTTAAAATGTCGTTTTGGGGCATTTTGGGGCCATTTTGGAAAAAGCGTATTAGAGAACAAAAGTTATAAAACACCATTTTTAGAGGACACAATGGACAGAATCGCTATTAATATCTTTTGTGAATCTTTTTACCTAGAATTATCCACTAAAATCCTTACGAATAAAAACGAATCCCAATAGCTTGATTTGTAACTTCACGAAATCAAAACCCAATTTGTGTTAACCCAATCCAAAAATTATTTGTATAACACCTAATATGATATGAATTGAATATCACGAATTTACATTGAAGCAATTTAACCACTTGCCTTATAAATTTGTAGTGTCTGATTATCCCTTGGTGTAGAGATCGTTGTGTGATGAAGAACACCTTCCTTGTTCTTCCTCTTCGGCTCTCAAGAGTCCTCCCTGTTTGTCCCTTATGTTCTCAAATTTCTCCCAAATGAGTTATGGCTACCCACAACTCCAAAACTTAGGTTTTGATCTCAAAATCTTATTTTTAATCATATGGGCCTAATTAAAATGACCCAAATACCCCCGAGTGGGCTCGATTTTGTACAAAAATATCCCATGACCCATTTACCACCCCCGGGTACACTTTTTCGACTATCTCGGGCCATCCGGACTCAACCATGCCCTCATAATTGACATTCGAATTAATTTATAAAAAATTCCTATCTCACACCCAACTTAGTCTATATTCGACTTTCGGTTGAGATAAATAAATGCCATGTAACTTATACACGTTATGACGTAAATAAAATATTACTATTCCCTTAGTAATTTAATTTCCATAAATATTAACCATCTTCTCTCCGATTAATATTTAAATAAATATTAACATAACTAATTAAATTAAATTAAATTACGGCACACAAGTAATTTAAAATTTTCCTGAATTAATTAAATATTAAATGCACCGAAATACGGGGTGTTACATACTCCCCCCTTACAGGGGAATTTCGTCCCCGAAATTTGGTCATAACTGTGGTGAATAACTTTGGATACTGCTCTGACCTATCCTACTCCGGCTCCCACATATACTCATCAATACTGTGATGACCCTACTCCACTACACTATAGGTGGCGGTACTACCTTAGACTGTAGCTTGTGCTCACATAAATACTAGTCTCTCCTCATATGAGGTGTTTTATTGCAAGTCAATCTCCTCGGGTGGAACGTGACAAAAAGCCATATCGTTCCTCTTGTATCTCTCTAGCTATGCCACGTGGGACACATCACGTATCCACTAAATATGTTATGGATAACCCAGTCAATAAGCCATCGGTCCCACCCTATCAAAGATAGGGAAAGGACCCACATACCTCGATGATAGCTTCCCTTTCTTGTCGAACTTCACCACTCCCTTAATAAGAGACACGGGAACTAATACCTGGTCACAAATTTTTAACTCGATGGGCCCTGACAACATAGTGCCCCAAAAGATGAGCGTATACTCCACCGACTCCACTATCTCTATGTTAGGAAATTCCCCTCCTTACGTCCCTGAACTATACGAAAGGATACAACTTACTCAATTCCCGCTGCTGGACCATAACCCATTTCGGGTCCTAGCAGCTTGCTATTTCCCCACCTCTTATCAACCAAAGGTGGATAATGAAATATTTCCCATAAAGTCTCCCAAGGTGTCACGCAGATACTAAACTATTACGAGGCATCACACGTAACTCTACCTGTGGTAATTACTACTCCCGAATTAACCAAAAATCTATAATGCACAATCCTCGCTTCCCATCTACCCATCAACTTATGGGCGACATGTTCAACCCAATATGTAACTCTATCCCTATCACATCCTGACAATTTTTACCAGAGGTGGGACTGAAAGGTCTCACCCAAATTCCCAACAATATTGAACGACACATTGTTCGGTTTCACTCCTTCCCATTAATAGTAAAGTTGGGCATACTACTCGATAGTATAACCCATTTCGAGACAACAATTCGTGTTCAGGTCAATCCATTCAACAACCCGATGGAAACCTTGACCCCATCACGATTTTTACCAACCAGGGCATTAATTCCATCTCTGGAACCATAAAATTTCAAAAACTTATTGGTTGATACGCTCAAATCAACCTTTTTCCCATTCATAAATGGTCTATCCGGAGATAAATTCACTATGTCTCACTCAACACTAATTCCCATGCTCAAGAACTATATTCCTTGTGCAGTTTTCGTCAGATAGGAATCTACACCTTATCTATTCGTAAGACCACTCTAAGTATATAACTAAGTGATACTCTTTTCTATTTTCCCAGAAACGTGACTTCTTTCTTGCATTAAGATAATTTGTTACATGCGCCTCCACCGTCTTTACATTCCTTACGGTGGAGATAGTTCACCTTGATATGCATATAGTCGGATTGTTTCCTCTTTCAAACGGATTTTAGTTCACTGCACTTTCCCACTTGTTTTATGACTGCCCTACAGACATACATTCAATATGTTCATTCACACATACCTTTATTTAAGACGACTCTGAAATCACACTAACCAGGGCACCCATACACCCTAAATCCCATGCATATTTTCACAACATCACAGACATCACATACGTAATATTTTTCTTTCAAGGTTATCCCACAGATCACATTATATCATATGATTACATTCGATATTTCCCCAAATCGCAATTTAATCTTCTCGATGTTGCCCCTCCCATTAACTTGTGGTGCAAAAGTTTTCCCAGTGCTTCTTTCACAGCACTACCCAGCTATACTAGCCTTATAGCGTAATAGCTTTCACCTCAAAGTGTAACTCCACACATTCAAAAATCACCCTTTAAACTGGTTTCCTAGCATCATATAACGTCTTTCCACTATTGACGTTTATTTGGGCTTATGCGCATAACATTTCACAACAAAGCCCCCCCCCCAAAAAAAAACTTTCCCCAATGCATTAAACACTAGCATTGTCGTTCATTAATTTTTGTAGACCAAGGGATATAACTGGGACACTTAAAACTTTGTCCCTGTACTCAAAGGTTTAATTGTCTACTCTCGCGTCTCTAAAGGAGTTATAAAATGCCGTGCTCGCACTATCACTAAGTCCTCAGCGCTAAGTCACTAACGAGCTAAATCTCTTTACTCCATGGTCAATCCTCCATGCCCCGAATCACATCAGTAAAAATCCCTACGCATTGGGATATAATATACTAGACAACGCTACCCTTTGAAGTCTATTTTATATAATATTTCTGTGATCCTAACTTTTTTTCGGGTGGAACCTCGCAAAGAATACACATCCTGCCCTGGAATAGCGAACACGATAGTCTTGCTGTAATCGCCGACTATCTCTTACCCGTCGCTAACTAATCTGTACCGAGGATAAAATCATGCTCGCATAGCACTTCTCAAAATGAGTTAAGCTTATAAAATGTACCCTCTCAGTGTTCACACCTGCTCCTCTGCAGGTAAAACAAAAGAGAGTCTCGTTACCCCGCGGTAAACATATAATTAATAGTAACACTACGATACACCCACTAAACTCGTCTCCCTTGCGAATATAGTGTTAAGAAGAATACTGTGACCACTCGTGTCATAAAGTTCGCCCCATCTATCCGAGGATAAAACTCATACTTCCACTTGCCTATACACTAGTGTCCCAAATGGTTCATGGACAGAATATTCTCATCCAAACGAACCAAAACTTCATAATTGTTGTCCTTACTAGGTATCCCTCTCGTATCGCCTGATTCAATGTGGACATAATAAATTGTTGTGGTCCCACTTTCCACACATAAGACACTTCTCTGTGTCAATCCCCTACCTCTAGCCCCAATGGCCATGTCAGGGTTGTCCCTCTCACGTACTTAGTAGTCTTGAAGTAAATTATTACCCTTGTTGTCCCTTTGGCTTTGCTATCCCTATGGGACTCGTTGTTGGCCTCGATGACCCGGATTAAATCCACCGCCAATCGGTAAGAATTTAAATGATATAAATCATATAGATGGGTTCCTTTACTGGGTATCCCCTTGTGGTGCCTCACTAGCACTGATAAATACGATCTTGACTTTTGGTTAGATAATCCACCTCCCTTGGCTTCCTTCTCACAGAAGTATTGATATCAAATTGAAAACATACTACCTTGATGACTATAGCCCCAGTCATCCTAGCTGGAGTTTTCCATCCACGCTTGTGTATTACGCACGAGTCCATTGTTAACTCATGGATCCCTTATTAACATCTGCATCCACCTCGTTGGGCACAAAGTTTGTTCCATAATTCAACTTTCCCTTATGTCCGGCCATTCTAAAGTGAGTACTAAAATCTCCTTTGCCAACCGGTTCAAACGAATAATGCGAAGATTTACGGTCAAACTGCATCATAAATTTCTTATTGTTTATGGTATTTCTCTATGGTTGTGGTGATTGACTCCTACCACTACAACACCGCCCCATTGGGCCAAAAATTTCATTCAAAATTTAGTCCTCGGTGCCACCGCACACAACCCTACACAATTGTCTTTGGGTTATTTCCTCTAATTGACTTATCGCGCTACTCTGCTACTCGAATCCTTATAGATGGCCCTTCCAAAAGGGTCCTTCCACACTTTCCCCACCCTTTGTCAACTACGCTGGGTGAGACTGAAATCTTACAACCATTATCTACAACAGTGCTTTGGGAGACTATCGCTCTCGGGTGATTATTCTATCCCCACTGTCCTGAAAAACAATTAAAGCGATTCCTATCACAATCAACATTTACAGAATACCATTATGTCTTCTGTTGAGCCTCTCCTCCTGCAATTATCCTATGTCCCTCGTTGGTTATCCCAGAGAATGTTCGGTATACAAAGCCCAACCGAACTCGTGTATGAATCACCTCACTATACCTGGTAGAAGGAGAACGTAACTCGCATACATATAGGTATACAACAACCCTATCATAAGGATCTACATCAAAGAACGCTAAGATGAAATGTGAAAAGCAACACAGAGCCTAAAAACATGAGAACCTGATGCTCTGATACCATCTATGACACCCCGCTCAATGAAATACCGAGTGATCAGTCCTATATCAAATTAAAACAGGAATCTCACCTGGTTCATTCTTAGCATCACAATAGAAAACTTTTTAAAACTTACTAACCACTAGTATTCAAAAGCTGATATCAAAATTTTAATATTTTTAGTTAACAACAACAACCATATAAATATCAATACCAACCATTCACACAAACCATAAATCTAAAGCAATACTGAATAAATCAATAAATGACCAGCCGAATAAACCATCGGTAGAAAACCAACATCCACTAATATAATCCAACAAATAATAGTAACCAGTACAAAGTCCGACTACAATGAAAATAGTTGGGGCAACATGCCCGAAAGAAATACCAAGTTGAATCATACTCTAGGAATGAAATGTCTGAAGCGCCTATGTCCAAATCCTACAACATCCAAACATGTTGCCACTACGCATCCCTGGAACAGATCTTCAAGTTTGGCATCCTTGTGGCTGGATACCTAAAAGGTTTTGAAAATATTTTGCAAGTATCCATCAGAGCCCAAAGTCCTTTTGAAAATATTTTGCAAGTGAATTAAAATGCAACAATGAAATATATGAATGGTCTTCATATTTAAGTTAGTGTCGCACTCCCTTGAGATACATCTCACCCCTCCTCTAAAGTGCACACCTAATGCTTTCTTCCTGATCCTCCTCATTACACAACCCCGTCTAACTAGCCTTGTCATGAAACTCCTTGAAATCTACTCTAATCCTAGTAATTTGAATCTTTACTTCGTAAGTTATTTATCACATTAACTTAATTAATCTTTTCTTAAAAGTCATACAACATTCACTAGTTATATAAGTAATACAAATTCTCTTCATGTATTTAATTACCCGTGTGTAATTATCTACTCCATTACATACGTAGAACTATATTCAATAATTATTCATATGTTGAATATAAATAAAACCGCTCTTAAAAGCCATATAACATTCACTAGTTATATTAGTAATAAATATTCTCTTCATGTATTTAATTACCCATATATAATTATCTACTACATTATATACGTAGGACTATATTCCAAAAACACACATATGTTAAACATAATTAAAACCATCCTTCCGAGTAATACCACATCGGATGCATTCTCTAAAGTGCTATCTTCCCAGGTCTACTCAGTCCCACCTGGATTTCGGAGACAACTCGTCACCACCGAATCAGAACATAGAAATATAAACTTATTGGAGGCAGTCATATTCCCCCGAGTGTGAAGACAATCATCTCAATGCCCACCTCTATTTGGACGCTATGACCTGGGGATATACTCGCCTTACTCCTCAAGCTAGGGGATTCATCCACATCGCGCAACCTCCCTCGATAGCACTAGAGCATATAATTCTAAATAAATACCTAGCCACTGGTATTTACGAGCACACAATATATATATATATATATATATATATACTATCACACTACGGTATATATATACAGATAAAATTTAATCCCGTCTTTACAGTGTTCAATGATCGTAACACTAGCCAACATATTCCCGAGTCTATAGTCTGACTCTAATTTAATTAATTTGCCCATTAATTAAGTTAATATCTCCCTGAGTCTATGGTCCGACTCTAATTTAATTAATATTCCCATTAATTAACTTATTATCTCCCCGAGTCTATGGTCCGACTCTAATTAAATTAATATGCTCATTAATTAACTTATTAACTCCCCGAGTCTATGGTCCGACTCTAATTTAATTAATATATTGTTCAATTAATTTAATATCTCCCTGGCATCACACAACCAATGTACCTGGACTTGCTCACCTGGCCCGAATTTCCATCTCTTAGAATGTACTCCTCAAAATTCCATTATAAAGAGAACGCTCCTAATTAAATAATATTTAACAATTTATTATATCTTCGTATAATAAATTATTCCAGCTATAAGCTTTAATTAATTAATCCCCCATTAATTAATCTATTATCATGGCAACACTCAACAAAAATATCCGGACACCCCCTTGGTCCATAATACAATATCCCTAAATCTAAGGTTTTCAATTTACTCAATCTGCCCAGATTTTTAAAATGTCGTTTTGGGGCATTTTGAGGCTGTTTTGGAAAAAGTGTATTAGAGAACAAAAGTTATAAAACGCCATTTTTTTAGAGGACATAGCGGACATAATCGCCATTAACATCTTTTGTGAAACTTTTTACCCAAAATTATCCACTAAAATCCTTACGAATCAAAACGAATCCCAATAGCTTGATTCGTAACTTCACCAAATCAAAACCCAATTTGTGTTAACCTAATCCAAAAATCATTTGTATAACATCAAATATGATATGAATTGAATATCACCAATTTATATTGAAGAAATTTAACCACTTGCCTTATAAATTCCTGAGGTCGTATGTACTGTTAACAAAGGCCCCAATTAAATTAAATTAATAATTAAATAAATATTAACATAGCTAATTAAATTAAATTACGACACACAAGTAATTTAATTTTTTTTCGAATTAATTAAATATTAAATGCACAGAAATACGGGGTGTTACAATTTGTAACTTGGAACAATTCCATTATTTATATTGGTTTTTCATCCTGCAAGATCCCTAAAATAGTTACTATTCACCATTAGAAAAGTCATTTAGTTACTTCCTGAGGTCGTATGTACTGTTAACAAAGGCCCCAAGACGTCCGACACCCTTGATCAGAGCTCAAAGGGTCTCTTGGACTGTAACACTCAACTACATTTTAATAGGAAATCATAACACATTTGTACAATGGATGTAGGACCATCTCATGAGGTCCGAACCTCACACTTGACACTTCTCTCCTTTTATTGATCTAAGGTATATAGGGGAGCACCTGTGGGTCTAAAGTCAATTACGATTTTAACACTCATCAAGTAATAACCCTAAATATAAAATTAATTACTACCGAGTTAATTTTGTTTACTAATAATTTATAATTGTCATTTTAAATTATGAATATTAATCCAAAATATATAAACCTAACTAGTTACTCGTTAATTCGCCTGAGTAAAAACAAATAAATAGTTAAAAAATCATTTAATTAATTTCCAAAAATATGGGGTGTTATACCATGCTCGCGCAACTAGAATAATCCTAGCTAGAAGATACTTGATTATATCATATTTGGTGATGATGTGCACTATAAATGTGAGAAGGAAATGTCTTAGTTTTTCAAACATGAATACTAGAGACATGAAGTATATTTATCCATTTTTATATCTAGACTCTGGTCTATATATAAATATAGATAAGTAATATACTAGGTAATCCCGCCCTTCCCTTTCTTGTGCATGCAAGGAGCCGATAGACTTAGTTAGGGAGGTAATTATAAGATAAATGGATTTCCTACTTTAGGTGGAATCATGGTTGAAGGATATGTCCACATCTACTCGTTGTCTCAAATTATTTTTGAAAGTATAAATCAATGCAGTAAAATAGTGAGTGATCTTTCCTAGAGGAAGTATCAATCTTCTAAGATAAGAGACATCGCCTAGGAAATTTTTAAGATGCCTCTCGCTCTTTTGTGGCATCATCATCAAATTTTACTTATACTTCTCTGCATCCATTTGAACACCTTTCCCGTGTACAATGAAACGAAGGAAAATTCCCACGGTAGGCTAATAAGTTGCACCAACGTTTTTCAAACAAAATAGCATGACAGTGTGGTAGTGAAAATTTCAAAGAAGGGTTCCAAAAGCCATATTTTCTTAATTTTATAGATCCATCTTGATTTGATTGTACCAAAAATACATTCCATAAAGTTATACATTTCATGCCCAATAATTTCATCTACAAACTATCTATATTTACCAAGTGGAATTAGTCTTTTGAATATGCTCGATTTTGGTCTCCGAACTCCATGTAAATTAGATTTTTCTTCTTGTCTTTCTTTGTCACTGGTACAATACTTGAGATCCACACGAGGTGCTGGATATGTTTAATAAGACCAGCCGTGATGAGTTTCTCTACCTCTAGTTTTATCTTCAGATCTAGGTCCATTTTATAAGATCAGGTGTCCTGCCTCACAAGTAGAACATTAGGTAATATGTTCAACTTGTTAGAACCTACCTCAAGGTATACCCCACGTATATCCACACGAGGTGCTGGATATGTTTAATAAGACCCGCCGTGATGAGTTTCTCTACCTTTAGTTTTATCTTCAGATCTAGGTCCACTTTATAAGATTAGATGTCCTGCCTCACAAGTAGAACATTAGGTAATATGTTAGACTTGTTAGAACCTACCTCAAGGTATACCCCACGTATCTTTATGTATTTCTATGCAAGCATATCATTGAATTCTTTCAATAGGTTCATAATTTCTTCTCTTTGTCTTAGATTTAAGCGTTTTGATATAAAGACGGGTCACTCATCCTCACCTTCTTGCCCAAATTAAATTCCTCAAAGTCTTGTAACTACTCTTTCGGTTCATATTGCATGCATTTCAGAGGGTCCTTTTCCTCTTAGGTGTTTTACCCTACGTGTGAACAATCAATCATAAAGAATTATGGAACTAGGTTAGCATCCTCATTTTAGAATGTTTCCTGACAACACCATTATAGACGGTATATCACTTTATTATTTGGCAGGATCACTTTCTAACATGTTTGAGCAGGCCTAGCCTTATCTTCGACTTATTTTCTTTGTTATGTTCTTTTTCTGCCATAACTCGTGGTCTAAGACTATAATGGATAGACGTCCTCAACTGATATCCTGCATTAATTTCTTATTGATCTTCTTCATCTTTTGTCATGCAATAATTTATTTCCTCATCCAACTCAGTATATAAACTACAACATTCACCACGTGGGACTCTTCCATGGAGAAAGTCATCTTTGTTTCTTTAAAATATTATCGATTCCTTAGATATTAACCTTTGCACATTGGTGAAATATGGAAGTCAAAATTCCATGACTGTTCATCTGTACTCTTCCAATCCATAATTGGTAGCTCAATGTAGGATTGATGATGTGGAATTTGATGTGAAAAGTAATATTTCCCAATTTTACCCCAACATTCACATATCTTATTGACTGCAAACCTTCATTATAAATCCCTAAAATTACTAAATGAATTGACACAATTTTACTTTAAGATATTCTTATCTCTTAAAGTGTGTTTTTGGGCATGCTTAATAGTGCCCATGGAAAGCTAATCCCATTTACTTGTCTAGTCATATATACACGAAAGCTTTGGGAGATGAAATTCAAGAGGAAAAAATCTAGAATCTAGATTCAATATTCATTAAAGCAATAAATACTATCTTGCTTAACATGTTAATATGTAATCTGATTTAACTAATTCATTATTTTTTATGAACTAATGCATTTCAAGGCATGTTCTTAAGGTATAATCTGATTAAAATTGTGTAATCTGATTTTCTAAATTGATTTAATGTGGAATTGATTGATAAATTGATTAAACGCATGGTTAGGTTAATGCTCATGTTTAACTCATAATTATATTACTTATTGATGATAATACCCTTAATTAATGTGTTTTTAATCATTATGTGTTGAAATTTTGATTCAGACTGTTTAAATAATTAATTTATTTGTAATCACATTCTTAAAGAAAATATTAGTGATAATCGCATGTTAATTGGACGTAATTTCATGAAGAATATGAGCTATTACTTGTACGTCAAGATATTGATATTAAACCCTTAGTAAGGGATTATAAAAGAACATATTATATAAAATATCGGAATAAGGACGTGCTTTTAGATTGCACCAACCACTCAAAGTGAATGAGTTAGATTGAACATCATGATGACCTCACATTATCCTTCCTTGAATATACAAACCATTTTCTAAGAAGGTTCCAAACATTATTCCCCACGACTTCATAAACATCCGTGTTTAGATTCAATAGACTTCAAACAATAGTGTAATTCTCTTAAATGATATAGATGATAAATATCCTCCTTCGCAATAGTTGTACAACCTATATATAATAAACTTCACCTATTTATCCAGATATGCCTAGAGTAACACCGATATACTTTAAGTAATCCTATTACCTGTATATGTATATGGTAGATTCAATGGGATGATTTCTACAATATTACCTGTTGTCATCCTTCGTAAAAGAATGCAAAACCGTGAACCAAATCGAACTAATAAGCCAAGTTGAATACCTAAAACTATAAAAAATTACCTTATGTCCTGCAATATTGGCCCAAGAGAAAGTAAAATGTTATAGGTGCATTAATCCTGTATATATGAAGCTAAGTAAACCCCTCATCAGGATACCAGATATAGTTAAAATCCAAAATTTCTCAATAAACCACTTTACGGAGTTAAAATTCAAAATTTCCCAATAAACCTCTTTATGGAGTTATCAGTAAACAAACAATGTATATTTATCCGACTAAACCAATACTTGACTTCAAAACCATAGTAATCTGTGATAACCCGCGATCCAAGATAAGGGGTGTGTGACACCCCGACTAATTAAATACCGGGTAACTACTCCTTTATTAAATCAATACAAAATGCCAAGTTGGTTCAGTTAATAGCATCACTGTCGAAACATTTTTATAATTACTAACCACCTAGTATTTAAAAAGTAAGTTGTCAAATTTTAATTTAAGTCCGATTAACATGCAATAAAAGAATAATGGAAGAACAACATAATCCATTCACCATAATGAAGTAATGAAATAACCAACAAATAAATATAAGCCCGGAGGAAAACTCCTCACAACAATCCCACGAATGAAAATAATAACATAAGTCTGAATCCTGAATTAATTACATGCCTGAAGTCTGAATAACTGAAATAAATGAAATGCCTCTAAAAGAAATGGGCGACATGCCCTGCAACTGATAAATACTGAATATAGAGTCAATATAGTTGAAGCGTCTATAAGAAAGGTCCTGTAACTTCCACAAACAGCTACAGCTCGTCACCTGAATGAGGATCCTAAGCATGGTGTCCTTATGGCTGGGCACCTAAAATGATTTTTACATAAATAGATTTGAAAGCAAATGGGTCAGAGCCCGAAAGTGGAAATCATTTTAAAAACAGCAAGTGCTTTAATAACATTAAAACATTAAATGCAAAATACATGTTAGGACGTGCACTCACATGAAATTCTCACCTCTCGACTACATGTTCACTCCTAACGTACCATACCCATCTACATGACATACATATTTAACCAGACCATAATAAGTTCTACCCCTTACTAATCGATTCCCATATTACATTCGAGCGTTATCAAATAACTAGAGGGTTTTATTTAAACTCAGATTCTCGATTAGTAATACCATTCACTAACAGTTAACTCGTTATGTATTTCCCAAAACATTACCATAATATTATTCACAATACCAATCATGAAAGTTCCCATTAATTAAGTGTATATTATTCACGTCATAAATATACAATACAAGCACCCCGAGACTAGCTGCGGTGCACACATACTCTGCTATCCATCCCGGTACATCACATACATAATGATCACGCATTCCGAATCTCTCAGGAATCGTTCTCAGATAACAACATCACAAATAATGGAGGCGAACACAGTCACATCACATGGGTCACGCACATACCTGCGCTCCCACGCTCAGCAGACTTATTAACATCCCAATAAGTCCTTCTCTGACCTATGTTCATCGAGGTAACCAATCTAAATCCGGGCAAAACAAGGATTAGAAGGCCCTAAGCGAACGTAAACCTCCCGTGATAGCAAGTATGGTAGGTATGTCATACACATAAAATCAATACATATACTAAGTATTCACACATCTTAGTAATAACCATAATATATTGGTGGTACACTTCTCATTTTCGTACCGACATATAATACTACAAAATTTATATATTCTCGGTTAATATAATAAATTAGGCCATCAATAGTTCTCGCATCGTAATCGACACTCACATCCTACTTCACATTTTCCCTTAGGTTCAAACTACACTTCTAGGTTTGACTCCTCATTATATCCCAAACATCCCAAATATATCAATTAATCATCAAGGGAAGGTTATCTCTACATATACACAAGGTTATGGGACACTCGGGATCGAAACAGGCTAAAAAGCCTAAACTGTCAACTCGTTCGAAGTCTCATTCGAACGAGGCTGTTCGAACGAGAGTTCGTTCGAACGAAGGGGGCTTTCTAACGAGGTCTCGTTCGAACGAAGTCATCGAATGAACTTCACCCTCGTTAGAAGTCAAAGGTCAACTCATTAGAAGCTCGTTCGAACGAGCTCGTTCGAACGACCTGGGCAGGTCTTCTAACGAGTGGCCAGTTTCGAGCCCAGATTTCCTATTTTCATTTTTCCAAATTCTATACACCTCAAGTCTCATCCAAAGATTAATCCAACGATTGTTTAAAGTCTCTAATAATTCCTAAACATATTTAGGTCATATACTAACATGATTTGTGGGGTTAATTCATGCTAACCTCATTCAATTATCAAATCTCTTCATATTTTCCCCCAATTTTAAGAACATGAACCCTAGTATCTTTATTTTCCTGACGCGATTATCAAATATTAAAATAAATATTTTCCTGACGCGACTGTCACACGCGTCTCAACAAGATTTCCAAATTGCCGTATTTCTATCTCACGACAAATTAATAATTCCATATTCATATATAGCCATATATACTCATTAATATCAAATACTAACTCGCATCTCGCTAGTATCTTTATCCGGATTAATTTCCAATTAATACGCATTTAATTCAATTAATCCCATAAATAAATATCACAAAAATACGGGGTATTACATACTTCCCCCCTAATAACTGAATTTCGTCCCGAAATTCGGAACTAGAAAGTACCTGGTAAGAACAACGCTGGATAACGTTCTTGCATCTCATCCTCGCGCTCCCATGTGGACTCCTCGACATTATGATGTCTCCACTGAACGCTCACTAATGGAACTATCTTTGACCGTAGTTTCCGCTCACTTCGGTCCAAAATAGCAATCGGTCCCTCCTCGTAGGAGCTATCAGGCTGGAGATCGATGTCCTCCAAAGCAATATGAGAATGAGCCAAATCGTCTCTAAGATATTTCCTTAGCGAGGAAATATGAAATACATCGTGAATCCGATGCAAATGCTCTGGTAATCCAAGTCTATACGCAACCGGTCCAATCCGCTCAATAATAGGAAATGGTCCCACATATCTCGGTGCCAACTTCCCTTTCTTCCCGAAACGCATAATCCCCTTCATAGGAGATACTCTGAGAAAAACTTGGTCCCCCACTTGGAACTCTCTGAAGAACCTCTTCGCATCAGCATAGCTTTTCTGCCTGTCCTGAGCTACCCGAATGCGACTCCGTATCAATTCTATCCTTGCCGAAGTATCCTGAATCACTTCCGGCCCAAGTAGTTTGTTGTCCCCCACCTCCAACCAACATGCTGGGGAACGACAAGGTCTACCGTACAACGCCTCAAATGGAGCCATGCTTATGGTGAACTGGTAGGAGTTGTTGTAAGCAAACTCTACCAGTGGGAGATACTGCTCCTATCCACCCCCGAAATCAATGATGCACATACATAGCATGTCCTCCAACATCTGGTTTGTACGCTCGGTCTGCCCATCGGTCTGCGGGTGATATGTCGTACTCAACCGCAATTCCGTGCCCATGGCCTCCTGAAAACTCTCCCAAAACCGCGAAAAAAATATCTTGTCTCGGTCAGACACGATATTTAGGGGAACACCGTGAAGTCTTACTATCTCTGAAATAAAGAGCTGGGCATACTGTCCCGTAGTGTAGTCTGTCCTTACGGGTAGAAAATGAGCGACTTTGGTCAACCTGTCCACAATTACCCAAATGGAGTCATGACCTCCCTGTGACGTAGGCAACCCCGTGATAAAGTCCATGGAGATGCTCTCCCACATCCACATCGGGACCTCCAATGGCTGTAGAAGTCCTGCCGGTCTCTGATGATCCACTTTTACAAGCTGACAAGTGGCGCATTTAGAAATAAACACGGCAATATCTCTCTGCATCCCGCTCCACCAATACTGACGTCTCATATCTTGGTACATTTTGTCCCCACCAGGATGTACCGCGAATCGTGAGCCGTGCGACTCTTCCATCACCTCGTGTCGCAATTCCTCCCCTTCCGGAACTACCAATCTCCCATTGAAGCGCAATCCCCCGTCTGAGCTAATGGTATAGGATTCGGCTCCCTCTGCTAGTAATCGAACTATTAGCTCCTGACAGAACGAGTCATCTGCTTGTGCCTTTACCACGCTCGTGACAATCTGCGGCGTAACAGTCATTACCGACATGAATGATCGGGCCACTGCATCCTGGTGTCCCAATTCTTTCCACTTTGCCTTCCACACCCCTGCCACCTCATCTTCTGGCCTACGGCTCAATGCGTCTGCTACCACGTTAGCCTTCCCCGGGTGATACTGGATATCGAACTGATAATCCTTCACAAACTCAAGCCACCTTCGCTGCCGCATATTCAACTCATTTTGCGTGAATAGGTACTGTAGGGACTTGTGGTCCGTGAACAATCGAAACTTTTCCCCCAAAAGGTAATGTCTCCAAATACGAAGGGCAAATACCACTGCCTCTAACTCCAAGTCGTGAGTGGGGTAATTCTTCTCGTGAGGCTTTAGCTTACGGGATGCATAAGCAATGGCCTGACTCTCCTACTGTAATACACCTCCAAGTCCTTTCAAGGACGCATCGGTGTAGACTAGATAATCAACTCCCGGTCTCAGCAATGATAACACAGGTGCTGAGGCCAACTTATCCTTTAACTCATCGAATGCCAACTGACAGGCATCACTCCAGATGAACGGCACACCCTTATGAGTCAGATGTGTCAAAGGACCTACTATCTTTGAAAATCCCCGAATGAACCTCCTGTAGTATCCTGCTAATCCCAAGAAACTACGGATCTCCGTCGGTGTCATGGGTTGTCCCCACTCCCTCACCGCGGATACTTTCCCTGGATCAACAGATATCCCCCGGTCGGAGATAATATGTCCCAAAAACTGGACCTCCTTCAGCCAAAACCCGCATTTCTCATAATTTGCATACAGCTCGTTATGACGTAGTGTCTACAAAACTTGCCTCAAATGCTTGGCGTGCTCCTCCTCTGTCTGGGAGTAAACCAGAATATCATCGATGAAGACAATGACAAACTGATCTAGGAAATCCCTGAACACCCTATTCATCAAGTCCATAAACACTGCTGGAGCGTTGGTCAAACCAAAAGGCATAACCCGAAACTCGTAAGATCCATATCTCGATAAGAACGCAGTCTTCGAGACATCCTCCTCCCTGATACACAACTGATGATATCCCGATCGCAAATCAATCTTCGAGAAGAAAGAAGCTCCTCTCAACTGGTCGAATAGGTCATCGATTCGAGGCAACGGATACTTATTCCGTATCGTGACCTTGTTCAACTCTCGATAGTCCACACACAATCTCAGTGAACCATCTCTCTTCTTTACGAACAACACAGGGGCACCCCACGGCGAAGTACTCCTCCGTATAAACTCCTGACCCAACAACTGCTCAATCTGATCCCGTAACTCCCTTATCTCAGCTGGAGCCAAACGGTACGGTGCGCGTGCTATAGGTCTCGTATCTAGTAATAAGTCTATGACAAAGTCTATCTCTCGACTGGGGGGTAGGCCTGGTATCTCCTGAAACACATCTGAGTACTCCCTGATAATTGGGATCGAATCTAAAGGAATCACAACCTCCTTAGAGGTATCCTCCTCTATGTAATACAAATGAGCGGTCGAACCTCCCTCTGGGTGAGGCATCGCCACTACAAAAATCTCTTGCCCCGGAATGGCAAAAACAATGCTCCCACCGAAGCAATCAATCATGGCTCTATAATCCGCGAGCCAATCCATACCGATGATCACATCGTGAACACGCATATCTAATACCAACATGTCTGCAGGTAATATCAAACTACCAATCTCTACCCCCACTCCCCGGCATATAAAGAAAATAAGTGACCCACTCCCCAATGGTGAGTCTACACACGTCACTGTGCTCTTTGCTGTGGCTAACAACCCTAAGGCTTTCGCAAAATGTGTAGCTATAAAATAGTGTGTTGCCCCCGTATCAAACAAAACCCGACCCATAGTACCATGGATAGGAAACATACCCTCAATCGTGGGTGGTGCCTGTGGAGCTGCTGCCTGGTGGACGTTATAGACGCGTCCATACTGTAACTGTCCCTGCTGCACAGGAACTGCTGGAATGGCTGGAAGAGCCGACACCTGGGCTGGAGCTGGGAGGGATGGTGGAAAAAGTGGCCTCTGTGGCTCATGTCGAGCACCCTGCTGCTGCTGCGGGGCCCTGTCCCTATTAGGATAGTCCTGGCATTTATGGCCAGTCTTGCCACAAACAAAACACTTCCCCGAGAAGTTCCCCCCTCTCTGTCCCTGCTGCCCCCGGCCCTAGTGGCCGTTACTGTTCCTCCACTGGCCCTGCTGGCCCTGCTAAAACTATTGTTGACCATTCTGACCCTGCTTGTTCCGATGGCCATTCGGACCCTGATGGCACTGCCAGAAACCTCCCTGTCCGTGCCTAAAATTTCCAGACCTGAACCTCTTGTTATCCCCCTGCTGGGAACCCTGGTCGCCCTGTCTCTGCCCCTGAACAGATTGTGCCCCACTGGCACCATTCCCTCCAGTCCTGCCCTGATGGCTGGACTCTCCAGATCTCTTGCCCTCAGCCATGTGAAAGCGATGATCCTGACAATGGAGCAATGCAGCGCTAACCACATCAGAATAAGTGGCCAACGATAGGTTCCCCAACAAGTGCTGACGAATCCTCCATGTCAACCCGTCCGTAAATTTCTGTATCTTCTTCTCCTCTGTCGGTATCTCATCCGGAACAATGTTCAGAAGATTAGTGAATTCGGCCTCATACTCGGCCACAGTCTTACCCTCCTGTCGAAGGCTCATCAACTTCCTCCTCATTTCCGTATAAACAGCTGACGGAAAGTACTTGCGGTCGAACCGCACCCAGAACTCCTGAATAGTGAGAGTGTCTCTCTCCTCCACGGTGGTAATAGACTCCCACCACTGCAGTGCATACCCCACTAGCTTAAAGGTAGCTAGTATCTGCTTCTGAACCTCAGTGCACTCGTACATCCTCAAGTGCCGCTGAATATCCTTCCTCCACTAACTCGAAACCACCACATCGGAGCTACCTGTGAACTTCGGAGGGTGTGCTTTCTGGAAAGCATCATGTACACGCTCCTAAGAAGACAGGAATGCATGTGCCTGAACTGGCGCGGCTATCGGCGCCTGAGGTGGTGCCTGCTGAACTACGGCAAGTGCGGCATTTACCGCCTGGGCCACAATGGCTGCAACCTCGGTGGCATTCATCGTGCCCTGAACTGGTGCGGGCTGTGGTTCTGGCGTTACATTCCTGGGAACCCGTTGTGCACGTCGTGGAGGCATCTGAAATAAGAATGAAGTTTATAAGTTCGCAGTTATAAACTTAAAATAGCTGAAGAACGTAGCATATACAAAAGAATACAACAGTCCTAAAATATAAGGCTCTACATCAAAGAAAGCTCAGCGAAAACATAATAAGCCGTACAGATCCTAAAAGACACTAGAACCTGATGCTCTGATACCACCTGTGACACCCCGACTAATTAAATACCGGGTAGATACTCCTTTATTAAATCAATACAAAATGCCAAGTTGGTTCAGTTAATAGCATCACTGTCGATTTTTTTTTTTATAATTACTAACCACCTAGTATTTAAAAAGTAAGTTGTCAAATTTTAATTTAAGTTTGATTAACATGCAATAAAAGAATAATGGAAGAACAACATAATCCATTCACCATAATGAAGTAATGAAATAACCAACAAATAAATATAAGCCCGGAGGAAAACTCCTCACAACAATCCCACGAATGAAAATAATAACATAAGTCTGAATCCTGAATTAATTACATGCCCGAAGTCTGAATAACTGAAATAAATGAAGTGCCTCTAAAAGAAATGGGCGACATGCCCTACAATTGATAAATACTGAATATAGAGTCAATATAGCTGAAGCATCTACAAGCAAGGTCCTGTAACTTCCACAAACAGCTACAGCTCGTCACCTGAATGAGGATCCTAAGCATGGTGTCCTTGTGGCTGGGCACCTAAAATGATTTTTACAAAAATAGATTTGAAAGC
Organism: Sambucus nigra; assembly: GCA_949130495.1. Taxonomy (NCBI): domain Eukaryota; kingdom Viridiplantae; phylum Streptophyta; class Magnoliopsida; order Dipsacales; family Adoxaceae; genus Sambucus; species Sambucus nigra. The sequence goes on from OX422221.1 coordinate 381,376,527, forward strand.
AAATGGGTTAGAGCCCGAAAGTGGAAATCATTTTAAAAACAGCAAGTGTTTTAATAACATTAAAACATTAAATGCAAAATACATGTTAGGACGTGCACTCACATGAAATTCTCACCTCTCGACTACATGTGCACTCCTAACGTACCGTACCCATCTACATGACACACATATTTAACCAGACCGTAATAAGTTCTACCCCTTACTAATCGATTCCCATATTACATTCTAGCGTTATCAAATAAATAGAGGGTTTTATTTAAACTCAGATTCTCGATTAGTAATACCATTCACTAACAGTTAACCCGTTATGTATTTCCCAAAACATTACCATAATATTATTCACAATACCAATCATGAAAGTTCCCATTAATTTAGTGTATATTATTCACGTCATAAATATACAATACAAGCACCCCGAGACTAGCTGCGGTGCACACATACTCTGCTATCCATCCCGGTACATCACGTACATAAGGATCACGCATTCCGAATCTCTCAGGAATCGTTCTCAGATAACAACATCACAAATAATGGAGGCGAACACAGTCACATCACATGGGTCACGCACATACCTGCGCTCCCACGATCAGCAGACTTATTAACATCCCAATAAGTCTTTATCTGACCTATGTTCATCGAGGTAACCAATCTAAATCCGGGCAACACAAGGATTAGAAGGCCCTAAGAGAACGTAAACCTCCCGTGATAGCAAGTATGGTAGGTATGTCATACACATAAAATCAATACATATACTAAGTATTCACACATCTTAGTAATAACCATAATATATTGGTGGTACACTTCTCATTTTCGTACCGACATATAATACTACACAATTTATATGTTCTCGGTTAATATAATAAATTAGGCCGTCAATAGTTCTCGCATCGTAATCGACACTCACGTCCTACTTCACATTTTCCCTTAGGTTCAAACTACACTTCTAGGTTTGACTCCTCATTATATCCCAAACATCCCAAATATATCAATTAATCATCAAGGGAAGGTTATCTCTACATATACACAAGGTTATGGGACACTCGGGATCGAAACAGGCTAAAAAGCCTAAACTGTCAACTCGTTCGAAGTCTCGTTCGAACGAGGCTGTTCGAACGAGAGTTCGTTCGAACGAAGGGGGCTTTCTAACGAGGTCTCGTTCGAACGAAGTCATCGAACGAACTTCACCCTCGTTAGAAGTCAAAGGTCAACTCGTTAGAAGCTCGTTCGAACGACCTGGGTAGGTCTTCTAACGAGTGGCCAATTTCGAGCCCAGATTTCCTATTTTCGTTTTTCCAACTTCTCTACACCTCAAGTCTCATCCAAACATTAATCCAACGATTGTTTAAAGTCTCTAATCATTCCTAAACATATTTAGGTCATATACTAACATGATTTGTGGGGTTAATTCATTCTAACCTCATTCAATTATCAAATCTCTTCATATTTTCCCCCAATTTTAAGAACATGAACCCTAGAATTTATAAATCATCAAAGAGCCTAATTGAATCCGTTTTTGTTTCATCCAAATTATAATATCATCAGAATAAACATCTAAATACCAATCTACATGCGATTCCTCATCAAAATGAAATTTTTACTTCCAATTTAAATGGTTTGTTCATTAACTCCCAAGAACATTAAGATTTTATCAATTCCTACACATGGAGAAAGCATTCTTTGCAAAATAACGAAATTAAACCACTTGCCTTAAGGGTAACTCTGGATTTGATGATGAATCTGATGAACGATTCTCTCTCTCTTCTGCAGAATTCCTCCTCTCTCTCTCTCCAAGCTTTCTTCTCTAATGGTGGCAATGGAGGCTAGGGTTTGTCTTAGGAACTTTTGGGGTTAATTCTAATAACCCCCGTAGCCCTCTAATCAGTTAATGGCTGGTAATGGGTTAGTGGGTCTTTTAATTTTGCATTTAAAACTCCTAAAATTCGTTAATAAAAAATCCCAAAATTCTAAAATTACCAAACTACCCTTATACGTTGCCGGTATGGCCTAAAAATGCCCCGGGACCCAAACTAAACCCCCGGCTAGTGTTTTCTGACTATTTCGACCCTTCTGGACGCGTTGGCGCACTCAAAACGACCATACGGTTAATAGAACGAAAATTCACTTTTTAATTAAAATAAATATTTTCCTGACGCGACTGTCACACGCGTCTCAACAAGATTTCCAAATTGCCGTATTTCTATCTCACGACAAATTAATAATTCCATATTCATATATAGACATATATACTCATTAATATCAAATACTAACTCGCATCTCGCTAGTATCTTTATCCGGATTAATTTCCAATTAATACGCATTTAATTCAATTAATCCCATAAATAAATATCACAAAAATACGGGGTATTACAGGGTGGCCAGCCCGATACTCAAACATAACAGGGATCATGGATGGATATCATCCTCAGCATCAACAAAAATATAAACAGAGTATACGGGAAAACCACCCAATAAGTCAGAAAACGGGTTGCCAAAAAGTTTAGAAATTTAAAAGCAGTTAATAAAATTAAATTTAAACAACCCAAATCTGATAAGCAAGTGGAATTCCACAAGAATATATATAATACAACTAAGACAAATGTATAAAAAAGGACCGAATAGGCTGTCGGTCCACAGCTACATACAACACAGTACAACAGTTTAATATCTTACTAAATACATTCATTAAACAAGTACAAATGTTTGGGCCACTCGCCCGATGAAAATACCCGATCATATCTAGAATACCAAGAAGAAAATGTCTAATTCAAGGTCCTGTATTATCCACAAAATCTTACAGCCCGTCAAAGTAACTGGAATTGAAACATCAAAACGGGCGTCCTTGTGGGGGAGCACCTGAGCGGATATATACACAACAAAGAAAATAAACCGGCCAGGGCCGGGTTCTATATGATCACCAGAAGAAATACAAAGCATGATAGAAATGAACAGTTATGCATAAATGATAAGGATGATAATATGCCATGTTATCTAGCATGTTAAACTACAATTATGAAATATAACACAATTTCAAAAGAGAATTTAAAAGTAAATAACTTGAATTTAAAACCTTTGCTCATAAATCCAATTACCATATCCCTTTACATTCCTTAATAGGAATAAAACCATTTATTTGGTTAATCAAGAAGATATAATTTCCCTTCATTTATTAACTTCCATAGTTAATTATCTTTCCATTTTATCTTTCCATTCCTTAATAGGAATACCATTAGTATCAAGTGCTCTTTATGGCACATAACTCAATCCCATGCTCTTTATGGCACGTATCCATGCTCTTTATGGCATATATCCATCAAGTCCCACTTGATGCAGAAAAGTTATATTCATTTACATATAACGATTCCAAGACCGCCCCTCCGAGTTTCCCCACTGGGCGCGACCCTAAATGACCATCATCTTCCAGGGGCCTATAGAACAAGGCAGCCTGGGATCATAACGCAACGTCGGGAAGCGGACATATGCCTGCGAGAGAGTCAGGACCACACCCGAAATCCCCTCACCAGCACAGAAAAACATATAAAAACCCCGCATATGGCCTAGGACTATATCCACCATGCATTCATTAGCCAGGGGGCATCACCAAGCGCGCGAACTTCCCTTATGATGTCATTTAGAGAGGTGTGTTTAAGTAAATTAACATTTACCATTTTAAATCTCATTTTCATTTTCAATTATCATACCAAAATTCCATTTCCATTATCCATGTGTTTGGTTCTTTTTATTCGAACCTATCATGATTAAACAACTGGGTTCATTTTATTTGAACCAATCATCTTTAACACAATTTGGGTTCATTTTAGTTGAACCTATCATCTTAACAATTTGGGTTCATATTATGCCAACCTATTCCCGTTGAATACTATCATTGATATTCCTCAAATTACAAATCCCGACTAAATTTCCAAATGATCATTATGATCCTACAATTACCAAAGTTCATACAACTTCGATAAGCCCCTAAAGTCTCCAAGCATGGGCATTTAACTTCCTAACTTCAAAAAAATACAATAAAAGAAGTAATGCCTTAGCATTACTTTAAACCTCCCTGGACTAAACCCCAGATGACCCAATTCTAGTCTAGGGTGGCGACCAAACTCAACCTCTACTCTAGGACTCTAAGTTTACTTGTTCGTAGGTCCTAAACCTAAAGAAAAAGATCAAAATTTTAACAAGAAAATAACTCAAAACTGCAGGAACCGAATCGAATCGCCCTAGGGGCCTAATCGATTCGCCCTAAAAGAGAATCGGTTCGGAAGATAAAACCACCATTCTGCATTTGCCGAATCGATTCGGCCTTAACCCGAATCGATTCGGGTACACACACCTGGGAAACTGCATCTATGCGAATCGATTCGCCCAAGGGGCCGAATCGATTCGCCCCTGCGAAAATGCCAAGAATGGCTATGGAGTCTTGAACTCCAAATTTTTCCCAAACCCAAAACCAACTAAACCAAAATCATTTAATGGAACTCAAACTTCATAATTACACCCAACTACCATCATTTACAATATTTATCATCCAAATAAATTTCCAAGGGTTAATACCCATAAATCCAACAAAACCCAAACTAAACTAAATCATAACAATCCACAACTATCAATGCTAATTAATCCACTTAAATCATATAATAGCAAGTAGGTAACTTGCCTTGAAGTAGGAAAAATCAGATTCGAGGAAGATGCAAGCAAGATCCAAGCTCCAATCTCTCTTTTCTCCAAAGTTCTCTTCCTCTCTCTACTCTCTCTAAGGCTCAATTGTGTGTAATGGAAGAATATAAATAGGACAAGGGACTTAAACGTGGCTTAAGTCTAAAAATTCCAATTCTAATGGCTAATACGCGATAAAATAAATCGCAACTACACATTTAACTATAACCAGTCAAAAGTGCCCGAAATACCAAAATGCAATATGACACGTATTTTGACTATCTCGCGCTTACCGGGACCAACTACACCCTCCAAATTATCATTTGCGAATTTTATAACTCATTTTTAGTTCCGGTTTCTCATTAAACCAAAATGTCATTTTTAATTCTTATGACACAACAAGTCACCACATGGATAATTTTACCTACTCATCAGGTAATCATACAACATTTCAGTAAATATTAACCTTTTCCATATTAAATTAATATTTACTCAACATCCATCATATTATAAATAATTACTACACATAGTAAATAAATATAAAATAGGCTCTCAAAAGTGAGGGTTGTTACATACTCCCCCCCTTATGAGGGAATTTTGCCCCAAAAATTCAGGCATACCTCGCAAGAAGAAATGCGGATACTTTTCCCGCATGTCATCCTCGCGATCCCATGTCGATTCCTCGACACTAAGATGATTACATTACACCATAACCAAGGTACTACCCGCGGTTTCAATCGCCACTCTCCACGCTCTAAAATAGCAACCGACTACATCTCATAAGAAACGTCAAGTTGCATCTACTTCGAAAGAAATGTGCCTAAGGGCACCATCACATCTCTTGTACTACTTTACAGAGGAGATATGGAACACGTCATGAATTTGCTGCAATAGTTTCGGTAAAGCAAGTTAATAGGCTACCGGACCCACCTTAACATTTATAAGAAAGGTCCAACATAACGTGGTGCAAGTTTTCCTTTTCTACTCGAAACGCTTAATGCCCTTCATAGGTGATACTCGCACCAACACTTGGTCCATCGACCTCAAACTCCACATGCCTTCCCCTGCATCGACTTAGCCCTTTTGTTGATCTTGGTTATACGAATGTGATTCCGAATGAGCTCAATTTTCGAAGAAGTATCTCAGATCATTCCAGGTCCGAGAGACTTATCATCTTGCACCTCTAACCAACAAGAAGGAGATCCACAAGGCCTACCATACAAGGCTTTATAAAGCGCCATCCCAACAGTGAATCGATACAAATCATTACAGGCGAATCCAACTAGTGGGAGATACTGTTCCCGACTACTCTTAAAGTCACATAAGGAGCATATCCTCCAACATGTGGTTTACCCTTTCGGTTTGGACATCTGTGGAGGATGATAAGAAGTGCTTAACCACAATTTGATTCCTATGGCTTCTTGGAAACTTGCCAAAAATGGGAAACGAAAAATCTTGTTTCGGTCGGGAACCATAATTAAAGGCACCCCAGGCAGTCCAACAACCTCTTCATGCCCGGCCACTACTGCTGGCAGCGCATGTCTTGACACATTTTGTCATTATCCAGATGCACCGTAACACATAGAACTGCGAGATTTCACCATTTCTACCCTTCATAAGTCCTTATCATTCGGGACAAAAATTCTCTTATGGAAACGCACCCCACCCTCAAAATCAATAGAGTAGGGTATTGTTCCCTCAATCAACAGTTTGCGTATGTGGCTTTAACCACCCTTGTCTCTCCTACGACATCTTGCAACAAAATGTTGCTCGCACGCAAGACTAAATTTCTGCCCAGGAAGTAGTACCTTCTTGTCCATACGGCGATCACCCCCACGATGAATTTTAATTCAAGCATGGGATAATACTTCCCACAAGTTTAAACTTATGAGGAACATAAACAATAAGTCGATGCTTCAGTATTTTTACTTCCCATTTTGGCAGAAACTTGATAACTGAATTTACCCTCGAGCTTAACAACATGAGCTCAGGAATGAGAATCAATTCACCCTTTTCTTTCTGAAAGCTGAGTTGCCAACGTAACATTCTAACTACGAGAGGCCTCATCTCCTTCGGCCTTATCTACCAAACCTCTCGAAATCTCCCACTTCTCATTACTAGGGAACCAATCCATCTTAGAGTTAACACACAATCTGTTCGTGGTCATCTCCCGACAGCCCTCCTAAACTAACGTCACATAAACTAAAGGCCTTATGTCCAAACAATCCTAAGGTCTACCAACCCATATCCTATCTAAGTCGTATACACATAATACTAAATATATCCCTAGTGCCCAAGACCCTTCTCAACTCCCGACATTTGCTGGGTTTCGTGCGTGGGACGTCTCGCCGAAGAGAAATCCAAACAAGGGACCCTCCCGTTACACTACTACCTCACGTTGTCGGTCATCAAGATATACAGGTCTAAGACACATGTTTGGGACCGAAAGATTCTACTTATATACATTACCATTTAAATAACTGAAGCTTTAACAAATCAAACATTCACTTTTCATAAAGCCCTATAATTATATACCCCACAACATATATACACCTTTTTAAATAGCCTTATTATCAAGGCATAACCCGAAGTCTTAATTCGACTTCGCATCGTTCAGAGGAGAGAACTATATACAGTGCTTCTATTTCTCACTTTATTAGCCATTAATCACTCTACTACGCGATTCTCGGCTAAACCTTTCCACCCATATCTTAACCAACAAAAATAAAATCAAATCAATTGAAATTAACTAAAAGAAGGAAGAATAGCATCTCTCCACTTCCAACGTCGTCGAGGTTCACGCGTGGAGCGTCCTGCAAAAGCGGAATCCAAACAAGGAACCCCTCCTATACGCTACTACTCAACTTTGTTGGTCGTGGAGATAAGGCATACCAATCACATCATACCCGACCATGTCAAGGACGAGTAAATCGGCCTCAAAGCATAAAGTACCACAAGAAATCCCTATATGTTTACAAATAAGGAATCGAGCGAACCATCACTCGTAGAAAACTCAACGCTAGTAAAATACTCTCAGCAGATCTTATCAAATCTATAGTCTGAGAAGAGCTCATAAAATAAATGAGCGCGTAACACCCGCATCAAATAACACATAACTCAAGTACCTCCGAAATAAAAACTTACCCTTAATAGCGGGCGGTGCTAACGAAGATGGAGGAAGTATAGCCTCCAGAATTTGATAAATTCTCCCAATCAATCAAGGACACTCCATCTAAGTGACCTGCCTCCCCACATAGGAAGCACCGTCCTTTCATATCCTCTCGACCTCGCCCCCCCCCCCCGTTATTTCTAAATTGGGAAGTGCCTTGGCCCAGATGGCCTTTTTTTCCATAACCACCCCGACCTACATATTGCAAAGCACCTTTACTATGCCTAATGTTATTGCCACTCGCAATAAACCCTCCGAAGCGTTGTCTCTTAGACGAATCTCCTTGCTGAGGGTCCCTATCTTTCTTCTTACTACCAGAGGATCGGGATGAGGGAAATGCTCCTCCTCCAATCCCCTGTTCTTCAAGCTTTCCTGCTCATCCACGACAGTAGCTTTCTTGCTACCCGGTCTATATAACCGATGCTCATGGCAATGGAGTAAGGATGCATTCATAACCTCACCAAAAGTTCGCAAAGCTAAATTCCCCAGTAATTGCTGTCGGATTCTCCAGCTTAGACCTCAAATAAACTTTGAGATCTTCCTATCTTCCGGAGCCACTTCATCCGGGACAAAATTCTCCAACCGTGTAAACTCCTCTACATATTCCGCCACAAATCTCTCTCCTTGCACAACATCCTGGAACTCCTTTCTCATCTCCCTATGAACTGCGGGAGGAACGTACTCACGATCGAACAAAGACCGGAACTCAGTGATCGTCATTGTGTCTCTTTGCTATGGTCTGGTCATTATCTCCCACTAGTATAACGCAGATCTGACAAGCTTAGAAGTGGCAAGGACTTATTTATTCCCCTTGATACATTCTATCATTCGAAGGTGGCATTGTCTGTTCTCTTTCCATGTATTGGCTTTAATAACATCCGTGCCCCCTCGAATTCCGGGGAATTGCCCTTTAGAAAGGACTCCCAAACCCCTTTTCCACAGAGAAGGTCCCATAGGAGCTTGAACATCATGCGCCCATTGCTGAGCCTGTGGCAATTTGTTGGACCACTGCAGTCATGGCGGCGTTAACCTCTTGAGCTACTATGTTTTCTATATCCACAAGATTAATAGTCCCTTGTGACGATGGTAAAGGACCTACCTCCTCTTCTATAACCCTATTTTGTCTCGCTTTGCGACCTCTCTAGGCGGCATTTGAGATGAAGAAAAAATAGAGTTAAAATACTATTTGAAACTATCTATCTTGCAGAAGATCGCAAACATAGACAACTACACAGTCCTATCATTAGGCTCTATATCAAAGAACGCTACGGTAGAACGTGACGAATCGACATAGATCCTAAAGACTCTAGAACCTGATGCTCTAATACCATCTGTGACAACCCGTGATCCGAGATAAGGGGTGGCCAACCCGATACTCAAACATAACAGGGATCATGGATGGATATCATCCTCAGCATCAACAAAAATATAAACTGAGTATACAAGAAAACCACCCAATAAGTCAGAAAACGGGTTGCCAAAAAGTTTAGAAATTTAAAAGCAGTTAAGAAAATTAAATTTAAACAACCCAAATGTGATAAGCAAGGGGAATTCCACAAGAATATATATAATACAACTAAGACGAATGTATACAAAATGACCGAATAGGTTGTCGGTCCACAGCTACATACAACACAGTACAACAGTTTAATATCTTACTTAATACATTCATTAAACAAGTACAAATGTTTGGGCCACTCGCCCGATGAAAAGACCCGATCATATCTAGAATAACAAGAAGAAACGTCTAATTCAAGGTCCTGTAATAATCACAAAATCTTACAGCCCGTCAAAGTAACTGGAATTGAAACATCAAAACGGGCGCCCTTGTGGGGGAGCACCTGAGCGGATACAATCATATACACAACAAGGAGAATAAACCGGTCAGGGCCGGGTTCTATATGATCGCCAAAAGAAATAAAAAGCATGATAGAAATGAACAGTTATGCATGAATGATAAGGATGATAATATGGAATGTTATCTAGCATGTTAAACTACAATTATGAAATATAACACAATTTCAAAAGAGAATTTAAAAGTAAATAACTTGAATTTAAAACCTTTGCTCATAAATCCAATTACCATATCCCTTTACATTCCTTAATAGGAATAAAACCATTTATTTGGTTAATCAAAAAGATATAATTTCCCTTCATTTATTAACTTCCATAGTTAATTATCTTTCGATTCCTTAATAGGAATACCATTAGTATCAAGTGCTCTTTATGGCACATATCTCAATCCCGTGCTCTTTATGGCACGTATCCATGCTCTTTATGGCATATATCCATCAAGTCCCACTTGATGCAGAAAAGTTATATTCATATACATATAACGATTCTAAGACCGCCCCTCCGAGTTTTCCCAGTGGGCGTGCCCCTAAATGACCATCATCTTCCAAGGGCCTATAGAACAAGGCATCCTGGGATCATAACGCAACGTCGGGAAGCGGCCATATGCCTACGAGAGAGTCAGGACCACACCCGGAATCCCCTCACCAGCACAGAAAAACATATAAAAACCCCGTATATGGCCTAGGACTATATCCAACCTGCATTCATTAGCCAGGGGGCATCACCAAGCCCGCGAACTTCCCTTATGATGTCATTTAGAGAGGCGTGTTTAAGTAAATTAACCTTTACCATTTTAAATCTCATTTTCATTTTCAATTATCATACCAAAATTCCATTTCCATTATCCATGTGTTTGGTTCTTTTTATTCGAACCTATCATCATTAAACAACTGGGTTCATTTTATTTGAACCAATCATCTTTAACACAGTTTGGGTTCATTTTAGTTGAACCTATCATCTTAACAATTGGGGTTCATATTATGCCAACCTATTCCCGTTGAATACTATCATTGATATTCCTCAAATTACAAATCCCGACTACATATCCAAATGATCATTTTGATCCTACAATTTCCAAAGTTCATACAACTTCGATAAGCCCCTAAAGTCTCCAAGCATGGGCATTTAACTTCCTAACTTCAAAAAAATACAATAAAATAAGTAATGCCTTAGCATTACTTTAAACCTCCCCGGAATAAACCCCAGATGACCCAATTCTAGTCTAGGGTGGCGACCAAACTCAACCTCTACTCTAGGACTCTAAGTTTACTTGTTCGTAGGTCCTAAACCTAAAGAAAAAGATCAAAATTTTAACAAGAAAATAACTCAAAACTGCAGGAACCGAATCGATTCGCCCTAGGGCCGAATCGATTCGCCCTCAAAGAGAATCGGTTCGGAAGACAAAACCAACATTCTGCATTTGCCGAATCGATTCGGCCTTAACCCGAATCGATTCGGGTACATAGTCCTCGGAAACTGCATCTATGCGAATCGATTCGCCCAAGGGGCCGAATCGATTCGCCCCTGCGAAAATGCCAAGAATGTCTATGGAGTATTGAACTCCAAATTTTTACCAAACCCAAAACCAACTAAACCAAAATCATTTAATGGAACTCAAATGTGACACCCCGCCTAATTAAATACCGGGCGATCACTCCTTTATTAAATTAAATCAAGGTATACAGTTGGTTCATTCTCAGCATCACTGTCGATAAAATATATATTTCCAATTTAACACCCTAAATAATTAAGCTAAGTGTCAAAACCATTTTCATACATACTTTCCAAATTTTAATTTAAAGAAAAACATTTATTTAATTTATTAACAAAGCTCAAAGAATAAGATTCACACCACAATAAACTGGAACGAAAGAATCTAATATATAAAACATTCATCAACGAATGTCAACATGCGAGAAAATAAAGTAATACATCCTTCCTGAACAAAATCCCATAATAACGAACTAGGAAATATCTGAAATAACAATGTCCCAACATAAAGAAATAATGGAAAGGGCTACACATGCCCATCTGAATGAAAATGCTAGGAGTGGATCTGAATGAACGAAGTCGTCTAATCAAAAGACCTGCAACTCCCACCTAAGCTGCAGCGCGTTCCTTTCAAAAGATCCTAAGCAAGACGCCCTTGTGGCTGGGCACCTGAAATACATACATATATATATACAAGGGGGAGAGGGAGAGATAAAACGGGTCAGAGCCCGAAAGTGTGTATGATTTAAAATTAGTTTAGCAAGTATTTAAATTGATACATGCCAATGCAATAACATATTAGAGCGTCGCTCTCTTGAGAAAATACTCACCTCTCTTCTAATGTGCACCCCTATCGCACTATCCTTCCCATTGGTTTGTTTTATCATATAACAAACTAGTCTTTCTAAAAGATTTGACTTAACATCACTTACCCGAAAGATTTGCGATTCACGATTTCATTTAAAAGAGATGTTCCAATTTAACCAAATTTCTCTAATTCTAACTTTATAAAAACAATAAAGTTTTACAGTGACATATTATACTTTCACAAAACAAGCATTTATTATTGAGTCAACAACCATGTCCCACTTATCAAATTACAGTAGGCAGTTTAAAGTTCATAATCTCATATATATATTAACTACTCGTATAATATATATATATATATAACAGCACCCCAACTAAAACTATGGTGCGGGCATACTCTGCTATCCAATCCCCGTATCGCTCACACAAAGGGAAATACAAGTTCGGAATCACTCTCGAACTGTATTAACATAAACAAAACAACATTGAGGCGAAGCATAGATTTCCAAGTCCAAGAGGTCAGTACATACCCTCACGTCTCTTAGGACCGTCCAACTGTCAATTTGATAGCCCGTACCTAGGATCTCTATCTTCTAGGGTACGAATCAATATCCTCCATAAGGCAACACAGGATAAGATCGTCCCAGCGCGGTAACCTCAGGGATAGCAAGTAGCGCGGGTACGTTTTTCACATGTATATAATATATGTACACACAATCATATAAATATAACCATTTCATCATGTTAATATAGGTTCCTCTCATTCCCCTTAATTACAACATTTATCCTTAATTTCACATTATTAAGATTACGTATAAGGTTTCGTCTCTAACCTTAACTCGAAGGGTTTTCTCACTAATTATGTAACACTCGTGGATTCTAACTATCCAAGTAGTAAATTCAGTAGGTAGACGTCTATGCACTATCATAAGTATTCGACGTAATCTCTCACTTGAAATACGTAGTTTCCTCGTTCTTTAAATAATTTTCCCTAAAACCCAATTATCGTCACATAATAAAGTTCTTCAACACTTAATCATATGTCCTACTGGTCTCTCCTATATCCCAAAACATTTTATTCATAATCCCAAAAATTATTCCACGGTAAATTAATTTAACTAATTAAACAAGGGGAAATAAGAGGCTGCCAGGAAGGGTCGATCGATCGACGACTGGGGCTCGATCGATCGAACCTTCGATCGATCGACGCTCTAGGGTCGATCGATCGATCAAACAGGTGTTTCGATTTCTGCAGAAGTGCAGTTACGGGTTTCATCAAAATTCTTCATCCAAATGCATATTTTTCAACACTAATCGTCCCAAAACTTATACCACAAACATAATAACATATTACCAGATGTTTCTAACGTTAAGCATGCGTATAACCATCATTAAACATGATTAAACAACCTAAAATCTCATATAATCATCAAGAACCCTAAGTTTTCTTAACTTTTATTCTAATCAGTTTTTCTCCAGAATTTCCTTCTACATAATCATCAAAATTTGTGGGTTAATCATCTACATCATATAAGACTTCCAGAATATGGTTTTAATCTTTTCTACATGCAAATTCCTATCAAAAAGTGGGGTTTTCTTCCATAGATTATACTCCTAATCATTCCTAACTAACATGAATATTGCACCAACGAAAATACGCAAGTTAAACAGTTGCCTGGGATTTCAGAGGTCTGGTTCACGGCTGATTTTGGTATGGCTGCGTTCCTTGTCTCGTGATCTACGCGGTGGTGGTGGTGGCGGTGCAAACCGGTGGCCTTTTGGCCTTGGATTGCCTTGGAGCTCTCTCCTCTCTTCTCCAATGGCCGTCATTTGATTTGTGAATGTTCTAACCCTAAGAGGCTGACCTAATGGTTGATATAGGTTGGCTGAAATTCGTGGGTTTAATTACCCTATTTTGTAAAATGACCAAAATGCCCTCCCGGGTCACTAATTAAGCCTAAAAACATCCCGAGACCCAAACTAAACACCCGGGTACACTTTTCTGACTATCTCGACCCTTCCGGACGCGTTGGCGCACTCAAAACGACCATACGAACAACTTATAAAATATTCACTTTTATTTAACAAAATAAGTCCCGACGTGACATGGGCACGCCCTTACTTAAATTTCCGAAATAGTCATTTAATTCACTTATGACATTCAATATAACCAATATAATATATTACTATGCTCATCCAGTAATATGCAACAAATAACAAATTTCCAATAATTACTAACTCTCGTCACGCTAGTAAATATTTAAAGCAACATTCCGGATTAAAATTAAATTAATTTATCTCAAGTAAATTTAATAAATCCCATAATTTAAAAGCTATAAAAATACGGGGTATTACATCAAACTTCATAATTACACCCAACTACCATCATTTACAATATTTATCATCCAAATAAATTTTCAAGGGTTAATACCCATAAATCCAACAAAACCCTAACTAAACTAAATCATAACAATCCACAACTATCAATGCTAATTAATCCACTTAAATCATATACTAGCAAGTAGATAACTTGCCTTGAAGTAGGAAAAATCAGATTCGAGGAAGATGCAAACAAGATCCAAGCTCCAATCTCTCTTTTCTCCAAAGTTCTCTTCCTCTCTCTACTCTCTCTAGGGCTCAATTGTGTGTAATGGAAGAATATAAATAGGACAGGGGACTTAACCGTGGCTTAAGTCTAAAAATCCCAACTCTAATGGCTAATACGCGATAAAATAAATCGCAACTACACATTTAACTATAACCAGTCAAAAGTGCCCGAAATACCAAAATGCAATATGGCACGTATTTTGACTATCTCGCGCCTACCGGGACCAACTACACCCTCCAAATTATCATTTGCGAATTTTATAACTCATTTTTAGTTCCGGTTTCTCATTAAACCAAAATGTCATTTTTAATTCTTATGACACAACAAGTCACCACATGGATAATTTTACCTACTCATCAGGTAATCATACAACATTTCAGTAAATATTAACCTTTTCCATATTAAATTAATATTTACTCAACATCCATCATATTATAAATAATTACTACACATAGTAAATAAATATAAAATAGGCTCTCAAAAGTGAGGGTTGTTACATACTCCCCCCCTTATGAGGGAATTTTGCCCCAAAAATTCAGGCATACCTCGCAAGAAGAAATGCGGATACTTTTCCCGCATGTCATCCTCGCGATCCCATGTCGATTCCTCGACACTAAGATGATTACATTACACCATAACCAAGGTACTACCCGCGGTTTCAATCGCCACTCTCCACGCTCTAAAATAGCAACCGACTACATCTCATAAGAAACATCAAGTTGCATCTACTTCGAAAGAAATGTGCCTAAGGGCACCATCACATCTCTTGTACTACTTTAAAGAGGAGATATGGAACACGTCATGAATTTGCTGCAATAGTTTCGGTAAAGCAAGTTAATAGGCTACCGGACCCACCTTAACATTTATAAGAAAGGTCCAACATAACGTGGTGCAAGTTTTCCTTTTCTACTCGAAACGCTTAATGCCCTTCATAGGTGATACTCGCACCAACACTTGGTCCATCGACCTCAAACTCCACATGCCTTCCCCTGCATCGACTTAGCCCTTTTGTTGATCTTGGTTATACGAATGTGATTCCGAATGAGCTCAATTTTCGAAGAAGTATCTCAGATCATTCCAGGTCCGAGAGACTTATCATCTTGCACCTCTAACCAACAAGCAGGAGATCCACAAGGCCTACCATACAAGTCTTTATAAAGCGACATCCCAACAGTGAATCGATACAAATCATTACAGGCGAATCCAACTAGTGGGAGATACTGTTCCCGACTACTCTTAAAGTCACATAAGGAGCATATCCTCCAACATGTGGTTTACCCTTTCGGTCTGGACATCTGTGGAGGATGATAAGAAGTGCTTAACCACAGTTTGATTCGCATGGCTTCTTGGAAACTTGCCAAAAATGGGAAACGAAAATCTTGTGTCGGTCGGGAACCATAATTAAAGGCACCCCAGGCAGTCCAACAACCTCTTCATTCCCGGCCACTACTACTGGCAGCGCATGTCTTGACACATTTTGTCATTATCCAGATGCACCGCAACACATAGAACTGCGAGATTTCACCATTTCTACCCTTCATAAGTCCTTCTCATTCGGGACAAAAATTCTCTTATGGAAATGCACCCCACCCTCAAAATCAATAGAGTAGGGTATTGTTCCCTCAATCAACAGTTTGTGTATGTGGCTTTAACCACCCTTGTCTCTCCTACGACATCTTGCAACGAAATGTTACTCGCACGCAAGACTAAAGTTCTGCCCAAGAAGTAGTACCTTCTTGTCCATACGGCGATCACCCCCACGATGAATTTTAATTCAAGCATGGGATAATACTTCCCACAAGTTTAAACTTATGAGGCACATAAACAATAAGTCGATGCTTCAGTATTTTTACTTCCCATTTTGGCAGAAACTTGATAACTGAATTCACCCTCCAGCTTAACAACTTGAGCTCAGGAGTGAGAATAAATTCACCCTTTTCTTTCCGAAAGCTGAGTTGCCAACGTAACATTCTAACTACGTGAGGCCTCATCTCCTTCGGCCTTATCTACCAAACCTCTCGAAATCTCCCACTTCTCATTACTAGGGAACCAATCCATCTTAGAGTTAACACACAATCTGTTCGTGGTCAACTCCCGACAGCCCTCCTAAACTAACGTCACATAAACTAAAGGCCTTATGTCCAAACAATCCTAAGGTCTACCAACCCATATCCTATCTAAGTCGTATACACATAATACTAAATATATCTCTAGTGCCCAAGACCCTTCTCAACTCTCGACATTTGCTGGGTTTCGTGCGTGGGACGTCTCGCCGAAGCGAAATCCAAACAAGGTACCCTCCCGTTACACTACTACCTCACGTTGTCGGTCATCAAAATATACAGGTCTAAGAAACATGTTTGGGACCGAAAGATTCTACTTATATACATTACCATTTAAATAACTGAAGCTTTAACAAATCAAACATTCACTTTTCATAAAGCCCTATAATTATATACCCCACAACATATATATAACTTTTTAAATAGCCTTCTTATCAAGGCATAACCCGAAGTCTTAATTCGACTTCGTATCCTAGTCTCCCTCGCATCGTTCAGAGGAGAGAACTATATACAGTGCTTCTATTTCGCACTTTATTAGCCATTAATCACTCTACTACGCGATTCTCGGCTAAACCTTTCCACCCATCTCTGAACCAACAAAAATAAAATAAAATCAAATGAAATTAACTAAAAGAAGGAAGAACAGCATCTCTCCACTTCCAACGTCGTCGAGGTTCACGCGTGGAGCGTCCCGCAAAAGCAGAATCCAAACAAGGAACCCCTCCTATACGCTACTACTCAACTTTGTTGGTCGTGGAGATAAGGCATACCAATCACATCATACCAGACCATGTCAAGGACGAGTAAATCGGCCTCAAAGCACAAAGTACCACAAGAAATCCCTATATGTTTACAAACAAGGAATCGAGCGAACCATCACTCGTAGAAAACTCAACGCTAGTAAAATACTCTCAGCAGATCTTATCAAATCTGTAGTCTGAGAAGAGCTCATAAAACAAATGAGCGCGTAAAACCCGCATCAAATAACACATAACTCAAGTACCTCCGAAATAAAAACTTACCCTTAATAGCGGGCGGTGCTAACGAAGCCGGAGGAAGTATAGCCTCCTGAATTTGATAAATTCTCCCAATCAATCGAGGACACTCCATCTAAGTGACCTGCCTCCCCACATCGGAAGCACCGTCCCTTCATATCCTCTCGACCTCCCCCCCCCCCCCCCCCCCCCCCCCGTTATTTCTAAATTGGGAAGTGACTTGGCCCAGATGGCCTTTTTTTCCATAACCACCCCGACCTACATATTGCAAAGCACCTTTACTATGCCTAATATTATTGCCACTCGCAATAAACCCTCCGAAGCGTTGTCTCTTAGACGAATCTACTTGCTGAGGGTCCTTATCTTTCTGCTTACTACCAGAGGATCGGGATGAGGGAAATGCTCCTCCTCCAATCCCATGTTCTCCAATCTTTCCTGCTCACCCCACGACAATAGCTTTCTTGCTACCCGGTGTATATAACCGATGCTCATGGCAATGGAGTAAGGATGCATTCATAACCTCACCAAAAGTTCGCAAAGCTAAATTCCCCAGTAATTTCTGTCGGATTCTCCAGCTTAGACCTCAAATAAACTTTGAGATCTTCCTATCTTCCGGAGCCACTTCATCCGGGACAAAACTCGCCAACCGTGTAAACTCCTCTACATATTCCGCCACAGATCTCTCTCCTTACACAACATCCTGGAACTCCTTTCTCATCTCCCTATGAACTGCGGGAGGAACGTACTCACGATCGAACAAAGACCATAACTCAGTGATCATCATTGTGTCTCTCTACTCTGGTGTGGTCATTATCTCCCACCAGTATAATGCAGATCCGACAATCTTAGAAGTGGCAAGGACTTATTTCTTGCCCTTGATACATTCTATCATTCGAAGGTGGCATTGTCTGTTCTCTTTCCATGTATTGGCTTTAATAACATCCGTGCCCCCTCGAATTCCGGGGAATTGCCCTTTAGAAAGGACTCCCAAACCCCTTTTCCACAGAGAAGGTCCCATAGGAGCTTGAACATCGTGAGCCCATTGTTGAGCCTGTGGCAATTTGTTGGACCACTGCGGTCATGGCGGCGTTAACCTCTTGAGCTACTATGTTTGCTATATCCACAAGATTAATAGTCCCTTTTGACGATGGTAAAGGACCTACCTCCTCTTCTATAACCCTATTTTGTCTCGCTTTGCGACCTCTCTAGGCGGCATTTGAGATGAAGAAAAAATAGAGTTAAAATACTATTTGAAACTATCTATCTTGCAGTTGATTACTATCATTGATATTCCTCAAATTAAAAATCCTGACTAAATCTCCAAATGATCATTTTGATCCTACAATTCCCAAAGTTCATACAACTTTAATAAGCCCCTAAAGTCTCCAAACATGGGTATTTAACTTCCTAACTGCAAAAAAATACAATAAAAGAAGTAATTCCTTAGCATTACTTTAAACCTCCCCGGAATAAACCCCAGATGACCCAATTCTAGTCTAGGGTGGTGACCAAAATCAACCTCTACTCAAGGACTCTAAGTTTACTTCTTTTAAGAAGGTTCGTAGGTCCTAAACCTAAAGAAAAAGATCAAAATTTTAACAAGAAAATAACTCAAAACTGCAGGAACCGAATCGATTCGCCCTAAAGGAGAATTGGTTCGGAAGACAAAACCAACATTCTGCATTTGCCGAATCGATTCGCCTTAACCCGAATCGATTCGGGTACACAGACCTGGGAAACTGCATCTATGCGAATCGATTCGCCCAAGGGGCCGAATTGATTCGCCCCGACAAAAAATGCCAAGAATGGCTATGGAGTCTTGAACTCAAAATTTTTCCCAAACCCAAAACCAACTAAACCAAAATCATTTAATGGAACTCAAACTTCATAATTACACCCAACTACCATCATTTACAATATTTATCATCCAAATAAATTTCCAAGGGTTAATACCCATAAATCCAACACAACCCTAACTAAACTAAATCATAACAATCCACAACTATCAATGCTAATTAATCCACTTAAATCATATAATAGCAAGTAGGTAACTTTCCTTGAAGTAGGAAAAATCAGATTCGAGGAAGATGCAAGCAAGATCCAAGCTCCAATCTCTCTTTTCTCCAAAGTTCTCTTCCTCTCTCTACTCTCTCTAGGGCTCAATTGTGTGTAATGGAAGAATATAAATAGGATAGGGGACTTAAACGTGGCTTAAGTCTAAAATTCCCAACTCTAATGGCTAATACGCGATAAAATAAATCATAACTACACATTTAACTATAACCAGTCAAAAGTGCCCGAAATACCAAAATGCAATATGGCACGTATTTTGACTATCTCGCGCCTACCGGGACCAACTACACCCTCCAAATTATCATTTGGGAATTTTATAACTCACTTTTAGTTCCGGTTTCTCATTAAACCAAAATGTCATTTTTAATTCTTATGACACAACAAGTCACCATATGGATAGTTTTACCTACTCATCAGGTAATCATACAACATTTTAGTAAATATTAAGCTTTTCCATATTAAATTAATATTTACTCAACATTCATCATTTTATAATTAATTACTACACATAGTAAATAAATATAAAATAGGCTCTCAAAAGTGAGGGTTGTTACATAAACCCATCTAGTAGTTCCCCAGATTGTCTGATATCTATAGAAATGCCAATAGAAAAAAAAAGCATTACACCGCAAGAGTAGAAATTTAAATTTCAACAATAAACTTGATAGTTTTAGATAGAAAAATGATTTTCTCGTACAAGAACCCTAAGTATTTTTGGAAACCGTGAATTACAATTTAGTGATCATAAACTTCGTATTAGTTGCACGAAAGAAGCCAATATTTAATTATTTAAGTGTAAATTGTCGACCTACCTTCCTCAAACGAACTTACACTTCTACTTATCTACAGTGCAAACAAATGTGAAACATCCTTATTCTGAGATCAATGCTTCAAACCTTATGAGAGTATTTGTAAGTGAAACGAACTTCATACAATCCGACCATACCTCATTACCCAACCCTCTATGACGAGACATGGTACATGTAAAGCATAAAAAAATGCGGATCAATTATCTAAAGCCAATGTCTCATCAATTCGAGTTATGTCAATATTCGCTATATGGTCATGTTACATAACTTTCAACCCAAGAAAATAATGACCTTGATAAATCCATCATTGTCGAATAATAAACCTACGGACCCCGAAAATTATGAGTACTATTTCAAATATATTGTATACTATAGACGAGTTATAACCACGAGAATTTGAAACTATAAGAATATAGGAATTTCGAGAACAAATTTTTTTAAGGTAGGTAGATTGTAACGACCCACATTTTTATTTTTATCAAAAATGTAAAATTGCAATACTTATTTGTCAAAATGATATTTTTATTTTATAGAAACCAAGTCGACAAATAAAATAATAATATATAACCAAACTAATTTCCAAGCATTTTTTTATATATAAATTCTACACATGTCAAATATTATACATATTTCAAATAATTTCTAATATGTTAATTTGTATTTAAACAAAGAAAAAGATCCAAATATTAGTTGTTGTTAAAAAGAAAACATAAACTCAAGGGTATAAAAGTTAGATTCTTAAAACCTTAAAACCTTAGGGGGTGAAGATTGAAAACAAGGAAAAGATCAAAATATATTTCCTTTTTTATACATATTACGGTTTACAAAAGGGAAAAAATATAAAAATAAAAATATCTACCCGAATCGCCCTCCCATATTTTCCCCACCTATTTCGGATAACAGAAAAGAAGGAAAATTTAAACCTTAGACCGAACTCTACTAGTATGAAGACCCAAGTGTGTTATTTTAAAAACATAAAACTCACATGTTAGTTCCCTTAAAAACAAACCAAACTTTGGTTAAAACAAAGAAAACCCACCATCTCTATTGTTAACTCAATCAGGTATGGTTCTTATCAGTTTTTTCTCTTCTTCTCACGATTATATATATATATATACACACACACACTAGCAGAACGACTGTGCCTGAAGGGACGGTAAAAACATCCAAAGTACGTAATTGCAAAATGGCAAAATTTTCCAAAGTATGTAACTGCAAAACGACAAAAATTTCGTTTCCCAACAAAAAAAAGTGTAAGTTTAAAAAATTTGACCTTAATACTCTTTATTATAGGACTATCCGCCCTTCTCTTAACAAATAATAAATAGCCCAATAACATTCAAATAATCTAAATTCATCAAAAAATCTACATATAACATGAAATATAGAATATTCATCAATCGAATTCACATATTTGGTGAGAATCCAAACGACCGTGTTTAATATTGAATTACAAAAAATATATGAAGCATAACATATTTGATAAGAATCTTCGTGAATGATGTACAACCACCAAGTGAATGGACAATGAGGGAACTTGATTGTGAGTGTTATTGATAAATTAAGGAGTAGATTTTATCACACCCAACGAAGGGAACTGACACTCTTTCTTTCGATAATCGTTTTGTAGATGTAACTGGTAGAGCTTTGAAAGTAGATACTGGAAGAAAATTGGTGACAACACCTTTGGACTTATCCTTTTCTCGTCACGTGCGTTGAGGTAATGAGCATTTTGATATAATATTTTCATTGTCATTATTAAGCGCCTATGTATGAGTTTGCCATTCATCACAGAATATTAGACATTAAAATATATTGTATTAATCATAAGAATTTATAATTTTCTAAAAATGAAATAAATGAAAAAGTACAATAGAAGAGTGTGATTGTACATTTTTCGACTGTATGGTGACGTTGACACCATGTGTTTGCAGCAAAACCTATATAGAAAAAAAATTGAAAAAATGACAAATACATATAAAAAAACATTGTAAACAAACCATATGAAATTATATTAAAAATCATGAGAGACTTAGTGGTTGCCTCAGTTCTTCATCCATCTGCGTAGGTATTATATATTAGAAAATCCTTAATAATAACCCTTTAATATTTTAAGAAATAAGCAAATACATACCTCTCCATAGATTTTCATATTAGAGGTTGGGGGAGTTGGTGTTTTATCCATATTGCAAGATAAGAATTTTTTGCAAATATATTAACCAAAAAGCGAATATATGTAAAATAAATATATATTAAACCTAACCATTAAAAATATCAAAACTTAACAAACCAAAAGTTTACTACTAACCAATTAAAAATTTGAGTACTAACCAAAATGCGTACAACTGGATACCAACCAGAACACACGCTCTGAGTTTTATGGATGAAACTGAGATTAAGTTCCACTCATATGTTTTCACGGCACAAAACATGAAAAACAACTACAAAAAGAACATAACACTATCCAGACACGCATGCGTACAAAAAATAAACACATACATGAGTAGATTGTAGAGACATGCATGGGTTACAAAAATTAACATAGCACTTCATTCACAAACACAAACACACATGAACATAACATTGTAATTTTTTAAAGCTTCAAACAAACGAAAAACATATGGCTTGTAAAAAGATGCTTGTCTCGACATTGTTATTTTTGGAGAGGGAAAGCAACAAATGATCGAAAACTAGCCATTAAAACTGATTACTAAACTAACGCTAATAAAATTTACCATTAATAACCATTAAACTATTAAAACTAGCCATAATGTATTAAACTATTAAAACTAACCAAAATGTATTAAAACTAAACTATTAAAACCATTAAAACTAACCATTAATAACCATTAAACAATGTTATTCGGAGATCCCAACAACAACCAAACAGATAAGGCAACTAAAGGAAAGAAACAAACAAACGAAAAATGTATGTCTTCTAAAAACTGAACTGAGTTTTATGATTATGTTACAACGGTACTAAACTATTAAACTATTAAAACTAATCATTAAGTTGTATGGCTTGAAAAAATGTATGGCGTGAATACTAACTTTTAAACTGTTGAACTATTGAATGGTATTAAATTAACCATTAAACGAAAATTAACCATAAGGCATCGAGGTTAGTATTTTGATGACTGGATACCAAGCTTGCAAATTTATTAACTCTCAACATAACTTAGCGAGTATAAAAAACCTTAGGAGGTACAAGAACCCTTAGCAGGTATATAACATCTTAGTAGGTACAAAACAATATAGTGTTAAACCTTAACAAAGAACATACCAACAACCCTTAGTAAAGAAACAAAATGTCATGAACACACATGGAAACACATAACCACCTTCTGCGAAAAAAAGCGTTTGTTAAAGTGAAGAAAACGTTATCTTTCAAAAATACAGAAAAATTCGGTGTTTTCCAAAAACACAGAAAAGCATTTGTTGAAGTGAAGAACAGATACAGAAAAGAAAAGTGAAGCAGGTATATTACGTCTAAAAAAAAGTCGGTCTTCTAAGCTACCACCTTCTCCAACACAAATGTAGTCTCAGTTCAAAACATAAATGTACTATCTCTCTCTCTCTCTCTCTCTCTCTCTCTCTCTCTCTCTCTCTCCCTCTCTGTACTCACCTTTGCGAGAAGATATCTGATATGACCGCATATCTTAGGTTAGGTATGAGTCCTAATAAAAAAGCCACATGTCCAAAGGTTTTTAAAATTGTCTAATGAAACATCCACACACACTCGAAACTTCAAGAGTTGGCGAAAACAATCATAAGCTATTAGATACAGACCCCTACTAGTCTAGTTGACTTTAATCCTAACTATAAAATATTTTATCATTTTATGGAATAATTAAAACACCCTTACTCCTTATTTTATATATATACTAGCGGGTGCCTGTGCCGATGGCACGATGAAAAAAAATATAGTTAAAATTAAATTAGATATACGTAATAGAATATGACAAAATTAATGAAACGTAATACGATTTTTTAGCATATTAAAATGTTCAAATTTCTACCCACATATTTAAAATTTAAAGAAACATATTTTCTATTGAGTTAAAAATAAAAAATAATGAATAACATGTTTAATGAGTATATCCAAAATTAAAACATTTTTTAAGTTACCTTAAAAAATAAGGGATAAAAAATAATTAGTACACACTTTTTTTTTACAAAGACAACTTTTATTCATGAGTTTAATTTCAAAAGAAAAAGAAAAAATTAATTTTGCATGTTTTTTTACATAAAACTTTAACCACTTATAACTTTCAATTAAAAAATTAAACATAAAATATAACAGTAGAAGCTACATTAGTATTACTATTGGTCGAAGTTGGTATCCTCACTAATTGGATTGTTCACATTTTCAGTGAACCATTTGATTACTTCACAAGATTTTCTGTCGTTTTAGCTCGTGGTTGACGAACACACTAAAATTTGTTCGGCGCTACACTAAAATTCTAAGTGTACCGCATTTTAAAAGCAAATTTAAAATGCATGCCTACGGGTCATGCAGAGATTGGTTAATTCTTTATGAATGTGGGTATGCGCCATCGGAATTAACCAATCTACGCATGCCATGTAGGCATGAGATTTTAATGCAGGATAAAAAGGCGGTACATGTAGTATTACTCAGGAATTAATGAGTGCAAAAAGAGAACCAGACCTGTTTCATAACCTTTCGCGTATCATCCAACTTTTGGAATTAAAAAATAAATAAAGAATTAAAGAACTATTATACCTTATGTTCAACAATTTTTCTACACGACGTGGACATAAAAAAAGATAAAAATGCTAAAGAAATACTCAGTGATCCTAAGGTAATAAATTCTAGATCTCGAAAAATGTGACGAGATCTTAAAATTAATAAATACACAATTTGAATAGAAATAACAAAATCTCACATTTCACACCCAATAATGTATGATACACTGGACACATAAACAAAACTTTTGTTAGTATGAGAGACTTACACAAAAATACCTAAAAAAAATCTCAACAAAACCCTCTCCCTAAAAACCCTCCAAAATTATTGGATAACCTCTTCCTAAATTCCACCAAAATGAATTTTAAATTCAAAATTTTGACTATACAACTAGGCACAAATTTTGAGCAAATTTGCAAATCTAAAAAAATGGACATATAGAAAAAAATTCCAGAAATAATAGGACATTATAGACTTTAAGTATTGAATAAATAGAAATAACTAACCCTCATACTTCTTACCTTTAGGAAAATAGGGTACCTTAACTTTTTCCTCCAACATTATACCCGAAAAACAAATTGAGTAAAGCTTCACTGAATAGTAGTGCGATATTATCAAAATTGTCAAAAAAAGAATGTAGATATTGCGACAAAAAATTTAAAAGTTAATTCACAAGAAAAAAATGAATGATCTATATATTTACCTTTGGAGGCAAAATGTGACCTCCCTCCCACAAAACATATATTGAATTACTTTCCTGCATAAAAGAATTGTAAACTCAATTTGAAAGTTGCCACAGATAAATAAATTAATAACATGATTTGAAAATTTGATATCTCCCTAAAAATATTAATATCTGTTTATTGAAGTGTTTATTTTAATTACTCTCGTCTGAAAATTAAATCTACTAAATTAAAGACCAATATTATCTTGAAATACACTTCATAGTGACAGTGTTGCAATTCATTTTGTTTTCAGAAATAAATTTTCCTTTACTTGTGTTTAGTGTTTAATCAATCATTCAAAGAAAAACAATTGAAAACACAAATAAAGAATTTTGAAAACGAAAAATATCAATTTCTATATTCTCAACTACCAAACATATCATAGAAGTGTGACACCCCTCTTAAAATAATAACGGGTGGCCAGCCCTATACTATCAGCAATCTTAGATGGCTCATTCTCAGCATCAACAGGTACACTAAAATGGATAGGACTAACTACCCGAAACTATAAAAGTGGATGCCGAAAATTTAAAATAAAACATACAATGGATATCAACCCAACAATATAGAACGACTAGTAAGGTAACATGTACACAAGTACCTGATAAAAGAAGCACTAAACATAACAATAACATGAGTATATACAAGGAAATATACCCGAATAAGCTGTAGGGTCACAAACAGTACAATAATCATAAAGAAGATATATGAATAGCTACAAATAACTCTTGGGTGTAAACCCGATATACAAAGTGAATCCTATCTAGATTTACAAGAAGTAGGAAACGACTATAATCTAAGTCACGCAACAGTCCGCAACTGCTACGGCTCCCAAGACTCTGGATAGAAAAGCATCCGGTATCCATGCGTTGGGACACCTGTGAGGTGAATGTAAATAGATAGAGTCGTCAGCCTATTTTGCTCAAAACAGGCAAAAGAATATGTTTCCACTTCGAGAGAGCGACATCAAGGACAAAACTGATGCATGCGAAAATAATACATCGAAGGTCCGGGGGCTAAGTTATAGAATGAGAAGGTGTTAGGCACCTATCCTGCCCTTTCGATCTATTATGGGAAAATCTTAACATTTTCCTTTATCCACGTGAAGTGTGTGCATGTGTTTATATAATGGATATTGGAATCATTCGACCGATACCATGGAAAAGATAGGGTGAGGTCATCCATAGGAATATTCCCAAAGTAATAACAAATGTAGAAGATTGAATATGAGTGTTTTTCGAGATAGTGATCATTATTGGGAAACGATAATATATGTGGGATGAGACACAAACAAATATGTTATATTTATATGTATGATAAAAATGAGGGATTTTGAGAAATTTGGAAAATTAGAGAAATTGGAAAGTTGAAAAATTGGACTCGAGTCTCAGATTTTAATCCGAGATGCCAACGTGGCCTATAAAAGCATCAAAGTCCACGTAGTTCGAATATATAATAGGGGTGGGGTTTATCCCATAGATTCGAATGAAATTTTATTAGGTGTGTGCGTGTAGAAAATGTGTTTCTTGTTTTGGAAAAAGTGTGGTGGATAATTCCATTCGGAATTTACTGGTGTGACCCTCTTTTATTTGTTTTTGAGTTTTTTTTATGAAAAATAAAGTATGTGCAATATATTAATAAAAGCGTAGATGTTAATAGGTATAAAATAAACTGAAACTAGATTATGAATCTAATGTAACTTATGCAAAAATAAGAGATTTAAAAGAGAGGGAGGAGGAATTGGACTTTCTTTGGAGCATTAGCTTGGATCTTGGATGAACTCCTTTGAATGTTGATTTATGTTGATGAGAGAGAAGGATATTTGCCAAATTGGGTGTGAGAAGTATGGGTATTTAGGCTTGAATGGGATTTCTCATATGGAACTTTGCTGATTTTGAGAGAATGCTGCTGAGATCACTAATGCTCATGTTTTTTTTTTGTTTATTTTGGGGTAAGGTCATGGCCCTTATTTCTAAGGAAAAAGAGGGGTGCCAATCATCCTATCCCAGGGGGTGCCTATCGGCAGATCACCCTTAACACTATACCGTTGATCAGAATTATGCACGAGATATACCGTTAGAAAGGTATTTCAGATTCCTTAGAGAGTCATTAGACTGCTCTCAGGTCTGATAGTTTACTTTAGGTAAAATGTGGCTCGAAAATGCATGTCGATCCTTTGGACGGGAGATTTTCGGACGCAAATGAATCGTTCGTTCTCTTGTTAAGTCAAAATCGAGAAGGGGGAAGACCGTTGGAAAGGTTAGGAGATGTACTTTGACATTCCAAACAGTTGCGTTTGGTTCGAAAAGTTGACCATGGTCAATCGGGGGTCAAAAGTTCCCGGTGACCTCTCGGAGTAAAACGGATCGTTCGTCTGCACCGTAGGTCAGAATTGCACATGGGGCAGATTTCAAAAAGGGTATTCAGTTTCCTTTGGAGATTCATTATGTCTCATTTGATCTGAAGAGTTGACTTTGGTCAAATAAAGTTCAAGAGGGCTTAGTGGCCTTCGGATCAATTTTCGAGGGAAAACTGATCATTCGTCCGAATGGTTATGCTGTTTTGCGCATGGGACAGACTGTTGGAAAGGTTTTTAAGTGGCCTTCAAAGATTTAAAGAGATTTCACTCTAAAGAAAGAGTGATTCAGAGTCAAATAGGGCCCGGGGGCGCCCGATGGTCTCTAGATCGGTACTCTAAGTGCGACCTAGGTTCATGCTTGAAAGGGGCAGCACTAAGAGTCTAATGGAGATACTTATGGGGTTCTAGAATGTGGTGTCTATAGAGCCCCTCGATGGGTAAGCTTGGAAAAAGTGATGACTATCAAATAGACACCACATGATGGAGGGAGATCGATTCTATGTCCCTAAGGGATGTGGATGAATGGTTCAGCGGGTTGAGGTCAATTCTGACCTAAAAGAGGTGACGATCGAGGATCAAGGTTAATCCTAACCTAAGATAGGTGACGAACAAGGACTGAGGTGATGATCCGAGACCGAGGTCAATTCTAATCTAAGAGAGGTGATGATCGACGATCGAGGCTAATTCTGACCTAACTAAGGTGATGTTCAAGACCAAGGTCAATTCTATCCTAACTAAGGTGACAAATACGGACCAAGGCTAATTCTGACCTAACTAAGGTGAAAATCCAAGACCGAGGTCAATTCTGACCTAGGAGAGGTGACGATCGAGGATTGAGGTCAACTCTAACCTAACTCAGGTGATGATCTAAGATTGAGGTCAATTCTTACGTAAGAGAGATGACGATCGATATTCAAGGTCAATTTCGACCTAAATAAGGTGACGATCCAAGGACGAGGTCAATTCTGACCTATGAGAGGTGACGATCGAGGACCAAGGTCAATTCTAACCTAACTAAGGTGACAATCCAAGATCAAGGTCACTTCTGACTTAAGAGAGGTGATGACCGGGGATCAAAATGAATTCTGACCTAACCAAGGTGACGATCCAAGATTAAGGTCAATTCTGACCTAACTTAGGTGATAATCCAAGACCTAGGTCAATTCTGACCTAGAAGAGGTGTATTTTCCTTTAGAAAATTTGGGGATTCCACTGGGGATAAGGATTGGATTTTAGGTTCTGCTGGAGAATAGTGAATGATCCACGGATTTTGCAACTGGGAAAAATTTGGAGCATCCTTTGGAGACATTGCTAGGGAGAATGATTCTCTGGAATTCCACTATAGGTGTAAAAAATGTTTTCCTTGGTGAACAAGGTGCTAGAATGGATTTGGCAATTTTTCGAGATTTTCTAGTATTTTTTTGGATTTTTTGTACGAAATTTTAAAGGGTGTGCCGAGCGACAAGGATGGGGGTGTTCAAATAGTCACTGACACGAACTTTTGGTGTGCCTCGAGAAAGTGAAAGGCTAAGTATTGATCGGTGGGTAGAGGGGCCTACCGACCAGTATGACCCTTAGCCTCCTATAAAAGGGGGAGGTTTTTCCTTATTTTTCACAGCTTTCTAACTTAGTTTCTTCTTCTATAAACCTCTGCAAATCATCTTAATGTCCAAAATGGCTGACTTCTCAAGTAGTGCAACCCATATGGCATGGCTCAATGATAATAACTAGGCAGGGTTGGAGTGGAGGGCTAGGGTTCCCTTCGCATTGTGTAGCGAGAATTATTTGACTCGTTTAAGCCTGTGATGCATGATCAGACTCTTTTGCTCAAGCCTTTGCATCATCTCTCTTCAAGGGTGGTGAACCCTGGTGGCTATGTAACTATTGCATGACTCTTGGTATTCCTTTCTTCTTTTTTTGATGAGACTGCTTTATTTTCAGATTTTGACAAGGGTTTTCTATATTTATTGATAGTTTGACATCTCCATATCGACTATTTATTCTCGCGGTACGACAGGGCTTAAGGATGTTTGTGAGCACCTTCCTATTGTGGTACGCTGGATGGTGTCAGGTTTTGGTAGGCTAGCATCGTCTTTGGATGAGACGCCCCGCTCTACCGGTCTACTGCGGTTCTATGTGTTTTGGGAGAGAGGTGGTAGGACACAACCCACACCAATCATTTTGGCTTTGGGGATATAATGGTGACTCCCATTGACATTTAGCAGTTGCTGGGGTTAAACTACGAAGGTGACCAGATTGAGGTGGATATGACGTTAAGTGTGACACCGGAGGCAGTGATGGTTGCTCTTAGTGACGTGGAGAGGGTGGTTTTTGGAGATTCCCTCCGCTTGTCTTCTTTTAGGTAGCTTTTATTAAGGAGGAGGATTGATGAGAGAGAAGGGCAGCAGGTGCATCATCTTGCTGGTGTTAGGGGGTTTTCTGGTGGCGACAAGTGGGGACATTGCCCATTTGTGGTTTCTTCCATTTCTGAGGGTGTTTTCAAACATCCGTTTCTATGAGTGGGGGAGCCTGACTTTGGCAACCCTGTACTATTCATTAGATGCCTTTAGCCGATGCTTCTGGCAAACTTTTATAGGGGCCACATATATTCGGGGGTATTTCTTCATTTTGCACATTTTCCTTTGTGCATTCGCATTTTCCATTCATGCACTTCTTTTTTATTTATTGAATGCTGATCCTTATCCTTTGCAGATGTGGTTCTGTGAGGTGATTGGGTTGAACACCCAACTGATTTATTTGAAGGATGATTCCATTGGGGACTTTTTCCGGATGTTCTGATGGCGGAGGTCTAACTGGCAATCGAAGAAGAATCTTTCTCTGAAGGTAGTGCCTCCGGTGTTGAATGGCCTGACGAGCGAGCGGGTAAGCATTATTTTGTCCTTGAGACTGTTATTTTTCCTATGATTCCATTTTATTAATACTGATCCTTTACTTTTTGTTATGGATTTGCAAGTGACCTTTTATCCCTGGGGGACGGCTATTCAGCACACCCGAGTGATTGGCTCAAATGCGGCACCTGCTGGCGCATGAGTTTGTCTACTCCTGATATTTTGGGTAGAGGGTATTCCATCTAATTGTGGAGGACGAGGTTGTGGTGCCGCCGGAGAGGCCCCCTATGTTAATGAGGCGCGTACGGGAGATATCTGATGTTGCTTGGGTGGCTGCGATGATGGGAGAGCCATACTCCCTATATACCGACATAACGGTGATGTATGATTATCTACACTTTGTCACGAGTTGGCTAATGCCCCATATCATTTATGATGTGATGCCTCTCCCTAGGGCAGGCCCGAGTCAGTAGGTGGGGTCTTTTCATAGCGCAGGTGGTGCGGCTATGTCAGTGGAGGCGACGACAACTTCAGGACCTTCTTTTGGACAGATGCATTCCCCTAGTTACAACCTTTGGTAAGGTGATGGGGAATCTATGCATCTACCATGCGCCCTCATGCGATGGACCTAGAGGAGTTGGGTCTGATGGAGGAGGCCCTTCGTCCTGCGGTACGTCTTTTTTTATTTCCTTGACTTCTTTCTTTTTCCTCATGCTTGACTTATTTGATATTTTCTATTCCTTCTCGCCGCATATCATGTTTCGACTACTTGGCTGAAGGACATCAGGGAGTGGGTATCCTCAGCGACTGCTCATATTCGTGAGGCAGTTTCGGTCCCTTCTTGCTTGGTGCCATCTGGCTCATCTGGGGAGGGATCGAGCTCTGAAAGTGGGGGCACGTCATCTCTCTGCAGGGGGAAAAGGGTGCACCACATGGATGGGGGATCCTAGAGAGAGAGAGAAAATAGGGAAGAGAGAGAGAGAGAGTGATTTGGTTTGGGTTGAGTCCCATTGTTTTTTCCTACTTTTCCTATAACTTGTCAATGTAACACAGCAAAATATATGCAAACGAAGACATGCAAAATGTTTTTTGTTAATTTTCTTGTATAGCGATTAATGCACATGCTCTTTTTACTTTGCTGCTGAGACCGTAAAAAGAATTTAAAAACTGATTTGAGAAGGAATTTATTTAAAATGAGATTAGTAAAAATATAAAGTATAAAGGAATTCAAAATTCCCTTCAGATAAAAATGAGTTTTTTTATTTCTACAAAAGAGGAAAAAGGGAATTTTCCCAAAAAGGGGGGTTGCCGATCGGCATGACCCCTGTCCTGCCTATCGGCATATCAGTCCTGTCCAATCAACCCAAGCATTTGATCCACTTTCTTCAATTGCTTGGTACTTGGTGGGGCAAGTTTTTCTCCAATTTCTGTAAGGTTTGTTGTCTTGGCTTGAGAGTTCCCAAGTATAGAAGGGGTGTGGATAGGGATTTCCTCCTCACACTTTCACTTTCTTTCTTTTCCACATTCTTACTTGTTTACATATCTCTTAGTCTTGTAAGATTTCTCTCCATAGTGGCATTGAGTTTGCTAACTACCTCAAAACCTTGGAAGCAATGTGTTCTTACAATGTTGATTATGATGCCTTTCACATGAGACGATTCTCTTTGTGGTCCAATCGTCCTATTGAGTGGAATATGCTAATGGCGGACGTCGAGTTTTGGTATCCCGAGGATCATGTCTTCCTCTTCGGGTTGGATGAGATTAATCCTACCTACGAGGAATTTTTAGCCCTTCTAGGGATAAATCTCAGTGTTGCTGCGGCTTTGCCTAAATTTTCCCGTTCTTCTAGGGAATTTTTGGATGGACTCCTTCATATTTTGCCTTCGGCGATCAGACCATTGGGTATGGGAGGAATAATTTCCCTTCCAGCAGTGTTGTAGTCCGTGCACTTGAAGGCATGGGTGATGCCGAATATGATGGGGTCATCATCCTACGACTTATTTCAAAAGTTCTATTGGTGACTGGGGAGACCTGGTGGAGCCCCAACTGGATGTTATTATTTCTTCTATGTCGTACCAATGCAATCCTGTGGCGGTCATATTGGCGGATACCTTCAATGACTTGGATGTTATTTATGAGGGGTAACCCTGTGACTTTCCAAGGGGTAACCATGTGATGTTTTTTATGTGGCTGTCAGAGAGGTTTTGTATGGTGGTCCCACCTGAGTATCCCTTACCAGCAGTTCCAAACTTCTTCTCGCGCTATTTCATTAGCGTAGGCCTAGACATTGAGTGTTGGGGTAATTGGTTTGCAAAGCACGGGGCTCAAGGCCAATGTTGGTCTGTGCCTTGGTTGGGGGAGCTACTGCCCATTCTAAATCTTAAAGAGTACCAGTATGTCAACTGGTTGGCCTTAGTTAAACCTTTTTCTACTTTTCCTGGCGGCTGTTGCGCCAATATGTTTAGGAGCAAATCGTGCCATCGCGGATACAAAAATTCTTTCCTGCAGAGGATCTGATAGAGAATATGTGCATGTGTCTTGGTTCTCTATGGAAGAATCGTCGTCCCTCGTCCCGTCCTTCTCAGTCTACTGGGCGAGTTTGGCATGTCCCTGGGGACTACATGAAATGGTTGCGGAAGAAGGTAGTGGACATGATGTTGTCTATGGAGACTGGTCGAAGGTGGTTTGCCATATCTGACACCATAGAGGGAATCATCGTGGTCTACCCCAAGATAGTCTAGGATTATCGCTCCATGGAGCATCTATAATACTCCATTCAGACATGGGAGGTTTGGGGAGTCCAGGATGTAGGTGAAGATGGTGATGGTTCCTCTAACAGTTGCGGGTAGGATTTTGTGAAGATTCTTATAGAAGGTGTTGTTTTTGTGTTTTGTGGAAATAATTGGAGGGTGATTTTCAGTAGTAGTGGGGCTTGTTATTATCGGGGGGTTCTTTTTAGTAGGTGTAGTATTGGCAAGGGAAGTCGTTTGAATCCTTACTCCGATGTAATCGTACGAAAATTTCAGATAATGAAATAAATAATCTTTGATCACCTAGTTGTGCCTTTTGATGACTTTTTGCATTTTGAATTATCTATACCAATCACTAAAGCATACATAATCCTTTTGTTTATGTATATGTTAAGATGAATTTTGATTCTCGGGGATAAAAAAATAATAGCATTTTGTGAAAAAAGAAGGGGGTTGCGCTCATGTGAAGCGATCGAGCTGCCTACGTACCTCTGAGGGTTTTGAAAAATTCATTTTTTAAAAATGTTTTTATAGGATCGAGCCCACGTAGTTCTGGGTAGGGGAAAAGAAGAGAGTTTTTTTTAAATAAGGGAGATGAGAAGAGTCGTAGCGCGCTCATATTTCGAACTAAGGGTAGAATTTCTTGACACGATCGAAGTTGACTGGACGCGCCATTTCTTTCCCGTCGAGGTTGGTGAGCACAGCGGTACCACCTGATAGGATCTTCTTCACAATGTAAGGGACACTCCAATTAGGCTTAAATTTCCCTCTAGGGTCCCAGATAGGCTCTACTATTTCTTTGAGGGATAAGTCCCCCTCTTGAACACCGCGGTCCTTGACTCTCTTATTGAATGATCGCATTATACGGTGATGGTACCCTTGTAGGTGATAAAGAGATTTCAATCTACTTTCATCTAAGAGGGACATCTCGTCAAGATGGATTTGGTACCAGTCTTGATCGTTGACTTTGCTTTCAATCATGATGCACGACGAGGGTATTTCTAGCTCCACGGGTAGAACTACATCCATACCCTAGACTAGAGAGTAAGGGGTAGCCCCAGTAGAGGTTCGAACTGAAGTACGATAGCCCCATAGGGTGTAAGGGATCCTGTCGGCCAAATCACGATAACTCTCGGTCATATTACTCATGATGACTTTGAGATTCTTATTGGCTTCTTCGATTGCTCCATTGGTTTGAGGTCAGTATGGAGAGGATTTATGTCTTTGAATCCCATACTCATCGACCACTTCTATAACCTCCATCTCAAAATGTAGCCCATTGTATGATACCATCTCGGGTGGGACCCCATATCGGCAGATAATGTTTTTCTTGATGAATCTGTCAACTTTCTTGGTATTCAGAACTGCGTATGAATTGGCTTTGACCAATTTAGTGAAGTCATTAATAGCGACTAGGATGAACTCATGCCCACTGGATGCCTTCGGTGCGACTTTCCCTATTATGTTGATGCCTCATGTGGAAAACGGCCAGGGATAAGTCATGTTGTATAGTTCTCACGGAGGAAGGTGTTATAAGTTATATAATTGTTAGCATTTGAGACATCTTCGCACATAGGCTTTGCAGACTTGAACCATGGTAGTCCAGTGGTATCCATGTCGAATGATCTTTTTAGCGAGCATATGGCCGTTCATATGGGGTTCGCATTCCCCACTGTGGATTTTCTACATTATCTCTTCAATGTTAGCCCCTGCGATGAAGTGTGCATGGGTTCCATTGAAGTTTCTCTTAAACAGTGATTTATCACAAACAATGTACTGGGTGGCCAGTTTGCGAAGAGTTGCTCGGTCTTTCTTCTCATCCCCTTAGGGATACCTACTGTGTTTGAGGAGGCGCCAAATATCATAGTACCAATAGTTGACTATTTCGGGTTCTTCCTCGGTGCAGAGCTTGATGTGGTATAAGTTGATTGGTTTTTCTTATTTTTAGACAAGGAAGGAAGCCATGGTTATTCCTTCAGGCATGTCAATCATGGAGGCTAAGCTGGAAAGGCTGTTAGCTAGATTGTTTTTTGCTTGGGGCAAGTAGTGGAAGGTGATTTCTTATAATTGGGAAGCTAGTTATTCAAGGTGGTCATGGAAGGGTAAGAGTTTCTCATCCTTAACTTCCCATTTCTTGAGTACTTGACTAATGATGAGGGTTGAATCCCCGTAGACATCGAGGTATCAAATTCCTTTCTTGAGGGAAAATTTGAGGCCTATTGTGCATGTCTCGTATTGATTCATATTGTTAGTGCATGGGAAATCCAATTTGATGGTAATGGGAGTGTAGGAGTCATCAGGGGAAATTAGGATAATTCCAATGGCATATCCTTTTTCATTGGCAGCATTGTTAAAGAACATTTTCCATCGAAGATCTCCGTGGGATGCGCAAAGGATATTCTCATCTAGGAATTCAGATTTTTAGACATCGATCTCTTCCATAGGGTTGTCAGCAAGGTACTCAGAGATGGCTCTTCCTTCCATGATTTTCTGTGTGACATGGGTGATATCAAACTCGACTAGAAGCATTAACCAATGTCCCATTCGGTTGGATAGGGAGGGCTTCTTAAGTAGGTACTTGATGGGATCCATTCGAGATATGAGTCTGATTGGGAAGGCGAGCACGTAGTGCCGTAACTTTTGGGGACCCGAATAACAGCGACACATGCTTTTTCCAAGGATGAGTTGTTAACTTTGTAATCGGACAATTTCCGACTGGCATAGTAAATGTATTTCTCTTTATGAGTTTCTTTAAGGTATTGAGCTAGCAAAGCCCCGGTTGTAGTATCAGTCACGATTAGGTATATGAGTGAGGGAAGACCAGGCTGTGGTGGTATGAGCACCGAAGGTCACGTTAGGTGTTTCTTAAATCGATCGAAGGCTTCTTAGCAAGCTTCGTTCTAGACCTTGGTTAAATGTTTTTGGAGGAGTTTAAAGATGTGTTCACAAATGGAAGTCAATTGGCTGATGAATCGATTGATGTACTATAATTTCCCAAGGAATCCTTAGACTTCTTTCTTCGTTCGGGGAGGTGGCATCTCAAGTATGACTTTCATCTTGGCAAGATCTTCTTCTATCCTTTTCTCACTGACCATGAATCCCAAGAGTTTACTTTTGGTAATGTCGAAGACATATTTCTATGGGTTAAGCTGCATTTGGTACTGTTGCAGTCGTTTAAAGAATTTTTGGAGAGCAGGAACGTGATGTTATCTAGTCTTGGACTTGATAATAATGTCATCTACATAGACCTCGACTTCCTTGTGTATCAGATCACTCAGAATGGTTGTGGCAGCCCTTTGGTAGGTAGCCCCTGCGTTCTTGAGAGAAAATGGCGTGATAGTGTAGGAAAAGGTTACCCAAGGGGTGATGAATGTGGTTTTCTGTTGATGATCAGGGTGAATATTGATTTGGTTATATCCAGCAAACCCATCAATGAATGACTTGAGAGCGTGACTCATTGCGTTATCCATAATCATATCGATGTTGGGTACTGGGTAATCATCCTTCAAAGAGGCTTTGTTCAAGTCTCTAGAGTCGACACACATGCAGACCTTTCCTCCTGATTTCGGCACGTGTACGATATTGGCTATCCATGTAGGATATTCGGTCACATAAATGAATCCCACATTTAGTTGTTTGATTACTTATTCTTTTACTTTTACAGAACATTCGGTGCGGAGCTTTCGCAGTTTCTGTTTGATTTGTTTACATTCTGGGAGAGTTGGAATCTCATGTTGTGCTATCTCAGGGTCAATGCTGGGCATATCATCGTAGGACGATGCAAAGACATTCATGAATTCCTTCAATATCTCTTTGAGTTGCGTGCACTCATGCTCATTAAGGGTAGCCCCTATCCTAATCTGGCACATTTGGCTACTAGAATCGAGATTAAGAACAATAGTTTCATCTTCATTAACTTGAACTTGTTTATGTTGTTTGTCATTAACCTTATTTATATCAATTAAGAATTGTTCATTTTCAAAGTCATCATTATTAAGAGTTTTATTAGAATCAAAACAATTAATATAAGGTACAACAAGGTACTCAAAATCTTCATTTATTTCATTGATAGGAAAAATAACATTAAGAAACTCATCAAAGGAGGTCTTGGACATCAGAGTGAGAGGAAATAAATAAAGGGGAAAGGGGATAAACATCGGGGTTAGGTTGAATATCAGCAGGTGGCATAGGTGAAACATGCCAGTTGAGAAGAGGTGCATCAGCATCTTTGTTGAGGTAGGACGGATTGGACGATGTAGTCCCTGAGTAGATCATGCAGAGTGCCAACCCCAGTATTTGTAAGTTAAAAGAGTCCTCGGAGTCGCTATCATCATAATCCTTGATAGCAGCTATGGTCTTTTCAGTGAGTGGTTATACATAGTGTTGGTAACTCTTAACCCCCGGGTAGCTATCTTGAAAAAAGAACTCCATTCCTGGTTTCATCCTTTTGTCTACAGGATTATACCAAGGCTTAGGGAAGCCCCAAAAGGGGAAATCTTCACCCTCTTTGATTAATCTTTTGTTTAGGGAATCTCCCAGGATAGTCCTGGAACATTCTAACTTTATCTTCAGTCGAGGCTGACGGATCAATCTGAGTTCTTCTTCTGATGGTTGATAGGCCAAGCCACAGGTAGGAAATGCCTCCTTTAACACAATAGGTTTAGTTATTCCTTGTTGTCTTTACCCTAGCCCCATTCCGGGCATGAAATGCATATTCTTGAACATTTGTATTATATTAACACTTTCATGAGGATCATATTCTTGATAAATCCTATCTTTGAAGTCGTACCCTATTGGGAGTAGGATTGGTTCAACCTGGAAGCCTGATAGAAGCATATCTCTCACCGTGTGTTATATCTCGAGTACCAGTTTACTGGTGCTTTCATTATCGGTGTTATCACTGTCTCCCAGGATGGTGATAATTTATCCATTGGCAAAGAACTTCAATTTTTGATGAAGGGAAGAAGATACCCACTTGATGCTATGGATCCACAGTCAGCTGAGCAACAGATTGAAACAGGCTGGGATGTTAATGACTTGGAATTGAATAATAGTATTTACAGGGCCAACCCCTATTGCAAGATTGATAGATCCTATTACTTCTTAGTGGGTGTTGTCATAGGCACGTACGTCAGCCGAGGTTGGAGCAAGGTCGCTCACTTTCAATCCCAAACAATTGAGGGTTCTTAATGGGTAAACATTCAGAGCTGATCCGTTATCGACGAGTGAGAGGGGGACAATTTTACCCATAACTTCAATAGAGATATTTAGAGAATGATTATGGTTGTGACCATTCTTACGGCTTTCCTCTTCAAAAAATGAGATCATTCGAGTAGAGGTCAAGGTTCTCACTAGGTTCATTTCTTCTTCTGGTGTGGTTTAGGGAGGGATTGAGGGTCTTATGAGTAGCGTGATTGGGGCATTTCGATGAAGTTGGGAAGTCATGAAAAGTCCCCATAGAGTGATTTTAGCTTGATTTTTTTTAGTTGATAGATGATCTTACTTTCTTCAAGTGTCATGTCTGTCATAGGGAGATTCTTAAAAACTTTTCCTGTATCGCTTGTTGATGGTTGTAAGTTTAAATTCTGGTAATATCTCCCCGACCTAGTCATATGGTTCATAGAAGAGGTGAAAAATAGAAACCCTATTTCTTCAATGACATGGGGTTGCTAAGTTACCTGGTTGATCTCACCTAGCAGCTCCTCAAATGATATCACTCCACATAGGTTAGCTACCAGACTAGTCTTTCCTGAATCTAGCTCTTCATCTGAATCTTCGGAATTATCTCCCCATCTGTTGGCAACGATATTATCTTCCCATGCAAAGTCTATACACTCTACAACTTCTATGGCTTCTTCATATAACTCTTCTCATTCGGTAGGAAACTGTAAGACTGAAGGGACCAGGTGCCCTTTTAATTTCAAAGCGTCAAGCAACTCAGATATACTACAAATATCATCAGTCTGTTGAAATAAATCTGTAATGATCTGGACCAGGCCATCTAGACTAACTTCTTTGGCTGGCACTAACCAATTGTCTGAATCTCGAGCCCATTTTTGATCTTCTAAGAACATCCCACCGAATCTCTGACAGTCGATGGTCATTTGGGAGGGCAATTCTATCCCGAACTCTAGGAGTTGGTTTAACACTTCTAACAATTCCATATATTTTCCTCTAGAACAGGTACGGACAGCGATGCAGGCTCTGGTGAGGAGTGATAAGGTTTGATCGACAAGGTTGGTAGGGTGTAAGAGAAAATATGGGCATGTTTGGAGAGGTTTAGGAGATTATATGGGTATGACTAGTGATTTAATTGGCCTGATTTGGATAGATAGGTCGAGTTTCGAGTCTTATTCTAGGAAGATGGCATTTTTATGATTTGGGAGTGGATTATGGGTAGTGTTTGGTTTAGGATTAGCTAGTGGGGAGATGATACCCCCGTCAATTAGGCTTTAGATTGTGTTTTGAAGATGGAAACATTGGTAGTGGTATGGCCAGCAGTTTGGTGAAAGCCACAATAGGCACCAGGTTTGAAATTTTTCGGAAGTGGACTTGGTAATGGACAAGGGTCTAAGGGTTTAATCAGGTTTCAGTTCAAGAGATACTGGTAGACTTTGGAGAGAGGATCGTGAAGCTAGGTGTATTCCCTTCGGACTGGGTTTGGATGATTTTTTGGTGCCCACGAAGCGACTGGCTGAGAGATGTTATTGATATTAGAAACTGTGGTGCTAGTAGGGTTTTCAAACTTTCTAAGAGGAAATTATCCAGAGATTTTCTTCGGTTCGACTTCTGTTTTTGATAATTCCTTCTTCGATTTCTACTCCTGCTTCTTGAAGGGCTCGAAAGTGTGGGTAATAATGTCCTCCCATGGTTTCTCGGACATGAGGTAGGAAGTTCTTCTTCACAATGTTGACTTGTTCTTCTTCGAATGGTCGATTGTTTATGGTAGCTACTTTTTCTCTCCATCTTGCTATGAAGTTGCTGACTGATTCCCCATGATCATGTTTAACTAACTCTAAGTCATGGTGGGTGACCTCTAGCTCCTCATTGTACTTGTACTATGACATGAACTCACGAGAAATATCTTCCCAACAATGGTATCTGGATTCTTCAAGGGATAAGAACCAATAGAGGGCGCTATATTTTAAAGTCTGTTGGAACATCTAAGCCATTATTTCTTCAGAAGTCCCTGGGAGAGTCATGGCTCGGTGATAGTTACGGGGTTCCACTGCCTCCAAACTTCTTGATAATGGGCAACTTGAATTTTTCTTGTAACCCGGCCTTAGGATAGGGAGATATATGGGTGTAGTCCTTGTGGTTCCCAGGGATTATGACCTGGTTGAATTTCTTGGTTAGCATCTTGAGGTATTCCTTGACCCTGTTCAGTTCTTCCCCTTTCGGATCAACAGTTACGAGTAAATTAGCCCCGGTTTGAGCAAGGTTTGGCATGGGAAGCTGGGCTGGTGTCGACCCATTAGCAGGAGGAGCACGGGGAACATGGTGGTATTCTTGAGGAACCCAGATAGGCTCTGGTGCAGGCGGACCCATGGAGTGATAAAAAATGACCTCAGGATCTTCGGGGATAGGGACCCTGTTTCTTTGCATCTCTTGAACCTCGGTTTGAAGGTTGTCAATTTTGGCAGTGAGCTGAGCCAGAACCGTCAACAAATTCGGCTGTACATTTGGCACTTGATCTGTATTCGTAATGGAAGGTGGGTGAGTCTCGGACTGAGAGGAAATAAATGGACTTACAAAACTTCGGGGAGGTTGGACTGAAGACCGAAGCCAATACGGAGCTAGGCCAAGGGTATGTTATCGACCTGAGAAGTAGAAAAATTGGAATTTATTTTCAGAAAAGAAAAAAAAGGGAAATTCGTTATTTTTGGAAAAAAGGAGGAAAATATTTTTGACATTTTTGGAAAAGATGATAACGAAAAATGTTTTTGGTATTTTTTATAAAAGAGGAAAGACGTTTTTGGACGCTTTTGGGGAAAAAGAGAGAGGAAAAAACTAGAGATGGGTCTCAGCATGATTATTATTTTATTAGGTTCCCACTTATATTAAGTTCTCCTAAATGCAAAATGAAATGCTGGACGGGACCCAAGCCTGGAAAACTTTGGATTGTAACATATGTAAAGCTATGGTTGGGCTTGTAACTAGGCTCACGGGCAGGGTACCATTTTAAAAATTGCATAAAAATTTAGGCAGCAGGCCGACCTAGAATTTCGGTAGAGTTTCGGGTTAAAACTGGTAATCT
Organism: Sambucus nigra; assembly: GCA_949130495.1. Classification (NCBI taxonomy): domain Eukaryota; kingdom Viridiplantae; phylum Streptophyta; class Magnoliopsida; order Dipsacales; family Adoxaceae; genus Sambucus; species Sambucus nigra. The sequence goes on from OX422221.1 coordinate 381,418,709, forward strand.
AACATGTGTGTCGTAGGCTTGACACCTATATGTGCATATGCAGTTTTGGTTGGGTGAATTGTAAAGGTTTCACCCCTTTTGGCATGACTTCCATGATATACGTCTTACTGTTTGAGTGCAATAGGTACGTGTGGATAAGCTATTTGATATACCTGAGTGTACGTGAATTACCTCACTATATACCTCATGGGGACGGTAAATCTGAGAGCGAATTCGATATACTCGACGTACGTGAATGATCTCCCTGCGATATACCTCCCGTCATGAATTTGTCCAAGCTGTACGATGTAGGGGAACCGTTCGATATACGTCGAAGGTACTTGGCCAATGGAAGGTGAGAGTCATATCTCTTAGTCTAACTACGACCTGTCGGACCAGCGCCCATCACAAAGTGACCCACCAGTTACAGGACAAAATTTGGACAATAAAAATTCTCTTTGGTGATATCGGGTGAATCATGCATGATTCTCTTATTAGTATCTTATGGTGAGAGTATCTTTTTCTTGATACTGCTAAACATGGAGCAAAGTACAAGTACCAATGTAAATCCATACCAAGCATGGATAAGCGATGTGTAATTATCTACAAGTGAGTGTCTGATGAGTGAGCATGGATATATACAAGTGGAGGTGTGTGTTTGTAACACCTAAGCATGAATTTCTAAGTGATGTGTGCAACATGTGGATACACGTGATCTTAGGTTCATGTGGTGTGAAGTGTACACGGAAAGTCTTCTACAAGTGTGTGGATAGTAGTAAAAACACGAGGTATACATGAATAATAAAGGGTGAACATGAAAGAAGCGTAACACACAAGAAAATAAAACACCCATGTAAATAGAGTCTAGCCCTCTTAAAAATTTCCCGAGCAGAGTCGCCATTGTGTCCATCCCGGTCGGCATGGCATTCATTCCGGGAGGGAAGGAGGCGGATACCCCGAGGAAGAACTGCGCCATGGTCTTGCAAACTTCTTTTAGAAAAGGTGCTTCGGCCGTCGTCAGTGTCAGGTGAATGTAAAGAGATAGAGTCGCCAACCTATTTTGTTCAAAATAGGCTAAATAATATGTTGCCGCTTCAAGATAGCGACATCAAGGACAAAACTGATGCATGCGAAACCAATAGGTCGAAGGTCCGGGACCTAAGTTACAGAATGGGAAGGTCTTAGTCATCCATCCCTCCCTTTCGATCTCTCATGAGAAAATGTTAATAATTTCCTTTATCCCCGTGAAGTGTGTGCATGTGTTTATATAATGGAGATTGGAATCGTTCGATCCATACCATGGAAAAGATAGGGTGAGGTCATCCATAGGAATATTCCCAAAGTAATAACAAACATAAAAGATAGAATATGAGCGTTGATCGAGATATTGATTGTTATTGGGAATTGATAATATATGTGGGATGAGACGCGAACAAGTATGTTATATGTATATGTATGATAAAAATGAGGGATTTTGAGAAATTTGGAAAATAAGAGAAATTGGAAAATTAAAAAAATTGGACTTGAGTCTCGGGTTTTAATCTGAGACGCCTACATAGACTATAAAGGCATCAAAGTCCACGCAGTTCGAATATAGAATAGGGGTGGGGTTTATCCCATAGATTCGAATGGATATTTATTAGGTGTGTGAATTTATAAAATGTATTTCTAGTTTTGGAAAAAGTGTGGTGGATAATTCTGTTCGGAATTTACGGGTGTAATTGTCTTTTATTTATTTTTGAGTTATTTTTATGAAAAAAAAGTATGTGCAATATACTAATAAAAGCTTAGATGTTAATAGGTATGAACTAAAATGAAATTAGATTATGAATCTAAAGTAAGTTATGCAAAACTAAGAGATTTAAAGGAGAGGGAGAAGGAATGGGCCTTCTTTAGAGCTTGAGCTTGGATCTTGGATGAACTCCTTTGAATGTTTATGGATGTTGATGATAGAGAAGGATATTTTCCAAATTGGGTTGAAAAGTATGGGGCTTGAATAGGATTTCTCATATGGAACTTTGCTAATTTCGAAAGAATGTTGCTGAGATCACTGATGCTGATGGGTTTTCTAGTTGTTTTGGGGTGAGGTCATGGCCCTTATTTATAGGTCAAAAGAGGGGTGTCGATCGGCCTACCCTAGAGGGTGCCCATCGGTAGGTCACCCTTGACACTGTGCCGCTAGGCAGGGTTCAGGGCCTGCCAATTGGCAGTCTCGTTCAGACTTTTATGAAAAATAACTGTAGAACACGAACCGTTGATCCTAAAAGTGCATGGGGCATACCGCTAGAAAGATATGTCATAGGCCTTTGAGTGTACTTTAGACAGATCTCGGGTTCGGGAGTTAAATTTGGGTCAAATGTGGATCAAAAATGTACATCGGCCCTTTGGATGGGAGATCGTCGGACGCAAACGGATCATTCGTCTGCATGGTAAGTCAGAATAGTGCACGGGGTGGACCGTTGGAAAGTTTAGGAGATTTACTTAGACATTCCAAAGAGTATCGCTCAGCTCGGAAAGTTGACCTTGGTCAATCAGGTCCAGGAAGCGCCTGGTGACCTCTCAGAGTAAAACGAATCATTCATTCGCACCGTAGGTCAGAATCGCGCAAAGGGCGGATTTTTAGAAAGGGTATTCAGTTACCTTCAGAGATTCATTCAGTCTCATTCAAGATGCAGAGTTGACTTTGGTCAAATGGAGTCTGGGAGCGCCTAGTTGCCTTCATATTCTTTTTCGAGGGAACACTAATCATTTGTCTGAATGCTTATGTTTTTCGCGCACATGGTGGATCGTTGGAAAGGGGTTTTAGTGCCCTTCAAAGATTCAAAGAGATTTTGATCTAATAAAAGAGTTAACCAGAGTCAAATGGGGCTCAAGGGCGCCCGATGGTCTCTAGATCGATACTCAGAGTGAGACCTAGGTTCGTGGTGGAAAGGGCAAGTTCTAGGAGTCTAATGGAGAGATTTAGGGGGGTCCTAGAATGTGGTGTCTACCGAAAATAACTCTGACATGGATCTCATTGTTGAAATAATTCAGATGCTCATAATTCACGATAGTTGGAAGAGATATCATTCTCGAGTGACCATTGGTTGAGCCGTCGAAGGGGAAATATGGAGAAACTCTACTAAAAACACTCGAGGAGATCAAGAAAATTAAGGCATAGCCGTCGCTATGCGAGGATTAATTCCCAACATGGTTGAAAACTCCTCATAGGTCAGATAGATCTTGTATAAATGAAAGAAGAAAATGTGGTCTTTAGGGTACCAGAATTGCGATGATGTCGCCAACATGTTCTAATTAATATCCCGGCTGCGCCACATGGAGACTTGACACAAATTGAAGGTTTCATAGTCCATGTTATAAAGGCACATGGTTTATTGGCTTTTGAGGTATGGAGTGAATTCTGTGTGCATTGGTAGGGACATTTGGGAAATAATGGTGAAGAAAACAAGAAATGGGTGAAAAATTCACTATCTTTACCCCTTTTTTATTCACAAAGGCCTTAGATAAAGATAAGAAACCTAAAGAGACCGAAATAAAACCTACCCTACCAAGTACTTTGGGTTGTAAGAAAGTGCAATCAAAGCCTTAGAGTGATTTGACTGGATGCATATGCTTATATGCAGGACAAGGGGTTTGTCGATTTGCAACCCCCTTATTTTAGAAATTCTACGTTTCTTTTTTTGTCAAAATAAAAAAACTCAAAAACATTAATCCTTGTTTCAAGACCCCAGAGTTATTTTTTCTGAAATTATCCCTTTTTACCCATCATTTTTCATCATAACTCTTTTCCTGAAATCTCCTTTCTAAATAGATATCCTATGATTTTTACAGTCTCAATAGCAAATTAAAAAAGTGCATATGAAATAAGTCATTAAAACTATAATAACAAATAATATAAATATCCTATTCATATATATTGCCATTGTATGATTACATTTTTTCAGGTAGAAGAAGAAGAAAAAATACAAAATGACAAGACTCATCATGAACCCGATCTCTCAATCTCTCTCTCTCTCTCTCTCTCTCTCAAAACTCTCAATCCCTACGACGGACATGCTTCGCCTGGCAACGAGCTATAAAACCTTCACTCCCTGAGCTCGATCCATCCTCAAAGGTTGGAGCAGAACCAAACAAGAAGGAATAGGAACAGAGTCCTTGATATAGGCAGTTGTAGAGGCCACCCAATTCCTGATTTCCTTTACCCAAGTGGTCGACACCAGAATATGCTGCATGCAAAACCACAGAACCAAAAGCCAAATCAGTCAACAAAAAGAAAAAGCAAGAGTCAAAAGGAGACAAGACAAATTAAGAGAAAAATATACCCCATATTGAAGGGCGTCCTCCGTAAGTCCCATCAACCTAGGATCCACCACATTAGGATGGTGAGGGAATCTCAGTGATCCTCCTCTAGTCAACAAAAAAATATATGAGGGCAAAGTGACTTGAATAAGCGGAGCCTCCTTTACCATTGACGTCGCCGACTACGTGCCACAAGTGATGTGGGCATATCCCATCAGTCTACTCGTACCCCTGCCCAAAACCGTATGAGGTGAAGGCATGTTCGCGACATTATAAATACATGACGACATCAGTCATATCGTCATGAAATCGAGGTAGTCGTAAGTTGACGATGTATCCGTATAGAGCGAATTAGCCTCACCACCATCCTGGCCTCATCCAACATCTCTTGCACTCACCTCATATACATTCAAGGCACTTTCGGTGGGATCATCACCTCATACTACACTGTCTACCACATAAACTTCTCCCCCAGGTACCAGTAGTACCCGAACTCATGTGCCATCAACTCCGCATTTGCGCATGCATGCCTATAATCACCGTGTACTGATGAGCTATCACCCATGGATAAAAGGTCATTTGCAAGCCTCGGTAAAAAGTATCAATAGTCATGCAAAGAAATAAAATACCCAGAAGATGATTCAAAAGAAATGGGAAGTAAACTAATCACTCATCAAAATGTTCAGGGCCTGTCACACTGCCACCATCGACAAAGACTGGTTCGACCTCCTATTGAATTTCCTCCTTCGGCACATCCGACATAAGTCCCCCAAGTCCTTGTCTTTCAGGGATATAAACTTGGCATTAAGACTAATAACCTCGTAGAACCACATTTGCAGAAAGTACGAGAGTAAAAAAAAAAAACTAAAAGTACGAAAATCACCTCCAATAGGTACGTGGATCCTGTAAAGTTCTGCCCACAGCACTGGCTGAATGCATGCAAAGAATAATAAAGGGTCGCCCAGGTCAGGCTCCCCCAATCATAAAGCAAGACATCAAAAAAGATCCTCAAAAATGGCAAGAACCAAAGATAAACGACATCGCCACTAAGAAACCACCTAACAAAAGAAGAATTAATAACCGAGCCATTTGCCTCACCTGTCACCCATCATTCTTATCAATATTACAACTCAAAATTACCTTCCTAAGAGAGAAAATCCATATATAATCTCTAGAAACTATCTTACCACGTCCCCCAAAGCTGCCTGAATCGCCTCTGGCGTCAACCCTGCAGTATGGCCCACCTTCATCGACATAACCTCATAATTTATCCTTAGCACCTGCTAAGCATCAATACAATCACAGTAATCTCCCCAAAACCAAAGTGAACGGTGTGTTTAATGTCCCACAACCTCTCTCCCAATGCACACAAAACCACAGTGGAACGTGGTGTCTCATCCAAAGTCTGTGCTAGGCGGCCAAAGCACACAAAAGTAACTACCCAGTGCATCGCCGTCGGAAAAATCTCCCATACATCCTTCAAACATATCATCTCTTGGAGCACAAGATCCAAGGAACTATGTCAGCCTGTGAAAATCATAAATAAAGAAAAACATTTTCATCAATATAAAAAGACAAATAAAAAAAGAAACAAAGAATGCCAAAGGTCACTATAGTTACATAGCCACATGGGTTCCACACCTTAGAAGATCGTTGGTGTGAGGGCTCACACAGAAGAAAGTGATCCTCAGTTTTTCTCATTTCCCAAAGAAAGGGGCATCCTAACTACTATTCCGAGCCCGCCTAATCATCAACGCTCAACGACTCCAAGTTCTATCCCTTAGTGCTAGGAGAACCTGCTATTTAAAGTCTTGAAGAAAGAAATACTTATAAATTGATTTTAGAGAGAAGAAGCAGACGATTCAGATACAGAATGATGCTCACCCCCTTTTTATAGGAGTCCAAAGAGCATGTCGATCAGCAGACCCTTGCCCATTTCGATCGGCACCTGTTTGTTCCTCTGCCTAAGGAAGCTAGGAGTCTATACCACTTGCCAAACGACAACCCCTACTACATGTCGGTCGTCACACCCCCTAAAATTTTATCGAAAATGCAAGAAAAATAAAAAAATTCTCCGAAAAATTCCAAATAAGTATTAGAACATTTCTTCATGAAGAAAACCATTTTAATATCCTACAATCCCCAACCGAATTAATATCACACTCTTACCCCCAACATAAAACCCTAAATACATGCCACAAAATGGTGCGCCCAGCGGAATCCAAAATCAAATGATTCCCTAATAGGATTAGATAATATCCCTCTTAATCCCCAACAGAAGACTAAACTTCCCACCAAGAAGATATGATCCTCAATCAAATTTATTTCCCCAGTAGAATCTCAAGATGACACAAAGACTCCCCGAAGAACAAACCTCCCCATATCCCACTTTAGGTCCTCAAAATTGACCTCAACCCGTAGAATCGATCATCTAACTTTAGGCCCGCATAATCGGTTTCCTTAACTTTAGGTCCTCAAAATTGACATCGGACCTTATAATTGGTCTCCACAACTTTAGGTCCTCAGAATTGACCCCGTTCCTCAGAATCGGTTGTCCAACTTTAGGTCCTCAAAATTGATCTCGACCTACAGAATTGGTCGTCATAACTTTAGGTCCTCATAATTGACCTCAGCCCTCAGAATCGGTCTATGCAACTTTAAGTCCTTAGAATTTACCTCGACCCTCAAAATCGATCATCACAATTTTAGGTCCTCATAATTGACCTCGACTAGTAGAATCGGTCTTCCAACTTTAGACCCATAGAATCGATGATCTAACGTTCGACCTGCAGAATCGGTCTCCTAAACTTTAGGTCCTCAGAATTGACCTTGACCCTCAGAATCAGTCATTATAACTTTAGGTCCTCATAATTTACCTCGACCTGCAGAGTCGTTCATCACAACTTTAGGTCCACATAATTGACATCAGTCCTCTGTATCGGTCATCACAACCTTAGGTTCTCAGAATTGACTTTAGCCCATTGGTCATCATCACTTTAAGTCCTCAGAATTAACCTCGACCCGTAGAATCGGTTCCCTCAACTTTAGGTCCTCAGAATTGATCTCAATGCTCAAAATCGGTTGCCTCGGATTAGGTCCTGAGAATCAACCTCAGCCTTCAGAATTGGTCATCTCACTTTAGGTCCTCAGAATCGATCTCGACCACTAGAATCGGTCCCCTCAACTTCAGGTCCTCAGAATTGACCTCGACTCTCAGAATCGATCGTCATCACTTTAGGTCCTAATAATTAATCTAGATCCATATAATCGGTCCACTCAACTTTAGGTCCTCGACCCACAAAATCCATCGTCCCAACTTTAGGTCCTCAGAATTGACCTCGACCCACATAATTGGTCATCATCACTTTAGATCCTCAAGATTGATCTCGACCCGCATAATCGGTCGTCACCACTTGAGGTCCTTAGAATTTACATTGACCCTCAGAATTGACCTCAACCCTCAGAATCGGTCTCCTTAAACTTTAGGTCCTCATAATTGACCTCAGCCCTTAGAATTGGTCTCCACAACTTTAGGTCCTCATAATTGACCTCTACCCTCAGAATTAGTCTCCAAAACTTTTGATCATTAGAATTGACCTCGGCCCTTAGAATTGGTAATCCATAGCATTATCTTAGGTCCTCAGAATCGACCTCAGCCCTCTGAATCAGTCACCCTCATTCTTTTGGTACGAAAATTGACATCTTTCCCAAACATATATGTGGTATGTATTTGACAGCTTTCACTTGTTCCAAGCACATTCTCGAGGGGCTCAATAGACACCATATTCTAGACCCTCTTAAGGCTCTCTTTAGGTCCCTAGGACTTCCCCATTCAATATAGAACCCTAGGCCATACTCCGAGTACCGATCTAAAGTGCATCGAGCGCTCTCGAGCCCCATTTGACTCCGGTTAACTTTATCATCTAAGTGAAATCTTAATGGATCTTAGAAGGTCTCTGAATCCCCTTTTTAATAGTCCATCCCATGTAAAAATCGACCTTACGGTTCAGATGAACGGTCCATTTTACTATTAAAATTAATGTAGAGGTCGTCGGGCACTTTCGGGCCCTATTTTGGTCCCGATTAACTTCCTCGCCCAAGATAAAGTTCAATGAATCTTTGAAGGGTTCTGAATCCTCTTTCCAACAGTCCACCACGTGTGTGAATTATCCTTACCATTAGAAACGAACGATTCATTTTCCTCCAAAACAGATCTGTAAGCCATCGGGCATTCCCGGACTCCATTTAACTCCTGGAAACTCTTCAGCTCGAGTGAGACCAAATGAATCTTCAAAGGGATCTAAATCCCTTTTCCAACGGTCTACTCTCTGCACAAATCAACCTTACGATACAAACAAATGACCCATTTTACTCCAAACGGTCAAGAGTACTCCTGGGCTCTGTTTGACCAAGGTCAACTCTATAAACAAAATGAGACTGAATAAATCTCTAAAGGGACCTGAATACCCTTTCCAATGGTCCATCATGTGATCAAATCGGCCTTACGGTGTGGATGAACGATCCGTTTTACTTCGAGAATCTCCTTCCCAAAAGACCATCGGGCGCTTTCGAGCCTCATCTGACCAAAGTCAACTCCCAAACCTGGGAGTGGCCCATAAATTATTAAAGGTCTCTGAATACCCTTTTCATCATTATGACCCGTGCGCGATACAAACTTACGGACTGGATGTTAATACCATTTTTATGAGAAATCTGCATGTGGTTGTCGAATGACAAACTCATTTCCCTGCCTATTGACAGTGTGTGTGGGGATGCGTGCTAAAATTTTGGTCAAGTACAATGCCAATCGGCACCCTCTTGACCCTATATAAGTACATCATGAGCGCACTTCGAAAAGCACCTCAGAAACATCCATCTCATTATCTCAACAACATTATCTCAAAGTCAATGTGGTTTTTATATTGAAATCTTTTCTCCATATTCGATTTCCATCCCTTTCACACCCAATTTAGAAAAATCCTTTCCCTCTCATCCTGCAACCTCCATCCCCTTGCGAGGGCAACCTTTTCAACAATGAAGATCAATCTTTAAGTGTCCAAATAAGGTTCAAACATTATTTTCTCTCTTTTAATTTCCTTATTTTTTCATTAGTTATTAAATCCTTACTTTAGCATTTCATATTTGTTAGTCCATACATATTAATAATCCCACTTTTTATTAGTAGTATTACGCATAACATATTTTCTATAACAAAAACCAAAAAAAAAGAAAAAAAAAGGATTGCACATAAATTACAAACGGGATTCCTCACCACATTTTCTTGGAACAAAACATTATTTTTCGACACACACATCTAAATAAAAACCCCACTTGGATTTAAGGGATAAACTCCACCCTCATGTTTCATGCAAACTACATAGACTTTAATTCCTTTTTAGGCTACGTAGGCATCTCGATACACGAGTCCTCCTTGCACATTTTATTTATATATTATTCCTATATATTATACTTGTGATTCTTATTCACGCATATCTAACACATATCATCGTTTCACCATAAAGATCGATATCCTGATGAGCGAACATATTATGTTTTTAATTATTATTTTGGGCACACTTTTACGGATGACCTCACTCCGCCTTTCTCCATGATGTGAATTGAGAAATTCCATAAACTATTTATATATACACGCACACACACACTTCCTGGAGTTTTTAAGGAGAATAATAACACATTCTCATGAGAGATCAAAAGGGAAGGATGGGTGTCTAACACCTTCCCATTCTATAACTTAGCCCCAAACCTTTGAACTATTGGTTTCATAAGAATCAGTATGTCTTTGATGACATTCTTGAGAGGTAGCAACATTTCTTTTGCCTATTTTGTGCAAAATAGGCTAGCGACTCTATCTTTTTAAATCACCCCATATAAACAATGGCCAAAGCGCTCCCCAAAAGGGAACGAGACCTTCTCTCTCCCTCTCAACAACACGCACGAGCGTCGACCCCCCCCCCTCGGGAGGATGGAAGCGAGGATGGTCATAGGTTGCACGAATGTTTTTCAAACGAAATAACATGATAGTGTAGTGAAAATTTCCATTAGGGGTTCTAAAAGCCATATTTTCTTAATTTGTTGGATCCATATTGATTTTATTATACCCAAAATACGACCCATAAAGCTATACATTTCATGCCCAACATTTGCGTCAATAAACTATCTATATTTGGCAAGGGGAATTAGTCTTTTAAATATGCTCAATTTAGGTCTCTGGAGTCCACGCAAATTTGATTTTTCTTCTTGTCTTTCTTTGTCACTTTTACAATACTTGAGAGCCACGTAAGGTGATGGATAGGTTTGACGAGACTCTCCATGATGAGTTTCTCTATCTCTAATTTTATCCTCAATATATTTACGCTTTATAAGATTGAGTGTCATGCCTCACAAGTAGAACATTAGGCAATATTTTCAAATTATGAGAACTTACCTCAAGGTATATCCCATGTATGTCTATGTATTTCCGTGCAAACACATCATTGAATTCTTTCAATAGGTTTATAATTTATTTTCTTTGTCTTGGATTCAATCATTTTGATATGAAGATGGGTCACTCATCCCCACCTTCTTCCCTAAATTAAATTCATCTACCTCTTGTAACCGCTCTTTCAGTCCATATTGCATGCATTTTAGAGGGTCCTTTGCCTCTTCGGTGTGTTACCTTATGTGTGAATCATCAATCACAAAGAATTATTGAACCAAGTCAACATCCTCATTCCAGATTGCTTTTCGAGTGCACCATTATAGACAGTATATAACTTTGTTATTGGGCAGGATCACTTTCTTACATGTTTGAGCAAGTATAGCCTTCTCTTTGACCTATTTTCTTTGTTATGTTCTTCTGCTGACATAACTCGTGGTCCAAGGCTACAAGGGATAAACATCCTCACCTGATATCCTATATTAATTAATTGTGGATCTTGTACAAATTTTATCAGGCAATAATTTCTTTCCTCATCCAACTTAGTACATAAACTGCAGCATTCACCACGTGGTACTCTTCCATGGAGAAAGTCATCATTGTTTCTTTATAAATATTATCAATTCCTTAGATATTAGCCTTTGCATATCAGCGAAATATGGAAGTCAAAGTACCATGATCGTGCATCCGTACTCTTCCAATCCATAACTAGTAGCTCAACGTATCTTTATGATGTGGAATTTGATTTGAACAGTAATATTTTCCAATTTTATTCCACACTCACATATCATATGGGATTTAATCCTTCATTACAAATTCCTAATATTAATAAAGTAATTGACACAATTTTACTTTAACATATTGTTATCTCCTGAAGTGTGTTTATGGGCATGGCATTGATTAAAACCCCTCCATTTAATAGTGCCCATGGAAAACAAATCTCATTTACTCGTCTAGTCATGTATAGAGGTAAGATTTGGGAGAATAAATTCAATAGGAATAAATATAGAATTCATATTCAATATTCTCTAAGACAAGAAATACTGTCTTGCTTATCATTTTAATAAGTAATTCGATTTATGACTTTCATTGTTATTTCTGAACTGATGGATTTCAAGGCATGTTCTTAAGGTATAAAATCTTACTTAGAATTGTATAGTTTGATTTTCTAAATTCATTTAATGTTAAATCAATGGATAAATTGGTTAGACCCATGTTTAGGTTAATACTCATGTTAACATAGAATCATATTATTTATTGATGAGCATACCCCTAATTAATGTGTTGTGAATCATTGGGTGTTGAAATTTCGATTCATTTATTGTTTAAATAATTGAATTATGTGTAATCACGTCTTGAAAGAAAAGATTAATGATAATCCCATGTTATTAGGAAGTAGACATAAGCATATCGGGTGAGTTCCTAATTTATATTTTTCTTACAGGATATCCCACGCGTGAATTCTAGTTCGGTCGTAATTTTTTAGCTATTGGGTGTGAGGTCCTTATGACTTACCTATTATAGATAATGGATTTATGTGGATATTATTTATGATTTTTGGGATAATGAATCTTAGTGTCAATCTATACTAAGTAGAAGTGTATCCGTGGGAGGGGAGGGTTCCTCATTTCGATTTTGCTTGCAGGACGTCCCACACATGGAGCTTAGTAAGTTTGGAAGTCGGTAGACGGTGAGGCATTAAATTGTTTATATTTCGTGTTCTACTTATGAGGATTATTATCCTTAGTTTTAAGGCATTTCACATGGACTGAGTACGATTATTTATAATTGTATCGGAATAGAGGAGAGGTGATGCATGTATGCATGAGTGCCAACAGATGAAGGCATGGGGAGAAATGGGTGGTATTTTAAAAGTGTTGAGAAACATAATATGTCTTGAAACTTTAAGGAGTTGACCAAAATATACAAAATCTTTTACCCTGGGTACTATCATTATTATACATGTTAGAGTTGGACTGAGCAGTCAGAGTTGCATATTATCAGAGTTCTAGTTCATCATCCATAATGTAAAATTCTGAGACACCCTATGAAATCTATGCTAGATTGACCAGGTTTAAAATAAATAATATAAGAGTCTAAATAATTGGATATCATTCTAAGCATGATGAAACATAAAACTAGCTACAAAAAGTAAGTAACCTAATACAACTATAAGAGTTAACCAACATAAACCTCTGATATTATAACATCAAAGTGATAAAATCTAGCACTAAAAGTACTATTATCTCTAACATAAATCCAACACTTTGAGTAAAAATAATAACTACCATAATATTTGACATAATTTAATGTAAATATTAATAAATAGTGAGCACACAGACTCGACACCTAAATCCTATAAGAGAAGCAATGAATGAATTCAAGATAGAATCATGGGCGAGGCTTCACGGACGACCTAGTTATAGAAAAGAGAATTCAATAACAATGTTGACAATAAGTTTACGTAGAGTAAGAATGTAATTCACTTTGGGCTATAATATAGCTACTCTTGTTTCTCTCATATTTTAGTTTTTTTAATATAGCTACACTTCTTTCTATCATATTTTAGTTACTTTTAAGTTTACCCAACCCAAACAACCCTATATATAATATACGTCAAATACCAAGCTCACGTGAACCCCATGATTAATAATTATTATTATTATTCTCAATCGAATATCATTAATAGTTCCATTACCATACAAGTTTATGCATGTAATGCCCCGACTCGAATTTATGGGCTACCCGTGGTCAGCCCGATCCTACCCAAGTCTTAGTTGTAAAGTGCAATGAAACAACCTACATAATGTTTCTAGTCTAGTTTTATTTAATTAACATTTCACTTGCTTAGCATGCGATTCCAGTTTAAGTCAAAATACATGAAGGACCTATGTGAAGAATACCCAGAATCCGATCATATAGAGATACTAACGTAAAAAAAATAGTACGGTAACTTACCTGTACAATGCTATCAAAATGTGAAATCGCGCCCAACCTACCGTAACAAAGACGAGGGAATGAGCATAATGCCAAGTGAAAAAATACAATGATGTTATATTTAATCGAAGGGAAAAAAGGAGACTCTAACATGTTATATCAACGTTCACATGCAGCTACCCTATATATATACATATATATACTCTAGTGCAGGAAACCATTTTTATTCCAAAATTGTTACTTATCCCGAGTGCTTCTCAAAATTTGAAAGTTCTCACTTATTAGGTTTGCATACCAAGCCTCAATCCAAATAAGTCTGTAGCATCTACAAATTCTCCATATCCCATTTGTCTTGAGATTAGGACCTCATTATGATGTTGTTCCCTTTTTCTTTCGTTTTCTCCTTAATCTTATAAAATATTTTCCCTTATACTTATCACATTTATTTCTTAATTTAACGCAGCCGATTAAATACTATAAAAAATACCTTTTGTTTAAGGAAAGGTATTGTTTCCATCAAAATTACCAATTTATCTATCCCAGTTAGCATTACTATTTTCATTGACAATAACCTTTCAACACAATCAAGCATCGTATAGAAAATATTTATTTTTCTTTGAAAATCTTTCACGAACAAACTCTTGTGTTAATTATGGTTTAAATATCTTTAGGTGGGTTAACTACCCATTTAGTCAGAACACTTTACCATTGATTTACTTTATAGACATTTATCAATTTTCACATTTATTTATCCATTTTATCCTTTGTCAGAACATTAATTCATTAAAGTCAGGTTGTCCTTTCTCATAGTTATAACAAAATCCATTTCTTGACATGGTCCACTTTTCATTATTTTTTTTCTCGGAATCTTTCATTTTTCTCATTTTTTCTTCTTCTTATAAATATTGCTTCATAAGAAAAACACCATTTTTCTTCATTAATAGTGTTGAAACCATACACTTTATGGGCTAAAATTTCTATTTTCCCTTATTTCATGTTTACACCCAATAAATCTTCAAACTTATTTATATACTCGTTATCAATAAACTATAAGTTTATATCTATGAGAAGATGAATTTTAAGTCCAAATATCCTATTAAAAGGGCCTATCATGTATTTATTCTTGAAACTGCATAATGTATGCACAAACATACTTTTCAAGGCAAAGGGCATTCTTATTTCTTCAAAACTTGAATAAACATACATTTATATAAAAATCCCATTTTTTCACTAGAACACTTTTAAATATTTATTCATAAAATATTCCAAACAAAATAAACATTCTTCCAACATTTTTATTCGAAAAAAATGGTTAAACACCAAGTTTTCTTGAAATATATCATTTTTCTCAAAAACATTAAAATTCCTTTTTAAACCCATTTTCACATATCATAAGAAATATCATTTTAAAATCACAAATGAACCCTACTCTTAAAAACTCTAACTACAAGGCCAAACTAGGGGTGTTCACTGTTTGGTCCGGTCTAATTTTGATGTATTTTTAGGACCGGACCGCATTAATCGATTTTAAGAAAATTATGGATCGAGACTGGGCCGAAATAATCGATCTCGATCCTATTCCATTTTCAAGAGGTCTGTGTTCCGTCCTGGTCCTATTCGGTCCATAAACATTAATTTAATTAAAAAAACATAAAAAAAACATAAAAAAATTATACCTTTAATTGTGAGTGTGGTTTCCATAAATAGTTATAATTAAATTATATTGAATATGTATTTAGATTGTGGGAGTGGTTCCCACAAATAGGTATTTGGTCTTGTTGTTATTCCATAAACACAAAAAGTACAATGTAATTACACAAAAAGGTACTTAGAAACTGGTATTCGCTCCATAAACAATATGTTTGTGTTTGTAATTGCATTATACCTGTTGTTACAAAACCCACTATAATACACTCTATAATAAGTGAAGTAAATTTGACATACACATTGTGCCAGATTCATCACCACCACCATAAAAGGTAGTATGAGCACTTTCCCACCCTCCGTATGTGCTACAGAGGCATAAATAGAAAAAATAATAAAATCAAGCTTTTCTTGCATAATCATTCTATATTGCATAAATCGCATAAAGCCCAAACCAATATTGGGTCTCCCTAAATCACACAAAACCCAATTGTAAACAGAAACGACAAATCACATCAAATCACAAATGGGTTTCACTAAAAAAACTCAAACCCAACACTAAGAACAAAGAGATGACCCTCAACCGATTAGGGTTGTGGAAACATAAAATCAGCATCTCACCTCCAACAACAAAAATGAAATTGCATAAATATAAAATGAAAACTAATCTGTCGGAGATCGATTATTTTTGTTAGATATTGATTGGGTTGGTTGGGAAGTGTAATACCTCATATTTTTATGGCTTTTAATATTGGGGGATTTATTAAATTTAATTGAGTTATCAATTTAATATTAATCCAGAATTTTATTTAAAAATATTTACCAGCGTGACGAGAGTTAGTTATTATTGGCAATTTGTTGAATATTACTATATGAGTAAATTAATATATGAAATTGAATTTATTAAAATTGTCACGAGTGAATAAAATGACAATTATGAAAATTTAAGTCGGGACTCGCATTTGTCGTGTCGGGACTAAATTATTATTATAAAAAATAAATAAATTATAAGTTGCCCGCACGTTCATTTCGAGTGTGCCAACATATCCGGAAGGGTCGAAATAGTCAGAGAAGTGTACCTGGGGGTTTAGTTTGGGTCTTGGGGCATTTTTAGGCCTAATCGGCACCCCGAAGGGGCAATTTAGTCATTTCCAAATTTGGCCTTAAGTAAATGATGAAAATTAGGACATTATTATCAGATATTAAAAGATTCTTCTAGGGTTAACACTCTCAAAAAATATAAAACGACAGTTAGAGGAAGGAAGGGAAAGTCTTCCAAGAAATCCAAGGCCAGGAACAGATTCGATTGCACCATCACCACCACCAAAACATAGATCGTAAGATAAGGAACGCAGCCAGACCCGTATCATCAACAAATCAGACATTTGAATTCAAGGCAAGTATCTATCTTTCCATCCTTTTTAGTTAATGTTTCATCCACGTTAGAATAGGATTGTTACACATATGTTCATGGAAGAATTTGATGATTTAAGGAATTTAAATCACATGTTTTAGAGGAATTAGATATATTATGGAAATCTCAACATATGTGGAGGATTACCCACGAAATTATATTGGTTTAGAAGTGAGAAATCTGGAAAAATATTTAGAAGAATGTAAGTTTAATGTAAAAATAGGGTTCTTGATAATTTTGATGAATTACCACTTTAATTTAATACTTTTGATTAATTTGTACATGCTTCATGTAGAAAATCATGTATATATGTATATGTAACCAGTAGTAAGTTTGTTTGGGAGTTCGGGGATCATTAATGGAGTATTGGTTGAGGTTGGATAAGAAAACCCATAGTTAACAATGGCAGAATTCAGAACATTTGCTTGATCCATCGATCGACCAAAGAGTGTCGATCGATCGACCCCTCCTGGAAAACTACCTATTTTTCCCTTTTGGTTTTATCCAATTAAAATATGTAGCTACCTTTGAATATCATTTAAAGAGTATAATGGATCATGAAGATGACCATTAGGGTATAAGTAAACTACGTTGAGTAAAATTTTATATGGGACAAAATTGTGGGATAACGGGGGGTTTCGTCACACATTGGAAATTGTGCGTACGTTAACTAAAGAATTAAGAGACTCGTGAAAGACTTAGACTAGAAGGTTAGAGAGGGTGTACTTAAAGAAATTACATTTATTAAGAGAGGATACTTCGAGAGATGAGAAGTAACTATGAAATGATTATAATTAAGAATAAAAGAGATGAATCCTTTATGCGAGATAATTGGGTAAAATTTTACTAAGTACGGTTAATAATTATTATTGTTGGGTCGTGGGCGAACCTAATCGGAAAAATGAGAATATTTATATATATGACCGAGTGCATGTGTATATATTTATATTATGCTTGTGTATAATAATACCCGCGCTACTTGCTATCACGGAGGTTGCCGTGCCAGGACAGTCTTATCTCGATGGGACCTTTATCGGGGATTTGGACTTGTACGATAGAACATAGGATTCCTTAGTATAGGCTATCCGAGAATGATAGTAAGATGGTCCTAAGAGATGTGAGGGGTATGTGCTGACCTCTTAGTGACTTGGAACTATGCCTCGCCTCCATTTTGTGTGTATTGTGTTAATACAGTTCGAGAGTGATTTCGAACTAGTATTTCCCTTAGTACGAGTGATACGGCTCTAACTTTAAGTAAATATTCGGGAACTTTGTAATGGTACTGAGTTGTTCTAAGTAATGTAAGAAATATTGAAGAGATTGATTTTCTAAACTAAATATCATAGCCTTATTACTCCTCGGGATAAAACTTTATGGACAATAAGTTAGAAAGACTTATGAGTTTAGTAGTACGATAGGCGTGCACACTAGATGAGAGGTGAGAATCCTCAAGAGAGTGTCGCCTTCTAACATGGCTGTCACATTAGCCAGTAAGCACTTTAAATACTTGCTAAACTATTTTAAACTTGTTTACACTCGGGCTATGACCCGTATCCTATCATTTTTCTTTCTCTTGAATATATTTGTATGTATTATAGGTGCCCAGCCACAGGGGCATCATGCATAGGATCTTTGGATTGGACGTGATGTAGCTTATGTGGGAGTTGCAGGCCCTTCCTTTAGACAGCATCTTCATTGATTCAGTTTTTGTTTTAGTTCTTCATAGTTAGGTTATGTGTTGCCAAATTTCCTATTCCGTTTGGATTTGTTAGATATTTGTATTTATTTATTTTTCCAGTATTCAGTACTCATTGGGAGATAACTCTTGTTAGGATGATTTTATTTATGGTTCTTTAACTTGGTTTGGTTAATCTTGACTGATTAATTATCTTGTGTCGATTGCCATCCTTGGCATTTATATGATTCTTCAACTGATGAATATTTAAAAAGGTTTTCACATTGAAGTTTAAAATTGAAATAAGACTTTAAATTGTTTTGAGACTTAGATTAATTATTTAGGGTGTGTAAATTAGATATATTTATTTTGCGACAGTGATGCTAAGAGTGAACCAACCATTCACCTTGATTTTAATTTAATAAAGGACTGATCACCTAGTATTTAATTAGGCAGGGTGTCAAGGTGGTATCAGAGCATCAGGTTCTAGTGTCCTTTAGGATATGTACAACTTATTTCGCTTCCAGCTTAGCATCTTTGATGTAGAGCCCTAATTAGGACGGTTGTATTCTTGTGTTTACGCTTACGTCTTCAGCTATTTGAGATTTGATGATAATCTTAGACTAATAAACTCCCTTCTCATTTCATATGCCTCTGAGATGCGCACCCGGAGATAAGAATGCCGAGCCCAAGCAACCAGCAACTTCGGCTCAGGGAATGATGAATGCAACTGAAGTAGCCGCTATTATTGCTCAGGAAGTGAATGCCGCCTTAGCGGTGGTGCAGCAGGCTCTACCCCAGGTTTAGGTAGTAGCGCCATTACCAGCACAACTTCCCACTACATGGGAGAGGGTCAGGGATGCCTTTCAGAAAGCGCATCCCCCAGAGTTCTTGTGTAGTTCAGACATCGTAGTCGCCAGCTAATGGAAGAAGGATATCTAGAGGCATCTGTGCATGTATGAGTGCACTGACGTGCAGAGACAATTATTGTCTTCCTTCAAGCCAGTGGGGGCCATTTTGTAGTAGTGGGAGTCCACTACCAACTTGGAGGAGAGGAACGACAAACTGATTCAGCATTTTGGGCGCGGTTTGATTGCAAGTATTTCCCATCCGCCATGTAGACTCAAATGAGGCGAAGGTTACTTCAAGCAGAAGAGTATGACCATTGCTGAGTATGGGGAGGATTTCACTAGACTTATCCCTATAGTAACGGATGAGCCACCCACTAAGGAGAAGAGGATATTGTTATTTTTAAATGGATTGGCCTGGAGGATTCGTCAGCACCTCAGAGGCAATCTATCATTGCGTACTTATACTGACGTACTCAATGATGCTCTATTGCAGTGTCAGGATCACCGTTTACACCATCAGGGGAGCAAACGAGCAGGGGAGTCCAGCCAATAGGGTCGGATATGGGCAATAGTACTGGTGGGGCACTAGCAGCCCAAGGGCAGAGTCGTCATAGTGACCAGAGTTCCCATCAGGGGAACCCTACCAAGATATTCTGACCAGGTGATTTTAGGCAGGGATTTGGGGGATTTAGACCGGGCCAACAAGGCCAGTCCAGTCAGCATGGCCAACAGGGCCAACACCGTCAGCAGCAGGGCCAACAGCGTTTTCAGTAAGGCTAGTAGGGCCGGTGGTAGGGTGGTAACAACCAACAGGGTCGTGGTCAGCAGGGGAAGAGGGGAGGTAAATTAAGGGGCAGATGTTTTAGATGTGGCAAGAATGGTCAAAGGCGTCAGGATTTCCCAGAGGGAGATAGGGACCTACAATAGCAGGGTGCCCGTAACGAGCCGCAGAGGCCACGCTTTCTAGTTGCCCTCCTAGCGCCAGCTCAGATGCCAGCCCTACCACCCATCCCAGCAGCTCCAGTCCAGCAGGGGTAATTGTAGTATGGACATGTCTATAACGTCCACCAGGCCGCAGCACCTCAGGCGCCACCCGCGATTGAGGGTACGTTTCCTATCCATGGCACTATGGGTCGAGTTTTTTTATACTGAGGCGTCGCACTATTTTATTATTACTCATTTTGCACGAGCCTTAGGGTTATTAGACATGGCATATAGTACAGTGACATGCGCAGACTCACCACTTGGGAATGGGACTTTGATTTTCTTTATATGTCGGGGTGTAGGTATAGAGATTGGTAGCTTGATTTTACCTGAAAATATGCTATTTTTAGATATGCATGATCACGACGCCATTATTGGCATGGATTGGCTCGTTGCGTACAGAGCCATGGTAGATTGTTTCGGTAGGAGTATTCTCTTTGCCATTCCAGGGCAGGAGATGTTTTTGGTGGTGATGCCTCTCCCAGAGGGAGGATCTTCCACCCATTTGTATTACATAGAGGAGGATACCTTTAAAAGGAGATTGTGATTCCCCTGGATTCGATTCCAGTTGTTCGTGAGTATTCAGATGTATTCCAAGAGATATCAGGCCTACCCCCCAGTCAAGAGATAGATTTTGTCATAGACTTGACGCCGGGCACTCGGCCGATAGCACGTGCACTATACCGTATGGCTCCAACGGTGATGAGGGAATTACGGGATCAGATAGAGAAATTATTAGGACAAGGATTCATTCGTAGGAGCACCTCGCCTTGCTACTCTTTGATGTTATTTGTAAAGAAGAAATATGGTTCATTGAGGTTATGTGTAGATCACTGAGAGTTGAACAAGGTCACGATACAGAATAAATATCCGTTGCCTCGAATCGATGACCTGTTCGACCAGTTGAGAGGAGCAACCTTGTTTTTAAAAATAGATTGATATCGGGATACCATCAATTACGGATTAGGGAGTAGGATGTGTCGAAGACTGCTTTCTTAATGAGATATGGGTGGCACCTATAAGTTCAGAGTCATACCGTTTGGGCATACAAATGCTCCAACCATATTTATGGATTTAATGAACTGAGTGTTTAGAGTTTTTGGATCGGTTTGTCATAGTCTTCATAGATGACATCCTGATTTATTCGCAGACTGAGGATGAGAATGTCGAGCACTTGAGGCAGGTTCTTCAGACTCTATGAGAGCATCAACTATATGCAAAGTATGAGAAGTGGGGATTTTGGTTACGGGAGGTACAGTTTTTGGGGCATGTTGTGTCCGAATTGGGGATATTGATTGACCCGAGCAAAGTGCCGACAGTGAGGGAGTGGGGATAGCCCACAACACCGACGAAGGTACGTAGTTTCTTGGGGTTAGTCGGGTACTATAAGAGGTTCATTGGAGGCTTTTCAAAGATAGTGGGTCCGTTGACGAATCTAACTCGCAAGGGGGTACCGTATGTATGGGATGATGCTTGTTAATTGGATATTGATGAGCTGAAAGATAAGCTGACTTTGATTGCAGTTCTTTCTTTGCCCAAGCTGGGAGTGGAGTACCTGGTGTACACTGACACCTCTTTACGGGGACTCAGGGGATTACT
The DNA here is from genome assembly GCA_949130495.1 of Sambucus nigra. Lineage (NCBI taxonomy): Eukaryota > Viridiplantae > Streptophyta > Magnoliopsida > Dipsacales > Adoxaceae > Sambucus > Sambucus nigra. Next base: position 381,440,527 of record OX422221.1, read on the forward strand.
TCAGCAAGAGGAGAAGGCTATAGCTTTTGCCTCCCGCAAGCTTAAGCCTCACTAAAGGAATTACCCCACCCACGACCTAGAGCTAGCATCGATCATATTTACAATGTGGATTTGGAGACATTACTTATTTGGGGAGAAGTTTCACTTGTTCACAGACCACAAGTCACTGCAATACTTGTTCACTCAGTGAGAGTTTAATATGTGTCAGCGTAGATGGCTGGAGTTTGTGAAAGACTACCAGTTTGAAATACAATACCATCCGGGAAAGGCTAATGTAGTTGTTGATGCATTAAGCCGTAGGCCGGTAGGTGATGTAGAAGAAGTATGGAGAGACAAGTGGAAAGAGTTGGGACACCAGGACGCGGTGGCCCATTCCTTTATATTGGTTACGTCAGTCACACTCGAGATTGTCACGAGGGTGATATAGGCACAAGCAATGGATACGTTTTTCCAAGAGTAGATTGCACGACTCTTAGTTGAGGGTGTTGAGTCCTATTCAGTGAGCTCTGATGGGGGTTTGAGGTTTAATGGGAGATTGGTGGTCCCAGAGGGAGAAGACTTACGTCATGCAGTGATAACACAATCGCACGGGTCTATATTTTTGGTACATCCCAGAGGGGATAAGATGTATCATGATATGAGGCAGTAGTACTGGTGAAGTGGGATGAAGAAGGACATTGCTGAATTCATGTCCAAATATTCTACCAGCCAGATGGTAAAGGTGGACCACCAGAGACCGCTAGGGTTACTTCAGCCATTGGAGATACATACGTGGGAGTGGGAGAGTATTTCCATGGACTTCATTACTGGGTTTCCTATATCACAGCGGGGTCATGATTCCATATGGGTTATAGTGGATCAGTTGACCAAAGTATCTCATTTTCTACTAGTACAAACAGACTACTCCACGGGTCAGTATGCACAGTTATTCATTATCGAGATCGTTAGGCTACATGGGGTGCCCCTAGACATTGTGTCGGATAGAGAAACAAAATTTGTGTCGCACTTCTGGGAGAGGTTTCAGGAGGCCATGGGTACACAGTTGAGGTTGAGTTCCACTTACCACCCACAGACGGATGGACAGACAGAGCGTACCAATCAGATGCTAGAAGATATGCTACACATCTGTGTCCTTGATTTTGGAGGAGGTTGGTATCCGTATCTTCCACTAGTGGAGTTCGCTTATAATAACTCATATCAATTCACGATAGGTATGGCCCCATTTGAGGCACTATATGGCAGCATTTTCGTTCTCCTGCTTGTTAGCTAGAGCTTGGGGATAACAAATTTCTCGGGCTAGAGGTGATTCAGGAGACTTCACCTAGGATTGAGCTTATCAGGAGTCGCATTTGGGTAGCCCATAATCGATAGAAGAGCTAAGCAGATGCAAAGCGGTCCTTTTGAGAGTTTAGCATGGGGGACCAAGTATTACTACGTGTATCTCCTATGAAAGGAGTAATGAGGTTCGGGAAGAAGGGGAAGTTGGCTCTGAGGTACGTGGGCCCATTTCCCATTATCAAGAGGATTAGGTCGGGGCATACAGATTGGGGTTACCAGAGCACTTGCACCATATTCACAATATATTCCACATCTCGTCGTTTATATGATATCTTCGGGATGATATGGACCACACTCAGATCGCGATAGAGGAGGTTGACTTACAACCCGACAGTTCTTATGGGGAGAGACCAGTGGCTATCCTATACCATAGCAAGAGGAAATTGAGGTCGAAGGTAGTTCCACTTGTACGGGTTCAGTGGGAGCATCATAATGTGGAGGAGTCCACTTGGGAGCGCGAGGTAGATATGTCCAAAAAAATCCAGATCTATTTTTACCCGGTATGCCTTATTTTCCAAATTTCAGGACACAATTCCATTATTAGGGGGATGTATGTAATACCCCGTATTTTTATGGCTTTTAATGTTGGGGGATTTATTAACTTTAATTGAGTTATTAATTTAATATTAATATAGAATTTTATTTAAAAATATTTACTAGCGTGACGAGAGTTAGTAATTATCGAGAATTTGTTTAATATTACTAGATGAGTAAAGTAATATATGAAATTGAATTTATTAAAATTGTCACGAGTGAATAAAATGATAATTATGGAAATTTAAGTCGAGACTCGCGTGTGTCGTGTCGGGACAAATTATTATTATAAAAAATGAATAAATTATAAGTTACCCGTATGGTCGTTTCCAATGTGCCAACATGTCCGAAAGGGTCGAAATAGTCAGAAAAGTGTACCCGGGGTTTAGTTCGGGTCTCGGGAGATTTTTATGCCTAATCGACACCCCGGAGGGGCAATTTAGTCATTTCCAAATTTGGCCTTGAGTAAATGACGAAAATTGAGACATTATTATCATATATTAAAAGAGTCTTATAGGGTTAACACTCTAAAAAAGATAGAACGACAGTGAGAGGAAGGAAGCGAAAGTCTTCCAAGAAATCCAAGGCGAAGAACAGTTCGATTGCACCACCACCACCACCACCAAAACATAGATTGTAAGACGAGGAACGAAGCCATACCCGTGTCATCAACAAATCAGGCATTCGAATCCCAGACAAGTATCTATTTTTCCATCCTTTTTAGTTAATGTTTCACCCATGTTAGAATAGGATTGTTACACATATGTTCATGGAAAATTTTGATGATTTAGGGAATTTAAATCACATGTTTTCGAGGAATTAGATATATTCTAGAAATCTCAACATATGTAGAGGATTACCCGTGAAATTATATTGGTTTAGAAGTCAAAAATATGGAAAAAGAATTAGAAGAATGAAAGTTTAATGTAAAATTAGGGTCTTGATAATTTTGATGAATTACCCCTTTAATTTAATACTTTTGATGAATTTATACATGCTTCACATAGGAAATCATGTATATAGGTATATGTAACCAGTAGTAAGTTTTTTTGGGAGTTTTGGGATCATTAATGAAGTTTTGGTTGAGGTTGAAGAAGAAAACATGTAGTTAACAATGGCAGAATTTAGAATATCTGCTTGATCGATCGATCAACCCAAGAGTGTCAATCGATCGACCCCTCCTGGAAAACTGCATATTTTTCCCTTTTTGTTTAATCCTGTTAAAATATGTAGCAACCCTTGAATATCATTTAAAGAGTATAATGGGTCATGAACAGGACCCGTAGGGTCTAAGTAAACTCCGTTGAGTGAAATTTTATATGGGATGAAATTGTGGGTTAACGGGGGGTTTCGTCACACATTGGAAATTGTGCGTACGTTCACTAAAGAATTGAGAGACGCATGAAAGACTTAGATGAGAAGGTTAGAGAGGGTGTAGGTGTACCTACTGAAATTCAATTTATTAAGAGAGGATACTTCGATAGATGAGAAGTAACTATGAAATGATTATAATTAAGAATAAAAGAGATGAATCCTTTACGCGAGATAATTGGGTAAAATTGTACTAAGTACGGTTAATAATTATTATTGTTGGGTCGTGGGCGAACCTAATCGGAAAAATGAGATTATTTATATATATGACCGAGTGCATGTGTATATATTTATATTATGCTTGTGTATAATCATACCCGCGCTAATTGCTATAACGGAGGTTGCCGCTCCGGGACAGTCTTATCTCGATGGGACCTTTATCGGGGATTTTGACTTGTACCATAGAACATAGGATTTCTTGGTATTGGCTATCTGAGAATGATAGTAAGACGGTCCTAAGAGATGTGAGGGGTATGTGCTGACCTCTTAGTGACTTGGAACTATCCCTCACCTCCATTTTATGTGTATTGTGTTAATACAGTTCGAGAGTCATTCCGAACTAGTATTTCCCTTAGTACGAGCGATATGGGGACTTGATAGCAGAGTATGCCTGCACCATAGAGTTTATGTGGGGTGCCAATAGTATATATATTATATGAGTGACTAATATATATATACTTATATATGGAAACTTTCTGATGTGTGTGTAAGTAGTTAAGTAATGAATAAAGGCTCTAACTTTATAATAAATATTCTGGAACTTTGTAACGGTACTGAGTTGTTCTAAGTAATGTAAGAAATATTGAAGAGATTGATTTTTTAAACTAAATATCATAGCCTTATGACTCCTTGGGATAAAACTTTATGGAAAATAAGTTAGATAGACTTATGAGTTTAGTAGTACGGTAGGCGTGCACACTATATGAGAGGTGAGAATCTTCAAGAGAGTGTCGCATACTAACATGGTTGTCACATTACCCAGTAAGCATTTTAAATACTTGTTAAACTATTTTAACATTGTTTTACACACGGTCTCTGACCCGTTTCCTGTCATTTTTCTTTCTCTTAAATATATATGTATGTATTATTGGTTCCCAGCCACTACGGCGTCATGCATAGGCTCTTTGGATTGGACGTGTTGCAGCTTATGTGGGAGTTGCAGGCCCTTGATTTAGACGACCTCTTCATTGATTAAGTTCTTGTTTTAGTTATTCATAGTTATGGAATGTGTCGCTCGATTTCCTATTCCGTCTGGATTTGTCAGAGATTTGTATTTTTTTTCCAGTATTCAGTACTCATTGGGAGTTAACTCTTGTCGGGATGATTTCATTTATTGTTCTTTAACTTGGTTTGGTTAATCTAGACGGCTTAGTTATTATGTGGTGATTACCATCCTTACTATTTATGTGGTTCTTAAACTGATGATTATTTAAAAAGGTTTTCACATTGAAGTTTAAAATTGAAATAAGACTTTAAATTGTTTTGACACTTAGCTTAATTATTTAGGGTGTTTAAATTTTATATATTTATTTTGCAACACTGATGCTAAGAATGAACCAACCTTTCACCATGATTTTGATTTAATAAAGGACAGATCACTCTAGATTTAATTAGGTGGGGTGTCACAGGAAGTCTCGCTTTGATGAGGATGAGGGAAAGAAAATAGCCTTAGAGAGTACGAAAGAAAATAAGATATTGGGGTTGTTTCGTTGATGTAACTTGGCAGTGTTAGTAAATGCATAAGTTAAAATAAGAGCGTTGGCAGGTGTGTAAATTTAAGTTACTATATATATATATATATATCCCGGTCCCAACCCACTTTTTACGACCCAAGACCGAGACTAGACCAAATAATACTATCCTTTACATTTTAGGACCAAATTTAAAAAAACTCGCAAAAGTGGGTTTAGTCCGGTTCATTTTTTTTTGTCCTTTCGGGGTCCATTCGGGTTCATGCACACCCCTAGACCAAACTATGGAAAATAGAGTTTTAAACTAAAGACTAGAGTTTTTCCAATCTCAAATAGATATTCAAAAAAAGTAGGATGAAGGTAGAAGAAGATGGCAACCTCACCTCCTAAGATGGCCTTAAATAGGTAAAATGGTAGGATGAAGGTAGAAGAAGATGGCAACCTCACCTCCTTAGATGGACTTAAATTGGTTTCCTATCTCCACAAAGCTTACCTCCATGAAAGCCCCGTTAAAAAAAAACATTCTTAGCTCCATACTTCTTTCTTCTTCTCATTTAAATATGCCCAACAACAACAACTCCAAAATTCCTAATTTTGCTAAATAATGGCGAAAAGAGGTGTATAATACTACTTGTTAGTGGAAGCAAGGTGTGTCTATGGAGGGATATGGTTAGGGAGGAAGATGGGTCTTCACGCTTAGAGAGAGAGGAAATATGATGTAAAAAGGATAGGGTAAACCTAACCATACCCTCTCCTCTTATAACTAAGAAATAACCCCCAAAAAATGATTTAAAAACTCATCCTACACAAACAAAAATCATATATGATCATCAAGCCACGATACATTTACATGTCATCAATCCAGCGACTCAAATCGAGACAACACAACAAGATAAATTGATATGATTAGAATCTGAACAGGTCATACGAATGAAATCAGACCACGTTCTTATGAGACTAAGGATCTCGTTTGAATGACCTTAGAATGACCTTCTAATGAGGATGAAAATCCTAGGCAACTACATCTCGATAGATCGTCGTTATAAACCTACTTTAAATGACATGGGCTTCTCGTTCGAACCAGTAGCATTCTCGTTCGAACGAGGTCCCAATCTCTTTCGAACGATCCTTATTTTCATTTTAACCACAGAATGTCATTAAATTTCTAATTTCTCCCAAATAACTAATTAACACCAAGACCAAATGAATAATTGAACATAGATAAAAATCCCAAATATTAATGATCCGAATCCCAAGGGTTTCATATGATTGAAAATTACACGAGGAAATGAATAAAATATCGGGCACGAGCATTACATTCTTCCCTCTTTAAGAGATTTCATCACCAAAATCATCGATCCACCCATTCCTCAAGTCCCTGGTACTTATCAACTCTTCTCTTAAGTCATAGGAATCCTTCAAGTCTAAATCAGGGAAATCCTTAAGCGCAACATTACCCTCATACGTTCTTTCCTAAGGGTTTGTCACCAAAGAGCTCGACATACAACAAGTTTGAACCCTCATTAGATAACCACCAAAGTTACATAACAGTCCTCGAGTCTCCACTTACTCAATGACCACACCCAATAAAGTTCTAAGGTTCCTTTGCTAATAACCAAATCATACCAACGCCTTTATCGAGGAAAACTTCCTAGCGATCAATACTTACTCAAGAGAAAACAAAATTCACTAATCACCCAATTGATCTTCATAAATTATTTATACCCTTAGGATTATATATACCGAGTCTTATCAAATTCTCCTCCCCCAGAAAATCCACATTAGGTTAATACTAACCTCGCCTCACAATTCCCTCACATCGGGGTGACATACCACTAAGTTCCAAATCACGTGTATAACAAACACCATCCCATAGTACATTTCCATAAACACGGGGCCACTCTAGGTGTACTAATAGGTAACACTCGCCTAGGAGTTAAACTAGTCTACCCACCATGGTAAAAAACACATAGTGCAATGTTTCCTCGAGTTCTAACACTATATGATATCCTCAGGTCGTCATCGTACTCTTTACAACTAGAGGCGCTAACTGCCATGATGGACATTAATCAGGTGACAAACTGTGTGACCCAGTTACCGAAAGAATAACCACTCATGCACTGAACTTTTTGCAATAACAAGGATACCTTAGATAAGGGTGCATCCAGTTACCGAGATGAATTGACCATTCCAAGTCCAACCTCACTCTACTGGGCCAAACCTTGTTATACCATAACATGGTGCAAATCTAAGATACCACAAAAATGGAATACAATACTTGATCATTAAAATCAAAAGGGGAACACAAGAATCAATAAGAATGAAAATTTGTTCTGAGAAAATCCCATCCGCAGACAATGGACTATGGTCTATGAAAATAAAACCTAAGCCACATGCTTTAAAGACTACAAATCCTCCTAGACATTCTCACTGGGTACTAACCTGGCCACACACCCTGGCTCGAGTTACCAACCGTGATGAATCGAATCATGAACCATTCATCCTTACATGAAAAAGGAAACATAAAAACCTATTGTCCTATGGGAAGTTAATCACCAGACTTCCCTCCTTAGGTATGCGGCTTCCTCCTCACCCTTGACAGACGCGAACCGCTCCAGTTGGCGAACGTCTAACATCATTGTCAATGCCAACCTTATCCACATATCTAGTGGCCTCATGACCAACCTAACACACCTAGGTCATTGTCAAAATCATCATACCATTATCGTTTCCTAAAAGTCTTCTTGGTAAGTACCCCATAAAGAAAAACATTCAACTTATTATAATCTTTAACTACACAAGGTTATCACTCATCTTATCTCCAGGTTCTACACAAACTGAAATTACCTGACGGCCACATCAGCTTCCATTATTATTTTAAAGGTAGTAAGTACCGCACAAGGCTAAATCACCCATATAGATTTGGCAAGATATACGAAGAACTAGTCCCTTCCTTACTAGGGATATTCTAACTTATGCTATCGACACATTTAATATGACATCATCTATCTAAGCCCCGAATGAATTTCCTATTACTCATGAAAATCAAGTGTTACACTCCCAATACAAGTAATTCCATGACACTCGAGCATTATGCCCAGTCACGACACGAGCATCTAATTTCTCTTAGATGGTTACATCACCCATCTGTGACAATTCAGATGACAACACTGGACACGTATACTATTTAACTCCTTTAAATATTGACCAATAAGCTGATATTATCACATAACCCTCAATATCGACATCATTAGAACACTTGCACTTCATAACACCAAACCTAATTGGTTCCCTATGGACACCAATAACACCATAATATAATTATCGTTAAAGACTTGATGAGATCTCATCACATATGATCATATCATAGTAGGTAAGATCCATAAATTTCTCAATATCCATATCATGACTACCAAGCGGTCATAAAGACACTAGTCTATAAGCCTCTATGCATGGCGCACTTTAACCTTAGAAACCTCAAGGCATCAGAACAATTTGACTATTTCCCTTTTGTTCAAAAAACTGACATAGGTCTAACTTACCACTCTCTTCTCGAGATCTACTAAGGGTTCGAAGACCTTTTCTTAGACAGTTGGTGCCCTATACCAGGCATCAAACCCAAGACTGACACTAATAAGGATTTCGACAGGATACAGGACGTCATATACTACCTATCACTGGGGATCCTATTCCTCAAAATTATATCATCTTTTCTTAAACTCTATCCTGGAAGACTATCTAGAGTTCATTCCTAAGTCACCTTAATCATCATTATTGCATACGTAACATAGTTACGGCAGTTTTCCCATAACTCTCATCATACCCTACAGGTACAACTTTCAATTAAAAACCATTAAGGCACTTACTTTCAACAATAGTATCTTGCCAACTCAGATCGATTACATGCCCTAAGTGTTTACCAAAACGATTCCTCATGTCTACCGAATGATCTATTATCTATGACATGACATTAACCTAAGGATAGAGTTTTCCTAATCATATCATCATTACTAACTACTTGAAAGTACCTAACCAGGGAATGTAACACACTCTTATCATAGTTAAAATCGCTTAGTCATGACAAACTAGTCACCTAGCCTCCACGGTTGACTTTTGCAAATCCATGTCCTTAACTGAATGGACGTCATTTTGTTATATTAGCATCTTAATAGACCTCTTACATCATTAAGGGTTGATGTAAAAGTTTCTCACCCTAAAAACTGCGGTGGTGCCATTATTGGATCACGGAGACACTCACAAATCACTACCATGTCAAATCAGATGTGCGAAAGCGATTAATGGAAAATAACATGGTCGCATACCACTTGGAAATGAGTTACCTGTCACACTAATTTCTTTAACTCTACCAAAAGAACACAAATTGAAACCTTCCCCACTCTAGCGTAGTCGATCCAAAATCAAAATCGATGTCGAAAGTTCTATGACTGTCCTCAAAATCTTACATTCGAAAGAAACCTTGAACCTAAATCCCTGATACCATTTGTAATGCCCCATCCCGGATTTATGGGTTACCCATTGTCAACCGGGTCCGACTTGAGCGTCATGTGTAAAGTGCAATATAATAACCTATATAATGTTGATAGTTTAGTTTTATTTAATTAACTTCCATTTTTTAGCATGAGATTCCAATATAAGTACGTGAGGGGCCAGTGGGAAGAATCCCATAATTTGAGTATACAAAGCTAATAACGTAAAAAAATAAAAAGGTTACTTACCTGTACTACGCTTTCAAAATCCAGAACCACCCCCAACTTGTAGTAACAAAGACGAGGGAATGACCCTAATGCCCAGTGGAAAAATACAATGAAGTAGTATAGAAACCAACGGTAGAAAGGAGATGCTAACACGTTATATCTACGTGCACATACAAAAACCTTATATATATACTCTAGAGCATGAATTCATTTTTATTCCAAAAACGTTACTTATCTCAATTAATTCACCTTAATCTTTTAAAAGAAATTCCTTTTTACTTGTCTTGACATTTATTTCTTGATTTAACACACTTGGTTAAATACTTTAAAAAATACCCTTTCTTAAGACAAGGCATTCCTGTCACTGAAATTACCCCTTTATTAATTCCAATTCGCGTTAGTATTTTTATTGAAAATCATTTTTCAACACGCGTAAACACCACGTCAGAAAATACTTATTTTTCTTTGAAAACCTTTCGTGCACACAATCGTGTATTAGTTATGGGTTAAACCTCTCTTGGTTGCTTAACTGTCCATTTAGTCACTTCACTTTTCCATTCCTTTATTTTTTGGACATTAATCAATCTTCACATTTACTTGTGCATGTTGTTCTTTACCAGAACATTTATTAATTCATTTGGGTTAGGTGGTTCTTTCTCATATATATCAAACAACCCATTTCTTGACATGTTCCACTTTTCGTCATCTTTTTCTCAAAATCTTCCAATATTCGCATACTTTAACGGGATCAACACCACCGACAATGCTACCAAATGCTCTGACCAGTGATTTCAGTTCGTTCACCCCATGGCTTTAGGCCCTCCTTAACTATCCTGGTGTCATTGGAGCCCATATTAATGTGTTTTAATATTTCACATATGTCCACATTATTTCACTGTTCCTTTATCGACCGAAGCCAAAATTTGGGCGTTTACCCCAACCTGTGTTACACTTTAAAATAATCATTTCTTGTGCTTTATATCATTAAATTGATTTATCCCAAAATCAAGTTCATTTAGGACCATTTTTGAAACACCTTTTCCAATATTTTCATTTCATATAAATGTTCCGCTTCACGTAAATTTACCATTTTACCCATTTATTTCCAAACATGTCCCTTACTTTATTTTTCACATGTTATTTCCCAAAAACATTATTATGTTACTCACACTAACTTCATAAATGTCTTTAACTCATTAACAATTATTTAAAACTTTGGAGTAACATGCTTCTCAAGTTGGAAATGTGTTTATTTCATTGCTTTTTTTCTCTAAGAAATCATTGGACATTTAAGACTACTTGATAATAAAAAAACACCAATTTCCATTATTGATACATGTAGTCTTGAAAACATACACTTTAAGGGCTGAAATTTCTATTTTTTCTTATTTCATGTTGAAACCCAATAAACCTTCGTCAAACTTGTTTATAGACTCATTATCAAAATACTACAAGTTTATATGCATTATAAGATGGATTTTAAGCCCAAAAATTCTATTAAAAGGTTCTATCATATAATTTATTCTTGAACCTTCACAATGTTTACAAAAACATACTTTTTAAGGTGAAGGACATTCTTGTTTCTTCAGAGCTTGTATAAATGTCCATTTATACAAAAATCCCATTTTTTTCACAAGAAAATTTTGAAACATTTATTCATAAAAGATTCCCCCAAAAAATAAACATTCTTTCAATATTTTTATTCCACAAAAATGGTTAAATACCAGGTTTTCTTGAAATATATAATTTTTCTCAAGACCATTGAATTCCCTTTTTAAACCCATTTTCACAAATCATAAGAATTATCATTCTAAAATCATAAATGCATCATGTTCTTACAAACTCTAACTACATGACCAAAACTATATAAAATAGAGTTTTTAAACGAAAGAGTAAAGTTTTTCTCGCCTCAAATGGAACTCCAAAAATGGTAGGATGAAGGTAGAAGAAGATGGCAACCTCCTACGTCATAAGGTGGCCTGAAAGAGGTTGCCTAGCTCCAGTAAACCTTCTTCCATGAGAGCTTTACTAAAAGCACCTTCTTAGCACCATACTTCTTCTTCTCCTTTAAATACCCCCCAGCAACAACTCCAAAATTTCATAATTTTGCTAAAGTGTATACTAGTGCGTGGAGGTGGTGTCATGGTGTTGCTATGGATGGATATGGTTAGGGAGGAAGATGAGTCTTCACACATAGATATAGAGGAAATATGCTAGGAAAATGGTCGGGGAAACCCACGCTTACCATTTCCTCTTATAACCCAGAAATACCCCCAACAAAAGAATTTAAAATCTCACCATACACCAGCCAAAATCGCATTTGACCATCAAGGCCACCATACATTAACACTTTGACACCCCGCCTAATTAAATACCGGGTGATCAGTCCTGTATTAAATTAAAAATCAAGGTGGACGGTTGGTACATTCTTAACATCACTGTCACAAAAAAAATTCCAATTTAACACCCTAAATAATATAGCCAAGTGTCAAAACAATTTAGAACCTTATTTCCATTTTTATCAAGTTCATATATGAAAAGATTTTTTTTAATAACCAACGGTTTAAAAATTCATAAATACTAAGGATGGATAATAGCACACAAGAATTTAGATCATCTAAATAAACCAAACCAGTTTAAAACTATAAATGAAACCATCTAGACAATAGTTAAAACCCAAAGGGTACCAAATACTGAAAATATAAAGGAACATAAATCTCTGATAAAAATCCAAACTGAATAGAGAAACGGGAGACACATGCCCTAACTAATAAGAACTAAAAATAAGAGTTGAGTCAACAATGAGGTCGTCTAAGAAATGGCCTGCAACTCCCACCTAAGATGCAGCGCGTCCGTTCCAAGGAATCCAAGCCGGACACCCCTGTGGTTGGGCACCTATAATATATATACATATATATATGCAAGAAAAGAGAAATAACAGAAAATGGGTCAGAGCCCGAGTGTAAAATAATTTAAAATTAGTTTAACAAATATTTAAAAAGCTTACCGGCTAATGTAATAACCATGTCAGTATGCGTCACTCTCTTGAGAAATTCTCACATCTCATCTAGTGTTCACGTCTACCGTACTATTAGCCTCAAAAGTTCATTTTAACTTAACCTTCCGATAAAGTTTCAGACCGCTAACTACAATGGCTAAGATAATTAATTTCTAAAATTTAATCTCCCATATATATCTTATTTTATATAAAAAATAGCCCAGTGTTGTCACAAAAATTTCAAACACTTATAATAAAGTTGGAGTATTTACTCATTATTTAACTACTTTTATGCACCGTAGCAAGTTCCCATAATTAAGTATAAATATATATATTAGCCACTCATATAATATATATACTATCGGAACCCCGTATAAAATCTATGGTGCTGGCATACTCTACTATCAAGTCCTCGCATTACACATATTAAGGGAAATACTAGTTCGGAATCACTCTCGAACTTTATTAACATAAAACACATACAAATAGAGGCGAAACACAGTTCCAAGTCACTAAGAGGTCAACACATACCCTCACGTCTCTTAGAACCGGCTGACTATCAATCAGATAGCCTGTACCAAGGAATCTTATGTTCTAGGGTACGAGTCAATATCCCCCATAAAGGCCCAATCGAGATAAGACCGTCCCGGCACGAAAACCCCCGTGGTAGCAAGTAGCCCGAGTACAATTTTTATACAGATATATAATATATGCACAATCACACAGTCATATATATATATATATCCACATTTCTAAATTAGGTGCGCTCACGACCCATAATTATAATTATCCGTTATTAACACATTTTACTTGATTATTTCGCATAACGGACTCGTCATTTTAATTTTCATTTATAATTCACATCATACTCACTTCTGCTCTCTCGAAGTATTCGAAGTATAATTTCAGTAGGCACACCCCCAATCAACTTCTGGCGTAACTCCCTTATGAGTCTCGATCTTTCTATTAAACGTACGCCTGTTTTCTTATACGCAAAAATAATTCTTCGTTGACCCAAAATCTCACCCTACATTAAATTTTACTCAACGGCGTCAACCTAGACCCTACTGGTCTTTCTATATCCCATTATACCCCAACAATAATAATCAAGGGTTCCAATGCATTTTGACCGGATTAAACTATCAGACGAGAATTTTGAAGTTTTCCAGGAGGGGTCGATCGATCGATCGTCGATCGATCGATGTTCTTGATCGATCGATCGATCAAGTAGTTATGACGAAACCTGCTCTTTTCCAGTTACGGGTTTACCTCTACAACTTCAACCAAATCTCCATTAACGATTCCCAAACTCCCAATTAACAATATTACAAGTATCATATACCTAACAGCAAGATTTCCTACATAAAATATGTCCGAATTCATCAAGTATCATGATGTAATGGGGTAAAATCCTTATAAACCACAAGAGCCCTAGTTTTCTTTTAGTTTCCATTCTTTCAATTCTTTCCCAGATTTCTTACCTCTAATCCTATACAAATTTGTGGCTTATCCTCCACATGTGATTTAGATGTCCAGAATACGTCTACTTCCTCTACACATATGATTTGAAATCTCCAAAATATAATTTTCTTCCATGAAACATGTTCTAAACGATCCTAGACTAACATGATTGAAACATTAACTAAAATAACGCAAGATAGATACTTGCCTGGAATTTGGGTTTCTGAATTGTGAACGAAAGTGGTATGGTTGCGTTCCTTGTCACGCGATCTACGCTTTGGTGGTGGTGGCGGTGTAAATGGTCGAGTCCTTGTCCTTGAGTTTCTTGGGAAGATCTCCAACCCCTTCTCTAATGGTCGTTCTTTGATTTTGTTTTTGTTAAACCTAGCAGGAAACTCCTAAAGGCTGATTTATCCTTAGGAAATTCGTGGGTTTAATTACCAAAAATGTAAAATGTCTAAAATACCCTCCCGGGATGTCAATTGGGCTTAAAAATGTTCCGAGACCCAAACTAAATCCCCGGGTACATTATTTTGACTATCTCAACCCTTCCGGACACATTGGCGCACTCGAAATCACCATACGGGGCAACTTATAATTTATTCACTCTTAATAATAATAATTTAATCCCGACACGACACAAGCGCGTCCCGATTTAATTTCCACAATTATCAAATTATATACTCATGATAATTTAATAAATTCGATCATACATATTATTTGATCCATTTAGTAATAATTAACAAATTCCCAATAATTACTAACTCACATCACGCTAGTAAATATTTAATATGATTTTCGGATTAATATTAAATTATATCACAATTTAATTTAATAAATCTTCAAATTTAAGAGTCATACAAATACGGGGTCTTACATACTCCCCCCCTAATAACGAAATTTTATCCCGACATTTGAAAAATAAGGTATACCTGTTAAGAATAAATCTGGGTATCTCTCGCACATATCTGCCTTGCGCTCCTAAGTGGATTCCTCCACGTTGTGATGCTCCCACTGGACCCGTACAAGTGGGATTAATTTCGACCTCAATTTCATCGCGCTATGGTATAGGATAGCCACTGGTCTCTCCTCATAAGAGCTTAAATCAATCTCCTCTATCGCGATGTGAGTACGGGCCATGTCATCCCGAAGATATCATCTCAATGATGAGATGTGAAACACATCGTGAATGCGGTGCAAATGCTCTGGCAACCCCAATCTGTATGCCACCGGCTCAATCCTCTCGATAATGGGAAATGGTCCCACATACCTCAGAGCCAACTTCCCCTTCTTTCCAAACCTCATCACTCCTCTCATAGGAGATACCCGCAGTAATACTTGGTCCCCGACGCTAAACTCTTGGAAGTACCTCTTCGAATCAGCGTAGCTCTTCTGTCTGTCCTGTGCTACCTGAATGCGACTCCTAATGAGCTCAATCCTAGCTCAAGTTTCCTGAATCATCTCAGGTCCAAGCAACTTGACGTCCCCCACCTCTAGCCAACAAGCGGCAGAACGACAAGGCCTTCCATACAATGCCTCAAATGGAGCCATGTCGATCGTGAACTGATACGAGTTATTGTAAGCAAACTCCACCAGTGGAAGATACGGCTCCCATCCTCCTCCAAAATTAAGGACACACATGCGTAGCATATACTCCAACATTTTATTGGTACGCTCTGTTTGTCGATCTGTCTATGGGTGATAAGTTGAACTCAGTCTCAACTCTGTACCCATGGCCTCCTGAAAGCTCTCCCAGAAGCGCGGCACAAAAATCTTGTCTCTATTAGACACAATATCCAAGGGCACCCCATATAGCCTAACAATCTCGGTAATGAACAACTGTGCATACTAGCTCGTGGTATAGTCTATCCGTACTAGCAGAAAATGAGCCACCTTAGTCAATCGATACACGATAACCCATATGGAGTTGTGACCCCGCTGTAATGTAGGCAGCCCAGTAATTAAGTCCATGGAAATACTCTCCCACTTCCACATAGGTATCTCCAATGGCTGAAGTAACCCTGACGG
The DNA here is from genome assembly GCA_949130495.1 of Sambucus nigra. NCBI lineage: Eukaryota > Viridiplantae > Streptophyta > Magnoliopsida > Dipsacales > Adoxaceae > Sambucus > Sambucus nigra. The sequence continues at coordinate 381,456,663 of OX422221.1, forward strand.
TCTCTGGTGCTCTACCTTTACCATGTGGAAGGTAGAACACTTGGACACGAACTCTGTAATGTCCTTATTCATCCCACTCCACCAGTATTTCCGCCTCATATCCTGGTACATCTTATCTCCTCTGGGATGTACTGTAAATCTGGACCCGTGAGATTGTGTCATCACTGCATGACGTAAGTCTTCTCCCTCTGGGACCACCAATCTCCCATTAAATCGCAAACCACCATTCGAACTTATTAAGTAGGACTCAGCACCTTCAACTAAAAGCCGTATAATCTATTCCTGACAAAATGAATCCACTGACTATGCCTGTATCACACTCGTAACAATATCTGGTGTGACTAGCATAGAAGATACAAAGGAACGTGATACCACGTCCTTGTGACCCAACTCTTTCCACTTCACTTTCCAGACGTCTGCTACATCGCCTATCGGTCTAAGGCTTAACGCATCAGCAACCACGTTGGCCTTTCTCGGATGGTACTGTATTTCGAACTGGTAGTCTTTCACAAACTCCAACCATCTGCGCTGACACATATTCACCTCTCGCTGAGTTAACAAGTACGACAGTGACTTGTGCTCTGTGAACAAGCGAAACTTCTCAGCTAACAAGTAATTTCTCCAAATCCTCATGCAAAAATGACCGTTGCTAGCTCTAGGTCATGGGTGGGGTAATTCCTTTTGTGAGGATTTAGCTTGCGGGGGGAAAAAGCTATAGCCTTCTCTTTCTGCTTAAGTACTCCCCTGAGTCCTCGTATAGAAGCGTTAGTGCACACCAGATAATCTACTCCCAGCTTGGGCAAAACAAGAACTAACGTCGAAGTCAACTTATCTTCTAGCTCATCAGAAGCCAATTGACAAGTATCATCCCAAACATACGGAACTCCCTTTTGAGTCAGATTCGTCAACGGACCCGCTATCTTTGAAAAGCCTAGGATGAATCTCCTGTAGTAAACGGCTAACGCCAAGAAACTATGCACTTCCATCAGAGTCGTAGGTTGTCCCCACTCCCTCACTGCCGACACTTTACTCGGGTCAATCGATATTCCCAATTTCGACACCTCATGCCCCCAAAACTGTAGCTCCCGTAGCCAAAATCCTCACTTCTCATACTTAGCATACAGCTAATGCTCTCATAGAGTCTGAAGAACCTGCCTCAAGTGATCGGCATGCTCTATGAAAACGATGACAAACTGATCCAAGAACTCCCTGAACACTCGATTCATCAAGTCCATAAATACGGGTGGAGCATTTGTTAGCCCAAACGGCATGACTCTGAACTTGTAGGACCCATAGCTCGTCAAGAAAGCAGTCTTCGACACATCCTTCTCCCTAATCCGTAGTTGATGGTATCCCAATCTCAAATCTATCTTTGAAAATAAGGTTTCTCCCCTCAGCTGGTCGAACAGGTCATCGATTCGAGGCAACAGATATTTGTTCCGTATCGTGACCTTATTCAGCTCCCAGTAATCCATGCATAACCTCAGTAAACCATCTCTCTTCTTCACAAACAACACTGGAGCGCCCCAAGGTGAGGTGCTCCTACGAATGAAGCCCTGACCTAACAGCTGCTCTATTCAATTACGTAACTCCCTTATATTTGTTGGAGCCATACGATACAGTGCACATGCTATCGGTCGAGTACCCAACATCAAGTCTATGACAAAATCCATCTCTCAACTGGGGGGTAGGCCCGATATCTCCTGAAATACATCGAAATACTCACGAACGATTGGTATTGAATCTAAGGGAATCACAACCTCCTTACAGGTATCCTCCTGTATGTAGTACATATGGGTGGAAGAACCTCCCTATGGCCGTGGCATCGCCACCAAAAAAATCTCCTGCCTCGGAATGGCAAAGATGATACTCCCACCAAAACAATCTACCATGGCTCTGTATGCAACGAGCCAATCCATGCCAATAATAACATCCTGTTCATGCATTTCTAAGAATAGCATCTCAGCTGGTTAAATCAAGCTACCAATCTCTACTCCCACACCCCGACATATAAAGAAAATCAAAGACCCATTCCCCAGTGGTGAGTCTACGCATGTCACAGTGCTCTCTGTTGTGTCTAATAACCCTAAGAAATTTAAAAAATGAGTAGCTATAAAACAGTGTGATGCCCCAGTATCAAATAAAACACGACCCATAGTGCCATGGATAGGAAATGTACCCTCAATCGCGGGTGGCGCCTGAGGTGCTGCTGCCTATGGACATTATAGACACGTCCGTACTGTAATTGACCCTACTGAACTGGATCTACTGGGATAGAGGGTAAGGCTGGAACCTAAGCTGGCGCTGGGAGGGCGGTTGGGAAGAGTGGTCTCTACGGCTCATTACAAGCACCCTACTGCTGCGTGGCCCTATCTCCCTCTGAGTAATCCTGGCGCCTAAGGACATTTTTGTCACATCCGAAACATCTACCCCTGAAGTTACCTCCCCTCTGCCTCTACTGACCATGGCACTGTTGGACGTTACTACCCTGCCACTGGCCCTCTTGGAAACGTTGTTGACCCTGATGGCCCTCTTGTTGTCCCTGTTGCTGACGGTATTGGCCCTGTTGGACATTCCGATTAGACTGGCCTTGCTGGCCCTTCCTGAATCCCCCAAATCCCTATCTGGAGTCACCTAATCAAAACCACCTGGCAGGGTCCCCCTAATGAGAACTCTCCTCACTATGATGGGTCTACTCCTGGGCTACTGGTGCCCCACCAGTACTACTTCCCCTTGTCCTGCCCCGCTGGCTAGAATCCCCTCCTCGTTTGCTCCCGTGCAAATGGAAGCAGTGATCCTGACAGTGTAACAAAGCAGCGTTGAGTACATCAGTGTAGGTACTCAATGATAGATTTCCTATGAGGTGCTGACGGATCCTCCAGGAAAATGCATCTACAAATAGTAGTATTTTCTTCCCCTCTATGGGTGCCTCATCCACTACAAGGAAAATGAGTATTAGGGACGGTAAAAAAACGTCCCTAAAAGTACAAAAATCGTCCCTAAAGAGTATTAGGGACGGTTGTTGCAACGACAAAAATCCGTCTCTTATACTAGGCGTCCTAAATATTTTAGGGACGGATTTTACCATCCTAAATTTTAATTCATGGACACTCTGCATTTGACATTAGGGACGGATTTTACCGTCCCAAATGGTGTTCCCGCGAAAAAATCCCCGCTCCCGCCAATAGTATTAGGGACAGTTTATCCGTCCCTAATACTACTGAGATACTGGCAACCCAATTAGGAACGGTAAAAACCGTCCCTAAAGGTAATTTCAATTGATGCAAAAATGGGTATTGGGGGACGGTAAAACCGTCCCAAAAGGTATTCTCAATTAATACAAATAAGTATTAGGGACGGTTTATAACCGTCCCAATTAATAAATAAAAAAGTATCGTAAATAGTTATATTATTATATGTTTTATGTTGCAATAATAATTCACGCCTAATATGCATTACAAATCAAATCATCCGATCAAAAACACAATATATCAGCCACATTCATTGAAGCACGAATCCAATAATAATTTCTTCCATTAAACTACATTCAAGTCAAAATATTTAAATGAGTAAAAAATCATACTAATTAATAAGATATACAATTGTAAAAAAAAATATCATCCCTAAATTAAGATGATAAATATGATTGTCACGCTTCAAAAACTTCTCTTAGTGCCGCATATAGTAGACACACTCAAAATCACGTCTCTTCAACTTCTTGTGCACAACCTGCAATCAATAAATAATAATTTTATCAAAATAATATTATAGTAACATAAAATATTCAAATATATTAGTTAATCGAACCAACAACTTTTTACAAATTTTAAAAAAATTTGACAGAATCTCCTTTGTTTATACATGAAAACCAACATGTTTAATCAATAAAAAAGCCCGCACAGCTATAAGAATCTCGCATATCAACGATTCTATACAATTTTTAAAAAAATTCGACAGAGTCTCCTTTGTTTATACATGAAAACCAACCTGTTTAATTAACACAAAAGCCGAACGACTTTAAAAAAATTGAAAAATCTCCTAAATCAACAATTCAATACAATTTAAAAAAAAATTCGGCAGAGTCTCCTTTGTTTATACATGAAAACCAACCTGTTTAATCAACGCAAAAGCCCGCACGACCAGTAAAAAAAAATATAACAACAATCTCGCATATCAACAACAATAATAAATAAGCAATCTACCAGTCGCAAAACATTTCTTTGTTCATGTGTTCCACGCGAATAAAATATAACCCAAAAATGTTATCCTGCAAAAAAACACAAGAAACAAAACAAAAAAGATATCAGTAATCAAATAATATGCTTAAGTCAAATTTTATGGATGTTTTACGTATTCAACTTTCGATGCCATGTTTTTATGCTTAAGTCTAATTTTTTGCAAATTTACGTCGTACACTCCAACCCGGAGCTCCGTGACTACGCGGTCGGTTCCTACGAGTCACATTGGTCCCGTGCGAGGTGTTCGTGACTCTTACGGGACCGTTTTATGGCGGTTTTACGTTTTCACCCTTTGATGGCATGTTTTTATGCTTAAGTGTAATTTTTTGCAAATTTACGTCATAGACTCCAACTGGGAGCCCCGTGACTACGCGGTCGGTTCCTACGAGTCACATTGGTCCCGTGCGAGGTGTTCGTGACTCTTACGGGACCGTTTTATGGTGGTTTTATGTTTTCACCCTTCGATGGCATGTTTTTATGCTGAAGTGTAATTTTTTACAAATTTACGTCGTACACTCCAACCGGGATCCCCGTGACTACGCGGTCGGTTCCTACGAGTCACATTGGTCCCGTGCGAGGTGTTTGTGACTCTTACGGGACCTTTTTATGGCTGTTTTGCATTTTCACCCATCGATGGCATATTTTTATGCTTAAGTCAAACTTTTTGCAAATTTACGTCGTACACTCCAACCGGGAGCCCCGTGACTACGCGGTCGGTTCCTACGAGTCACATTGGTCCCGTGCGAGGGGTTCGTGTCTCTTACGGGACCGTTTTATGCTCGTTTTACGTTTTCACCCATCGATGGCATGTTTTAATAAATAAGTCTAAATTTTTGCAAATTTACGTCGTACACTCCAACCGAGATCCCCGTGACTACGCGGTCGGTTCCTACGAGTCACATTGGTCCCGTCCAAGGTGTTCGTGACTCTCACGGGACCGTTTTATGCTCGTTTCATGTTTTCACCCTTTGATGGCATGTTTTAATGCTTAAGTCTAAATTTTTACAAATTTACGTCGTACACTCCAACCGGGAGACCCGTGACTACGCGGTCGGTTCCTACGCGTCACATTGGTCCCGTGCGAGGTGTTCGTGACACTTTCGGGACCGTTTTATGCTCGTTTTATGTTTTCACCATTCGATGGCATTTTTTATGCTTAAGTCTAATTTTTTGCAAATTTACGTCGTACTCTCCAACCGGGAGACCCGTGACTACGCGGTCGGTTCCTACGAGTCACATTGGTCCCGTGCGAGGTGTTCGTGACACTTTCGGGACCGTTTTATGCTCGTTTTACGTTTTCGCCATTCGATGGCATGTTTTATGCTTAAGTCTAATTTTTTGCAAATTTACGTCGTACACTCAAACCGGGAGACCCATGACTACGCGGTCGGTTCCTACGAGTCACATTGGTCCCGTGCGAGGTGTTCGTGACACTTACGGGACCGTTTTATGGCGGTTTTATGTTTTCACCCTTCGATGGCATGTTTTTATGCTTAAGTGTAATTTTTTACAAATTTACGTCGTACACTCCAACCGGGATCCCCGTGATTACGCGGTCGGTTCCTACGAGTCACATTGGTCCCGTGCGAGGTGTGCGTGACACTTACGGGACCATTTTATGGCTGTTTTACGTTTTCACCCGTCGATGGCATGTTTATATGCTTAAGTCTAAAATTTTGCATATTTACATTGTACCCTCCCACCGAAAGCCCCGTGACTACGCGGTCAGTTCCTACGAGTCACATTGGTCCCGTGCGAGGCGTTCGTGACACTTACGGGACCGTTTTATGCTCGGTTTACATTTAAACCCTTCGATGGCATGTTTTTATCCTTAAGTCTGTTTTTTTACAAATTTACGTCGTACACTCTAACCAGGAGCTCCGTGATTACGCCGTCGGTTCCTACGAGTCACATTGGTCCCGTGCGAGGTGTTCGTGACACTTACGGGACCGTTTTATGCTCATTTTACGTTTTCACCCTTCGATTGCATGTTTTTATGCTTAAGTGTAATTTTTTGCAAATTTAAGTCGAACACTCCAACCGGGATCCCCGTGACTACGCGGTCGGTTCCTACGAGTCACATTGGTCCCGTGCGAGGTGTGCGTGACACTTACGGGACCGTTTTATGGCAGTTTTACGTTTTCACCCGTCGATGTCATGTTTATATGCTTAAGTCTAAATTTTTGCAAATTTACATTGTACCCTCCAACCGAAAGCCCCGTGACTACGCGGTCAGTTCCTACGAGTCACATTGGTCCCGTGCGAGGCGTTCGTGACACTTACGGGACCGTTTTATGCTCGGTTTACATTTAAACCCTTCGATGGCATGTTTTTATGCTTAAGCCTGTTTTTTTACAAATTTACGTCGTACACTCTAACCAGGAGCTCCGTGATTACGCCGTCGGTTCCTACGAGTCACATTGGTCCCGTGCGAGGTGTTCGTGACACTTACGGGACCGTTTTAAGGCTGTTTTATGTTTTCACCCTTCGATGGCATGTTTTAATGCTTAAGTCTAAATTTTTACAAATCTACGTCGTACACTCCAACCGGGAGACCCGTGACTATGCGGTCGGTTCCTACAAGTCACATTGGTCCCGTGCGAGGTGTTCGTGACACTTTCGGGACCGTTTTACGCTCGTTTTACGTTTTCACCATTCGACAGCATGTTTTATGATTAAGTCTAATTTTTTGCAAATTTACGTCGTACACTCAAACCGGGAGCCCCGTGACTACGCGGTCGGTTCCTACGAGTCACATTGGTCCCGTGCGAGGTGTTTGTGACACTTACGGGACCGTTTTATGTCTATTTTATGTTTTCACCCTTCGATGGCATGTTTTTATGCTTAAGTGTAATTTTTTACAAATTTACGTCGTACACTCCAACCGGGATCCCCGTGACTACGCGGTCAGTTCCTACGAGTCACATTGGTTCCGTGCGAGGTGTTCGTGACTCTTACGGGACCATTTTATGGCTGTTTTGCGTTTTCACCCATCGATGGCATGTTTTTATGCTTAAGTCTAAATTTTTGCAAATTTACGCCGTACACTCCAACCGGGATCCCCGTGACTACGCGGTCGGTTCCTACGAGTCACATTGGTCCCGTGCGAGCTGTTCGTGTCTCTTACGGGACCGTTTTATGGCTGTTTTTTGTTTTCACCCATCGATGGCATGTTTTCATGCTTAAGTCTAAATTTTTGCAAATTTACGTCGTACACTCCAACCGAGATCCCCGTGACTACGCGGTCGGTTCCTACGAGTCACATTGGTCCCGTACGAGGTGTTCGTGACTCTTACGGGATCGTTTTATGCACGTTTTATGTTTTTGCCCTTCGATGGCATGTTTTAATGCTTAAGTTTAAATTTTTACAAATTTACGTCGTACACTCCAACCGGGAGACCCGTGACTACGCGGTCGGTTCCTACGCGTCACATTGGTCCTGTGCGAGGTGTTCGTGACACTTTCGGGACCGTTTTATGCTCGTTTTATGTTTTCACCATTCGATGTCATGTTTTATGCTTAAGTCTAATTTTTTGCAAATTTACGTCGTACACTCCAACCGGGAGCTCCGTGAATACGCGGTCGGTTCCTACGAGTCACATTGGTCCCGTGCGAGGTGTTCGTGACTCTTACGGGACCATTTTATGGCTGTTTTGCATTTTCACCCATCGATGGCATGTTTTTATGCTTAAGTCTAAATTTTTGCAAATTTACGTCGTACACTATAACCGGGATCCCCGTGACTACGCGGTCGGTTCCTACGAGTCACATTGGTCCCGTGCGAGGTGTTCGTGTCTCTTACGGGACCGTTTTATGGCTGTTTTACATTTTCACCCATCGATGGCATGTTTTCATGCTTAAGTCTAAATTTTTGCAAATTTACGTCTTACACTCCAACCGGGATCCCCGTGACTACGCGGTCGGTTCCTACGAGTCACATTGGTCCCGTGCTAAGTGTTCATGACTCTTACGGGACCGTTTGATGCTCGTTTTACGTTTTCACCCTTCGATTGCATGTTTTAATGCTTAAGTCTAAATTTTTACAAATTTACGCCGTACACTCCAACCGGGATCCCCGTGACTACGCGGTCGGTTCCTACGAGTCACATTGGTCCCGTGCGAGCTGTTTGTGTCTCTTACGGGACCGTTTTATGGCTGTTTTTTGTTTTCACCCATCGATGGCTTGTTTTCATGCTTAAGTCTAAATTTTTGCAAATTTACGTCGTACACTCCAACCGAGATCCCCGTGACTACGCGGTCGGTTCCTACGAGTCACATTGGTCCCGTACGAGGTGTTCGTGACTCTTACGGGACCGTTTTATGCACGTTTTATGTTTTCTCCCTTCGATGGCATGTTTTAATGCTTTAGTTTAAATTTTTACAAATTTACGTCGTACACTCCAACCGGGAGACCCGTGACTACGCGGTCGGTTCCTACGCGTCACATTGGTCCTGTGCGAGGTGTTCGTGACACTTTCGGGACCGTTTTATGCTCGTTTTATGTTTTCACCATTCGATGTCATGTTTTATGCTTAAGTCTAATTTTTTGCAAATTTACGTCGTACACTCCAACCGGGAGCTCCGTGAATACGCGGTCGGTTCCTACGAGTCACATTGGTCCCGTGCGAGGTGTTCGTGACTCTTACGGGACCATTTTATGGCTGTTTTGCATTTTCACCCATCGATGGCATGTTTTTATGCTTAAGTCTAAATTTTTGCAAATTTACGTCGTACACTCCAACCGGGATCCCCGTGACTACGCGGTCGGTTCCTACGAGTCACATTGGTCCCGTGCGAGGTGTTCGTGACACTTTCGTGACCGTTTTATGCTCGTTTTATGTTTTCACCATTCGATGGCATTTTTTATGCTTAAGTCTAATTTTTTGCAAATTTACGTCGTACTCTCCAACCGGGAGACCCGTGACTACGCGGTCGGTTCCTACGCGTCACATTGGTCCTGTGCGAGGTGTTCGTGACACTTTCGGGACCGTTTTATGCTCGTTTTATGTTTTCACCATTCGATGTCATGTTTTATGCTTAAGTCTAATTTTTTGCAAATTTACGTCGTACACTCCAACCGGGAGCTCCGTGAATACGCGGTCGGTTCCTACGAGTCACATTGGTCCCGTGCGAGGTGTTCGTGACTCTTACGGGACCATTTTATGGCTGTTTTGCATTTTCACCCATCGATGGCATGTTTTTATGCTTAAGTCTAAATTTTTGCAAATTTACGTCGTACACTCCAACCGGGATCCCCGTGACTACGCGGTCGGTTCCTACGAGTCACATTGGTCCCGTGCGAGGTGTTCGTGTCTCTTACGGGACCGTTTTATGGCTGTTTTACATTTTCACCCATCGATGGCATGTTTTCATGCTTAAGTCTAAATTTTTGCAAATTTACGTCTTACACTCCAACCGGGATCCCCGTGACTACGCGGTCGGTTCCTACGAGTCACATTGGTCCCGTGCGAAGTGTTCATGACTCTTACGGGACCGTTTGATGCTCGTTTTACGTTTTCACCCTTCGATTGCATGTTTTAATGCTTAAGTCTAAATTTTTACAAATTTACGTTGTACACTACTACCGGGAGACCCGTGACTACGCGGTCGGTTCCTACGAGTCACATTGGTCCCGTGCGAGGTGTTCGTGACACTTTCGGGACCGTTTTAGGCTCGTTTTACGTTTTCACCATTCGAGGGCATGTTTTATGCTTAAGTCTATTTTTTTGCAAATTTACGTCGTACACTCAAACCGGGAGCCCTGTGACTACGCGGTCGGTTCCTACGAGTCACATTCGTCCCATTCGAGGTGTTCGTGACACTTACGGGACCGCTTTATGGCTGTTTTATGTTTTCACCCTTCGATGTCATGTTTTTATGCTTAAGTGTAATTTTTTACAAGTTTACGTCGTACACTCCAACCGGGATCCCCGTGACTACGCGGTCAGTTCCTACGAGTCACATTGGTCCCGTGCGAGGTGTTCGTGACACTCTTACGGGACCGTTTTATTGCTATTTTGCATTTTCACCCATCGATGGTATGTTTTTATGCTTAAGTCTAAATTTTTGCAAATTTACGCCGTACACTCCAACCGAGATCCCCGTGAGTACGCGGTCGGTTCCTACGAGTCACATTGGTCTCGTGCGAGGTGTTCGTGTCTCTTACGGGACCGTTTTATGGCTGTTTTTCATTTTCACCCATCGATGGCATGTTTTCATGCTTAAGTCTAAATTTTTGCAAATTTACGTCGTACACTCCAACCGAGATCCCCGTGACTACGCGGTCGGTTTCTACGAGTCACATTGGTCCCGTACGAGGTGTTCGTGACTCTTACGGGACCGTTTTATGCACGTTTTATGTTTTCACCCTTCGATGGCATGTTTTAATGCTTAAGTCTAAATTTTTACAAATTTACGTCGTATACTCCAACCGGAAGACCCGTGACTACGCGGTCGGTTCCTACGCATCACATTGGTCCCGTGCGAGGTGTTCGTGACACTTTTGGGACCGTTTTATGCTCATTTTATGTTTTCACCATTTGATGTCATGTTTTATGCTTAAGTCTAATTTTTTGCAAATTTACGTCGTACACTCCAACCGGGAGCCCCGTGAATACGCGGTCAGTTCCTACGAGTCACATTGGTCTCGTGCGAGGTGTTCGTGACTCTTACGGGACCGTTTTATGGCTGTTTTGCGTTTTCACCCATCGATGGCATGTTTTTATGCTTAAGTCTAAATTTTTGCAAATTTACGTCGTACACTCCAACCGGGATCCCCGTGACTACGCGGTCGGTTTCTACGAGTCACATTGGTCCCGTGCGAGGTGTTCGTGTCTCTTACGGGACCGTTTTATGGCTGTTTTACATTTTCACCCATCGATGGCATGTTTTCATGCTTAAGTCTAATTTTTTGCAAATTTACGTCTTACACTCCAACCGGGATCCCCGTGACTACGCGGTCGGTTCCTTCGAGTCACATTGGTCCCGTGCGAAGTGTTCGTGACTCTTACGAGACCGTTTGATGCTCGTTTTACGTTTTCACCCTTCGATTGCATGTTTTAATGCTTAAGTCTAAATTTTTACAAATTTACGTCGTACACTACTACCGGGAGACCCGTGAATACGCGATCGGTTCCTACGAGTCACATTGGTCCCGTGCGAGGTGTTTGTGACACTTTCGGGACCGTTTTATGCTCGTTTTATGTTTTCACCATTCGATGGCATGTTTTATGCTTAAGTCAATTTTTTTGCAAATTTACGTCGTACACTCAAACCGGGAGCCCCGTGACTACGCGGTCGGTTCCTACGAGTCACATTCGTCCCGTGCGAGGTGTTCGTGACACTTACTGGACCGTTTTATGGATGTTTTATGTTTTCACCCTTCGATGGCATGTTTTTATGCTTAAGTGTAATTTTTTACAAATTAACGTCGTACACTCCAACCGGGATCCCCGTGACAACGCGGTCGGTTCCTACGAGTCACATTGGTCCCGTGCGAGGTGTTCGTGACACTTACGGGACCGTTTTATGGCTGTTTTGCATTTTCACCCATCGATGGCACGTTTTTATGCTTAAGTCTAAATTTTTGCAAATTTACGTCGTACACTCCAACCGGGATCCCCGTGACTACGCGGTCGGTTCCTACGAGTCACATTGGTCCCGTGCGAGGTGTTCGTGTCTCTTACGGGACCGTTTTATGGCTATTTTACATTTTCACCCATCGATGGCATGTTTTCATGCTTAAGTCTAAATTTTTGCAAATTTACGTCGTACACTCCAACCGGGAGACCCGTGACTACGCGGTCGGTTCCTACGAGTCACGTCGGTCCCGTGCGAGGTGTTCGTGACACTTTCGGGACCGTTTTATGCTCGTTTTATGTTTTCACCATTCGATGGCATTTTTTATGCTTAAGTCTAATTTTTTGCAAATTTACGTCGTACACTCCAACCGGGAGACCCGTGACTACGCGGTCGGTTCCTACGAGTCACATTGGTCCCGTGCGAGGTGTTCGTGACACTTACGGGACCGTTTTATGGCTATTTTATGTTTTCACCCTTCGATGGCATGTTTTTATGCTTAAGTGTAATTTTTTACAAATTTACGTCGTACACTCCAACCGGGATCCCCGTGACTACGCGGTCAGTTCCTACGAGTCACATTGGTCCCGTGCGAGGTGTTTGTGACTCTTACGGGACCGTTTTATGGCTGTTTTGCGTTTTCACCCATCGATGGCATGTTTTTATGCTTAAGTCTAAATTTTTGCAAATTTATGCCGTACACTCCAACCGGGATCCCCGTGACTTCGCGGTCGGTTCCTACTATTCACATTGGTCCCGTGCGAGTGGTTCGTGTCTCTTACGGGACCGTTTTATGGCTGTTTTACGTTTTCACCCATCGATGGCATGTTTTAATGCATAAGTCTAAATTTTTGCAAATTTATGTCGTACACTCCAACCGAGATCCCCGTGACTACGCGGTCGGTTCCTACGAGTCACATTGGTCCCGTCCAAGGTGTTCGTGACTCTCACGGGACCGTTTTATGCTCGTTTTATGTTTTCACCCTTCGATGGCATGTTTTAATGCTTAAGTCTAAATTTTTACAAATTTACGTTGTACACTCCAACCGGGAGACCCGTGACTACGCGGTCGGTTCCTACGCATCACATTGGTCCCTAGCGAGGTGTTCGTGACACTTTCGGGACCGTTTTATGCTCGTTATATTTTTTCACCATTCGATGGCATTTTTTATGCTTAAGTCTAATTTTTTTCAAATTTACGTCGTACTCTCCAACCGGGAGACCCGTGACTACGCGGTCGGTTCCTACGAGTCACATTGGTCCCGTGCGAGGTGTTCGTGACACTTTCGGGACCGTTTTATGCCCGTTTTACATTTTCACCATTCGATGGCATGTTTTATGCTTAAGTCTAATTTTTTGCAAATTTACGTCGTACACTCAAACCGGGAGACCCATGACTACGCGGTCGGTTCCTACGAGTCACATTGGTCCCGTGCGAGGTGTTCGTGACACTTACGGGACCGTTTTATGGCGGTTTTATGTTTTCACCCTTCGATGGCATGTTTTTATGCTTAAGTGTAATTTTTTACAAATTTTCGTCGTACACTCCAACCGGGATCCCCGTGATTACGCGGTCGGTTCCTACGAGTCACATTGGTCCCGTGCGAGGTGTTCGTGACACTTACGGGACCGTTTTATGCTCATTTTACGTTTTCACCCTTCGATTGCATGTTTTTATGCTTAAGTGTAATTTTTTGCAAATTTACGTCGTACACTCCAATCGGGATCCCCGTGACTACGCGGTCGGTTCCTACGAGTCACATTGGTCCCGTGCGAGGTGTGCGTGACACTTACGGGACCGTTTTATGGTTGGTCTACGTTTTCACCCGTCGATGGCATGTTTATATGCTTAAGTCTAAATTTTTGCAAATTTACATTGTACCCTCCAACCGAAAGCCCCGTGACTACGCGGTCAGTTCCTACGAGTCACATTGGTCCCGTGCGAGGTGTTCGTGACACTTACGGGACCGTTTTATGCTCGGTTTGCTTTTGAACCCTTCGATGGCATGTTTTTATGCTTAAGTCTATTTTTTTACAAATTTACGTCGTACACTCTAACCAGGAGCTCCGTGATTACGCGGTCGGTTCCTACGAGTCTCATTGGTCCCGTGCGAGGTGTTCGTGACACTTACGGGACCGTTTTAAGGCTGTTTTATGTTTTCACCCTTCGATGGCATGTTTTAATGCTTAAGTCTAAATTTTTACAAATCTACGTCGTATACTCCAACCGGGAGACCCGTGACTACGTGGTCGGTTCCTACAAGTCACATTGGTCCCGTGCGAGGTGTTCGTGACACTTTCGGGACCGTTTTACGCTCGTTTTACGTTTTCACCATTCGACGGCACGTTTTATGCTTAAGTCTAATTTTTTGAAAATTTACGTGGTACACTCAAACCGGGAGCCCCGTGACTACGCGGTCGGTTCCTACGAGTCACATTGTTCCCGTGCGAGGTGTTCGTGACACTTACGGGACAGTTTTATGGCTATTTTATGTTTTCACCCTTCGATGGCATGTTTTTATGCTTAAGTGTAAATTTTTACAAATTTACGTCGTACACTCCAACCGGGATCCCCGTGACTACGCGGTCAGTTCCTACGAGTCACATTGGTCCCGTGCGAGGTGTTCGTGACTCTTATGGGACCGTTTTATGCACGTTTTATGTTTTCACTCTTTGATGGCATGTTTTAATGCTTAAGCCTAAATTTTTACAAATTTACGTCGTACACTCCAACCGAGAGACCCGTGACTACGCGGTCGGTTCCTACGCGTCACATTGGTCCCGTGCGAGGTGTTCGTGACACTTTCGGGACCGTTTTATGCTCGTTTAATTTTTTCACCATTCGATGTCATGTTTTATGCTTAAGTCTAATTTTTTGCAAATTTACGTCGTACACTCCAACCGGGAGCCTCGTAAATACGCGGTCGGTTCCTACGAGTCACATTGGTCCCGTGCGAGGTGTTCGTGACTCTTACGGGACCGTTTTATGGCTGTTTTGCGTTTTCACCCATCGATGGCATGTTTTTATGCTTAAGTCTAAATTTTTGCAAATTTACGTCGTACACTCCAACCGGGATCCCCATGACTACGCGGTCGGTTCCTACGAGTCACATTGGTCCCGTGCGAGGTGTTCGTTTCTCTTACGGGACCGTTTTATGGCTGTTTTACATTTTCACCCATCGATGGCATGTTTTCATGCTTAAGTCTAAATTTTTGCAAATTTATGTCTTACACTCCAACCGGGATCCCCGTGACTACGCGGTCGGTTCCTACGAGTCACATTGGTCCCGTGCGAATTGTTCGTGACTCTTATGGGACCGTTTGATGTTCGTTTTACGTTTTCACCCTTCGATTGCATGTTTTAATGCTTAAGTCTAAATTTTTACAAATTTACGTCGTACACTACTACCGGGAGACCCGTGACTACGCGGTCGGTTCCTACGAGTCACATTGGTCCCGTGCGAGGTGTTCGTGACACTTTCGGGACCGTTTTATGCTCGTTTTACGTTTTCACCATTCGATGGCATGTTTTATGCTTAAGTCTATTTTTTTGCAAATTTACGTCCTACACTCAAATCGGGAGCCCCGTGACTACGCGGTCGGTTCCTACGAGTCACATTCGTCCCGTGCGAGGTGTTCGTGACACTTACGGGACCGTTTTATGGATGTTTTATGTTTTCACCCTTCGATGGCATGTTTTTATGCTTAAGTGTATTTTTTTACAAATTAACGTCGTACACTCCAACCGGGATCCCCGTGACAACGCGGTCGGTTCCTACGAGTCACATTGGTCCCGTGCGAGGTGTTCGTGACACTTACGGGACCGTTTTATGGCTGTTTTGCATTTTCACCCATCGATGGCACGTTTTTATGCTTAAGTCTAAATTTTTGCAAATTTACGTCGTACACTCCAACCGGGATCCCCGTGACTACGCCGTCGGTTCCTACGAGTCACATTGGTCCCGTGCGAGGTGTTCGTGTCTCTTACGTGACCGTTTTACGGCTGTTTTACATTTTCACCCATCGATGGCATGTTTTCATGCTTAAGTCTAAATTTTTACAAATTTACGTCGTACACTCCAACCGGGAGACCCGTGACTACGCGATCGGTTCCTACGAGTCACGTTGGTCCCGTGCGAGGTGTTCGTGACACTTTCGGGACCGTTTTATGCTCGTTTTATTTTTTCACCATTCGATGGCATTTTTTAGGCTTAAGTCTAATTTTTTGCAAATTTACGTCGTACACTCCAACCGGGAGACCCGTGACTACGCGGTCGGTTCCTACGAGTCACATTGGTCCCGTGCGAGGGGTTCGTGACACTTACGGGACCGTTTTATGGCTATTTTATGCTTTCACCCTTCGATGGCATGTTTTTATGCTTAAGTGTAATTTTTTACAAATTTACGTCGTACACTCCAACCGGGATCCCCGTGACTACGCGGTCAGTTCCTACGAGTCACATTGGTCCCGTACGAGGTGTTCGTGACTCTTACGGGACCGTTTTATGGCTATTTTGCGTTTTCATCCATCGATGGCATGTTTTTATGCTTAAGTCTAATTTTTTGCAAATTTACGCCGTACACTCCAACCGGGATCCCCGTGACTTCGCGGTCGGTTCCTACTAGTCACATTGGTCCCGTGCGAGGGGTTCGTGTCTCTTACGGGACCGTTTTATGGCTGTTTTACGTTTTCACCCATCGATGGCATGTTTTAATGCATAAGTCTAAATTTTTGCAAATTTACGTCGTACACTCCAACCGAGATCACCGTGACTACGCGGTCGGTTCCTACGAGTCACATTGGTCCTGTCCAAGGTGTTCGTGACTCTCACGGGACCGTTTTATGCTCGTTTTATGTTTTCACCCTTCGATGGCATGTTTTAATGCTTAAGTCTAAATTTTTACAAATTTACGTTGTACACTCCAACCGGGAGACCCGTGACTACGCGGTCGATTCCTACGCATCACATTGGTCCCGTGCGAGGTGTTCGTGACACTTTCGGGACCGTTTTATGCTCGTTATATTTTTTCACCATTCGATGGCATTTTTTATGCTTAAGTCTAATTTTTTTCAAATTTACGTCGTACTCTCCAACCGGGAGACCCGTGACTACGCGGTCGGTTCCTACGAGTCACATTGGTCCCGTGCGAGGTGTTCGTGACACTTTCGGGACCGTTTTATGCCTGTTTTACGTTTTCACCATTCGATGGCATGTTTTATGCTTAAGTCTATTTTTTTGCAAATTTACGTCGTACACTCAAACCGGGAGACCCATGACTACGCGGTCGGTTCCTACGAGTCACATTGGTCCCGTGCGAGGTGTTCGTGACACTTACGGGACCGTTTTATGGAGGTTTTATGTTTTCACCCTTCGATGGCATGTTTTTATGCTTAAGTGTGATTTTTTGCAAATTTAAGTCGTACACTCCAACCGGGATCCCCGTGACTACGCGGTCGGTTCCTACGAGTCACATTGGTCCCGTGCGAGGTGTGCGTGACACTTACGGGACCGTTTTATGGCTGGTTTACGTTTTCACCCGTCGATGGCATGTTTATATGCTTAAGTCTAAATTTTTGCAAATTTACATTGTACCCTCCAACCGAAAGCCCCGTGACTACGCGGTCAGTTCCTACGAGTCACATTGGTTCCGTGCGAGGTGTTCGTGACACTTACGGGACCGTTTTATGCTCGGTTTACATTTGAACCCTTGGATGGCATGTTTTTATGCTTAAGTCTGTTTTTTTACAAATTTACGTCGTACACTCTAACCAGGAGCTCCGTGATTATGCGGTCGGTTCCTACGAGTCACATTGGTCCCGTGCGAGGTGTTCGTGACACTTACGGGACCGTTTTAAGGCTGTTTTATGTTTTCACCCTTCGATGGCATGTTTTAATGCTTAAGTCTAAATTTTTACAAATCTACGTCGTACACTCCAACCGGGAGACCCGTGACAACGCGGTCGGTTCCTACAAGTCACATTGGTCCCGTGCGAGGTGTTCGTGACACTTTCGGGACCGTTTTATGCTCGTTTTACGTTTTCACCATTCGACGGAACGTTTTATGCTTAAGTCTAATTTTTTGCAAATTTACGTCGTACACTCAAACCGGGAGCCCCGTGACTACGCGGTCGGTTCCTACGAGTCACATTGTTCCCGGGCGAGGTGTTCGTGACACTTACGGGACCGTTTTATGGCTATTTTATGTTTTCACCCTTCGATGGCATGTTTTTATGCTTAAGTGTAAATTTTTACAAATTTACGTCGTACACTCCAACCGGGATCCCCGTGACTACGCGGTCAGTTCCTACGAGTCACATTTGTCCTGTGCGAGGTGTTCGTGACTCTTACGGGACCGTTTTATGCACGTTTTATGTTTTCACCCTT
The DNA here is from genome assembly GCA_949130495.1 of Sambucus nigra. Taxonomy (NCBI): domain Eukaryota; kingdom Viridiplantae; phylum Streptophyta; class Magnoliopsida; order Dipsacales; family Adoxaceae; genus Sambucus; species Sambucus nigra. The sequence continues at coordinate 381,474,865 of OX422221.1, forward strand.
TGATGGCATGTTTTAATGCTTAAGTCTAAATTTTTACAAATTTACGTCATACACTCCAACCGAGAGACCCGTGACTACGCGGTCGGTTCCTACGCGTCACATTGGTCCCGTGCGAGGTGTTCGTGACACTTTCGGGACCGTTTTATGCTCGTTTAATGTTTTCACCATTCGATGTCATGTTTTATGCTTAAGTCTAATTTTTTACAAATTTACGTCGTACATTCCAACCGGGAGCCCCGTGAATACGCGGTCGGTTCCTACGAGTCACATTGGTCCCGTGCGAGGTGTTCGTGACTCTTACGGGACAGTTTTATGGCTGTTTTGCGTTTTCACTCATCGATGGCATGTTTTTATGCTTAAGTCTAAATTTTTGCAAATTTACGTCGTACACTCCAACCGGGATCCCCATGACTGCGCGGTCGGTTCCTACGAGTCACATTGGTCCTGTGCGAGGTGTTCGTGTCTCTTACGGGACCGTTTTATGGCTGTTTTACATTTTCACCCATCGATGGCATGTTTTCATGCTTAAGTCTAAATTTTTGCAAATTTATGTCCTACACTCCAACCGGGATCCCCGTGACTACGCGGTCGGTTCCTACGAGTCACATTGGTCCCGTGCGAAGTGTTCGTGACTCTTACGGGACCGTTTGATGCTCGTTTTACGTTTTCACCCTTCGATTGCATGTTTTAATGCTTAAGTCTAAATTTTTACAAATTTACGTCGTACACTACTACCGGGAGACCCGTGACTACGCGGTCGGTTCCTACGAGTCACATTGGTCCCGTGCGAGGTGTTCGTGACACTTTCGGGACCGTTTTATGCTCATTTTACGTTTTCACCATTCGATGGCATGTTTTATGCTTAAGTCTATTTTTTTGCAAATTTACGTCGTACACTCAAATCGGGAGCCCCGTGACTACGCGGTCGGTTCCTACGAGTCACATTCGTCCCGTGCGAGGTGTTCGTGACACTTACGGGACCGTTTTATGGATGTTTTATGTTTTCACCCTTCGATGGCATGTTTTTATGCTTAAGTGTATTTTTTTACAAATTAACGTCGTACACTCCAACCGGGATCCCCGTGACTACGCGGTCGGTTCCTACGGGTCACATTGGTCCCGTGCGAGGTGTTCATGACACTTACGGGACCGTTTTATGGCTGTTTTGCGTTTTCACCCATCGATGGCACGTTATTATGCTTAAGTCTAAATTTTTGCAAATTTACGTCGTACACTCCAATCGGGATCCCCGTGATTACGCGGTCGGTTCCTACGAGTCACATTGGTCCCGTGCGAGGTGTTCGTGTCTCTTACGGGACCGTTTTATGGCTGTTTTACATTTTCACCCATCGATGGCATGTTTTCATGCTTAAGTATAAATTTTTGCAAATTTACGTCGTACACTCCAGCCGGGAGACCCGTGACTACGCGGTCGGTTCCTACGAGTCACGTTGGTCCCGTGCGAGGTGTTCGTGACACTTTCGGGACCGTTTTATGCTCGTTTTATGTTTTCACCATTCGATGGCATTTTTTAGGCTTAAGTCTAATTTTTTGCAAATTTACGTCGTACACTCCAACCGGGAGACCCGTGACTACGCGGTCGGTTCCTACGAGTCACATTGGTCCCGTGCGAGGTGTTCGTGACACTTTCGGGACCGTTTTATGCCTGTTTTACGTTTTCACCATTCGATGGCATGTTTTATGCTTAAGTCTATTTTTTTGCAAATTTACGTCGTACACTCAAACCGGGAAACCCATGACTACGCGGTCGGTTCCTACGAGTCACATTGGTCCCGTGCGAGGTGTTCGTGACACTTACGGGACCGTTTTATGGAGGTTTTATGTTTTCACCCTTCGATGGCATGTTTTTATGCTTAAGTGTAATTTTTTACAAATTTACGTCGTACACTCCAACCGGGAGCCCCGTGATTACGCGGTCGGTTCCTACGAGTCACATTGGTCCCGTGCGAGGTGTTCGTGACACTTACAGGACCGTTTTATGCTCATTTTACGTTTTCACCCTTCGATTGCATGTTTTTATGCTTAAGTGTGATTTTTTGCAAATTTAAGTCGTACACTCCAACCGGGATCCCCGTGACTACGCGGTCGGTTCCTACGAGTCACATTGGTCCCGTGCGAGGTGTGCGTGACACTTACGGGACCGTTTTATGGCTGGTTTACGTTTTCACCCGTCGATGGCATGTTTATATGCTTAAGTCTAAATTTTTGCAAATTTACATTGTACCCTCCAACCGAAAGCCCCGTGACTACGCGGTCAGTTCCTACGAGTCACATTGGTCCCGTGCGAGGTGTTTGTGACACTTACGGGACCGTTTTATGCTCGGTTTACATTTGAACCCTTCGATGGCATGTTTTTATGCTTAAGTCTGTTTTTTTACAAATTTACGTCGTACACTCTAACCAGGAGCTCCGTGATTATGCGGTCGGTTCCTACGAGTCACATTGGTCCCGTGGGAGGTGTTCGTGACACTTACGGGACCGTTTTAAGGCTGTTTTATGTTTTCACCCTTCGATGGCATGTTTTAATGCTTAAGTCTAAATTTTTACAAATCTACGTCGTACACTCCAACCGGGAGACCCGTGACTACGCGGTCGGTTCCTACAAGTCACATTGGTCCCGTGCGAGGTGTTCGTGACACTTTCGGGACCGTTTTACGCTCGTTTTACGTTTACACCATTCGACGGCACGTTTTATGCTTAAGTCTAATTTTTTGCAAATTTACGTCGTACACTCAAACCGGGAGCCCCGTGACTACGCGGTCGGTTCCTACGAGTCACATTGTTCCCGTGCGAGGTGTTCGTGACACTTACGGGACCGTTTTATGGCTATTTTATGTTTTCACCCTTCGATGGCATGTTTTTATGCTTAAGTGTAAATTTTTACAAATTTACGTCGTACACCCCAACCGGGATCCCCGTGACTACGCGGTCAGTTCCTACGAGTCACATTGGTCCTGTGCGAGGTGTTCGTGTCTCTTACGGGACCGTTTTATGGCTGTTTTACATTTTCACCCATCGATGGCATGTTTTCATGCTTAAGTCTAAATTTTTGCAAATTTATGTCCTACACTCCAACCGGGATCCCCGTGACTACGCGGTCGGTTCCTACGAGTCACATTGGTCCCGTGCGAAGTGTTCGTGACTCTTACGGGACCGTTTGATGCTCGTTTTACGTTTTCACCCTTCGATTGCATGTTTTAATGCTTAAGTCTAAATTTTTACAAATTTACGTCGTACACTACTACCGGGAGACCCGTGACTACGCGGTCGGTTCCTACGAGTCACATTGGTCCCGTGCGAGGTGTTCGTGACACTTTCGGGACCGTTTTATGCTCATTTTACGTTTTCACCATTCGATGGCATGTTTTATGCTTAAGTCTATTTTTTTGCAAATTTACGTCGTACACTCAAATCGGGAGCCCCGTGACTACGCGGTCGGTTCCTACGAGTCACATTCGTCCCGTGCGAGGTGTTCGTGACACTTACGGGACCGTTTTATGGATGTTTTATGTTTTCACCCTTCGATGGCATGTTTTTATGCTTAAGTGTATTTTTTTACAAATTAACGTCGTACACTCCAACCGGGATCCCCGTGACTACGCGGTCGGTTCCTACGGGTCACATTGGTCCCGTGCGAGGTGTTCATGACACTTACGGGACCGTTTTATGGCTGTTTTGCGTTTTCACCCATCGATGGCACGTTATTATGCTTAAGTCTAAATTTTTGCAAATTTACGTCGTACACTCCAATCGGGATCCCCGTGATTACGCGGTCGGTTCCTACGAGTCACATTGGTCCCGTGCGAGGTGTTCGTGTCTCTTACGGGACCGTTTTATGGCTGTTTTACATTTTCACCCATCGATGGCATGTTTTCATGCTTAAGTATAAATTTTTGCAAATTTACGTCGTACACTCCAGCCGGGAGACCCGTGACTACGCGGTCGGTTCCTACGAGTCACGTTGGTCCCGTGCGAGGTGTTCGTGACACTTTCGGGACCGTTTTATGCTCGTTTTATGTTTTCACCATTCGATGGCATTTTTTAGGCTTAAGTCTAATTTTTTGCAAATTTACGTCGTACACTCCAACCGGGAGACCCGTGACTACGCGGTCGGTTCCTACGAGTCACATTGGTCCCGTGCGAGGTGTTCGTGACACTTTCGGGACCGTTTTATGCCTGTTTTACGTTTTCACCATTCGATGGCATGTTTTATGCTTAAGTCTATTTTTTTGCAAATTTACGTCGTACACTCAAACCGGGAAACCCATGACTACGCGGTCGGTTCCTACGAGTCACATTGGTCCCGTGCGAGGTGTTCGTGACACTTACGGGACCGTTTTATGGAGGTTTTATGTTTTCACCCTTCGATGGCATGTTTTTATGCTTAAGTGTAATTTTTTACAAATTTACGTCGTACACTCCAACCGGGAGCCCCGTGATTATGCGGTCGGTTCCTACGAGTCACATTGGTCCCGTGCGAGGTGTTCGTGACACTTACAGGACCGTTTTATGCTCATTTTACGTTTTCATCCTTCGATTGCATGTTTTTATGCTTAAGTGTGATTTTTTGCAAATTTAAGTCGTACACTCCAACCGGGATCCCCGTGACTACGCGGTCGGTTCCTACGAGTCACATTGGTCCCGTGCGAGGTGTGCGTGACACTGACGGGACCGTTTTATGGCTGGTTTACGTTTTCACCCGTCGATGGCATGTTTATATGCTTAAGTCTAAATTTTTGCAAATTTACATTGTACCCTCCAACCGAAAGCCCCGTGACTACGCGGTCAGTTCCTACGAGTCACATTGGTCCCGTGCGAGGTGTTTGTGACACATACGGGACCGTTTTATGCTCGGTTTACATTTGAACCCTTCGATGGCATGTTTTTATGCTTAAGTCTGTTTTTTTACAAATTTACGTCGTACACTCTAACCAGGAGCTCCGTGATTATGCGGTCGGTTCCTACGAGTCACATTGGTCCCGTGCGAGGTGTTCGTGACACTTACGGGACCGTTTTAAGGCTGTTTTATGTTTTCACCCTTCGATGGCATGTTTTAATGTTTAAGTCTAAATTTTTACAAATCTACGTCGTACACTCCAACCGGGAGACCCGTGACTACGCGGTCGGTTCCTACAAGTCACATTGGTCCCGTGCGAGGTGTTCGTGACACTTTCGGGACCGTTTTACGCTCGTTTTACGTTTACACCATTCGACGGCACGTTTTATGCTTAAGTCTAATTTTTTGCAAATTTACGTCGTACACTCAAACCGGGAGCCCCGTGACTACGCGGTCGGTTCCTACGAGTCACATTGTTCCCGTGCGAGGTGTTCGTGACACTTACGGGACCGTTTTATGGCTATTTTATGTTTTCACCCTTCGATGGCATGTTTTTATGCTTAAGTGTAAATTTTTACAAATTTACGTCGTACACTCCAACCGGGATCCCCGTGACTACGCGGTCAGTTCCTACGAGTCACATTGGTCCTGTGCGAGGTGTTCGTGACTCTTACGGGACCGTTTTATGCACGTTTTATGTTTTCACCCTTTGATGGCATGTTTTAATTCTTAAGTCTAAATTTTTACAAATTTACGTCGTACACTCCAACCGAGAGACCCGTGACTACGCGGTCGGTTCCTACGCGTCACATTGGTCCCGTGCGAGGTGTTCGTGACACTTTCGGGACCGTTTTATGCTCGTTTAATGTTTTCACCATTCGATGTCATGTTTTATGCTTAAGTCTAATTTTTTGCAAATTTACGTCGTACACTCCAACCGGGAGCCCCGTGAATACGCGGTCGGTTCCTACGAGTCACATTGGTTCCGTGCGAGGTGTTCGTGACTCTTACGGGACAGTTTTATGGCTGTTTTGCGTTTTCACCCATCGATGGCATGTTTTTATGCTTAAGTCTAAATTTTTGCAAATTTACGTCGTACACTCCAACCGGGATCCCCATGACTACGCGGTCGGTTCCTACGAGTCACATTGGTCCCGTGCGAGGTGTTCGTGTCTCTTACGGGACCGTTTTATGGCTGTTTTACATTTTCACCCATCGATGGCATGTTTTCATGCTTAAGTCTAAATTTTTGCAAATTTATGTCTTACACTCCAACCGGGATCCCCGTGACTACGCGGTCGGTTCCTACGAGTCACATTGGTCCCGTGCGAAGTGTTCGTGACTCTTACGGGACCGTTTGATGCTCGTTTTCCGTTTTCACCCTTCGATTGCATGTTTTAATGCTTAAGTCTAAATTTTTACAAATTTACGTCGTACACTACTACCGGGAGACCCGTGACTACGCGGTCGGTTCCTACGAGTCACATTGGTCCCGTGCGAGGTGTTCGTGACACTTTCGGGACCATTTTATGCTCGTTTTACGTTTTCACCATTCGATGGCATGTTTTATGCTTAAGTCTATTTTTTTGCAAATTTACGTCGTACACTCAAATCGGGAGCCCCGTGACTACGCGGTCGGTTCCTACGAGTCACATTCGTCCCGTGCGAGGTGTTCGTGACACTTACGGGACCGTTTTATGGATGCTTTATGTTTTCACCCTTCGATGGCATGTTTTTATGCTTAAGTGTATTTTTTTACAAATTAACGTCGTACACTCCAACCGGGATCCCCGTGACTACGCGGTCGGTTCCTACGGGTCACATTGGTCCCGTGCGAGGTGTTCATGACACTTACGGGACCGTTTTATGGCTGTTTTGCGTTTTCACCCATCGATGGCACGTTTTTATGCTTAAGTCTTAATTTTTGCAAATTTACGTCGTACACTCCAACCGGGATCCCCGTGACTACGCGGTCGGTTCCTACGAGTCACATTGGTCCCGTGCGAGGTGTTCGTGTCTCTTACGGGACCGTTTTATGGCTGTTTTACATTTTCACCCATCGATGGCATGTTTTCATGCTTAAGTCTAAATTTTTGCAAATTTACGTCGTACACTCCAACCGGGAGACCCGTGACTACGCGGTCGGTTCCTACGAGTCACGTTGGTCCCGTGCGAGGTGTTCGTGACACTTTCGGGACCGTTTTATGCTCGTTTTATGTTTTCACCATTCGATGGCATTTTTTAGGCTTAAGTCTAATTTTTTGCAAATTTACGTCGTACACTCCAACCGGGAGACCCGTGACTACGCGGTCGGTTCCTACGAGTCACATTGGTCCCGTGTGAGGTGTTCGTGACACTTTCGGGACCGTTTTATGCTCGTTTTACGTTTTCACCATTCGATGGCATGTTTTATGCTTAAGTCTAATTTTTTGCGAATTTACGTCGGACACTCAAACCGGGAGACCCGTGACTACGCGGTCGGTTCCTACGAGTCACATTAGACCCGTGCGAGGTGTTCGTGATACTTACGGGACCGTTTTATGGTTGCTTTATGTTTTCACCCTTCGATGGCATGTTTTTATGCTTAACTGTAATTTTTTACAAATTTACGTCGTACACTCCAACCGGGAGCCCCGTGATTACGCGGTCGGTTCCTACGTGTCACATTGGTCCCGTGCGAGGTGTTCGTGACACTTACGGGACCGTTTTATGCTCATTTTACGTTTTCACCCTTCGATGGCATGTGTTTTCTGCTTAAGTGTAATTTTTTGCAAATTTAAGTTGTACACTCCAACCGGGATCCCCGTGACTACGCGGTCGGTTCCTACGAGTCACATTGGTCCCGTGCGAGGTGTTCATGACACTTACGGGACCGTTTTATGGTTGTTTTACGTTTTCACCCGTCGATGGCATGTTTATATGCTTAAGTCTAAATTTTTGCAAATTTACATTGGACCCTCCAACCGAAAGCCCCGTGACTACGCGGTCGGTTCCTACGAGTCACATTGGTCCCGTGCGAGGTGTTCGTGACACTTACGGGACCATTTTATGCTCGATTGACATTTACACCCTTCGATGGCATTTTTTTATGCTTAAGTCTATTTTTTACAAATTTACGTCGTACACTCTAATTAGGAGCTCCGTGATTACGCGGTCGGTTCCTACGAGTCACATTGGTCCCGTGCGAGGTGTTCGTGACCCTTACGGGACCGTTTTAAAGCTGTTTTTTGTTTTCACCCTTCGATGGCATGTTTTAATGCTTAAGTCTAAATTATATCAAATCTACGTCGTACACTCCAACCGGGAGACCCGTGACTACGCGGTCGGTTCCTACAAGTCACATTGGTCCCGTGCGAGGTGTTTGTGACACTTTCGGGACAGTTTTATGCTCGTTTTACGTTTTCACCATTCGACGGCTTGTTTTATGCTTAAGTCTAATTTTTTGCAAATTTACGTCGTACACTCAAACCGGGAGCCCCGTGACTACGCGATCGGTTCCTACGAGTCACATTGGTCCCGTGCGAGGTGTTCGTGACACTTACGGGACCGTTTTATGGATGTTTTATGTTTTCACCCTTCGATGGCATGTTTTTATGCTTAAGTGTAATTTTTTACAAATTTACGTCGTACACTCCAACCGGGATCCCCGTGACTACGCGATCAGTTCCTACGAGTCACATTGGTCCCGTGCGAGGTGTTCGTGACTCTTACGGGACCGTTTTATGGCTGTTTTGCATTTCACCCATCGATGTCATGTTTTTATGCTTAAGTCAAAATTTTTACAAATTTACGTCGTACATTCCAACCGGGATCCCCGTGACTACGCGGTCGGTTCCTACGCGTCACATTGGTCCCGTGCGAGGTGTTCGTGACACTTTCGGGACCGTTTTATGTTCGTTTTATGTTTTCACCATTCGATGGCATGTTTTATGCTTAAGTCTAATTTTTTGCAAATTTACGTCGTACACTCCAACTGGGAGCCCCGTGAATACGCGGTCGGTTCCTACGAGTCACATTGGTCCCGTGCGAGGTGTTCGTGACTCTTACGGGACCGTTTTATGGCTGTTTTGCATTTTCACCCATCGATGGCATGTTTTTATGCTTAAGTCTAAATTTTTGCAAATTTACGTCGTACATTCCAACCGGGATCCCCGTGACTACGCGGTCGGTTCCTACGAGTCACATTGGTCCCGTGCGAGGTGTTCGTGTCTCTTTCGGGACCGTTTTATGGCTGTTTTACATTTTCACCCATCGATGGCATGTTTTCATGCTTAAGTCTAAATTTTTACAAATTTACGTCGTACACTCCAACCGGGATCCCCGTGACTACGCGGTCGGTTCCTACGAGTCACATTGGTCCCGTGCGAGGTGTTCGTGACTCTTACGGGACCGTTTTATGCTCATTTTACGTTTTCACCCTTCGATGGCATGTTTTAATGCTTAAGTCTACATTTTTACAAATTTACGTCGTACACTTCTACCGGGAGACCCCGACTATGCGGTCAGTTCCTACGTGTCACATTGGTCCCGTGCGAGGTGTTCGTGACACTTTCGGGACCGTTTTATGCTCGTTTTACGTTTTCACCATTCGATGGCATGTTTTATGCTTAAGTTTAATTTTTTGCAAATTTACGTCGTACACTCAAACCGGGAGCCCCGTGACTACGCGGTCGGTTCCTACGAGTCACATTCGTCCCGTGCGAGGTGTTCATGACACTTACGGGACCATTTTATGGATGTTTTTTGTTTTCACCCTTCGATGGCATGTTTTTATGCTTAAGTGTAATTTTTTACAAATTAAGGTCGTACACTCCAACCGGGATCCCCGTGACTCCGCGATCGGTTCTTACGAGTCACATTGGTCCCGTGCGAGGTGTTCGTGACACTTACGGGACCGTTTTATGGCTGTTTTGCGTTTTCACCCATCGATGGCACGTTTTTATGCTTAAGTCTAAATTTTTGCAAATTTACGTCGTACACTCCAACCGGGATCCCCGTGACTACGCGGTCGGTTCCAACGAGTCACATTGGTCCCGTGCGAGGTGTTCGTGTCTCTTACGGGACCGTTTTATGGCTATTTTACATTTTCACCCATCGATGGCATGTTTTCATGCTTAAGTCTAAATTTTTGAAAATTTACGTCATACACTCCAACCGGGAGACCCGTGACTACGTGGTCGGTTCCTACGAGTCACGTTGGTCCCGTGCGAGGTGTTCGTGACACTTTCGGGACCGTTTTATGCTCGTTTTTTGTTTTCACCATTCGATGGCATGTTTTTATGCTTAAGTGTAATTTTTTGCAAATTAAAGTCGTACACTCCAACCGGGATCCCCGTGACTACGCGATCGGTTCCTACGAGTCAAATTGGTCCCGTGCGAGGTGTTCGTGGCACTTACGGGACCGTTTTATGGATGTTTTACGTTTTCACCCGTCGATGGCATGTTTATATGCTCAAGTCTAAATTTTTGCAAATTTGACCCTCCAACCGAAAGCCCCGTGACTACGCGGTCGGTTCCTACGAGTCACATTGGTCCTGTGCGAGGTGTTCGTGACACTTACGGGACCGTTTTATGCTCGTTTTACATTTTCACCCTTCGATGGCATGTTTTTATGCTTAAGTCTATTTTTTTACAAATTTACGTCGTACACTCTAACCAGGAGCTCCGTGATTACGCGGTCGGTTCCTACGAGTCACATTGGTCCCGTGCGAGGTGTTCGTGACACTTACGGGACCGTTTTAAGGCTGTTTTATGTTTTCACCCTTCGATGGCATGTTTTAATGCTTAAGTCTAAATTTTTACAAATCTACGTCGTACACTCCAACCGGGAGACCCGTGACTACGCGGTCGGTTCTTACGAATCACATTGGTCCCGTGCGAGGTGTTCGTGACACTTTCGGGACCGTTTTATGCTCGTTTTACGTTTTCACCATTCGATGGCATGTTTTATGCTTAAGTCTAATTTTTTGCAAATTTACGTCGTACACTCAAACCGGGAGCCCCGTGACTACGCGGCCGGTTCCTACTAGTCACATTGGTCCCGTGCGAGGTGTTCGTGACACTTACGGGACCGTTTTATGGCTGTTTTATGTTTTCACCCTTCGATGGCATGTTTTTATGCTTAAGTGTAATTTTTTACAAATTTACGTCGTACACTCCAACCGGGATCCCCGTGACTACGCGGTCAGTTCCTACGAGTCACATTGGTCCCGTGCGAGGTGTTCGTGACTCTTACGGGACCGTTTTATGTCTATTTTGCGTTTTCACCCATCGATGGCATGTTTTTATGCTTAAGTCTAAATTTTTGCAAATTTACGTCGTACTATCCAACCGGGAGCCCCGTGACTACGCGGTCGGTTCCTACGGGTCACATTGGTCCCGTGCAAGGTGTTCGTGTCTTGTACGGGACCGTTTTATGGCTGTTTTACGTTTTCACCCATCGATGGCATGTTTTCATGCTTAAGTCTAAATTTTTGCAAATTTACGTCGTACACTCCAACCGAGATCCCCATGACTACGCGGTCGGTTCCTACGAGTCACATTGGTCCCGTACAAGGTGTTCGTGACTCTTACGGGACCGTTTTATGCTCGTTTTATGTTTTCACCCTTCGATGGCATGTTTTAATGCTTAAGTCTAAATTTTTTCAAATTTACGTCGTACACTCCAACCGGGAGACTCGTGACTACGCGGTCGGTTCCTACGCGTCACATTGGTCCCGTGGAAGGTGTTCCCGACACTTTCGGGACCGTTTTATGCTCGTTTTATGTTTTCACCATTCGATGGCATGTTTTATGCTTAAGTCTAATTTTTTGCAAATTTACGTCGTACACTCAAACCGGGAGTCCCGTGACTACGCGGTCGGTTCCTACGAGTCACATTCGTCTCGTGCGAGGTGTTCGTGACACTTACGGGACCGTTTTATGGCTGTTTTATGTTTTCACCCTTCGATGGCATGTTTTTATGCTTAAGTGTAATTTTTTACAAATTTACGTCGTACACTCCAACCGGGATCCCCGTGACTACGCGGTCGGTTCCTACGAGTCACATTGGTCCCGTGCGAGGTGTTCATGACTCTTACGGGACCGTTTTATGGTTGTTTTACGTTTTCACCCATCGATTGCACGTTTTTATGCTTAAGTCTAAATTTTTGCAAATTTACGTCGTACACTCCAACCGGTATCCCCGTGACTACGTGGTCAGTTCCTACTAGTCACATTGGTCCCGTGCGATGTGTTCGTGACTCTTGCGGGACCGTTTTATGGCTGTTTTACGTTTTCACCCTTCGATGGCATGTTTTTATGCTTATGTCTAATTTTTTGCAAATTTACGTCGTACACTCCAACCAGGAGCCCCGTGACTACGCGGTCGGTTCCTATGAGTCACATGGGTCCCGTGCGAGTTGTTCGTGTCTCTTACGGGACCGTTTTCTGATTGTTTTACATTTTCACCCCTTGACGCTTTGTTTTTAAGGTTAAGCCTATTTTTTTGCAAATTATCATGATATACTCAAACCGAGAGTCCGGTGAGTACGCGGTCGGTTTCTACGAGTTACATTGATCCCGTGGGAGGTGCTCGTGCCTCTTACGGGATCGTTTTGTGGCTGTTTTATGTTTTCACCCCTTGATGCCATGTTTTTAAGCCTAAGTCTAAATTTTTCAAATTCATGTTGTATACTCAAACCGGGAGGCCGGGGACTACGCGATCGGTTCGTACGAGTTATATTGGTCCCGTGTGAGGTGCTCGTGCCTCTTATGAGGACGTTTTGTGATTGTTTTACGTTTTCACCCTTTGACACCATGTTTTTAAGCCTAACTCTAAATTTTTGCAAATTCTCGTGGTATACTCAAACTGCGAGTCCCGTGACTACGCGGTCGGTTCCTATGCCTAACTGTTTGCAAATTTTAAATGTAATTTTCGATGTTAAAGTAGTTCTAACATACTTATATCTAACTTTCAAAACTACGCAAAGGAAGAGTAATGCTCCAAAGAAAAAATTTGAGTGATCAATATGAACTAGACACACGGTGAATATCAATACAAACACATACAAACAACAATTACGAGTTGCATTATCAATAATTCGAGGGACTTCAAATAGACAAGTCAATATCGAAACTAAAGAACAGATGCGATGCAAGAGTACTCACATAATGACCAGTAATAATCTGCATGAAAATTTGCACCTCAGTCTTCAAATCCTGCATTTAGGGAGGCCCATTAACACAGACATCACACCTTCATATGAGAAGAACCAATAGTAAATTTTTACAAGACGAACAACAAGAAAACATAGTTGAAGATGCGGATAATAGATTCTTGCTCACCAAACAACTATGAATAATATTCGCATCAATGTTTTGGGAAAGCAATCCAAATTGCACCATCATAAGTGTGAATTAGGCATGATCTCAACAATTAAGTGATAAATTAGAAGAAAGTTTCCAATAGAAACAAGTGAACAAGATCAATAATAAAATTAAACAAGTGAACAAAACTATACATATGAAAATAAGGTCAAATAATTCTTCTCCAAAGTGTGCCACAGTTAAGTCTGCATAAAAGAAAATACACAAAATCGATGCAATCAAACTCTTAAAAATATCAATGCTCAAAGGGTCGTTGAATGAATGCAATAACACTCCTAAATATACAAATACATACTCATTGACCACGTACACATGGAGTTTCTTTATCTTTTACCATAATGAGTTATCCGCTATCTCCTCCATGTTACTACCCTCCCCGGCCTATACGTATAACTACAAAAGTAGGAAACTAAATAGAAACAATGGAAGACTTTAACCTTTTATACAATTGAGATTGTGATAAATAATAAAAACCAATTTAAAGACAATCAATGTTGGGCATGTACAGACCTAAACATGGTGACCTTTATCATTTGTGCACACAATTTAAAACAAAAAATAAATCAAATGAACGTGTGCAGAAATAAGTATTTGGTGCATCAGAAATAGTAGGATTTTATAAAATATATCATGGCATTAACTTTAGGGAAATTGAAGTACTATTATTCTTCTGATTTTTCAATCTACAAATCTTACCTAGATCCAAAAAGTATGAAAAAGGTGAGATGCAATTTGGGGTCACTTTCTCAAGGTAAATTCAAAGGTGATTGTTTGATATTTGAACTAACATATGACTAAAATGAGGTAAATGATCTATGAATGCAGCCTTTAAAAGATGTAATCAACTGGTATCATCCAAATGTGGTTATTGTTATCTACAATATCCAACAAATCAAACAACTAAAAATCAATTATAAGACAAATCATATACATAACCAGTAAAAATATTTTAAAGCCACATAAATTATGACATAATATTTTTATTAGGAAAAAATGTTTAGAACAATAGTATGTTACTTTCACTTACACAACATAATCAACTAGAAACAACACTTACAGAGTTCTTAAGTGAGTGAGTTTTGCAAGCTCTGGTGCGAGTACTCCTCGCAAAGAAAGCGCGTTGAGATTAGTACGTCATCAAGAACAAAACATTTCATATCAATTTCAAACTTATTATACTATAGATTAGTAAAAAAAAAGTTTACATACGAAATAAGACGCTGAAATAAATGGGATTTTGTATAAATTAAAGAAGAAATATAACGGGGACTTACAACATTTGCACTTAACCATCGACACAGTGAACACCCGACCACATGCATGGGTTAGAATCATCAAAGTTCCAATTTTTGAATGTATCATAATGGTCATAATCAACTCCAGCCCCAAATTTCAACATATCCATTTTAAACAAAATCAATAAAGTCAAACGTTGTCCAACAATAAAATCAAATTAAGGGAGTTAAAACTATTTTTGACTAAAGACTACCTTCAGAATTAAGCGAGGAATGTCCCTGAATTTCCAAAAGAAGAATAAAAAACACGAAACACAATAACTGGATTCCACTAGTGTTCCATCTACCCCACATTGCTCGGCAAACCATATGTTGCAGTGGTGGAGGCAGTAACAATTTTCGCCAAAACTGTTGATATTTTATTTCACGTAGCTGAGAAAAAAATAAGATGCACACATATTGAGAAGATTACAATTGATTTTGATTACATTTCAAAATCCAATACTTATTCAATTTCAACAACAATATAAAATAGCATAATAGGCATATCATAATTTAACTTGGCACTATCTGTTGTTTTTGAAGCAACTCTAAGAAACTCTAGGTCATTGCAAACACCAATCTAATTGAAATAGGTATATATCTATTCCTTTTTATTCACAAGGACAAATCTAAAACAAAATTAAAAATACGAAAGGCCAAGAACAAAATTAACCCTTACAGAGTTCACAGTTGATCACGTCTTAGACTTCGAAGCCTCGTATCTTGCTAGTTCGGAAGGCACGCGACTGTTACTCTGAATACGCATATGCTCGTGACCATAAAACACATCAATTCCATCACGCCCATAAGACTACATTTGAAAGATGTCATTATTAATAAGACTACCTCTGAAAGATGGCATGTCCATAGAAATTGCTGAAACTCACTACCAAACATAACACAACAAAAAATATAAAAGGTTAATAGAATAAAAAAGAGTTAGAAATATAGAACACAAAGAACAAAACAAAGTAAATAATGCCAGATTGGATCTTTAAAATAATAACAACCGATGAGCATTTGATGCGCACAGCAGAATACAAAACCGATGAGGATTTGATGTGCCTTGGTGGGGTGGCGAGGCAGCGCAAGCCGAAGGCGGAGAAAGAGAGGGCTGTATAGTGAGAGGGAGAGGGAGAGGGAGAGGATGTAGCGCAAGGGGTGGGCGGCGGCTGGGGTGGCGGACACCGCAGGGGGCTGGGGCTGGGGCGGCGGACAGCGCAGGGGGCTGGGGCTGGGGCTGGGGCGGGGAGAACACGCGAGAGAGAGAGAGGGAGAGCGAGACAGAGAGCTGGGCGGGCTTCAATTTCACGAGAGAGAGAGAGTTCAATTTGGTAAGGGTTGCAAAGTGCACATAGAAAATGAGGGAAAATACCAAAAGGGTCGGAAAAAACCGTCCCATTTGGTATATCAAAAGGGACGGAATTTAAAACCGTTCCTTTTGCTGTACCAAATGGGACGGATTTTAAAATCCGTCCCTTTTGATAAGTCACAAAAGCTAAAAATTATAGGTATACCAAAAGGGACGGATTTTAAAAACCGTCCCTTTTGCTATATCAAAAAGGAAGGTTTTTAAAATCCATCTCATTTGCTATACCAAAAGGGACGGTTTTTAAAATCCGTCCCTTATATTAGTCCGGGAAAAATAAGCGCTAAAAAATCCCATACACTATAAGGGACGGTTTTTAAAAACCGTCCCTTTTGGTATAGCAAATGAGACGGATTTTAAAAACCGTCCCTATTGTGATTTATCAAAAGAGACAGTAATTAACAACCATCCCATTTGGTATATCAAAAGGGACAAAATGACACGGCCGTCCCTAATACTCCCGTCCCTAATACTCATTTTTCTTGTAGTGATATGGAACTATAGTGAGAAACCTAGTAAACTCTCCCTCGTACTCAGCAACATTCATATTCTCCTACTTCAGATTCAGTAATTTCTGCCTCATCTCAGTCTGCACGGAGGATGGGAAGTACTTGTAGTCAAACCTTACCTAAAACGACTGAATCGTGGTATTATCTTTCTCCTCCAAAGCGGTGGTGGACTCCCACCACTACAAAGCGGCCCCCACTAGCTTGAAGAAAGCCAAAAGTTTCCTTTGCATGCCAGTGCACTCATACATGCGCAGATGCCTATGGATATCTTTCTTCCATTAGCTGGCGACTATTATGTCCGAACTACTCGAGAACTTTGGGGGATGCGCCTTCTGAAAGGCATCCCTCTCCCATACAGATGGGGGATGTGCTGGTACTGGCGCCACTGCCTGAATCTGGGGTGGAGCCTACTGCACTACCGCTAATGCGGGATTCACCGCCTAAGCAACAATAGTGGCTACCTCAGTTGCGTTCATCATTCCTTGAGCCGGAGCTGCTGGCTGCTCGGCCGAGGCATTCCTGTCTTGAGGTGAGCATCTCGGAGGCATATAAAATGAGAAGGAAGTTTATTAGTCTAAAGTTATTATCAAATATCGAATAGCTGAAGACGTAAGCAAAAATACACGAATTCAACAGTCCTAAAAAATAGGGCTCTATATCAAGGACGCTAAGCTGGAAGTGAAATAAGCCATACAGATCCTAAAGGACACTAGAACCGGATGCTCTGATACCACATATGACACCCCGCCTAATTAAATACCAGGTGATCAGTCATTTATTAAATTAAAAATCAAGGTGGACGGTTGGTTCATTCCTAGCATTACTGTCGCAAAATAAAATTTCCAATTTAACACCCTAAATAATTAAGTTAAGTGTCAAAACAATTTAGAACCGTATTTCAATTTTTATCAATTTCAGATATGAAAACCTTTTTTCCAATAATCAAAAGTTTAAGAATTCATAAATACTAAGGATGGATAATACCATACAAGAATTTAGATCATCTAAATAAACCAAACCAGTTTAAAAATATAAATGAAACCATCCAGACAATAGCTAATACCCAAAGGGTACCAAATACTGAAAATATAAAGGAACATAAATCTCTGATAAAAATCCAAACTGAATAGAGAAACGGGCGACACATACCCTAACTAATAAGAACTAAAAATAAGAGTGGAGTCAATAATGAGGTCGTGTAAGCAATGGCCTGCAACTCCCACCTAAGCTGGAGCGCGTCCGTTCCAAGGAATCTAAGCCTGACACCCCTGTGGCTAGGTACTTGTAATATATACGTATATATATGAAAGAAAAGAGAAATAACAGGAAACGGGTCAGAGCCCGAGTGTAAAAAATTTAAAATTAGTTTAGCAAGTATTTAAAATGCTTACCGGCTAATGTAACAACCATGTTAGTATGCGTCACTCTCTTGAGAAATTCTCATTTCTCATCTAGTGTGCACGTCTACCGTACCATTAGCCTCAAAAGTTCATTTTAACTTAACCTTCCCATAAAGTTTCATACCTCTAACTACAATGGCTAAGATAATTAATTTATGAAATTTAAGCTCTCATATATATCTTATTTTATATTAAAAATAGCCCAGTGTTGTCACAAAATTTTCAAACACTTATAATAAAGTCAGAGTATTTACTCATTACTTAACTACTTTTATGCAAAGTAGAAAGTTCCCATACTTAAGTGTAAATATATATATTATCCACTCATATAATAGATATACCATCGGTTCCTCATATAAAATCTATGGTGCTGGCATACTCTGCTATCAAGTCCCCGTATCACACATATTAAGGGAAATACTAGTTCGGAATCACTCTCGAACTGTATTAACATAAAACACATACAAATAGAGGCGAAGAACAGTTCCAAGTCACTAAGAGGTCAACACATACCCTTACGTCTCTTAGAACCGTTTGACTATCAATCAGATAGCCTGTACCAAGTAATCTTATGTTCTAGGGTACAAGTCAATATCCCCCATAAAGGCCCAATCGATATAAGACCGTCCTGGCACGAAAACCCCCGTGATAGCAAGTAGCCCGAGTATGATTTTTATACAGATATATAATATATGCACAATCACACAGTCATATATATATATATATCCACATTTCTAAATTAGGTGCGCTCACGACCCATAATTATAATTATCCATTATTAACACATTTTACTTGATTATTTCGCATAACGGACTCGTCATTTTTATTCTCATTTATAACTCATTTCATACTCACTTATGATCTATCGAAGTATTCGAAGTATAATTTCAGTAGGCACACCCTCAATCAACTTCTGGTCTAACTCCCTTATGAGCCTCGATCTTTCTATTAAACGTACGCCTGTTTTCTTATACGCAAAATTAATTCCTCGTTGACCCAAAATCTCACCCTACATTAAATTTTACTCAACGGCATCTACCTAGACCCTACTGGTCTTTCTATATCCCATTATACCCCAACAATAATAATCAAGGGTTCCAATGCATTTTAACCGGATTAAACTATCAGACGAGAATTATGAAGTTTTCCAGGAGGGGTCGATAGATCGATGTAAGAGGGTCGATCGATCGATCGATGTTCTTGATCGATCGATCGATCAAGTAGTTATGACGAAACCTGCTCTTTTCCAGTTACGGGTTTACCTCTACAACTTCAACCAAATCTCCATTAATGATTCCCAAACTCCCAATTAACAATATTACAAGTATCATATACCTAACAACAAGATTTCCTACATAAAATATGTCTTAATTCATCAAGTATCATGATGTAATGGGGTAAAATTCATATAATCCACAAGATCCCTAATTTTCTTTTAGTTTCCATTCTTTTAATACTTTCCCAGATATCTAACTTCTAATCCTATACAAATTTGTGGCTTATCCTCCACGTGTGATTTAGATCTCCAGAATACGTCTACTTCCTCTACACATATGATTTGAAATCTCCAAAAATATAATTTTCTTCCATGAAACATGTTCTAAACAACCCTAGACTAACATGATTGAAACATTAACTAAAATAAAGCAAGATAAATACTTGCCTGGAATTTGGGTTTCTTAATTGTGAACGAAAGTGGTATGGTTGTGTTCCTTGTCGCGCGATCTACACTTTGGTGGTGGTGGCGGTGTAAATGGTCGAGTCCTTGGCCTTGAGTTGCTTGGGAAGATCTCCAACCCCTTCTCTAATGGCCGTTCTTTGCTTTTGTTTTTGTTAACCCTAGAAGGAAACTCCTAAAGGTTGGTTTATCATTAGGAAATTCGCGAGTTTAATTCCTGAAAAATGTAAAATGTCTAAAATACCCTCATGGGATGTCAATTGGGCTTAAAAATGCCCCGAGACCCAAACTAAACCCCTCGGTACATTATTTTGGCTATCTCGACCCTTATGGATACATTGGCGCACTTGAAATGACCGTACGGGTGACTTATAATTTATTCACTCTTAATAATAAAAATTTAATCTCGACACGACACAGGCGCGTCCCGATTTTATTTCCACAATTATCAAATTATATACTCATGATAATTTAATAAATTCGATCATACATATTATTTGATCCATTTAGTAATAATCAACAAATTCCTAATAATTACTAACTCACATCACGCTAGTAAATATTTAATATGATTTTTGGATTAATATTAAATTATATCACAATTTAATTTAATAAATCCCTAAATTTAAGAGTCATAAAAATACTGGGTATTACAGGCACGTCATCAATTTAATGGTTAAAATCGTGACAGCACAACAAGATAAATCGATATGACCAAAATCTGGATAGGTCGTTCGAACGAGATCCGACCTCGTTCGAACAAGACTAAGAAATTATTCGAATGACCTTAAAACAACCTTCTAATGAGGTTGAAAATCCTAGGTAGCGATATCTCGTTAGATCGCTGTTAGAAACCTACTTTGCATGAGATGGGATTCTCATTCGAACCAGCAACATTCCCATTGAAACGAGATTAGGACCTCATTCGAATGATCCATATTTTTGTTTGAACTAGGGAACGTCCTTAAATTTCCAATTTCTCCCAAATAACTTCCAACATGTAACACCAAGACCTAACGAATAATTGAACATAGATATAAGCCCACATATTCACGATCCAAATCCCAAGGGTTTCATATGATTGAAAATTACTTGGGGAACATATAAAATATCGATCATGAGTATTACAATGCTTCTCAAGTTTATGAACATATAAAATAAAGACGGTTGATAAGTCTAACATCCACAGAAGTACGATCCTAGTCGTGTACATAACGAATGGGCTACGCTGTGGCTCAGACTTTATGAAGACCTATCCCTATCACCTTAGAGGATCACCTTGTGTACTAGGAATACTTATAGGTTGTCCCACATCTATAACCTCAAACCATCAAATAAGGCGTAAGCATTACATCTTCATACCAATCATATTATCCCCCACCCCAGGCTATATGAGAGGATCCCCCCATTAATCCCCTAAGGATAAAATTGGTAATTTTAACATGTAGTGTCCCGGGTAAAATGATAAAGGTAAAATCGTCTCTATTACCGAGGTGCCAATGCGGTCGACATTATACACACACCCATAAAGGATATCCCATTGAGTATGTATACCATGAGCACTCACACATGGTATATAGCACATAATACACAAGAATAGTAACCTTAACCACACAAAGGTTACTAAGTCTTAATCTGGATTACTTAGATTAATTAAGCATATCTCAAAACTGACCCGATTTAGTGCAAACGAACCCCCATATATCGTTCAAATGAGATTACACCGGTCGTTTGAATGAGATAATAAAGTCGTTCGAATGAAAAGTCCTAACTAGTTCGAATAAATCTAAAACTCATTCGAACAAACTACTTAATCTTCTTCAAATGACATACCAATATCATTTGAACAAGATGAACGTAGTTCACCCCTTCCAAATTACCAAACCTTCCATTTTTACTCTTGAAACCCTAATTTAAAGCGTCTAAACATCATAATACCAGATCTCCTTTTATTATAATGGGTCTAAAAATATCCCTAACACATATATAAGGTTTTATATGATTTTAGCATGATTTAAAGGGATTAATTTCAAATTCAATCCAATAACCCTAGGTTCATATCTTTTAATCAAATAAGATAAGATTTTTATCAATTTGTTAAATTATCAAGGGGTTTTGATTGATTATCAGTGTATGACATCATCCTAACAGATATATATCAAATATATCTGAGATTCATAAGGAATTTTACAAAAAATAGATTTTACCATTAACATGGGTATTAACTTCAATTATCCCAATAATTTTTTTACGAAATTAGTTAGTTTGTTATAAAAATCATATAACAATACAATTAGGTTTAGATTCCAATGAATAAATACATTATAATACATAAACAATTATACTACCAGACTAGGTAAACTTTCCTTAGAGTTTAAGGATGAATTCAATCCAAAGACTTCTAGATAATCTTCTCCTCTTGCGTGTCTCCTCTCTCTATCCTTAGGGTTCTTCTTTAAAAGTTCTAGAATGAATTTGGATTAACCTAGTGACTCTACAAATATTCTAATACTGAAATGAGGCTTAAGGCCCATGTGGACCTTAACCTATTGAGCCCCAATAGACCTCTAAACGACTTAAAATATAACCCTAGCCATGTACCAATCTAAAGGACTTGAAATCCATAAATTTTAGGTCATAGCCGGACATTCCAAATGTTCCAACATTCAAGAAGAAATATAATACCAACTAAACTAATAATCTAATTGGTACGAGTACCAAAAGGTAATTATTAAATCATTTATTAAAGTATCATGACACGACATTACAAGAAACTACTTCGTTATTAGGGTAACATAATACCGAGGGGATAACCTAAATTAGGAAATCTTCGATACCAAATCGCTGACCATTCTATAGTTGCCCATAATACACAGTCACTTCTAAATATTTAATTAACGAGTTACTGTGTATTAAGTTTGATTTCAATTTCGAATTATAAATACACCTAAAAGATAAATAGTGACATCACAAGTCAGAACAAAAAGATAATATAAATTTGAGAATTTGAGTAATTTAAATATTGTAAAGAAATTACGGGGTATTACAGGTTCAATTTCATTACACTTGTCACGTCAGTAATATTTGTATTCAGGTGCTCCATTTAAATTCAAATTAGACACTTTTATATTTTGGAATCTCATATTAGTGGACTCGATTTTTGGAGTTTTATTTTATTCAGTTCAGTTCAGTTATTCTATTATTTATTTTATTTTACCATGGATGATTTTAATTTATTGTCCTTTTTATTCATTGTTGATGTTGGGGATGATATGACATAACATTCCCTATGTTCGACATTCAGCCAATTCAACTCGGCGTAGAAAATAAGAGGTGTTATACAAGTAATCCAAGAACCCACCAAAACTTCCTATGTAACATAGTTGTTACCTAAAACCCTCTTGCCACCAAAGTCGAAGCACCTTACTTATTTTTTTTTTAAACAAACAAAATCCAAAATACTGTTCAAACTTTAAAATCTCATAAGTTAAATTGGGTAAGCCTAAAGAAAATTATTTTCTGGGAGTATATGTTGAAAAAAAAGAGTAAAATGCCATTATGATTTTAATAAAAATACCATTTTACTCACTCATTAAATAAAATTCCAAAATATTCAATTAAATTACCAAAAATCACAAATTTCAAATTGATAAAATATTTTTAATTTATTTAACATTCAAACTAAAATACTCATCTCAATTAATTAATTAATTTCGAATATAAAAGTACGGGGTATTATAGTCATCTCCACTAACATAAGAATTCTCAAAATTTGATAAACCACAATCGTCATAATGTAAACCCGCACAAAATAATAAAAGATCATATATTTTAACCAACACACATACCATGACATGATTAAAGTAAGGCTCATGTATGCTTATCCACTATATACCGCAACTGGGGTGCCCATACACTCGATCCCATGCGTACATATCCCACACTTAAAACATACCTATATACATGGTAACTATATAAACAAGGAATAACTAAAAATATAAGGATCATACCAAGCTATGCCACTACCCACGACAAACTTTTATCTCAAATGTCATAGCAAAATCTCAAGTCCTCAAATAGTCAACAACAATCTCATCACCAATATCAACACTAATAATTCCCCCACTAAAGGTCACTAACTTTAACCTCAATGCCCAAAGTGAACCTAACACAAACTCTCTTAGTGCACTAAGCCAAGACTAGTAAGTATGATAGATCCAAACTCGAAGGAGTACTAATCAATAAAAAGAATCAAAGATGGGAAATGCGGAAGCTTTAAAATACTAAAAACCCTTGAGACCTAATATAATTCTCCGATACCAACTATAACACAATGCATATTTTTCCATTGAGGGTGACCATGCCCCGATGCCAAATTATGTTGGGCGTTAAATGTGATGACCCGCTTATTAAAATAAGAGGTGGTCAGCCCAATACTCCAATAATTACAGGAATCATAGATGGTCCATTCTTAGCATCACTGTCGTTAAAATAATAATACGAGATAACCACCAATTATTTTTGAAAAGGGATGTCAAATTTAATCTAAAAGTTTAAAGAAAATCATTTAGACAATCCAATTTAAAAAGAAAGTGGATATAAAAACAAACGGCTAACTGTAAAACGATAATGCACAATGTAATAACCGAATAAGATATCGGTTAATAGACTATTACAAGCAGGTTACATCGAGTATTAAAATTAAATACCACATTATATTCAACAGGTACAAAACTTGGGCAACTCACCCGAATATGTAAACTGATCATAACTAGAGTACAAATGATATAAGCGTCTATAACGAATATCCTACAATATTCGCAATATGTTATAGCTCCAGGACAACTCTGATGGAGACGTCAATATGGGCTTCATTGCGGTGGAGCACCTAGGCCAAAATAGAATTCAAGCAAAACAAATAGATATAGATGGGTTAGGTCCCGGTTTGATATGATCACCACGTGAATAAAATGCATGACAGTTATGAATATTTTATAGTCAATCATAAACTTAAATTTCCCTCACAAATAGGGATAATATTTCTCACCTCTCAGTCTATAAGCAAAACCTAGCGCAATAGCAATAATAATGAAAAATATTCCTTTTCGCATGAAATAATATTTAAGTTTCACTTATTGGGATTTCATTTTAGTTTTACACAAATTAAATGCATAGTTCCTTCTTCTCTTTAGGAAACATATTTAAAGCAATTTATTTCACAAAATGCTTCACCAATTCAGTTTTTACACCATTTAACTTCATAGTTCCCCTTTTCTCTCTAGGAAACATATTCAAAGCAGTTTATCTCACAAAATGCTTTACCATCAATAAAATTCCATTTTAATGAGAATAGTTATAATCACATCATATAAGAATTCTAAGACCATCCTTTTGGATACCCCCACTGAATGCGCCCCTAAATAGATATCATCTTCCAGGGCCTATCACCTGGGCATCCTACATCGCGTGACGTCGGGAAGCGGCCATATACCTTCGACAGTGAGTCATAACCACACCCGAAATCACATCACTTCAAACAATAATCAAACAATATATAATAATTGGTCCTATAGCCGAGGACCATATTCACCCTGCATTCACTAGCTAGGGGACTTCACCTCATGCGCTTAACTTCCCATATGAGAGAAATTTAGAGAGGTGTGTATATGCAAAATATTATTTACAAGTTTTTTTTTCATTTAAAGCATTCACTTTTTACATTCTCAAAAATTCATTCATGCTTAGCCATTATATGCCAATTTGAAATACACATTTATTATTCACGAAGTCATGTTTTAATTATAATATAGGCTACGAAGTATAATTATCCTCACACTAGTCTCCCAGAGTTCAAAGTAATATCCCATGCCATTAAGGGTAGGTTTTACTCAATAATAGACTCCTAGAAGTCCCCAAACTATATCACCCAACTCTCCTTTAGTCCGAAGCTAGCTCACTAGGGGAAACGGCGATAACTCCTATTGAATAGCCCTCGAATTAAGCCCGCTTTACCCCCATACTAATCTAAGGTATTAATCTCCCTAATATAAACCTCTAATACTATTTATTACTTCCCAAGAGATGGTTCCTAAGCCTTAAACCTAAAAGAAAAGGTCTAAAAACCAAGTTGGAAAAATCCTATAAAACAACAGGGTTCCTGAATCGATTCGCCTAGGGCCAAATCGATTCGCCCCAAAACAAATCGATTCGGCGAAAAGAACCAACCTCATGTCTCATCCCAAATCGATTCGGCCTTAACCCGAATCGATTCGGCTTCCCAAACCTGTAGCCTCCCTTATAGGCGAATCGATTCGCTTGGGAGGCGAATCAATTCGGCCTAGCAGAAATGTCGAATTTGGGCCTATGGGTTACGAACCCTAAATTTCCCCCCATTTCAATTCTTCCATCCAATCTCAACATCATCAACTAATAACTCACCGAATTCATTCCTAAATAATAACTAACTAATAATTTCAACTCAAATCAAATTTAAAGCAAAGATTGAGGGTTTAAACACTAAAATCATCCAAAACCCATTAATGGTTAAAACTCCAAAACACAACTATATATGAAAATTATCCACATTAAATCATACACTAACAAGTTAGAAACTTGCCTCAAGTTTGTAGTCTCAGATTTCCTCCCTGTAACAATAATTTCCAGCTCAATCTCTCCAATTCTCTCTTTTCTCTCCATTTTCTCGCAAACTCTCTCTCTTCTCTTTAACTCTCTCTCAGCTTAAAACATAAAAATGAGAAATAAGAGGGTTGAAAGACTTAATCGGGCACTTAACATTAATTCCCATCTTTAAATGTTAATACACCATTAAAATGACTCGTAACTACATAATTGGTCATAACCTGTCAAAAGTGCCCGGAACTCAAAAATACATTATAGCACTTATTTTGACTGTCTCGACTATTTCAGGACTAACCACATCCTTAAAATTGGCATCCGGAATATCGTACATTATTTCATGTTCCTATGTCATATTAATTCATTAATAATGATCCAATCAAAATATATGCCATAACCGTCGATTAAAGCACAACGACGCAATAAAACATAACATCATGCTATTTACCTTCTCTCAACGGTAAATATGCAAAACTCAGTAAATATTATCTCTCAAATCAGTAAGAGTAATATTTATTCTAACTTCCATTATTTTATATAATTACCTCACATGGCAAAATTATATAGAATAAATTACTCAAAAGTAAGGGTCATTACATACTCCCCCTCATAAGGGAGTTTTGCCCTCAAAATTTAGGAGTAAGTCATAAAAAGACTAGGGGTACATTTATCAAATATTAATCTCTCGTTCCCAAGTGAATTCGTCTAAACTCTCCATGATCTAAAGTTAATAACCGTTTGTTCCTCACATGAACTATCGGGCCGATCTTTACAATAATGGGAAAAAATCTACCTAACCCGCCGCAAGCTTATCTTTCACTACAAGTGTGTTATACCCTTCATAAAAAAATGCCCTCATTAAATTTGATTCTCTACCTCAAACTTTACAAGAATTTTATTCGCGTTGGCTTGACCTTCTAACAATCTTGGGAAATTCGTATGCGGTTTCAATGAACTCAGTCTTCGAAAAGATGCCTTGGATCATTCTAGGTGCAAGAAGCTTATTATTTCAACTTGCAACTAACAAGAAGGTAATCTACGCGGCTTGCTATACAATGACACCTATGGTGCCATACCCATTATGGATTGGTATGAATGATCATACACAAATTCGACCAGAAGAATGTTTTGCTCCCGTCCACCAAAAATTAAGTATGCACATCGAAAGTACGTCCTCCTACATACGTTGTTTCTCCCCATTTTGGACCAATTGCTTTCGGGTGGTAGAAGGTACTCAACCTTAACCGATCCCTATTGTTTCCTTGAAACTTCTTCAGAAATGGGATACAAAAATCTTGTCTCGGTCTGACACTATATCGATAGGTACCTCGTAAGGTTTCATAAACTCTATAATATCCTCCATCCGTACCCATAACTGCTTTACAACATTGGTAATCCAATGATAAAAATCCATGGATACACTCTCCCATTCTCACATCGGTATTTCTAACAGTTGCATCAGTCCAATTGGTTACAGGTAGTCCACATTCACCAATTAACAAGTTGTGCATAGGGAGACAAACTCAGCAATGTCCCTTCCTTGCTCTACCATGACTCTCATCTTAATAGCAGGAGTAATGGTCAATCACAGGTATAAGGGCCATAGTAACATCATCATTCCAGTTAATCTCCTTCCACTTGGCTTTCCATGCCTTCGCTAGTCCCTCCCCCCCCCCATGGGTTTTCTACTCAGCATATCCGCAATAACATTTTCTTTTCCTGGGTGATAATTAATGTCAAATTGATAGTCTTTTACGAAATTCAACCATCGATTTTCCGCACAATTTAATCTTTCTGGGAGAACAAACATTGTATCAACTTGTGGTCCGTGAAAAAACTTAATTCCCCTCCCAAGAGATAATTCCTCCACATATTTAAGGCAAACACTATTGTTGCGTGATTTTAGTCTTACATGGGATAGTTCTCATCGCGGAGTTCAAGACTCAAGATACATACGCAATGGTCTCATGTTCCTGTAGTAACACACTGCGCCACTCTTGCAGAGATGCGTCTATAATAACCAAATAATAGTCCACTCCCGAACTTGGCCATGCTAATCTATGAGTAGGAGTCAACTTGTCCTTCAACTAATCAAAATCTAAGTCATAGACGTAACAGTTTCTCTAGAGATGGGCATCAAATTCTTCTCGGGCTGGTGGCCCACGTTACTCAAGTTTCCATATTTCTTCTTTTTGGAACCCAATCCTTCCTAAAATTAATCCACCAATCTTCTCGTGTTTAACCCACTACAACATTTCTAAAACAATACAACATGCCCCATTGTCCTTACATCCTAATAATCTTAAGGTTGAAGCGTTTCCTACCCACGTGAAGTAAGAACTATACTAATTATGTCCCTAGTACCCAAGACCTTTCTCAATTTCTGACATTCTCTAGGTTTCATGCGTGGGGTGTCTCGCAAAGAGAAATCCAAATAAGTAACCCTCTGTTACACTACTACCTCCCTTTGTCGATCATCAAGATATAACGGCCTAAGGCACACAAATCGGGACTAGTAAAAATCCAAATTCGTAACCCTACCAACTTGCTTCTACTTCTATGTCCTACCGTTTCGGTGAAATGAAAAATCTAACTAATCGGGTTCCTACTTTCTGCAAAGTTTTGCGAATCTTTTTCCCAAATATGTATATGTACATCCTTTTGATTTTCCTTCTAATCATGGTCTAGATATAAGACTTAAAACAACTTTCTTATCTTTGTCTTGCCTACATCTATCAAGTGAGAGAACTATTTGCAGTGCTTCTGCACAGCACATTAACTTTTTGCCCTTTAATCAATCACGTGACTCTCGGCTAATTCCACCAAAACCAACATCCTAACATAAAGTAACATCTCTCCACTCCCAATGTCGTTAAGGTTCATGCGTGGAGTGTCTCGCAAGTGAAATCCAAACAAGGAACCCCTCCGATACACTACTACTTAACTTTGTTGGTCGTGGAGATATGGTAGCATAAAATAAGTAAAATAACAATTCATACATACCTTAAACCATCACTATAAAGTCTCAAACCGTATCCAGGAGAGATATTATAGAATAACTAGTTCCACCCTGGAACCACAAATATGATAGTCTCATAATCATAATCCTTCTATAGCTCAAATCAAAATATTTTATACTCGTATAACACAGACAAAATGAGTAGCACAATCCAAACAAAATTTTAAAATATCATCATCCATTCACAATGAATGACAAAAAATAGAACCTCACCACCAAGGAAAACATATATATATAACCTCTATATTAATATCAATACTACCACAAAGCTTGAATTACACACCCGAGTCTAGGGTTAATAAAATATTGAGGCTCAATCTTGCCCCACAAAACACACTACCCTTGTTTTATCTGTACCAAAAACTACTTCAATCAATGCCCTATCTAGGCACCCTACTCTTGTCCTTTAGCTCCTATCGAACAACATCCAAGCATGTGGTTCTACATTCCTCATCACAATCATTCCCCATCTCTGGCCACCCTGACCATGTTTAAAGTTTTCAGTATCTCAAACCTTATAGCCTCGATCCTGAAAATCACCTTCGTAGTTCCCTTAACTCCCTCAACAAAGAAAAACATGCTACCGGCCTTAAGTGCCTTATTTCCACGAATTTCCTTGGGTGGAAGTCCATCAACGAGGATTCACCATCACGGCTTCTCAATAAGTGTTAACAACATTTACTAGTGAGTCTATCATTACATTAAAGGGCTCTTTCTTCCATATACCTACCTTACTTCGATGCAAGGTTTCCTTAACCATACTCTGACCGATCCTCTTGGGAATACTTGAAAAGTTGTCATCTCTTCAGTTCTAATATATCAAAGGAACTCGCTATTAGAACCCTCCATAAAGTTTCTCTAAGAGAAAAACATCATGCTCCTTCAAATATGGGGACTACCGTTCTTACCTTTCCAACCTTGCTCCAATTGTTGGAAAAAATTTCCTGAAATTTTCACATTTGGGTATTCCAATACCCCTCTATAAACCAAAGCTTCTGAGCCCAATACTTCCACTTAATAAAGCTACACTACCTCCACATGACTTAATTCAATGTATGGTCCTTATCAAGGACATTCAAACATCTTCCCAATTTAACATCACTAAATAATCCAAGTTTAGTACCACTCTCTTCTTGTAGCGGTACTTGGGAAATTTTACCTAGTGTATCCTTATAGCCATTGTAGCAATCTAAGAAAATGCCACAGAGGGATAAACTCCGATGATATCCTCATCCCCGACTTTGATTTACAAGCCCCGCCTCCTGGTGCCCTCGTAACGACCTTCCCTGGTCGCCCTTTATCAATCAACACACGAATCTCGAACGATCGCACAAAAGATTTACTAACATCCTACATTAAGGCAGGAGAACGAAATCTCACAAGAGAAGTCAACGATCTTAATGCTAAGGCTCTACATCAATTCAAAAGCAACGCTGAAGGTGTAGTACGCCCGTACAGATTCCTAAGGACACTAAAAATTGATGCTCGGATACCATCTGTGACAACCCGCTCATTAAAATAAGAGGTGGACAACCCGATACTCCAATAATTACAAGAATCATAGATGGTCCATTCTTAGCATCACTGTCATTAAAATAATAATACGAGATAACCACCAATTATTTTTGAAAACGGATGTCAAATTTAATCTACAAGTTTAAAGGAAATCATTTAGACAATCCAATTTAAAAAGAAGGTGGATATAAAAACAAACGGGTAAATGTAAAATGATAATGCATAATGCAATAGCCGAATAATCTGTCAATTAACAGACCATTACAGGTAGGTTACACCGAGTATTAAAATTAAATACCACACTATATTCAATAGGTACAAAACTTGGGCAACACACCTGAATATGTAAACTGATCATAACTAGAGTACAAAAGATATAAGTGTCTATAATGAATGTCCTACAACATTCTCAATATGTTATAGCTCCAGGACAACTGTGATGGAGAGGTCAATATGGGCATCCTTGTGGTGGAGCACCTAGGCGAAAATAGAATTCATGCAAAACAAAGAGATATATATAGGTCAGGGACCGGTTTGATATGATCACCATGTGAATAAAATGCATGACGGTTATGAATATTTTATCGTCAATAATAAACTTAAGTTTCTCTCACAAATAGGGATAAGATTTCTCACCTCTCATTCTATAAGCACAACCTAGCGCAATAGCAATAACAATGAACAATATTCGTTTTCACAAGAAATAATACCTAAGTTTCACTTATTGAGATTTCATTTCACTTTTACACAACTTAAATGCACACTTCCTTCTTCTCTTTAGGAAACATATTTAAAGCAATTTATTTCACAAAATGCTTCATCAATTCAGTTTTTACACCATTTAACTTCATAGTTCCGCTTTTCTCTCTAAGAAACATATAAAAAGCAGTTTATCTCACAAAATGCTTTACCATCAATAAACTTCCATTTTAATGAGAATAGTTATAATCACATCATATAACGATTCTAATTCCATCCTTCCGGGTACCCCTACTGGATGCGCCCCTAAATATCTATCATCTTCCAGGGCCTATCACCAGGACAAACTTGGCATCCTACATCGCGTGATGTCGGGAAGAGGCCATATACCTTCGACAGTGAGTCATAACCACACCCAAAATTACCTCACTTCGAACAATAATCACACAATATATAATAAACGATCCTATGGCCGAGGACCATATTCACTATGCATTCACTAGCCAGGGGACTTCAGCTCATGCTCGTAACTTCCCATA
The DNA here is from genome assembly GCA_949130495.1 of Sambucus nigra. NCBI lineage: Eukaryota > Viridiplantae > Streptophyta > Magnoliopsida > Dipsacales > Adoxaceae > Sambucus > Sambucus nigra. The sequence continues at coordinate 381,506,731 of OX422221.1, forward strand.
TGATGTCAATTTAGAGAGGTGTGTATATGCAAATTTTCATTTACAAGGTTTTTTTCCATTAAAAGCATTCACTTTTTACATTCTCACAAAATCTTTCATGCTTAGCCATTATGTGCCAATTTAAAATATACATTTCATATTCACGAAGTCATGTTTTAATTATGATATAGAATACGAAGTATGATTATCCTCACATTTGTCTCCCAGAGATCAAAGTAATATCACATTCCATTAAGGGTAGGTTTTCCTCAATACTAGACTCCCAAAAGTCCCTAAACTATATCACCCAACTCTCCTTTAGTCCGAAGCTAGCTCACTAGGGGAAATGACGATAACTCCTATTAAATAGCCCTCGAATTAAGCCCACTTTACCCCCATACTAATCTAAGTTATTAATCTCCCTAATATAAACCTCTAATACTCTTTATTACTTCCCAGGAGAGGGTTCCTAAGCCTTAAACCTAAAAGAAAAGGGCTAAAAACCAAATTGAAAAAATCCTATAAAACAGCAGGGTTCCTGAATCGATTCGCCTAGGGCCGAATCGATTCAGCGGAAAGAACCAACATCTTGTCTCATCCCAAATCGATTCGGCATTAACCTGAATTGATTCAGCTTCCCAGACCTGTAGCCTCCCTTATAGGCGAATCGATTCGCTTGGGAGGCGAATCGATTCAGCTTGACAGAAATGCCCAATTTGGGGCTACGGGTTATGAACCCTAAATTTCCCCCAATTTCAATTCTTCTATCCAATCTCAACATCATCAACTAATAACTTACCCAATTCATTCGTAAAAAATAACTAACAAATAATTTCAACTCAAATCAAAATTAAATCAAAGATTAAGGGTTTAAGCACTAAAATCATCAAAAACCCATTAATGGTTAAAACTCCAAAAACACAACTATATATGCAAATTATCCACACTAAATCATACACTAGCAAGTTGGAAACTTGCCTCAAGTTTGTAGTCTCGAATTTCCTCCCCGTAGCAACGATTTCCAACTCAATCTCTCTAATTCTCTCTTTTCTCTCCCTTTTCTCCCAAGCTCTCTCTCTTCTCTCTAACTCTCTCTAAGCTCAAAACATATAAATGAGAAATAAGAGGGTTGAAAGACTTAATCGGACACTTAACATTAATTCCCATCTTTTAATATTAATACACCATTAAAATGACTCGTAACTACATAATTGGTCATAACTTGTCAGAATTGCCTGGAACTCAAAAATACATTATGGAACTTATTTTGACTGTCTCGACTATTTCAGGACTAACCGCACCCTCAAAATTGGCATCCCGAATATCGTACAATATTTCATGTTCCTATATCATATTAATTCATTAATAATGATCCAATTAAAATATATTCCATAACCGTCGCTTAAAGCACAACGACGTAATAAAACATAACATGATGCTATTTACCTTCTCTCAACGGTAAATATTCAAAACTCAGTAAATATTATCTCTCAAATCACTAAAAGTAATATTTATTCTAACTTCCATTATTTTATATAATTACCTCACATGGCAAAATTCTATAGAATCAATTACACAAAAGTATGGGTTATTACATTAAAATTAAATACGATTCTTAGCATATGACATAAATACAAGACATTTTTTTCCACAAGATATAAATGAAGATAATCCAATGAATATAAATCATTCACCACACTAAAATCCATCACTATACTAAAGCTCAATAATAAATCTCAACTCTACATAAAATAAAACTCAAATGAAATGAAATCACTACAAAACTCTCTCCAACTAAAAATCATAAAACAAATGTGGAGTCAAGTAACCCACAAAAAACATAACAATCGCCTCATAAATAAAAAATGAATGAAAAGAAAACTAAACTAAAGAAAAAAAAATAGTAAAGTTCCTGTCGCAATTCTGCTAAACTCCAAAACTATGCAGCTATCCGAACACCTAGTCAAAGATGTTAGTCAATAGCGACAGGCCAGGCCCCATCATGAGAATATGAACTACTCTTCCCAAATAGGATCCGTGAATACAGTTATGATCATTATAAGAGATAAATATAATAATAAAGGATTATAATTAATAAGGCAATATAATAACGATACTAGTAACGTAGAACTGTAACAACTACTCACACATTACAAACCATCTCACTATCCAAATCTAATTATTTTTATTTCATAATTAATTAAATTCCATTCTATTATGTTACTCAATTTCGATTACCTTTTAAAATATTAATCATAATTGATGCAACACTATAATAGACTGTTTGCCTTTCTATTGCCTCTTCACATACTCATGGCATTCCTGGTGTCTCAACACATCAAATCCACATCCATCACTATAACCCGTAGGACCAAATTTGTTTAGGTCGCACATATCCTGATGTTTCCCACGCATGACACGTTACTATATCCAGTTAGACTAGGTTCCACAATCATCGTAATGGATAACCCCACTAGATAATTCAGTTACTCGTAATGCCATCACAAACCATCAAAGTAGCCAAGATTATATGGGTTCTACAATCATCATAATGGATGGCCTACCCACACCCATACATAAAGTATTGAACATCAATCCGTGTATATTACCCATTTATTATCTTAAGTATTGAATTATCTTTTATTTATCATGTTTTATTTATTATAACTAGGCCCCAACTATAATCTGAGCATCACAACTACAAATACATACCAAGTCCCAAACCTCGAGATCACCAAGCTATAAGTTTCACCTAGTACCTCACTTAGGAAGACTAGCTAAATCCTAATCATCACCTAATCTCATGCCTAGGATAAAACAATGTAACGATGTACTACCTAGTCCCATATTTAGGAAATACCTAAACGTACAAGTGCAGACTCCCTAGTCCCATACCTAGAAAGAATCAATAATAATTAATATGCCTACTCGTCACTCCCATACCTAGAAAGTAACATACTAATTCGAGGGTGAGGATATAACTACCCACATAAATCCCAATGTCCTAATAGTGTCAATTTATTAGCACGAACAATTTCTAACATTACAATTCTTTATCTTGCAATTATATAAATCTAATTTCATTCGCAATAATCCAATATTATCATGGAATAAATGAGTTTTATAAAATATCCTAAAAAGTTGTTGAAATTCAATATTTCAATATGGGTGATAATTAATCAAATTATATTAAATATCAGTTAAAACATGTGTATTAATAATTTTCGACAATAAACGAATACATTCTACATGATAGTAGTTGTCTACGCAATGTTATAAATCAACATATATCATTAAATTACATATTTTAATTAATATGTGATTCATCCCAATAACAAAAAATAACAAAGTATAATCATCTAAGCATGCAGTATTTTGAATCTTAAATTCAAACTTAAGAATAAAAAAATTATAATTACATTATCACTTTACCTAATTAAGTTTCTAATCATATTTAATAAAACATGCATATTTAATGTTTAGGAAACATTTAGATCAAATAATATTTAAGTAGAACCATATTGATATTCTTTCGTGGAAAGAAGTAATCTAAAAAAATTCAAGTGCACCACTGCATTCGTTTCGCAAGAAATGAACAAGTTTTCTTTTATGGCCTTCTTCAAAATATGTGATTAAAGCCTCCAAAAATTGAGTTACATTTTTGTTTTAATGGGAGTTTAGGGTTTAAAGTAAGGGTTTTGTAGCTACTATCATTTATGTTGGAGAAAGAGGTTTGATAAAAGAATGTATGTGAAAAAATAGTGGTTAAGCTTGCCTTTTAAATAAAAATTCGTTCCTAAAAGAGTCACACAATTAAGAAACCAATCCTCCCACAAACTCTAGCCAACAATCCACCAAAACTACCCATGCATCATAGCTATTACCTATAGCCCTCTTACCGCCAAAGTCTAATAACTTTTTTCCCATTTTTAAATAAATGAAGTCCAAAACGCTTTTCAATAACTTTAAAATCTCATAACTTAAATCGTGTAAGCCCAAAATAATTAATAGGGTATTACATAGAAATTGTTATATGTGAGTCATACTTATTATAATCTAAAAAACCCTTAATGTAATCATGTTATTTTTTTAAATAAAATTTAATAATAAGAAGAGAGAAAATCCATCTCTAGGTGGCTATACAAGCAAGAAATAGAAATCAACAACATCAGATATTCCTAATAACAGGAATTTTTGAAGTATCTAACTTAACTGCCACCTTAATATATCGAGGAAGATCATTTAATCTAATAAAAGTCTTAAACTTTTTTATTCTGCTTCATATGAAGATAGTAGACCTATAACCTTATTCCTTTCTTTTCAACAGTAACTAATTTGCATTTGATGATTATTTATAAAATCTTGAATTTTTGCGGTCCTTATTCTAATTTTACAAGGAATTAAAGAAGATTAAGAAAGAATGTCAACCATAAATTTAGAGTCCACTTCCAGGTCAATATTATCAAGGTTCTTTTCTATTGAAAATATAATAGCTTAGCTTCTAAATTGGATCCAGTGGCTATGAAGTTTGAATAAGCCCAAATTAGATTCCTTTGATCATCCCTTAACATTGCCCTTGATCCCATAGGTGACTATTGAGTCTAACTTGCTGAAACATTTAGCTTGAATCTACCATTTATTGGTCTCTCGAATTGAACATTTCTTCTAATCCTCGAAAAATTTTGAGGCTTCTTGATTTTGAAAACATTCAAAACTTCCTGGTTTGTTTCAATTTCTTCTCCTTTAAACTGTTGAGATTAATGAGGTCTAAAATTTTAGATATTTCTTGTTGCACTATAAAGTTAAGAGTTCATTGGATTGTCATCAAATTTATCATAATTTCTTCTATTAAATCTCCCATATGATACTGATTAGGGTTACCTTAGAGAACCACTTAGACATCTTTGATCTACCCGAGTTAATCCACCCTTGAATGAGTGAGCAATGAATTGAATTTGGTAATTGGTTGATTCCCATGATTCTACTGAAGACCTCCCAAGTTTTATAAGCTATTGGACCTGAGATAATTCTTAATTTATGAGATTACTTAGTTAATTAGATCATTTATGTGTAGAACATAAACCTTAGGTTTCTTTTACGATTTCTAAGATTAAATCTTTAAAAGAGTTTTTAATCCTCCAAAACTTATCGAAGTAGGTTTCTAGTAATCATATGATGTTTATATCTGAAGGAGAATCAAAATTTTTTAATTATGAAGTCTTCTTAAATTAAAGGTTTTCATTCATGGTTGTGGTAAAAGAAATGTAGAAGAAGGAGGGGGACCTACGCCCATCAGATCGATCTGGTGTTGGCCCAGATCGACCTGACCCTTATTAGTTCCCAAGTCACGTTAGGGTCAATGATTGTTTTGGTTGGGTTTCAGTTGGGATTCTATTTTTAGAATTTTGATCATTGTAAATAGAGTTAAGGTGGTAGGGTACGTGTTGATTTAGAATGATTCTCGTAAATGTTATGCATGAGATGAGAATTAAACTTTGGAGCCTTAAGAGTTTGGGATAATATTATAGAAGTAATTATAGTTAATGTGCGTATTAACTTGTAATAAAACAAATTTCATGTGTAACCTAATCAAGTATGGTTTGTGCTAATTTCTTCGACTTATGTGCAATCATACCATGGGTGTTTGTATGCTTTGTGGGCAACCTATGAGGGGAAATTTGATGTGTGTGGGGGCGTGGGGTACAATGTTGACCACACTTGGTACCACGGTCATTAGGAAGGGCTTTAAATGACCTGTTAATCGTGATCATACGTACTGAGGTACCTGTCCGTCAGGTGGGGACAATGAGAATTGATCCTCTCGTATAGCCTTGGGTATGGGGACCGTACATTTGGTGGGATGGAATAGTAACTTCATGTGCTATTTCTATTTTTAGGCTATAGGGTTCGAGCATGCTATAAACATACCTAGGAGTGACATGAACGATCCTCGAAGGCATTAGGAATACGCATTCGTACATTTATTTGTGAGCTTGAGCATAACCCATGAGATTTGATGTGAGTTGAGCATACTCCCATGTATTCTGGATTATATGATTTTGTATTGTTATACTTTGATATGATTGTACCAGTTATGACTATACTAGAGATGCATTCACTTTATATTATGACTCTGAAATAAAAATATTGAATATCCATAAGGCATATATATTGAACAGTGACTAGAAAATATTAAAGACTGATACATTAAATATCTACCTTTTGAATCATAACTTGATATTGCTAATGTAAGACAATTATGTTATTAAGTGAAATGCCGTTAAATTATGATATTATCATACAATACAAGGTTCTTAATGCATTAGACGAATTTAATATTTGTTAAAGTAGTTAATAGTTAATAAAAACATAAAATTATATAACACGGGCCTCATTCCAATTTAAATTAGAATCGAATGATAATTTGGGTCATTCGGGTTGGGTTAACTTAAATAACTTAAAATCAATTGAATATGCGAGGGAGATGTGTTATTATTGTTGTGGTCCAAATGTTCTTATATTCTTATGCATTCTAGACTTTCTAGGTTTAATCCTCGTTTTCTATGCTTTTACTTATATTTTTTTTAGCTATTTTGTTATGTTAAGAATGTTACTAAATTTTTAAACTCCCGTGATTTTTATATTAGAACTCATCCATATATTTATTAATTTTACGAGGTGTCACATTTCTTTGATGTTTTACTAATATTCCAACTCTGAAGGTTTCCAAATTCATGTTTTTCTTTGGGTGCATCATATAGTAGAAGATCCAAGGCCTACTACACATTCTAGGAAGGATTTGTAGCATGAAGAAATTCAACAACATCATCTAATTTAACAAATCATTCTCCTACTTCAGAGAACCTACAATATATGAAGAGGTATGATGATTCGAACCCTTGATTTATTATTGAGATCTACATATTTTTTCTTACTCTATGAAAGATTTTCGATCGAAGTTATTAGGGAATCACATTTTCTATGTCAATCTCTAATAGGGGTAAAAGTAGAGGGATTACACTAACGAATGATGAACCATACTCCTACCTCTATGATTATGATGGTAAACATCACCATTTCTCCTTCAAGCCCATATAGATGTTTTTTTTCAATGTATCCTAACTTTACTATCTCGGGGGATATTGAACTTGGGAAGAAAATACTTGAACTCTTATTCACAAGAGACTCCAAATTTTGAAAGATATTGCTTAACTATTATGATCTGAAAAGGATAAATGTCAAAAAAGAAAGAATAAAAGATGAAAATTTCAAATAAAACTATTACACTTAGTAAAAATAGAGGAAAAGATAATTGGGGTACCTGCTGTTGAAATGAGAAGAAAAATAAAATATGGGTTGTTTTACAATGTAAAAGCACCTGAATGATGACATAGAACCTCAATTCCATGTTTCATTCACATGCCCCTAAGCCACGTGCCTAATGTTCAATGGAGCACTTAACCCAAAGTGGGGCATGTGTTAGCATTATATGGTTCCATCACAACGCATGAATGTCAAACTAGTTACGTGATTAGTTCGAACACGTCCCAAGGCCGACTCAACAAAATCCTAGGGGAAATCAAAGGATGATGTAGAAAGACATAATATATAATTTTCTAATGTACCCTTAAGCCTAGTCGACCACCGACTTGGGCTCTTATTATATCAAATTGACGACAAAATGTACAACCAACACAAAGCGGATACCTCCCATGTAATCTAGGACAATCCTAGGGTATAAGTATTACAGTAACTAAAGTATTACTACGAATCAACCAATGCATTTAAGAAAAAATCCAACAAAAAAAAACTAGAAATGAGATTCTAACAACAATTGTAGATGGGTAGAACTACGTAATTGTAATCATAATAACCCACATTATGAGGAGGAAACATGTTGACATTTATCATACACAGTATACTTGTAATCCCATCTTGGATTCTTAGGTAGGAATCTGAGCACACTAGTCTTTTTCCTCCCATGGATGTTGGCAAGGATGCCTTGCAGGGCGACATTAAATCTTGGGTTAGTTTACTTTTATACATAATTTTAGAGGACTAATTGGTGAAATCATTTATTATAGATTCAGATCCCCTGCACTTTTCAACTTAGTGGAAAAAATAAAATAGATTGGGGCTTTTACGGTCTAGTTCTTAGACTAACAATTTTGGACAAAAAAATTAGGCGCAACAAATTTTAAACGATTAGGTCCAACATATAAATATCCCGAAATTAAAACAAACACGCACTATTCAGAAATTGAAGAGCCAAAAATACTGTAATCTCTCTTGAATCAAAACCTTAATCGTACCATCTCTTCGATCAAAACCCCAAAGCGAATCTATTTCTCAATCAAATTTTGGTCAACAACAACATATAAATACTCCTGATCGAAGCACTAAAAACTCTGTTCGATCAAAACCCTAGCTCTCTTCGATCAAACCCTAATCTTTGAAGTTCTACATTTTACATTCTAAATTAAATTCTTCCAAACACCACTAACAAGTATGTATATACTCTCTTATCACCTTTTTGTCCTTGTGTATTTTGTGTTCTCATATGTATAAATTTGTATACACATGGACTGATGGAATCACGTTCTTCTTCTTCATCATATGAAAAAATATATTTGTTTCCCTCATTTTAATTGCAAAACACACTTTTTGCATGTTAGATATATTTATTTCATCATTGTACTTTTCCTCCTGTATACATCATTTATTGAGGATTTATCAAGGACTGGGAATATACACATGATTGAAATATGTACATGTTCAAGCCCTGTTTTGCGTGTACTATGTGTATTTTGTGTGTACGATAAAAAAAGTACACGCAAAATACACAGAGTACACGCACATTGAAATTGAATTTCTCAATTCATTATGTGTGTACTTTTATGTTTTATGCGTCTACTCTATAAAATATTTATTTCAAATCCATATTTGATCAATCATATGCTATTTTGGTCCGCGCCAGCGGCATTTGAATGATATTCCATGAGTTTGTAAGAAGTATTATTATTTTGTTAATATTTAGGAGTGTTTTTGGTTCGCGCCAGCTGCATTTTAATGATATGTTATTAGCTGATAATCTGTATTATTGCGTGTACTTTTTCATTTTTTGCGTGTAGTTTGTTGAAAGTACACGCAAAAAAATCATAAAGTACACGCACAATGAAATTCAATTTGTTCAATCCAATATCCATGTACTAATGTGTATTATGAGTGTACTATTTTGTATTGTTGTGTTATTGTTTAGGAATCATACGATTAAGCATGTTCAACTACAAAACTACTGCTTGCACGTTCGAAGATCTTCACAATACAAAACCTTTCACATTGACAGTCAATAGTACTAATGATGACGAAATTCATTTTGTACTTCGCATGAATGATAGACCTAAAAGGTTACTTGGTTTCTACTACTACTATGAAGACATTTACTTCACTTTTTATGTGCAACAGCTTCAAGTAATTGAATCGAAAGCGAAGGATTTAGCTAAACGAATTGAGCAGTATTGCTTAAGGGGTTTTGATAATGTTGGAGCTTTTAGCATTCAGCTATTGTATCACTTCTTTACTGAATATGTTAGGAGTAGAGAATCTTGATTTTTGACTTGTCGAACAACCTCTGTTAGGTATTACCATGAAACTGATGATATATATTATCTCCTTTAGCATGTATTTTGTTGAGACTTGTATAAATTGTTTGTGAGAATATTGCTTGTACTTTTGTTAAATACGCTTGTATTTTATTGTTTTAGTCTATGTTTTATTCTAATTCGCATGTATTTTATTTTTTGTACATATCATTATAGGTTAGTAATTTAAATTTTGTTTATAGATCAATATAATGGGGATGAATACGAAGGCAAGAAGAGGAAAGAAACAAAAAAAAAGAGCAGTTCTGATGATAGTTGTTCATCCAAATCCAGTTCTAGTTTTAGTATGGCATTGAAATCTAAACGTCCTACAAAGAAGAATGACCAATATCAGTCAGATATTGTTATCTTTCTCCATGATCTGCATCCGATTAAAGATAAAATAAACAATATCCATATTGAACTTCTTAAGAAGACTCCATTTTGGAAGCTTTTCAATGCCTACTATAGTAAGAAAGTAGTAGAAGTGGACCAGAAGAAGACGGATAAAAATATTTTATCAATTATCGATATGTACAATACTTAAACCAAAAGTTTTCATATGAAGAGTAGGATTTCAATAATGCCAATAGATATAAGTGAAATATTTGGCATACCCCTGGTTGAGGGTTTAAAATCAATAGAACTGAAAAAGTGACCGAATACTGCTAAAAAATATGGATTACAAGCATGATACTTCGCAAAAAGAATAGGAAAGTCAGAAATATTGAATGGTTTGAAGAAATCAGTTGAATTGGAGACAGATGAAGGAATTGTTGATTTTGTTAAAATTATATGTCTTCACTTCTTGAACACGTTGTTTTTCTCCAACTCAAACTTCACCCTTGGAGATTATCAAAGTACACGCATCATATTTTAAAATACACGTGAAATAAACCAATACAAGTTACGTGTACTTTAATATTATGCGTGTATTTTTAACTCTTTAGGAAAAATAGACGCATCATATTTTAAAATATGCGTGCACTTTAATATTACGCGTGTACTTTTAACTCATTAGGCAAAGTACACGCATCATATTTTAAAATACATGTGATATGAAAAAATAAAATATACGTGTACGTTAATATAATACATTTACTTGTCACTCTTTAATCTTCATATACTCTTTTATTTGCATATAATAAATATTTGTCTTGTTAACAGTTTCCTGTATTCCAAAAAACATTGTGCCTATTGAAGACTGAAGCAGAAATAATGAAAAATAATGGTTTCAAAATTCAGAGGAAGTTTGATGAAGGTACACCAAATGAGTTTACATTGGATGATGATCCATTGACAGAGCAAGAAAAAAGGACAGTAGATTTCTTGCTGGAAAGTGATCTTAAATTTGACCTAATAAGAGATCATGAATGCCCTAAACAATATAATGGGTAAGAAAAACTTCATTTCTAAAAATTACTAATTTGTATCTTTTCAAAAAAATTCATTCACATCATACTAATTTATATATTTATTTTATTTTAATTTCAGGGTTTACTGTGGGGTGTTCTGCATGTACTACATTGAACAAATAAGTAGAAACGAGGAAATGAAAAAATTGTTTCAACACCCTGACATGCTAAAACAAAGAGCATATGTACTCGGCGAAATTCTTCTATCAAAATATTTCTTCCCCCAAAAGGAGAAAAAACTTCTATAAATTGTGATTCAAATACAAAAACATATTTGTAATTTGTTTTGTGTTATATTGGTTATTGTTTACAATATTTATTACACAAAAATGGTTTTTTTTTTCGCTGGCGCGGACCGCAATCCACGCAAGATTTAGACAAACAATGCACCTAAGTGTTATGAAACAATGTACAAGCATTTTTCACGAAAAATACAAGTGATAATTACTAAGTACACCAATGAATTCTTCAAAGTATACGCATTTTTACTAAAGTACACGCACTGGTCTATAATAATTTGTTCCTTTCTTAACCATTTTTACTAAAGTACATGCATTTTTACTAAAGTACACGCACTGGTTAATATAATAATTTTTTATTATTTTAATTGAAAGCTACTTTGAAGAATTCATTCAGGACACAATAACCAAAATCAATTTATTAAGCTCAACTACTCACTTCCCAACTACTTCTGGTCAAGAAATAAATAGCTTTAACTTTTCCTATAAAAGAGTAATATTTTTTCCTTTCTTAACCATTACATCTAGGGTAAATATAACATAATGGCTATTCCAGCAGAAAACTTGCGAGAAACTCTTGAGAGAGATGAAAGAAATAAAACAAAAATAAGGCAAATTGAGGAAAATATTTCCTCATATGAAACTGCCTTTGAGCAGTTTCAAACATATGTGAGGAAAGGATATTCTGGACTTCCACCCAATCCCATAGATTTATTTGATGTGGATGAGGACCCTCCTCAAGACATGTCTTTTTATACACAAGAAGTTCCCATGAAAATCACCAAGCTGAAGGAGAAGAAGGCTCTCCATGAAGGCCTTGTAGCTGTCATAGAAGAAGAAATTCGACACTGGTCGAATTTAATTGACTCTCTTCCTGACACCCTAGATTCCTTTGACAAACTTCCCTAATAGAAGCCATCTTTAGTTTTTTCAGCTTTCGTTATTTGAAAAAATTGTACTTTATTTTTTTGTTTTTAATAAAAAATTTATTTCTTTCATGCATGTATTCTCACTTATTTCATACACCAAATATAGTAAAGTACACGTGAACCCTTATAAAAATGATCACGTGTATAGTAAAAAATGTAAACATTAATATCATTTCATGTAAAAAAATGGTATGTCAAAATATGATTGCGTGTATTATAAATTATAATACACGCAAATTTTTATAAAGCACAAACAATATATTGTCCCAAAACATTATATAAATGTGTGTACTCTATATATTACACGTGTACTTTATAAAGTACACGTATAGTCTATAAAGTACACGCCTATTGAAATACTTGTACAATAATGCCGCTGGCGCGGCCCATAACACACATAGGAGTTTAAGAATATGAGTGACTCAAGTGTCTTTTATAAAGTACAAGCACATTGTAATGTCCAAAACCATTTTCCAAATAGTACATGCATTTATATACGTATACTTGATAAAATTACATGCAGAATACATAAAGTACACGTATATTGAATTATATTTTTGGCATATCAATATGCGTGTACATTGCTAAAACATGCATGTACACTTATATTTAAATGCGTGTACTTCATAAAGTACATGCATATTTCATCAAGTACACGTGTATTATATTTATATTACGCATGTACTTCATGCATGTACATCATAGAGTACACACATATTTCATCAAGTTAATCTAAATTAAATGTCATTAATAAAGTACACACATGATTTTATAAAGTACACGCACATTGAACTGACCAAATCTATTTTTAAAAGCATGTACTTTATGTATTCTATGTGAACTTCATAAAGTACACGCATATTTCATCAAGTACACGCATTGATAAAATTTCTTTGGACATCAAAATGCGCGTGTACTATACATAACATGCGTATACAAAATGTAAAGTACACGTGAACATCAGGAAAAATGATCACATATGTTTTATGAAAAATATGTGTACAGCTACACAAAAAACAAACTAAAAAATGAGACTTAAAAATAAATTACATTCATTTATGTGAAACAAATGGTTTATTAATTAATTTATTCAATTAAATGGTTAAAATGAATGAATTCAACAATTTTAAAAATACTCAAATGGGTTCTTTACAAGTAGACCTGTAATGACCCGTTTTACTACACCTCGAGCAAGTAACTTCCCTTATTGTGATCTCACCAGAAGACTTTATTCTCTTATTTCTTGGCCTGCCTGTCGGTCTCTTAGTCATTGGTGTAAGGACAGATGGATTTTTAGGAATAGGAATATTTAAGGAAATCAAATCAGGAAGATGAACTATAGGTATCGAGTATGATTTTCTGTAGAAAGATACCTTATATTACTCCACAATATAATCATAAATACTGGTCCCTTTCCTCCGCACAACACAAACAGCATGAGAACATGGAAAATATCTAATCTGCCAACTCTTACAAGAACAAGTCCTTTCTCCTAAGTTAATTGTTGCTCGCACTTCCGAATGAACTTCAAATACATTTTGACTTGAGCGACTAATAGTCCAATGTCGACTTTTATTCCAATTTTCATTCAGTAACTTTTGAAAAAAATGACATAGCTCATTTGTCCAAGTGTCAGACTCAACAAGTTTGTTTGCATTGAAATTCATAATCTTCACTCTCAATTTATCAAGCATATTCATTACTGGTAAATGCCTTTCCTCCATTATCCATGAATTGAATGACTCCGTAACACTAGATTCCATGTCACCATACCGTTTACCAGGGAAATATGCACACGACCAATTCTCGGGAGGCAAACTATCAATGAATTCGGCAATAGAAACTCCTCCTTCCTTCTTCAATCCTTCAATATTCCTTTGAAATACATCTACTGAGACAACATATGCACAAGATAAAAAATCTTTAATAATTTTCTTTCGAATTCCAGCACAATTCCCACGAATTTTCTTTTTTATATTCCCATGTAAATGATGTATACAGTAGGAATGTGCAGACAACGGGAAGACCCTCGAAACAACTTCAAGTAATCCATTGTTTCGATATGATATAAATGTTATGTTTCGATATTGCTCAACTACTGCACTATGAAAATTGACAAGAAACCACATCCAGTTATCTTCGATTTCAGAATCAACAACAGCATATGCAACAGGAAAAAGGCCTGAAATATAAAAATATATCAAAATTAAAATAAATAACATATCCATGTACAACACTTTCTAAATTGATGATGCTGGCGTAGACCGTAAAACACGTGGGAAATATATTATGTGTTTAATTTAAATTGTTTGTAAATAACAAGACAAAACATAAAAATTTACCGTACACATGATAAAGAAAGACATGCATGTTTACTTTCCAATCTTTTGCTTGGCTTTATTATTAACAACACTAACATCAACATATACACGCATAAAAATATAAAGTACAGGTGAACTAAACAAAAACATTCAAAGGTACTTTACATTTTTAACATGTACTTGGCTTTATTATTTCTAAATAACAACACCTATCATCAAAGTACACGCATAAAAATTAAAAGTACACGTGCAATTAAGAAAAACATTCACGTGTACTTGACATATACTATCCGTGTACTTTAGTTTGTATTCAACATAACAACATCATCATCAAAATACACGCATAAAAATGACAAGTACACGTGAAATTAACAAAAACATTCACGTGTACTTGACATGTACAATGCATGTACTTTACTTAGTATTACACATAACATCATCATCATCAAAGTACACACATAAAAATGAAAAGTACACGTGAAATTAAAAAAAACATTCACGTGTACTTGACATGTACTATGTGTGTACTTTAGTTTGTATTCAACATAACAACATCATCATCAAAATACACGCATAAAAATGAAAATTACACGTGAAATTAACAAAACCATTCACGTGTACTTGACATGTACGTGTACTTTACTAAGTATTACACATAATAAGACATATCATGAAAATACATGCAGAAAAATGAAAAGTACACGTGAACTAAAACAAAGACCTTCAAAGGTATTTTATATTTTTATGCTTGTATTTTGATGATATGGAATGGAACAAACAAAATGTCAATGCAATATACAAAATAAAATATTTACAATTAATTTACCATTGTTCCCATTCCTTGCAGTAGCTGATAGTATTGTTCCACGGTAACGACTCTTCAAAAAGGCACCATCAAGAAATAAAACAGCTCTGCAGTATTGAAATCCATAAATACATCCTCTGAACATTACAAATATTCTCTTGAATTTTTTACTCTCATGTTCCACGTCAAGGATGCAATGCGACCCAGGATTATACTGCAATAGAAGGTCACGATAATTATTCATTAATGCATAAGAAACCTTTTCATCACCATGTATATCAACAGCAGCCATCTCTTTCGCACGCCATGCATGTTGATAAGCTATATCAAGACCATAATTCCTCTTCATATCTCTAACTACATCAATTGGTCTCAGTAGCGGGTTATCTCTAAGATCATCAGCTACCAATGTTGAAACCAACTTGGAGGCTATCATTTTGGCTGACGGACTACAAAAGACACCTCTACATGTATGCTCATTATTCATTAAACGTATGTAAAGTATCCATTTATTGTAGATAATGAAGCATGAATTCTCCACATGCAATTCTCAGTAGTCTTTTTAGAGCATTCAACTGCCACTCGAGTTTTATCATTCTTCAAATACACATACTTGAACCCAACCTCAACGGCATACTTTCGCAATTTATCCCGAAATTCCACTACACCTCCTTCAAAACATTGTTGCTCATGACTTATATAAGTCCTCCAATCATTCGAAAGATAGACTTTCGACTTACTTGGCTCCACACCTCCAAGATAAAAGTCATTTTCATTGCAACTATTAAAATCATTTGCAGTGCCTGATGATAAAGACTCTAACCTCTGTGTATTTGTATCACCACTGTCAACCCTCTCAGAACTTGTATTACTGCAGTTAACCCCTTCAAAAATTCTATTAGAGCATTCAACCCGTTCATGACATGTATTTCATGGAAATGGTAATGAATCAATGACATATATCCAAATGAAATTATCTTTCACGATCTATTGGGACCGCAACATACAACAAACATAGTTGTCACAAATCGACATGAACCGACATTCATCACCAAATGAATACCTCAATGAAAAACTCCCACTTCTCAAATTAGTAAAACTAATACACAACTCATTGCGTATGAAATCTAATGAGCTATCTTCAATTATTTCAATACAAGCCATATTATCCAAATAACAACACCTTGCTATTACACTACTTACCATAATGTCCTGCAGTAAAACAGAGACGAAAAACATTTACTTCAAGGTCAACAATTCTAAAAATGTGTGCAATAATTTAATGCATGAAATATCAAAATATTTATTTATAATTAATATAAAATTACATGCACTATTTAAAAACATATACATGAAGCAATAAAGCAGACACATATTTTCAAAAAAATAATCACGTGTACTTTATAAACCCTGCGTGTACCTTGAAAACTGATATCGAACTAGTTATTTTCGCTGGCGCGGACCTATATCAATAAGTGATTGAATACCAAATCAAAATCAAGGAGTCTTAAAATTAGAATGAAACATCAATAATACAACACATTCAACTAAGAATTACAAATATTGATAGATATAACTTATATATGAAGAATCCAAACATAAATACATAAAAAACACAAAATCAAAACATATACATATATAACATATAAAAATCTATTCAATCACATGAATGAATATTACAATGAGTCTCCTGAATCAAAACAAAGGACATACACTTATTGTAATCGATCGAAAATAGAAAAACCAACTGCTGATAAAGATAAACTTACAAATGATAAAGCCAAGTGATACAGGTAGAATCGATTAAGAACACTATAATCGATTATAGGACAGGCGAAAAAAGCATAAGACTGATGTTCTCTTCGATTTCGGAGAATAGTCGTTAGTTGCAGAGAAAACTCCAATTGTCGATTAGGTTTATGATTTTTTTAAATTGGCAGTATTTATTTGTTGGACCTAATCGTTTAAAATTTGGTTCACCATTTTTTTTGTCCAAAATTGTTAGTCCAAGGACTAGACCATAAAAACCTAAAATAGATTCAACCATCATAGTCATAGAAGCGCTTACCATACAACAATCACCTTTGTTAGACAATAAAAACACTTGCCTTGGTTGATGATTGAATAGCTCAAAGAAAAAATTCCATTCTTTCAAATCACTAAACCTATCACACAAACTATATAACCACATATGCTTATAATTTTTTTTAATTATATCCTAATTTTGACATATAATTGTTGTTAACAATCTTGTTCTTGTCCATTTTCAAAAAGAATATTTAGCACGAGTACATGTAATTGCACCATCTGTGTGTATTGTAAAAAAAATAACTGTAATTCACTTGAATATTTTTAAACTGTATGTGAAAGTTGAAATCTCCATGTATATTAGAAACAAATTAAACAATTGGAAATATAAATTTAAATAGATCAAACATTTAGGAACTAGAACTCTTCGTTAATATGATATAAAAAATTATTCATAAGCCATTGAGCAAAACATTCGAAATAATATGATTCAAAGCAAAAGAAAATAGAAAATCTATATACATATTATATATCGCAAGTAAATAAATAGGCCAAAAAATAAAATATTCATTAAGTTAAGAAATCGAATGGATCGTGCTTAATTTTACAATGATCGAAACAAAAACATTGTAAATCGCCCTTCTCGATGCCACACAATTAATCACACTGATGAATGTTAAAATCGTAATTGACTTTAGGCCCACAGGTGCTCCCCTTTAGACCTCAGACGGGTGAGATGAGAGGAGCATCAAACTATGAGAGAATAATATACAGTGGTTCCAACCTCAGATGAGGGCCCTACGTTTTCTATCAAAGGTGTTGTATTGATTTATTATATTGCAAATGAGTTATTACAATCTATGAGACCTCTTGAGCTTTTTCCAATGATCTAATTGACCTTATGAAGTAATTGATGGACTTCTCTAAAGTCTCCTGAGTATTGATTTAGGGCTCAATAAGATATACAAAGAATCAAATAACTAGAAATGATCATAGTTATAAGTATAATCTCATAACATTGGGCCTTGAGTGTGGAATAAGGAGCCAACACTTAAGAAATGCTAAAACACTTTCTTCTATCTCTAAGCCTGATTTCTTGAATCTATTGATCGCTTAAAATGCTCGATATTAGTTTCCTTCGAATCGTTTACCAAATTTCTTTTTATATATAAACCCTATGATAAAGGCTAAGTGGACTATCACAGCATGGTTGTGGTGTCTCTAAGGTTTGACGGTGTCAGTAAGGTAGTGTAATCTTGGCCAAAGTATTTGCATATAGTATAAGGCAGTTGTTAGTTGAAATAAATGCATATGAAAGCCTTCAAAGAAAGTGGTATTAGGTAGTGGCGGTAGATGAAATAGTGTTATCCTATCTACCTACTCTGCGAGACTAGTTGCAAAAGCCTTGTTGAAGGCATATGATATCACGAGATGTGATAGCTTGATCTCAGGTTGCTCTCGTGATGTTTTGGGGTGGTAAACCTTGGTATTGAAGACTAAGTACCCTTGAAAGGTCAGTTCTTTTTTCAGACCGAGTTTTATTTTAGGCAGACATGGCAGAACTTTGGTCCTGCAGTCTGAGCTTGACTGAGCAAATATGTTGGAATTACTATCCATGGTAATAATGTAAAAGTAGTGACTAGGGTCTCCTACAAGATCATGTCTTATCGTTGAGAGCAGTGGAGGTTTTGGGAACCTATTAGTGATTTGTTTGAGGTTAGGGGTCAATTGTGTGACCTTAGTTCTTGCCCGAGGAAAGTTAGGGGGACTTATATCATTTTAAATACCATGTATAATATAGGACATCATCAATAGAACCTTGTCTCTTCTTGAAAATATTGCAAGGGTTTACACTTATGTATCATGCAAGTTGGCGGTATTGTCATAACTAACCATTGGGAGTTATAACCTGATTAGATTTCATTGGGAAGGAACCCTCATGTGATTATAGGAAACTGTTGGGTAGTAAGAGAATTGGTGTGATTGAGGGTATGGTAGCTGTGTCCATCCCCGATCCTCGCCGCGTGCGGGCGCGTGAAGGGAGGATCCTCGAGGCTCGTATGTCCCTCTTGGGAGCGCTTCGACCAGCATCATTTGAGATGAGGTGTAAAAATGTAAAGAGATTTAGAGTCACCTGTCTATTTTACTCAAAACAGATAAAAGAAAAAGGGGAAGCCATAAAAAAGGATGGCATCCAAAGACATACTAGTGCATGCAAAACCAAAATGATTCGAGAAGGGTTCGGAGGCTAAGTTACAAAATGGGAAGGTGTTAGGCACCCATTCCGCCATTTCGATCTCTCATGGATGTTTAATATTTTCCTTTTTTAATTTCCCTGTGATATGTGTGAATGTGTATATATATATAGTGGAGATAGGAGTCCTCGACTTGTATCATGGGAGAGATAAAGCGAGTCATCTGTAGGAAGGTATAAAAATAATATTAGAAAATAAGATTTATGCGATTACCCTTACGTTGATCGTTATAATGGAACGATAACGCATATGGGGTAATACGTCACTAAGAACAAGTATATAGAATATAAGAAAATTGGATTTAGAGAAGATAGAATTATGAGAGAGAAAGTGAGAATAGGACTCGAGTCTCGGGTTTTACCCCGAGACGCCTACGTAGACTATAAAGGGATCAAAGTCCACGTAGTTCACATACAAAATGAGGGGTGGGGTTAATCCCATAAATCCAAATGGGGTTAATCTCTTATTTGTGAGTGTGTGTGTGTGTGTAGAAAAAAGTGTTTTACTTCTGAGAAAAGTGTGAGAAAAGTATGAGAATCCCTGTTTGAAATTTATGAGCAAACCCTCTTTTTCTAATTTTTTGGGGTTTTATTTATATGAAAATAAGAGTTGTGCAATAATACTTAAATAAAAAAGTATATTAGGATGTGTGAGATGAGATAATAAAAGTGTTAAGTAATAAAACAAGTTATTGAGAATTTAAGAGGATTTAAGAGAAAGTTGGACCTTCTTGAAGATCTTGAGCTTGATCTTGAATATTAGAGAGCAGCCCTTGCACTTGGATGATGATGGAGAGTGGATAATTCACCAAGTTTGATGAAAAGGATGATTGAAAGTGGAAGTTAGAAAGGTATTTTGAAGTTGAAATCGCGTTGTCTTCGAGAGAGGTTTTTGGGATTCGCTGAGATCGATTTTTATTAGATTTGGGCTCTCTTTTGTACTTGAGGTGAAGGCCTCCTTTTATAGGACCAGTTCATTGCCGATCGGCATAGACCTGGTCCTGCCTATCAGCACCAATCGATAGGTAGGGTTTGGAACCTGCCATTTGGCAGTGTGTTTTAGGCCTTTTCAGAAAATTAGTTGCCGAGGGCAAACCATTGGTCTGAATCGTTCACAAGGCAAGTCTTTGAAAACTTAATTCAGAGACCTTTGAAAGTCCTTTGGACTGCTCCTGGGTTCGGGAGTTGACTTTGGGTCAAATATGGCTCGGAAGCGTTTGTCGGTCCATTGGACGAGGAATCGTTCGGATGCAAACGGATCGTTCGTCCGCATGATAAGTTCGAATCGTGCACGGGGAAAATTGTTGAAAGGTTAGGAGATATACTTAGACATTCCAAAGAGTTTTGCCCGGTCTAGGGAGTTGACTTTGGTCAATGGGGCCCTGGAAGCATTCGGTGACCTCTTAGAGTCAAACGGATTGTTCGTCCGCATGGTAAGTCAGAATCGCGCACGGAGCGGACCATTAGAAAGGGGTTTTAGTGCCCTTCGAAGATTCATTTAGCCTCAATTGAGATGAATAGCTAACTTAGGTCAAACAGAGCCCGAGAGAACCCAGTGACCTCTAGATCAAGTTTCGGACGCAAACGAATCGTTCGTCCGCATGGTAAGTCAGAATTACGCATGCGATGGACCGTTGGAAAGGGATTTTAGTGCACTTCGAAGATTCATTCAGCTTTAGTCAAGCTAAAGAGTTTGACTTTTTCATCAAATGGAGCCCGGGAGTACTCGATGGCTTCTAGGTCAGTACTTGGAGTATGAACTGGGTTTGTAGTGATGAAGGGAGGTAGTAGGGACCTAAGGAGAGTTAGGGGGTAATAGAATGGGGTGTCTACAGAGCCCCTCGATGGGTGAGTTGGGAACAAATGATAATCGTCGAATAGACACCGCATGATGCTTTTGATGGAGTATGGTTGATTTAGAGGGTTGAGGCTGATTCTGAGGACCTGAGGGGTGTGCCGGGGATGATGAATTTTGTGGGTCAAAGCAAAATCTGTGGGCTTAAGTGATGAGGGTTTCCGATTCTATGGGTCCAAGCCAATTCTGTTGGCTTAGGGTGAAGATCAAATAACCGAGGTCAATTCTGACCTAAGAGTGGCAACGATCGAGGACTGAGGTTAATTTTAACCTAAAAGTGGTGATGACTGAGGAACGAGGTCATTTCTGACCAAACTCATGTGACGATCCAAGACCGAGGTCAATTTTGACCTAAGAGTGGTGACGATCAAGGACCGAGGTCAATTCTGACCTAACTCAGGTGAGGATCCAAGATCGAGGTCAATTCTGACCTAAGATTGGTGATGACCAAGGATCGAGGACAATTATGACCTGACTCAGGTGACGATCCAAGACCGAGGTCAATTCTGACCTAAGAGTGGTGACGATCGAGGACCGAGGTCAATTCTGACCTAACTCAGGTTACGATCCAAGACTGAGGTTAATTATGACCTAAGAGTGGTGACGACCGAGGATCAAGGTCAATTCTGACCTAACTCAGGTGACGATCCAAAACCGAGGTCAATTCTGACCTAAGAGTGGTGACGATCGAGAAACGAGGTCAATTTTGACCTAACTTAAGTGACGATCCAAGACCGAGGTCAATTCTGACGTAAGAGTGGTGACGACGGAGGACCGAAGTCAATTCTAACCTAACTGAGGTGATGATCCAAAATCTAGGTCAATTCTGACCTAAGAGTGGTGACGACTGAGGACCGAGGTCAATTCCGACTTAACTCAGGTGACGATCCAAGACCGAGGTCAATTCTGACCTAAGAGTGGTGACGACCGACGACCGAGGTCAATTCTGACCTAACTCAGGTGACAATCCAAGACCGAGGTCAATTCTGACCTAAAAGTGGTGACGACCGAGGTCAATTCTGACCTAACTGAGGTGAAGATCCAAGACCGAGGTCAATTATGACCTAAGAGTGGATAAAGATTAGATTTTGATTCTGCTGGAGAAAGTGCTTTCACTACACCAAAACTGGGGACTGGTCACGGCCAAAATCCCTTACCAAAACTATGGGTCGCGGACTTGGGTCGTGACCATTTCGAACGTGACCATTTTAATGGGTCGCGGCCCAAGTCCATGACCAAAAAATGGTCACGGTCGAGAGGGGTCACAGCAGATGGTTGCGGACTTGGGCCGTGACGCATACTGTGACGGGTCACGGCCCTCATCCGTGACCCACAACCGTGACAAATTGGTCGTGGCCAAAGTCTGCGACCCACGTCCGTGACAAAAAAATTGGTCGCGGCCCTCATCCGTGACCCACAACCGTGACAAATTGGTCGTGGCCAAAGTCCGCGACCCACGACCGTGATAAAAAAAAATGGTCGCGGCCCTCATCTGTGACGCACAACCGTGACAAATTGGTCGCGGCCAAAGTCCGCGATCCGCGACCATTTTTATGCTGACGAAAAAAATAAAAATGGTCATGGACAAAGTCCATGACCATATTTAACTATAATTTAATAAAATATATATATTTTTTTATTCCAATCCTAAAATTGGGGGTCCTATAAGTGCACCGTCGGTTGCTACGTGTAACGTTGGACGCGTACGAGGTGTTACAAATATTTATTATTGGCAAAACAATAAAAAAAATCACAAATTGCGAATCGAGAACGTGTTAATAAACAAATATATATACAAACTTATAAATATTACACGTCTTAATAATTCACAGACCAAAAAAAATTGGGCAGAGTTTCCGTTATTTTTTTGACATTCCAAAACCGGTAAATGTAAAACCTGCTTATTATAAAGCCCGCACGGCCATAAAATTCAACAATCAAATTATAAAAGCCCGCATGACCATAAAACTAAACAATAAAAGCCCCCACGGCTGTAACACAAAAAACAAAATCCTGAATATCCATAACATATAAACAATCTTCATGCTATAGACCATTGCCTCCTTCGTTTGTTACGCGTGCAAAAGTCCTACAAATGATAGGATACATAAAAAAAAATATCAGTAACCAAGTAAATTAAAAAAAAAAATTAATCAAGCTGAAAAATTGCATATATGAGCTAAAATTATCAGTAACCAAGTAGAAATATGCAAATTATCGTCGTCTTCTCAAAACGGGAGTCCCGCGGCTGCGGGGTCAGTTCCTACGAGTTACATTGGTCCCGTGGAAGGTGTTGGTGCCACCCAGGGGGACGCTCGGGGGCTGTTTCGAGTTCTCACCCTTTAACGCCATGTTTTTAAGCCTAACTCTAGAAATATGCAAATTATCATCATATTCTCAAATCGGAAGTCTTGCGGCTGGGAGGTAAGTTCCTACGAGTTACATTGGTCCCGTGGGAGGTGTTGGTGCCACCCACGGGGCCGTTCGGGGGATGTTTTGAGTTTTCTCCCTCTAATGCCATGTTTAGCGTATGTCTAGAAATATGCAAATTACCTTTGTATTCTCAAACTGGGAGTCCCGCAGCTGCGGGGTCTGTTCCTATGAGTTACATTGGTCCCGTGGGAGGTGTTAGTGCCACCCACGGGGCCGTTCGGGGGCTGTTTCGAGTTTTCACCCTCTAACGCCATGTTTTTTAGCCTAAGTCTAGAAATATGAAAATTACCGTCGTATTCTCAAACAGAGAGTCCCGCGACTGCGGGGTTAGTTCCTAGGAGTTTCATTGGTCCCGTGGGAGGTGTTGGTGCCACCCACGGGGACGTTCGGGGGCTGTTTCGAGTTTTCACCCTCTAACGCCATGTTTTTAAGCCTATGTCTAGAAGTATGCAAATTATTGTCGTATTCTCAAACCGGGAGTCCCGCGGCTGCGGGGTTAGTTCCTATGAGTTACATTGGTCCCGTTGGAGGTGTTGGTGCCACCCACGGGGCCATTCGGGGGATGTTTCGAGTTTTCCCCCTCTAACGCCTTGTTTTGCCTATGTCAATAAATATAAAAATTACCTTCGTATTCTCAAACCGGGAGTCCTGCGGCTGCGGTGTCAGTTCCTATGAGTTACATTGGTTCCGTGGGTGGTGTTGGTGCCACCCACGGGGCCGTTCGAGTGCTAGTTCGAGTTTTCACACTCTAACGCCATATTTTTAAGCTTAAGTCGAGAAATATGCAAATTAGCATCGTATTCTCAAACCGGGAGTCCCGCGGCTGTGGGGTCAGTTCCTACGAGTTACATTGATCCCATGGGAGGTGTTGGAGCCACCCACTTGGACGTTCGGGGGCTGTTTCGAGTTCTCTCCCTCTAACGCCATGTTTTAAAGCATAAGTCTAGAAATATTCAAATATCATCGTATTCTCACATCGGGAGTCCCGCGACTGCGGGCTCAGTTTCTACGAGTTACATTGGTCCCGTAGGAGGTGTTGGTGCCACCCCCAGGGCCGTTCGGGGGCTGTTTCGAGTTTTCACACTCTAACGCCATATTTTTAAGCCTAAGTCTAGAAATATGTAAATTACTGTCATATTCTCAAACAGAGAGCCCATACGGGCTACGGGGTTAGTTCCTACGAGTTACATTGGTCCCGTGGGATGTGTTGGTGCCACCCACGGGGCCATTCAGGGGCTGTTTTGAGTTTTCACCCTCTAACGCCATGTTTTTAAGCCTAAGTCTGGAAATATGCAAATTATTATCGTATTCTCAAACCGGGAGTCCCGCGGCTATGGAATCAGTTCCTACGAGTTACGTTGGTCCCGTGGGAGGTGTTTGTGCCACCCACGGGGCCGTTCGAGGGCGGTTTCGAGTTTTCACCATCTAACGCCACGTTTTGTTTAAGTCTAGAAATATGCAAATTACCTTCGTATTCTCAAACCTGGAGTACTGTGGCTACGGTGTCTGTTGCTACAAGTTACATTGGTCCCGTGGGAGGTGTTGGTGCTACCCGCAAGGCCGTACGGGGGCACTTTCGAGTTTGCACCCTCTAACGCCATGTTTTTAAGCCTAAGTCTAGAAATATGCAAATTACCGTTGTATTCTCAAACAGAGAGTCCCGCAACTGTGGGGTCAGTTCTTACGACTTACATTGGTCCCGTGGGAGGTGTTGGTGCCATCCATGGGGACGTTCGGGGGCTATTTCGAGTTTTCACCCTCTAATGCCATGTTTTTAAGCCTAAATCTAGAAATATGCAAATTATCGTCGTATTCTCAAATCGGGAGTCCCGCGGCTATGGGGTCAGTTCCTACGAGTTACATTGGTCCCGTGGGAGGTTTTGGTGCCACCGACAGGGCCGTTCGAGGGCTGTTTCGAGTTTTCACCCTCTAACGCCATATTTTTAAGCCTAAGTCTAGAAATCGCCAAATTACCTTCGTATTCTCAAACC
Source organism: Sambucus nigra (assembly GCA_949130495.1). Classification (NCBI taxonomy): domain Eukaryota; kingdom Viridiplantae; phylum Streptophyta; class Magnoliopsida; order Dipsacales; family Adoxaceae; genus Sambucus; species Sambucus nigra. The sequence goes on from OX422221.1 coordinate 381,532,621, forward strand.
GGGAGTCCCGCGACTGCGGGGTCAGTTCCTACGAGTTACATTGGTCCCGTGGGAGGTGTTGGTGCCACCCACAGAGCCGATCGGGGGCTGTTTCGAGTTTTCATCCTCTAACCCCATGTTCTTAAGCCTAAGTCTAGAAATATGCAAATTATGGTCGTATTCTCAAATCGAGAGTCCCGCGACTGCGGGGTGAGTTCCTATGAGTTACATTGGTCCTGTTGGAGGTGTTGGTGTCACCCACGGGGCCGTTCGGGGGCTATTTCGAGTTTTCACTCTCTAACGCCATTTTTAAGCCTAAGTCTAGAAATATGCAAATTACCTTCGTATTCTAAAATCGGGAGTCCCGCGGCTGCGGGGTTAGTTCCAACGAGTTACATTGGTCCTGTTGGAGGTGTTGGTGCCACCCACGGGGCCGTTCGGGGGCTGTTTCGAGTTTCCCCCCTCTAACTCCTTGTTTTGCCTATGTGAATATATATAAAAATTACCTTCGTATTCTCAAACCGAGAGTCCCGCAGCTGCGGTGTCAGTTCCAATGAGTTACATTGGTCCCGTGGGAGGTGTTGGTGCCATCCATGGGGACGTTTGGAGGTTGTTTCGAGTTCTCACCCTCTAACTCCATGTTTTTAAGCCCAAGTCTAGAAATATGCAAATTATCGTCGTATTCTCAAACCGGGAGTCCCGCGATTGAGTGGTCAGTTCCTACGAGCTACATTGGTCCCGTCGGAGGTGTTGGTGCCACCCGCGGGGCCGTTCGGGGGCTGTTTCGAGTTTTCACCCTCTAACGCCATATTTTTAAGCCTAAGTCGAGAAATATGCAAATGTGCTTTGTATTCTCAAACCGGGAGTCCCGCGGCTTTGGGGTTAGTTCCTACGAGTTACATTGATCCCGTGGGAGGTGTTGGTGCCACCCACTTGGACGTTCGGGGGCTGTTTCGAGTTCTCTTCCTCTAACACCATTTTTTAAGCCTAAGTCTAGAAATATTCAAATATCATCGTATTCTCAAATCGGGAGACCCGCGACTGCGGGGCTAGTTCCTACGAGTTACATTGGTCCCGTAGGAGGTGTTGGTGCCACCCACGGGGCCGTTCGAGGGCTGTTTCGAGTTTTCACCCTCAAATGCCATATTTTTAAGCCTAAGTCTTGAAATATGCAAATTATCGTCATATTCCCAAATAGAGAGTCCCGTGGCCGCGGGGTCAGTTCCTACGAGTTATATTGGTCCCGTGGGAGGTGTTGGTGCCACCCACGGGACCGTTCGGGGGATGTTTCGAGTTTTCACCCTCTAACGCCATGTTTTTAAGCCTAAGTCAAGAAATATGCAAATTATCATCGTATTCTCAAACCGGGAGTCCCACGGCTGTGGGGTCAGTTCCTACGAGTTACATTGGTCCCGTGGGAGGTGTTGGTACCACCCACGGGGCCGTTCGAGGGCTGTTTCGAGTTTTCACCCTCTAACGCCATCTTTTGTTTAAGTCTAGAAATATGCAAATTTCCTTTGTATTCTCAAACTGTGAGTCCCGTGGCTACGGAGTCAGTTCCTACGAGTTACATTATCCCGTGGGAGGTGTTGGTGCCACCCACGGGGACGTTCGGGGGTTGTTTCGAGTTCTCACCCTCTAACGCCATGTTTTTAAACCTAAGTCTAGACATATGCAAATTATCATTGTATTCTCAAACCGAGAGTCCCGCGGTTGCGGGGTTAGTTCGTAGGAGTTACATTGGTCCCGTTGGAGGTGTTGGTGCCACCCACGGGCCGTTCGGGGGCTGTTGCGAGTTTTCACCCTCTAACGCCATATTTTTAAGCCTAAGTCAAGAAATATGATAATTATCTTCGTATTCTCAAACCGGGAGTCCCACGGCGGCGTGGTGAGTTCCTACGAGTTACATTGGTCCCGTTGGAGGTGTTGGTGCCACCCACGTGCCCGTTCGGGGTCTATTTCGAGTTTTAACCCACAAACACCATATTTTTAAGCCTTAGTCTAGAAATAGGCAAATTACCTTTGTATTCTCAAACCGGGAGTCCCGCGGCTGCGGGGTCAGTTCCTACGAGTTACATTGGTCCCGTGGGAGGTGTTGGTGCCACCCACGGGGCCGTTAGGGGGTTGTTTCGAGTTTTGAACCTCTAACGCCATATTTTTTAGCCTAAGTCTAGAAATATGCAAATTACCGTCGTATTCTCAAACAGAGAGTCCCGCGACTGCGGGGTTAGTTCCTACGAGTTACATTGGTCCCGTGGGAGGTGTTGGTGCCACCCACGGGGACGTTCGGGGGCTGTTTCGAATTTTCGCCCTCTAACGCCATGTTTTTAAGCCTAAGTCTAAAAGTATGCAAATTATCGTCGTAATCTCAAACCGGGAGTCCCGCGGCTGCGGGGTTAGTTCCTACGAGTTACAATGGTCCCGTTGGAGGTGTTGGTGCCACCCACGGGGCCGTTCGGTGGATGTTTCGAGTTTTCCCCCTCTAACGCCTTGTTTTGCCTAAGTCAATAAATATAAAAATTACCTTTGTATTCTCAAATTGGGAGTCCCGCGGCTGTGGTGTCAGTTCCTATGAGTTACATTGGTCCCGTGGGAGGTGTTAGTGCCACCCAGGGGGCCGTTCGGGGGCTGTTTCGAGTATTCACCCTCTAACGCCATATTTTTAAGCCTAAGTCGAGAAATATACAAATTAGCTTCGTATTCTCAAACTGGGAGTCCCGCGGCTGCAGGGTCAGTTCCTACGACTTACATTGATCGCGTGGGAGGGGTTGGTGCCACCCACTTGGACATTCGGGGGCTGTTTCGAGTTCTCTCCCTCTAACGCCATGTTTTTAAGCCTAAGTCTAGAAATATTAAAATATCATCGTATTCTCAAACCGGGAGTCTCACGACTGTGGGGCTAGTTCCTACGAGTTACATTGGTCCCGTAGGAGGTGTTGGTGCCACCCACGGGGCCGTTCGAGGGCTGTATCGAGTTTTCACCCTCTAACGCCATATTTTTAAGCCTAAGTCTTGAAATATGAAAATTATTGTCAAATTCTTAAATAGAGAGTCCCGTGGCTGCGGGGTCAGTTCCTACGAGTTATATTGGTCCCGTGGGAGGTGTTGGTGCCACCCATGGGACCGTTCGGGGGTTGTTTCGTGTTTTCACCCTCTAACGCCATGTTTTTAAGCTTAAGTCAAGAAATATGCAGATTATCATCATATTCTCAAACCGGGAGTCCCGCGGCTGTGGGGTCAGTTCCTACGAGTTACATTGGTCCCATGGGAGGTGTTGGTGCCACCGACAGGGCCGTTCGAGGGCTGTTTCGAGTTTTCACCCTCTAACGCCATGTTTGATTTAAGTCTAAAAATAGGCAAATTACCTTTGTATTCTCAAACCGGGAGTCCCGCGGCTGCGGGGTCAGTTCTTACGAGTTTCATTTGTCCCGTGGAAGGTGTTGGTGCCACCCACGAGGCCGTTTGAGGGCCATTTTGAGTTTTCACCCTCTAACGCCATATTTTTTAGCCTAAGTCTAGAAATATGCAAATTACGTTCGTATTCTAAAATCGAGTGTCCCGCGGCTGCGTGGTCAGTTCCAACGAGTTACATTGGTCCCGTGGGAGGTGTTGGTGCCACCCACGGGGCCGTTCGGGAGTTGTTTCGACTTTTCTCCCTCTAACGTCATGTTTTGCCTAAGTCTAGAAATGTAAAAAATATCTTCGTATTCTTAAACAGAGAGTCCCGCGGCTGCGGGGTCAGTTCTTAGGAGTTACATTGGTCCCATTTGAGGTGTTGGTGCCACCCATGGGGCCGTTCGGGGGTTTTTTCGTGTTTTCACCCTCTAACGCCATATTTTTTAGCCTAAGTCAAGAAATATGGAAATTATCATTATATTCTCAAATCGAGAGTCCCGCGGCGGCGTGGAGAGTTCCTACAAGTTACATTGGTCCCGTTGGAGGTGTTGGTACCACCCACGGGGCCGTTCGGGGGCTATTTCGAGTTTTCACCCTCTAACACCATATTTTTAATCCTAAGTCAAGAAATTGGCAAATTACCTTCGTATTCTCAAACCGGGAGTCCCGCGGCTACGGGGTCAGTTCGTACGAGTTACATTGGTCCCGTGGGAGGTGTTGGTGCCACCCATGGGGCCGTTCGGGGGCTGTTTCAAGTTTTCACCCTCTAACGCGATGTTTTTAAGCCTATGTCTAGAAATATGCAAATTACCGTCGTATTGTCAAACAGAGAGTCCCACAACTGCGGGGTCAGTTCCTACGAGTTACATTGGTCCCGTGGGAGGTGTTGATGCCACCCACGGGGCCGTTCGGGGGTTGTTTCGAGTTTTCACCCTCTAACGCCATGTTTTTAAGCCTAAGTCTAGAAATATGAAAATTATCATCGTATTCTCAAACCGGGAGTCCCGCGGCTGCGGGGTTAGTTCCAACGAGTTACATTGGTCCCGTGGGAGGTGTTGGGGCCACCCACGGGGCCGTTCGGGGGCTATTTCGAGTTTTCTCCCTCTAACGTCATGTTTTGCCTAAGTCTAGAAATATTAAAATTACCTTCGTATTGTCAAACCGGGAGTCCCACGGCTGCGGTGTTAGTTTCTACGAGTTACATTGGACCCGTGGGAGGTGTTGGTGCCATCCACGGAGACATTCGTAGGCTGTTTCGAGTTCTCACCCTCTAACGCCATGTTTTTAAGCATAAGACTAGAAATATGCAAATTATCATCGTATTCTCAAATCGGGAGTCCCGCGATTGCGTGGTCAGATCCTACGAGTTACATTGGTCCCGTGGGAGGTGTTGGTGCCACCCACGGGGCCGTTCGGGGGCTGTTACGAGTTTTCACCCTCTAACGCCATATTTTTAAGCCCAAGTCTAGATATATGCAAATTCTCGTCGTATTCTCAAACAGAGAGTCCCGCGGATGCGGGGTCAGTTCGTAGGAGTTACATTGGTCCCGTTGGAGGTGTTGGTGCCACCCACGGGGCCGTTCGGGGGTTGTTTTGAGTTTTCGCTCTCTAACGCCATGTTTTTAAGCCTAAGTCAAGAAATATGCAAATTATCGTCGTATTCTCAAACCGAGAGTCCCACGGTGGCGTGGTGAGTTCCTACGAGTTACATTGGTCCCGTTGGAGGTGTTGGTGCCACCCACGGGGCCGTTCGGGGGCTATTTTGAGTTTTCACCCTCTAACACCATATTTTTATGCCTAAGTCTAGAAATAGGCAAATTACCTTCGTATTCTCAAACCGGGGTCCCGCAGCTGCGGGGTCAGTTCCTACGAGTTACATTGGTCTCGTGGGAGGTGTTGGTGCCACCCACGGGGCCGTTCGGGGGTTATTTTAAGTTTTCACCCTCTAATGCCATGTTTTTAAGCCTAAGTCTAGAACTATGCAAATTATCGTCGTATTCTCAAACCGGGAGTCCCGCGACTGCGGGGTCAGTACCTACGAGTTACATTGGTCCCGTTGGAGGTGTTGGTGCCCCCCACGAGGCCGTTCGGGGACTATTTCAAGTTTTCACCCTCTAACGATATATTTTTCAGCCTAAGTAAGGAAATATGCAAATTACCTTCGTATTCTCAAACTGGGAGTCCCGTGACTGCGGGGTCAGTTCCTACGAGCTACATTGGTCCTGTTGGAGGTGTTGGTACCACCCACGAGGCCGTTCGGGGACTGTTTCGAGTTTTAACCCTCTAACGCCATATTTTTAAGCTTGAGTCTAGAAATATGCAAATTACCTTCATATTCTCAATCAGAGAGTCCCGCGGCTGCGGGGTGGGAGGTGTTGGTGCCACCCATGGGGCCGTTCTGGGACTGTTTCGAGTTTTCACCCTCTAACGGCATGTTTTTATGCTTAAGTCTAGAAATATGCAAATTATCATCGTATTCTCAAACCGGGGGTCCCGCGGCTACTGGGTCAGTTCCTAGGAGTTACATTGGTCCCGTGGGAGGTGTTGGTGCCACCGACGGGATTGTTCGGGGGCTATTTCGAGTTTTCACCCTCTAACATCATATTTTTAAGCCTAAGTCTAGAAATGGGCAAATTCCCTTCGTATTCTCAAATCAAGAGTCCCGCGGCTGCGGGGTCAGTTTCTACGAGTTACATTGGTCTCGTGGGAGGTGTTGGTGCCACCCATGGGGCCGTTTAGGGGTTGTTTCGAGTTTTCACCCTCTAACGCCATGTTCTTAAACCTAAGTCTAGAAATAAGCAAATTATTGTCGTATTGTCGGACCAGGAGTCCCGCGACTGCGGAGTGAGTTCCTATGAGTTACATTGGTCCCGCTGGAGGTGTTGGTGCCACCCACGGGGCCGTTCGGGGGCTGTTTCGAGTTTTCACCCTCTAACGCCATATTTTTAAGCCTAAGTCGAGAAATATGAAAATTAGCTTTGTATTCTCAAATCGGGAGTCCCACGGCTGCGGGGTCAGTTCCTACGAGTTACATTGATCCCGTGGGAGGTGCTGGTGCCACCCACTTGGACGTTCAGGGGCTGTTTCGAGTTCTCTCCCTCTAAGGCCATGTTTTTAAGCCTAAGTCTAGAAATATTCGAATATCGTTGTATTCTCAAACTGGGAGTCCCGCGACTACGGGATCAGTTCCTACGAGTTACATTGGTCCCGTATGAGGTGTTGGTGACAACCATGGGGCCGTTCGAGGGCTGTTTCGAGTTTTCACCCTCTAACGCCATATTTTTAAGCCTAAGTCTAAAAATATGCAAACTAACGTCATATTCTCAAATAGAGAGTCCCGTGGCTGCGGAGTCAGTTCCTATGAGTTATATTTGTCCCGTGGGAAGTGTTGGTCCCATCCACGGGACCGTTCGGGGGATGTTTCGAGTTTTCACGCTCTAACGCCATATTTTTAAGCCTAAGTCCAGAAATATGCAAATTATCACCGTATTCTCAACCCGGGAGTCCCGCGACTGTGGGGTCAGTTCCTACGAGGTACATTGGTCCCGTGGGAGGTGTTGGTGCCAACCACGAGGCCGTTCGAGGGCTGTTTCGAGTTTTCACCCTCTAACACCATGTTTTGTTAAAATCTAGAAATATGCAAATTACCTTTGTATTCTCAAACTGAGAGTCCCGTGGCTGCGGGGTCAGTTTCTACGAGTTACATTGGTCCCGTGGGAGGTGTTGGTGCCACCGACGGGGACGTTCGGAGGTTGTTTCGAGTTCTCGCCCTCTAACGCCATATTTTTAAGCCCAAGTCTAGAAATAAGCAAATTGCCTTCGTATTCTAAAACCGAGAGTCCGGCGGCTGCGGGGTTAGTTCCTACGAGTTACATTGGTCTCGTTGGACGTGCTGGTGCCACCCACGGGGCCGTTCGACGGTTGTTTCGAGTTTTCTCTCTCTAACACCGTGTTTTTAAGCATAAGTCTAGAAATAACCAAATTATTGTCGTATTCTCAAACCGGGAGTCTCGCGATTGAGTGGTCAGTTCCTACAAGTTACATTGGTCCAGTGGGAGGTGTTGGTGCCACCCACGGGGCTATTCGGGGGTTGTTTCGAGATTTCACCCTCTAACGCCATATTTTTAAGCCCAAGTCTAGATATATTCAAATTACCGTCGTTTTCTGAAACAGAGAGTCCCGCGGTTGCCGGGTCAGTTCCTACGAGTTACATTGGTCCCGTGGGAGATGTTGGTGCCACCCACGGGGCCGTTAGGGGGTTGTTTCGAGTTTTCACCCTCTAACGCCATATTTCTAAGCCTAAGTCGAGAAATATGAAAATTAGCTTTGTATTCTCAAATCGTGAGTCCCGCGGCTGCGGGGTCAGTTCCTACGAGTTACATTGATCCCGTGGGAGGTGCTGGTGCCACCCACGGTGCCGTTCGGGGGCTGTTTTGAGTTCTCTCCCTCTAACGCCATATTTTTAAACCTAAGTCTAGAAATATTCAAATATCGTCGTATTCTCAAACTGGGAGTCCCGCGACTACGGGGTCAGTTCCTACGAGTTACATTGGTCCCGTAGGAGGTGTTGGTGCCACCCATGAGGTCGTTCGGGGGCTGTTTCGAGTTTTCACCCTCTAACGCCATATTTTCAAGCCTAAGTCTAGAAATATGCAAATCACCGTCATATTATCAAATAGAGAGTCCTGCGGCTGCGGGGTCAGTTCCTAGGAGTTACATTTGTCCTGTGGGAGGTCTTGGTTCCTCCCACCGGACCGTTCAGGGGCTGTTTCAAGTTTTCACCCTCTAACGCCATGTTTTTAAGCCTAAGTCAAGAAATATGCAAATTAGCATCGTATTCTCAAACCGGATGTCCCGCGGCTGTGGGATCAGTTCCTACGAGTTACATTGGTCCTGTGGGAGGTGTTGGTGCCACCCACGGAGCCGTTCGAGGGATGTTTTGAGTTTTCAACCTCTAACGCCATGTTTTGTTTAAGTCTAGAAATATGCAAATTACTTTTGTATTCTCAAACCGAGAGTCCCGTGGCTGCGGGGCCAGTTCCTACGAGTTAAATTGGTCCTGTGGGAGGTGTTGGTGCCAACCACGGGGACGTTCGGGGGTTGTTTCGAGTTCTCTCCCTCTAATGCATTATTTTTAAGCCTAAGTCTAGAAATATGCAAATTATCGTTGTATTCTCAAATCGGGAGTCCCGCGGCTGCGAGGTCAGTTCCTATGAGTTACATTGGTCCCGTGGGAGGTGTTGATGCCACCCACGGGGCCATTCGGGGGCTGTTTCAAGTTTTCACCCTCTAACGCCATATTTTTAAGCCTAAGTCTAGAAATATGTAAATTACCTTCAAATTCTCAAGCCGGGAGTCCCGCGGCTGCGGGGTTAGTTCCTACGAGTTACATTGGTCCCGTGGGAGGTGTTGGTGCCACCCAGGGTGCCGTTCGGGGGCTGTTTCGAGTTTTGAACCTCTAACGCCATGTTTTTTAGCCTAAGTCTAGAAATATGCAAATTACCATTGTATTCTCAAATAGAGAGTCTCGCGACTGCGGGGTCAGTTCCTACGAGTTACATTGGTCCCGTGCGAGGTGTTGGTGCCACCCACGGGGCCGTTCGGGGTCAGTTTTGAGTTTTTACCCTCTAATGCCATGTTTTTAAGCCTAAGTCTAGAGAAATGGAAATTATCGTCGTATTCCCAAACCGAGAGTCCCACGGCTGCGGGGTCAGTTCCTACAAGTTACATTGGTCCCGTGGCAGGTGTTGGTGCCACCCAAGGGGTCATTCCGGGGCTGTTTCGAGTTTTCACCCTCTAACACAATATTTTTAAGCCTAAGTCTAGAAAAATGCAAATTATCTTCGTATTCTCAAATCGGGAGTCTCGCGATTGCGTGGTCAGTTCCTACAAGTTACATTGGTCCCGCGAAAGGTGTTGGTTCCACCCACGGGGCCGTTCGGGGGCTATTTCGAGTTTTCACCCTCTAACGCCATATTTTTAAGCCCAAGTCCAGATATATGCAAATTACCGTCGTATTCTAAAATAGAGAATCCTGCGGTTGTGGGGTCAGTTCGTACGAGTTACATTGGTCCCGTGGGAGGTGTTGGTGCCACCCACGGGGCCGTTCGGGGGCTATTTCGAGTTTTCACCCTCTAACGCCATATTTTTAAGCCTAAGTCGAGAAATAGGAAAATTAGCTTTGTATTCTCAAATCGGGAGTCCCGCGGCTGCGGGGTCAGTTCCTTCGAGTCACATTGATCCCGTGGGAGGTGCTGGTGCCACCCACTTGGACGTTCGGGGGCTGTTTCGAGTTCTCTCCCTCTAACGCCATGTTTTTAAGCCTAAGTCTCTAAATATTCAAATATCGTCATATTCTCAAACTGGGAGTCCCACGACTACGGGGTCAGTTCCTACGAGTTACATTGGTCTCGTAGGAGGTGTTGGTGCCACCCATGGGGCCGTTCGAGGGCTGTTTCGAGTTTTCACCCTCTAACACCATTTTTTTAAGCCTAAGTCTAGAAATATGCAAATCACCGTCATATTATCAAACAGAGAGTCCTGCGGCTGCGGGGTCAGTTCCTACGAGTTATATTGGTCCCGTGGGAGGTGTAGGTTTCACCCACCGGACCGTTCGGGGGCTGTTCGAGTTTTCACCCTCTAACGCCATGTTTTTAAGCCTAAGTCAAGAAATTTGCAAATTATCATCGTATTCTTAAACCGGGAGTCCCGCGACTATGGGGTCAGTTCCTACGAGTTACATTTGTCCCGTGGGAGGTGTTGGTGCCACCCACGGAGCCGTTCGAGGGATGTTTCGAGTTTTCACCCTCTAACACCATGTTTTGTTTAAGGCTAGAAATATGGAAATTACTTTCGTATTCTCAAATCGGGAGTCCCGTGGCTGCGGGGTCAGTTCCCACGAGTTACATTGGTCCGTGGGAGGTGTTGGTGCCACCCACGGGGACGTTCGGGGGTTGTTTCGAGTTCTCACCCTCTAACGCCATGTTTTTAAGCCTAAGTCTAGAAATATGCAAATTATGTTGTATTCTCAAACCGAGAGTCCCGCGGCTACGAGGTTAGTTCCTATGAGTTATATTGGTCCCGTGGGAGGTGTTGGTGTCACCCACGGGGCCGTTCGGGGGCTGTTCCACGTTTTCACCCTCTAACGCAATATATTTTAAGCCTATTTCTAGAAATATGCAAATTACCTTCGAATTCTCAAACCAGTAGTCCCGCGGCTGCGGGGTCAGTTCCTACGAGTTACATTGGTCCCGTGGGAGGTGTTTGTGCCACCCACGGGGCGTTCGGGGGCTGTTTCCAGTTTTGAACCTATAACGCCAAGTTTTTTAGCCTAAGTCTAGAAATATGCAAATTACCTTCGTATTCTCAAACAGAGAGTCCCGCGGCTGCTTGGTTAGTTCCTTCGATTTACATTAATCCCGTGGGAGGTGTTGGTGCCGCCCACGGGGCCGTTGGGGGGCTGTTTCGTGTTTTCACCCTCTAATGCCATGTTTTTAAGCGTAAGTCTCGAGATATGAAAATTATCGTCGTATTCTCAAACCGGGTGTCCCGCGGCTGCGGTGTCAGTTCCTACCAGTTACATTGGTCCCGTGGGAGGTGTTGGTGCCACCCACGGGGTCATTCGGGGGCTGTTTCGAGTTTTCACCCTCTAATGCCATGTTTTTAAGCCTAAGTCTAGAAATATGCTAATTATCGTCGTATTCTCAAACCGGGAGTCTCGCGATTGCGTGGTCAGTTCCTACGAGTTACATTGGTCCCGTGGCAGGTGTTGGTGCCACCCACGGGGTCATTCAGAGGCTGTTTCGAGTTTTCACCCACTAACACAATATTTTTAAGCCTAAGTCTAGCAATATGCAAATTATCGTCGTATTCTCAAACCGGGAGTCTCGCGATTGCGTGGTCAGTTCCTACAAGTTACCTTGGTCCCGCGAAAGGTGTTGGTTCCACCCACGGGGCCGTTCGGGGGCTGTTTCGAGTTTTCACCCTCTAACGCCATATTTTTAAGCCCAAGTCCAGATATATGCAAATTGCCATCGTATTCTAAAATAGAGAGTCCCGCGGCTGCGGGGTCAGTTCGTACGAGTTACATTGGTCCCGTGGGAGGTGTTGGTGCCACCCACGGGGCCGTTCGGGGGCTATTTCGAGTTTTCACCCTCTAACACCATATTTTTAAGCCTAAGTTGAGAAATAGGAAAATTATCTTTGTATTCTCAAACCGGGAGTCCCGCGGCTACGGGGTCAGTTCCTACGAGTTACATTGATCCCGTGGGAGGTGCTGGTGCCACCCACTTGGACGTTCGGGGGCTGTTTCGAGTTCTCTCCCTCTAACGCCATGTTTTTAAGCCTAAGTCTCGAAATATTCAAATATCGTCGTATTCTCAAACTGGGAGTCCCACGACTACGGGGTCAGTTTCTACGAGTTACATTGGTCTCGTAGGAGGTGTTGGTGCCACCCATGGGTCCGTTCGGGGGCTGTTTCGAGATTTCACCCTCTAACGCCATATTTTTAAGCCTGAGTCTAGAAATATGCAAATCACCGTCATATTATCAAACAGAGAGTCCTGCGGCTGCGAGGTCAGTTCCTACGAGTTATATTGGTCCCGTGGGAGGTGTTGGTGCCACCCACGGGGTCATTCGGGGGCTGTTTCGAGTTGTCATCCTCTAACACCATATTTTTAAGCCAAAGTCTAGAAATATGCTAATTATCATCGTATTCTCAAACCGGGAGTCTCGCGATTGCGTGATCAGTTCCTACAAGTTACATTGGTCCCGCGAAAGGTGTTGGTGCCACCCACGGGGCCGTTCGTGGGCTGTTTCGAGTTTTCACCCTCTAACTCCATATTTTTAATCCCAAGTCCAGATATATGTAAATTACTTATGTATTCTCAAACCGGGAGTCCCGCGGCTGAAGGACAGTTCCTACGAGTTACATTGGTCCCGTGGGAGGTGTTGTTGCCACCCACGGGGTCGTTCGGGGGCTGTTTCGAATTTTGAACCTCTGACGCCAAGTTTTTTAGCCTAAGTATAGAAATATGCAAATTGTCGTCGTATTCTCAAACAGAGAGTCCCGCGACAGCGGGTCAGTTCCTACGAGTTACATTGGTCCCGTGGGAGGTGTTGGTGCCACCCACGGGGACGTTCGGGGGCTGTTTCGAGTTCTCACCCTCTAACGCCATGTTTTTAAGCCTAAGTCTAGAAAAATACAAATTATTGTCGTATTCTCAAATCGAGAGTCCCGCGGCGGCGGAGTCAGTTCCTACGAGTTACATTGGTCCCGTGGGAGGTTTTGGTGCCACCCACGGGGCCGTTCGGGGGCTGTTTCGAGTTTTGAACCTCTAACGCCAAGTTTTTTAGCCTAAGTCTAGAAATATGCAAATTACCATCGTATTCTCAAACAGAGAGTCCCGCGACTGCGGGGTCAGTTTCTACGAGTTACATTGGTCCCGTGGGAGGTGTTGGTGCCTCTTACGGGGCCGTTCGGGGGCTGTTTCGAGTTTTCACCCTCTAACGCCATGTTTTTATGCCTAAGTCTAGTGATATGCAAATTATCATCGTATTCTCAAACCGGGTGTCCCGCGGCTGCGAGGTCAGTTCCTACGAGTTACATTGGTCCCGTGGGAGTTGTTGGTCCCACCCACGCGGTCATTCAAGGGCTTTTTCGAGTTTTCACCCTCTAACACCATATTTTTAAGCCTATGTCTAAAAATTGGCAAATTACCTTTGTATTCTCAAACCGGGAGTCCCGCGTCTGCGGGGTAAGTTCCTACGAGTTACATTGGTCCCGCTGAAGGTGTTGTTGCCACCCACGGGGCCGTTCGAGGGCTGTTTCGAGTTTTCACCCGCTAACGCCATATTTTTAAGCCTAAGTCGAGAAATATGAAAATTAGCTTTGTATTCTCAAGCCGGGAGTCCCGCGGCTGCGGGCTCAGTTCCTACGAGTTACATTGATCCCGTGGGAGGTGCTGGTGCCACCCACTCGGACGTTCGGGGGCTGTTTCGAGTTCTCTCCCTCTAACTCCATGTTTTTAAGCCTAAGTCTAGAAATATTCAAATGTCATCGTATTCTGAAACTGGGAGTCCCGCGACTACGGGTTCAGTTCCTATGAGTTACATTGGTCCCGTAGGAGGTGTTAGTGCCACCCATGGGGCCGTTCGAGGGCTGTTTCGAATTTTAACCCTCTAGCGCCATATTTTTAAGTCTAAGTCTAGAAATATGCAAATCACCGTCATATTATAAAACACAGAGTCCTGTGGCTGCGGGGTCTGTTCCTACAAGTTACATTGGTCCCGTGGGAGGTGTTGGTGCCACCCACGTGACCGTTCGGGGGCTGTTTCGAGTTTTCACCCTCTAACGGCATGTTTTTAAGCCTAAGTCTTGAAATATGCAAATTACCTTCGTATTCTCAAACCGGGAGTCCCACGACTGCGGGGTCAGTTCCTACGAGGTACATTGGTCCCGTGGGAGGTGTTGGTGCCACCCACGGGGCCGTTCGGGGGCTGTTTCGAGTTTTCACCCTCTAACGGCATGTTTTTAAGCCTAAGTCTCGAGATATGAAAATTATCGTCATATTCTAAAACCGGGAGTCCCGCGGCTGCGGGGTCAGTTCCTATGAGTTACATTGGTCCCGTGGGAGGTGTTGGTGCCACCCTGGGGCCGCTCGGAGGCTGTTTGGAGTTTGTACCCTCTAACGCCATATTTTTTAGCCTAAGTCTAGAAATAGGTAAATTACCTTCGTATTCTCAAACCGGGGTCGTCAGTTCCTACGAGTTATATTGGTCCCGTGGGAGGTGTTGATCCCACCCACGGGGCCGTTGGGGGGATGTTTCGAGTTTTCACCCTCTAACGCCATATTTTTAACCCTAAGTCTAGAAATATGCAAACCACCGTCATATTATCAAACAGAGAGTCCTGTGGCTGCGGGGCCAGTTCCTACGAGTTACATTCGTCCCGTGGGAGGTGTTGGTGCCACCCACGGGACCGTTCGGGGGCTGTTTCTAGTTTTCTCCCTCTAATGCCTTGTTTTTAAGCCTAAGTCTGGAAATATGCAAATTACCTTCGTATTCTCAAACCAGGAGTCCCGTGACAGCGAGGTCAGTTCCTACGAGTTACATTGGTCCCGTGGGAGGTGTTGGTGCCACCCACGGGGACGTTCGGGGGTTGTTTCGAGTTCTCACCCTCTAACGCCATGTTTTTAAGCCTAAATCTAGAAATATGCAAATTAGCATTGTATTCTGAAACCGGGAGTCCCGCGGCTACGAGGTCAGTTCCTATGAGTTACATTGGTCCCATGGGAGGTGTTGGTGCCACCCACGGGGCCGTTCGGGGGCTGTTTTGAGTTTTCACCCTCTAACGTAATATTTTTAAGCCTGAGTCTAGAAATAAGAAAATTACATTCGTATTCTCAAACCAGGAGTCCCGCGGCTGCGGGGTCAGTTCCTACGAGTTACATTGGTCACGTGGGAGGTGTTGATGCCACCCACGGGGCCGTTGGGGGCTGTTTCGAGTTTCCACCCTCTAACGCCATGTTTTTAAGCCTAAGTCTAGAAATATGCAAATTACCATCATATTCTCAAACAGAGAGTCCTGCGACTGCAGGGTCAGTTCTTACGAGTTACATTGGTCCCGTGGGAGGTGTTGGTGCCACCCACGGGGTCTTTCGGGGGTTATTTCGAGTTTTCGCCCTCTAACGCCATGTTTTTAAGACTAAGTCTAGAAAAAGACAAATTACCTTCGTATTCTCAAACCGTGTGTCCGGCGAGTGCGGGGTTAGTTCCTACGAGTTACATTGGTCCCGTGGGAGGTGTTGGTGCTACCCATGGGGCAGTTCGGGGGCTGTTTCGAGTTTTCACCCTCTAATGCCATGTTCTTAAGCCTAAGTCTAGAAATATGATAATTATCATCGTATTCTCAAACCGGGAGTCTCGCGGCTGCGGGGTGAGTTCCTATGAGTTACATTGGTTCCGTTGGAGGTGTTGGTGCCACCCACGGGGCCGTTCGGGGGCTATTTTAAGTTTTCACCCTCTAACACCATATTTTTAAGCCTAAGTCTAGAAATATGAAAATTATCATCGTATTCTCAAACCGGGAGTCCCGCGATTGCGTGGTCAGTTCCTATGAGTTTCATTGGTTCCGTGGGAGGTGTTGGTGCCACCCACGAGGCCGTTCGGGGGCTGTTCCGAGTTTTCACCCTCTAACGCCATGTTTTGCTTAAGTCTAGAAATACGCAAATTACCTTCGTATTCTCAAACTAGGAGTCCCGCGACTGCAGGGTCAGTTCCCACGAGTTACATTGGTCCCGTGGGAGGTGTTGGTGCCACCCACGGGGACGTTCGGGGGTTGTTTCGAGTTCTCACCCTCTAACGCCATGTTTTTAAGCCTAAGTCTAGAACTATGCAAATTACCGTCGTATTCTCAAACAGAGAGTCCTGCGACTGCGGGGTCAGTTCCTACGAGTTACATTGGTCCCGTGGGAGGTGTTGGTGCCACCCACGGGGCCGTTCGGGTGCTGTTTCGAGTTTTCACCCTCTAACGCCATATTTTTAAGCCTAAGTCTTGAAATATGAAAATTACCTTCGTATTCTCCAACCGGGAGTCCCGCGGTTGCGGGGTCAGTTCCAACGAGTTTCATTGGTCCCTTGGGAGGTGTTGGTGCCACCCAAGGGGGTGTTCGGGGGTTATTTTAAGTTTTCACCCTCTAACGCCATGTTTTTAAGCCTAAGTCTAGAACTATGCAATTTATCATCGTATTCTCAAACCGAGAGTCCCGCGGCTACGGAGTTAGTACCTACGAGTTACATTGGTCCCATTGGAGGTGTTGGTGCCACCCATAAGGCTGTTCGGGGGCTTTTCGAGTTTTCACCCTCTAAGGCCATGTATATGCAAATTATCATTGTATTCTCAAACTGGGAGTCCCGCGATTGCGTGGTCAGTTCCTACGAGTTACATTGGTCCCGTGGGAGGTGTTGGTGCCACCCATAGGGCCGTTCGGGGGCTGTTTAGAGTTTTCACCCTCTAACGCCATATTTTTAAGCCTAAGTCTAGAAATATGCAAATTACCTTTGTATTCTCAAACTGGGAGTCCTGCGGCTAAGGGGTCAGTTCCTACGAGTTACATTGGTCGCGTGCGAGGTGTTGGTGCCACCCACGGGGA
Source organism: Sambucus nigra (assembly GCA_949130495.1). Lineage (NCBI taxonomy): Eukaryota > Viridiplantae > Streptophyta > Magnoliopsida > Dipsacales > Adoxaceae > Sambucus > Sambucus nigra. Next base: position 381,549,147 of record OX422221.1, read on the forward strand.
CGGTCGGGGGCTGTTTCAAGTTCTCACCCTCTAACGCCATGTTTTTAAGCCTAAGTCTAGAAAAATACAACTTATCGTTGTATTCTCAAACCGAGAGTCCCGCGATTGTGTGGTCAGTTCCTACGAGTTACATTGGTCCCGGGGGAGGTGTTGGTGCCACCCATAGGGCCGTTCGGGGGCTGTTTTGAGTTTTCACCTTCTAACGCCATATTTTTAAGCCTAAGTCTAAAAATATGCAAATTACCTTCGTATTCCAAAACCGGGAGTCCCGCGGCTGCGCGGTCTGTTCCTATAAGTTACATTGGTCTCGTGGTAGGTATTGGTGCCACCCACGGGGCCGTTCTGGGGCTATTATAAGTTTTAACCCTCTAAAACCATATTTTTAAGCCTCAGTCTAGAAATATGCAAATTATCGTCGTATTCTCAAACCGGGAGTCCCGCGATTGCGTGGTCAGTTCCTATGAGTTACATTGGTCCCGTGGGAGGTGTTGGTGCCACCCACGGGGCCGTTCGGGGGTTGTTCCGAGTTTTCACCCTCTAATGCCATAGTTTTAAGCCCAAGTCTAGATATATGCAAATTACCGCCATATTCTCAGACAGAGAGTCCCGCGGCTGCCGGGTCAGTTCTTACGAGTTACATTGGTCCCGTGGGAGGTGTTGGTGCCAACCACGGGACCGTTCGGGGGCTGTTTCGAGTTTTCACCCTCTAACACCATGTTTTTAAGCCTAAGTCAAGAAATATGCAAATTATCATCATATTCTCAAACCGGGAGTCCCGCGGCTATGGGGTCAGTTCCTACGAGTTACATTGGTCCCGTGGGAGGTGTTGGTACCACCCACGGGGACGTTCGGGGGCTGTTTAAAGTTCTCATCCTCTAACGTCATGTTTTTAAGCCTAGGTCTAAAAAAATACAACTTATTGTCGTATTCTCAAACTGAGACTCCCACGGCGGCGAGGTCATTTCCGACGAGTTACATTGGTCCCGTGGGAGGTGTTGGTGCCACCCACGGGGCCGTTCGAGGGCTGTTTCGAGTTTTCACCCACTGACGCCATATTTTTAACCCTAAGTCTTGAAATATGCAAATTACCTTCGTATTGTCAAACCGAGAGTCCCGCGGCTGCGGGGTCAGTTCCTACGAGTTATATTGGTCCCGTGGGAGGTGTTGGTGCCACCCACGGGGGCGTTTGGGGGCTATTTTAAGTTTTCACCCTCTAACGCCATGTTTTTAAGCCTAAGTCTAGAACTATGCAAATTACCGTCGTATTCTCAAACAGAGAGTCCTGCGACTGCGGGGTCAGTTCCTACGAGTTACATTGGTCCCGTGGGAGGTGTTGGTGCCACCCACGGGGACTTTCGGTGGTTGTTTCGAGTTTTCGCCCTCTAACGCCATGTTTTTAAGACTAAGTCTAGAAAAAGACAAATTACCTTCGTATTCTCAAACCGTGTGTCCGGCGACTGCGGGGTTAGTTCCTACGAGTTACATTGGTCCCGTGGGAGGTGTTGGTGCTACCCACGGGGGCCGTTCGGGGGCTGTTTCGAGTTTTCACCCTCTAATGTCATGTTCTTAAGCCTAAGTCAAGAACTATGCAATTTGTCATCGTATTCTCAAAAACGAGAGTCCCGCGGCTGCGGGGTCAGTTCGTACGAGATACATTGGTCCTGTTGGAGGTGTTGGTGCCACCCAGGAGGCCGTTCAGGGACTGTTTTGATTTTCACCCTCTAACGCGATATTTCTAAGCCTGAGTCTAGAAATATGCAAATTGCCTTCGTATTCTCAAACAGAGAGTCCGTACGGGCTGCGGGGTCAGTTCCAACGAGTTACATTGGTCCCGTGGGAGGTGTTGGTGCCACCCACGGGGCCGTTCGGGGGATGTTACGAGTTTTCACAATCTAACGCCATGTTTTTAAACTTAAGTCTAGAAATATGCAAATTACCTTCGTATTGTAAAATCGGGAGTCCAGCGGCTTCGGGGTCAGTTCCTACGAGTTACATTGGTACCGTGGGAGGTGTCGGTGCCACCCACGGGGCCGTACGGGGGTTGTTTCGAGTTTTCTCCCTCGAACATCATGTTTTACCTAAGTCTAGAAATATAAAAATTACCTTCGTATTCTCAAACCGGGAGTCCCGCGGCAGCGGTGTCAGTTCCTACAAGTTACATTGTCCCCGTGGGAGGTGTTGGTGCCATGCACAGGGACGTTCAGAGGCTGTTTCGAGTTCTCACACTCTAAAGCCATATTTTTAAGCCTAAGTCTAGAAATATTCAAATTATTGTTGTATTCTCAAATCGTGAGTCCCGAGATTGCGTGGTCAGTTCCTACGAGTTACATTGGTCCCGTGGGAGGTGTTGATGCCACCCATAGGGCCGTTCGGGGGATGTTTCGAGTTTTCACCCTCTAACGCCATATTTTTAAGCCTAAGTCTAGATATATGCAAATTACCGTCGTATTCTCAAACAGAGAGTCCCGCGGCTGCGGGGTCAGTTCGTACGAGTTACATTGGTCCCGTGGAAGGTGTTGGTGACACCCAAGGGGCCGTTCGGGGGCTGTTTCGAGTTTTCACCCTCTAACGCCATGTTTTTAAGCCTAAGTCTAGAAATATGCAAATTAACATCGTATTCTCAAACCGAGAGACCCGTGGCTATGGGGTCAGTTCCTACGAGTTACATTGGTCCCGTGGGTGGTGTTGGTGCCACCCACGGGGCTGTTCGAGGGCTGTTTCGAGTTTACACCCTCTAACGCCATATTTTTAAGCCTAAGTCTAGAAAAATACAACTTATCATCGTATTCTCAAACCGAGAGTCCCGCGGCTGCGGGGTCACTTCCTACGAGTCACATTGGTCCCGTGGGAGGTGGTTGTGCCACCCACGAGGCCGTTCGGGGGCTGTTTTGCGTTTTCACCATCTAAAGCCATATTTTTAATCCTAAGTCTAGAAATATGCAAATTACTTTCATATTCTCAAACCGGGAGTCCCGCGGCTGCGGGGTCAGTTCCGATGAGTTACATTGGTCCCGTGGGAGATGTTGGTGCCATCCACGGGGACGGTCGGGGGCTATTTTGAGTTCTCACCATCTAACGCCATGTTTTAAAGCATAAGTCTAGAAAAATAAAACTTATCATCGTATTCTCAAACCAAGAGTCCCGCGGCTATGGGGTCACTTCCTACGAGTCAGATTGGTCCCGTGCGAGGTGTTGGTGCCACCCACGGGGCCGTTCGGGGGCTTATTCGAATTTTCACCCTCTAACGCGATATTTTTAAGCCTAAGTCTAAAAATATGCAAATTACCTTCGTATTCTCAAACAGAGAGTCCCGTGGCTGCGGGGTCATGTCCTACTTGTTACATTGGTCCCGTGGGAGGTGTTGGTGCCACCCACGGGGACGGTCGGGGGATGTTTCGAGTTCTCAAACACTAACGCCATGTTTTTAAGCCTAAGTCTAGAAAAATACAACGTATCGTCATATTCTCAAACCGAGAGTCCCGCGGCTGTGGGGTCACTTCCTACGAGTCACATTGGTCCCGTGGGAGGTGTTGGTGCCACCCACGGGACCGTTCAGGGGCTGTTTCGAGTTTTCACCCTCTAACGCCATGTTTTTAAGACTAAGTCAAGAAATATGCAAATTATCGTCGTATTCTCAAATCGGGAGTCCCGCGGCTATGGGGTCAGTTCCTATGAGTTACATTGGTCCCATAGGAGGTGTTGGTGCCACCCACGGGGATGTTCGAGGGCTGTTTCGAGTTTTCACCCCTCTAACGCCATGTTTTGCTTAAGTCTAGAAATATGCAAATTACCTTCGTATTCTCAAACTGGGAGTCCCATGGCTGCGGGGCCAATTCCTACGAGTTACATTGGTCCCGTGGGAGGTGTTGGTGCAACCCATGGGGACGTTCGGGGGATGTTTCGAGTTCTCTCCCTCTAATGCCATGTTTTTAAGCCTAAGTCTAGAAAAATACAAATTATTGTCATATTCTCAAGCCGAGAGTCCCGCGGCGACGGGGTTAGTTCCTACGAGTTACATTGGTCCCGTGGGAGGTGTTGGTGCCACCCACGGGGACGTTTGGGGGCTGTTTCGAGTTCTCACCCTCTAACGCCATGTTTTTGAGCCTAAGCCTAGAAATATGAAAATTATCATCGTATTCTCAAATCGGGAGTCCCACGGCTGCGGGGTCTGTTCCTACGAGTTACATTGGTCCCATGGGAGGTGTTGGTGCCACCCACGGGGATGTTCGAGGGCTGTTTCGAGTTTTCACCCTCTAATGCCATGTTTTGCTTAAGTCTAGAAATATGCAAATTACCTTCATATTCTTAAACTGGGAGTCCCGCGGCTGCGGGGCCAATTCCTATGAGTTACATTGGTCCCGTGGGAGGTGTTGGTGCAACCCATGGGGACGTTCGGGGGATGTTTCGAGTTCTCTCCCTCTAATGCCATGTTTTTAAGCCTAAGTCTAGAAAAATACAAATTATTCTCGTATTCTCAAACCGAGAGTCACGCGGAGGCGAGGTTAGTTCCTACGAGTTACATTGGTCCCGTCGGAGGTGTTGGTGCCACCCACGGGGCTGTTCGGGGGCTGTATCGAGTTTTCACCCTCTAACGCCATATTTTTAAGCATAAGTCTTGAAATATGCAAATTACCTTCGTATTCTCAAACCGGGAGTCCCGCAGCTGCGGGGTCTGTTCCTACGAGTTACATTGGTCCCGTGGGAGGTGTTGGTGCCACCCACGGGGGCGTTCGGGGGCTATTTTAAATTTTCACCCTCTAACGCCATGTTTTAAAGCCTAAGTCTAGAACTATGCAATTTATCAGCGTATTCTCAAATCGAGAGTCCCGCGGTTGCGGGGTGAGTACCTACGAGTTACATTGGTCTCGTTGGAGGTGTTGGTGCCACCCACAAGGCCGTTCGGGGGCTGTTTCAAGTTTTTTCCCTCTAACGACATATTTTTATGCCTAAGTCTAGAAATATGAAAATTACTTTCGTATTCTCAAACTGGGAGTCCCGCGACTGCGGGGTCAGTTCCTACGAAGTACATTGGTCCTGTTGGAGGTGTTGGTGCCACCCACGAGGCCGTCCGGGGTCTATTTCGAGTTTTCACCCTCTAACGCGATATTTTTAAGCCTGAGTCTAGAAATATGCAAATTACCTTCGTATTCTCAAACAGAGAGTCCGTACGGGCTACGGGGTCAGTTCCTACGAGTTACATTGGTCCCGTTGGGGGTGTCGGTGCCACCCATGGGGCCGTTCGGGGGCTGTTTTGAGTTCTCACCCTCTAATGCCATGTTTTTAAGCCTAAGTCTAGAAATATGCAAATTATCATTGTATTCTAAAACTGGGATTCCCGCGATTGTGTGGTCAGTTCCTACGAGTTACATTGGTCCCGTGAGAGGTGTTGGTACCACCCACAGGGCCGTTCGGGGGCTGGTTCGAGTTTTCACCCTCTAACGCCATGTTTTTAGGCCTAAGTCAAGAAATATGAAAATTACCTTCTTATTCTCAAACCGGGTGTCCCGCGGCTGTGGGGTCAGTTCCTACATGTTACATTGGTCCCGTGAGGGGTGTTGGTGTCCCCCATGGGGCCGTTCGGGGGTTGTTTCGAGTTTTAACCCTCTAATGCCATATTTTTAAGCCCAAGTCTAGATATATGCAAATTACCATCGTATTCTCAAACAGAGAGTCCCGTGGCTACGGGGCTAGTTCGTACGAGTTACATTAGTCCAGTGGGAGGTGTTGGTGCCACCCAAGGGGCCGTTCGGGGGCTGTTTCGAGTTTTCACCCTCTAACGCCATGTTTTTAAGCCTAAGTCAAGAAATATGCAAATTATCATCGTATTCTCAAAGCAAGAGTCCCGCGGCTAGGGGGTCAGTTCCTACGAGTGACATTGGTCCCCTGGGTGGTGTTGGTGCCACCCACGGGGCCGTTTGAGGGCTGTTTCGAGTTTTCATCCTCTAACACCATGTTTTGTTTAAGTCCAGATATATGCAAATTACCTTCGTATTCTCAAACTGGGAGTCCCGCGGCTGCGGGGTCATTTCCTATGAGTTACATTGGTCCCGTGGGAGGTGTTGGTGCCACCCACGGGGACGGTCGGGGGACGTTTCGAGTTCTCAAACACTAACGCCATGTTTTTAAGCCTAAGTCTAGAAAAATACAACGTATCGTCATATTTTCAAACCGAGAGTCCCGCGGCTGTGGGGTCACTTCCTACGAGTCACATTGGTCCCGTGGGAGGTGTTGGTGCCACCCACGGAACCGTTCAGGGGCTGTTTCGAGTTTTCACCCTCTAACCCCATGTTTTTAAGACTAAGTCAAGAAATATGCAAATTATCGTCGTATTCTCAAATCGGGAGTCCCGCGGCTATGGGGTCAGTTCCTACGAGTTACATTGGTTCCATGGGAGGTGTTGGTGCCACCCACGGGGATGTTCGAGGGCTGTTTCGAGTTTTCACCCTCTAACGCCATGTTTTGCTTAAGTCTAGAAATATGCAAATTACCTTCGTATTCTCAAACTGGGAGTCCCGCGGCTGCGGGGCCAATTCCTACGAGTTACATTGGTCCCGTGGGAGGTGTTGGTGCAACCCATGGGGACGTTCGGGGGATGTTTCGAGTTTTCTCCCTCTAATGCCATGTTTTTAAGCCTAAGTCTAGAAAAATACAAATTATTCTCGTATTCTCAAACCGAGAGTCACGCGGCGGCGAGGTTAGTTCCTACGAGTTTCATTGGTCCCGTGGCTGTTCGGGGGTTGTATCGAGTTTTCACCCTCTAACGCCATATTTTTAAGCCTAAGTCTTGAAATATGTAAATTACCTTCGTATTCTCAAACCGGGAGTCCCGCAGCTGCGGGGTCAGTTCCTACGAGTTACATTGGTCCCATGGGAGGTGTTGGTGCCACCCACGGGGGCGTTCGGGGGCTATTTTAAATTTTCACCCTCTAACGCCATGTTTTAAAGCCTAAGTCTAGAACTATGCAATTTATCAGCATATTCTCAAATCGAGAGTCCCGCGGTTGCGGGGTGAGTACCTACGAGTTACATTGGTCTCGTTGGAGGTGTTGGTGCCACCCACAAGGCCGTTCGGGGGCTGTTTCGTGTTTTCGCCCTCTAACGACATATTTTTATGCCTAAGTCTAGAAATATGAAAATTACCTTTGTATTCTCAAACCAGGAGTCCCGCGACTGCGGGGTCAGTTCCTACGAAGTACATTGGTCCTGTTGGAGGTGTTGGTGCCACCCACGAGGCCGTCCGGGGTCTATTTCGAGTTTTCACCCTCTAACGCGATATTTTTAAGCCTGAGTCTAGAAATATGCAAATTACCTTCGTATTCTCAAACAGAGAGTCCGTACGGGCTACAGGGTCAGTTCCTATGAGTTACATTGGTCCCGTTGGGGGTGTCGGTGCCACCCATGGGGCCGTTCGGGGGCTGTTTCGAGTTCTCACCCTCTAATGCCATGTTTTTAAGCCTAAGTCTAGAAATATGCAAATTATCATTGTATTGTAAAACTGGGATTCCCGCGATTGCGTGGTCAGTTCCTACGAGTTACATTGGTCCCGTGGGAGGTGTTGGTACCACCCACAGGGCCATTCGGGGGCTGGTTCGAGTTTTCACCCTCTAACGCCATGTTTTTAGGCCTAAGTCAAGAAATATGAAAATTACCTTCGTATTCTCAAACCGGGTGTCCCGCGGCTGTGGGGTCAGTTCCTACATGTTACATTGGTCCCGTGAGAGGTGTTGGTGTCACCCACGGGGCCGTTCGGGGGTTGTTTCGAGTTTTAACCCTCTAACGCCATATTTTTAAGCCCAAGTCTAGATATATGCAAATTACCATCGTATTCTCAAACAGAGAGTCCCGTGGCTGCGGGGCCAGTTCGTACGAGTTACATTAGTCCGGTGGGAGGTGTTGGTGCCACCCAAGGGGCCGTTCGGGGGCTGTTTCGAGTTTTCACCCTCTAACGCCATGTTTTTAAGCCTAAGTCAAGAAATATGCAAATTATCATCGTATTCTCAAACCAGGAGTCCCGCGGCTAGGAGGTTAGTTCCTACGAGTGACATTGGTCCCCTGGGTGGTGTTGGTGCCACCCACGGGGCCATTTGAGGGCTGTTTCGAGTTTTCACCATCTAACACCATGTTTTGTTTAAGTCCAGATATATGCAAATTACCTTCGTATTCTCAAACTGGGAGTCCCGCGGCTGCGGGGTCAGTTCCTACGAGTTACATTGGTCCCGTGGGAGGTGTTGGTGCCACCCACGGGGACGGTCGGGGGATGTTTCGAGTTCTCACACACTAACACCATGTTTTTAAGCCTAAGTCTAGAAAAATACAACGTATCGTCATATTCTCAAACCGAGAGTCCCGCGGCTGTGGAGTCACATTGGTCCCGTGGGAGGTCTTGGTGCCACCCACGGGGCCGTTCGAGGGCTGTTTCGAGTTTTCACCCTCTAACGCCATATTTTTCAAACTAAGTATAGAATTATGCAAATTACCATCATATTCTCAAACCGGGAGTCCCGCGGCTGCGGGGTCAGTTCCTACGAGTTACATTGGTCCCGTGGGAGGTGTTGGTGCCACCCACGGGGACGGTCGGGGGCTGTTTCGAGTTCTCAACCTCTAACGCCATATTTAAAGCCTAAGTCTTGAAATATGCAAATTACCTTCGTATTCTTAAACCGAGAGTCCCGCGGCTGCGGGGTCAGTTCCTACGAGTTACATTGGTCCCGTGGGAGGTGTTGGTGCCACCCATTTGGACGATGGGGGGCTATTTTGAGTTCTCTCTCTCTAACGTCATGTTTTTAATCCTAAGTCTAGAAATATGCAAATTATCATGGTATTGTCAAATCAGGAGTCACGCGGTTGCGGGGTTAGTTCTTACGAGTTACCTTGGTCCCGTGGGAGGTGTTGGTGCCACCCATGGGGACGTTCGGGGCCTGTTTCGAGTTCTCACCCTCTAACGCCATGTTTTTAAGCCTAAGTCTAGAAATATGCAAATTATCATTGTATTCTCAAACCGGGAGTCCCGCGACTGCGGGGTCAGTTCCTACGAGGTACATTGGTCCCGTGGGAGGTGTTGGTGCCACCCACAAGGCCGGTCGGGGATTGTTTTGAGTTTTCACCCTCTAACGCCATATTTTTATGCCTAAGTCTAGAAATATGCAAATTACCTTCGTATTCTCAAACAGAGAGTCCCGCGGTTACGGGGTCAGGTCCTACGAGTTACATTGGTCCCGTGGGCGGTGTTGGTGCCACCCACGGAGCCGTCCGGTGGCTGTTTGAAGTTTTCACCCTCTAACGGCATGTTTTTAAGCCTATGTCAAGAAATATGCAAATTATCATGGTATTCTGAAATCGGGAGTCCCGCGGCTGCTGGGTCAGTTCCTAATAGTAACATTGGTCATGTGGAAGGTGTTGGCGCCACCCACAGGGCCGTTCGGGGGCTGTTTCGAGTTCTCACCCTCTAACGCCTTGTTTTTAGGCCTAAGTCTAGAAATATAAAAATTATCATCGTATTCTCACATCGGGAGTCCCGCGACTGCGGGGTCCTTTCCTACGAGTTACATTGGTCCCGTGGGAGGTGTTGGTGCCACCCGTGGGGCCGTTCGAGGGTTGTTTCGAGTTTTCACCCTCTAACGCCATGTTTTATTTAAGTCTAGAAATATGAAAATTACCTTCGTATTCTCAAACTGGGAGTCCCGCGGCTGCGAGGTCTCTTCCTACGAGTTAGATTGGTCCCGTGGGAGGTGTTGGTGACACCCACGGTGACATTCGGGGGCTGTTTCGAGTTCTCACCTTCTAATGCCATGTTTCTAAGCCTAAGTCTAGAAATATGCAAATTATCGTTGTATTCTTAAACCGGGAGTCCCGCGACTACGGGGTCAGTTCCTACGATTTACATTGGTCCCGTGGAAGGTGTGGGTGCCACCCACGGGGTCGTTCGGGGGCTGTTTCGAGTTTTTACGCTCTAACGCTATATTTTTAAGCCTAAGTCTAGAAATATGCAAATTACCATCGTATTCTCAAACAGAGAGTCCTACAGCTGCGGGGTCACTTCCAACGAGGTACATTGGTCCCGTGGGAGGTGTTGGAGCCACCCATAGGGATGTTCGGGGGCTGTTTCGAATTCTAACCATCTAACGCCATGTTTTTAAGCCTAAGTCTAGAAATATGAAAATTATGGTCGTATTCTCAAACTGGGAGTTCCGCGGCTGCGGGGTCAGTTCCTATGAGTTAGATTGGTCCCGTGGGAGGTGTTACTGCCACCCATGGGGCCGTTCGGGGGCTGTTTCGAGTTTTCACCCTCTAACGCCATATTTTTAAGCCTAAGTCAAGAAATATGCAAATTACCTTCGTATTCTCAAACCGGGAGTCCTGTGGCTGTAGGGTCAGTTCCTACGAGTTACATTGGTCCCGTGAGAGGTGTTGGTGTCACCCACGGGTCCGTTCGAGGGCTCTGTCGAGTTTTCACCCTCTAACGCCATATTTTTAAGCCCAAGTCTAGAAATATGCAAATTATCGTCGTATTCTCGAACAGAGAGTCCCGCGGCTGTGGGGTCAGTTCGTACGAGTTATATTGGTCCCGTGGGAGGTGTTGGTGCCACCCACTTGGACGATCGGGGGCTGTTTCGAGTTCTCTCCCTCTAACGCCATGTTTTTAAACCTAAGTCTAGAATTATGCGAATTATCATCGTATTCTCAAACCCGGAGTCCCCCGACTGCAGCATCAGTTCCTACGAGTTACATTGGTCTCGTGGGAGGTGTTCGTGCCACCCATGGGGTCATTCGGGGGTTGTTTCGAGTTTTCACCCTCTAACGCCGTGTTTTTAAGCCTAAGTTACGAAATATGCAAATTATCATCGTATTCTCAAATCGGGAGTCCCGTTGCTGTGGGGTAAGTTCCTACGAGTTACATTGGTCCCGTGGGACGTGTTGGTGCCACCCACGGGGCCGTTCGAGGGCTGTTTCGAGTTTTCACCCTCTAACGGCATGTTTTGCTTCAGTCTAGAAATATGCAAATTACGTTCATATTCTCAAGTCGAGAGTCCCGCGGCTCTGGGGTCAGTTCCTACGAGTAACATTGGTCCCGTGGGAGGTATTGGTGCCACTCACAGGGCCGTTCGGGTGCTGTTTCGAGTTTTCACCCTCTAACGCTATATTTTTAAGCCTAAGTCCAGGAAATATGCAAATTACCATCGTATACTCAAACCGGGAGTCCCGCGACTGCGGGGTCAGTTCCTACGAAGTACATTGGTCCTGTTGGAGGTGTTGGTGCCACCCACGAGGCTGTTCGGGGACTGTTTTGAGTTTTCACCCTCTAACGCCATATTTCTAAGCCTGAGTCTAGAAATATGCAAATTACCTTCGTATTCTCAAACAAAGAGTCCGTACGGGCTGCGGGGTCAGTTCCTACGAGTTGAATTGGTCCCGTGGGAGGTGTTGGTGCCACCCACGGGGCCGTTCGAGGGCTGTTTCCAGTTTTCACAAACTAACGCCATGTTTTTAAGCTTAAGTCTAGAAATATGAAAATTACGTTCGTATTGTAAAATCGGGAGTCCAGCGGCTTCGGGGTCAGTTCCTATGAGTTACATTGGTAAAGTGGGAGGTGTCGGTGCCACCCACGGGGTGTTCGGGGGTTGTTTCGAGTTTTCTCCCTCTAACATCATGTTTTACCTAAGTCTAGAAATATAAAAATTACCTTCGTATTCTCAAACCGGGAGTCCCGCGACAGCGGTGTCAGTTCCTACGAGTTACATTGGCCCTGTTGGAGGTGTTGGTGCCATCCACGGGGACGTTCGGAGGCTGTTTCGAGTTCTCACCCTCTAACGCCATGTTCTTAAGCCTAAGTCTAGAAATATGTAAATTATCGTTGTATTCTCAAATCGGGAGTCCCGAGATTACGTGGTCAGTTCCTACGAGTTACATTGGTCCTGTGGGAGGTGTTGATGCCACCCACAGGGCTGTTCGGGGGATGTTTCGAGTTTTCACCCTCTAACGCCATATTTTTAAGCCTAAGTCTAGAGATATGCAAATTACCGTCGTATTTTCAAATAGAGAGTCCCGCGGCTGCTGGGTCAGTTCGTACGAGTTACATTGGTCCCGTGGGAGGTGTTGGTGACACCCAAGGGGTCGTTCGGGGGCTGTTTCGAGTTTTCACCCTCTAACGCAATGTTTTTAAGCCTAAGTCTAGAAATATGCAAATTATCATCGTATTCTCAATCCGAGTGACCCGTGGCTATGGGGTCAGTTCCTACGAGTTACATTGGTCCCGTGGGTGGTGTTGGTGCCACCCACGGGCTGTTCGAGGGCTGTTTCGAGTTTACACCCTCTAACGTCATATTTTTAAGCCCAAGTCTAGAAAAATACAACTTATCATCGTATTCTCAATTCGAGAGTCCCGTGGCTGTGGGGTCACTTCCTACGAGTCACATTGGTCCCGTGGGAGGTGGTTGTGCCACCCACGGGGCCGTTCGGGGGTTGTTTCGCGTTTTCACCCTCTAACGCCATATTTTTAAGCCTAAGTCTAGAAATATGCAAATTACCTTCTTATTCTCAAACCGGGAGTCCCACGGCTGCGGGGTCAGTTCCGACGAGTTACATTGGTCCCGTGGGAGGTGTTGGTGCCACCCACGGGGACGGTCGGGGGCTGTTTTGAGTTCTCACCCTCTAACGCCATGTTTTAAAGCCTAAGTCTAGAAAAATAAAACTTATCATCGTATTCTCAAATCGAGAGTCTCGCGGCTATGGGGTCACTTCCTACGAGTCAGATTGGTCCCGTGCGAGGTGTTGGTGCCACCCACGGGGCTGTTCGGAGGGTGTTTCGAGTTTGCACCCTCTAACGCGCTATTTTTAAGCCTAAGTCTAAAAATATGCAAATTACCTTCGTATTCTCAAACAAAGAGTCCCGTGGCTGCGGGGTCATGTCCTACCTGTTACATTGGTCCCGTGGGAGGTGTTGGTGCCACCCACGGGACCGTTCGGGGGCTATTTTAAGTTTTCACCCTCTAACGCCATGTTTCTAAACCTGAGTCTAGAAATATGCAAATTATCGTCGTATTCTCAAACCGCGAGTCCCGCGATTGCGTGGTCAGTTCCTACGAGTTACATTGGTCCCGTGGGAGGTGTTGGTGCCACCCACGGGACCATTCGGGGATGTTTCGAGTTTTCACCCTCTAACGCCATGTTTTTAAGCCTAAGTCAAGAAATATGCAAATTATCATCTTATTCTCAAATCGGGAGTCCCGCGGCTATGGGGTCAGTTCCTACGAGTTACATTGGTCCCGTGGGAGGTGTTGGTGCCACCCACGGGGATGTTCGAGGGCTGTTTTGAGTTTTCACCCTCTAACGCCATGTTTTGCTTTAGTCTAGAAATATGCAAATTAGCTTCGTATTCTCAAACTGGGAGTCCCGCGGCTGCGGGGTCAATTCCTACGAGTTACATTGGTCCCGTGGGACGTGTTGGTGCAACCCATGGGGACGTTCGGGGGATGTTTCGAGTTCTCTCCCTCTAATGCCATATTTTTAAGCCTAAGTCTTGAAAAATACAAATTATTGTCATATTCTCAAACCGAGAGTCCCGCGGCGACGGGGTTAGTTCCTACGAGTTACATTGGTCCCGTGGGAGGTGTTGGTGCCACCCACGGGGCTGTTCGGGGGCTGTATCGAGTTTTCACCCTCTAACGCCATATTTTTAATCCTAAGTCTTGAAATATGAAAATTACCTTCATATTCTTAAACCGGGAGTCCCGCAGCTGCGGGGTCAGTTCCTACGAGTTACATTGGTCCCGTGGGAGGTGTTGGTGCCACCCACGGGGGAGTTCGGGGGCTATTTTAAATTTCTCCCTCTAATGCCATGTTTTAAAGCCTAAGTCTAGAACTATGCAATTTATCATCATATTCTCAAACCGAGAGTCCCGCGATTGCGGGGTCAGTACCTATGAGTTACATTGGTCCCGTTGGAGGTGTTGGTGCCACCCCCAAGGCCGTTCGGGGGCTGTTTTGAGTTTTTGCCCTCTAACGACATATTTTTATGCCTAAGTCTAGAAATATGAAAATTTCCTTTGTATTCTCAAACCGGGAGTCCCGCGACTGCGGGGTCAGTTCCTACGAAGTACATTGGTCCTGTTGGAGGTGTTGGTGCCACCCACGAGGCCGTCCGGGGTCTATTTCGGATTTTCACCCTCTAACGCGATATTTTTAACCCTGAGTCTAGAAATATGCAAATTACCTTCGTATTCTCAAATAGAGAGTCCGTACGGGCTACGGGGACAGTTCCTACGAGTTACATTGGTCCCGTTGGGGGTGTCGGTGCCACCCATGGGGCCATTCGGGGGCTGTTTCGAGTTCTCACCCGCTAATGCCATGTTTTTAAGCCTAAGTCTAGAAATATGCAAATTATCATTGTATTCTCAAACTGGGAGTCCCACGATTGCGTGGTCAGTTCCTACGAGTTACATTGGTCCCGTGGGAGGTGTTGGTACCACCCGCAGGGCCGTTCGGGGGCTGTTTCGAGTTTTCACCCTCTGACGCCATGTTTTTAAGACTAAGTCAAGAAATATGCAAATTACCTGCGTATTCTGAAACCGAGAGTCGCGCGGCTGTGATGTCAGTTCCTACAAGTTACATTGGTCCCGTGAGAGGTGTTGGTGTCACCCACGGGGCCGTTCGGGGGTTGTTTCTAGTTTTCACCCTCTAACGCCATATTTTTAAGCCCAAGTCTAGATATATGCAAATTACCATCGTATTCTCAAACCAGGAGTCCCGCGGCTAGGGGGTCAGTTCCTACGAGTTACATTGGTCCCCTGGGTGGTGTTGGTGCCACCCACGGGGCCGTTCGAGGGCTGTTTCGAGTTTTCACCCTCTAAAACCATGTTTTGCTTAATTATAGATATATGCAAATTACCTTCGTATTCTCAAACTGGGAGTCCCGCGGCTGCGGGGTCCGTTCCTATGAGTTACATTGGTCCCGTGGGAGGTGTTGGTGCCACCCACGGGGCCGTTCGGGGACTGTTTCGAGTTTTCACCCTCTAATGCCATATTTTTAAGCCTAAGTCTAGAAATATGCAAATTAATGTAGTATTCTCAAACAGAGAGTCCCGCGGCAACGGTGTTAGTATTTACGAGTGATATTGGTCCCCTAGGAGGTGGTGGTGCCACCCACGGGGCCGTTCGGGGGCTGTTTCGAGCTTTCACCTTCTAACGCCATGTTTTTAAGCCTAAGTCTAGAAATATGCAAATTATCGTCGTATTCTCAAACCGCGAGTCCCGCGATTGCGTGGTCAGTTCCTACGAGTTACATTGGTCCCGTGAGAGGTGTTGGTGCCACCCACGGGGCCATTCGAGGGTTGTTTCGAGTTTTCACCCTCTAACGACATGTTTTTCTTAAGTCTATAAATTTGCAAATTACCTTCGTATTCTCAGACCGGGATTCCCACGGCTGTGGGGTCAGTTCCTACGAGTTACATTGGTCCCGTGGGAGGTGTTGGTGCCACCCAGGGGCCGTTGGGGGGCTGTTTCTAGTTTTCACCCCCTAACGCCATGTTTTTAAGCCTAAGTCTAGAAATATGCAAATTACGTTCGTATTCTCAAATCGGGAGTCCCGCGGTTGCGGGGTCAGTGCCTACGAGTTACATTGGTCCCGTGGGAGGTGTTGGTGCCACCCACGGGCCATTCAGGGGCCGTTTCGAGTTTTTACCCTCTATCACCATGTTCTTAATCCTAAGTCTAGAAATATGCAAATTACCTTCGTATTCTCAAACCGGGAGTCCCGCGGCTGTGGGCTCAGTTCCTACGAGTTACATTGGTCCCGTGCAAGGTGTTGGTGTCACCCACGGGTCCGTTCAGGGGCTCTTTCGAGTTTTCATCCTGTAACGCCATGTCTTGCCTAAATCTAAAAATATGCAAATTACATTCATATTCTCAAACCGGGAGTCCCGCGGATGTGGGGTCAATTCCTACGAGTTACATTGGTCCCGTGGGAGGTGTTGGTGCCACCCACTTGGACGATCAGGGGCTGTTTCGAGTTCTCACCCTCTAACGCCATGTTTTTAAACCTAAATCTAGAAATATGCAAAATATGTCCATATTCTCAAAGCGGGAGTCCCGCGACTGCGGGGTCAGTTCCTATGAGTTACATTGGTCCCATGGGAGGTGTTCGTGCCACCCACCGGGCCGTTCGGGAGTTGTTTCGAGTTTTCACCCTCTAACCCCAAATTTTTAAGCCCAAGTCTAGATATATGCAAATTACCTTTGTATTCTCAAACAGAGTGTCCCGTGGCTGCAGGGTCAGTTCATACGAGTTACATTGGTCCCGTGGGAGGTGTTGGTGCCACCCACGGGGCCGTTTGGGGGCCTTTTTGAGTTTTCACCCTCCAACACCTTGTTTTAAAGCCTAAGTCAAGAAATATGCAAATTATCGTCTTATTCTCAAATCGGGAGTCCCGCGACTGTGGGATCAGTTCCTACGAGTTACATTGATCCCGTGGGAGGTGTTGGTGCCACCCACGGGGCCCTTCGAGGGCTGTTTCGAGTTTTCACCCTCTAACGCCATGTATTTCTTTAGTCTAGAAATATGCAAATTTCCTACGAGTTCTTAAATTGAGAGTCCCGGGGCTGTGGCGTCAGTTCCTACGAGTTACATTGGTCCTCTGGGAGGTGTTGGTGCCACCCATTGGGCTGTTCAGGGGTTGTTACGAGTTTTCACCCTCTAACGCTATATTTTTAAGCTTAAGTCTAGAAATATGCAAATTACCATCGTATTCTCAAACAGAGAGTCACGCGGTTGCAGGGTCAGTTCCTACGAGTTACATTGGTCCCGTGGGAGCTGTTGGTGCCACCCACTGGGCTGTTGGGAGGCCATTTTGAGTTTACATCCTCTAACACCATATTTTTAAGCCTAAGTCAAGAAATATGTAAATTACCTTCGTATTCTCAAACCAGGAGTCCCACAGTTGTGGTTTCAGTTCCTACGAGTAACATTGGTCCCGTGGGTGGTGTTGGTGCCACCCACGAGGCCGTTCGAGGGCTCTTTCGAGTTTTCACCCTCTAACGTCATGTTTTGCTTTAGTCTAGAAATATACAAACTACCTTCGTATTCTCAAACCGGGAGTCCCGCGACTGCAGGGTCAGTTCCTACGAGTTACATTGGTCCCGTGGGAGGTGTTGGTGCCATCCACGGGGCCGTTCGGAGGCCGTTTCGAGTTTTCATCGTCTAACGCCATATTTTTAAGCCTAAGTCTAGAAATATGCAAATTACCTTCGTATTCTCAAATCGGGAGTCCCGCGACTGCGGGGTCAGTTCCTACGAGTTACATTCGTCCCGTGGGAGGTGTGGGTGCCACCCACGGGGCCGTTCGAGGGATGTTTCGAGTTTTCACCCTGTAACACTATATTTTTAAGCCTAAGTCTAGAAATATGAAAATTATGGTCGTATTCTCAAACTGGGAGTTTTGCGGTTGCGTGGTCAGTTCCTACGAGTTAGATTGGTCCCGTGAGTGGTGTTAGTGCCACCCATGGGGCCGTTCGGGGGCTGTTTCGAGTTTTCACCCTCTAATGCCATATTTTTAAGCCTAAGTCAAGAAATATGCAAATAACCTTCGTATTCTCAAACCGGGAGTCCCGCGGCTGCGGGGTCACTTCCTACGAGGTACATTCGTCCCGTGGGAGGTGTTGGTGCCACCCACAGGGACGTCCGGGGGCTGTTTCGAATTCTAACCATCTAACGCCATGTTTTTAAGACTAAGTCTAAAAATATGAAAATTATGGTTGTATTCTCAAACTGGGAATTCCGCGGCTGCGGGGTCAGTTCCTATGAGTTACATTGATCCCGTGGGAGGTGTTGCTGCCACCCACGGGACCGTTCGAGGGCTGTTTCGAGTTTGCATCCTCTAACGACATGTTTTGCTTCAGTCTAGAAATATGAAAATTACGTTCGTATTCTCAAGTCGAGAGTCCTGTGGCTCTGGGGTCAGTTCCTACGAGTAACATTGGTCCCGTGGGAGGTGTTGGTGCCACTCACGGGGCCGTTCGGAGGCTGTTTCGAGTTTTCACCCTGTAACGCTATATTTTTAAGCCTAAGTCGAGAAATATGCAAATTACCATCGTATTCTCAAACAGAGAGTTACGCGACTGCGGGGTCAGTTCCTACGAGTTACATTGGTCCCGTGGGAGGTGTTGGTGCCACCCACGCGGCCGCTCGGTGGACGTTTCGAGTTTTTATCCTCTAACGCCATATTTTTAAGCCTAAGTCTAGAAATTTATAAATTACCTTCGTATTCTCAAACCATGAGTCCCGCGGCTGTGGGGTCAGTTCCTACGAGTTACATTGATCCCATGTGAGGTGTTGGTGCCACCCACGGGGCCGTTCGAGGGCTGTTTCGAGTTTTCACCCTCTAACGCCATGTATTTCTTCAGTCTAAAAATATGCAAATTTCCTACGAGTTCTTAAATTGAGAGTCCCGGGGCTGTGGCGTCAGTTCCTACGAGTTACATTGGTCCCCTGGGAGGTGTTGGTGCCACCCACTGGGCTGTTCAGGGGTTGTTACGAGTTTTCACCCTCTAACGCTATATTTTTAAGCCTAAGTCTAGAAATATGCAAATTACCATCGTATTCTCAAACAGAGAGTCACGCGGTTGCAGGGTCAGTTCCTACGAGTTACATTGGTCCCGTGGGAGGTGTTGGTGCCACCCACTGGGCTGTTGGGAGGCCATTTTGAGT
Source organism: Sambucus nigra (assembly GCA_949130495.1). Lineage (NCBI taxonomy): Eukaryota > Viridiplantae > Streptophyta > Magnoliopsida > Dipsacales > Adoxaceae > Sambucus > Sambucus nigra. The sequence continues at coordinate 381,567,844 of OX422221.1, forward strand.
TTACATCCTCTAACGCCATATTTTTAAGCCTAAGTCAAGAAATATGTAAATTACCTTCGTATTCTCAAACCAGGAGTCCCACGGATGTGGTTTCAGTTCCTACGAGTAACATTGGTCCCGTGGGTGGTGTTGGTGCCACCCACGAGGCCGTTCGAGGGCTCTTTCGAGTTTTCACCCTCTAACGTCATGTTTTGCTTTAGTCTAGAAATATACAAACTACCTTCGTATTCTCAAACCGGGAGTCCCGCGACTGCAGGGTCAGTTCCTACGAGTTACATTGGTCCCGTGGGAGGTGTTGGTGCCATCCACGGGGCCGTTCGGAGGCCATTTCGAGTTTTCATCGTCTAACGCCATATTTTTAAGCCTAAGTCTAGAAATATGCAAATTACCTTCGTATTCTCAAACCGGGAGTCCCGCGACTGCGGGGTCAGTTCCTACGAGTTACATTCGTCCCGTGGGAGGTGTGGGTGCCACCCACGGGGCCGTTCGAGGGATGTTTCGAGTTTTCACCCTGTAACGCTATATTTTTAAGCCTAAGTCTAGAAATATGAAAATTATGGTCGTATTCTCAAACTGGGAGTTTTGCGGTTGCGTGGTCAGTTCCTACGAGTTAGATTGGTCCCGTGAGTGGTGTTAGTGCCACCCATGGGGCCGTTCGGGGGCTGTTTCGAGTTTTCACCCTCTAATGCCATATTTTTAAGCCTAAGTCAAGAAATATGCAAATAACCTTCGTATTCTCAAACCGGGAGTCCCGCGGCTGCGGGGTCACTTCCTATGAGGTACATTCGTCCCGTGGGAGGTGTTGGTGCCACCCACAGGGACGTCCGGGGGCTGTTTCGAATTCTAACCATCTAACGCCATGTTTTTAAGACTAAGTCTAAGAATATGAAAATTATGGTTGTATTCTCAAACTGGGAGTTCCGCGGCTGCGGGGTCAGTTCCTATGAGTTACATTGATCCCGTGGGAGGTGTTGCTGCCACCCACGGGACCGTTCGAGGGCTGTTTCGAGTTTGCACCCTCTAACGACATGTTTTGCTTTAGTCTAGAAATATGAAAATTACGTTCGTATTCTCAAGTCGAGAGTCCTGTGGCTCTGGGGTCAGTTCCTACGAGTAACATTGGTCCCGTGGGAGGTGTTGGTGCCACTCATGGGGCCGTTCGGAGGCTGTTTCGAGTTTTCACCCTCTAACGCTATATTTTTAAGCCTAAGTCCAGAAATATGCAAATTACCATCGTATTCTCAAACAGAGAGTTACGCGACTGCGGGATTAGTTCCTACGAGTTACATTGGTCCCGTGGGAGGTGTTGGTGCCACCCACGCGTCCGTTCGGTGGACGTTTCGAGTTTTTATCCTCTAACGCCATATTTTTAAGCCTAAGTCTAGAAATTTATAAATTACCTTCGTATTCTCAAACCATGAGTCCCGCGGCTGTGGGGTCAGTTCCTACGAGTTACATTGGTCCCGTGAGAGGTGTTGGTGCCACCCACGGGGCCGTTCGAGGGTTGTTTCGAGTTTTCACCCTCTAACGCCATGTTTTGCTTAAGTCTAGAAATTTGCAAATTACCTTCGTATTCTCAAACCGGGAGTCCCACGGCTGCGGGGTCAGTTCCTAAGAGTTACATTGGTCCCGTGGGAGGTGTTGGTGCCACCCACGGGGCCGTTCGAGGGTTGTTTCGAGTTTTCACCCCTAACACCATGTTTTTTATCCTCAGTCTAGAAATATGCGAATTACGTTCGTATTCTCAAATCGGGAGTCCCGCAGCTGCGGAGTCAGTGCCTACGAGTTACATTAGTCCCGTGGGAGGTGTTAGTGCCACCCACGGGCCGTTCAGGGGACGTTTCGAGTTTTCACCCTCTATCACCATGTTTTTAATCCTAAGTATAGAAATATGCAAATTACCTTCGTATTCTCAAACCGAGAGTCCCGCGGCTGTGGGCTCAGTTCCTATGCGTTACATAGGTCCCGTGAGAGGTGTTGGTGTCACCCACGGGTCCGTTCAGGGGCTCTTTCGAGTTTTCACCCTCTAACGCCATGTTTTGCCTAAGTCTAGAAATATGCAAATTACATTCGTATTCTCAAACTTGGAGTCCCGCAGCTGCGGGTTCAATTCCTACGAGTTACATTGGTCCCGTGGGAGGTGTTGGTGCCACCCACTTGGACGATCAGGGGCTGTTTCGAGTTAGCTCCCTCTAACGCCATATGTTTAAACCTAAGTCTAAAAATATGCAAATTATGGTCGTATTCTCAAACCGAGACTCCCGCGACTGCGGGATCAGTTCCTATGAATTACATTGGTCTCGTGGGAGGTGTTGGTGACACCCATGGGGCCGTTCGGGGTTGTTTCGAGTTTTCACCCACTAACGCCATATTTTTAAGCCCAAGTCTAGAAATATGCAAATTACCATCGTATTCTTGAACAGAGAGTCCCAAGGCTATGGGGTCAGTTCGTACGAGTTACATTGGTCCCGTGGGAAGTGTTGGTGCCACCCACTCAGACGATCGGGGGCAGTTTCGAGTTCTCTCCCTCTAACGCCATGTTTTTAATCCTAAGTATTGAAATATGCAAATTACCTTCGTATTCTCAAACCGGGAGTCCCGCGGCTGTGGGCTCAGTTCCTACGAGTTACATTGGTCCCGTGAGAGGTGTTGCTGTCACCCACGGGTCCGTTCAGGGGCTCTTTCGAGTTTTCACCCTCTAACGCCATGTTTTGCTTAAGTCTAGAAATATGCAAATTACATTCGTATTCTCAAACTCGGAGTCCCGCGGCTGCGGGGTCAATTCCTACGAGTTACATTGGTCCCGTGGGAGGTGTTGGTGCCACCCACTTGGACGATCAGGGGCTGTTTCGAGTTAGCTCCTCCATGTTTTTAAACCTAAGTCTAGAAATATGCAAATTATGGTCATATTCTCAAACCGAGAGTCCCGCGACTGCGGGGTCAGTTCCTATGAGTTACATTGGTCTCGTGGGAAGTGTTGGTGCCACCCACGGGGCCGTTCGGGAGTTGTTTCGATTTTTCACCGTCTAACGCCATATTTTTAAGCCCAAGTCTAGAAATATGCAAATTACCGTCCTATTCTCAAACAGAGAGTCCCGTGGCAACAGGGTCAGTTCGTACGAGTTACATTGTTCCCGTGGGAGGTGTTGGTGCCACCCATGGGGCCATTTGGGGGTTGTTTCAAGTTTTCACCCTCTAACGCCTTGTTTTAAAGCATAAGTCAAGAAATATGCAAATTATCGTCGTATTCTAAAATCGGGAGTCCTACGGCTGTGGGATCAGTTCCTACGAGTTACATTGGTCCTGTGGGAGGTGTTGGTGCCACCCACCGGGCCGTTCGAGGGCTGTTTCGAGTTTTCACCCACTAACACCATATTTTTCTTCAATCTAGAAATATGCAAATTACCTACGAATTCTTAAACCGACAGTCCCGCGGCTGTGGCGTCAGTTCCTACTAGTTACATTGGTCCTGTGGGAGGTGTTGGTGCCACCCATGGGGCTGTTCGGGGGCTGTTACGAGTTTTCACCCTCTAACGCTATATTTTTAAGCCTAAGTCCAGAAATATGCAAATTACTAGCGTATTCTCAAACAGAGAGTCACGCGGCTGCGGGGTCAGTTCCTACGAGTTACATTGGTCCCGTGGGATGTGTTGGTGTGACCCACGGGGCCGTTCGGAGGCCATATTGAGTTTCATCCTCTAACGCCATATTTTTAAGCCTAAGTCTAGAAATATGTAAATTACCTTCGTATTTTCAAACCAGGAGTCCCACGGATGTTGGGTCAGTTCCTACGAGTAACATTGGTCCCGTGGGAGGTGTTGGTGCCACCCACGGGGCCGTTCGAGGGCTGTTTCGAGTTTTCACCCTCTAACGCCATGTTTTTCTTAAGTCTAAAAATTTCCAAACTACCTTCGTATTCTCAATCCGGGAGTCCCGCAGCTGCGTGGTCAGTTCCTACGAGTTACATTGGTCCCGTGGGAGGTGTTGGTGCCACCCACGGGATCGTTCGGAGGCCGTTTCGAGTTTTCATCCTCTAACGCCATATTTTTAGTCCTAAGTCTAAAAATATGCAAATTACCTTCGTATTCTCAAACCGGGAGTCCCGTGGCTATGGGGTCAGTTCGTACGAGTTACATTGGTCCCATGAGAGGTGTTGGTGTCACCCACGATTCCATTTGGGGGCTCTTTTGAGTTTTCACCCTCTAACGCCATGTTTTGCCTAAGTCTAGAAATATGCAAATTACCTTCGTATTCTCAAACCGGGAGTACCGCGGCTACGGGGTCAGTTCCTATGAGTTACATTGGTCTTGTGGGAGGTGTTGTTGCCACCCACTTGGACGATCGGGGGCTGTTTCGAGTTCTCTCCCTCAAACGCCATGTTTTTAAACCTAAGTCTAGAAATATGCAAATTATCGTCGTATTCTCAAACCGGGACTCCCGCGATTGCGGGGTCAGTTCCTATGAGTTACATTGGTCCCGTGGGAGGTGTTGGTGCCACCCACGGGGCCGTTCGGGGGTTGTTTTGAGTTTTCACCCTCTAACGCCATATTTTTAAGCCCAAGTCTAGAAATATGCAAATTACCGTCATAATCTCGAACAGAGAGTCCCGCAGCTGTGGGGTCAATTCGTACAAGTTACATTGGTCCCATGGGAGGTGTTGGTGCCTCCCACTTGGACGATCGGGGGCCGTTTCGAGTTCTCTCCCTCTAACGCCATATGTTTAAACCTAAGTCTAGGAATATGCAAATTATCGTCGTATTCTCAAACTGGGAGTCCCGTGACTGCGGGGTCAGTTCCTACGAGTTACATTGGTCCTGTGGGAGGTGTGGGCGCCACCCACGGGGCCGTTCGAGGGATGTTTCGAGTTTTCACCCTCTAACGCTATATTTTTAAGCCTAAGTCAAGAAATATGCAAATTACAGTCGTATTCTCAAACAGAGAGTCACGCGGCTGCGGGGTTAGTTCCTACGAGCTACATTGGTCCCGTGGGAGGTGTTGGTGCCACCCACTGGGACGTTTGGGGACTATTTCGAGTTCTCACCCTCTAACGCCATGTTTTTAAGCCTAAGTCTTGAAATATGCAAATTATCTTCGTATTCTCAAATCGGGAGTCCCGCGACTGCGGGGTCAGTTCCTACGAGGTACATCGGTCCCGTGGGACGTGTTGGTGCCACACACGGGGACGTTCGGGGACTGTTTTGAGTTTTCACTCTCTAACGCCATATTTTTAAGCCTAAGTCTAGTAATACGCAATTTACCGTCGTATTCACAAACAGAGAATCCCGCGGCTATGGGGTCAGTTCCTACGAGTGATATTCGACCCTTGGGAGGTGTTGGTGCCACCCACAGGGCCGTTCGGGGGCTGTTTCGAGTTATCACCCTCTAACGCCATGTTTTTAAGCCTAAGTCTAGAAATATGCAAATTATCATCGTATTCTCAAACCGGGAGTCCCGCGGCTGCGGGGTCAGTTCCTACGAGTTACATTGGTCCCGTGGGAGATGTTGGTGCCACCTACGGGGCCGTTGGGGGGTTGTTTCGAGTTTTCACTCCCTAACCCCATGTTTTTAAGCCTAAGTCTAGAAATATGCAAATTACGTTTGTATTCTCAAATCGAGAGTCCAGCGGCTGTGGTGTCAGTTCCTACGAGTTACATTGGTCCCGAGGGAGGTGTTGGTGCCACCCACGGGGCAGTTCGAGGGTTGTTTCGAGTTTTCACCCTCTAACGCCATGTTTTGCTTAAGTCTAGAAATATGCAAATTATTGTCGGATTATCCAACCGGGAGTCCCGCGACTGTGGGGTCAGTTTCTACGAATTACATCGGTCCCGTGGGAGGTGTTGGTGCCACCCACAGGGACGTTCGGGGACTGTTTCGAGTTCTCACCCTCTAACGTAATATTTTTAAGCGTAAGCCTAGAAATATGCAAATTTCCGTTGTATTCTCAAATAGAGAGTCCCACGGATGAGGGGTCAGTTCCTACGAGTTATATTGGTCCCGTGGGAGGTGTTGGTGCCACCCACGGGGCCGTTCGGGGGCTGTTTCGAGTTTTCACCCTCTAACGCCATGTTTTTAAGCCTATGTCAAGAAATATGCAAGTTATCGTCGTATTCTCAAACCGGGAGTCCCGCGTCTGTGGGGTCTATTCCTACGAGTAACATTGGTCCCGTGGGTGGTGTTGGTGCCACCCACGGGGCCGTTCGGGAGCTATTTCGAGTTCTCTCCCCCTAACGCCATGTTTTTAAGCCTAAGTCTATAAATATGCAAATTATCATCGTATTCTCAAACCGGGAGTCCCGCGGTTGCGAGGTCAGTTCCTACGAGTTACATTGGTCCCGAGGGAGGTGTTGGTGCCACCCACGGGGCCGTTCGGGGACTGTTTCGAGTTTTCACCCTCTAATGCCATATTTTTAAGCCTAAGTCTAGAAATATGCAAATTAATGTAGTATTCTCAAACAGAGAGTCCCGCGGCAACGGTGTTAGTATTTACGAGTGATATTGGTCCCCTAGGAGGTGGTGGTGCCACCCACGGGGCCGTTCGGGGGCTGTTTCGAGCTTTCACCTTCTAACGCCATGTTTTTAAGCCTAAGTCTAGAAATATGCAAATTATCTTTGTATTCTCAAACCGGGAGTCCCGCGGCTGCGAGGTCAGTTCCTACGAGTTACATTGGTCCCGTCGGAGATGTTGGTGCCACCGACGGGGCCGTTGGGAAGCTGTTTCAAGTTTTCACCCCTAACGCCATGTTTTTAAGCCTAAGTCTAGAAATATGCAAATTACGTTTGTGTTCTCAAATCGGGAGTCCCGCGGCTGCGGGGTCAGTTCCTACGAGTAACATTGGTCCCGAGGGAGGAGTTGGTGCCACCCACGGGGCCGTTCAGGGGCTGTTTCGAGTATTCATGCTCTGACACCATGTTTTTAAGCTTAGGTCTATAAATATCCAAATTGTTATTGTATTCTCAAATCGGGAGTCCCACGGCGGCGGGGTCAGTTCCTACGAGTTAGATTGTTCCCGTTGGAGGTGTTGGTGCCATCCACAGGGCCGTTCGGGGGCTGTTTTGAGTTTTCACCCTCAAACACCATATTTTTAAGCCTAAGTCTATAAAATTGCAAATTAACATTGTATTCTCAAACAGAGAGTCCCGCGACTGTAGGGTCAGTTCCTACGAGGTACATTGGTCCCGGGGGAGGTGTTGGTGCCACCCACGTGGCCGTTCGAGGGCCGTTTCAAGTTTTCACCCTCTAACGCCATATTTTTAAGCGTAAGTCAAGAAATATGCAAATTACCTTCGTATTCTTAAATCGAGAGTCCCGTGGTTGTGGGGTCAGTTCCTACGAGTTACATTTGTCCCGTGGGAGGTGTTGGTGCCACACACAGGGCCGTTCGGGGGCTGTTTCGAGTTTTCACCCTCTAACGCTATATTTTTTAGCCTAAGTGCATAAATATGCAAATTACCATCGTATTACATTGGTCCCGTGGGAGGTGTTGGTGCCACCCACGGGGCCGTTCGGAGGCCATTTCGAGTTTTCATCCTCTAACGCCATATTTTTAAGCCTAAGTGTAGAAATATGCAAATTACCTTCGTATTCTCAAATCGGGAGTCATCCGGCTACAGGGTCAGTTCATACGAGTTACATTGGTCCCGTGGGAGGTGTTGGTGCCACCCACGGGGCCGTTTGGCGGCTATTTCGAGTTTTCACCCTCTAACGCCTTCTTTTAAAGTCTAAGTCAAGAAATATGCAAATTATCATCGTATTCTCAAATCGGGAGTCCCATGGATGTGGGGTCAGTTCCTACGAGTTACATTGGTCCCGTGGGAGGTGTTGGTGCCACCCACGGGACCGTTCGAGGGATGTTTCGAGTTTTCACCATCTAACGCCATGTTTTGCTTCAGTCTAGAAATATGAAAATTACCTTCGAATTGTCAAACCGAGAGTCCCGCGACTGTGGCGTCAGTTCCTACGAGTTACATTTGTCCCGTGGGAGGTGTTGGTGCCACCCACGGGGCTGTTCGGGGGCTATTACGAGTTTTCATCCTCTAACGCTATATTTTTAAGCCAACGTCCAGAAATATGCAAATTACCAACGTATTCTCACACAGAGAGTCACGCGGCTGCGGGATCAGTTCCTACGAGTTACATTGGTCCCGTGGGAGGTGTTGGTGCCACCCACGGGGCCGTTCGGAGGCCATTTCGAGTTATCATCCTCTAACGCCATATTTTTAAGCCTAAGTCTAGAAATATCTAAATTACCTTCGTATTCTCAAACCGGGAATCCCACGGATGTGGGGTCAGTTCCTACGAGTAACATTGGTCCCGTGGGAGGTGTTGGTCCCACCCATGGGGCCGTTCGAGGGTTGTTTCGAGTTTTCATCCCCTAACGCCATGTTTTGCTTAAGTCTAGAAATATGCAAATTACCTTCGTATTCTCAAACCGGGAGTCCCGCGTCTGCGGGGTCTGTTCCTACGAGTTACATTGGTCCGGTGGGAGGTGTTGGTGCCACCCACGGTGACATTCGGGGGCTGTTTCGAGTTCTCACCTTCTAATTTCATGTTTTTAAGCCTAAGTCAAGAACTATGCAAATTATCATCGTAATCTCAAACCGGGAGTCCCGCGACTATGGGGTTAGTTCCTACGAGTTATATTGGTCCCGTGGGAGGTGTGGGTGCCACCCACGGGGCCGTTCGAGGGATGTTTCGAGTTTTCGCCCTCTAACGCTATATTTTTAAGCCTTAGTCCAGAAATATGCAAATTACCATCGTATTCTCAAACAGAGAGTCACGCGACTGCGCGATCAGTTCCTACGAGTTACATTGGTCCCGTGGGAGGTGTGGGTGCCACCCACGGGGACGTTTGGGGGCTGTTTCGAGTTCTCACCCTCTAACTCCATGTTTGTAAGCCTAAGTCTAGAAATATGCAAATTATCATTGTATTCTCAAATCGGGAGTCCCACGACTGCGGGGTCAGTTCGTAAGAGTTACATTGGTCCCGTGGGAGGTCTTTGTGCCACCCACGGGGCGGTTCGAGGGATGTTTCGAGTTTTCACCCTCTAACACCATGTTTTGCTTAAGTCTAGAAATAAGCAAATTATTGTTGGATTATCAGACCGAGAGTCCCGCGAATGCGGGGTCAGTTCCTACGAGTTACATCGGTCCCGTGGTAGGTGATGGTGCCACCCACGGGGACGTTCGGGGACTATTTCGAGTTCTCACCCTCTAACGCCATATTTTTAAGCCTAAGTCCAGAAATATGAAAATTACCGTTGTATTCTTAAACAGAGAGTCCCACGGCGGCGGGGTCAGTTCCTACGAGTTATATTGGTCCCGTGGGAGGTGTTGGTGCCACCCACGGGGCCGTTCGGGGGATGTTTTGAGTTTTTACCCTCTAACGCCATTTTTTTAGCCTATGTCAAGAAATATGCAAATTATCGTTGTATTTTCAAACTGGGAGTCCCGCGGCTGTGGGGTCAGTTCCTACGAGTAACATTGGTCCCGTGGGTGGTGTTGGTGCCACCCACGGGGCCGTTCGGAGGCTGTTTCGAGTTCTCTCCCAATAACTCTATGTTTTTAAACCTAAGTCTAGAAATATGCAAATTATCATCGTATTCTCAAACCGGGAGTCCCGCGGCTGCGAGGTCAGTTCCTACGAGTTACATTGGTCCCGAGGGAGGTGTTGGTGCCACCCAGGGGGCCGTTCGGGGACTCTTTCGAGTTTTCACCCTCTAATGCCATATTTTTAAGCATAAGTCTTGTAATATGAAAATTATCATCGTATTCTCAAACAGAGAGTCCCACGGCTGCCGGGTCAGTTCCTACGAGTGATATTGGTCCCCTGGGAGGTGTTGGTGCAATCCACGGGGCCGTTCGGGGGCTGTTTCGAGTTTTCACCCTCTAATGCCATATTTTTAAGCCTAAGTCTAGAAATATGGAAATTATCATCGTATTCTCAAACCAGGAGTCCCGCGGCTGCGGGGTGAGTTCCTACGAGTTACATTGGTCTCGTGGGAGGTGTTGGTGCCACCCACGGGTCCGTTCAGGGGCTGTTTCGAGTATTCACCCGCTGAGACCATGTTTTTAAGTCTAAGTATTAAAATATGCAAATTATCATCGTATTCTCAAACCGGGAGTCCCGCGGCTGCGGGGTCAGTTCCTACGAGTTACATTGGTCCCGTGGGAGATGTTGGTGCCACCTACGGGGCCGTTGGGGAGCTGTTTCGAGTTTTCACTCCCTAACCTCATGTTTTTAAGCCTAAGTCTAGAAATATGCAAATTACGTTTGTATTCTCAAATCGAGAGTCCAGCGGCTGCGGGGTCAGTTCCTACGAGTTACATTGGTCCCGAGGGAGGTGTTGGTGCCACCCACGGGGCAGTTCGAGGGTTGTTTCGAGTTTTCACCCTCTAACGCCATGTTTTGCTTAAGTCTAGAAATATGCAAATTATTGTCGGATTATCCAATCGGGAGTCCCGCGACTCTGTGGTCACTTCCTACGAGGTACATCGGTCCCGTGGGAGGTGTTGGTGCCACCCACAGGGACGTTCGGGGACTGTTTCGAGTTCTCACCCTCTAACGCAATATTTTTAAGCGTAAGCCTAGAAATATGCAAATTTCCGTTGTATTCTCAAACAGAGAGTCCCACGGATGAGGGGTCATTTCCTACGAGTTATATTGGTCCCGTGGGAGGTGTTGGTGCCACCCACGGGGCCGTTCGGGGGCTGTTTCGAGTTTTCACCCTCTAACGCCATGTTTTTAAGCCTATGTCAAGAAATATGCAAGTTATCGTCGTATTCTCAAACCGGTAGTCCCGCGTCTGTGGGGTCTATTCCTACGAGTAACATTGGTCCCGTGGGTGGTGTTGGTGCCACCCACGGGGCCGTTCGGGGGCTATTTCGAGTTCTCTCCCCCTAACGCCATGTTTTTAAGCCTAAGTCTATAAATATGCAAATTATCATCGTATTCTCAAACCGGGAGTCCCGCGGTTGCGAGGTCAGTTCCTACGAGTTACATTGGTCCCGAGGGAGGTGTTGGTGCCACCCACGGGGCCGTTCGGGGACTGTTTCGAGTTTTCACCCTCTAATGCCATATTTTTAAGCCTAAGTCTAGAAATATGCAAATTAATGTAGTATTCTCAAACAGAGAGTCCCGCGGCAACGGTGTTAGTATTTACGAGTGATATTGGTCCCCTAGGAGGTGGTGGTGCCACCCACGGGGCCGTTCGGGGGCTGTTTCGAGCTTTCACCTTCTAACGCCATGTTTTTAAGCCTAAGTCTAGAAATATGCAAATTATCTTTGTATTCTCAAACCGGGAGTCCCGCGGCTGCGGGGTCAGTTCCTACGAGTTACATTGGTCCCGTCGGAGATGTTGGTGCCACCGACGGGGCCGTTGGGAAGCTGTTTCAAGTTTTCACCCCTAACGCCATGTTTTTAAGCCTAAGTCTAGAAATATGCAAATTACGTTTGTGTTCTCAAATCGGGAGTCCTGCGGCTGCGGGGTCAGTTCCTACGAGTAACATTGGTCCCGAGGGAGGAGTTGGTGCCACCCACGGGGCCGTTCAGGGGCTGTTTCGAGTATTCATGCTCTGACACCCTGTTTTTAAGCTTATGTCTATAAATATACAAATTGTCATTGTATTCTCAAATCGTGAGTCCCACGGCGGCGGGGTCAGTTCCTACGAGTTAGATTGTTCCCGTTGGAGGTGTTGGTGCCATCCACAGGGCCGTTCGGGGGCTGTTTTGAGTTTTCATCCTCAAACACCATATTTTTAAGCCTAAGTCTATAAATATGCAAATTAACATTGTATTCTCAAACAGAGAGTCCCGCGACTGCGGGGTCAGTTCCTACGAGGTACATTGGTCCCGGGGGAGGTGTTGGTGCCACCCACGTGGCCGTTCGAGGGCCGTTTCGAGTTTTCACCCTCTAACGCCATATTTTTAAGCGTAAGTCAAGAAATATGTAAATTACCTTCGTATTCTCAAATCGAGAGTCCCGTGGTTGTGGGGTCAGTTCCTACGAGTTACATTTGTCCCGTGGGAGGTGTTGGTGCCACACACAGGGCCGTTCGGGGGCTGTTTCGAGTTTTCACCCTCTAACGCTATATTTTTTAGCCTAAGTGCATAAATATGCAAATTACCATCGTATTACATTGGTCCCGTGGGAGGTGTTGGTGCCACCCACGGGGCCGTTCGTAGGCCATTTCGAGTTTTCATCCTCTAACGCCATATTTTTAAGCCTAAGTCTAGAAATATGCAAATTACCTTCGTATTCTCAAATCGGGAGTCATCCGGCTATAGGGTCAGTTCATACGAGTTACATTGGTCCCGTGGGAGGTGTTGGTGCCACCCACGGGGCCGTTTGGCGGCTATTTCGAGTTTTCACCCTCTAACGCCTTGTTTTAAAGTCTAAGTCAAGAAATATGCAAACTATCGTCGTATTCTCAAATCGGGAGTCCCATGGATGTGGGGTCAGTTCCTATGAGTTACATTGGTCCCGTGGGAGGTGTTGGTGCCACCCACGGGACCGTTCGAGGGATGTTTCGAGTTTTCACCATCTAACGCCATGTTTTGCTTCAGTCTAGAAATATGAAAATTACCTTCGAATTGTCAAACCGAGAGTCCCGTGACTGTGGCGTCAGTTCCTACGAGTTACATTTGTCCCGTGGGAGGTGTTGGTGCCACCCACGGGGCTGTTCGGGGGCTATTACGAGTTTTCATCCTCTAACGCTATATTTTTAAGCCAAAGTCCATAAATATGCAAATTACCAACGTATTCTCACACAGAGAGTCACGCGGCTGCGGGATCAGTTCCTACGAGTTACATTGGTCCCGTGGGAGGTGTTGGTGCCACCCACGGGGCCGTTCGGAGGCCATTTCGAGTTATCATCCTCTAACGCCATATTTTTAAGCCTAAGTCTAGAAATATCTAAATTACCTTCGTATCCTCAAACCGGGAATCCCACGGATGTGGGGTCAGTTCCTACGAGTAACATTGGTCCCGTGGGAGGTGTTGGTGCCACCCACGGGGCCGTTCGAGGGTTGTTTCGAGTTTTCATCCTCTAACGCCATGTTTTGCTTAAGTCTAGAAATATGCAAATTACCTTCGTATTCTCAAACCGGGAGTCCCGCGTCTGCGGGGTCAGTTCCTACGAGTTACATTGGTCCGGTGGGAGGTGTTGGTGCCACCCACGGTGACATTCGGGGGCTGTTTCGAGTTCTCACCTTCTAATTTCATATTTTTAAGCCTAAGTCAAGAACTATGCAAATTATCATCGTAATCTCAAACCGGGAGTCCCGCGACTGTGGGGTTAGTTCCTACGAGTTATATTGGTCCCGTGGGAGGTGTGGGTGCCACCCACGGGGCCGTTCGAGGGATGTTTCGAGTTTTCGCCCTCTAACGCTATATTTTTAAGCCTTAGTCCAGAAATATGCAAATTACCATCGTATTCTCAAACAGAGAGTCACGCGACTGCGCGATCAGTTCCTACGAGTTACATTGGTCCCGTGGGAGGTGTGGGTGCCACCCACGGGGACGTTTGGGGGCTGTTTCGAGTTCTCACCCTCTAACTCCATGTTTGTAAGCCTAAGTCTAGAAATATGAAAATTATCATTGTATTCTCAAATCGGGAGTCCCACGACTGCGGGGTCAGTTCGTAAGAGTTACATTGGTCCCGTGGGAGGTCTTCGTGCCACCCACGGGGCGGTTCGAGGGATGTTTCGAGTTTTTACCCTCTAACACCATGTTTTGCTTAAGTCTAGAAATAAGCAAATTATTGTTGGATTATCAGACCGAGAGTCCCGCGACTGCGGGGTCAGTTCCTACGAGTTACATCGGTCCCGTGGTAGGTGATGGTGCCACCCACGGGGACGTTCGGGGACTATTTCGAGTTCTCACCCTCTAACGCCATATTTTTAAGCCTAAGTCCAGAAATATGAAAATTACCGTTGTATTCTCAAACAGAGAGTCCCACGGCAGCGGGGTCAGATCCTACGAGTTATATTGGTCCCGTGGGAGGTGTTGGTGCCACCCACGGGGCCGTTCGGGGGATGTTTTGAGTTTTTACCCTCTAACGCCATGTTTTTAAGCCTATCTCAAGAAATATGCAAATTATCGTTGTATTTTCAAACTGGGAGTCCCGCGGCTGTGGGGTCAGTTCCTACGAGTAACATTGGTCCCGTGGGTGGTGTTGGTGCCACCCACGGGGCCGTTCGGAGGCTGTTTCGAGTTCTCTCCCAATAACTCTATGTTTTTAAGCCTAAGTCTAGAAATATGCAAATTATCATCGTATTCTCAAACCGGGAGTCCCGCGGCTGCGAGGTCAGTTCCTACGAGTTACATTGGTCCCGAGGGAGGTGTTGGTGCCACCCAGGGGGCCGTTCGGGGACTCTTTCGAGTTTTCACCCTCTAACGCCATATTTTTAAGCATAAGTCTTGTAATATGAAAATTATCGTCGTATTCTCAAACAGAGAGTCCCGCGGCTGCCGGGTCAGTTCCTACGAGTGATATTGGTCCCCTGGGAGGTGTTGGTGCAATCCACGGGGCCGTTCGGGGGCTGTTTCGAGTTTTCACCCTCTAATGCCATATTTTTAAGCCTAAGTCTAGAAATATGGAAATTATCATCGTATTCTCAAACCAGGAGTCCCGCGGCTGCGGGGTGAGTTCCTACGAGTTACATTGGTCTCGTGGGAGGTGTTGGTGCCACCCACGGGTCCGTTCAGGGGCTGTTTTGAGTATTCACCCGCTGAGACCATGTTTTTAAGTCTAAGTATTAAAATATGCAAATTATCGTCGTATTCTCAAACCGGGAGTCCCACGGCTGCGGGGTCAGTTCCTACGAGTTACATTGGTCCCTTTGGAGGTGTTGGTGCAATCCAGGGGGCCGTTTGGAGTTTTCACCCCCTAACGCCATATTTTTAAGACTAAGTCTAGAAATATGCAAATTACCATCGTATTCTCAAACAGAGAGTCCCGTGGCTACGGGGTCAGTTCCTACGAGGTACATTGGTCCCGTGGGAGGTGTTGGTGGCACCCAAGGGGCCGTTTGGGTGTTGTTTCAAGTTTTCACCCTCTAACGCCTTGTTTTAAAGCCTAAGTCAAGAAATATGCAAATTATCGTCGTATTCTCAAATCGGGAGTCCCGCGGCTGTGGGATCAGTTCCTACGAGTTACATTTGTCCCGTGGGAGGTGTTAGTGCCACCCACGGGGCCGTTCGAGTGATGTTTCGAGTTTTCACCCTCTAATGCCATGTTTTTCTTCAGTCTAGAAATATGAAAATTACCTACGAATTCTTAAACCAAGAGTCCCACGGATGTGGCATCAGTTCCTACGAGTTACATTGGTCCCGTGGGAGGTGTTGGTGCCACCCACGGGGCCGTTCGGAGGCTATTTTGAGTTTTCATCCTCGAACGCCATATTTTTAAGCCTAAGTCTAGAAATATGTAAATTACCTTCGTATTCTCAAACCAGGAGTCCCACGGATGTGGGGTCAGTTCCTACGAGTAACATTGGTCCCGTGGGAAGTGTTGGTGCCACCCACGGGGCCGTTCGAGGGCTGTTTCGAGTTTTCACCCTCTAATGCCATGTTTTGCTTAAGTCTAGAAATTTCCAAACTACCTTCGTATTCACAAACCGGGAGTCCCGCGGCTGTGGGGTCAGTTCCTACGAGTTACATTGGTCCCGTGGGAGGTGTTGGTGCCACCCACGGGGTCGTTCGGAGGCCGTTTTGAGTTTTCATCCTCTAACGCCATATTTTTAAGCCTAAGTCTAGAAATATACAAATTACCTTCGTATTCTCAAACCAGGAGTCCCGTGGATGTGGGTTCAGTTCGTACGAGTTACATTGGTCCCATGAGAGGTGTTGGTGTCACCCACGGTTCCATTCGGGGGCTCTTTCGAACTTTCACCCTCTAACGCCATGTTTTGCCTAAGTCTAGAAATATGCAAATTACCTTCGTATTCTCAAACCGGGAGTCCCGCGGCTGCGGGGTCAGTTCCTACGAGTTACATTGGTCCTGTGGGAGGTGTTGTTGCCACCCACTTGGACGATCGGGGGCCGTTTCGAGTTCTCTCCCTCTAACGCTATGTTTTTAAACATAAGTCTAGAAATATGCAAATTATCATCGTATTCTCAAACCGGGAGTCTCGCGACTGCGGGGTCGGTTCCTATGAGTTACATTGGTCCCGTGGGAGGTGTTTGTGCCACCCACGGGGCCATTCGGGGGTTGTTTCGATTTTTCACCCTCTAACGACATATTTTTAAGCCCAAGTCTAGAAATACGAAAATTACCGTCGTATTCTCGAATAGAGAGTCCCGTGGCTGTGGGGTCAGTTCGTACGAGTTACATTGGTCCCGTGGGAGGTGTTGGTGCCACCACTTGGACGATCGGGGGCAGTTTCGAGTTCTCTCACTCTAACGCCATGTTTTTAAACCTAAGTCTAGAAATATGTAAATTATCGTCGTATTCTCAAACTGGGAGTCCCGCGACTGCGGGGTCAGTTCCTACGAGTTACATTGGTCCCGTGGGTGGTGTTGGTGCCACCCACCGTTCGGGGGATGTTTCGAGTTCTCTCCCTCTAACGCTATATTTTAAAGCCTAAGTCCTGAAATATACAAATTATCATCGTATTCTCAAACCAAGAGTCCCGCGGCTGCGAGGGCAGTTCCTACGAGTTACATTGGTCCCGAGGGAGGTTTTAGTGCCACTCACGGGGCCGTTCGGGAACTATTTCGAGTTTTCACTCTCTAACGCCTTATTTTTAAGCCTAAGTCTAGTGATACGCAAATTAAAATCGTATTCTCAAACAGAGAGTCCCGCAGCTGCGGGGTTAGTTCCTACGAGTGATATTGGTCCCCTGGGAGGTGTTGGTGCCACCCACGGGGCCGTTCGGGGACTGTTTCGAGTTTTCGCCCTCTAATGCCATGTTTTTAAGCCTAAGTCTAGAAATATGCAACTTATCATCGTATTCTCAAATCGGGAGTCCCGCAGCGGTGGGGTCAGTTCCTACGAGTTACATTGGTCCCGTGGGAGATGTTGGTGCCACCCATGGGGCCGTTGGGGCGCTGTTTCGAGTTTTCACCCCCTAACGCCATGTTTTTAAGCCTAAGTCTAGAAATATGCAAATTACGTTTGTATTCTCAAATCGGGAGTCCAGCGGCTGCGGGGTCAGTTCCTATGAGTTACATTGGTCCCGTGGGTGGTGTTGGTGCCACCCACGGGGCCGTTCGGAGGCTGTTTCGAGTTCTCTCCCAATAACTCTATGTTTTTAAGCCTAAGTCTAGAAATATGCAAATTATCATCGTATTCTCAAACCAGGAGTCCCACGGATGTGGGGTCAGTTCCTACGAGGTACATCGGTCCCGTGGGAGGTGTTGGTGCCACCCACGGGACGTTCGGGGACTGTTTCGAGTTCTCACCCTCTAACGCAATATTTTTAAGCCTAAGCCTAGAAACATGCAAATTTTCGTTGTATTCTCAAACAGAGAGTCCCGCGGCTGAGGGGTCAGTTCGTACGAGTTACATTGGTCCCGTGGGAGGTGTTGGTGCCACCCACGGGGCCGTTCGGGGGCTGTTTCGAGTTTTCACCCTCTAACGCCATGTTTTTAAGCCTATGTCATGAAATATGAAAATTATCGTCATATTCGCAAACCGGGAGTCCCGCATCTGTGGGGTCAGTTCCTACGAGTAACGTTGGTCCCGTGGGTAGTGTTGGTGCCACCCACGGGGCCGTTCGGGGGCTGTTTCGAGTTCTCTCCCTCTAACGCCATGTTTTTAAGCCTAAGTCTAGAAATATGCAAATTATCATGGTATTCTCAAACCGGGAGTCCCGCGGTTGCGAGGTCAGTTCCTACGAGTTACATTTGTCCCGAGGGAGGTGTTGGTGCCACCCATGGGGCCGTTTGGGGACTGTTTTGAGTTTTCACCCTCTAACGCCATATTTTTAAGCCTAAGTCTAGAAATATGCAAATTACCATCGTATTCTCAAACATAGAGTCCCGCGGCTGCGGGGTCAGTTCCTACGAGTGATATTGGTCCCCTGGGAGGTGTTGGTGCCACCCACGAGGCCGTTCGGGGACTGTTTCGATTTTTCACCCTCTAACGCCATGTTTTTAAGCCTATGTCTAGAAATAGGCAAATTATCATCGTATTCTCAAACCGGGAGTCCCGTGGCTGCGGGGTCACTTCCTACGAGTTACATTGGTCCCGTGGGAGATGTTGGTGCCACCGACGGGGCCGTTGGGGCGCTGTTTCGAGTTTTCACCTCCTAACGCCATGTTTTTAAGCCTAAGTCTAGAAATATGCAAATTACGTTTGTATTCTCAAATCGGGAGTCCAGCGGCTGCGGGGTCAGTTCCTACGAGTTACATTGGTCCCGAGGGAGATGTTGGTGCCACCCACGGAGCAGTTCGAGGGCTGTTTGGAGTTTTCATCCTCTAACGCCATGTTTTGCTTAAGTACAGAAATATGCAAATTATTATCGGATTATCCAACCAGGTGTCACGCGACTGCGGGGTCCGTTCCTACGAGGTACATCGGTCCCGTGGGAGGTGTTGGTGCTACCCACGGGGACGTTCGGGGACTGTTTCGAGTTCTCAACCTCTAACGCAATATTTTTAAGCCTAAGCCTAGAAACATGCAAATTTTCGTTGTATTCTCAAACAGAGAGTCCCGCGACTGAGGGGTCAGTTCCTACTAGTTATATTGGTCCCGTGGGAGTGTTGGTGCCACCCACGGGGCTGTTCGGGGGCTGTTTCGAGTTTTCACCCTCTAACGCCATGTTTTTAAGCCTATGTCAAGAAATATGCAAATTATCGTCATATTCGCAAACCGGGAGTCCCGCATCTGTGGGGTCAGTTCCTACGAGTA
The DNA here is from genome assembly GCA_949130495.1 of Sambucus nigra. Taxonomy (NCBI): domain Eukaryota; kingdom Viridiplantae; phylum Streptophyta; class Magnoliopsida; order Dipsacales; family Adoxaceae; genus Sambucus; species Sambucus nigra. Next base: position 381,586,697 of record OX422221.1, read on the forward strand.
ACATTGGTCCCGTGGGTGGTCTTGGTGCCACCCACGGGGTCGTTCGGGGGCTGTTTCGAGTTCTCTCCCTCTAACGCCATATTTTTAAGCCTAAGTCTAGAAATATGCAAATTATTATCGTATTCTTAAACAGAGAGTCCCGCGGCTGTGGGGTCAGTTCCTACGAGTGATATTTGTCCCCTAGGAGGTGTTGGTGCCACCCACGGGGCCGTTCGGGGGCTGTTTCGAGCTTTCACCCTCTAACGCCATGTTTTTAAGCCTAAGTCTAGAAATATGCAAATTATATTCGTATTCTCAAACCGGGAGTCCCGCGACTGCGGGGTCAGTTCCTACGAGTTACATTGGTCCCATCGGAGATGTTTGCCCCACCCATGGGGCCGTTGGGGGGATGTTTCGAGTTTTCAACCCCTAACGCCATGTTTTTAAGCCTAAGTCTAGAAATATGCAAATTACGTTTGTATTCTCAAATCGGGAGTCCCGCGGCTGCGGGGTCAGTTCCTATTTTTTACATTGGTCCCCAGGGAGGTGTTGGTGCCACCCACGGGGCCGTTCAGGGGCTGTTTCGAGTATTCACCCTCTGACACCATGCTTTTAAGCTTAAGTCTAGAAATATGAAAATTATCATTGTTTCTCAAATCGGGAGTCCCACGGCTGCGGGGTCAGTTCCTACGAGTTAGATTGGTCCCGTTGGAGGTGTTGGTGCCATCCACGGGGCCATTCGGGTGCTGTTTCGAGTTTTCACCCTCTAACGCCCTATTTTTAAGCCTAATTCTAGAAATATGCAAATTACCATGGTATTCTCAAATAGAGAGTCCCGCGACTGCGGGGTCAGTTCCTACGAGGTACATTGGTCCCGTGGGAAGTGTTGGTGCCACCCATGGGGCCGTTCTAGGGCTATTTCGAGTTTTCACCCTCTAACGCCATGTTTTTAAGACAAAGTCTAGAAATATACAAATTATCATCGTATTCTCAAATCGGGAGTCCCACAGCTGCGGGGTCAGTTCCTATGAGTTACATTGGTCCCGAGGGAGGTGTTGGTTCCACCCACGGGGCAGTTCGAGGGCCGTTTCGAGTTTTCACCCTCTAACGCCATATTTTTAAGCCTAAGTCAAGAAATATGCAAATTACCATCGTATTCTCAAACAGAGAGTCATGCGGCTACGGGGTCAGTTCCTATGAGTTACATTGGTCCCGTGGGAGGTGTTGGTGCCACCCACGGGGCCGTTCGGAGGCCGTTTCGAGTTTTCATCCTCTAACGCCATATTTTTAAGCCTAAGTCTAGAAATATGCAAATAGCCTTCGTATTCTCAAACCGAGAATCATCCGGCTGCGGGGTCAGTTCCTACGAGTTAGATTTGTCCCGTGGGAGGTGTTGGTGCCATCCACGGGGCCGTTCGGGGGCTGTTTCGAGTTTTCACCCTCTAACGCCATATTTTTGAGCCTAAGTCTGGAAATATGCAAATTACCATCGTATTCTCAAATAGAGAGCCCCGCGACTGCGGGGTCAGTTCCTACGAGGTACATTGGTCCCGTGGGAGGTGTTGGTGCCACCCAGAGGGCCGTTCTGGGGCTGTTTCGAGTTTTCACCCTCTAACGCCATGTTTTTAAGACTAAGTCTAGAAATATGCAAATTATCATCGTATTCTCAAATCGGGAGTCCCACGGCTGCGGGGTCAGTTCCTATGAGTTACATTGGTCCCGAGGGAGGTGTTGGTGCCACCCACGGGGCCGTTCGAGGGCCGTTTTGAGTTTTCACCCTCTAACGCCATATTTTTAAGCCTAAGTCAAGAAATATGCAAATTACCATCGTATTCTCAAATAGAGAGTCACGCGGCTACGGGGTCAGTTCCTATGAGTTACATTGGTCCCGAGGGAGGTGTTGGTGCCACCCACGGGGCCGTTCGGGGATTGTTTCGAGTTTTCACCCTCTAACGCCATATTTTTAAGCCTAAGTCTAGTAATATCCAATTTACCGTCGTATTCTCAAACAGAGAGTCCCGCGACTGTGGGGTCAGTTCCTACGAGTGATATTGGTCCCCTGGGAGGTGTTGGTGCCACCCACGGGGCCGTTCGGGGGCTGTTTCGAGCTTTCACCCTCTAATGCAATGTCTTTAAGCCTAAGTCTAGAAATATGCAAATTATCGTCGTATTCTCAAACCGGGAGTCCCGTGGCTGCGGGGTCAGTTCCTACGAGTTACATTGGTCCCGTCGGAGATGTTGGTGCCACCCATGGGGCCGTTTAGGGGCTGTTTTGAGTATTCACCCTCTGACACCATGTTTTTAATCCAAAGTCTAGAAATATGCAAATTATCGTTGTATTCTCAAACCGGGAGTCCCACAGCTGCGGGGTCAGTTCCTACGAGTTACATTGCTCCCGTGGGAGGTGTTGGTGCCACCCACGGGGCCGTTCGGAGGCCGTTTCGAGTTTTCATCCTCTAACGCCATATTTTTAAGCCTAAGTCTAGAAATATGAAAATTACCTTCGTATTCTCAAACCGGGAGTCCCGTGGCTGCGAGGTCAGTTCCTACGAGTTACATTAGTCCCGAGGGAGGTGTTGGTGCCACCCACGGGGCCGTTCGGGGATTGTTTCGAGTTTTCACCCTCTAACGCCATATTTTTAAGCCTAAGTCTAGTAATATCCAAATTACCGTCGTAATCTCAAACAGAGAGTCCCGCGACTGTGGGGTCAGTTCCTACGAGTGATATTGGTCCCCTGGGAGGTGTTGGTGTCACCCACGGAGCCGTTCGGGGGCTGTTTCGAGCTTTCACCCTCTAATGCAATGTCTTTAAGCCTAAGTCTAGACATATGCAAATTATCGTCGTATTCTCAAACCGGGAGTCCCGTGGCTGCGGGGTCAGTTCCTACGAGTTACATTGGTCCCGTCGGAGATGTTGGTGCCACCCATGGGGCCGTTGGAGGGCTTTTTCGAGTTTTCACCCCCTAACGCCATGTTTTTAAGCCTAAGTCTATAAATATGCAAATTACTTTCGTATTCTCAAACCGGGAGTCCCGCAGCTGCGGGGTCAGTTCCTACGAGTTACATTGGTCCCGTGGGAGGTGTTGGTGCCACCCACTTGGACGATCGGGGGCTGTTTTGAGTTCTCTCCCTCTAACGCCATGTTTTTAAACCTAAGAATAGAAATATCCAAATTACCTTCTAATTCTCAAACCGAGAGTCCCGCGGCTGTGGCGTCCGTTCCTACGAGTTACATTGATCCCGTGGGAGGTGTTGGTGCCACCCACGGGGCCGTTCGGGGGTTGTTTCGAGTTTTCACCCTCTAACGCCATATTTTTAAGCCCAAGTCTAGAAATATGCAAATTATCATCGTATTCTCAAATCAGGAGTCCCACGGCTGTGGGGTCAGTTCCTACGAATTACATTGGTCCCATGGGAGGTGTTGGTGCCACCCACGGGGCCTTTCCAGGGTTGTTTCGTGTTTTCACCCTCTAACGCCATGTTTTTTTTAAGTTTAGAAATATTCAAATTACCTTCGTATTCTCAAACCGGGAGTCCCGCGGCTGCGGGGTCAGTTCCTACGAGTTACATTGGTCCCGAGGGAGATGTTGGTGCCACCCACGGGGCAGTTCGAGGGCTGTTTCGAGTTTTCATCCTCTAACGCCATGTTTTTAAGCCTAAGTCAAGAAATATGAAAATTATCGTCGTATTCTCAAATCGGGAGTCCCACGGTTGCGGGGTTAGTTCCTACGAGTGATATTGGTCCTCTGGGAGGTGTTGGTACCACCCACGGGGCCGTTCGGGGGCGTTTTGAGTTTTCACCCTCTAACGCCATGTTTTTAAGCCTAAGTCAAGAAATATGAAAATTATCGTCGTATTCTCAAACCGGGAGTCCCACGGCTGCGGGGTCAGTTCCTACGAGTCACATTGGTCCCGTGAGAGATGTTGGTGCCAGCCACGAGGTCGTTGGGGGGCTGTTTCGAGTTTTCACCACCTAACGCCATGTTTTTAAGCCTAAGTCCAGAAATATGCAAATTACGTTTGTATTCTCAAATCGGGAGTCCCGTGGCTGCGGGGTCAGTTCCTACGAGTTACATTGGTCCCGTGGGAGGTCTTGGTGCCACCCACGGGGCCGTTTAGGGGCTGTTTTGAGTATTCACCCTCTGACACCATGTTTTTAATCCAAAGTCTAGAAATATGCAAATTATCGTTGTATTCTCAAACCGGGAGTCCCACAGCTGCGGGGTCAGTTCCTACGAGTTACATTGGTCCCGTTGGAGGTGTTGGTGCCACCCACGGGGCCGTTCGGGGGCTGTTTCGAGTTTTCACCCTCTAACGCCATCTTTTTAAGCCTAATTCTAAAAATATGCAAATTACCATCGTATTCTCAAATAGAGAGTCCCGCGGCTGCGTGGTCAGTTCCTACGAGGTACATTGGTCCCGTGGGAGGTGTTGGTGCCACCCACGGGGTCGTTCGGGGGCTGTCTCGAATTCTCACCATCTAACGCCATGTTTTTAAGTCTAAGTCTAGAAATATGTAAATTATGGTCGTATTCTTAAACCGGGAGTCCCACGGCTGCGGGGTCAGTTCCTACGAGTTACACTGGTCCCGTTGGAGGTGTTGGTGCCATCCACGGGGCCGTTCGGGGCCTGTTTTGAGTTTTCACCCTCTAACGTCATATTTTTAAGCCTAACTCTAGAAATATGCAAATTACCATTGTATTCTCAAATAGAGAGTCCCGTGGGTGCGTGGTCAGTTCCAACGAGGTACATTGGTCCCGTGGGAGGTGTTAGTGCCAACCACGGGGACGTTCGGGGGCTGTTTCGAATTCTCACCATGTAACACCATGTTTTTAAGCCTAAGTCTAGAAATATGAAAATTATGGTCGTATTCTCAAACCGGGAGTCCCGCAACTGCGGGGTCAGTTCCTACGAGTTACATTGGTCCCGTGGGAGGTGTTGGTGCCACCCACTTGGACGATCGGGGGCTGTTTTGAGTTCTCTCCCTCTAACGCCATGTTTTTAAACCTAAGAACAGAAATATGAAAATTACCTTCTAATTCTCAAACCGATAGTCCCGCAGCTGTGGCGTCCGTTCCTACGAGTTACATTGGTCCCGTGGGAGGTGTTGGTGCCACCCACGGGGCCGTTCGGGGGCTGTTTCGAGTTTTCACCCATTAACGCCATGTTTTTAAGCCTAAGTCAAGAAATATGCAAATTATCATCGTATTCTCAAATCGGGAGTCCCACGGCTGTGGGGTCAGTTCCTACGAATTACATTGGTCCCGTGGGAGGTGTTGGTGCCACCCACGGGGCCGTTCCAGGGCTGTTTCGTGTTTCCACCCTCTAACGCCATGTTTTGCTTAAGTTTAGAAATACGCAAATTACCTTAGTATTCTCAAACCGGGAGTCCCGCGGCTGCGGGGTCAGTTCCTACGAGTTACATTGGTCCCGTGGGAGGTGTTGGTGCCACCCACGGTGACATTCAGGGGCTATTTCGAGTTCTCACCTTCTAATGTCATGTTTTTAAGCCTAAGTCTTGAAATATCCAAATCATCAATGTAATCTCAAACCGGGAGTCCCGCGACAGTGGGGTCAATTCCTACGAGTTACATTGGTCCCGTGGGAGGTGTGGGTGCCACCCAAGGGGCCGTTCGAAGGATGTTTCGAGTTTTCACCCTCTAACGCTATATTTTTAAGCCTAAGTCGAGAAATATCCAAATTACCATCGTATTCTCAAACAGAGAGTCACGCGGCTACGGGGTCTGTTCCTACGAGTTACATTGGTCCCGTGGGAGGTGTTGGTGACACCCACGGGGACGTTTGGGGGTTGTTTCGAGTTCTCACCCTCTAACGCCATATTTTTGAGCCTAAGTCTAGAAATATGCAAATTATCATCGTATTCTCAAATCGGGAGTCCCACGGCTGCGGGGTCTGTTCCTACGAGTTACGTTGGTCCCGTGGGAGGTGTTGGTGCCACCCACGGGGCCGTTCGGGGGTTGTTTCGAGTTTTCACCCTCTAACGCCATGTTTTTAAGCCTAAGTCAAGAAATATGAAAATTATCTTCGTATTCTCAAACCGGGAGTCCCACGGTTGCGGGGTTAGTTCCTACGAGTGATATTGGTCCCCTGGGAGGTGTTGGTACCACCCACGGGGCCGTTCGGGGGCGTTTCGAGTTTTCACCCTCTAACGCCATGTTTTTAAGCCTAAGTCAAGAAATATGAAAATTATCATCGCATTCTCAAACCGGGAGTCCCACGGCTGCGGGGTCAGTTCCTATGAGTCACATTGGTCCCGTGAGAGATGTTGGTGCCTGCCACGAGGCCGTTGGGGGGCTGTTTCGAGTTTTCACCCCCTAACGCCATGTTTTTAAGCCTAAGTCTAGAAATATGAAAATTACGTTTGTATTCTCAAATCGGGAGTCCCGTGGCTGCGGGGTCAGTTCCTACGAGTTACATTGGTCCCGTGGGAGGTGTTGGTGCCACCCACGGGGCCGTTTAGGGGCTGTTTTGAGTATTCACCCTCTGACACCATGTTTTTAATCCAAAGTCTAGAAATATGCAAATTATCGTTGTATTCTCAAACCGGGAGTCCCACAGCTGCAGGGTCAGTTCCTACGAGTTACATTGGTCCCTTTGGAGTTGTTGGTGCCATCCACGGGGCCGTTCGGGGGCTGTTTCGAGTTTTCACCCTCTAACGCCATCTTTTTAAGCCTAATTCTAAAAATATACAAATTACCATCGTATTCTCAAATAGAGAGTCCCGCTACTGCGTGGTCAGTTCCTACGAGGTACATTGGTCCCGTGGGAGGTGTTGGTGCCACCCACGGGGTCGTTCGGGGGCTGTCTCGAATTTTCACCATCTAACGCCATGTTTTTAAGTCTAAGTCTAGAAATATACAAATTATGGTCGTATTCTTAAACCGGGAGTCCCACGGCTGCGGGGTCAGTTCCTACGAGTTACACTAGTCCCGTTGGAGGTGTTGGTTCCATCCACGGGGCCGTTCGGGGCCTGTTTTGAGTTTTCACCCTCTAACGTCATATTTTTAAGCCTAAGTCTAGAAATATGCAAATTACCATTGTATTCTCAAATAGAGAGTCCCGCGGCTGCGTGGTCAGTTCCAACGAGGTACATTGGTCCCGTGGGAGGTGTTAGTGCCACCCACGGGGACGTTCGGGGGCTGTTTCGAATTCTCACCATGTAACGCCATGTTTTTAAGCCTAAGTCTAGAAATATGAAAATTATGGTCGTATTCTCAAACCGAGAGTCCCGCAACTGCGGGGTCAGTTCCTACGAGTTACATTGGTCCCGTGGGAGGTGTTGGTGCCACCCACTTGGACGATCGGGGGCTGTTTTGAGTTCTCTCCCTCTAACGCCATGTTTTTAAACCTAAGAACAGAAATATGAAAATTACCTTCTAATTCTCAAACCGATAGTCCCGCAGCTGTGGCGTCCGTTCCTACGAGTTACATTGGTCCCGTGGGAGGTGTTGGTGCCACCCACGGGGCCGTTCGGGGGCTGTTTCGAGTTTTCACCCATTAACGCCATGTTTTTAAGCCTAAGTCAAGAAATATGCAAATTATCATCGTATTCTCAAATCGGGAGTCCCACGGCTGTGGGGTCAGTTCCTACGAATTACATTGGTCCCGTGGGAGGTATTGGTGCCACCCACGGGGCCGTTCCAGGGTTGTTTCGTGTTTCCACCCTCTAACGCCATGTTTTGCTTAAGTTTAGAAATATGCAAATTACCTTCGTATTCTCAAACCGGGAGTCTCGCGGCTGCGGGGTCAGTTCCTACGAGTTACATTGGTCCCGTGGGAGGTGTTGGTGCCACCCACGGTGACATTCAGGGGCTATTTCGAGTTCTCACCTTCTAATGTCATGTTTTTAAGCCTAAGTCTAGAAATATCCAAATCATCAATGTAATCTCAAACCGGGAGTCCCGCGACAGTGGGGTCAATTCCTACGAGTTACATTGGTCCCGTGGGAGGTGTGGGTGCCACCCAAGGGGACGTTCGAAGGATGTTTCGAGTTTTCACCCTCTAACGCTATATTTTTAAGCCTAAGTCGAGAAATATCCAAATTACCATCGTATTCTCAAACAGAGAGTCAAGCGGCTGCGGGGTCTGTTCCTACAAGTTACATTGGTCCCGTGGGAGGTGTTGGTGCCACCCACGGGGACGTTTGGGGGCTGTTTCGAGTTCTCACACTCTAACGCCATGTTTTTGAGCCTAAGTCTAGAAATATGCAAATTATCATCGTATTCTCAAATCGGGAGTCCCACGGCTGCGGGGTCTGTTCCTATGAGTCACATTGGTCCCGTGAGAGATGTTGGTGCCAGCCACGAGGCCGTTGGAGGGCTGTTTCGAGTTTTCACCCCCTAACGCCATGTTTTTAAGCCTAAGTCTAGAAATATGAAAATTACGTTTGTATTCTCAAATCGGGAGTCCCGTGGCTGCGGGGTCAGTTCCTACGAGTTACATTGGTCCCGTGGGAGGTGTTGGTGCCACCCACGGGGCCGTTTAGGGGCTATTTTGAGTATTCACCCTCTGACACCATGTTTTTAATCCAAAGTCTAGAAATATGCAAATTATCGTTGTATTCTCAAACCGGGAGTCCCACAGCTGCAGGGTCAGTTCCTACGAGTTACATTGGTCCCTTCGGAGGTGTTGGTGCCATCCACGGGGCCGTTCGGGGGCTGTTTCGAGTTTTCACCCTCTAACGCCATCTTTTTAAGCCTAATTCTAAAAATATACAAATTACCATCGTATTCTCAAATAGAGAGTCCCGCGACTGCGTGGTCAGTTCCTACGAGGTACATTGGTCCCGTGGGAGGTGTTGGTGCCACCCACGGGGTCGTTCGGGGGCTGTCTCGAATTTTCACCATCTAACGCCATGTTTTTAAGTCTAAGTCTAGAAATATACAAATTATGGTCGTATTCTTAAACCGGGAGTCCCACGGCTGCGGGGTCAGTTCCTACGAGTTACACTAGTCCCGTTGGAGGTTTTGGTTCCATCTACGGGGCCGTTCGGGGAATGTTTTGAGTTTTCACCCTCTAACGTCATATTTTTAAGCCTAAGTCTAGAAATATGCAAATTACCATTGTATTCTCAAATAGAGAGTCCCGCAGCTGCGTGGTCAGTTCCTACGAGGTACATTGGTCCCGTGGGAGGTGTTAGTGCCACCCACGGGGACGTTCGGGGGCTGTTTCGAATTCTCACCATGTAACGCCATGTTTTTAAGCGTAAGTCTAGAAATATGAAAATTATGGTCGTATTCTCAAACCGGGAGTCCCGCGGCTGCGGGGTCAGTTCCTATGAGTTACATTGGTCCCATGGGAGGTGTTGGTACCACCCACGGGGCCGTTCGAGGGCTGTTTCGAGCATTCAACCTCTAACACCATATTTTTAAGCCTAAGTCAGGAAATATACGAATTACATTCATATTCTCAAATCGGGAGTCCCACGGCTGTGGGGTCAGTTCCTACGAGTTACATTGGTCCCGTGAGAGGTGTTGGTGTCACCCACGGGTCCTTTCGGGGGCTCTTTCGAGTTTTCACCCTCTAACGCCATGTTTTGCCTAAGTCTATAAATATGCAAATTACCTTCGTATTCTCAAATCGGGAGTCCCGCGACTGCGGGGTCAGTTCCTACGAGTTACATTGGTCCCGTGGGAGGTGTTGGTGCCACCCACGGTGACATTCAAGGGCTATTTCGAGTCCTCACCTTCTAATGCCATGTTTTTAAGCCTAAGTCCAGAAATATCCAAATCATCATTGTAACCTCAAACCGGGAGTCCCGCGACTGCGGGGTCAATTCCTACAAGTTACATTGGTCCCGTGGGAGGTGTGGGTGCCACCCAAGGGGCCGTTCGAGGGATTTTTCGAGTTTTCACCCTCTAACACTATATTTTTAAGCCTAAGTCGAGAAATATACAAATTACCATCGTATTCTCAAATAGAGAGTCACGCGCCTGCGGGGTCAGCTCCTACGAGTTACATTGGTCCCGTGGGAGGTGTTGGTGCCACCCACGGGGACGTTTGGGGGCTGTTTCGAGTTCTCACCCTCTAACGCCATGTTTTTAAGCCTAAGTCTAAAAATATGCAAATTATCATCGTATTCTCAAATCGGGAGTCCCACGGCTGCGGGGTCTGTTCCTACGAGTTACGTTGGTCCCGTGGGAGGTGTTGGTGCCACCCACGGGGCCGTTCGGGGCTTGTTTCGAGTTTTCACCCTCTAACGCCATGTTTTTAAGCCTATGTCAAGAAATATGCAAATTATCGTCGTATTCTCAAACCGGGAGTCCCGCGGCTGTGGGGTCAGTTCCTACGAGTAACATTGGTCCCGTGGGTGGTGTTGGTGCCACGCACTGGGTCGTTCGGGGGTTGTATCGAGTTCTCTCCCTCTAACGCTGTGTTTTTAAGCCTAAGTTTAGAAATATGAAAATTATCATCGTATTCTGAAACCGGGAGTCCCGCGGCTGCGAGGTCAGTTCGTACGAGTTACATTGGTCTTGAGGGAGGTGTTGGTGCCACCCACGGGGCCGTTCGGGGAATGTTTCGAGTTTTCACCCTGTAACGCCATAATTTTAAACCTAAGTCGAGTAATATTCAAATTATCGTCGTATTCTCAAACCGAGAGTCCCGCGGTTGCGGGGTTAGTTCCTACGAGTGATATTGGTCCCCTAGGAGGTGTTGGTACCACCCACGGGGCCGTTCGGGGGCCGTTTCGAGTTTTCACCCTCTAACGCCATGTTTTTAAGCCTAAGTCAAGAAATATGAAAATTATCATCGTATTATCAAACCGGGAGTCCCGCGGCTGCGGGGTCAGTTCCTACAAGTCACATTGGTCCCGTGAGAGATGTTGGTGCCAGGCACGGGGCCGTTGGGGGGCTGTTTCGAGTTTTCACCCTCTAACGCCATATTTTTAGGCCTAATTCTATAAGTATGCAAATTACAATCGTATTCTCAAATAGAGAGTCCGCGGCTGCGTGGTCAGTTCCTACGAGGTACATTAGTCCCGTGGGAGGTGTTGGTACCACCCACGGGGTCGTTCGGGGGCTGTCTCGAATTCTCACCATCTAACGCCATGTTTTTAAGTCTAATTCTGGAAATATGCAAATTATGGTCGTATTCTTAAACCGGGAGTCCCACGGCTGCGGGGTCAGTTCCTACGAGTTACATTGGTCCCGTTGGAGGCGTTGGTGCCATCCACGGGGCCGTTCGGGGGCTATTTCGAGTTTTCACCCTCTAACGTCATATTTTTAAGCCTAAGTCTAGAAATATGCAAATTACCATTTTATTCTCAAATAGAGAGTCCCGCGGCTGCGTGGTCAGTTCCTACGAGGTACATTGGTCCCGTGGGAGGTGTTAGTGCCACCCACGGGGACGTTCGGGGGCTGTTTCGAATTCTCACCAACTAACGCCATGTTTTTAACCCTAAGTCTATAAATATACAAATTATGGTCGTATTCTCAAACCAGGAGTCCCGCGGCTGCGGGGTCAGTTCCTATGAGTTACATTGGTCCCGTGGGAGGTGTTGGTGCCACCCACGGAGCCGTTCGGGGGCTGTTTCGAGCTTTCATCCTCTAACACCATATTTTTAAGCCTAAGTCAAGAAATATGAAAATTACATTCATATTCTCAAATCGGGAGTCCCACGGCTGTGGGGTCAGTTCCTACGAGTTACATTGGTCCCGTGAGAGGTGTTGGTGTCACCCACGGGTCCGTTCGGGGGCTCTTTCGAGTTTTCACCCTCTAACGCTATGTTTTTCCTAAGTCTATAAATATGCAAATTACCTTAGTATTCTCAAACCGAGAGTCCCGCGGCTGTGGGGTCAGTTCCTACGAGTTACAATGGTCCCGTGGAAGGTGTTGGTGCCACCCACTTGGACGATCGGGGGCTGTTTTGAGTTATCTCCCTCTAACGCCATGTTTTTAAACCTAAGAATAGAAATATGCAAATTACCTTCTAATTCTCAAACCGAGCGTCCCGCAGCTGTGGCGTCCGTTCCTACGAGTTACATTGGTCCCGTGGGAGGTGTTGGTGCCACCCACGGGGCCGTTGGGGGTTGTTTCGAGTTTTCACCCTCTAACGCCATATTTTTAAACCCAAGTCTAGAAATATGGAAATTACCGTCGTATTCTCAAACAAAAAGTCCCGCGGCTGTGGGGTCGGTTCATACGAGTTGCATTGGTCCCGTGGGAGGTGTTGGTGCCACCCACGGGGCCGTTCGGGGGCTGTTTCGAGTTTTCACCCTCTAACGCCATGTTTTTAAGCCTAAGTCAAGAAATATGCGAATTATCATCGTATTCTCAAATCGGGATTCCCACGGCTGTGGGGTCAGTTCCTACGAATTACATTGGTCCCGTGGGAGGTGTTGGTGCCACCCACGGGTCCGTTCGAGGGTTGTTTCGTGTTTCCACCCTCTAACGCCATGTTTTGCTTAAGTTTAGAAATATTCAAATTACCTTCGTATTCTCAAACCGGGAGTCCCGCGGCTGCGGGGTCAGTTCCTACGAGTTACATTGGTTTCGTGGGAGGTGTTGGTGCCACCCACGGTGACCTTCAGGGGCTATTTCGAGTTCTCACCTTCTAATGCCATGTTTTTAAGCCTAAGTCTAGAAATATCCAAATCATCATTGTAATCTCAAACTGGGAGTCCCGCGACTGCGGGGTCAATTCCTACGAGTTACATTGGTCCCGTGGGAGGAGTGGGTGCCACCCAAGGGGCTGTTCGAGGGATGTTTCGAGTTTTCACCCTCTAACGCTATATTTTTAAGCCTGAGTCGAGAAATATGCAAATTACCATCGTATTCTCAAACAGAGATTCAGGCGGCTGCAGGGTCAGTTCCTACGAGTTACATTGGTCCCGTGGGAGGTGTTGGTGCCACCCCCGGGGACGTTTGGGGACTGTTTCGAGTTCTCTCCCTCTAACGTCATGTTTTTAAGCCTAAGTATAGAAATATGCAAATTATCATCGTATTCTCAAATCGGGAGTCCCACGGCTGCGGGGTCTGTTCCTACGAGTTACGTTGGTCCCGTGGGAGGTGTTGGTGCCACCCACAGGGCCGTTCGGGGGTTGTTTCAAGTTTTCACCCTCTAACGCCATATTTTTAAGCCTATGTCAAGAAATATGCAAATTATCATCGTATTCTCAAACCGGGAGTCCCGCAGCTGTGGGGTCAGTTCCTACGAGTAACATTGGTCCCATGGGTGGTGTTGGTGCCACCCACGTGGTCGTTCGGGGGCTGTATCGAGTTCTCTCCCTCTAACGCTATGTTTTTAAGCCTAAGTTTAGAAATATGAAAATTATCATCGTATTCGCAAACCGGGAGTCCCGCGGCTGCGAGGTCAGTTCGTACGAGTTACATTGGTCTTGAGGTAGGTGTTGGTGCCACCCACGGGGCCGTTCGGGGAATGTTTCGAGTTTTCACCCTGTAACGCCATAATTTTAAACCTAAGTCAAGTAATATTCAAATTTTCATCGTATTCTCAAACCGAGAGTCCCGCGGTTGCGGGGTTAGTTCCTACGAGGGATATTGGTCCCCTGGGAAGTGTTGGTACCACCCACGGGGCCGTTCGGGGGCCGTTTCGAGTTTTCACCCTCTAACGCCATGTTTTTAAGCCTAAGTCAAGAAATATGAAAATTATCGTCGTATTCTCAAACCGGGAGTCCCACGGCTGCGGGGTCAGTTCCTACGAGTCACATTGGTCCCGTGAGAGATGTTGGTCCCAGGCACAGGGCCGTTGGGGGGCTATTTCGAGTTTTCACCCCCTAACGCCATGTTTTTAAGCCTAAGTCTAGAAATATGCAAATTAAGTTTGTATTCTCAAATCGGGAATCCCGCGGCTGCGGGGTCAGTTCCTACGAGTTACATTGGTCCCGTGGGAGGTTTAATGCCACCCACGGGGCCGTTTAGGGGCTGTTTTGAGTATTCACCCTCTGACACCATGTTTTTAATCCTATGTCTAAAAATATGCAAATTACCTTCGTATTCTCAAATAGAGAGTCATGCGGTTGCGTGGTCAGTTCCTACGAGGTACATTGGTCCCGTGGGAGGTGTTGGTGCCACCCACGGGGTCGTTCGGGGGCTGTCTCGAATTCTCACCATCTAACGCCATGTTTTTAAGTCTAAGTCTTGAAATATGTAAATTATGGTCTTATTCTCAAACCGGGAGTCCCACGGCTGCGGGGTCAGCTCCTACGAGTTACATTGGTCCCGTTGGAGGTGTTGGTGCCATCTACGGGGCCGTTCGGGAGCTGTTTCGAGTTTTCACCCTCTAACGTCATATTTTTAAGCCTAAGTCTAGAAATATGCAAATTACCATTGTTTTCTCAAATAGAGAGTCCCGCGGCTGCGTGGTCAGTTCCTACGAGGTAAATTGGTCCCATGGGAGGTGTTGGTGCCACCCACGGGGACGTTCGGGGGCTGTTTCGAATTCTCACCATCTAACGCCATGTTTTTAAGCCTAAGTCTAGAAATATGCAAATTATGGTCGTATTCTCAAATCGGGAGTCCCGCGGCTGCGGGGTCAGTTCCTATGAGTTACATTGGTCCCGTGGGAGGTGTTGATGCCACCCACTGGGCCGTTCGGGGGCTGTTTCGAGCTTTCATCCTCTAACACCATATTTTTAAGCCTAAGTCAAGAAATATGCAAATTACATTCATATTCTCAAACCGGGAGTCCCACGGCTGTGGGGTCAGTTCCTACGAGTTACATTGGTCCCGTGAGAGGTGTTGGTGTCACCCACGGGTCCGTTCGCGGGTTCTTTCGAGTTTTGACCCTCTAACGCCTTGTTTTGCCTAAGTCTATAAATATGCAAATTGCCTTCGTATTCTCAAACCGAGAGTCCCGCACCTTCGGGGTCAGTTCCTACCAGTTACATTGGTCCCGTGGGAGGTGTTGGTGCCACCCACGAGGCGGTTCGAGGGCTGTCTTGAGTTATCTCCCTCTAACGCCATATTTTTAAACCTAAGAATAGAAATATGCAAATTACCTTCTAATTCTCAAACCGAGAGTCCCGCGGCTGTGGCGTCCGTTCCTACGAGTTACATTGGTCCCGTGGGAGGTGTTGGTGCCACCCACGGGGCCGTTCGGGGACTGTTTCGAGTTTTCACCCTCTAACGCCATATTTTTAAGCCCAAGTCTAGAAATATGCAAATTACCGTCGTATTCTCAAACAAAGAGTCCCGCGGCTGTGGGGTCAGTTCGTACGAGTTACATTGGTCCCGTGGGAGGTGTTGGTGCCACCCATGGGGCCGTTCGGGGGCTGTTTCGAGTTCTCACCCTCTAATGCCATGTTTTTAAGCCTAAGTCTAGAAATATGGAAATTATGGTTGTATTCTCAAATCGGGAGTCCCGCGGCTGCGGGGTCAGTTCCTATGAGTTACATTGGTCCCGTGGGAGGTGTTGATGCCACCCACTGGGCCGTTCGGGGCTGTTTCGAGCTTTCATCCTCTAACACCATATTTTTAAGCCTAAGTCAAGAAATATGCAAATTACATTCATATTCTCAAATCGGGTGTCCCACGGCTGTGGGGTCAGTTCCTACGAATTACATTAGTCTCGTGGGAGGTGTTGGGGCCACCCATGGGGCCGTTCGAGGGCTGTTTCGTGTTTCCACCCTCTAACGACATGTTTTGCTTAAGTCTAGAAATATTCAAATTACCTTCTTATTCTCAAATCGGGAGTCC
Source organism: Sambucus nigra (assembly GCA_949130495.1). Classification (NCBI taxonomy): domain Eukaryota; kingdom Viridiplantae; phylum Streptophyta; class Magnoliopsida; order Dipsacales; family Adoxaceae; genus Sambucus; species Sambucus nigra. The sequence goes on from OX422221.1 coordinate 381,602,354, forward strand.
CGCGGCTGCGGGGTCAGTTCCTACGAGTTACATTGGTCCCGTGGGAGGTGTTGGTGCCACCCACGAGGCCGTCGAGGGATGTTTCGAGTTTTCACCCTCTAACGCTATATTTTTAAGCCTATGTCGAGAAATATGCAAATTACCGTCATATTCTCAAACAAAGAGTCACGTGGCTGCGGGGTCAGTTCCTACGAGTTACATTGGTCCCGTGGGAGGTGTTGGTGCCACCCACGGGGAAGTTTGGGAGCTGTTTCGAGTTCTCACCCTCTAACACCATATTTTGAAGCCTAAGTTTAGAAATATGCAAATTATCATCGTATCCTCAAATCGGGAGTCCCACGACTGCGGGGTCAGTTCTTATGAGTTACATTGGTCCCGTGGGAGGTGTTAGTGCCACCCACGGGGCGGTTCGAGGGTTGTTTCGAGTTTTAACTCTCTATCGCCATGTTTTGCCTAAGTCTAGAAATATGCGAATTATTATCGGATTATCAAATTGGGAGTCCCGCGACTGCGGGGTCAGTTCCTATGAGGTACATCGGTCCCGTGGGAGGTGTTGGTGCCACCCATGGGGACGTTCGGGGACTGTTTTGAGTTCTCACCCTCTAACGACATATTTTTAAGCCTAAGTCTAGAAATATGCAAATTATATTTGTATTCTCAAACAGAGAGTCCCGCGGCTTCGGGGTCAGTTCCTACGAGTTATATTGGTCACGTGGGAGGTGTTGGTGCCACCCACGGGGCCGTTCGGGGGTTGTTTCGAGTTTTCACGCTCTAACGCCATGTTTTTAAGCCTATGTCACGAAATATGCAAATTATCATCATATTCTCAAACCGAAAGTCCCGCGGCTGTGGGGTCAGTTCCTACGAGTAACATTGGTCCTGTGGGTGGTGTTGGTGCCACCCATGGGGCCGTTCAGGGGCTGTATCGAGTTCTCTCCCTCGAACGCTATGTTTTTAAGACTAAGTCTAGAAATATGAAAATTATCATCGTATTCTCAAATCGGGAGTCCCGCGGCTGCGAGGTCAGTTCCTACGAGTTACATTGGTCTTGAGGGAGGTGTTGGTGCCACCCACGGGGCCGTTCGGAGACTGTTTCGAGTTTTCACCCTCTAACGCCATATTTTTAAGCCTAAGTCTAGTAATATTCAAATTACCGTTGTATTCTCAAAAATAGAGTCCCGCGGTTGTGGGGTTAGTTCCTACGAGTGATATTGGTCCCCTGGGAGGTGTTGGTACCACCCGCGGGGCCGTTCGGAGGCTGTTTCGAGTTTTCACCCTCTAAGGCCATGTTTTTAGGCCTAAGTCAAGATATATTAAAATTATCGTCGTATTCTCAAATCGGGAGTCCCGCGGCTGTGGGATCAGTTCCTACGAGTCACATTGGTCCCGTGGGAGATGTTGGTGCCACCCACGGGGCCGCTTGGTGGTTGTTTCTAATTTTCACCCCCTAATGCCATTTTTTAAGCCTAAGTCTAGAAATATGTAAATTACATTTGTATTCTCAAATAGGGAGTCCCGCGGCTGCGGGATCAGTTCCTACGAGTTATATTGGTCCCGTGGGAGGTGTTGGTGCCACCCACGGGGCCGTTTAGGGGATGTTTTGAGTATTCACCCTCTGACACCATGTTTTTAAGCCTAAGTCTAGAAATATGCAAATTATCATCGTATTCTCAAACTGGGAGTCCCACAGCTGCGGGGTTAGTTCCTACGAGTTACATTGGTCCCATTTGAGGTGTTGGTGCCATCCACGGGGCCGTTCGGGGGCTGTTTCGAGTTTTCACCCTCTAACGCCATATTTTTAAGCCTAAGTCTAGAAATATGCAAATTAGCATCGTATTCCCAAATAGAGAGTCCCGCGGCTGCGAGGTCAGTTCCTGTGAGGTACATTGGTCCCGTGGGAGGGGTTGGTGCCACCCATGGGGACGTTCGGGGGCTGTTTCGAATTCTCACCATCTAACGCCATGTTTTTAAGTCTAAATCTAGAAATATGCAAATTATAGTCGTATTCTCAAACCGGGTGTCCCACGGCAGCGGGGTCACTTCCTACGAGTTACATTGGTCCTGGTAGAGGTGTTAGTGACATCCAGGGAGCCGTTCGGGGGCTATTTCGAGCTTTCAGCCTCTAACGCCATATTTTTAAGCCTAAGTCAAGAGATATGCAAATTACATTCATATTCTCAAACCGAGAGTCCCACGGCTATGGGGTCAGTTCCTACAAGTTACATTGGTCCCGTGAGAGGTGTTGGTGTCACCCACGGGTCCGTTCGGGGGCTCTTTCGAGTTTTCACCCTCTAACGCCATGTTCTGCCTAAGTTTAGAAATATTCAAATTACCTTCGTATTCTTAAACTGGGAGTCCCGTGGCTGCGGGGTCAGTTCCTACGAGTTACATTGGTCCCGTGAGAGATTTGGTGCCACCCACTTGGACGATCGGGGGCAGTTTCGATTTCTCTCCTTCTAACACCATGTTTTTAAACCTAAGTCTAGAAATATGCAAATTATTATCGTATTCACAAACCAAGAGTCCCGCGACTGCGGGGTCAGTTCCTAAGAGTTACATTGGTCCCGTAGGAGGTGTTGGTGCCACCCACGGAGCCGTTCGGGGGTTGTTTCGAGTTTTGACCCTCTAACGCCATATTTTTAAGCCCAAGTCTAGAAATATGCTAATTACCATCGTATTCTCAAACAGAGAGTACCGCGACTGTGGGGTCAGTTTGTAGGAGTTATATTGGTCCCGTGGGAGGTGTTGGTTCCACCCACGGGGCCGTTCGGGGGCTGTTTCGAGTTTTCACCCTCTAACGTCATGTTTTTAAGCCTAAGTCAAGAAATATGAAAATTATTGTCGTATTCTAAAATCGGGAGTCCCGCGGCTGCGGGGTCAGTTCCTACGAGTTACATTGGTGCCGAGGGAGGTGTTGGTGCCACCCACGGGGCCGTTCTGGGGCTGTTTCGAGTATTCACCCTCTGACACCATGTTTTTAAGATTAAGTCTAGAAATATACAAATTATCGTTGTATTCTCAAATCGGTAGTCCCACGACTACGGGGTCTGTTCCTACGAGTTAGATTGGTCCCGTTGGAGGTGTTGGTCCCATCCACAGGGCCGTTCAGGGGCTGTTTTGAGTTTTCACCCTCTAACGCCAAATTTTTAAGCCTAAGTCTAGAAATATTCAAATTATCATCGTATTCTCAAACAGAGAGTCCCGCGACTACGGGGTCAGTTCCTACGAGGTACACTCGTCCCGTTGGAGGTGTTGGTGCCACCCACGGGGCCGTTCTGGGGATGTTTCAAGTTTTCACCCTCTAACGCCATGTTTTTAAGCCTAAGTCTAGAAATATGCAAGTCATCGTCGTATTCTCAAATCGAGAGTCCCACGGCTGTGAGGTCAGTTCCTACGAGTTACATTGGTCCCGTGGGAGATGTTGGTGCCACCCACGGGGTCCTTCGTGGGCTGTTTCGAGTTTTCACCCTCTAATGCCATGTTTTACTTCAGTCTAGAAATATGCAAATTACCTTCGTATTCTCAAACCGAGAGTCCCGTGGTTGTGGGGTCAGTTCTTACGAGTTACATTGGTCCCGTGGGAGGTGTTGGTGCCACCCACGGGGCCGTTCGGGGGCTGTTTCGAGTTTTCACCCTCTAACACTATATTTTTAAGCCAAAGTGCAGAAATATGCAAATTACCATCGTATTCTCAAACAGAGAGTCACGCGGCTGCGGGGCCAGTTCCTACGAGTTACATTGGTCCTTTGGGAGATGTTGGTGCCACCCACGGGGCCGTTCGGAGGCCGTTTCGAGTTTTCATCCTCTAATCCCATATTTTTAAGCCTAAGTCAATAAATATGCAAATTACATTCGTATTCTCAAATCGGGAGTCCGCCGGCTGTGGGGTCAGTTCCTATGAGTTACATTGGTCCCGTGAGAGGTGTTGGTGTCACGCACGGGTCCGTTCGGGGGCTCTTTTGAGTTTTCACCCTCTAACGCCATGTTTTGCCTAAGTCTATAAATATGCAAATTACCTTTATATTCTCAAACCGGGAGCCCCGCGGCTGCGGGGTCAGTTACTACGAGTTACATTGGTCCCGTGGGAGGTGTTGGTGCCACCCACTTGGACGATTGGGGGCTGTTTTGAGTTCACTCCCTCTAACGCCATGTTTTTAAACCTAAGTCTAAAAATATGCAAGATATCATCGTATTCTCAAATCGGGAGTCCCGCGACTGCGGGGTCATTTCCTATGAGTTACATTGTTCCCGTGGGAGGTGTTGGTGCCACACACGGGGCTGTTCGGGGGTTGTTTCGAGTTTTCACCCTCTAACGCCACATTTTTAAGCCCAAGTCAAGAAATATGCAAATTACCGTCATATTATCAAACAGAGAGTCCCGCGGCTGCAGGGTCAGTTTGTACAAGTTACATTGGTCCCGTGGGAGGTGTTGGTGCCACCCACGGGGCTGTTTGTTTCATGTTTTCGCCCTCCGATGCCTTATTTTAAAGCCTAAGTCAAGAAATATTCAAATTATTGTCGTATTGTCAAATCGGGAGTCCCGCGGATGTGGGGTCTGTTCCTACGAGTTACATTGGTCCCGTTGGAGGTGTTGGTGCCACCCACGGGGCCGTTCAAGGGTTGTTTCGAGTTTTCATCCTCTAACACCCGGTTTTGCTTAAGTCTAGAAATTTGCAAATTACCTTCTAATTCTCAAACCGAGAGTCCCGCGGCTGTGGTGTCAGTTTCTACGAGTTACATTGGTCACGTGGGAGGTGTTGGTGCCACCCACTTGGACGATTGGTGGCTGTTTTGAGTTCTCTCCTTCTAATGCCATGTTTTTAAACCTAAGTCTAGAAATATGCAAATTATCATCGTATTCTCAAATCGGGAGTCCCACGGCTGTGGGGTCAGTTCCTACGAGTTACATTGGTCCCGTGGGAGGTGTTTGTGCCACCCACGGTGACATTCGGGGGCTGTTTCGAGTTCTCACCTTCTAATGCCATGTTTTTAAGCCTAAGTCTAAAAATATACAAATTATCACTGTAATCTCAAACCGGGAGTCCCGCGACTACGGGGTCAGTTCCTACGAGTTACATTGGTCCCGTGGGAAGTGTGGGAGACACCCACGGGGCCGTTCGAGGGATTTTTCGTGTTTTCACCCTCTAACGCTATATTTTTAAGCATAAGTCCAGAAATATACAAATTCCCATCGTATTCTCAAACAGAGAGTCACGCGGCTGCGGGGTCAGTTCCTACGGGTTACATTGGTCCCGTGGGAGGTGTTGGTGCCACCCACGGGGACGTTTGGGGGCTGTTTTGAGTTCTCACCCTCTAACGCCATCTTTTTAAGCCTAAGTCTAGAAATATGCAAATTATCATCGTATTCTCAAATCGGGAGTCCCACGACTGCGGGGTCAGTTCCTATGAGTTACATTGGTCCCGTGGGTGGTGTTAGTGCCACCCACGAGGCGGTTCGAGGGCTGTTTCGAGTTTTCACCCTCTAACGCCATGTTTTTCTTAAGTCTAGAAATATGCAAATTATTATCGTATTATCAAACTGGGAGTCCAGCGACCGCGGGGTCAGTTCCTATGAGGTACATCGTTCCCGTGGGAGGTATTAGTGCCACCCACGGGGACGTTCGGGGACTGTTTCGGCTTCTCACCCTCTAACGACATATTTTTAAGCCTAAGTCTAGAAATATACAAATTACCGTTGTATTCTCAAACAGAGAATCCCGCGGCTGCGGGGTCAGTTCCTACGAGTTATATTGGTCCCGTGGGAGGTGTTGGTGGCACCCATGGGGCCGTTCGGAGGTTGTTTCGAGTTTTCACCCTCTAACGCCATATTTTTAAGCCCAAGTCTAGAAATATGCAAATTACCGTCGTATTCTCAAACAAAGAGTCCCGCGGCTGTGGGGTCAGTTCGTACGAGTTACATTGGTCCCGTGGGAGGTGTTGGTGCCACCCATGGGGCCGTTCGGGGGCTGTTTCGAGTTCTCACCCTCTAATGCCATGTTTTTAAGCCTAAGTCTAGAAATATGCAAATTATGGTCGTATTCTCAAATCGGGAGTCCCGCGGTTGCGGGGTCAGTTCTTATGAGTTACATTGGTCCCGTGGGAGGTGTTGATGCCACCCACTGGGCCGTTCGGGGGCTGTTTCGAGCTTTCATCCTCTAACACCATATTTTTAAACCTAAGTCAAGAAATATGCAAATTACATTCATATTCTCAAATCGGGTGTCCCACGGCTGTGGGGTCAGTTCCTACGAATTACATTAGTCTCGTGGGAGGTGTTGGGGCCACCCATGGGGCCGTTCGAGGGTTGTTTCGTGTTTCCACCCTCTAACGACATGTTTTTCTTAAGTCTAGAAATATTCAAATTACCTTCTTATTCTCAAATCGGGAGTCCCGCGGCTGCGGGGTCAGTTCCTACGAGTTACATTGGTCCCGTGGGAGGTGTTGGTGCCACCCACGGTGACATTCGAGGTCTATTTCGAGTTCTCACTTTCTAATGCCATGTTTTTAAGCCTAAGTCTAGAAATATCCAAATCATCATTGTAATCTCAAACCGGGAGTCCCGCGACTGCGGGGTCAGTTCCTACGAGTTACATTGGTCCCGTGGGAGGTGTGGGTGACACCCAAGGGGCCGTCGAGGGATGTTTCGAGTTTTCACCCTCTAACGCTATATTTTTAAGCCTATGTCGAGAAATATGCAAATTACCGTCATATTCTCAAACAAAGAGTCACGCGGCTGCGTGGTCAGTTCCTATGAGTTACATTGGTCCCGTGGGAGGTGTTGGTGCCACCCACGGGGACGTTTGGGGGCTGTTTCAAGTTCTCACCCTCTAACACCATATTTTGAAGCCTAAGTTTAGAAATATGCAAATTATCATCGTATCCTCAAATCGGGAGTCCCACGACTGCGGGGTCAGTTCCTATGAGTTACATTGGTCCCGTGGGAAGTGTTAGTGCCACCCACGGGGCGGTTCGAGGGTTGTTTCGAGTTTTAACCCTCTATCGCCATGTTTTGCCTAAGTCTAGAAATATGCAAATTATTATCGGATTATCAAACTGGGAGTCCCGCGACTGCGGGGTCAGTTCCTATGAGGTACATCGGTCCCGTGGGAGGTGTTGGTGCCACCCATGGGGACGTTCGGGGACTGTTTTGAGTTCTCACCCTCTAACGACATATTTTTAAGCCTAAGTCTAGAAATATGCAAATTATATTTGTATTCTCAAACAGAGAGTCCCGCGGCTTCGGGGTCAGTTCCTACGAGTTATATTGGTCCCGTGGGAGGCGTTGGTGCCACCCACGGGGCCGTTCGGGGGTTGTTTCGAGTTTTCACCCTCTAACGCCATGTTTTTAAGCCTATGTCACGAAATATGCAAATTATCATCATATTCTCAAACCGAAAGTCCCGCGGATGTGGGGTCAGTTCCTACGAGTAACATTGGTCCCGTGGGTGGTGTTGGTGCCACCCATGGGGCCGTTCAGGGGCTGTATCGAGTTCTCTCCCTCGAACGCTATGTTTTTAAGCCTAAGTCTAGAAATATGAAAATTATCATCGTATTCTCAAACCGGGAGTCCCGCGGCTCCGAGGTCAGTTCCTACGAGTTACATTGGTCTTGAGGGAGGTGTTGGTGCCACCCACGGGGCCGTTCGGAGACTGTTTCGAGTTTTCACCCTCTAACGCCATATTTTTAAGCCTAAGTCTAGTAATATTCAAATTACCGTCGTATTCTCAAAAATAGAGTCTCGCGGTTGTGGGGTTAGTTCCTACGAGTGATATTGGTCCCCTGGGAGGTGTTGGTACCACCCGCGGGGCCGTTCAGAGGCTGTTTCGAGTTTTCACCCTCTAACGCCATGTTTTTAGGCCTAATTCAAGATATATTAAAATTATCGTCGTATTCTCAAATCGGGAGTCCCGCGGCTGTGGGATCAGTTCCTACGAGTCACATTGGTCCCGTGGGAGATGTTGGTGCGACCCACGGGGCCGCTGGGTGGCTGTTTCTAGTTTTCACCCCCTAATGCCATTTTTTAAGCCTAAGTCTAGAAATATATAAATTACATTTGTATTCTCAAATAGGGAGTCCCGCGGCTGCGGGATCAGTTCCTACGAGTTATATTGGTCCCGTGGGAGGTGTTGGTGCCACCCACGGGGCCGTTTAGGGGATGTTTTGAGTATTCACCCTCTGACACCATGTTTTTAAGCCTAAGTCTAGAAATATGCAAATTATCATCGTATTCTCAAACTAGGAGTCCCACAGCTGCGGGGTTAGTTCCTACGAGTCACATTGGTCCCGTTTGAGGTGTTGGTGCCATCCACGGGGCCGTTCGGGGGCTGTTTCGAGTTTTCACCCTCTAACGCCATATTTTTAAGCCTAAGTCTAGAAATATGCAAATTAGCATCGTATTCCCAAATAGAGAGTCCCGCGGCTACGAGGTCAGTTCCTGCGAGGTACATTGGTCCCGTGGGAGGGGTTGGTGCCACCCATGGGGACGTTCGGGGGCTGTTTCGAATTCTCACCATCTAACGCCATGTTTTTAAGTCTAAGTCTAGAAATATGCAAATTATAGTCGTATTCTCAAACCGGGTGTCCCACGGCAGCGGGGTCACTTCCTACGAGTTACATTGGTCCTGGTAGAGGTGTTAGTGACATCCACGGGGCCGTTCGGGGTCTATTTCGAGCTTTTAGCCTCTAACGCCATATTTTTAAGCCTAAGTCAATAAATATGCAAATTACATTCATATTCTCAAACCGAGAGTCTCACGGCTATGGGGTCAGTTCCTACAAGTTACATTGGTCCCGTGAGAGGTGTTGGTGTCACCCACGGGTCCGTTCGGGGCTCTTTCGAGTTTTCACCCTCTAACGCCATGTTCTGCCTAAGTTTAGAAATATTCAAATTACCTTCGTATTCTTAAACTGGGAGTCCCGTGGCTGCGGGGTCAATTCCTACGAGTTACATTGGTCCCGTGGGAGGTTTGGTGCCACCCAGTTGGACGATTGGGGGCTGTTTCGATTTCTCTCCCTCTAACACCATGTTTTTAAACCTAAGTCTAGAAATATGCAAATTATTATCGTATTCACAAACCGAGAGTCCCGCGACTGCGGGGTCAGTTCCTAAGAGTTACATTGGTCTCGTAGGAGGTGTTGGTGCCACCCACGGGGCCGTTCGGGTGTTGTTTCGAGTTTTGACCCTCTAACGCCATATTTTTAAGCCCAAGTCTAGAAATATGCAAATTACCATCGTATTCTTAAACAGAGAGTACCGCGACTGTGGGGTCAGTTCGTACGAGTTATATTGGTCCCGTGGGAGGTGTTGGTTCCACCCACGGGGCCGTTCGGGGGCTGTTTTGAGTTTTCACCCTCTAACGTCATGTTTTTAAGCCTAAGTCAAGAAATATGAAAATTATTGTCGTATTCTAAAATCGGGAAACCCGCGGCTGCGGGGTCAGTTCCTACGAGTTACATTGGTGCCGAGGGAGGTGTTGGTGCCACCCACGGGGCCGTTCTGGGGCTGTTTCGAGTATTCACCCTCTGACACCATGTTTTTAAGATTAAGTCTAGAAATATACAAATTATCGTTATATTCTCAAATCGGTAGTCCCACGACTACGGGGTCTGTTCCTACGAGTTAGATTGGTCCCGTTGGAGGTGTTGGTCCCATCCACGGGGCCGTTCAGGGGCTGTTTTGAGTTTTCACCCTCTAACGCCAAATTTTTAAGCCTAAGTCTAGAAATATTCAAATTATCATCGTATTCTCAAACAGAGAGTCCCGCGACTACGGGGTCAGTTCCTACGAGGTACACTCGTCCCGTGGGAGGTGTTGGTGCCACCCACGGGGCCGTTCTGGGGATGTTTCAAGTTTTCACCCTCTAACGCCATGTTTTTAAGCCTAAGTCTAGAAATATGCAAGTCATCGTCGTATTCTCAAATCGGGAGTCCCACGGCTGTGAGGTCAGTTCCTACGAGTTACATTGGTCCCGTGGGAGGTGTTGGTGCCACCCACAGGGTCCTTCGTGGGCTGTTTCGAGTTTTCACCCTCTAATGCCATGTTTTACTTCAGTCTAGAAATATGCAAATTACCTTCGTATTCTCAAACCGAGAGTCCCGTGGTTGTGGGGTCAGTTCTTACGAGTTACATTGGTCCCGTGGGAGGTGTTGGTCCCACCCACGGGGCCGTTCGGGGGCTGTTTCGAGTTTTCACCCTCTAACACTATATTTTTAAGCCTAAGTGCAGAAATATGCAAATTACCATCGTATTCTCAAACAGAGAGTCACGCGGCTGCGGGGCCAGTTCCTACGAGTTACATTGGTCCTTTGGGAGATGTTGGTGCCACCCACGGGGCCGTTCGGAGGCCGTTTCGAGTTTTCATCCTCTAATCCCATATTTTTAAGCCTAAGTCAATAAATATGCAAATTACATTCGTATTCTCAAATCGGGAGTCCGCCGGCTGTGGGGTCAGTTCCTATGAGTTACATTGGTCCCGTGAGAGGTGTTGGTGTCACGCACGGGTCCGTTCGGGGGCTCTTTTGAGTTTTCACCCTCTAACGCCATGTTTTGCCTAAGTCTATAAATATGCAAATTACCTTCATATTCTCAAACCGGGAGTCCCGCGGCTGCGGGGTCAGTTACTACGAGTTACATTGGTCCCGTGGGAGGTGTTGGTGCCACCCACTTGGACGATTGGGGGCTGTTTCGAGTTCACTCCCTCTAACGTCATGTTTTTAAACCTAAGTCTAAAAATATGCAAATTATCATCGTATTCTCAAATCGGGAGTCCCGCGACTGCGAGGTCATTTCCTATGAGTTACATTGTTCCCGTGGGAGGTGTTGGTGCCACACACGGGGCTGTTCGGGGGTTGTTTCGAGTTTTCACCCTCTAACGCCATATTTTTAAGCCCAAGTCAAGAAATATGCAAATTACCGTCATATTCTCAAACAGAGAGTCCCGCAGCTGCAGGGTCAGTTTGTACAAGTTACATTGGTCCCGTGGGAGGTGTTGGTGCCACCCATGGGGCTGTTTGTTTCAGGTTTTCGCCCTCCGACGCCTTGTTTTAAAGCCTAAGTCAAGAAATATTCAAAATATTATCGTATTGTCAAATCGGGAGTCCCGCGGATGTGGGGTCGGTTCCTACGAGTTACATTGGTCCCGTTGGAGGTGTTGGTGCCACCCACGGGGCCGTTCAAGGGTTGTTTCGAGTTTTCATCCTCTAACACCCAGTTTTGCTTAAGTCTAGAAATTTGCAAATTACCTTCTAATTCTCAAACCGAGAGTCCCGCGGCTGTGGTGTCAGTTTCTACGAGTTACATTGGTCACGTGGGAGGTGTTGGTGCCACCCACTTGGACGATCGGTGGCTGTTTTGAGTTCTCTCCCTCTAATGCCATGTTTTTAAACCTAAGTCTAGAAATATGCAAATTATCATCGTATTCTCAAATCGGGAGTCCCACGGCTGTGGGGTCAGTTCCTACGAGTTACATTGGTCCCGTGGGAGGTGTTGGTGCCACCCACGGTTACATTCGGGGGCTGTTTCGAGTTCTCACCTTCTAATGCCATGTTTTTAAGCCTAAGTCTAAAAATATACAAATTATCACTGTAATCTCAAACCGGGAGTCCCGCGACTACGGGGTCAGTTCCTACGAGTTACATTGGTCCCTGGGAAGTGTGGGAGACACCCACGGGGCCGTTCGAGGGATTTTTCGTGTTTTCACCCTCTAACGCTATATTTTTAAGCATAAGTCCAGAAATATACAAATTCCCATCGTATTCTCAAACCGAGAGTCACGCGGCTGCGAGGTCAGTTCCTACGGGTTACATTGGTCCCGTGGGAGTTGTTGGTGCCACCCACGGGGACGTTTGGGGGCTGTTTTGAGTTCTCACCCTCTAATGCCATCTTTTTAAGCCTAAGTCTAGAAATATGCAAATTATCATCGTATTCTCAAATCGGGAGTCCCACGACTGCGGGGTCAGCTCCTATGAGTTACATTGGTCCCGTGGGTGGTGTTGGTGCCACCCACGAGGCGGTTCGAGGGCTGTTTCAAGTTTTCACCCTCTAACGCCATGTTTTTCTTAAGTCTAGAAATATGCAAATTATTATCGTATTATCAAACTGGGAGTCCAGCGACCGCGGGGTCAGTTCCTATGAGGTACATCGTTCCCGTGGGAGGTGTTAGTGCCACCCACGGGGACGTTCGGGGACTGTTTCGGGTTCTCACCCTCTAACGACATATTTTTAAGCCTAAGTCTAGAAATATGCAAATTACCGTTGTATTCTCAAACAGAGAATCCCGCGGCTACGGGGTCAGTTCCTACGAGTTATATTGGTCCCGTGGGAGGTGTTGGTGGCACCCATGGGGCCGTTCGGAGGTTGTTTCGAGTTTTCACCCTCTAACGCCATTTTTTAAGCCTATGTCAAGAAATATGCAAATTGTCGTCATATTCTCAAACCGGGAGTCCCGCGGCTGTGGGGTCATTTCCTACAAGTCACATTGGTCCCGTGGGTGGTGTTGGTGCCACCCACGGGGCCGTTCGGGGGCTGTATCGAGTTCTCTCCCTCTAACGCTATGTTTTTAAGCTTAAGTCTAGAAATATGCCAATTATCGTCGTATTGACAAATCGGGAGTCCTGCGGCTGCGGGGTCAGTTCTTACGAGTTACGTTGGTCCTGTGGGAGGTGTTGGTGCTGCCCACGGGGCCGTTCAGGGGTTGTTTCGAGTTTTCACCCTCTAACGCCATATTTTTAAGCCTAAGTCTAGAAATATGCAAATTATCATCGTACTCTCAAACAGAGAGTCCCGCGGCTACAGCATCAGTTCCTTAGAGTTATATTGGTCCCGTGGGAGGTGTTAGTGCCACCCACGGGCCCGTTCGGGGGTTGTTTCGAGTTTTCACCCTCTAACGCCTTGTTTTTAAGCCTGTGCCAAGAAATATGCAAATTATCATCGTATTCTCAAACCGGGAGTCCCGCGGCTGCGGGGTTAGTTCTTACGAGTTACATTGGTCCCGTGGGATGTGTTGGTGCCATCCACGTGGACGTTCGGGGGTTGTTTTAAGTTTTCACCCTCTAACGCCATGTTTTTAAGCCTAATTCTAGAAATATGAAAATTATCATCGTACTCTCAAACAGAGAGTCCTGCGGCTGCGGGGTTAGTTCCTACGAGTTATATTGGTCCCGTGGGAGGTGTTGGTGCCACCAACGGGGCTGTTCGGGGGTTGTTTTGAGTTTTCACCCTCTAACGCCATGTTTTTAAGCCTAAGTCTAGAAATATGAAAATTACCATCGTATTCTCAAACCGGGAGTCCCGCGGCTGCGGGGTCAGTTCCTACGAGTTACATTGGTCTCATGGGAGGTGTTGGTGCCACCCACGGGGATGTTAGAGGGTTGTTTCGAGTTTTCACCCTCTAACACCATGTTTTTATGCCTAAGTCTTCAAATATGCAAATTATCGTCGTACTCTCGAATCGAGAGACCCACGGTTGTGGTGTCAGTTCCTACGAGTTACATTGGTCCCGTGGGAGGTGTTGGTGCCACCCACGGGGCCGTTCGAGGGATGTTTCGAGTTTCACCCTCTAATGCCATGTTTTTCTTAAGTATAAAAATATGCAAATTACCTTCTTATTCTCAAACCGGGAGTTCCTCGGCTGCGGGGTCAGTTCCTATAAGTTACATTGGTCCCCTGGGAGCAGTTGGTGCCACCCACGGGGCCATTCAGGGGCTGTTTCGAGTTTTCACCCTCTAACGCCATGTTTTTTACCCTAAGTCTAGAAATATGCAAATTACGTTCGTATTCTCAAACGGGGAGTCCCGCGGCTGCGGGGTCAGTTTCTACGAGTTACATTGGTCTCATGGGAGGTATTGGTGCCACCCACGGGGCCGTTAGAGGGCTGTTTCAAGTTTTCACACTCGAACACCATGTTTTTAAGCCTAAGTCAAGAAATATGCAAACTAGCGATGTGTTCTCAAACCGGGAGTCCCGCGGCTATGGGGTCTGTTCCTACGAGTTACGTTGGTCCCGTGGGACGTGTTGGTGCCACCCACGGGGCCGTTAGAGGGTTATTTCGAGTTTTCACCCTCGAACGCCATGTTTTTAAGCCAAGGTTAAGAGATATGCAAATTATCGTTGTATTCTCAAACCGGGAGACCCGCGGCTGCGGGGTCTGTTCCTACGAGTTACGTTGGTCCCGTGGGAGGTGTTGGTGCCAGCCACAGGGCCGTTTGGGGGCTGTTTCGAGTTTTCACCCTCGAACGCATTGTTTTTAAGCCTAAGTCAGGAAATATGCACATTATCGTTGTATTCTCAAATCGGCAGTCCCGCGGCTGCGAGTCAGTTCCTACGAGTTACATTGGTCCCGTGGGAGGTGTTGGTGCCACCCACGGGGCCGTTAGAGGGTTGTTTTGAGTTTTCACCCTCTAACGACATGTTTTTAAGACTAAGTCAAGAAATATGGAAATTATCGTCGTATTCTCAAACCGGGAGTCCCGCGGCTACGGGGTGAGTTCCTACGAGTTACATTGTTCCTGTGGGAGGTGTTGGTGCCACCCACGGGGACGTTCGGGGGTTGTTTCGAGTTTTCACCCTTTAACACCATGTTTTTATGCCTAAGTCTAGAAATATTCAAATTACCGTCGTATTCTCAAACGGGGAGTCCTGCGGCTGCGGGGTCAGTTTCTACGAGTTACATTGGTCCCGTGGGAGGTGTTGGTGCCACCCACGGGGCCGTTAGAGGGCTGTTTCGAGTTTTCACCCTCTAACGCAATGTTTTTAAGACTGTGTCAAGAAATATTCAAATTACCATCGTAGTCTTAAACCGGGAGTCCCGCGGCTACCGTGTCCATTCCTACAAGTTACATTGGTCCCGTGGGAGGTGTTGGTGCCACCCACGGGGACGTTAGAGGGCTGTTTCGAGTTTTCACCCTCTAACACCATGTTTTTAAGCCTAAGTCTTGAAATATGCAAATTATCATCGTATTCTCAAAACGGGAGTCCCGCGGCTATCGGGTCAGTTCCTATGAGTTACATTGGTCCCGTGGGAGGTTTTGGTGCCACCCACGGGGCCGTTCGAGGGTTGTTTCGAGTTTTCACCCTCTAATATCATGTTTTGCTTAAGTCTAAAAATATTCAAATTACCTTCCTATTCTCAAACCGAGAGTCCCTCGGCTGCGGGGTCAGTTCCTATGAGTTACATTAGTCCCGTGGGAGCTGTTGGTGCCACCCACGGGAACGTTCGGGGTCTGTTTCTAGTTCTCACCCTCTAACGCCATGTTTTTAAGCCGAAGACTAGAAATATGTAAATAATCATCGTATTCAAAAATCGGGAGTCCTGCGGCTATAGGGTCAGTTCCTACGAGTTACATTGGTCCCGTGGGAGGTGTTGGTGCCATCCACGGGGCCGTTCGGTGGCTGATTCGAGTTTTCACCCTCTAACGTCATATTTTTAAGCCTAACTCTAGAAATATGCAAAATATCATCATAATCTCAAACAGAGAGTCGCGCGGTTGCGGGGTCAGTTCCTACGAGTTACATTGGTCCCGTGGTAGGTGTTGTTGCCACCCATGAGGCCGTTCGGGGGCTCTTTCGAGTTTTCATCCTCTAATGCCATGTTTTTAAGCTTAAGTCTAGAAATATGCAAATTACCATCATATTCTCAAATGGGGAGTCCCGCGGCTGCGGGGTCAGTTTCTACGACTTACATTGGTCCCATGGGAGGTGTTGGTGCCACCCACGGGGCAGTTAGATGGCTATTTCGAGTTTTCACCCTCGAACGCCATGTTTTTAAGCCTAAGTCAAGAAATATGCAAATTATCGTTGTATTCTCAAACCGGGAGTCCCGCGACTACGGGGTCTGTTCCTACGAGTAACGTTGGTCCCGTGGGAGGTGTTGGTGCCACCCACAGGGCCGTTAGAGGGTTGTTTCGAGTTTTCATCCTCGAACGCCATGTTTTTAAGCTTAGGTCATGAAATATGCAAATTATCGTTCTATTCTCAAACCGGGAGCCCCGCGGCTGCGGGGTCAGTTCCTACGAGTTACATTGGTCCCTTGGGAGGTGTTGGTGCCACCCATGGGGCCGTTCGGGGGCTGTTTCGAGTTTTCACCCTCTAATGCCATGTTTTTAAGCTTAGGTCTAGAAATATGCAAATTACCGTCGTATTCTCAAATGGAGAGTCCCGCGACTCTGGGGTTAGTTTCTACGACTTACATTGGTCCCGTGGGAGGTGTTGGTGCCACCCACGGGGCCATTAGAGGGCTGTTTTGAGTTTTCACCCTCGAACGCCATGTTTTTAAGCCTAAGTCAAGAAATATGCAAATTATCGTTGAATTCTCAAACCGGGAGTCCCGCGACTACGGGGTCTGTTCCTACGAGTTACGTTGGTCCCGTGGGAGGTGTTGGTGCCACCCACGGGGCCGTTAGAGGGCTGTTTCGAGTTTTCACCCTCGAACGCCATGTTTTTAAGCTTAGGTCATGAAATATGCAAATTATCGTTTTATTCTCAAACCGGGATCCCCGCGGCTGCGGGCTCTGTTCCTACAAGTTATGTTGGTCCCGTGGGAAGTGTTGGTGCCACCCACGGGGATGTTCGGGGGCTGTTTCGAGTTTTCACCCTCTAACGCCATGTTTTTAAGCCTAAGTCTAGAAATATGCAAATTACCGTCGTATTCTCAAACCATGGGTCCCGCGGCTGCGGGGTCAGTTCCTACGAGTTACATTGGTCCCGTGGGAGGTGTTGGTGCCACCCACGGGGCCGTTCGAGGGCTGTTTCGAGTTTTCTCCCTCGAACGCCATGCTTTTAAGCCTAAGTCAAGAAATATGCAAATTATCGTTGTATTCTGAAACCGGGAGTCCTGTGGCTTAGGGGTCTGTTCCTACGAGTTACATTGGTCCCGTGGGAGGTGTTGGTGCCACCCACGAGGACGTTCAGGGGCTGTTTCAAGTTTTCACCCTATAACGCTATGTTTTTAAGCCGAAGTCTAGAAATATGCAAATTATCATCGTATTCCCAAATCGGGAGTCCCGCGGCTATGGGGTCAGTTCCTACGAGTTACATTCGTCCCGTGGGAGGTGTTGGACCCATGGGGCCGTTCGGGGATGTTTCAAGTTTTCACCCTTAACGCCATGTTTTTAAGCCTAAGTCTAGAAATATGCAAATTACCGTTGTATTCTCAAACCAGGGGTCCCGCGGCTGCGGGGTCAGTTCCTACGAGTTACATTGGTCCCGTCGGAGGTGTTGGTGCCACCCACGGGGCCCTTAGAGGGTTGTTTTGAGTTTTCACCCTCTAACGACATGTTTTTAAGACTAAGTCAAGAAATATTGAAATTATCATCGTATTCTCAAACCAGGAGTCCCACGGCTACGGGGTGAGTTCCTACGAGTTACATTGATCCCGTGGGAGGTGTTGGTGCCACCCACGGGGACGTTCGGGGGTTGTTTCGAGTTTTCACCCTTTAACGCCATGTTTTTAAGCCTAAGTCTAGAAATATTCAAATTACCGTCGTATTCTCAAACCGGGAGTCCCTCGGCTGCGAGGTCAGTTCCGAAGAGTTACCTTGGTCACGTGGGAGGTGTTGGTGCCACCCACGGGGACGTTCGGGGGCTGTTTCGAGTTTTCACCCTCTAACGTCATGTTTTTAAGCCTAAGTCTAGAAATATGCAAATTACCATCATACTCTTAAACCGGGAGACCCGCGGTTGCAGGGTCATTTCCTACGAGTTACATTGGTCCCGAGGGAGGTGTTGGCGCCACCCACAGGGCCATTCGGGGGTGGTTTCGTGTTTTCACCCTCTAACGCCATGTTTGGCTTAAGTCTAGAAATACTCAAATTACCTTCGTATTCTCAAATTGGGAGACCCGCGGCTGCGGGGTCAGTTCCTAAGAGTTACATTGGTCACGTGGGAGGTGTTGGTGCCACCCACGGGGACGTTCGGGGGCTATTTCGAGTTCTCACCCTCTAACGCCATATCTTTAAACCTAATTCTAGAAATATGCCAATTATCGTCGTATTGACAAATTGGGAGTCCTGCGGCTGCGGGGTCAGTTCTTACGAGTTACATTGGTCATGTGGGAGGTGTTGGTGCTGCCCACGGGGCCGTTCAGGGGTTGTTTCGAGTTTTCACCCTCTAACGCCATATTTTTAAGCCTAAGTCTAGAAATATGAAAATTATCATCGTACTCTCAAACAGAGAGTCCCGCGGCTACAGCATCAGTTCCTTAGAGTTATATTGGTCCCGTGGGAGGTGTTAGTGCCACCCACGGGCCCGTTCGGGGGCTGTTTCGAGTTTTCACCCTCTAACGCCTTGTTTTTAAGCCTGTGTCAAGAAATATGCAAATTATCATCGTATTCTCAAACCGGGAGTCCCGCGGCTGCGGGGTTAGTTCTTACGAGTTACATTGGTCCCGTGGGATGTGTTGGTGCCATCCACGTGGACGTTCGGGGGTTGTTTTAAGTTTTCACCCTCTAACGCCATGTTTTTAAGCCTAAGTCTAGAAATATGAAAATTACCATCGTATTCTCAAACCGGGAGTCCCGCGGCTGCGGGGTCAGTTCCTACGAGTTACATTAGTCCCATGGGAGGTGTTGGTGCCACCCACGGGGCCATTAGAGGGAGATTTCGAGTTTTCACCCTCTAACGCCATGTTTTTAAGCCTAAGTCTAGAAATATGAAAATTACCATCGTATTCTCAAACCGGGAGTCACGCGGCTGCGGGGTCAGTTCCTACGAGTTACATTGGTCTCATGGGAGGTGTTGGTGCCACCCACGGGGATGTTAGAGGGTTGTTTCGAGTTTTCACCCTCTAACACCATGTTTTTATGCCTAAGTCTTCAAATATGCAAATTATCGTCGTACTCTCGAATCGAGAGACCCACGGTTGTGGTGTCAGTTCCTACGAGTTACATTGGTCCCGTGGGAGGTGTTGGTGCCACCCACGGGGCCGTCCGAGGGATGTTTCGAGTTTCACCCTCTAATGCCATGTTTTTCTTAAGTATAAAAATATGCAAATTACCTTCCTATTCTCAAACCGGGAGTTCCTCGGCTGCGGGGTCAGTTCCTATAAGTTACATTGGTCCCCTGGGAGCAGTTGGTGCCACCCACGGGGCCATTCAGGGGCTGTTTCGAGTTTTCACCCTCTAACAGCATGTTTGGCTTAAGTCTAGAAATACGCAAATTACCTTCCTATTCTCAAATTGGGAGACCCGCGGCTACTGGGTCAGTTCCTATGAGTTAGATTGGTCATGTGGGAGGTGTTGGTGCCACCCACGGGGACGTTCGGGGGCTATTTCGAGTTCTCACCCTCAAATGCCATATCTTTAGACCTAAGTCTAGAATTATGCAAATTATAATCGTATTGTCAAATCGGGAATCCCGCGGATGCGGGGTCAGTTACTATGAGTTACATTGGTCCTGTGGGAGGTGTTGGTGCCATCAACGTGGACGTTCGGGGGTTGTTTTAAGTTTTCACCCTCTAACGCCATATTTTTAAGCCTAAGTCTAAAAATATGCAAATTATCGACGTACTCTCAAACAGAGAGTCCCGCGGCTGCGGGGTCAGTTCCTACGAGTTACATTGGTCCCCTGGGAGGTGTTGGTGCCACTAACGGGGCCGTTCGGGGGCTGTTTTGAGTTTTCAACCTCTAACACCATGTTTCTCTGCCTAAGTCTAGAAATATGCAAATTACCGTCGTATTCTGAAACCGGGAGTCCCGCGGCTACGGGGTCAGTTCCTACGAGTAACATTGGTCCCGTGGGAGGTGTTGGTGCCACCCACGGGGCCGTTAGAGGGCTTTTTCGAGTTTTCACCCTCTAACGCCATGTTTTTAAGCCTAAGTTTAGAAATATGCAAATTAACGTCGTATTCTCAAACCAGGGGTCCCGCGGCTGCGGGGTCTATTCCTACGGGTTACATTGGTCCCGTGGGAGGTGTTGGTGCCACCCACGGGGCCGTTCGAGAGCTGTTTCGAGTTTTCACCCTCTAACATCATGTTTTTACACCTAAGTCATGAAAAAAGCAAATTATCATCGTACTCTCAAACCGGGAGACCCACGGTTGTGGGGTCAGTTCCTACGAGTTACATTGGTCCCATGGGAGGTGTTGTCGCCACCCACGGGGCCGTTCGAGGGCTGTTTCGAGTTTTCACCCTCCAAAGCCATGTTTTCCTTAAGTCTTAAAATATACAAATTACCTTCCTATTCTCAAACCGGGAGTCCCTCGGCTGCGGGGTCAGTTCCTATGAGTTACTATGGTCCCGTGGGAGCTGTTGGTGCCACCCACGGGGACGTTCGGGGTGTGTTTCGAGTTCTCACCCTCTAACGCCATGTTTTTAAGCCTACGTCTAAAAATATACAAATTACCGTCGTATTCTCAAATAAGGAGTCCCGCGGCTGCGGGGTCGGTTTCTACGAGATACATTGGTCCCGTGGGAGGTGTTGGTGCCACCCAAGGGGCCGTTAGAGGGCTGTTTCGAGTTTTCACCCTCGAACGCCATGTTTTTAAGCCTAAGTCAAGAAATATAAAAATTATTGTCGTATTATAAAACCGGGAGTCTCGCGGCTATGGGGTCAGTTCGTACGAGTTACATTGGTCCCGTGGGAGGTGTTGGTGCCACCCACGGGGACATTCGGGGGCTGTCTCGAGTTTTCACCCTCTAACGCCATGTTTTTAAGCCTAAGTCTAGAAATATACAAATTACCATCATATTCTCAAACCGGGAGTCCGCGGTTGCGGGGTCAGTTCCTACGAGTTACATTGGTCCCGTGGGAAGTGTTGGTGCCACCCACGGGGCCGTTCGGGTTCTGTTTTGAGTTTTTAACCTCGAACGCCATGTTTTTAAGCCTAAGTCAAGAAATATGCAAATTATCATTGTATTCTCAAGCCATGAGTCCCGCGGCTGCAGGGTCTGTTCCTAAGAGTTAAGTTGGTCCCGTGGGAGGTGTTGGTGCCACCCACGGGGACGTTCGGGGGCTGTTTCGAGTTTTCACCCTCTAACGCCATGTTTTTAAGCCTAAGTCTAGAAATATGTAAATTACCGTTGTATTCTCAAAACGGGAGTCCCGCGGCTGCGGGGTCAGTTCCTACGAGTTACATTGGTCCCGTGGGAGGTGTTATTGCCACCCATGGGGCCGTTCGGGGCTGTTTCGAGTTTTCACCCTCTAACGCCATGTTTTTAAGCCTAAGTCTAGAAATATGCAAATTACCGTCGTATTCTCAAACCGGGAGTCCCGCGGCTACGAGTCAGTTCCTACGAGTTACATTGGTCCCGAGGGAGGTGTTGGTGCCACCCACGGGGCCGTTAGAGGGCAGTTTTGAGTTTTCACCCTCTAACGAGATGTTTTTAAGACTAAGTCAAGAAATGCGAAAATTATCGTCGTATTCTCAAACCGGGAGTCCCACGGCTACGGGGTGAGTTCCTACAAGTTACATTGGTCCCGTGGGAGGTGTTGGTACCACCCACGGGATCGTTCGGGGGTTGTTTGGAGTTTTCACCCTTTAACGCCATGTTTTTATGCCTAAGTCTAGAAATATTCAAATTACCGTCGTATTCTCAAACCGAGAGTCCCGCGGCTGCGAGGTCAGTTCCTTCGAGTTACATTGGTCCCGTGGGAGGTGTTGGTGCCACCCACGGGGACGTTCGGGACCTGTTTTGAGTTTTCACCCTCTGACATTATGTTTTTAAGCCTAAGTCTAGAAATATGCAAATTACCATCATACTCTCAAACCGGGAGACCCGCGGCTGCAGGGTAAGTTCCTACGAATTACATGGGTCCCGTGGGAGCTGTTAGCGCCACCCACGGGGCCATTTGGGGATGTTTCGAGTTTTCACCATCTAATGCCATGTTTGGCTTAAGTCTAGAAATACGCAAATTACTTTCGTATTCTCAAATTCGGAGACCCGCGGCTAAGGGGTCAGTTCCTATGAGTTACCATGGTCTCGTGGGAGGTGTTGGTGCCACCCACGGGGACGTTCGGGGGCTATTTCGAGTTCTCACCCTCTAACGCCATATATTTAAACCTAAGTCTAGAAATATGTAAATTATCATCGTATTGTCAAATCAGGAGTCCCGCGGCTGCGGGGTCAGTTCCTACGAGTTACAATGGTCCTATGGGAGGTGTTGGTGCCACCCACGGGGCCATTCGGGGGCTGTTTCGAGTTTTCACCCTCTAACACCATGTTTTTAAGCCTAAGTCTAGAAATATGCAAATTATCGTCGTATTCTCAACACGGGAGTCCCGCGGCTGTCTGGTCAGTTCCTATGAGTTACATTGGTCCCGTGGGAGGTGTTGGTGCCACCCACGGGGCCGTTCGAGGGCTGTTTCGAGTTTTCACCCTCTAATATCATGTTTCGCTGAAGTCTAAAAATATGCAAATTACCTTCCTATTCTCAAACTGGGAGTCCGTCGGCTGCGAGGTCAGTTCCTATGAGTTACATTGGTCCCGTGAGAGCTGTTGGTGGCACCCACGGGAACGTTCGGGGTATGTTTCGAGTTCTCACCCTCTAACGCCATGTTTTTAAGCCTAAGTCTAAAAATATGCAAATAATCATCATATTCTTAAACCGGGAGTCCTGCGACTGTGGGGTCAGTTCCTACAAGTTACATTGGTCCTGTGGGAGGTGTTGGTGCCATCCACGGGGCCGTTCGCTGGCTTTTTCGAGTTTTCACCCTCTAACGTCATATTTTTAAGCCTAAGTCTAGAAATATGCAAATTATCATCTTAATCTCAAAGAGAGAGTCCCGCGGCTGTGGGGTCGGTTCCTACGAGTTACATTGGTCCCGTGGGAGGTGTTGGTGCCACCCACGGGACCGTTCGAGGTCTGTTTCGAGTTTTCACCCTCTAATGCCATTTTTTAAGCTTAAATCTAAAAATATACAAATTACCATCGTATTCTCAAATGGGGAGTCCCGCGGCTGCGGTGTCAGTTTCTACGAGTTACATTTGTCCCGTGGGAGGTGTTGGTGCCACCCACGGGGCCGTTAGAGGGCGGTTTTGAGTTTTCACCATTGAACGCCATGTTTTTAAGCCTAAGTCAAGAAATATGCAAATTATCATTGTATTCTCAAATCGGGAGTCCCGCGGATACGGGGTCCGTTCCTACGAGTTACGTTGGTTCCGTGGGAGGTGTTGGTGCCACCCACGGGGCCGTTATAGGGATTTTTTTAGTTTTCACCCACGAACGCTATGTTTTTAAGCCTACATCAAGAAATATGCAAATTATCGTTGTATTCTCAAACGAGGAGTCCCGCGGCTGCGGGATCTGTTCCTACGAGTTACGTTGGTCCCGTGGGAATTGTTGGTGCCACCCACGGGGACGTTCGGGGGCTGTTTCGAGTTTTCAGCCTCTAACGCCATGTTTTTAAGCCTAAGTCTAGAAATACGCAAATTACCATCGTATTCTCAAACCAGGGGTCCCGCGACTGCGGGGTCCGTTCCTACGAGTTACATTGGTCCCGCGGGAGGTGTTGGTGCCACCCACGGGGCCGTTCGAGGGTTGTTTCGAGTTTTCACCCTCTAACATCATGTTTTTATGCAAATTATCGTCGTACTCTCGAACCGGGAGACCCACGGTTGTGGGGTCAATTCCTACGAGTTACATTGGTCCCGTGGGAGGTGTTGGAGCCACCCACGGGGCCGTTCGAGGGCTGTTTTGAGTTTTCACCCACTAACGCAATGTTTTGTTTAAGAGTAAAAATATGCAAATTAATTTCCTATTCTCAAACCGGGAGTCCCGCGGCTGCGGGGTGAGTTCCTACGAGTTACATTGGTCCCGTGGGAGGTGTTGGTGCCACCCACGGGGCCGTTAGAGGGATATTTCGAGTTTTCACCCTCGAACGCCATGTTTTTAAGCATAGGTCAAGAAATATACAAATTATCGTTGTATTATCAAACCGGGAGTCCCGCGGCTGCGGGGTCTGTTCCTATGAGTTACATTGGTCCCGTGGGAGGTGTTGGTGCCACCCAAGGGGACGTTCGGGGGCTGTTTCGAGTTTTCAACCTCTAATGTCATGTTTTTAGGCCTAAGTCTAGAAATATGAAAATTACCATCATACTCTCAAACCGAGAAACCCGCAGCTGCAGGGTCAGTTCCTACGAGTTACATTGGTCCCGTGGGAGGTGATGGCGCCACCCATGGGGCTATTCGAAGGCTGTTTTGAGTTTTCACCCTCTAACAGCATGTTTGGCTTAAGTCTAGAAATACGCAAATTACCTTCCTATTCTCAAATTGGGAGACCCGCGGCTACTGGGTCAGTTCCTATGAGTTAGATTGGTCATGTGGGAGGTGTTGGTGCCACCCACGGGACGTTCGGGGGCTATTTCGAGTTCTCACCCTCAAATGCCATATCTTTAGACCTAAGTCTAGAAATATGCAAATTATAATCGTATTGTCAAATCGGGAGTCCCGCGGATGCGGGGTCAGTTACTATGAGTTACATTGGTCTTGTGGGAGGTGTTGGTGCCATCAACGTGGACGTTCGGGGGTTGTTTTAAGTTTTCACCCTCTAACGCCATATTTTTAAGCCTAAGTCTAAAAATATGCAAATTATCGACGTACTCTCAAACAGAGAGTCCCGCGGCTGCGGGGTCTGCTCCTACGAGTTACATTGGTCCCCTGGGAGGTGTTGGTGCCACTAACGGGGCCGTTCGGGGGCTGTTTTGAGTTTTCAACCTCTAACACCATGTTTCTCTGCCTAAGTCTAGAAATATGCAAATTACCGTCGTATTCTGAAACCGGGAGTCCCGCGGCTACGGGGTCAGTTCCTACGAGTAACATTGGTCCCGTGGGAGGTGTTGGTGCCACCCACGGGGGCGTTAGAGGGCTTTTTCGAGTTTTCACCCTCTAACGCCATGTTTTTAAGCCTAAGTCTAGAAATATGTAAATTACCATCGTATTCTCAAATCGGCAGTCCCGCGGCTGCGATGTCAGTTCCTACGAGTTACATTGGTCCCGTGGTAGGTGTTGGTGCCACCCACAGGGCCGTTTGGGGCTGTTTCGAGTATTCACCCTCTAACGCCATATTTTTAAGCCTAAGTCTAAAAATATGCAAATTACCGTCGTATTCTCAAACCGGGAGTCCCGCGGCTGCGAGTCAGTTCCTACAAGTTACATTGGTCCCGTGGGAGGTGTTGGTGCCACCCACGGGGCCGTTAGAGGGCTGTTTTGAGTTTTCACCCTCTAACGACATGTTTTTAAGACTAAGTCAAGAAATATGAAAATTATCATCGTATTCTCAAACTGGGTGTCCCGCGGCTACGAGGTGAGTTCCTACGAGTTACATTGGTCCCGTGGGAGGTGTTGGTGCCACCCACGGGGACGTTCGGGGGTTGTTTCGAGTTTTCACCCTTTAACGCCATGTTTTTAAACCTAAGTCTAGAAATATTTAAATTACCGTCGTATTCTCAAACCGGGAGTCCCGCGGCTGCGAGGTCAGTTCCTACGAGTTACATTTGTCCCGTGGGAGGTGTTGGTGCCACCCACGGGGACGTTTGGGGGCTGTTTCGAGTTTTCACCCTCTAACGTCATGTTTTTAAGCCTATGTCTAGAAATATGCAAATTACCATCATACGTGTTACATTGGTCCCGTGGGTGGTGTTGGGGCCACCCACGGGGCCGTTCGAGGGCTATTTCGAGTTTTCACCCTCTAACGCCATGTTTTGCTTAAGTCTAAAAATATGCAAATTACCTTCCTATTCTTAAACCGGGAGTCCCTCGGCTACGGGGTCAGTTCCAATGAGTTACATTGGTCCCGTGGGAGCTGTTGGTGCCACCCACGGGGACGTTTAGGGTTTGTTTCGAGTTCTCACCCTCTAACGCCATGTTTTTAAGCCTAAGTCTAGAAATATGCAAATTACTATCATATTCTCAAATGATGAGTCCCGCAGCTACGGGGTCAGTTTCTACGAGTTACATTGGTCCCGTGGGAGGTGTTGGTGCCACCCAAGGGGCCGTTAGAGGGATGTTTCGAGTTTTCACCCTCGAACGCCATGTTTTTAAGCCAAAGTCAAGAAATATGAAATTTATCATTGTATTGTCAAACTGGGAGTCCCGCGGCTGCGGGGTCTGTTCCTACGAGTTACATTGGTCCCGTGGGTGGTGTTGGTGCCACCCACGGGGACGTTCGGGGGCTTTTTCGAGTTTTCAACCTCTAACGCCATGTCTTTCAGCCTAAGTCTAGAAATATGCAAATTACCATTGTATTCTCAAATCGGGAGTCCCACGGCTGCGGGGTCAGTTCCTACTACTTACATTGGTCCCGTGGGAGGTGTTGGTGCCACCCACGGGGTCGTTCGGGGGCTGTTTGGAGTTTTCACCCTCGAACATCATGTTTTTAAGCCTAGGTCAAGAAATATGCAAATTATCGTTGTATTCTCAAACTGGGAGTCTCCCACTTGCGGGGTCTGTTCCTACGAGTTACGTTGGTCCCGTGGGAGGTGTTGGTGCCACCCACGGGGATGTTCGGGGACTGTTTCGGGTTTTCACCCTCTAACGCCATGTTTTTAAGCATAAGTCTTGAAATATGAAATTATCATCATACTCTCGAACCGGGAGACCCATGGCTGTGGGGTCAGTTCCTACGAGTTACATTGGTCCCGTGGGAGGTGTTGGCACCACCCACGGGGTCGTTCGAGGGCTGTTTTGTAGTTTTCACCCTCTAACGCCATGTTTTGTTTAAGTCTAAA